>CM038670.1:261381327-262738685 GCA_021605145.1 Aegilops bicornis | reverse complement strand
GGATTTCCCTTCACCTAGTCTTTTCTTTTATCTCAGTGATCTCTTTGTCATCCTTCTGCCAGGCTTCTCGAATCTTTTTCAATAAGGTTGTTGAACCTCCAATGTTGCCACAAAACCTTTAGGAACTATCTCCAATCGAGAGATCTTCCACACGAAGATCCTCGTCCTAACTCCTCTGGCATCCCTCAAAACTACGAGGGTGTTAACATATCTTACGCTCAAAGGGGAGTATGCGCCCACGACATTGGCGCTTTTGAGGATGATAATGCAGCTTCATATCATAATCGCTATGAGCTCAACCATCTCCTCTGCACTGAGGTTAAGCTCCTTTTTGTGTACGAAGATGTACTTCAAACTCTTTGTGATCCGTATATACATCACAATGGTTTTCCAATGAGAAAATGTCTCCAGGTCTTGGCGCATGCACTGTTTACTATAACTCCAAATCATGCATGGCATAGTTTAACTCATGCGGTTTCGGGTTGTTAGTGAGGCATACGAAACAACTCTTCCATCTTGCATCGAGTACTCCTCCAAGTCCCTAGCGTTGAAGCATCACTTAATACACTTGGAAGTCCTAAGCGATATATCCGAAAGCGAGAATAAACCATGCTTGGGGTTGTAGTCAAACATTTTCTTCAACTCCACGAAAACTTGCTTCACATTCATCAGCCCAATGGAACTTAGTGTCCTTCTTCAAAAATGCCGTCATAGGCTTTGCAATCTTAGAAATTCTCAATAAATCTGCAACATAATATCCCTTGCAGGTCCCGAAAATTGCGGATCTCTCTGGCCCGACGGTGGGTGCCACCCACTTTCGATTAGATGGCCCGAACAACAGGTGGGATCCTTTACTTTATACCTTCTCCTGATACTAACATGTCCAAGAAATCCAACTTCCTTCAGCCAAAACTCACATTTGCTGAACTTGGCGTAAACTAATGTTCCCTGAGCTTCTCAGGAACCATACGTAGAGTGCTCCTTGTGCTCCTCTTCATTCTTGAGTATACCAAGGAATATCATCAATGAACACCTAGCAACGAACTTATCCAAGAACTCGCATGAACACCTTGTTCATCACTTACTCATCAAATAGGCGAGAGGCGTTAGTGGATTCAAAAGACATGACCGATTATACTCCTTACAGCACGATACCTTTGTAGTGAAAACTGTATTAGGTATATCCTTCTCTCGAATCTTCATTAGTATTGATATCCCCGATTGTGGTCGATCTTCCGAAAAACTACTTTAGCTCCTGTCAAGCCCCGGTCCAAATAAATCATTGATCATCGGCGGTGGAGTACTTATTCTTGATCGTCACTTCATTCGCTTGTACAACCAATCAACCACCATTCTTAACGATTCATCCTTCTTCTCAACCAAAACAGCGGGTGCTCCCCATGGTGATGAACTTCGTGGGATGAAACCTTTCTCCAACAACTCCTTAATGTCGCCTTCTTGATCTCTTCTAGATCATTTGCGGGCATCCCGTGAGGTCTCTTTGATATTGGCGGTTGCTGGCAATAGCTCTATTAAAAACTTCGATGTACCGATCTGGCGGCATAGCTTAGCATCCTCTGGAAAAACTATGTCTGCGGGTAATCGCTTCCTCTGAGGCACTTCCTCCTAAAACAACTCCAGAAGATGAAATTTACTTAGCTCCTCCTAGGCGCATGCTTAGATACATGCCAGTCATCCCTTTTTCCTCCGGCGGTGGTGAGCAAAACCGTGCGACTTACTCGGCGCAATCGATGTTTCCCCAGCCTTCCTTCGATATTGTGAATCATTCTAGTATCACATCCAATCCTTGTGACTCCAAAATATGTATATCCAAGTCTGAGGGAAAACTTATGTTGCTTCAATAGTCGTAATGGCCTACGAAAGCATCCTTAACTTACCATATACTCCGCTCTGGCGAACTTACTAACATGGGTGTCCTAAGTACCTGTAGTGGGCAGTTTTATATGCTTATCCACGAATCCCCTTGATATCGTATAAATCACGATGCACCGATTATAAAAAAAGCGATTCGATAAATGACTTTAAGCAAAAAACTTACGATATACTTGACCAATCGTGGTACGCTCCTCAAGCCTCCTCCACGTTCACGTGGTTCCACTTAATCCCCTGTTGAAAGGGTTGGGCTTCTTCCAGCGCTTTAGCATTCCCATTCCATTCGCTTACCAGGGAAATTTTCCGTTGGCTTAGTGTCTAGTCTTCCCTTACTTGAAACAAAGTAATGTGACTTAGAGAATCCTTCTTGGCGAGGTGTGGGCTGCGTTAGGCGGTTACGATTACGCTACCTCCTCCGTTCCGTTTCCATTCTTGGGGCCACTTTGGTTGTGAGAACTCCCTCCACCATTGTGGGTGTGACCTCCATGGTTATGGACCAAATCCTCCCGAGTTCGAGGGTTAAGCGAGCTTCCTGCTGAGCTCTGAGTTGTACCTGTGTCCATACTTCCTCTTGCTGACTCTCTCAATCTGCTGCTTGCTGGCTTCCCTTCAATCATAAGAGCCTTGTCTACCAACTCCTGGTAGTTGTTGAATGTTGCCACCATCAAGCCCCGCATACTCATCTCATCATTCAGCCATTCCATAAACTTCTCACCAGCACTGCGGCATGCGTAGCCACATCATCGAGGGCATAACGAGATAACTTACTAGAATTCATCCACGTCTTGTCCTGAGTACGGTTCCCTTAGTGTAAGTTGTTTGAAACTCACGCTTCTTCATGTACTCATAGCTCACCTGGCGAGGCGTGGGCTATGTGGAATCTTTCTTTGGCTGATCCCCAAGTAATAACATTGGCTATGGGAAATAATACGTATAACTCTCCCACCATGAGGCTGCTGGTCCCATCCAATTGGTGCCGCGACAAAGCGCACATTCTCGACATCACCTGTACATCCTGCGGTGGTTAACTCCCCTTCCAATCCTGTGAGCCAATCATCTACAACTTCTTCGGCTCGGTCTTGCTTTGCGGAAAACTTACCGGTACGGCAACAGCCTTAGAAAAATGAGCTAAGTTGTCAACTGGTGGCAATTGAGTGGCCCGGTGGGTTGTTGTTGTTGATTGCCTTGGTTACGGACTAATTTTACGCATCAAGGCATTACTATTTCTTTGGATCAAGCTGGGTGATCTCCGGTGGAAAAAGACAAATCCGTTGTCACGTCTAGGAGGCATCTGATGGGTTTAGAGGAGAGATTAGAATAGAAAAAGAGGTCTAGTGAGAAATCACTACCCATATGCAAATTAGACAAACACAATCATATCACTCCAATCAAGCAAAGAAAGGGCATGACAAATGTGGTCTAGAAAGTCGTAAATAAAGTGCTGGGACTACTACTATACATGGGGAATACTACTAATCATTTGGCGGTCATCTAGAAATTTTGATCGGTGGAAGACTCTCCATGATCTCTGCTCCGGCTTCTTCTTCAAAGTCATCATCAACATGCGTACCCGAGTGAAATTGGAGATCCGGTGTAAATGCGATGATAATGATGTAATTCTCCGGACAAAGTGAAATCGTCGTCTTCTCCTCTCTGGCGGCGAAGGTCTCCCATGAGATACTCCGATCTTCTTTATCGAGGTCATCATTCTTCTCCAATAATTATTTGCTGATTTCTTCTTCACTTATCCATGCCAGCGTGTAGACTTGACTTCTTCTTCAAGCTTCGGCGATCCTTATCTTCGCTTCTTCTTCAAGAAATCTATCAATGTTTGCTTTGTCTGGTTTTCTGGCGTCGAGATGTCTTTGGTTTTAACTTCCCCCGGATGAAAGCTGCAATGGACATTTATCCTTCCCCTGAAATGCTGACTATCTCCCATTGCTCATCTCGGCCCACATATGTGGTAGATGGTAATGGTGTCCTTGAGGTCGCCTTGGTAAACTTCTCGATGCATCCCATAGCAGATGTGATTTTGCCATACTCTTTCCTAGACTCGGGTTGGTGCATCAAAGGAAAAATCTATGGAGCTCACAATGATAGCGCGTGAGCGTCCCTTCCTAGAACTTGAACTTCCGAGATCATCCAGTAGCTCCTCTTCTAGTAAGGTGGCGTTGTAGGTCCGGTGAAGCTTGGTATTTCCGATGATCATGTATCCTAATGACTTCCTTCAAATGTCGTCCAAAGGTGTGTCTTCATCGGTTGTGCAAACTTGTTCCTCGAGTCCGCCATCCTAAGAGTGGAAATTGGAGAGGAGTCAAAAATGGAAGTGAGAAAGAGTGACCTATGGCTTAACAGTGGTGATGTCCTACACTCATCCTATGCTCGATACCATCTTGCTGGCGACCCAACCTCAAGAAAGCGAGAATTGAAGTCCTAAACCCAACCCGATGTCATCCACTGGATAAGTAATCTTTGACACACCACGATTACTAGGAGGATTTATAACAAGTAGCAATCACACACTTATTAGAAGCGATAATGTCTCAAAGAGAACTTATTACAATAAATATGGCTTAAGGCCATCTAATACGATAACAGTGAAAGGCTTGGAAGATAAAGTGAGTCCATCAACTTCCAAGATGACATAGCTGAGCTGCATGGAAAATGAACCTAGCGAACCTTACTCCTCGTCACAGAAAAGTCTACAACATGATATGTTGCATTTGTTGACACAGCAGGTCCAGCACATGGAATATGCTGGCAATGTAACATAAAATGAAACAATGAGCAGAATAATGTCTTTATCACTATATGCAAATATGGGCGGTGGAGGCTCTATGGTTATAAGGTTTTTTGCTGCGAAAAGCCATTTTTCCTACAACAAGGAATAAGTTTTATTTTAACTATATCATGGTAGTTGAAACAATATTGAGAAGGTTCCTCCAACTCAATAATCCCAATTAAAGTAATTCATTAACCCAACAAATTAAATTAAGATGATGAGATATAATAGGATAATCCAAGTACCTAGATACTCAAGATGTCCATAACCGAGGGACTCGAAGCTAACCATGATTAGATTGTAGCACACTTTCTGCGAGAGGTTTGCGCACTTTTCCCCCACCAGACTCGATCTCCTACATTATGGATCTCTACTTCGCCTTCTGAGGTGTTTGAAAGCGGATAATGAGACCACAGGTCTTTAGGAGACATTAACTCTTTACTCTGGGTGGGCAGATTACACCTACTTTCCCTCTACATCTGCTAGCCCACCCTTTGAAAGAGGTCATGTAACATACTCAACTATGCGAGCCCATAATGGCTTGTGGCTGCACCACTGCGGAAGTTTGTAGCATGGAATAATCTTAATATCCCTTTGAGAGCACAGGTGGCCGACCGTAGGATGATCTGCACTGGTACTCGAGGATATCCTAGGACATGACCTTTGGATTCTGCAGAATTGCCCAAACAAGCAATCCAGGCCATATGTATATTAAAAGTTTGCCACCTTAAGTTGAACCATTAATTAAAAATCTCACATACGTCATGGATACACTCAGAACCCAATCCGTCTCTGAGCATTGTATAGCAATATAAAAGCATAGCATAGTAAGTAACTCCAGAGGTTTTGATAACAAAACAAAGCGATAGGTTCTACCTCATCAACTACTTCCCAAACCCACAATTTTAATCACATCCTAATCATTTTACAGTTTTTGAGGATTGGAACAAATGCATAAAAAAGCTGGGTATGAAAAAATTATGATCAATGTGTTACTTGCCTTCTTTGACCGATCCATTAAAAACCTAGGGACTCGTAGTAGCACGCTTAAGCACTCGGGAATTCTCATCGCAAACAAACAATAGCATACAAGCAATAAATCAAAGATGCAGGTAAAACTCAAATAAGAAGAACTAACCGGAAAGATCAACTTAAGAACTCCGGTTTTGCAAAAAGAGATCAAATCAAAGCGAACAACGACACTCAAACTACAAAAGAAACAAGATCGATTACTAATCCTAAACTAAAGTCCAACAATTATCAAAAATCTCTTGTTCAAGTTGGATTAAAACTGAAAGAGGGTTCGAGGCGAAGATCTAGGCGCTTGAATACCCTGATTCGATATAAGCGGCGGAAAGACAAACTAAAACGAGAAAATCGGATCGAAATCAGCGATCGAAAATAATCGTGAAGAACCGAGAAAAGAAAAAAGACCGAACAGGATAGCAGAGCGAAGCGTTCACTATCTCATTACGACTAACGAGGCGAAACACGTTAGATTCTACAAACAAGCGAGCGTCTGCAGACGGACGTCCGCTATTTAAACGAGCCGAAAAAACCGATCTAATAAAAAGCGAATCTAGTTTAAAAAAAAAACAAGCGGTTTTAACAGAAAAACCGGTGGCGGCGGCCACGTGGCGGTGAAATAATGAAAGCGGATAAGGCTGACGGCGGATGGCCCGGCATGAGGCGGTGGCGGATCGGCGGTCATGACAATGGCCTTGATTCGAGAACCTGGCAGCTGACTAGGGTTTAAGGTGGGCTAGCGGTAATTTGAGAGCTTGAGGTCTCGGAGCTTTAAAAGGCAGTCAGAGAGTCCTTGCGGTTATGGCTAGCTCGAGATCGGTTATGCGTTTTTAAATAATCCGATGGAGCGAGAAAAAGAAAGAAAATAAGTACTAAACGGACTCCAAAATCCTGTAAATAAATTTTCCCGTCCTCTAAAAATTTGCGGACAATGTGAACATTTATTTGGGCCTATAATGCAATTTTGAAAAAGCGGCTTATATTTCCTATGCAAATAAAATAACAATTAAATTCTGAATAAAATCAAATATTTGATTTCAATATTTTTCCTCAATATTTTATTTATTTTGGAGAAGTCATATTATCTCCTCTCATATATTTTAATATGAAAATATTTTGGAGAGAAAAATAATAAAACCAATGATCCTCGTTTGGATATTTGATAAAATTCAAATATGAAAACATTGAAATCCCCAACTCTCTCCGAGGGTCCTTGAGTTGCTTAGAATTTCAAGGATCATGAAATGAAATGCAATAAAATACGATATGCATGAATGACCTATGTATAACATTCCAAATAGAAAATTTAGGATGTTACGACGAAGAATCTTGAGGTCACTATTCATCATCTCAGGTACTTGGTGCCCTCGACCCTCGCTACCGCCTGCCTGCGCCCTAGTACCACTATTCCCTCACTAGCCGCTCCAGCATCGACAACCTTCTCCCCCATAAATCAAGCCCCCCAAAACCCCCCCGTCCAAACTCCACCATGGCGAGCTTGAACGCGGCATGACATCCATATGAGCATGATTGGAGCAATCTCCCCGATGGCGTCCTCGACCTCATTGTTCGTGTATGGATATGTTGGCGCCACTGCGGCTGGCTGCATGCTCGAGGGGCATGCACACGGCAAATCATCGAGCTTGAGCCTAAGCTTTTCAAGACACCTAGCAGCTGCTATCCGGTCTTGCGAGATTAGCTCACCATGATCTGAGGAGGCGTACATGATGCCCCTCGACTTCAATCTGATCCCCATTAGCGAAACTTCTTTGCAGGTATGTAGTGGGTCGCCATGTCGTCATTTCCCTCGATTTAGATCCGATCACCATACGCCCGAAACTTCTTGGCAGGTATGTACTAGGTGCGGCATGAACTCCCAACTGGATGGCTGCCTTCATAGAAAGGCGGTAAAAAGTTGGTGCTTTCGTGAACTTCGGACCTCACATGAGATCATCCTTCCTCCAGTTGGATTATATAGAGTTTTACCATCGCGGTCCAAGTCATCTAGATTACCACGTTAGTTGGACAGACCTTGTTTTGTAGAAGATTGTAATGCGCCAGAAGTGCCCTACGACATGCGAATTCACGCCCAGAGACTTCAAGCCTAATTGCCTTGTTACGACCAGCGGACTGCGCCTATCTTTCACGTGGGTTGCCTTCTTTAGCTGGAGAGAACTTAGCTCGAAGTGGATAATCATCAAAGCCGATACACACTTCTATGATGCTATTGAACACAATGGCATCATCTCTGTGATCGACAAGCGAGATGGCACCGCGTATTCTTTGAAGACGGTAGCGATGTAAGTTGTTTTAAAGTCTCATGTTAATGATAATAGCCATGACCTTTGTTTGAACTTTTTGTGATGATTGGCATATCCTGTTTGAGCATAATTTGAGTAGAACTATGGCAATGTATTAGAGGCGTAAATAAACCAGCTATATTTGGAATGAGTTAATTCATGCGATTGTGACCATGTCATTACACCCAATTTGTACCCTGAATAATCAAGCGGTTAGGAATATATGGATATTCTCCTTATTTTCTGATAATCTATATACTACTACTAAATATGAGTGTGTATCAATGGCCATATTAGTTTCCTCATTTTCATGATGTAGAAACATGCACCACACTGTTGGTTTCATCTAACCATACATTATGGAAGTAAATGTGCATATGGAGAACTCTATATTTGGAAGTAGTGAAATCCTATAATGCTTACCATGTGTACGTACCTATATTAAGCCCTTGACAATCAATGGCTAGAATAATATCCTCACAAAAATTTGCCCAAAGAACACAAGTATATAACAATGCATGGTATGTTAGTTACCTTGAAGAATTTGTTTGTGAGGACATAACATGATTACATAACATGCATGACATGGTAGTTTTCCTATGAAGAATCGATTGCGAGATAACATGAGTATAACCATGCATGGAACTTCTATATTTTCGAACCAGTATACATTTCCCTGTATTTTCCTCCCGGTTCCAACATGGACATATCAATGCTTCATTTCTTTGCATTATCCTACTCATACTTTGAACAATCTTGATCTCACATTTCTGATTGCATGTCCTTTTTGATATGATCACGGTGTCCCTCTGATTCTTGCCCTTTGTAATCACACCACCTTTGCCAAAAAGCGAGGAAGCACAGCTGGTTCCTCGCTTTCGATGAGCGATGGCAAAAGGCCGATGATCATTCGGACACATGAGCTGGAAAAAGTTATATTACAAAAACCCAAGCGTATCACGAGCACCATGAAATACGTTGAGTATCCGGACGATGGTATTATGTCTATGAAGCGAGGATACCCGGCTTGTTTGGGGCCTTGAGGATTTTTTTAGTTGGGCGGGTAAACAGCCTTGGTTCACACCCTCTTTTCTCGGGACTCAATTATCCAATTAACGGGAGATCACCGTTGGCAAGGACCTTGATAGCACGGAGGCTCTGTTTGCTGCTCAGCTGTGTCTACATGGCCGAGCCCTAGGAGTTAGGGAGCAAACTCCCACGATTGTCAATGATCTGACATGCAGCCAAAAGAAGGTGAGATTGACAAAGGCATCCGGATTAACTTTGATCCTTGGATGTCTCAATTATGATAGGAAGTGATTTGGTTCAAGCCTTGAGGTTGATATAGGTAATTGGGTTGTTGCGTCGAAAGGGTGGAATCTTTGGTGTCTCACGGGATCATTGGTGTTGAAGCGGGGCTACAAAATTATGATGGTGTTGGATCATCTCTTGAATGACTTTGTTGTCTTTGCTGCTTGTTCTGGATGGGTAGTTCTTTCTTTTTGTTATGCATATTCCTTGTCATGTGGTCATCCTCGTCTATGTCACTCTTACTATGTAATAGTTGCCTCCATTTAGAATGTCATTCTAAATGCGGATCAGAGAGTTGGCGCCCATGGAAGATGGAGTGCGTTTTGGTGGTGTACCAAGACTTCTTATGAACTATCATGTCTCGCTATTTATGTCAGTAGTAGTCACTAATCAATGTTTGAATGTTGTATATATTGTTGTTTCGAACTGTTTATTGTCTCGAACTACTGGTGGACTAAATGAGGGCATCACCATTCTCCAGTGTTTAGAGTGTATCTCCTTTTTTCAAGTTATATAATTTGAGCTCAGTGTCTTTTCGATGATGTACACTTGTTTGGGCCAGTGAGGTGTCGTTGAATATGGGCGAGTAATAGCATAATGCCAAGCAGGTCAATTATCACTCTCGGGCGGGCTCTCAAAAGATCCTCAAAAAAAGGCCGGGCTCTCCAAAAGAAAGAATAAGGACTCTTAGGCCTACATGTGGCGCCACTTAGGTGTTTTCATGCGCTTGCCTTGGCGCCGAGGAAACATATTGGCGGCGTGTTCGAAATTCATGCTACCTTTTTCATCCCCAATCTCGCCCCTCCCCCACCTCTGGAATCTCGATTCCTACTCGATTCCCCAAATCCCACTCCTGTACTCCACATACTCAAGCGCACTATTATGTTGTCGGTCAGCGCAGATCTCGAGCCGAGATCACGAGGTCCATCCTGCCCTTGATCGGTGCGTGCTATCGCTCCAGCAGTGGCATGGCGGTAACGGCGACCAGTTTGCCCGGCAAAGTGCTAATGGTAACCATCAACGGCGACCGGCCTCCCGTCTCGCCGGACGACCTTGTCAAAGCTCTTGGCATTGCGCCCGACATCCAAATAAGTAACTTGCTTGTCGAAATGCATCCGCCACCGGCTGATTTCTTCGTCGAGTTCGGGCAACTTTATTTGTGGTGTGTTAAATATCTTCCGGTGTTTGTTACTGCGATGGCGTATTTGGTGAGCTTTGATCGGTGGCACCGGGATGGGGCTCGGTGCCCTCTGAGCTTGAGTTTTTAACAAAGCTTACATTCCACGGCATGCCTTGGCGTGCTTGGAACAACGAGTCCATGAATGAGCTTATCAGCGACCTTGGAGGTGAGCTTCGTAAGTATATTTGTTCCTCGGATGGTTGGGGCCCTAACGGTTATGGCATGGATGAAGAAGCCGTCCACCATACCGAAGGTGATTGGTGTTGAGATACGGTGCGAGGAACGGGGTTGTACTTCCGTCACCAACAAGGCCGCCGTGGACCCACGTCGGGGATGTACACGCATTGAGTGTTCGTTGCGCGTCGAAGAAGTGGTCAATCCATCAATCGAAGTCCTGCCGCCGCCGCTGGTGCTAGGGTCCGTCGACGACGTCCATTACAGGAGTCAACGTCAGGCTTTCCCCGTGTTGCTCGGAACAATGGATGGCACAGGGCCTACTCCATCGTGCGACGGAGGCCACTGCTTCTTTGGGAGAAGAGGCAGGGTTGGCTGCTTGGATGTGCTCTAATTTGAGGTAACAACTGAATCTTTTCAGATACTAGTTAAATCCGAGCTATGGGTATGAAGCACTGATGTGCCAATACATTTGATTGTGACATGTTCTAATTTTGTACCTGAACTTTTTTAGAAAGGGTTGTACATGAACTTAATGTGCTAGCAGAACTTATTGCGTTGTCTGTCTGTTTTCTTTGCACAGCATTCAAGATATTTCCCCGTCATTGATAAAGACGATGAACCGTTACGTACGAGTTCGTTGGTTTCAACATAGCCCTACCCATAGCGATCCACTGCTTCCATCCTGATTGTGCCGCCTGCGTGAAATTTTTGTATGCAAGTTCAGTGTGCTATGATGTTCTATATGATTGTGTCAACTATATAAGTTTTCTTGAGCATCGACAATGCATATGGCTGAAAAGATGTATTCTGAGCATTGACCGAGGTCTCTCTCTCTCACACACACACGCACAAGTGGGACCCGTTGAATTATTTCTTTGCTAAATGAAAGCTTTTAATTAGGTTCCACTTGTAATCTAACTTTTTTTCTTAAGTTATTAATTGAGCTCGGTGACTTCAAAAAGTTGTCTGAAGCCTTGTTTGGGCCTTTACGGTGTCATTTGAATGTGGGCTGAGTAGCCATGTTAGTTTGTACCGTACTACACATGCCTTTTTCAACATCGGCAATGCAAGCTGGGCCAACAGGTTGTACACAATATCCGGTCAACTTGTTATTCTCCACGCCATGTTGGCTGCAAACTTTCCTAGGAGGTATGCATTAGGCTTAACAAGAAAATGGACTTTAAGAAATAATAAATGGGATTTTGTAATTATAATATTTGAAGGCGGTAACTATAAAAAAAATGCATAAGCAGCGTAATTAGTTTAAAATTTATATTATTTTTTGGAATTTGAAAATTTTAATTTCATTACATGTTCTTGTGGCATAATATTTAGTTGGATTCTAACATAATAGAACTTTATTTTGAAATTATATTTGATATGACTAGAAATTTTGGATAAAAATATTTCGGATCCCATAAAAATGTGGGAAAATTTTTTGAATTCTATTTTGAGCGGTTGGTTGAAATTATTAATTGTTGCCCTAGCTAGAAAATAGGCTGTACTTTTAACAAGCTGTAAATGGGTTGTAGTAAATTCATTAGAATTAAAAAATGGGCTGTACATTCTTACAAATGCAAATGGGCTATATGTTACTGTGCACTTTTACTTGTGAGCCTTCTAAGTTGGCGCATCCCTAAAAAACTAAGTTGGCAGCGTATGCAAGGCTTTGTCAACAACACAGGTTACGGAAAGGCTGTGGCGGTTGGATATCCATCCAACGGATGTCGTGCTTCTTCTTCAATCTGGATATTCTTGCTTGACCGCCCAAAAAATGATTCCTCCCACGACATCTGGGCGCACCGTTTGAAAGGCTGACCTATGGGCCTACTAAGTTGTGCCAGCGTATCAAGGGCTTTGTCAACTTAGTCAATATAAATGATTCTAGCTGCAGTGATCGTACGATGTCCATCCAAGGGCCGTAGTGCTTCTTCAACCTCTGGTCTTCTTGCTCCAGCCGCCCAAAGCAGCGCCGATCGTGCCGCGTTCTCGTGCCTCTCGTGGCCGGCTGTGATTCCGCGGAGGCCTCACTGCCCCCTACTACTCCCACCGCTGGCCAGGCCATCCCTCTACTCACCCACACCCCTTGTTATTCTGCGGCAACGGCAGCCTCACACCTTGACCAGAACGGTGAACCCTCGTACTCCTCTCCAGCGGGCTTCCAGCATCACGTCTTCCACGGCTCAGCGTCGTCCCCTTCCTAGGCCTCTCCGTGCGTCTACCGCCCGTGGTGCTCTCGGCGTGGCGTGGTCAATGTGGTCAGCGATTGACTTCCATCGAACAGTATGTTATGCGTGGAGAGGCTAACAGGCTGGAGTCCATGGCGGCCGCAGGAAGTGCCTCCTTATTACGTGCAAAATAATTATTCCTCCACGTGACGAGGGGACCCACGGACGAGCGACCGTATTTTGCAAAAAAATGTTCCCCCACAGCTTTGGGACCTACCAGCTACATCTTCGCCGCGCCAAGGAAGTGCGTCCGGGCAAAAAATAGCGATTCGCCTCCACATTCTTTGGGACCCATCAGCTACATCTTCACACGCAAGAAAGTGCGTGTGATCGAGACCCATCTGGTCGAAGCATCACGTTAGCATTGTCATTACAGTGGCGAATATTATGCGTACATACTAGTCGATGTAGAAGCGCGCACGTGTCGTAGTAAGCGCGCCGCGTAGCATGTACACACATACGTCTGGCGGCCAGGGTGCAAGAAAGTAAATCGACCCGCGTCATTACACATATGGGCGGGGTCTCGAGCGCCAACTTCAGCGTCGTACAACCCGGGGCTCGTGTACATGGCTGGGTTGGAGCGGGCTGCGTCATTATGCGTGTTCATGGGGAGCAGCTTGAGCAGCGTCGTGGTCATCGGGAGGTAACATAGCGGCGTGGGATCAACCGACTTGGGCGGAACAACCCGATGGAAGCGAGGCCTGGTGTACGCATGAAGCGGAGGAAAGCGACCTTGTGTTCTACGGCCACGTTTGAAGCGAGGATCACATTCGCCGGGAGAAGTGCAGTATTCTTTGTCAAAACCGACGGATCTCGGGTAGGGGGTCCCGAACTGTGCGTCTAAGGTCGATGGTTGCAGGAGACGGGGGACATGATGTTTACCCAGGTTCGGGCCCTCTCTATGGAGGTAATACCCTACTTCCTGCTTGATTGATCTTGATGAATATGAGTGTTACAAGAGTTGATCTACCACGAGATTGTAATGGCTAAACCCTAGAAGTCTAGCTTTGCATGACTATGGTAATGGGTATCTCCCTTTCGGACTAAGTCCTCCGGTTTATATAGGCACCGGGGAGATCTAGGGTTACACAAGGTCGATTACAAAGGAAAAGAATCTACATATTTGGTGCGTAAGCTTGCCTTCCATGCCAAGGAGAGTCCCATCCGGACACAGTGCAGTCTTTGGTCTTACGTATCTTCACAGCCCATCGGTCCAGCCCATGGCTAATAGGCGGGCGCCCGAGACTTATAGTCGAGGACTCCTGAGTAGCCCACGAACTGGCTTCAATGACGAGAGTCAGTATAGATTTGTCTTCGGCATTGCAAAGGCGGGTTCCCCTTCTGAACTCCAAGATAATCTCACGGACGGATGATTGTATCCAGGACCTGTAACCACACATCACACACAACCTTACGAGAGAATATAATATTACGAATCAATCTGCCGACAACTTTTATAACATGACATCATATTTGTCCGGGTCGTAATTTGAACCGTTTTAAATCTGCCGCTCCACGTTTGAGGCAGCGGTTGCTATTAGCTTACGTCTTGTCGAAGCGAGATCGTGTCCCCTTAATGTGAGGATTCTCATCAATCTGGTATGGGTAACCCAATCGTGCCGTTTACACAGCCCTTGGGAATAGGCGAGTTTTGAGGCGAGTAGGAAGGCGTTAGGTATTCCTTTGCCTTTATAAGGGGATAAGAATTCGCCCTTGTCTACTCACGCCTTCTCCTTCCTCTCCCCTTCCATCCTTGAGCTCCAGCGCCCAAGTCCCCATCTTTCTACATCTCCGGCAAGCATCCGACCATGTCCGGATCTGAAGGCCAAGGCAAATGGATGGTCTCCTCCGTCGAGGAGAAGGACATTCTTGAGCTTGGTGACGGGTACTTGGCGAAGGAAATCGCCACCGTCTTCCAGCCCGAGGGCAAGTCGTCCCCCACGCGAGAAGCCCAGCGAGAGGTGGTATTCATCCCTCATTTCCTCCGTGGGGTAGGGTTTCTACTCCACCCTTTCGTCCAGCGGGCTGATGTACTAATGCAGGATAGACTTCCATTATCTATCCCGAATTCCTTCCTAAATATTTTGGCGTTCATAAATGGTCGTGTGTGAGGCCTTCCTCCGCATCCAACCCCACTTGGGGCTGTGGCTCAAAGTCTTCAACATGAAGCGAAGGTAGTGGGCGGCCAGCCACCTTGGTCGCGGAGGAGCCATGGTGAGTAAGGCTGGCCAATGTCTCTGGCCAAAAGGCACTTTCGTGGAGACTATCAAGGAATGGCGAAACAATGGTTCTACATTCAGAACCCAGGCACCAATTGGGCTGCGGCTGCGGAATTTAACTCGGTGCACCCATCGACTCACCTCTGGGTCGAGAAGAGCCCGAGCTGGTGTTAGCAGACGGTGATAAGCGTTGCGAACCAGCGTTCAAAGCATGGTGGATAAGAACTTCAAACTTGTCGATGTAATCCAAGTGATCTTTGGTTAGCGAGATCCTCCCTTGCCAAAGCCGATAACGCCCCCTTTGGGAGTTTAATCCGAGGAGGCACCAAACCACGGAGAGGCTCTTGAGAACAACTCACGAAGATGCGGAGGTTGCTCTTCAAGAGCGGCGAGATACCACCAGCCACAGATTCGGATCATGGGCACGATATTAACCATCCGCCCGGTAGGTAAGTTTCTAACGTGTCCTCTACTTGTTTGCTTCAAGGAGGATATCTGAACTTTTCTGCCATTGCCTCTTCGGGAATGGATGGAAGGCGCAAAGAAGATCCGATTGCACAGCTCCGCTACACGAAGAACCCGTCATTTCACGTTTGGCGAAGATCTTTGGTGCGGCACCCTATCTGACGCCGCCGAAGAAGGCCAAGGGGTCGGAGTGGCCCCATTGAAAGTGCACTTGACGCGACATCTAAAGACAAGACCCGCTCCTCCACACTTGAAGATAGCGATGATGATGATGATGAGGAGGAGAGGAGGAGAACAACCCTCCCCACAGCGAGGGAAGGAAGAAGAGGGCAGCCTCCACGAACTTGGAGGCGGGGGCGTAAAAAGGGAAGGGCTCTTTGCGGACAAATCGCGTGGGACATCGGAACCAGTCCAGGCGACACCCCTGCACCAAGCCTCAAGCTGCTTCGTAAGTTCTATGGCTCCCGCATACCCGTACGTCCAGCCTGTCCATTTTAGTGTATTGACATGGTTAATTATGCTATCACAGTCCAGCCCACAACAGCTCCCAGCGATCATCATCAAGAGGTTTGTTGGACTCAAAGGAGATAGCCATCGAGACACCGCCCGACCGCCTACTCTCCCAAGGCCAAAGGGAGACTGACGAGGTGCTCTCCCAGCGGACCTTCCCATGCAGGGGAGAGGATCAAGAGGCGCTGAGCGAAGCCACAATCGCCCGAACACTAGGGAACCAATCCCCGGGAGGCTGGGGAGGAGGGCCGTACTCGGTTCGTCCACAAGCAGACTTGATTAGGAGACCCGTCGGCTCAGGAATCCGACCTGACATCCTTGAAAGAAGGGGGTATGCCTATTCCACGGTGAGCCTGTCCAACCGGGGGCACGGATGATCTATTTGGAAGTCTTTGCTGAAAGCGCTTCCATTGCGAGATGAAGCACCGTGTTCTTATGAGCACGGTGATTGAAAAGGTTCGATCCGTTAAGAAGCGGACTAGTCGAAATCTCTGACTGACTGGCAGCGAGGTTTTGAGGTAAGCGGCATAAAGCGAGAAAATCCCAATATAGACAATAGCCCTGAGACATTATGCGGTGTTGGAAAGAAAAGCGGACCGGAGGATCAATCCTTTTATTGTAGGAAACTAACTAAATTTGTCTAGAATAAATATGCAGGCATCACTGCTGGCCGTGGCTTCACATGATGCCGAAGTCTCCGGTCTAAAGCGGAGGCTGGAGCAAGCCGAGGAGGAGCTCGGCCAGGTGAGGAGGCAGCTCCAGGAGAATCAAGGTATGTGATAACCCGGGAAATATTTGAAAAGAGTAAAAAATATATATTGACCAAAGTGTCATGATATGTATAGAAGCGACGGCCAAGGTCGAGGGGAAGGCTGTAAGGAGCAGGCTGCCCGTAAGAAGCTCAAGGCCCGGGTCAACGAGGTCCGACAAGAGCTCCACGGCAGGTGAATAAGTGTGAGACCTTGGAGGCGTGTGGGTCAGCTAAAAGAGGCCGAACTCTCAAGGCTCGGCGAGGCCGGAGTGACCCGAGCGAGGCCAGGCGCCCTCCAAGAGATCCAGGAGGTGAGGAAGAGTGCGGCAGGTAAGGCATTCAGTATGCAAAGAAAATATGCGAAAAGGAATTATCTTTTGCTAACCCGGAGTCGGAGTTCTCCAGGGGCTTTTGCTGATCTGCCGCGAAGTGTGTCGGCCTTGTGAGTTCTTTTGAGCCGAGGAAGGAATTCCATGGAGAAGCTATTACGGTAGCGTTATCTCATGCGAGCATCCGTGCCTTTCACCGATCGGCTGAAACAGTGGTGGAGCTGCATAGGGTGGCGAACTAGCCATGAAGGATTTGATAATCGGCTATGGCCGGCCCGAGAAGCTATGCTGGTAGCTACCGGACTCGTTGAGGCGGATGGTGAGCATACTCTCCTCTGCTGGATATCGTCAAGCAATCGGCCTATCTTGAAGGTGCTTTCGTATGGCCTTTGCTCGTTGCAAGATGTGGTGGCGAAGATGAGCATGCGTCGAGGCTGGCGAGGTGCCGCCCGGAGGAGGCAAGGCACCGCACACCGGCGCTATTTTGCGGATGTCCTAGAAGGGTCTCGCTTGTTGTGGCAGCGCAATGTGGGCAGGACATTATTTTGAATGAATACATTACGTGTTGTCTTTGCCTTGTATGATGAAACAAAAGTCGGTTTGTAATATAATTTTGTTATGTTTTAATTTTTTTTCCTCACAATGTGGCCGTGTTGTATGGAATATAAGGGTTGTGCGATGCGTCGGTAAACTTCTGCCCCCACGTAGGTAGTACGGGGGTGTTCGGGATGGAATCTAAACAATCTTGATCAAATTGTATGGTCCTTGAAGGAGTTGTTTAGTGCAACGAACCAGGCAATCAGACTATGCGGCTTAAACACCCTCACTTAGACATAGGAGTTTTACAATAAAACATAAGGCGCAGCCTGGTTTCGAACGAGTGTTATGAGCGTCCGATCGGGAAGTACCGATCCTTCGCGTAATGCGGGAGAAATCTCCAACGATTTGTAACCTCCGAACAGCTGACCGGCTCTCGCTGCATCATGATAGTCAGTTTTCGGCTTTCTCTACTGAGGTGCTCCTTTGGATAAACTAGGGCACAATCGCAGTAGTTCTCCCTTTACTACCTTAGTCGATGTAGCAGAACGTAAGGTAGCAAGCACAGGCAGACAGACAACTATTGACCAAAGACATGATTGAGCCAATGCATATAATGCTAAATTGAAGGTGCCGAACTATACTATAAAGAGTGTTAGGACTTTGATGCGTATTGTGAGGCGCTGAGGAGCCCCACAGCAAATATAAACGTACCAAAGTGTATGGGTGCTAGAAGATAAGTTATTAAAGGAAAAGCAGAAAGCGGGTAATATCTTGGGCCCTTAAACTTGAGCCATGAACTGTTTCCATTATAATTGGGTTATCGTCAAAGCGCATTGATACAAAAAGATGCGATAAGCAACGGTTGTTTAACATACCCCTTGTTGAAAGGCGAGCTACGTGTGGAGTCGACAATAGGTAAGGCGGTCGTTTGAGGCCTGACCTCTAGAGCTTTCCCTATCGTCTGTGCTTCTTGCCATCTGGTGTTTTTATCCTTTGTGAGGACTAGTAGTCGGATCGTCAAAGAAGGCCTATACAAAATGAACACGAAAAGGAAAAAGGAAATAGTGAAAATATATGTGTGTAAAGGGATCGGTTGAGCGAGCTGTGGATCACAAACTAAATTTGTGCCTCCGTCGATGCCCATGGGATTTCTAGTGCGTAATTATACGCGCTTGGTATGAAACGCCACTACCTGATCGGAGCTGGGATGGAGGCCAAATTGCTAGTCGAGCTCTTGATGAGCAGCGTGGCACAGTGCGGCGTAGTCAGGACCCTCTTCACGATGTCCGGCTGACTCGGCAGCGGATTACGGTTTTGCTTGAGAAGGCCGCTCTGTTTGCTAGGGCAGCGGTGTGCTCCTCTGTACGAAGGGAGCGTTCCGTGTTTCCGTTGACCGTTATGACACCACGTGGACCGGGCATCTTAAGCTTAAGATAAGCATAGTGCGGCACCACATTGAACTGAGCGAATGCCGTCCGTCTGAGCAGTGCGTGATAACCACTGCAGAATGGGACGATGTCAAAGATTAACCCCTCGCTTCGGAAGTTGTCGGGGGATCCAAAGACAACCTCTAGTGTGATTGAGCCCGTACAGCGGGCCTCTACACCTGGTATGACTCCTTTGAAGGTAGTCTTCGTTGACTTGATCCTTGATGGATTAATGCCCATTTTGCACTGCTTTGTGTCTTGATAGAAGCAGATTGAGGCTGCTACCACGCGTCCATGAGGGCCAGCGCATTAGGTGGAATCCATCAATGATTGGGTCCGGGGACTAGTCGCGGCTGATCCGCCATGCGGATCTTGGTCGGAGTGATCCCGACGATCAAAAGTGATCGGGCATGATGACCATGGGTTGAATTTTGGGGCGACTGGCTCTATCGCATAAACGTCCCTTAGTGCGCGCTTGCGCTCCCTTTTGGGGATGTGTGTAGCATATATAATGTTCACCGTTTTGACTTGAGGGGGAAACTTCTTCTGTCCCCCTGTGTTCGGTTGTTGGGGCTCCTCGTCGTCGTCCTCGCTTTGTGATCCCTTTTCCCTGTTCTCGGTGTTTAATTTGCCGCCTGTTTAAAAACCCAACAGTCTTTGTTGGTATGGTTGGCTGGTTTTTTACGAATGCGTGTATCGCAGCGCAGGCGTCCAGTATCACGGTCGAGGCTGGATGGTCCTGGTTGTTTCTCTTGTATGGTTTCTTTCAGCGGCCCGGACTTAGAGCCGCTGAATCCGGCATTAACTATAGTGTCATCGGTATTATCACCATTGCTTGGCGTTTGTGCCTGTTCACGTCAGAGCTTGCGTTATTGTTCTTAACCTTGGAGGGGACTGCCTCGCTAGCTGTGTTTTTGCTGCGGGCCAACCAACTATCCTCACCCGTGCAAAAGCGGGTCATGAGTGCCATGAGGGCTGCCATGGATTTTGGCTTTTCTTGGCCTAGGTGGCGGGCGAGCCATTCGTCGCGGATGCTTTGTTTAAAGGCCGCTAGGGCTTCGGCGTCCGGACAGTCGACAATCTGGTTCTTTTTTGTTAGGAACCTAGTCCAGAACTTCCTGGCAGACTCCCCAGGCTATTGAACTATGTACCTTGGAAGTTATCGAGGAAGGCCTCTTCCAAGTCCTCCAATTGCCAATAGAATTTTCGAGGCAGGCTGTTTAACCAGTGCCAAGCTGGTCCTTTAAGCTTTAGGGGGAGGTACTTGATAGCGTGGAGGTCATCTCCCCGGGCCATGTTGATGTGGAGGATAAAGTCCTCGATCCATACTGCGGGATCAGTTGTCCCGTCGTATGATTCAATATTCACGGGCTTGAACCCTTGAGAATTCGTGGTTCATTACCTCTTGATTGAAGCGAGAGAGGGTGTCTTGGCGCCTCTATATTTGGCCGCATTGCAGTAGCTCCGATGGAGTTAAATCTGCGATTATCGGCTCGAGTGTGACTAGGGTTGTCACGTCCGAATAGGTAGCCATCATCACGTGTCGAGGATGTCCTCGCGATCCAAATCGTCGATCGGGTATGTCCTGCTCTACTATCCAGGGTCTACCGGAGGTCGTATGTGCGACCCTGAGCTGTTTTGTCTCTATTTTTATGAGGTGGTGGGGCAGGCTGCTTTATTCGGCTGTTGCCGCTCTATCGACCACGTCTTTGGTCGGTCCGCCCTGCTTATCCCGACAGCGTGGTGGTCGATCGGCCGCGTGCGAGGAGGTATGAGCTCGGCGCCTCTTCATCAAATTGGGGTAGCAGCCTTCACTGGGGTAACTCTTGGCTGGGTGTATGCGAGGCCCGTATTCTTGGCTGCCGGACATCGATCCATCTGTCGGCAAGCGGCGGATCTTGGTTAGCTTGAAGGCTGCTGTTGTTTCTTCTTGAGCTCCTTGCGGTGGCTATTAGGCTGGCGCTTAAGCGCTCCTGCTCGAAGGCTCCTCGAGCACGATGAAGTTAGCCGTTACGAGGCTTGCCTCCTCCTTGGAGGCGGATGGTAACTACCATCATCCGAGTCTTCTTCCATTGCCTGTTCGTCAGGGCTGACTTGCCCATCTTCCCGATGGTCATGTTCGGCAGTTTGTTCATCGGGTTCTTCTGTGTCTTCGGCACCATCCGGATTGTTATCGTCTCCTGTGCCGGTGTTGTTGTCCCTGCTGCGGTGGGATTTAGGTGGTATTTGCTAACGCCTTGCGATGCTTTGGTGCGTGTTTTAGGAGGGTCCTCCTTTGTGGGGTTTTCCTTATCATCGCCACTATTATTTTTTGACGTATCTACCATGTAGACGTCGTATGAGGAAGTGGCCATCCATCGTCCGATGAACGACCGGTTTTGGGCCTCCTCGTCTCCGGCATCGTCGTCCATACCTTCGATGTCTTTGGAGTCATAGTCAAGCACGTCGGCTAAATCTTCGACAGTGGCTACGAAGTGGGTGGTGGGTGGGAAGCGAAATTCTCCTTCATCATCAACCTCAAGTTCGAACCGGACATAATTCGGCTGTGAGTCCCCCGCCAAGGACAGATTTCTCAACAAATTTAGCACATCACCCAAGGGCGAGTGTTGGAAGATGTCTGCATTGCTGAATTCAAAGACCGATAAACGATCAAGTTCGGCGTCCGCCGGCTCACCTGGTTCGAAATTTATAACTTGAGCGAGTCCGAATTCGGTGACACAGAATATTGTGTGAGGTTAGAGTCCATCTGCAGCTCAACGCCCGGGGAATCTGTGGCCTCCGTGGTGGGGTCGAGCCTCGATCTGGGATGCCGCGATGTGCCACGGATCTAAAGCGGAAGTTGTCATAGGAGCTATCTCTGGATGCGGTCTGACGGCAATGATTTAGGTCATGTCCGTCAAGGTGACTAGAGGCGGTGCATCGCGGTCTCGAATCTGGCGAAGATCAAATATCCACGGATGTCCATAGCGTAATTCAAGCTCCCAAATCTGACTTGATGGCGAGCGCGTAGACTATCGATCTGCTCCGGTGTGCAAGCAGAGTTGGCCCTTGATGCGAAGCCGCCGAACACGAAGATCTGTCCGGGGAGGAAGGTTTCTCCTTGGACAGCGTCATTATTGACGATTGAAGGGCCATCTAACCTTTTGGGGATAGCACGATGGAACTCTCAATGAAAGCATCAATGTCGGTGTCAAAACCGGCGGATCTCGAGTAGGGGTCCCCGAGCGTGCGTCTAAGGTCGATGGTAACGAGGAGAGGGGGACACGATGTTTACGGAGGTTGGGGCCCTCTCTATGGAGGTAATACCCTACTTCTGCTTGATTGATCTTGATGAATATGAGTATTACAAGAGTTGATCTAACACGAGATCGTAATGGCTAAACCTTAGAAGTCTAGCACAATATGACTATGGTAATGGGTATCTCCCTTTCCGGACTAAGTCCTTGGTTTATATAGGCAGAGGGCAGATCTAGGGTTACACAAGGTGGGTTACAAAGGAAAAGAATCTACATATTGATTGGCTAAGCTTGCCTTCCACGCCAAGGAGAGTCCCATCCGGAACAGGTGCAGTCTACGGTCTTCGTATCTTCACAGCGCATCGGTCCGAGCCCATGGATAACAGGCGGGCGGCAGGGACCCCTTAGTCCGGAGACTCCGCATTTGGCGTCCGCCAAAAGCGGAGAAGCGGACCTCCCTACGGTCGAAGCAGGGATCCTGTTGATCCGGGAAGGGTGTGGCGTGCCGCAAAAGCGGAGAAGCGGACTTGTGTTGGGCGCTTCTACAGTCGAAAGCAGGGAGGTTACATTCGCCGGGAGGGTGTGGCGTACCACAAAATGGTACTCCACAGGATACTATTCATCTCCACCGTCGACCCCCTCCACCCCTCCACGGGCTACTGTTCATCCACCGTCGACCTCCTCTAGCCTCCACCTGCGACTGTTCATCCACGGGCTCATGTTCATCCAGCCTCCACCACGCGCTACTCCACCGACTACTGTTCAACCAGCCCTCTCCACAGGCTCATGTTCAAACACCCCTCCACGGGCTACTATTCATCCAGCCCTCCACCGTCTACTGTTCATCCAGCCCTCCATGGTGTGGTTTGTTCATCCAGCCCTCTACGGGGTCCTGTTCATCCAGCCCCAACCGGCTCGATCGGTGGGGTCATGTTCATCGAGAGAGCAACACCACGGGGTCCTCTTCATCCACCCCCACGGGAAGCTATTCATCAACCCCAGGGGCAGACATCGATCGGCTTCATTTTAGCACTAGTAGCGAAGGAATCGCTCGATCGGGTTCGATTAACAACCATCGATCGATCACTTTCGGGTTCGATGGCAGCGTAGCCTCTGATGCAATCGCTCGGGTTCAATTAGAACCCAATGCCTCGCTTCGGAGTTGATTAGAGCCCAACAACTTTCGCACCTGCAGCGTGCGTGTATAGGAAAGCGTGCATCGCTTCGGCCCGACCACCCACCGTGGCAGGGAACACCCCAATATTTTCCTCGCCCTCGCTTCTACCATGGTTTTTCCGTCATGGGCGGCCCAAAAGAATGTCATGCAGCTGCGTCTCCGGCCCACCAGACGAAAAGCCCATTTTACTGTCATGATTTTTGTCATAAGTAGGAGCCCACAACATCTATGATGATCTGAGGTTTTGTCACAATTATTGTCATAGAAGTGTCATAAGTATAGCCAGAAAAAAATTATTCGACCCAAAATGTCACGGATGTGTCTTTTTGTAGTGCTAGTAAAACCCTTTGGGTATTAATCACATGGCGATGTGAACTAATCACATGGTGATGTGAACTATTGGTGTTAAATCACATGTCGATGTGAACTAGATTATTGACTCTAGTGCAAGTGGGAGACTGAAGGAAATATGCCCTAGAGGCAATAATAAAGTTGTTGTTTATATTTCCTTATATAATGATAAAAGTTTATTATTCATTATAGAATTGTATTATAAGGAAACTTAGTACATGTGTGAATACATAGACAAAGCAGCAGTGTCCCTAGTATGCCTCTACTTGACTAGCTCGTTAATATAAGAAGGTTATGTTTCCTTACCATAGACATGTGTTGTAATTTGATGAGCAGGATCACATCATTAGAGAATGATGTGATGGACAAGACTCCATCCGATTAGCTTGGCATTATGATCGTTAAGTTTTGTTGCTATTGCTTTCTTCATGACTTATACATGTTCCTCGACTATGAGATTATGCAACTCCGAATACGGAGGAACACCTTGTGTGCAATCAAAAGTCACAAGCGTGGCGGGTGATTATAAAGATGCTTTCTGCAGGTGTCTCGAAGGTGTTTGTTGGGTTGGCATAGATCGAGATTAGGATTAGTCACTCCGTGTATCGGAGAGGTATCTCTGGGCCCTCTCGGTAATGCTCATCACTATAAGCCTTGCAAGCAATGTGACTAATGAGGTTAATTCACGGGATGATGCGTTATGAAGCGAGTAAAGAGTCTTGCTTTGGTAATGAGATTAAACAAGGTATGATGATACCGATTATCGAGATCTCGGGCAAGTAACATCTTGATGACAAAGGGAACAACGTATGTTGTTATGCGGTTTGACCGATAAAAGATCTTCGTAGAATATGTAAGGAGCCAATATGAGCATCAGGTTCCTCTATTGGTTATTGACGAGAGATGTATCTCGGTCATGTCTACATAGTTCTCGAACCCATAAGCGTCCGCACCCTTAACATTCGATGACGATTTGTATTATGAGTTATGTGATTTGATGAGCGAAGTTTGTTGGAGTCCGGATGAGATCACGGACATGACGAGGAGTCTCAAAATGGTCGAGAGGTATAGATTCATATATTGGAAGGTTGCATTTGGACATCGGAATGGTTTTGAGATATTAGGGCATTTTTTGGAGTATCGGGAGGTTCTGGAACCCACGGGAGAAGTTATGGGCCTTATGGGCCATAAGAGGAGCTTACACCAGCCCACAAGGGGCAAGTGCCCCCCTCCCCCGTGGGGGGAGGCCTATTAGGACTAGGAGAAGGGCCCCCCCTTTCCTTCTCCTTCTCCCTTCCCCCTTATCTACTCCGTGTGGGAGGTGGAATCCTACTAGGACTAGGGAGTCCTAGTAGGACTCCACCTGTGGCAGCGCCCCCTAGGGCCGTCTGCCTCTCCCTCTCCCTCCTGTATATCTGGGAGGCGGGGGGCACCCAAAGACACACAAGTTGATATCTTAGCCGTGTGTGGTGCCCCTTCCTGATTACACACCTCGATCATATCGCCCGTCGTGCTTGGCGAAGCCTGCGCGATAACATCATCATCAGCGATCGCCATGCCGTCGTCGCGGCGGAACTCAGCCTCGTCCTCAAGCCCCGGATCAAGAGCATGAGGGGCGTCATCGAGCTGAGCGATGTCTGAGCGTGAAGGTGTAAATGCGTTGATTACTTGGATCGGTTGGATCGTGAAGAAGTTTGACTACATCAACCGTGTTATTAAGCGTTTCCGCTTCGGTCTCACAGTGCGTGGATGCACTCTCCCATCTCGTTGCTATGCATCTCCAAGATAGATCTTGCATGATCGTAGGATTTTTTTTTTGAAATTACTGTGTTCCCCAACACAAATAAGTCCAAACCCTAAACTCCAACTCGGCCCACCGATACTTCCTACCCGGAGCCACCGAGTTCATATGACATAGCCACGGCCAGAAACCCTAACAGTCCGGTCTCACCGATACGGGTCTCGGTCTCACCGAGATGGCCTTGCCAATTCTCTGTTATCTAGTGCATTTATTTTGGCCTCACGAGTTATGCAATCGGTCTCACAAGAATAAACTGACCAACTCGATGTTGCCTTATTGCTTCACCGGTCTCGCCCGAGTTGATGCTGTCAGTGCCACCGAGATGCGATTTTCCCTAAGCCCTAGCATATCGGTCCCACCGAGGTTGTTCGATCGGTCCACGGAGATTCCCTAACATTGACATTTTGAATTGATCTGTGCCACGCAGAGTTTAACCATTCGGTCAATGAGATGAGTCAAATGTACGTGGCGGTTGGATTTTGTGTGGAGGCTATATATACCCCTCCACCGCCTTCTCCATTCATTGAGAGAGCCATCGAGCGTGCCTACACTTCCACCATACATTTTACGAGAGAGAACCATCTACTCATGTGTTGAGATCCAATCCTACCACAAGAATCTTGATTTCTAGCCTTCCCCAAGTTGCTTTCCACTCAAATCATCTTTCCACCATATATAGCCAAATCCGAGAGAGAGAGTTGAGTGTTGGGGAGACTATCATTTGAAGCACAAGAGCAAGGAGTTCATCATCAACACACCATCTATTACCTTTTGGAGAGTGGTGTCTCCTAAATTTGTTAGGTGTCGCTTGGGAGCCTCCCCTCAAGATGTGGAGTTGAACAAAAGAAGTTTGTAAGGGCAAGGAGATTATACGCTTCGTGAAGATCTACCCTAGTGAGTTAAGTCCTTCGTGGGAGATGGCCATGGTGGGACAGACAAGGTACCTTCTTCGTGGACCCTTCGTGGGTGGAGCCCTCTGTGGACTCGCGTAGCCGTTACCCTTTGTGGGTTGTACCTCTCCTTCTCTACTAGGGCTCACGGTGGTGCCAAAAATACCGATGTCCTTTACTTGGGTCCACTTCCATGGAGCTGGGTAGTCTCGGGTGATTAATGCTTCTAATGGTGATGTCTTGAGGCTGGGAACATGGTCATTTGTTGTATATGAATTATGCATAAGGCAGACATTCCTCCCATTGGTTGTCGGGAGGTGAGGCGCATGCTCTGAGAATATATTCCAATACTAGTGAGTCCTCTTGACTTATACAATTGTTGTGGCTGCTTAAAAACTATAAAAACAATAGAGACACATGTTGGATGGCGGAAATGTACATCTTGTTGAACATTATGGGGTACATTGCATTGGCTAGATGATGATACAAATTTTCTAGTGAAAAAACATCCGATTGAAGTGCAATAGTTTCTTCTCTGAGGCTAAGCTACCATAAGCAAATGTGAAATAGAAGATTGTGAGGCTAAAGCAGGAGATTATTTAGTAACTTTCAGATGGTTTGACTCTCCGGTTGTGATAGTACATTCATTTTTTATTTACTCTGAAATCTTCAAATAGTTATTCCCAAGTAGGAAGCGGCCATGAAGAAGCTACTCTCATGCTTATAAGTGTTGGAGGTACCCTATGGTCAAAGTCGACTTTAGGTTCCCTTCTCGTGGCATTTTCTGGAGATCTAATGAGTAAACATGAAAAAAATCACACAAATGACACCATTATCAACGAACAGGGGCTTATGCTTATATAATCTTATGCCATACAAAAATAATGTGTTCTAATTATTGTTTAAACGTTCTCTATGGCCATAAATATTTGAGCAAAAAGTGTTGGGAGTCGTTGCATGGAAAACAAAAAAATATACGCACCTTTGCAAATGATCTATCCATGGAGATGCATAGCAATGAGGGGGAGAGTGTGTCTACGTACCCTCGTAGACCGTAAGTAGAAGCGTTTCACAACGCGGTTAATGTAGTCGAACTTCTTCGCGCTTCAACTGATCAAGTACTGAACGCACGGCACCTCCGCGTTCTACACACGTTCAGCTCGGTGATGCCCCTCGCCTTCTTGTTCCAGCAAGACGTCGAGGTACTAGATGAGTTCCACCAGCACGACAGCATGGTGATGGTGATGGTGAAGTGATCTCCACAGGGCTTCGCCTAAGCACTACGAAAATATGACCGGGGGTGTAAACGGTGGAGGGGGGCGCCGCACATGGCTAGGCAATTGCCTGGTTTGTGCTAGGCGCCCCCTCCTCATATAAATAGGTGGGAGGGAGAGGGGAGAGGCCAAGGGGTGCCCCAAGTAGGTCTGAATCCTGTCGGATCACGGGTTCCGGCAAAACCCTTAAGGTTCAAACTCTGGGGTGCGCATGAAGATCTCCCCCTACCGATCCACGTCCTAGCTTTGCTAAGATCTCAACGACTAACTTTCGGCGAACTTCATAAAACAAAGAATACAAGATTTATACTTTGGTTAAGACCACCGTTGTGGTGTAATACCCTACTCGGTGTGGTGGAGGTGGATTGCCTCTTGAAATTTGAGGATGAGCGATACAAGGGAAGAACAGCCTCTGATGCGGGGTGTTCTTGTGCACAGTGAACTTGTGTGGTTGAGGATGATCTCGATCCGTTTGTCTATGGTGGTGGCTAGTCCTATTTATAGAGGCCCTGGTCCTCTCCCCCAAATATTGGCGGGAAGGGAGCCAACAACGGCCAATTTGAAAGGGGACAACTAGTACAACTTATCTTGACAAAAGCGGTCTTCGCTGCAAAAGGCTGCAGTAGTGGCCTTGCGCCTTGGGCTCCATGGTGACCTCCATCTTGCCGTCATGTTGGTCTTGGTCTCGTTACATCGATATGGAAACATTTTCTTGATGCCTCGGTACTCCTCAAATGCATGCTTGCTTCCTTAGTACCAAGAGGAAACAAGTACCTTGTCTTGTGTTGGCGCCACTTGGCCTTGATCGTCATGGCTCACGTCCACGAAAGCCTCGCGAGGTTTGCCTGCCTTGATCTCTCCGCCCTCGCGAGCCAACCTGGTGAGGCCGCTCGAAGAGGTATTGTGTAAATCCGCCTCGCGATGAGCTTGGCCCCTCGCGAGGTCTTGAGTGCTTGTTGGTGAAGATTGGCCGTGCAGAGCCCGCTCATGGAGCCACGCCATGGGCATGAGCAGGCAAGTCACAGGGACCCCGTTTCGAGAACACCCGACAGTAGCCCCGGGCCCAAAGGCGCTCGGGCTTGGCAGTGAAGCCAAGCCTGTGAGGCGCCACGGGCCCCAATAGCCTGCGGCCTTGGTCAACGCGAGGCGGTTGATTGGACGTGGGCATCTCCGCTTCCCCACGCTGCCTCGGCAACTGCCCGACTTGACAGGTCCATGCGACATGCAAGGAAAAACCATCATTACATGTGATCATGGGGGGCGTTGGTTGGCCTTCTGCCGCTATAAATGGGGAGGGGGCGGAGCCCCCGTCGCTCATCTCTTCCCATTCCGCTTGCTTCTTCCTCCTTGCTCCATTGCCAGCTGCGACACCAATGGCGCCCATCCGAAGGTTTTCTGCCGTGGAGAAAGGAAAGACTCCCCTCGATGGGCTCGTGCCGCTCCCGCCGAAGAAGAGGCAGGTCGATCACCGCAACCTGCAGCGGCGATGCAGGTGGTAACGAGGCCTTGGTGCGGCGGCCTCCTCCCGGGTATCCGCTACCCTATGCGCGCCCGGCGAAGGCTCGGGAGGGAGAGGTGACGTTAGCCAGCGTATGGCTGTGGTCATGGTCACCGTGCCCGCGGTGGCGCAGCGCCACCGCTCAAGTCCACGCCACAGACTTCTCATGGCGAGATCGTCTTTGTGGCGGACGATGCCCCCATCCACTTGGATCCGCTTCCCTTCTTTCTTCTCTTACGAGATGCCACCGAGGGACCCACAGTGCTTTGGCTGCAACACGCATGCATGCTGCGAGGCCTTGGCGTGGAGGCGGAGGTTGAGGCCGTCTCCTCGGGGAAGATCTTCATAACCCGAGGCTGGGGTGAGGTCGAGAGTGTGTCCGCAGGAGGTCGCCGTCGCGATCCATTTCACGTCTGGCAGCGCCTCCACGCTGTTCTTCAAGGTCTTGACGCTAAAGGCCGCCGTCTGGAGGTGTTGTCGGGTGGAGTCATCGGTGGCTGTTGGTGTGAGGCGAGGGGCATTGCTGTGTCGCCGGTGGCTCCTCTGGAAGCCGCAGCGACATTTGGGAGTCCAGCGATTCTCCCGAGCTCTACGAGACTCCGGAGACGAGCGACAACAGCTATGTGCCCCCAAGCTCTCGCCGAGCCCGAAGCATGGCTACAGCGTCGGGCCGCCACCGCCGCTGATCTGGATGAGGCTGGCTCCGGCCTCTGATAGCCCACTATTGATGATGGCATCATCCACAGGGCGCGTGTAGATAGGATTCCTGAAGTTCTTGTCTTTTGTTCCCTGCGAGGAATCAAGGAGTACGCCGCGGGGGCATGTAAAGTGCGTAATGTCTTACGCCAATATTGTCCTTATTATGAACTTGCTTGAGCGCGAGTCCTGCTTCAACTTCGGCCTCCCTTTCCGACCTCCACGGCGACTTGGTGCTCTCTGTTGACGGTCCGGTCCCAGGCGCAGCGGCCGTCGGCTGGTATGCCGGTCGGCGTGTCGTGGTCAAGGCCGAGGTGAGTGGCCCAAGGTCCAATAAGAGCCCCTGAGGCACGATGCTCAGGAGGTCCCCTTTAGCGCTCAAGCAGCCGTCGAGAGGTAGGAAAGGGTGGTGACGTTGCTGCAGCAGGACTGCGGCTAGTGTGGCTCCTAATCCTTTGCGGTTTAGCCAACCCGGGCACGAGACTTATCTTGGCCAGTCCGGAGAGAGTCGGTTCTGGCGGCCTTTTGAGGTTCGAACATAGGTGTCCGTAGCATAGCTAGGCCGGGCCCATCTGATCATCTCCCTCTTCTCTATGCTCTCCTTTGTGCTCTCGTCCTCGAGTCCTGGCCCTCGGCGAAACTCGGCCGCTTGTTGGTATGCAGGTCATGTGCCGTGGAGTCATAGCCAGGGGTGAGGCTGGAGAGCGATAAAACTTACGGTCGCGCCGATGCTCATGAGCCCCCCCCCTTTTAAGCAGCATAAGCGGAATCGCGCAAGGAGAAGAGGGAGCTTCGCGGTGCCCTTTGCCATCGTCCTCGGGAGATTCACTGCAAGCCAAGCGTATAAGGAGAACCACAGTTTGCCATTATAGTTGCGGGTGGCCTGTGATCGCTTTGCGGAACTGCAGGCTGCTTGAGGGGCCCGGTGAGGTGGCGCGTGTGGCCAGAGCTCGGCCGCTCAGATTTGTCGACATTGCAGGGACGAACCCAAGAACAAGCGCCGTGCCAGAGTGAGCAACTCTGGGGTAAGTGCCAATCAAGCAAATGATAGCCATAGGTTGTTTAAGCATGGAAAGCAAAGCGGCTTAAGTAAATGCGGGAAGGATACAAGCCCTTTGGGTGGCCAGCGGCTTGAGGATGATGCAGCCGAGGCGCCCAAAAGGTGGTGGAGACATAAAAGGGATACATGCCACGAGGGACGGACCCACGTGGCCTAGGAATGATGCAGCCGAGGCGCTCCAGCTAAATAAACTTGGAAGATGTCACACAGTTACATTGATGAAGGGATGTTGAGGCAGCTGAAGATGCGTCGAGGAAGTGCTGTGATGAAGGGGTTGTCCTCCACGAGCCTCGGGAGGCTCACAGGGGTCAGGCGGTTCCTTGAGGATCGTCTCCATCTCCTTGAGACGGCGTGGTGCACAGCCTCTGAGTCGCCAGGCGCACAGATTCTTGTTGATAGGCGGGCGCCACACTCGGCGAGCTAAAAGGCATGCGAATGTAGCTGTCACGGTGGACCCTCATGGTGTCCCACGCACAAAAGGCAGGAAAGAGCTCTGAGATCTTGACCTGTTGAGCCACAGGGCGTCAATCTGAGCAGCGCAGCCCGGCATCCTCGCTGGATGGGGAGCCACGCCTGTTGGCGGCGGTCGCCACGCATAGCCCTTCGTCTTGCAGTTCTGAGTGGTCTGGTGATGAACTCCTGGCGATGGGCGCTCCTCGCCTGTGTTCTCTTGAGAAGCGTGCCGTGAAACACGCTTCCAAAGTGGTGCCAGCGCCTCCCTCGTGATGTTGGCAAGGTGCGAGTCTCTCGAAGAGAGCCCCGAGCCATGCCGAGAAGGGCGCCGGAACGCCTTCCCTATGAGAGGAGGCGCCTCGGTGCGGCGCTAATCTGGCGAGTTCTACTCGTGATGCCTCCCTCCACGAGGTCCTGCAGACAGCTGCTTCTTCTTCTTGGGGTGGCCTCGGGAGGGCACTCGCCCTTCTTTGTCGGGGTCGTCGATTCTTTGCAGCTTGGAAGTCCTGCCTTTCGAGGGAGCACACCGCATCTCTTTCTTACATACGGGCTGTGATGATTCCGCCCGCTTCACTGGCATCTTGAGGACATTGTAGCCGTGATGGGTCACCGCCATGAACTTGGCTGGGGCTGGATACCGAGGATGGCATTGTCGACAAGCGGATGTGTCTGACGTTGAAGTCGATGAGCTCGGTGTGGTAGTTGTTGCATTCTCCGAAGGTGACGAGGCCCGGACCTGCCCTATCGGTGTGGTGGAATCGTCGGTCACTCCACGAGAATGGCTTGGTAGGCTGAAGCTGGTCGTAGGGAACTTGAAGGTTGTCGAGCGTGTCAGCGGACAAGGCGTTAAACCTGCGCCACCATCGATGAGGGTCTTGGTGACTTGCCGTTAGCTGATGGTAGTGAACAAAGCCTCGGATCTCTTGATGATCGCTGGTGTTGTGGCTATGCGGAGTTGTGGAATCGCGCGAGCGATTGAGCTGCTCTTGGATGACTCGGGCTGGTCTCTGCCGTACTGGGTGTTTGGCTCTGCCGTGAGCACGGTTGCTCCCTTGCGCTTCACGTCCTTGGCTTTGGCTTTCTTATCCTCCGGGTCCGCAGCCGGGAGCTCGAGGAGGGAGAGGCGCCCCTCCTCAGCTCTTGCGCGCCAGTCGCCCGAGTTGAACAGCTCAAAAGGCGTGCATAGCTCCTCGTGGATGGAGAGCTCCTCCTTCATCTTGGCCTTGCCCGGGCGCCATCGGAAAGCAGCGGAGATGATGGCCTCGTCCATCACCTTGGGGATCTTAAGGCATAGCGTTGTTGAAGCGGCTGGATGTACTACGGAGGGTCTCTCCTGGTTTTGCTGAATGGCGTGGGTCACCCAGCGGCGGTGAAGCGTGATCGCGAGTGCCAGGAATTGGCGGCAAGCGGTCGCGCATCTCGTCGAGGAGGAGATTGAGCACTGGAGGCAGGTTGAGAGAGCCACGAACAAGCACCATCCTTGAGAACCGCCATGGGAACCAGTTCGCCATGACTTTCTCGTCACGGCTGGCACGCCTCGATGCTCGGCTCGTGAAACTGCGAGGAGAACTCAGCGAAGTGGGTGCCGTCGTGGCGGAGGCAGTGCGGCGAACTTGCGGCGGCGGCCTCGCAGCTCTAGGGTGAAAGCGCGACATCGGTCGTGGTCACCGGGGCTCGTCTTGGAGGCGGGCGTGGTCTTGGCGCCCACTTTGCTTGCCCACGGCAAAGGCGCGGGGCCATGCCGCGACAAGCGATCTGGCGGTGGTGCGGGGAAGCGGTGGGCGTTCTCTTGCGGCGAGGACTTCTTGGCAGCTTCTCTCTTCTTCTTGGCAGGCGCCCAGACGGCAGTGTCGCGCCCGTGGGGCCGCAGCCTTGGCGCCAAAGACTCCATCTTGGGGCGAGGCGTGGTGGAGGCACTCCATGGGCGCGCCGCCCTACAGGCTGGTGGAGGCGAGGCGGCGAAAGGGGCGGCGGGGGAGCCCCTGCGGCGGCCCGACAAGCTTCAGCGTCTTGGTCGAGGCAGTCCTTGTAGAGGTCGCCAGCAGGCGTGCCGCAGGAGCTTGCGTGCCATGCAGGCGGCCTCTTGGCGTCCGCGAGGGCGCGATGAGTGTGGGATAGCGAACGGCGGTCGGCAATGGAGTGGCGGCTGCGGCCATCCCGCCCGAACCGAGGGTGCAGGAGGATGCTTGCTGCTCGTTCCCGGCGGGCTGGTGGCGGCTTTGGCCGGAGGCGGCGGAGAATGATGGGGTGGCCCACCGGCGGCAACCCGTCTGAGCAACAGGCGGCGAGGGCAGCCCGGCGCTTCAGCGGCGGCGGCGTCGTCCACCATGGAGCGATGAAACAGCGGGGCCTTGAAGCGATAGAAGGGAAGCTTCGGCGCTCCCCTACAGCTTGCGCCAAATGTCGGATCCGGGTTACGGCAAAACCCTTAAAGGTTCGAACTTCAGGGGTGAACACGAAGATCTCCCCCTGCGATCCACGTCCTAGCTTTGCTAAGATCTCAAGGACTAACTTTCGGCGAACTTCGCAACACAAAGAGCAGAAGATTTATACTTGGTTCGGGCCACCGTTGTGGTGTAATACCCCACTCTGTGTGGTGGTGGTGGATTGCCTCTTGGGCTAGGATGAGCAGTACAAGGGAAGAACAGCCTCCTCATGCGGGGGTGTTCTTCTGCCAGTGAACTTGTGTGGTTGTGATGACCTCAGTCCGTTTGTCTATGGTGGTGGCTAGTCCTATTTATAGAGGCCCTGGTCCTATCCCCAAATATTGAGCGGGAAGGGAGCCAACAACGGCCAATTTGAAAGGGGACAACTAGTACATCTTTTCCTGACAAAAGCAGTCTTCGCCTACAAAAGGCTCAGGTAGTGATGTCGCCTTGGGCTCCATGGTGACCTCCGTCTTGCCATCCTGCTAGTCTTGGTCTCGTTGCACTGATATGGAAACCTTGGCTTGACGCCTCGGTACTCCTTGTCTGCGCTTGCTTCCTTAGCACCAAAGAGGAAACAAAGTACCTTTGTCTTGTGGCTAGGCGCCCTTGTATGATCGTCATTAGCCGGTAATGCAGGAGCAGGGGTCCCCGGACTTGCCCTGCGGCCTGGCGTGCTGTCTTTGTGAGCCTTCTGACCCATCTTCATCAGTGAGACACTCAAGACCCTCGCGAGGCCAAGCATCCGCAGGCGAGACGATGCAAGACCTCCTCGGGGAGGCGGCCTCACCAGGCTGCCTCGCGAGGAGCGGAGAAATCAAGGCAGGGCAAACCTCGCGAGGCTCTCGTGACGTGAGCCATGATGATCAAGATCAGGCGGGCGCCAGCGCATGCAACATCCTTGTTTCCTCTTTGGTGCTAAGGAGGCAAGCGCAGGCGTGGAGTACCGAGGCATCAAGCACAGTTTTCCATATCGATTACTGTGAGACCAAGACGGCGGAGACGGCGGGGCGGAGGTCACCATGGAGCCAAGGCGGCAGGCATCACCAGAGCCTTTTGCAGGCGAAGACCGCTTTTGTCAGGATAAGTTGTACTAGCTGTCCCCTTTCGAATTGGCCGTTGTTGGTTCCCTTCCCGCTCAATATTTGGCGAGAGGACCAGGGCCTATATAAGTAGAACTAGCCACCACAGTAGGGGGCATCGGATAACCCATTGCGAGGCATCTCACGCACACAAGTTCGCCAAGCACAAGAACACCTCAACCTCAGGACGTTGTTCTTCCACTTGTACTGTTCATCATCAGCCGAAGAGGCAATCCACCACCACCACACTGGTGTAGGGTATTACACCACAACGGTGGCCCGAACCAGTATAAATCTTGTGTCTTTGTGTTGTGAGTTCGTTGACTTCGTCCGCGAGATCTTAGCGAGCTAGAGGCGTGAATCGGTAGGGAGAAATCTCCACTTTACACCCAGTGTTGAACCTTGAGGGTTTTGCGGAACCCGAGATCCGACATTTAAGCGGCGCCCGGGTGAGTCTTGCCGTAACTCTCTCCGCCAATCTCGCTCCGCCGCCATCACACTTTGCCCTCATGGCAGCCGCCCCGCTGCCGACTCCGGCGGCAGTCTTGGCGATGGGGCACAGGGCTCAGAGTCCTGGCCCCCGCCTGCGGCCCAGATGCGATGGCCACCCAAGTTCAAGCCGGAGATACCACCTCGCTACGACGGCGCGACGGACCCGTCGGCTTTCCTGCTGGTATAAGTGGAGGCCGTCCTCGAGGCCGGGGGCGACGACAAGGTCATGGCCAACTGGCTCCCCATGGCCCTCGCCGGCAAGCCACGCGCCTGGCTGCTCAACCTCCCTGGATCCACGGTGGCATCCTGGGGGAACTCCGTGACCTCTTCACTGCGCACTACGCGGCACCGGTGCACCACGCGGTCGTGGCCCTGCTTGGCGGCTCTCAAGCACCGCCTTCGGATCACCACATCAAGCCGTTCCTCTGCCAGATTGGAGCTGCTTCCAAGCGCTCAGGGGCTCCACCGGGTTGGGATGCGCCTGAGGCCGACCTCACCTTCAGCTCAGAGGACCACCCCATCACCACCGCCGGCTCGGGCATGCTTCCGATGCTCTGCACGCCCACCATCTGCAGCGTGGCCGTCACCAAGGCCCTCATCGACGGTGGTGCCGGCCTCAACTTGCTTTTCGTGGAGGCCTTCAGCCTTCTTCACGTGCGCTTTCGGCGGCTCAGCTTGACAAACCTTTCTCAGGGAGTTGGTGGCGGCCTTTGTCCGCTCCACAGGCGAATCCGCCTCCCCGTCACCTTCGGCACGCATGACAACTACCGCACCGAGCTGGTCAACTTCGACATCGCCCCGCATCGGCCTTCCGTACAACGCCATTCTCGGGTACCCAGCTCTGGCCCAGTTCATGGCGGCGACTCATCCGGCCTACAACCTCATGAAGATGCCGGGAAGGAAAGGCATCCTCACTATCAAGAGGGACGCCAAGGAGGCCCTGGCAGCGCTCAAGCTCGCCCTCAAGACCGCTGCTCTGGCGCCAGCGAAGCCTTGGGCACCCTCCGAGCAAGGGAGCCGCACCAACCAAGAATAAGTTGTTGTTCACACAAGACAAGGCGGAAACCAAGCAGGTGCTAGTCAACGAGGACGGGTCCTCAGGAGCTACCTTTACCATAGGTGCCAGCCTCTACCCAAGCGAAGAGGAAGCATTGGTGAAGTTCTTGCACCCAAACAAGGATATATTCGCATGGGAGCCCAATCAGCTGGTGGGAGTCCCAAGAGAGGTGATTCAGCGTCATTTAAGGGTATGCCCCAATGTGCATACAATGAAGCGGCGAGCGAAGGCGGCGGTTAATGGGTGTCAAAACCCGGCGGATCTCGGGTAGGGGTCCCGAGCGTGCGTCAAGGTCGGATGGTAACAGGAGACAAGGGACACTTTGTTTTACCCAGGTTCGGGCCCTCTCGATGGAGGTAAAACCCTACTCCTGCTTGATTAATATTGATGATATGGGTAGTATAATAGTAGATCTACCATGAGATCAAGGAGGCTAAACCCTAGAAGCTAGCCTATGGTATGATTGTGTATGATGATGTTGGTCGTCCTACGGACTAGAACCCTCCGGTTTATATAGACACGGATAGGGTTAGGGTTACACAGTCGGTTACAATGGTAGGAGATCTTGAGTATCCGCATCGCCTAGCTTGCCTTCCACGCCAAGGAAAGTTCCTTCCGGACCGCGATGCGAAGTCTTCAATCTTGTATCTTCATAGTCACCGGAGTCGGCGAAGGTATAGTCCGGCTACCGAACACCCCTAATCCAGGGACTCCTCGGTAGCCCCTGAACCGAGGCTTCAATGGCGGCGAGTCCGGCGCATGATTGTCTTCGGCATTGCAAAGGCGGGTTCCTCCTCAAGTCCTTCATAGAAGATTATAAACACCAAAAATAGTGTCCAGCTACGCAAAACAAGTTTCCACATATTGCCATAGAGAATAATATTAACACAAATCAAATCTGGTGGCGTATTCAGCGGTGCATCATAACACTGACCAAGCTCTTCATACAAATTGTTTTCACTTTTCCACCTCGGTAGCGTTTAGCGAGGCGGTTCCTGTAACGCGTCTTGTCGAAGCAGAGATCGTGTGCCCATTTTAACGGGATTCTCATCAATACGGACGTGGGTAACCCAATCGTGCCCGTTAGCACGTTTCCTTAATTAAAGGCTAGTCCCAAACGGTTACGGGGAAGGCTCTTGGTATTCGACCTCTTATAAAGAGACCAAGGCCCTACTCTTTTCTTTTACCCTCAAAACGAGTTCGCCCCTCGCCTCGAGTTCCAACACCCTAGGCTCCAGATTCCAGGCGCATCGGACCTTCGACAATGTCCGGTTTCGACCCTCAAGGCCGATGGATGCCCTCCTCCGTCACGGAGGAGGACGTATTAAAGCTGAGAGAGGCTAAGTTCTTGACCGGCGAGATTCCGCATAGGCTGCCTGCTCAAGGGCAGGCCATTCCCGATCCTCAGCCTGGTGAGAGCGTGGTGTTCATATCCCACTTCCTTCGGGGGTTAGGCTTCCCAATGGATCCCTTTGCGAGGGGGCTGCTATTTTATTACAGTGCTGGAGTTCCATGACTTAGCTCCGGAGTCCATCCTCTATATCTCCTCATTCATCGTCGTGTTGTGAAGTGTTCCTCCGTGTTACTCCTCACTTGGGTTATGGCTCAAGACTTTCAGCGTGGAGCGAAGATGATCGAGGGCGGCATGCACGAGTCTTGGGCTGTTGTTATAAGCAAGAATGCCCGATGCTCCATGGCCGAGGGCTCTTTTCAAGAGGAGTTGACATGGCAACAAGAGTGGTTCTATATCACGCTCAAGGGGCACCAAATGGGTGGCGCCTCTTGCCTTTCGCTCGGGTCCCCCACCACGGCTAGCGTCGTGGGTCAGCAAAGGGATAGATTGGGGATTACCCAAAGACGTGCCTTTGTTGCAGGGCTGCATTAGGGATCTCTTAAAGGGAGATCTCCACCTAGTTAAAGTGACACAGGTCATGCTGATTCGCCGAATACTGCCTGGCAAACGGTCGCTCCCTTCGCCTGTGGGAGTTCAATCCGGAGGGACCACGGGCTCTCCAGTATTTCATGGGCGCAACGCCCACGGAGATGTATAAACTATTCTTCGGATCACAAGCGAGGTGTCCGGATTTGACCGAGGATGCAGGCCTAAGCTGCAATCGCCCGGATTCTCAAGTAAGTAACCTTGTGCCCAGATCTGCTATCCGCATAATTGTCATGAATTTGCCCTAAGGGCTGTCCTTTTAAGCAGGGAGTGGATAGCGGCAGACAAAAGCTGATCGGTGTCGGCTCCCCTTCGAAACCAGGCGGATCCGTACATGCCGGGATCTTTGAAGATAATGCCTTTGGAGGAAGTAAAGGGAGGACAAGGAGACTATGGCTTCCTTGAAGGAGGCCACTCGAAGGAGGAACCGACAATTCCTCTCCTCGGGGAAAGAGGGCCGCCTCGGCGACCGGAGACCACGACCTCGAAGCGGGGGAAAAAAATCCTTGCCAGAGGGTCCGACGCCGGGGAGCCCCTCGGCCGAACTACGCCCCCAAAGGGACCAGCTCTCCAACGAGCCGTAAGTAGGAAAAGATTTTCCTTTTGAGAGAAATCCTTGATTTATATCTGAGAAGTTTTAACCGAAATCTTACCTTGTAGATTCGGACCTCGGCCCTTCTCAGCAGAGCTCATCTTGAGGATCTTCTTCCGGAGATGATGGAAGCGGGGCGCCTCCCCTTCGTACCGCCCTAAGCGGCGAAGCGATCTGAGAATAATAAATCGCGAAGGGTTTCTCCGGATCTGGCGAGGCGGAAGGTAGCCATCTGACCCCCAAAGGTTCTCAGCGTCCGGCCTTGAAAGAGGCCATAGGACAAGTCCGGCACCGTCGGTGCTCGGCGAAGAGCTAAAAAGATTCTCTTTGGGGCGAGCCTCTATCTCGAGAAGGAGCACCGTGCATTGATGGGTCTTGATGATTGAAAGGATTTCATCCGCCAAAAGCGGATTGCATGAGGCCATCAAAAGTTTCTTGGCGGGTTTTGAGAATACGTTAGATAATGTACATTTGTGTCAGTTGCGCATAAGTAATGTGCGCCCTGTGTAGATAGTAGCCCCTGAGACTCTGTGCGCCGTCAAAATGGACGGCGCGCAGAGGATCTTAATCCTAGGTCCTTTAAGTGGCACCTTTATATATAGGCGGCTAATTGTCCGGAGTCAAGCCGGATTGGTGATTTTGCCGAACTGAAGTGGCAGCTTGATGTGGCAGATGCCGACATCGCGCTTGTCAACAAGCGTCTTGATGATGCTCAAGGTATGTAATTCATCGGGCGGCGGCTAGTAAGAGGAGCTTTATGTCAATATCTTACCGTGTGTGTGCTTGACGCAGATAGATGCGGCCGCCGTGGAGGTCTTAGGGCGAACTACGCCCGGCGAAGAACAAGCGAGAAAAGCGATCGCGGCGCGGAAAGCCTGGAAGAGCTGAAAGCGAGCAGGCTGCCTTGCGAAGCAAGGAGGAGATGGCCAATATGGCCGTAAAGTTAAGAAGTCGCATTGACCGTTGCAAGCTTCTTGAGGAAGAAAGGCGGGCAAGGCAAGCGGTCTTAGAAGGCCGTTCGCTGATGCCAAGGATGCTTCGCTCTGTGATGAGAGCAGCAAAGGAAGAGCTCGTCAATCGAGACAGTTGCGGATGGAAAGCCTTTTACGCTGCGGAGGAAATTTTGTGATCGAAGTTTTCTCCATTGGACGGGATGTGGAGTGTGGAGGACACCTATCTGGATTTGGCGGCGAGTGCTGCCCGGCGACCGAACACTTTTCGAGATCAAAAGATCACGAAGTGGAAAAGCTTTTTAGTCGCGGTTCCTCAATCGAGGGCGTCCACTAGCGGTGGGCGATCGTGCGGCTCAATGGGCGAACTGAATAGATTATGGGACTCGCCATGAAGTGCGTCATGGGTCATCTGTGGCGGGGAGATTGGAGCGAAGAAGTTATTTCAGCTTGGTGCAGCAATTTCTTGGCGTGGTGCCCGCGTGTCAATGATGCGATAAAGAGGTCAGCATGCATAGAGGGCGCATGGATGGCTCTTGCCCGTGTCAAGACATACTGGGCAGATATGGAGACCACCGTTGTTGCGTCCCGGGATTCGGACAAAAGCCGAGTACCCTCCGAGCACTATTTTCAGGAATTCCTTGAAGGCGCTCGTGTAATAGAGACGCAGTGCTCGTGTCACGATGGGGTTTTCAATAAAAATATTTATTGAACAACCGACCTATGAAGTCCAATATGAGGAAAGTCCTTCATACCGGTAGACAAAACTTTGATACAATAAGCGGTAGCATTACAATGAAATGGGGTCCGGATGAAGATGCCCAACCAATTATTACAAACACGCCAATAATTATACATAGTGGCGGATATGACTCAAAGGTGTGGGGTGGGAATACTCTTGACTCAAGATATGAGTGGTTGGTGGAATAACACGGCAAGAATTGGTTAATAAGTCTACTGCCTTTGGCGGCTCATCGGCGTCGGTGAGAGCTCAATGAATTTATTTGGGTAGCGGAAGCGGATATATATCACAATGACTAATCCAGGGGTCGCACGAGACTGACTGGGATTCCTCTAGGCGTCGGACTCGCTATCGAATTCTTCATCCATGAGATCATTGTCGGAGTAATGGACTACGGGTAGGCAGACCCGAGTCCCTGAACCTTTCAAAACATCGGGGCAGGCTGCGCCCCTCAAGATCCCAAGACGAAGAGCCGCCTTCAGATAGTCGGCAACAGCGCCGACCGACTGCCCCTGGGCCGAGTCCGAGGGCCGCCTTGAGACAAGCCGACTCCAAGCCAGCGACCTCCAGTGAGGCCGGCCACAAGGAGTCGGCCCGTGACCTCCGCCTTATGCACAGGCGACCATGGGGTGCAAAAAGCCGCCTCGCGGCCCATCCCGCCCGATCCATAAAAGAGGCGGGTATGGCTCTGAGCGCCGTACCAGCGAGAGATCTCCGTGTGGTGCAGCACTTTGTTGCCATGCCGCCACAACGTCATCACCGTGGGCGATTCCTGTACCACGTTGGCCTGTCTGTCTGACGACGAAGGCGGCGAGACCCGCTTTGTCGGCGGGAGTACGAAAACGGCGAAGCACCCAAAGCGGACCCGATGGAGTCGGCCTCCGGAAGCGGCCGGCTCCTCCCGGGATCCACGAGCCATTAACCGGACAAAGGCGAGGCAGGCAGCGGTGATCGCCCGCCATGACGGCGACACTTGCCATAACCTCCGACCAAGCTTCGCATCATTGGAAGCTACAGCTCTGATGATACGCAGCAGCAAGACCCGCCAGCGGCGAGACGAACTGTCGGCCCCATCTTTGGAGCCGTCGGCAGGGCCTGGTCGGCGGGCCCCGAGTGGCCGGAGAAGGCGGCAACAAGGCCAGCGGCTTGGGCCCACCAGGCGGATTACCGTTGTACCCCGAGGGTAAGCCTATATAAACCCCACAGGGCACCCATGCAAAGGGTTGGAAGCTAGTAGTTTTAGACACACACATAGAGGGAGAGAAGAGCAAGCCAAGCCCTTCTCCTTCCTCACCCGAGCAGCTCAAGGAGCCTCTTGTACCCATTTGCCATAGTGATCATGCGGAGACCCAGCGAGCAGCGATAGGGGTGTTATCTCCTCGGAGAGCCACGAAGCTGGGTAAGATTAGCGGCGTGCATGCCTTCGCCTCATCCCGTTTCCCGAGCACGGCGTTCTACTCGCCCCTCCATGATAAGCCATCCTTTGGCATATGTCACACCAAACCCGACATTTGGCGCCCACCGTGGGGGCCTGGTGCACCGTCGATGCAGAGACATGCTGCGGGCGGAACCCTCTTCCTCCACTGGCGGCGACCAGCCCGGCATGACGCCGAGATGGAGTTTGCGCCGACGCGCTTGCTTGGCGCTGAAGACTGCCCACTGCGCGGCAAGTTGCCTCGCCCGAACTTGTCGGCGAGGTTACGCCTCTCGGCGAGCCTGCATCCGTAGCGAGCACGGGCGCAGACGGCCCAGCTCTCGCGGGCCTCCTCGAGCAGCTCCGCGTCGACGGCGAGCCGCGCGCCGACCTGGAGTCCGTGGGCTCCACCGACCCGATCTTTGGTCGATTCCAACACCGCGTCGCTCGACGCGTTCCCCACCAGCGTGGTGGTCTACGACGAGCCTCTCCCTCGTGCGGAGAGCGGCGGGAGCACCGTCACAGAAGTACTTGTTATCAGTCATGGCGAGCCCTCCGGCGCGGCGGCTCGTGACCCTCTCGACACTGTTCTGCAAGACCTGACCGCCTCCATTCTGGAGGACGCCGATGCCCAGCGCTGGAAGCGCGCGCCTTCGACTCCTCGGTAGCGAAGCTGGCAAGCATGAGGCAGCTTGTCGAAGCCTATCAACCGAGATGGATCGCGCGTGGGCGGCTTCGCCCGGCTCGGCCAGGCCTAACCGCCTAGTAGCGGTCCGGCAATGGCCGGTGCGGCCCTCGCTAATCTCTTTGGATGTGAGAAGTTCACCCGGCTGCTTGGCGTCTATCAGTCGATTCATCAGTCGGCTGGGTGAGCAAGCCCTTCCTCTGTACCAACTTATGAAGAAGACCACCTTCTTCGAATGGAACTCCAAGGCGGACGAAGCTTTTCTTCAGTTGAAAAGAATGCTGGCTACTCTCCCAATGCTGGCGGCTCCGACTACAAAGGAGCCCATGCTCCTGTATATTGCCGCCACCAACAGGGTAGTCAGCGTAGTTATTGTGGTTGAACGCAAGGAGGAGGTCAAGGCGCTACCGGTCCAGAGACCAGTATATTACCTGAGCGAGATACTGTCAACCTCCAAGCAGAACTACCCCCACTACCAAAAGATGTGTTACGGCGTGCACTTTTCCGCCAAGAAGTTGAAGCCTTACTTTCAAGAGCACTCAATCACCGTGGTTTGCACGGCCCCACTAGCAGAGATCGCCGGGCCGAGAGGCTTCGGGCCGAATGGCCAAGTGGGCCATAGAGTTGCCCCCTACACCATCTTTACCAGCCCGCACCGCCATCAAGTCACAAGCAGCCGACTTCCTCGTCGATTGGGCGAGACCCGATATCTGCCGCCCGCCCGACTCCACCATTGGCGGATGCACTTTGATGGCTCCAAGATGCGCACCGGCTTGGGAGCGGCGTGAATCCTCACTTCCCCTAAAAGCGACAAGCTCAAGTACAGCTGCGAGATCAATTCCGCCGCCTCCAACAACGTCGCCCGAATCTGGCGCTCATCCACGAGCTCCGGCTTGCCAAGAACTTCGGCGATCGCGGATCACAATGCTATGGTGACTCCGACTTGGTGGTCCAACAGATCATCCGGCGACTGGGGCGCCAAAGATGCAAACATGGCGAGCTACCGCTATACGAATGCAACAAGAATCGAGTGTATATTTTGAGGATGCGAATTCCTCCATATACCAAGGAGCGACAATGACCAAGCGAGATGCCAGCAAGAATCGGTTCCACCGGCGAGGCAATACCATCCGGCGTCGCTCTTGGCGCCTTCTCAAGCCATCCGTCAAACCGTCACCAGAATCAGACTCCATTTTTGTGTCGGCTCCCCGAAGAAAAGTAGATCCATTGCGAGCCTTGGCGAGCGGCACAAGAATCCGTGAAAGGCGCCCCCAAACGCGGCGGTCGAACCCGGCCGGGGACTTGAACCCGGCCGAGGACTGCGGCGACCTTTGCAAAACCTCGATTACTCGGCCCGGGGGCTGTGCAGTCGGCCGAGGACTTCTCTAGCATAACAAGCTCTTTGTAGACTCAACCCGCTGCCTCCCGGCCCGGCCGCCCTCGTCCAAGTAGCGATCTTGGCGGTCGAAGAAATAGCAGCACCCTCATGGGCTGACCCATCTTGAAGTTTTGATAAGCGGAGAGCTACCAAGCTGATGAAACCTTGGCTCGGCAAGTGCAAGGCGGCGGCGACCTATACTATAATCAATAGAGAGCTGGTCGGTAGCGGCGTCACTGGTGTCTACCAGCGCTGCGTCGAATCGAGCAAGGCCAAGCAATCCTCGAAGACATTCATCGAGTGAGTCACGGCCATCATCATGCGACCTCGAGCACTTTCGTCGCCAAAGCCTTCCGACCACGGTTTTTCTCGGCCGACAATCCTAGAAGAGGCCAGGAATTAGTTCAAAAATGCGGGGGTGCCGGTGTTCCGCTCAAGCAGCTTCGGCCCGGCTTGGCCGCTCAAGACAATCCCCATCGCTTTGGCCCTTTGCTGGCATGCGGGGCACAGACATGGTGGGACCATTCAAGGCAACCGCGAGGTGGCCTAACTCACCTACTTGTCACGGTGGACAAGTTCACCAAGTGGATAGAAGCAAAACCCATCAAGAAGTTGAATGGTCCTACGGCAGTAACTTTTATCGCCGACATCACGACTCGGTACGGCGTACCGCACAGCATCATCACCGACAACGGCACAAATTTTACCAAGGGCGCCCTGGCCCGTTTCTGCGCGACGCAGGGCATCCGACTGGACTTTGCGTTCGTTGCCCATCCGCAGTCAAATGGCCAGGTGGAAGCGGCGAGCGGCCTCATCTTATGCGGCATCAAGCCTCGTCTGGTCGAACCAACTTTGGGCGTTCGGCGGTTCTTCACAACGAGGAGTTTCAGCCGTCCTCTGGAGTCTGCGTCACGACTCCAAACAAGTCAACGGCTTCACACCTTCTTCCTCGTCTCGGTGCGAAGCCGTCATCCCAACGGATATAGAGTTCGACTCCAGCGGGTCACCATGTACACCAAGAGGAAGCGAGAAGAAGCACGTCAAGGCGGCGTCGATCTGCTGGAAGAGAAGCGACTCTGGCACTTTCGGCCCGGTCCAGCATCTACCGGTGAGCCTGCACCGATACTACAACAAGAAGGTCAGGCCAAGATCATTCCTAGAGGAGACCTTGTGCTCCGGCTGATTCAGTGAACGGCGGCCAGCAAAGCTATCGGCGCCTTAGGAAGGACCGTTCATCATCATGGTCTTGAGCAGCGAATCCTACTACCTGATCGGCTATTTCGAAGCCCGAGCACGCATAAGTGGGGCGACTCGACAAAGAGGCAGGCGACCATGGAATGCAAATCTCCTCGAAGATTTCTGATTGATGCAGTATGTACCACGCTCCCCTTTTGTGTTTGAAGTACCAAGACTCCGGCCCCCCCGAGATGAGCTCGGGGACTGCCCTCTTTTGTTGTCTGTATGATAAGAATTATGCCTTTGGGTATGTTACCCTTTTTATTATGCTGTTCGGCACCGGGCTCGACTAGTCGGCACGAGGACTCGCCCGCTGAGCTATGAAGTGCTTCCTAAAGTCCGACAAGTAGCGTCGGCGGCGCCAAGCAAATCTCTGTCAGCCGCAGCTTCATGGAAGCAGCATTTTAGCGAGGCGGGAGTGAGGTAAGCGAGCGCCCACGAAAAAAGGGCTAAGGACCCAAAGCATACACATAGTTGAAACCGGCTCCCAGCCCATTTTATGAAACCGACTCTTAAGTGGCCCGGCTTGCCGTTTCTACCCAACTTGCTTAAGCGACTCTAAAATGGCCAAGTACTTGCCTTCTCAAAAAGTAGCCGAGCACTTGACCTGAGGCAGCGATCATGAGTGGCTGCTTGGCCAGGGCAAGGCGGCATCTAAGGGAAGGCGGCAAGAGGAAAGCCATAAGAACACTGAGCAAGAAAACATGAAATTAGAACAATATTTACATGAACTTAGGCCCTTGGCCGGATCTTCGAACAGAGGTTCAGAATACACCCCGTGGGTGGAATTGCGTGAATTAACAAAGTTCTTTCGAAAGACTAACAAGCGAGATAAAATAAAGCCAGCGCGTTGACCTAAAGCGGCGGATGAAATTTTGGAAGGCGGGCGGTGGCGGCGTCGGCGCCGAGGCGATTGGCTGGGCGATCTCGATTTGATTGTCTCTGGCAGCTGGGCCGGCTCAGAGGGCGCGGATCGTTCTTTGGGCGCCCGTCGAGCTGAGGCTGGCTGCCCGCTCCGTCTTCCAGCGCCTCCATGCCGTCTCCGTCCTCCGCCTCGTCCTCATCCTCGGTCTTGAGTCGATCACCTCCGCCCGAGTCCTCGCCGTAGTCGGGTTCAGCCCGAACCACTCGGCGGCGCCTCCCAAATCTTCAGCCGGCCCGCTCCGGGGCGAAGCCCAGTGTCCGATGTCGGCGATCGCCATGCGCCATACCGCTCGGCAGGCGCCCTCCAGCCTGCAGCTCCGCTGAGCTTCGGCCGGGCAGCGGCCAGCGGTCCAGGTCAAGCCTTAGATACCACGCCTTAGCGAACTCCGGGGCTCGGCGAGCTCCAGCCGAACGCGGAGCCCTTCAAGCCTCAAGGCGCCCATGCCGCGACCTCCGGCCGGTCGGCGGTCCGGCTGAAGTCGTGAAACCGGCATGTCCGGCCTGAGGTAACTGTCGCTGGGCCCGACCGCAGCTGAAAGGCGGCGCAGCATCCGATGTGCCGACGCATGACGAGCCTCAATGCTCGGGAGATGCTCGTCAGGGTAAAGACGGCGTTAGCTGCGATCTCGGCGCCATCCGCCCTCCGGCGCCTCGCGTTCGGCCTCGATGGCCTGATTGGCGCTGCGTATGACCGGGGAAGAAGTCTGCCGGGAAGAAGAAAAAGAAAGTTAGAAAAGACAAGAGCCGGCAACCCATAGTCGGCAACCCAAAAGAAAGTAAAAGCAAACTTACCATCAATGATATCTTGATCTCATGGGCGGAATCGAGATCGCCTCTCGGTCGGTCGGCGGGCCTTTCGCTCTCAAACTTCGGCGGAGGCGGCCTCTTTCTTCTCCGCCTCGGCAGCGCCGCCTTGAGCAACTCCCTACGCTCCGCTTGACTGCGTGGCGATGGGTCGCGCTACATGGCGACTTGCCGCATTCCTCCTCTTTGGCGCGCGAGGCGATCTCGGCCGTACCAGCTGATCCTTGAGCGGCGTTGGACTCGAAGAATAAAAAGAAGAAGGGCGAAGTCGTCGAGATAAAACGTCGCCGGGAAGATCCGGCCCGGTATGCGGCGATCGGCCGAATCTCGAGGATTACAGCCAGCGCATAAGCGCCAGCCCGCCCTTGAAGAAAACTCACCTCGGCTCCTCGCCCGGTCGGACCTGTTTGTTCAGCTCTTCAACGTTGCGGTTGAAGGCGGTAGCCTTGGAGGTTGTGATATTCATGTAACAAGGATTCCAGACTCAGATTAAAGACTTGGAAGTAAGCAAATAAAGTTCCAGGCCGCCTGCTCAGCAGCCGACCCGAAACTCGGGGACTATACCCAGTGGGTGCGCTGGCGCGCCCCCACAGAGAAGATCAAGAGAAAATTTGGAAATGAAACTTAACCGCACGGCGGGCGCGGCCTTGAGTGCGCCTTGGAAGGTTACGGAGGCGGCGCCTTGGCCCGCAACCGCTTGGGCGTCCAGGGCGCCATGTTCAGCGAGCCCGTGCCGCCTCCTCGCACCCACCCGGTGGCGCGGCGCTCGGCAACGCTTGGCGTCGAGGATCATTATTTGGCGGCGCCCGGTCTCCATGAAGTAGCGGCGCCGAGTCGGCCTTCTCAAAAGCGGCGCGCGCTGGCGGCGACTTGAAGAAAGCAACCGTGCTACAGCTTCATCGTCGGTCGGCAACGCAGGTGGAGTCCACCGGCTGTTTGCCTCGCCGCGACTTCCAGGCTGCGGCCGGGCGGCGGAGGTAAGCGCGGCAGCGCCGGCGAAAGCATCGCCGCCCCCCTCCCTGCGACGGAGCCTCACCACCAACTCCCTCGATTGCCCCGTGAAGTCCGTGGCCGGTGGCGCCGACCTCGGAGGAATGACGAGCAGCGCCCGGCCGGAGGCAGCGCAGCCTCCTCGGCTTGCCTTTGAGCTGCGGCGGCGGCTTCGACCGCCCTCTCGGCCGCCGCTTTCTCTCGACAGGCGGCCGCCTCCTCGTCGCGCTTCTCCTGCGCCTTCCGCTCTGTTGCCTCCCTGAGGGCGGCCGCAGGGTCAGCCCGCCTACTGCTGGCGGAAGTCTCTGCCGACCCCATGACGGAGGCGGCAGCGACCCTCTCCAGTGAGGAGCCACGATGAGAAAAAGACATAACAAGACTTGGGCAAGACGGACCAGAAAAAAAAACGACGGAATAAAAAGATACTTACGCGGAGACCAGCGGTGGCTTCTTCACCTCCTTGCGGAAGCGGTTGACCTTCGCGACCGCTTCTTCACGCCGAGTCGTGGCGGCTGCTCCCCTGATCCTCTTGGCCTGGCCGCCTAGCTGACTCGGCCCGGCCCGGCGCTTCTTCGCGCCGCCTCGGCCCCCCAAGGCGGCGGAGGAGCTCACGCCTGGTTGGCCGGTTCTCTTTGGCGGCCGGGGCGACTTTCGTCATCGAGCCAGTCTGCAAAAGTGGCCGAGGCCTGAAGTCGTCGGCCTCTCCCCTCCTTGACATCGGTCTCCACCACCGCCACGCCCAAGTCGGGGTGCGTCGGCGTCACTCTCCGCCCTTGATCGGGGCGAACTTCATGAGCGGCCCTTGGTGCCGGTCGGCGGCATGAGAGGATTCTGAGTCGGAAAGAACCAAGGAAAGTAAGAGCGGATCCGGCTAAGGAAGGAAACAAGGAAGCGAGAGGCGACTTACCGTCGGCGGGGATTGGCAGCGAGTATGGCTCCTTGCGAGCGACATTCCTCCACGAGGTCGCGATTCGCCAAGAAGTTCACCGTGTCCACCACCTCCAGCGTGGGGCATGTCCTTGGAGTACATCCGGCTGGGGTCGGCGGCCGCTCATCTGGCGGATCAGATGAGGCGGCCTGGAAGGAGGACTTCGGAGAGCCCACGAAGGCGGCCAACAAGTCAGCCCAGTCAGGCCCTCAGAATGTATCATTCTGTGAACAGTAGCGGCACGGCGTTACCGTGGGAGTCGGCGTCCGGGCCTGTAGGACCAGCTGGTGGGTCGGCCCGCTTGATTCGCCCCGCCCGTAGGGGCGGCAAGTTGACCGGTCGCCCGTCGGGGCGGCGTTCTTGGCGATACAAATGCGTGGCGCTGCCACATCTTCACCGACTTGATGAGGGGGATGGAAGGGAAAGGATTATCGACACCGGCCTCCTCTTGGCGATGAGCAGCGCCGCCTGAGCCGGCACATGGCGATGTGGGTCCCGAGCGGCAGAAAGAACTCCCCATAGCTCGATGGTGGGGAGAACTCGAGAAACCGCGCATAAGGATCACGGCGGCCAGCTAACACCACCATGTTGGGGGTGAGGTGGTGCTTGGTGGAGCCGAAGAACTCAGAAGCAGCGGAAGAAGCCGCTCGCGGTAGCCCCAACCAGCGCGCGGAGTGCGGCGGAAGACAACCCGCTCGCCCTCCTCCGGCGCCCGGCGTGATTTCGCCCTCCTGCGGAAGTAGCGGGCTCGCCGCGAGGTTGCTGCCGGAATGCGGCGCGTCTGAAGGAACTTCGACCATGTAAATGCGTCGATGATGGAGCCGTCCCACACGCCCGGAGGCGGTGGGGGGCGGCGGCTGATGAGGGAGCTCATCTCCGCGGCGAGGAAGGAACGAGGCTCGGCGGCGGAGGAGCAAGGAAGAAGATGGGGTAGGGGCGGGGATGAGAGAGTGCGCGTGCGTCGCCGCCTCCCTCCCCGCCTACTTATAGGCGCTGAGCTGCGGCCGGCGGGCGTGGGATTACTTCGCGCCCACGTCCTCACGCTTCACGATTTAACCCACGGCGTTACTACGTGCGATAGCGGCATGGGGAGCTTAACCGCCCGCTGCGCCAGCGGCGGATCCGCTGTGTGCCGGGGGCAACATGGTAATGATGGCGACTGGCCCGGCTGGCGGACTGTCTTGTCCGCAGCGTGGGCTGGCGAACCAGCCCTGCAGCGTGGCGTCACGTGGCGAGCCCGCGACGGCGGCTGCCTTGAAGCTTATCGAGCACGCCACCGGATCCGTTGCGACCTTGAAACCTTTGAAGGCAAGGCGGCCCCCTCCCCTTGGCTGACTCGAGATGGAGGCGGTGGGCGAGTCCAGATTGTTCCATCGAAGGATGAAGCTGCCGAGGCTCCTCGGCGGGCTGCCCTCGGCGCCTCCCCAACCGGGGACTATCAGCCGGAGTAATGGACTACGGGTGGCGAGACGAGTCCCTAAACCTTTCAAAACATCCAGCGCGGCTGCGCCCTCAAGATCCCAAGGCGAAGAGTCGCGCCCGGATAGTCGGCAACGGCGCCCGGCCGACTACCCCTACAGGCGAGTCCCGGGGCCGCCTTCGAGACAAGCTGACTTCAAGCCCGGCGACCTCCAGTGAGCCCGGCCACAAGGAGTCGACCCGTGACCTCCACCGCCTTATGCAGGCGACCATGGGGTAAAGCCGCCTTGCGGCCCATCCCTTGATCCATGAAGCGGGTATAGCTTCTGAGGCGCCGTACCAGCGGAGATCTCCGTGCGGCGCGGCAACTGCCATGCCGCCACCCCCAGCGTCATCACCGTGGGCGATTCACATACCACGTTGGCATGTCTGTCACGACCGAAGGCGGGCGGGACCCGCTTTGTCGGCGGAGATACCGAAACGGCGAGCACCCCAAAGACGGACCCGATGGAGTCGGCCTCCGGAAGCCGGGCCGGCTCCTCCCGGGATCCACGCAGCGCCATTAACGAACAAGGCGAGAATAGCAGCGGTGATCGCCCGCCCGGCGGCGACAACGTTGCCATAACCTCCGCGACCAACTTCGCGTCATTAGAAGCACGGCTATAGTGATCTGCAGCCAGCAAAGACCGCCCGTGGGCGACAAGGGTTTGTCGGCCCCATCTTTGAGCCGTCGTGAGCGGGGCCCTGGTCGGCGGGCCCGAGTCGGCCGGAGAAGGCGGCGACTTAGAGGCCCGACAGCAGGCCCACACACCAGGCGGATTACCGTTGTACCCCGGGGTAAGCCTATATAAACCCCGGGGCACCCATGCAAGGGTTGGAAGCTAGTAGTTTTAGACACACACACATAGAGGAGAGAAGAGCAAGCCAAGCCCTTCTCCTTCCTCACCCGAAGAACTCAAGGAGCCTCTTGTACCCATTTGCCATAGTGATCATCACGGAGACCCCTTGAGCAGCGATGGGGTGTTATCTCCTCGGAGAGCCACGAAGCTGGGTAAGATTCGCCGGCGTGCATGCCTTCGCCTCATCCCGTTTCCAGGCACCAGCGACGTTCTACTCGCCCCCTCCATGATAAGCCATCCTTTGGCATATGTTGCACCCAACCCCCGACAATCGCCTTCGTCAGCATCTGGCCAAATCAACAAGCCAGGTGAGTACTTTCAAAGTACTCGCAAGACAGTTCGGACAAAAGATATAACAAATGAATGCATGAATGAGTCATGATTAATTTTAACAATACTCAAATAAATCAGTATAGCAAAATAAATAAGAAGGGAATCGGCGGTAGTCCGCTCGAAAACCCAAAAAAAGGATAAACTCAAAACCGATCGAGTGTCTGAAGTGACGCCTCGAGGGTTGAAAATAAGTAAAACATGCCACAGTCGGGCATCTGGGCGACACCTCATAAACGGCTTGTATTGAAATAAAAATACATGCGTGCCACAGTCGGACGTCGAAGCGACATCACGGAAAGGGCTTATAATAAAAGTAAATAATAACGATGCCACAGTCGGACGTCTGAGCGACATCACAGAAAGGGCTTATAATGAAAATAAATAACAGTAATGCCGCAGTCGGACGTCTGAGCGACATCGCAGAAAGGGCTTATAATGAAAATAAATAACAGTAATGCCGCAGTCGGACGTCTGAGCGACATCGCAGAAAGGGCTTATAATGAAAACAAATAACAGTAATGGCACAGTCGGACGTCTGAGCGACATCGCAGAAAGGGCTTATAATGAAAATAAATAACAGTAATGCCGCAGTCGGACGTCTGAGCGACATCGCAGAAAGGGCTTATATTTCATTATTTATAACTGACAAAATATAGTGCTCACGGAAAATATTCATCACAAGACAATAAGCGGGTTAGTCCGTTCGAAGGAAAGTAAACATTTAATACTCAAATGGTTCTCAGGAGTTTACATCCTTTGAGGTGACACTTGACAAGATGAGATGATCACGGTACTTGGACATGAATAAGATGAATTCAAGAATTTTGACTCTGCAGAGTTTGTACCAAAATTGTCCACAGCCAACGGATTTCCATAGTCATGAAGGATTAGTTCCGTTTACGGTATTTCAGAGGAAACACAACTAGCTAGTACACACCCATCATACCTCACGTTGCCAGGGATCACCCTAGACAGCGTTTAAGAAAACTTTGAGACGGGGAAATCACAATCTCGAATAGCATGGGATCAAATTTATATCTGGCAGCTCTAAGGGGTGCCCCTCTCGGTCCCAACCGGAAACACCCATGCCTGACCCGAATGAAAGGCTTTAATCCAGGGCCATGGAACCTTCATCCCGGCCTCTCGATTTGGTGTGTACCAGGAAGTGGTTTGCAACCTACTAGGTCGTATCCCTTGCGGGAAACAGGTGATAATGCGGAAAGGAAGGCCAGACGGAAAGCGGCTGATTTATGTTGACCTTTGGGTCAACGATATGGCATAAGCCTGGCATGCTACAACACTGCCATCTTACCCATACTCATGCCAACTCATGGCCATGCAACAAGTTTCCAGCAACTCACGTATTTACCGAGCTCATTTGCCTCAATGCTCTAGACATAAACTATCATTGAAACTGCTCATGAACGTGCCATGATACAAAAATAATGCAAACATGCCCAGACACTCATCATATCAAAAGTTCAAACTTTGCTTGCCTGGTTCAGAGTAGTCGAAGCTTAGCTCGGTGAAGTTTGCGGTCCCGTCACCTCCTTTGGTATCTACGGTATAAAGAAAACATACGCGCTAACGTAAATACCGTGAGGTGCACAAAAATTACTCCAAATACTTTTCAAATAAATCTGATAAAAAACTAGACACAATTTTAAAGAGGACAGAAAAAGAATCAATCAAAAATACTTTTCTGATTAAAAGTTATAAGAGTTTTGGTCCAAGAACCCATCTGTAATGAAACGAGAAAGTTTCGGGGTTCTCGGAAAGAATCCAGAATAACGTTTCGTTTAAAAGAGAGGCGGCTGTGAGGCTGACAGGCGGGCTCCACCTGTCGGGTTTGAAATTTCAAGCGGAGAAAAGCAGGCGCGACAGGCGCCCGAGTAGTCTTGATGGTGGTGGCGGCGATCCTGGCGAGGCAAGGTGATCGGGGTTACCTTCAAGATCGATTGCACCCTTCCGCGCTGTGGGTGGTGGCGAAGGTCGTCGGCGAGAACCACGTCGGCAGCGACCCCTGCTCCGGTGGACGGGCCGGTTCGAGACGGTCGTGGATCTCGCTGAGAGAGCTGCGGGGCCAAAATTGGGGTGGGGTTATCCTACTAGAGGTGAGTGCGAGGCTACAGGCGAAAGTAGGCGGCGGAGGAGCCCTCACCGGAGAGAATGATGCCGAGCCAGGCGGATGGAGGTGGCGGAGTCGAGGAAGAAAGGCCCCTCGAGGCCCCTCCGGTGACAAAGGCAAGGGGGTCTAGTGAGGTGGTGGATTCGATGCAGGGCGAGAGCAGGCTCGGGGTGCTATATAGCCGGCCCGAGTCGGTTGCCGTGGAACGGATAAGTCCGGTGAAGTTGATTCTGGCGGTATTTGTGGCTGGACGGTCGGCTTAGGAGCTTGAGCATCGCCTAGGTGGAGTAGTGGTGCCATTTTAGGGTCCAGCTCAGCCACGGGAGGAAGGTTCACGGCTTGCCCTCGACCGAGCAACCGCCTGACGGCCGTCAGCGGCTGACGAGAGAGCCGCTATGCACGTGCCAAGCCACATGACGGTTACGCATGCGTCTTGTTGGCAAGGAAGGTAGCCTGGAGCCACCAGGGGCGCTTAGGCGGCGCCCGAGCGTGCGCCCGCGATTTTGCCCCTATCGCCCGTTCACGGTGTTTGGCGTACCAAAGCATGGTCGGCGCAGGTGGGCCAGGGCGCCACCGACGCCGGGAAGGCGCCAAGCGCACGTGTGGAGCTCCGGCAAGCAGGCCAGGCTGCGAGCATCGAGCCAAACGCACAGTGGGCATGTGTGAGAAGTTACATCCGGAGAAACGACATCGAACTTTCTGAATTTCTTGAATATGAACAAAGCGATTGCATGTCGGTGTTCGACAAAATGATTACGGTATCCAGGATTTTTTCCTTGAGCTGATTTTGGTGGAGTGGTCTCTCATTGCAACTAGAGGTTGCCTGAATTTTGGTGGAATTTTGGAGAAGTGTAGATATTAATTTCACCAAATTAGGCAAAACTGGTACAAACTTCAAGAGAGATAAAATTGAAAAATTTGAAAAGAAGAAGGGTGGATCAAGATGGTTCTGGGTTGTGGATACCAAGGACTATCCAGGGGTGTGGAGTTGAGGTCAAAAATCAAAAGCATTAGGGTAGTTGCTTTGCAAATCACCTAGGCTCAATATAATAGACAGGAAAGATTTGGGAGAGGAAATAATTGAAATAAAATTCAGAAAATGGTTGATCTTGTTGGGACAGAATGTTTGGATTGCCAAAAGTGGAAGGAGAGATTTTTGGGAAGGTTTTACCATGTGGTGCATGGAAGAATCATGAATGGTTTCAAATATGGGAGAGGATGAAAAACTCCTAGAGTTTCTTTTTGAAAGAAAAATAAACTTCAATTTTTTTTTTCTTGAATCCTTGAGGAGAGAGCAATCAGAGGAAAAATTTTAAAACCAAACACCAGAGTTGAAGGAGATGCGAAACTAAAATATTTGCCAGAGGGAAAAAGCTTTTGATAGAGATTTTTGGAAGGGTTTTGGTGACCTCCTTCAAATCCAACAAAAATTTTGAAGAAAACCAAAGGAAAATTTTTGGAGTGTCACAGCTCGAAGGATGCTATTTTATGATAGCATATGTAATCATAAAGCAGTATTTTGATAAATTGTAATGGCATTTTTAGACTTGTGCCTGCAAGTATTAGGAACACCTCCTGTGCGGCCGTTTTAATATATATAGAAAATCTGAAAGATGGCAGTCGTTGGCTTATTACGCACATAGTGCGAAGTGCCTTGTATGAAGATGCATTTTCACTCTTAACCCAACATCTTGGTCCTACAAAGGAGGTGATAGCGCAGCGGGCTAGGCAACCAGACTATAATGCTTTAACACTTTCACTTAGCCATAGGAGCTTGACAGTGGGACTATTTAGGTAGCCCCTTGGTGGCGACTGCGCTCGCCCGAATTCGGGGCGCGTATGTGCCTGGCCGGGAAGCGGCCCTTCGTCAAAGCGGAGGAATCCGATAAATTCCGATAAGTCATCGAGTGGCGACCAGTCTCACGCTACATCATGACAGTCAGTTTAAACTTTCTCTCTTTGAGGTGCTCGCCCGGCGAACTGGGCACTGTCGCGATAGTTCTCTGGTGCTACCTTAGCCGATAGAAGCGGAGCGTAAGGTAGCCCGTACTTTCGAGAGCCGGAGCAACCCAACATTTGACCAAAGACATGATTGAGCTGATGCATATAATGCCAAAACTTCATGACGCCGAACACTCCCTAAGGTGTTCGGTCTTTATGAAATCTTGATGAAACAACACTCTTTATTATTTAAAAAAGCCCATAGTGTCCAGGTACGCGCAAAAATTCTGGCGTGGCCACATGCCAAGACGCCAGCCTCCTCCTTGGTTATAGCAAAGGAAACCAGGGGATGTATAGCAGCAAGAGACAGTAAAAAAGTTTTACGCAGGGTCTTAATCTAAAAAGAATCCTTAGAACGGGTCCCTACTGCACGTCTGCGCCTGCGTCTCCGCTGTCTTGAAGTATCACAGGGCCAGGCGCCGCCTGACGTTCATCTGTAAGAGAGAGGAACTGAATTGAAAATGGGTCGTGCGGAACAAAAAAGTTGATAAAAAACAAAGTATAAAGAAAAATATATAAAATTGAGCTTTATTGTCTCTGCGTGTAGCCCATAGTACGGGGGTATATGGCCTCCAAGCCTGCGTTGATGATGGACTTGTGCCGAACTCGTCTACTCCGGGTCCGTGGCCTTTAATGACCTATGTCGAAGAGTCTTTTGGCTGGTGAGGCCATTTTATTGTGCGGCTGTCTAAGCGGCCGCACAGTCCTCCGTTTGAGGGAGGTGTAATCTAGTGCTTCCCCTTCAAAGAGATGATGCCTCGTGGACCGGGCATCTTAAGCGTGAGAGATGCATAGTGCGGTATTGCGTTAAAGCGAGCGAAAGCTCCGTCCCAGTAGTGCTTGATAGCGACTTGAGAACAGGACGACATGGAAGGTCAGCTTTTCGCGACGGAAGTTATCGGCAGGGCCGAATACAACTTCGAGCCAGAGAAAACCCATACAATGGGTGTCCGGGCCAGGTGCTACCCCTTGAAAGGAGGTTTTGCTGTGGCGGATTCTTGCTGGGTTTATCCCCATGCGATGGATTGTATCCTGATACATCAGGTTTAGTCCACTGCCGCCGTCCATAAGGACATTTGTAAAGTGGCATCCGCCAATTATTGGATCGAGTATCAGGGCAGTCCAGCCTGCGTTTTTGACATTTCTAGAATAGTCTAGCTGATCAAAAGTGATTGGTTTTAATAACCAGTGGCGGGACCCTTTAGGGATGGGTCGTATTGTGCGTACCTTTACGGGTGCCACACATTTTGTTACGTGAAGTAAGTTCACTGTTTTAACTTCTTGTGGGAAGTTCTTTTGTTTCCTGGTGCTCTGCTTCTGGGGTTCATCCTCGTCTTCGCTTGGTGTGTCGAGCCCCTTGTGTTCGGCGTTGAGTCTTCTGGATTGTTTGAAAACCCAACAATCTCTGTGGGTATGGTTAGCGAGCTTCCAGAAGTCTGTGTATCCGACATATCACATCCGAGGATTACATTTAAGTTGGACGGATCATCCCTGTTATCCTGGAGGGGTGGTTTTGTCTGATTTTGCCGCGAGCCTTTGAATCCGGCATTGACTGCCGTGCTCTTCGGACTTTTTTCTTTAGTTCGGCGACGATCCTTGTTGCGTCGTGATTTTCCGTTTCCATCCCTGATTTCGGATGTACTTGGGTCGCTGGGGCGGCATCTTGCCAACCAGCTATCCTCTCCTGCGCAAAAGCGGGTCATGAGGCTTGTGAGTGCGGCCATTGTTCTTGGCTTTTCCTGGCCGAGGTGTCTGGCAAGCCATTCGTCTCGGTCATTATGCCTGAAAGCTGCTAAGGCTTCAGCGTCCGGACAATCCACTATCTGATTCTTTTTAGTAAGGAATCTATTCGAAGCTGCCGAGCTGATTCTCCGGGCTGCTTTGAGTTATGTGGCTGAGATAAATGCGCATCCGGGGGGCGGACATAGGTCCCTTGAAAATTTGCTCGGAAAGCATCCTCGAGCTCTTCCCAACTTCCAATTGTGTTTTCGGGAAGGCTTTTAAGCCATTGCCAGGCTGGCCCTTTAAGCTTAAGAGGTAAGTATTTGATGGCGTGAAGATCATCTCCTCTGGCCATATGTATGTGGAGGATATAGTCCTCGATCCATACTACGGGGTCTGTTGTTCCATCATACGCCTCTATGTTGACGGGTTTGAATCCCTCTGGAAATTCATAGTCCAGAACCTCATCGGTGAAGCATAGGGGGTGTGCGGCGCCCCTGTATTTGGGTGTGCCGGACTCTGATGATGGCTTTTTTGCATTGCTTGCAAGAGCTTCCTTTCTTGGCCCATAGATGGACCTGGCTGGGCCATGATGCGAATCCTTAACTAGGTCGCATGCCGCCTTAAGTGCGGAGCCGCTTGCCATTTTATGCTGGCCATGGGGACGTCTATCCGACCGTGTGGCTTTCTCATTTTTTGAATGCGAGGGCTCTAGGGCCTCTTCGTCGAATTCAGGCAGTAGCTTTCTCTTCGGATAGCTCTTAGTGCAGCGACTGCCGCCGTATTTATCTGCGGTGTTGATTACTTTGCTCCATCTGATTCCGAGTGCATCTTCCGCCGTCTTTAGCTTCCGCTTCTGCTTTTTCAGGCTGCGTGCGATTACTGTGAGCCTTTCCTGGAGATTCTTCTGCTCCGTGGGTTTATCCGGCGTAAGGTCGTCCGGAGTTCCGTTATGGCCGGGGGAGGGCTGTTCGGTTTCTCTATCTGTGTTGCCCTATTCGGACGGTTGCTCTAGGGCATGCTCGTCGTCTACCGGCTCAACCTGGTCTATGGCTGGGTCCTTATCGAGGCGGGGCTTGGGTCGGCGCTTTCTCCGACGCTTTGATTGCTTTTCGAGGGATTTATCCCCTTTTCCATCCCCTTTTTCCTCATTGTCGTTTCCTTTAGGGGTATCCACCATGTACACATCGTGAGATGGAGTGGCTGTCCAATGCCCTATGGGTGTGGATTCATCTGTATCTCCTGCATCATCATCCATACTGTCGATGTTTGTGCAGTCGAAGTTGAGCACGTCGTTTAAATTGTCGACGATAGCTACTAAGTGGGTGGTGGGTGGGCTTTGAATTTCTTCATTGTCCGTATCCCATCCTCGCAGACCGTAATCCGGCCCGGGCTCTCCTGATAAACAGAGAGACTTGAGAGAATTCAGGATATCACCAAAAGGTGAGTGCTGAAAGATGTCTGCGGCGGTGAACTCCATTACCGGCGCCCAATCGGATTCGATCGGCAGGGGCGCGGGAGGCTCGGAGTTCGGAGAAGAATCCGGCTCCTCGGAGTCATGGGCCGTGCGGAGTGCGGGGCTAGCGTTCGGCTCGATCGCCTTTGAGATCACAGCCCCCGAGGTGACGTCCAACTGTTCATCCTCGATTAGCGCAGTAGGCTCCGAGTTAAGGGTCGGAGCCGGTGCGTGTCTTGACCTCGAGGACACCTTTGTTCGGAGGCGAGCTAGATCGTGCCCCTCGAGATAGTGCGGCGCGCTTGGCTGTGGCTCGAACCCGTCGAAGATCAAGTCTCCGCGGATATCAGCTGTGTAGTTTAAGATTCCAAACCTGACTTGGCGGCCAGGGGCGTAGTTTTCGATCTGCTCCAGATGACCAAGCGAATTGGCCCGCAGAGCGAAGCCGCCGAAGACGAAGATCTGTCCGGGGAGAAAAGTCTCACCCTGGACCTCATCGTTGTTGATGATCAAAGGAGCCATCGGGCCTAAAGGCGACGACACAGAGGAACTCTCAATGAAAGCACCAATGTCGGTGTCAAAACCGGCAGATCTCTGGTAGGGGGTCCCGAACTGTGCGTCAAGGTCAGATGGTAACATGAGACAAGGGACACTTTGTTTTACCCAGGTTCGGGCCCTCTCGATGGAGGTAAAACCCTACTCCTGCTTGATTAATATTGATGATATGGGTAGTACAAGAGTAGATCTACCGCGAGATCAAGGAGGCTAAACCCTAGAAGCTAGCCTATGGTATGATTGTGTATGATGATGTTGGTCGTCCTACGGACTAGAACCCTCCAGTTTATATAGACACCGGATAGGGTTAGGGTTACACAGAGTCGGTTACAATGGTAGGGGATCTTGAAAATCCGCATCGCCTAGCTTTCCTTCCACGCCAAGGAAAGTTCCTTCCGGACACGGGACGAAGTCTTCAATCTTGTATATTCATAGTCCTGGAGTCCGGCTACCCGAACACCCCCTAATCCAGGACTCCCTCAACAGTCCACGGAGAAGCAGGCCTTCATTGTCCAAGAGACCCGCAAGCTGGAGGCGGCGGGCACCATTCACAAGGTTCGGTACCCCGAATGGCTGGCGAACCCCGCCGTAGTGCCGAATAAAGGCGGGAAGGAGCGAATGTGCGTCGACTTCACCAACCTCAACAAGGCATGCCCCCAAGATACGTTCCCGCTCCCACATATCGATCAGATCGTCGACTCCACCGCCGAGTGCCACCTGCTGTGCTTCCTGGATGCGTTCTCGGGGTATCACCAGATCAAGATGGTGGTAGAAGATGTAGAGAAGACAGCCTTCCTGACCCCGTGTGGGGTGTACTGCTACACCTGCATGCCCTTCGGACTGCGCAACGCGGGAGCCACCTTTCAGCAGCTGATGCACATCGCCTTGGGGCGGCAGCTTGGGAGAAACACGGAGGCCTACGTCGACAACATTGTGGTGAAGTCTCGGGAGGCAAGGACCTTGATTCAGGACCTAGAGGAGACCTTCGCGAGCCTGCGCCAGGTGAACTTGCGGCTTAACACGGAGAAGTGCGTGTTCGGTCACCCTTCCGGCAAGCTGTTGGGCCTCCTCGTGTCCCACAAAGGGATCGAGGCAAACCCAGAGAAGATCAAGGCCATTAAGGACATGAGCCCACCGCAGACCCTTAAGGAAATGCAGAAGCTGGCTGGTCGGGTAATGTAACACCCCGGAAGTAACTTTCCATAATTGTAACTCCAACTCTTGCCATTTTCGGCATTGTGATATGATATTCCCTCCGTGGTTGGGTTTTTCTTCATTTTGCTTTTTTGTCTATGTCATGCATTTTTATAATGTCATCATGTGCATCGCATTTGCATACGTGTTCGTCTCATGATTCCGAGCATTTTTCCCGTTGTCCGTTTTGCAATCCGACACTCCTATCTTTCCCGGCGGCCCCTTTTACGTTTTTCCGTGTGCGGGTATTAAACCTTCTCGAAATGGACCGAGGTTTGTCTAGTGGCCTTGGTATACCACCCGTAGACCACCGGTCAAGTTTCGGGTCATTTGGAGCTCGTTGGGTACTCAGCAGTTAACAGCACTCTCGCAAAGGCCTCTTTTTAAGTTGCAGCCCAACACCCTCCAAAACAGCCCAATAACCCATCTAAGTCACTTCCATGCTCTCCGTCGTTCGATCACGATCGTGTGGTAGAAAACTACACCTCATTTGGACTCTCCTAGCTCCCTCTAAGCCTATTTAAACACCTCCCAGAAAATCCGGATCATTCCCGAAACCCTAGCATTTTCCTCCAGCGCTTGAACACGTCCGGCGAGCAGACGAAATCCGCCCGTCGCCGCTGACCAATCGCAGGGCGCCACGTCAACCGCCAGGCGCCCACATCGCCGCACCAGCGCCAGCACGCTGGGGCCCAGCGCAACCCTCCGGCCGCCCGCCCGCGCCAAGCGCCCGCCGCCGCCGCCCGGCAGCGAGGCGCCCGCCCGCCGCCCCTCCGGCGGCGCCCGGCCCAGCGGGCTCCTCCACCGCCGGCGCCCGTCGCCCGATCCGATCTCGATCCGGCCCGATCCGGCCTCGGGAACGCGCCAGATTGACTTCTCCCCCTCCTAATTTTCTCCAAGTTATTTTGCATCCAATGTTTTTGTTGCATTTTCAACCGAGTGTAACTTTGCATCTGTAGGTCCATTTTGCGCGTATAATATGTCAAAATGTTCGCCTCGAATAGTAGATCATTTCATCTCATTGCATCATTTTCATTTAAGCTCATCTTGATGCCCGAAATGCTGTTGGAAGAGTGCTATGTGATGTTAGTTTCTGTTTCTTAACAGAACTTGCACTTTTGTTATTTTTGCCATGATTGATGTGTGCACCCTATGAATTGGAGTCCTACATGTGTTTTGAAATATGCCATGCCATCTTTCCAGGGGTGTATTCCATTTATTTTTGTGATCTATGTGGTGACTAGCACAAGCATGCAAAGTAGGTGTCCTGATGTTGCTGTTTTCAGCCCTGTTTAGCTGATATTTTGATGCCATGTTAACTTGATGCTACCGAGAGATCCATGTATATTTTGAGATACTTCAGTAAGAATGTTTTGTTAAAAATGTCTTGCTATATCCATCCATGTCCTTGTTTGCATTTATGGAGTACCATAGCTTGAGTCAATCGAGCTCTACGTTTGCTATAAAATGTTTCCTGGCAGATTATTTACATGTTATTCAATTTTGCCAAGGTAGTTGTGGTTGATCCATGTATTCTATGTTATTGTTCTTGCCATGTATGTCTTCTATGCCATGTCTTCTTGATGTATGTATGCTTAGTTTATCATTTAAGGCTCCGTAGTGAGTGCATTGAGCTTGTAAACATGCCTACTTGTTATCAGTTTTTAACATGCCATGTTGCTGAATCTGTTAACGAAACTTACAATATTGACATGGGTGTTACTATATTTTCGGATCCTTTTTGGCTTATGGTCAGTAAGGGACTTTTGTTCTATGCTTTGAGTAGATTCATGCCGCGCCTTGTTTTGCTATTATAAGTTCCTGTAGCATGTAGTTTTGTTGCTCTGAACATTGCAACCTGATGCTGTTTTTGCCATGTCCAGCCTGATATTTTGTGCACTTTTGCCATGCTTGTTTGAACCTGTTATGATGTGATTTAGCCGAAGCTCAGTGCTCATCTTTTGTCAAGAATCTTGTGTAGATCACTTGCATATACTTTGTTGGTACGTTTGGGTGCAGTAGCTTAATTTATTGTTGCTTGCTAAGTGGCATCATGCTGTTAATTGCAGATTTGTGCCATTCTTGTTTTGCTTGTCATTTCCAAACCGTGCATCCGATTCCGGTGATCTTTATATCGATTTCAACCGAAATCATCTCATCTTTCAGTGGCATACTTGGTTTGCCAAGTTGATGCCTGGTTCATCATTTTCCTTCCGAGAGGCGCATACGCATTGCATATCCCATCCCGCACATCATGCCATGTTTTGCATCATGTTGATTGTGCATTGCACCGTGATTTATTGTGGTTCCTTTGTTTGTGTTGTTGCTTTGGGTAGAGCCGGAGGCGAGTGCGTGAGCGAGGAACCTGTTGAGAACGCTTCACGAGGATCAAGCTTTCGACAACTCACGAGAACATTGCGGCAAGATGACCATACCCTCGAAATCACTTCTATCTTTGCTATGCTAGATGCTCGCTCTTTTGCTATGCCTATGCTGCGATGCCTACCACTTGCTATATCATGCCACCCATATTGCCATGTCAGCCCTAACCATCCTTTCCTAGCAAATCGTTGATTGGCTATGTTACCGCTTTCGCTCGGCCCTCTTATAGCGTTGCTAGTTGCGAGTGAACTGAAGTTTGTTCCTTGTTGGAACATGGAGATGTTGTTCCTTATTGGAACATGTTTACTTGTTGGGGATATCACAATATATATCTGCTATAATTAATACATCTATATACTTGGTAAAGGGTGGAAGGCTCGGCCTTATGCACAGTGTTTTGTTCCACTCTTGCCACCTAGTTTCCGTCATACCGGTGTTATGTTCCTTGATTTAGCGTTCCTTACGGTTGGGTGATTTATGGGACCCCCTTGACAGTTCGCTTTAATAAGACTCCTCCGCAAGGCCCAACATTGGTTTTACCATTTGCCACCTAAGCCTTTTCCCCGGGTTTCGCGAGCCGAGGGTCATCTTTATTTTAACCCCTCGGACGGTGCTCCTTCGACGCTGGCCCGAAACGAAAGCAGAGCTGCGGGGGCCACCACGGGAAACTTCGAGGTTTGGTTTTACTCGTAGGATGTCTCATCCGGATGTGCCACGAGCGAGATATGTGCAGCTCCTATCGGGATTTGTCGGCACAATCGAGGCGGCTTCTTTGGTCTTGTTTTATTCTTTGTCGAAATGTCTTGTAATCCGGGATTCCGAGATTGATCGGGTCTTCGGTAGAAGGAATATCCCGTTGACCGTGAGAGCTTATAATAGGCTAAGTTGGGACACCCTGCAGGTAATATCTTTCGAAAGCCGTGCCGCGGTTATGAGGCAGATGGGAATTTGTTAATGTCGGTTGTAGAAAACCGAAGTTGACCTCAAATAAAATACACATCCACAGCGTGTGTAACCGTGATGGTCTCTTCTCGGCGGAGTCCGGGAAGTGAGCACGGTGTTGGAGTTATGTCTGACGTAAGTAGTTCAGGATCACTTCTTGATCGCTACTAGCTTCACGACCGTGCCTTGCTCCTCTTCTCGCTCTCTTTTGCGAAGTAGCCACCATATATGCTAGTCGCTTGCTGCAGCTCCACTTTATTACTCAGTCCTTCCTATAAGCTTAAATAGTCTTGATCTCGCGGGTGTGAGATTGCTGAGTCCCCGTGACTCACAGATACTTCCAAAACAGTTGCGAGGTTCCGGCGATGCGGTGCGGGTGACTCAACCGAACTCAAGTGGGAGTTCGACGAGGAGCGTGGCCGTTACTATGTGTATTTTCACGATGATCGATAGTGGTGCCCAGTTGGGACGATCGGGGATCTGTGTAGCATTTGGGGTATCTTCTTTTATTTTGGTTCCGTAGTCGGACCTTGAGTGTACTACGATTGATGGATGTTTAATTATGTCTTTGTGTGAAGTGGCATTTGTAAGCCAACTATGTATCTCTTTCCCCTATTTATTACATGGGTTGTGTGAAGATTACCTCACTTGCGACATTGCTTTCAATGCGGTTATGCCTCTAAGTCGTGCCTCGACACGTGGGAGATATAGCCGCATCGAGGGCGTTACAAGTCCCAAGACAGCATTCAGAACAAGCTTTGGCTCTTATGAATATACTGTCATGTCTTTCGGCCTCGTCAATGCTCCTCCAACTTTCTCTCGGATGATGAACTTCATTTTCAACCCCTACACCAATGAATTCGTCTTGGTCTATCTTGATGATATTTTAGTCATCTCCAAGAATAAGAAGGATCATGCCAAACATTTGCGATTGGTGCTAGACAAGCTCAGAGAGTATCAATTCTATCTGAAGTTCTCCAAATGTGAATTTTGGCTTGATGAAGTGCTTTATCTTGGTCATATCATCTCCGCCAAGGGCATCGCTGTTAATCGAGAAGGTGTCCGCAATTGTGAATTGGGAACCTCCTCGGAATGTCAAGCAGCTCCATGATTTTCTTGGTCTTGCAAGCTATTGCGAAGATTCGTTGAGAACTTCTCCAAGATTGCAAAGCCTCTTTCCAACCTCCTCGAGAAGCATGTGAAGTATATACGGTCTCCACAGTGTGGCGTTGCTTTCAATACTCTCAAAGAGAAACTCGTCACAGCTCTGTCTTGACTCCTCTGATGAATCCAAGCCATTGAAGTTTTACGTGATGCTTCTCTTCAAGGTCTCGGTCTTTGTGTTAATGCAAGAAGAGAGTTGTGGCTTATACCTCTCGCCTTGATTGAAGCCCAACGAAAAGAACTACCCCACTCATGATCTTGAGTTGGCGGCAGTTGTCCATGCATTGATAACGTGGAGACATCTCTTGTTGGGAAGGAAAGTGGACATTTTCACCGATCACAAGAGTCTCAAGTACATTTTCACTCAGCCCAACCTCAACCTCAGGCGAGACTTCGATGGGTCGAAATGATTCAAGAGTACAACCCAAGTATTGAATATACTAAGGCAAGGCCAATGTCATTGAAGATGCTTTGAGCGGGAAGGCTTCTTGCAGTCTAATCCTCAAGCCCTTTCGGCGGATCTTTGTGAAGCTTTCCATAGCTGAATCTTCAAGTTGTTCCTCAAGGCTTTCTTGCCAACCTCATAGTCTCTCCTACTTTGGAATATCAGATTCGTAAGGCTCAACTTCTGGATACCATGGTGAAGAAGGTGAATCGTGGTATCGACAAGGGCATTTCCAAGTACAAGTGCTTCCACGTTGATGACAAAGATACTCTTTTCTTCTAGGACCGGATTGTGGTTGCTAAGGGTGATCTGAGAAAAGTCATTATGACCGAGGCTCACAATTCGCTTCTATCCATTCATCCTGGAAGTACGAAGATGTACCATGATCTCAAGCTGTCATATTGGTGGACTCGAATGAAGCGAGAAATTGCTCAATTCGTGAATGAATGTGATGCCTGCAGAAGAGTGAAAGTAGAACACCAAAGACCAGCTGGTCTCCTTCAACCTCTTGCTATTCCAGAATGGAAGTTTGATCATATTGAAATGGACTTCGTGACTGGATTTCCTAAGTCCAAGCGTGGAAATGATGCTATCTTCGTTGTCATTGACAAGCTTACTAAAGTGGCTCATTTTCTTCCTATCAAAGAATCCATCACAGCAGCTCAGTAGGCGAGCTATACACCTCCAGGATTGTCTCCTTGCACGGCATTCCACAATTGATCTCTTCAGACCGTGGCGGCATCTTTACCTCCAAGTTCTGGGATTCTTTTCAGAAGGCCATGGGCACCAACATTCGTTTCAGCACAGCTTTCCATCCTCAAACAAGTGGCCAAGTCGAGCGAGTAAATCAAATCCTTGAAGATATGCTTTCGGAGCTTGTGTCATTTCCTTCGGTATGAAGTGGGAAGATTGTCTTCCATATGCCGAGTTCTCCTACAACAACAGCTTCCAAGCGAGTTCGGACGCGGCCCCATTCGAAATTCTCTATGGCAGAAAGTGCGTACTCCTCTCAATTAGTGCGGGACAGGTGAGCGCCAACTTCTTGGCAATGACTTGATCACGAAGCGGAAGAAATGTGCCAAGTCATTCGTGAGAATCTCAAAGCCGCATAATCGCGCCCGGAAGAAACTATTATGATGATAAGCACCGTGATGTGGCTTTTGAAATCGGAGACCATGTCTACCTCCGCGTCTCTCCAATGAAAGGCACTCGTAAACCCGGTATCAAAGGGAAGCTTGCCCCTAGATACGTGGATCCTTTCAAGATCATTGGGAAAAGAGGCGATCTCGCCTATCAACTTGAGCTTCCATCCAACTTTGCAAGCGTGCACGATGTGTTCCACGTGTCACGCCTTCGCAAGTGCTTCAAGACTCCTGAGCAGCACTATCAAGTTCGAAGAGATTGACCTTCAAGAAGATCTCTCTTATCATGAGCACCCGTTGCTATTCTTGAAGAAACCGAGCGCCAAGACTGCGCAACAAGTCAATCAAATTCCTGAAAGTGAAGTGGTCACACCATTCCGACCGAGAAGCTACACGGAGCGCGAGGATCACCTCCGTTCGAATATCCGGAGTTCTTTCGGTCCTAGATCTCGGGGCCGAGATCCTCTTGTAGTGGTGGAGTGTTGTAACACCCGGAAGTAACTTTCCATAATTGTAACTCCAACTCTTGCCATTTTCGGCATTGTGATATGATATTCCCTCCGTGGTTGGGTTTTCTTCATTTTGCTTTTGTCTATGTCATGCATTTTTATCATGTCATCATGTGCATCGCATTTGCATACGTGTTCGTCTCATGATTCGAGCATTTTTCCCGTTGTCCGTTTTGCAATCCGACACTCCTATCTTTCCGGCGGCCCTTTTACGTTTTTCCGTGTGCGGGTATTAAACCTTCTCGAAATGGACCGAGGTTTGTCTAGTGGCCTTGGTATACCACCCGTAGACCACCGGTCAAGTTTCGGTCATTTGGAGCTCGTTGGGTACTCAACGGTTAACCGCACTCTCGCATAAAGGCCTCTTTTAAGTTGCAGCCCAACACCCCTCCAAAACAGCCCAATAACCCATCTAAGTCACTTCCATGCTCTCCGTCGTTCGATCACGATCGTGTGGGCGAAAACTACACCTCATTTGGACTCTCCTAGCTCCCTCTAAGCCTATTTAAACACCTCCCCCGAAAATCCCGGATCATTCCACGAAACCTAGCAATTTCCACTCCGCGCCTTGGAACACGTCAAAGGCGAGCAGACAGCGTCCGCCCGTCGCCTTGACCAATCGCAGGCGCCACGTCGACCGCCCAGGCGGCATACATCGCCGCACCAGCGCCCGGCCCTTGAGGCCCAATGGCCAGCCCTCGGGCCAGCGCGCCAGCGCCCGGCGCCCGCGCCGCTTGCCTTGCATGAAGCGCCAGCCACGCCGCCGCCCGGCGCGAACCCCGCCGCTCCTCCGCCGCCCCTCCGGCGGCGCCCGGCCCAGGGCTCCTCCACCGCCGGCGCCCGTCGCCCGATCCGATCTCGATCCGGCCCGATCCGGCCTCGGGAACCGCGCCCGTTGACTTCTCCCCCTCCTAATTTTCTCCAAGTTATTTTGCATCCAATGTTTTTGTTGCATTTTCAACCGAGTGTAACTTTGCATCTGTAGGTCCATTTTGCGCGTATAATATGTCAAAATGTTCGCCTCGAATAGTAGATCATTTCATCTCATTGCGTCATTTTCATTTAAGCTCATCTTGATGCCCAGAAATGCTGTTGGAAGAGTGCTATGTGATGTTAGTTTCTGTTTCTTAACAGAACTTGCACTTTTGTTATTTTTGTCATGATTGATGTGTGCACCCTATGAATTGGAGTCCTACATGTGTTTTGAAATATGCCATGCCATCTTTACAGGGGTGTATGCCTTGTATTTTTGTGATCTATGTGGTGACTATCACAAGCATGCAAAGTAGGTGTCCTGATGTTGCTGTTTTCAGCCCTGTTTAGCTGATATTTTGATGCCATGTTAACTTGACGCTACCGAGAGATCCATGCATATTTTGAGATACTTCAGTAAGGATGTTTTGTTAAACATGTCTTGCTCTATCCATCCATGTCCTTGTTTGCATTTATGGAGTACCATAGCTTGAGTCAATCGAGCTCTACTTTTGCTATAAAATGTTTCCTGGCAGATTGTTTACATGTTATTCAATTTTGCCAAGGTAGTTGTGGTTGATCCATGTATGCTATGTTATTGTTCTTGCCATGTATGTCTTCTATGCCATGTCTTCTTGATGTATGTATGCTTAGTTTATCATTTAAGGCTCTGTAGTGAGTGCATTGAGCTTGTAAAAATGCCTACTTGTTATCAGTTTTTAACATGCCATGTTGCTGAATCTGTTAACGAAACTTTCAATATTGACATGGGTGTTACTATATTTTCGGATCCTTTTTGGCTTATGGTCAGTAAGGGACTTTTGTTCTATGCTTTGAGTAGATTCATGCCGTGCCTTGTTTTTCTATTATAAGTTCCTGTAGCATGTAGTTTTGTTGCTCTGAACATTGCAACCTGATACTGTTTTTGCCATGTCCAGCCTGATATTTTGTGCACTTTTGCCATGCTTGTTTGAACCTGTTATGATGTGATTTAGCCGAAGCTCAGTGCTCATCTTTTGTCTAGCATCTTGTGTAGATCACTCCCATATACTTTGTTGGTACGTTTGGGTGCAGTAGCTTAATTTATTGTTGCTTGTTAAGTGGCATCATGCTGTTAATGGCAGATTTGTGCCATTCTTGTTTTGCTTGTCATTTCCAAACCGTGCATCCGATTCCGGTGATCTTTATATCGATTTCAACCGAAATCATCTCATCTTTCCAGTGGCATACTTGGTTTGCCAAGTTGATGCCTGGTTCATCATTTTCCTTCCGGAGCGCGCATACGCATTGCATATCCCATCCGCACATCATGCCATGTTTTGCATCATGTTGATTGTGCATTGCACCGTGATTTATTGTGGTTCCTTTGTTTGTGTTGTTGCTTTGGGTAGAGCCGGAGACGAGTACGTGAGCGAGGAACCTGTTGAGAACGCTTACGAGGATCAAGCTTTCGACTACTCTGAGAACATTGCGAGCGAAGATGACCATACCCTCGAAATCACTTCTATCTTTGCTATGCTAGATGCTCGCTCTTTTGCTATGCCTATGCTGCGATGCCTACCACTTGCTATATCATGCCACCCATATTGCCATGTCAGCCCCTAACCATCCTTTCCTAGCAAATCGTTGATTGGCTATGTTACGCTTTGCTTTCGGCCCTCTTATAAGCGTTGCTAGTTGCGGTGAAGTGAAGTTTGTTCCTTGTTGGAACATGGAGATGTTGTTCCTTATTGGAACATGTTTACTTGTTGGGGATATCACAATATATATCTGCTATAATTAATACATCTATATACTTGGTAAAGGGTGGAAGGCTCGGCCTTATGCCTGGTGTTTTGTTCCACTCTTGCCACCCTAGTTTCCGTCATACGGGTGTTATGTTCCTTGATTTTGCGTTCCTTACACGGTTGGGTGATTTATGGGACCCCCTTGACAGTTCGCTTTGAATAAGACTCCTCCGCAAGGCCCAACATTGGTTTTACCATTTGCCACCTAAGCCTTTTCCCCGGGTTTCGCGAGCCGAGGGTCATCTTTATTTTAACCCCCCGGACGGTGCTCCTTGAGTGCTGGCCCGAAACGAAAGCAGATCAGGGGCCACCACGGGAAACTTCGAGGTTTGGTTTTACTCGTAGGATGTCTCATCCGGATGTGCCACGAGAACGAGATATGTGCAGCTCCTATCGGGATTTGTCGGCTGTCGGGCGGCTTTTCTGGTCTTGTTTTATTCTTTGTCGAAATGTCTTGTAGTCCGGGATTCCGAGATTGATCGGGTCTTCCGGTAGAAGGAATATCGCTTCGTTGACCGTGAGAGCTTATAATGGGCTAAGTTGGGACACCCTGCAGGTAATATCTTTGAAAGCCGTGCCAGCGGTTATGAGGCAGATGGGAATTTGTTAATGTCGGTTGTAGAAAACCCGAAGTTGACCTCAAATAAAATACACATCCACAGCGTGTGTAACCGTGATGGTCTCTTCTCGGTGAGTCCGGGAAGTGAACAGTGTTCGAGTTATGTCGGCGTAAGTAGTTGGGATCACTTCTTGATCGCTACTAGCTTCCGCGACCGTGCCTTGCTCCTCTTCTCGCTCTCTTTTCTTGAAGTAGCCACCATATATGCTAGTCGCTTGCTGCAGCTCCACTTTATTACTCAGTCCTTCCTATAAGCTTAAATAGTCTTGATCTCGCAGGTGTGAGATTGAGTCCCGTGACTCACGAGATACTTCAAAACAGTTGCAGGTTCCGGCGATGCGGTGCAGGTGACTCAACCGAACTCAAGTGGGAGTTCGACGAGGCGTGGCCGTTACTATGTGTCTTTCCTCGATGATCGATGGTGGTGCTCAGTTGGGACGATCGGGGATCTGTGTAGCATTTGGGGTATCTTCTTTTATTTTGGTTCCGTGGTCGGGACCTTGAGTGTACTCTGATTGATGGATGTTTAATTATGTCTTGTGTGAAGTGGCATTTGTAAGCCAACTATGTATCTCTTTCCCCTATTTATTACATGGGTTGTGTGAAGATTACCTCACTTGCGACATTGCTTTCAATGCGGTTATGCCTCTAAGTCGTGCCTCGACACGTGGGAGATATAGCCGCATCGAGGGCGTTACAGGTAACTGCATTGGGACGCTTCATCTCCAAGCTAGGAGAGCGCGCTCTACCCTTCTTCAAGCTGGTAAAGAAGAAGGGCGCATTTGAGTGGACCCAGGAGGCCAACCGAGCTTTTCAAGACCTCAAGAGATACCTGACCAGCCCTCCGGTGATGGTGGCGCCACGACCCCTCGAGCCCCTAGTGCTCTACCTTGCCGCTACCCCGTACTCCACCAGCATAGCGCTGGTGGCGGTTCAGGAGGAGCACAAAGCCAAGGGCGCGCTGCGCCGAGCTACGGCTGAAGCGATGCAAGATCAGGAAGGCGCCGCAAGAGCCTTAGCAGCGTCAACAGAAGACCAAGCTCGGCAGGACGACGTCATCGAGATTCCCGCAAGCAATCAGGCGTCAGGAGTTCCACCACCTCAGGAGACGTCCCAATTTCCGCAAGACACGAGCATCAGCAGCGCGTCGGCCCTCGTCGAACACCCGGTGTATTTTGTCAGCACATTGTTGCGGGACGCGAGGGCGCGATACCCCATGCCTCAGAAGCTCCTGCTCGCGCTCTTGGTGGCCTTGCGCAAGCTGCGGCACTACTTCCAGGGCCACCCCATCAAGGTCGTCTGAGCCTACCCATTGGAAAGGGTGCTTAGGAGCCCCAACTCTGCTGGAAGGGTCGCCGAGTGGAACATTGAGCTGCAGGCATTCCAGTTGGAGTTCAGCACTACTAGGGTCATCAAGGGAGCCGCGCTCGCTGATTTCGTGGCGGAATGGACGGATGCCCCGACACTTGAAGTAGGCGAAGACCGTTCACCTCACCAGGAAGCAAGGCGCGAGACGGTTGGGTCATGTATTCTGATGGCACCTTCGCGCATCAGGGCGCGGGGGCTGGAGCAGTCCTCATCTCGCCCACTCAGGCCAAGCTCTACTACGCTGTGCAGCTCTTCTTTCAGCAGGGCGAGAAGGTCTCCAACAACATTGCGGAATGCGAAGGCCTCATAGCTGGCCTGAAGGCCACGGCAGCTCTGGGGGTGAAGCGCCTTACCGTTAAGGGCGACTCGCAGCTCCTGTCAACTTCTCCAACAAGGTATATGAGCCGAGGGACGAGCATATGGAGGCATACCTCGCGGAGGTGCGCAAGATGGAGAAGCAGTTCTTGGGCCTGGAGATGCAGCATGTGCCCCGGGGCACCAACAAGGAAGCTGACGACATCGCCAAGAGGGCATCCAAGTGGCAGCCACAAGAGCCCGGCGTCTTTGAGGAACGGCTCTTCAAGCCGTCGGCGACACTACCACTTTCAAGCGCAGCTCAGCCTCGGGAGGAGCTCCCACAGCCACCTGCCACGGGAGCCCCAGCCTGTGGCCCGACATCGAGGCTTCGCTTTGCTCTTAGCGCTCGAGCCCGGGAGGATCTTTGGACCAAGGAATTCAAGGAGTATCTGATGCAAGGGACGCTGCCGGAGAAGGAAGAGGACGCAGAGCGCGTGGCCCGACAAGCCACGACGTACAGCATCTGGGACGGTGAGTTGTACAGGAAGCAGCCAAATGATGTTTCTCTACGCTGCATTTCCAAGGACCAGGGGAAGGAGTTGCTAATTGACATACACGGCAGGGACAGTGGGCACCACTCGTCATCACGGACCCTCGTCGGCAAGGTATTCGTTGATGGGTTCTTACTTGCACTCAACGATCTGGTGAGCTGGTGAAGTCCTGCGAAGCTTTGCCCGATTCCATAAGCAGATCCATCGGCCCGGCTCGGGGCCTCCAGACCATTCCGCTTACATGGCGCTCATGATGCAGGGGCTGAACATCTCGGGCCCGTTCCTCGGCGCTGAGGGGCTACCGCTACCTCTACGTCGCCATCGACAAGTTCACCAGGTGGGCGGAAGTGGAAGCCATCCTCACCATCCCTGCTAGCTCTGCTGTCAAGTTCATCAAGGGCCTCGTGAGCCGCCGGGGTTCCCAACCGCATCATCACGGATAACGGCTCGCAATTTACGGTAACCTCTTCAAAACCTCTTTATGCTAAACTTGGAACGCAGATTTGCTACGCTTCGGTGGCACACCCCAGGAGCAATGGTCAGGCCGAACGTGCCAATGCGGAGGTCCTGAGGGGCCTCAAGACCATGACCTTCAAGAAGAAGCTCGAGGCCTGCGGCAGGGGCTGGCACGACAAGCTCCAGTCCGTGCTATGGTCCATCCGCACCACCGCCACCAAGCCAACGGGCGAGGCCCCGCTCTTCCCTGTCTACGGAGCCGAAGCGGTCCTTCCTCACGAGGTCAAGCATCGCTCCGCACGGGTCCTGGCGTTTGATGAAATGCAGCAGGACGCATACGCGAGATGGACCTCGTCTTTGGGGAAAACGGCATATAAAGCTTCTGCGAGGCGGCAAGGTACCAGCAGGCGTTGCGGTGATATCACTGCCACAACATCCGCTCCAGGACGCTCGAGGCGGGTGACCTCGTCCTGAGGCAGGTCCTCTCCAGGGAAGGGCTGCACAAGCTCTCACCTATGTGGGAGGCCCCGTTCAGGGTCGTCCATGTCTCCAGGCCTGGCGCCGCGAGCCTGGAGACACGGGACGGGGTACCCATCCAAAACGCCTGGAACATCCAGCACCTCCGAAAGTTCTACCCATAAAGCAAGGCCCAGTGCCTGTGAAGAAGGCCTGGTGCTCGTGAAGAATCGACGCCCGTGACACTCTCACGTAATAATGAGTGGGGCTGTACACGCCCTGGAGTCTCAAGAGTGCCGCCCTCGGGCCTCGGGGGCTCCCTCCCACGCCTAGTGGCAGCACTTAGCTCTGCGCTGGTGAGAAGACTTGAAGACTAGACTAGGTGCCGGACGCGGCTTTTCATTTGCTTTCCGTAGTTGGCTTGCCCTTTTTAATCGAAGTTTGCTTTTGGTGTCCCTCGTTGATTTGGTTCCGTCGCCTTTTGTCGCTATTTCCGGCTCTAGTTGTCCTGTGTTCTCTCTCTCGCATACCTCGCGTGGGGGCTAGGCAGGTGCCCTCGCGGACATTTTTCCTTCTCTCTGCCTTCCGTCTGCTTTCTCACGAGGCGCCCTCGTTCGAGCCCACAATTTGGTGCATCTCTCTTAATCCGTGCCCCACGGGTACCGTGATATGAAGCGCTGGGTCAAGGCTTGGGCGAACGATAAGTCTCCTAGCGAGCTTCCTAACGAATTTTTTGCAGTTCCTGAACGACCTCTGAGTCAAGACGGGCACGAGGAAACAAGTGCCTCGTGAAGAGGAGACTGCACCAAACACGCCAAGCTAAGTTATCTCTGCACAGAATGACGACACAACGCGAGAACAACAAACATAGCATAATGGTTAAGAAGTCATGGTTCAATACACGCACCTCCGGGCCCATACTGGTTACATTTTGATGCAGGAAGGAAAAGAGCAACAAAACAAAAGCGTTGCTCGCCCCTGCAGCAGTCCACGGAGGCAGGCCCTGGTGACGTCCCGGGCTTAGTCGGACCCCTCCTCGCGCTTCACGGATGCGCGGCGACGAGACGACACGCTACCACCTTCGAAGCGGGCGCGGCAGCGTGGCGGCTGGTCATAGCCGCCACTGCTGGAACTGTCGCCAAGGGAGGAGCAACCATAGCCAGACGAGGCAAGGCCGGCAGGTTCGCCCTCCTCCTCGCCCCGACCATCGCCGAGGCCGAGCACCTCCTCGTCGTCATTCACATCGGGGCAGTATCCGGCGCGGCGACCGTCTTCCCCAAACACCCTCACGTAGAGGGTCGCGTCGCCGTCAAACTTGAAGTGGAGGGTGCACCGCTTGCCGGGCAGCGGCGTGGCGAACGTCACGCCAGCGGTCGAGCTATGTTGCCTGACAGCGGAGACCTCGACGCATGACCCAAAGCGGCTGCAACAACCGTCTGCACATGGCGAGCCCACGGACCGGAGGCCCGGCAGCTTTCGTCGGCAAAGAAGCGGGGAAGCTGGAGCCAGCTGCCGGCCGGATCCTCCGACCAGACAACAAACTCCGGCAGCACCTCTGACGCGTGGAACCGCGGCCGGGGGGCTGCGCAACCACGGCACGTCTCCTTTGGTCGACGGGGCTGCCGCGACCAGAGCGACTCCTGCCACGCGCAGCGGCGCCATCTCGGGAGCCGGGGGCCACGGCGGGAGTCGCGGCGTGCTTGCGCAGACGGCCACGTCCACGCTTGGGCGCCAGGGAGCCAGGCGCCTCCCGAGGGGCCTTGCCCTTCTCCGCGGCGGAGAACTTCTTCGACGGCGCCATTGCAGCTAGCGGTGGAGCAAGGAGGAAGAAGCACACAAAGAAGGAAGAGATGGGAGAGGGGGCTCTGCCCCCTCCCCATTTGTAGCGGAAGAAGGCCAACCGGTGCCTCCCACGATCGTAGGAAATGATGGTTTTCCTTGCATGTCACAGGGTCTTGTGAAGTCGAGCAGTTGCCGAGGCAGCGTGGGGAAGCGGAGACGCCCACGTCCAATCAACCACCACGCGTCGACCAAGGCCGCAGGCTTTTGGGGCCCGTGGCGCTACGCGCTTGACCTTTGCTTCACCTCGAAGCCAAGCCCGAGCGCGCCTTGGGCCCGGGGGCTACTGTCGGTGTTCTGGGAACGGGGGTCAACAGACTTGCCTGCCTGCGGCCCACGGCGTGGCTGTGCTGCAGGCTTGTACGTCCCATCTTCATCAGCGAAACACTCAAGACCCTCGCGAGGGGCCAAGCCTCACGAGGCAGACGACGCAACACCTCCTCAGGAGCGGCCTCACCAGGATGCCTCGCGAGGAGCGGAGAAATCAAGGCAGGGCAAACCTCGCAGCGTCCTTGTTTCCTCTTTGGTGCTAAGGAGGCAAGCGCAGGCGCGGAGTACCGAGGCAATTAGCAAAGGTTTCCATATCAGTGCAACGAGACCAAGACCAGCAGGACGGCAGGACGGAGGTCACCATGGAGCCCAAGACGGCATCACCACCAGAGCCTTTTGTAGGCGAAGACCGCTTTTGTCAGGATAAGCTGTACTAGTTGTCCCCTTTCGATTTGGTCGTTGTTGGCTCCCTTCCCGCTCAATATTTGGGGAGAGGACCAGGGCCTATATAAGTAGAACTAGCCACCACAGAAGGGGGCATCGGATAACCCATTGCGAGGCATCTCACGCACACAAGTTCCCCAAGCACAAGAACACCTCAACCTCAGGAGGTTGTTCTTCCACTTGTGTTGTTCATCATCAGCCCAAGAGGCAATCCACCCCCACCACACTGGAGTAGGGTATTACACCACAACGGTGGCCCAAACCAGTATAAATCTTGTGTCTTTGTGTTGTGAGTTCGTCGAGTTCGTCCGCGAGATCTTAGCGAGCTAGGGCGTAGATCGGTAGGGAGGAAATCTCCGCGCGCACCAAGTGTTCGAACCTTGAGGGCTTTGCCGGAACCCGAGATCCGACAGTCATGGCTCACGTCACGAAAGCCTCGTGAGGTTTGCCCTGCCTTGATCTCTCCGCCCCTCGCGAGCCAACCTGGTGAGGCCGCTCCCGAAGAGGTCTTGTGTCATCCGCCTTGCGAGGCTTGGCCCCTCGCGAGGGTCTTGAGTGCTTGATGGTGAAGATGGGTCGTACGGGCCCGCTCGTGGAGCCACACCGTGGGCCGCAGGCAGGCAAGTCTGGGGACCCCCGTTCCCAGAACGCCGACAAATCCTACTTGGGCTCCTACCCTTGGCTGCCCCCCTGCCATGTTTGTCGGCGGGGGAAGGAAAGAGGGGGAGAGGGAAGGAAGTGGGAATCCTAATCCACACTTTCCTTTCCCTTCCCCCCTTTCCTTCTCCTCCTAGGTTGGCCCATATGGGGGGCGCACCAGCCCGACGTGGTTGGTGTGTTTCCCCTCTTGGCCCGTAAGGCCCATATCTTTTGCCGGGGGTGCCCGGAACCCCTTCTAGTGCCCGATAAGTGGTAACCCCTGAAACATTTCCGGTGTTTGAATACCATCTTCCTATATATCAACCTTTACCTCTCGACCATTTTAACAGTCCTCGTCATGTCCGTGATCTCGTCTGGGACTCCGAACAACATTCGGTCACCAAATCACATAACTCAAATAATACTATATCGTCATTGAACATTAAGCGCGCGGACCCTACGGGTTTGAGAACTATGTGGACATGACCGAGACACCTCTCCGGTCAATAACCAATAGCCGAACCTGGATGCTCATATTGGCTCCTACATATTCTACGAAGATCTTTATCGGTCGAACCGCTATGACAACATACGTAATTCCCTTTTTCCATCGGTATGTTACTTGCCCGAGATTCGATCGTCGGTATCTTCGTACCTAGTTCAATCTCGTTACCCGCAAGTCTCTTTACTCGTTCCGTAATACATCACCTCGTGACTAACTCCTTAGCCATTTAATTGCAAGCTTATGATGTGTATTACTGAGAGGGCCCAGAGATACCTCTCCAATACTCGGAGTGACAAATCCTCATCTCGATCTATGCCAACTCAACAAACACCTTCAGAGATACCTGTAGAGCATCTTTATAATCACCTAGTTATGTTGTGACGTTTGATATCACACAAGACATTCCTCCGGTATCCGGGAGTTACATAATCTCATAGTAGAAGGAATATGTATTTGACATGAAGAAAGCAATAGCAATAAAACTGAACGATCATAATGCTAAGCTAACAGATGGTCTTGTCCATCACATCATTCTACTAATGATGTGATCCCATTATCAAATGACAACTCATGTCCATGGTTTGGAAACCTTAACCATCTTTGATCAATGAGCTAGTCCAGTAGAGGCTCACTAGGGACACGGCGTTTGTTTATGTATTCACACATGTATTTAGGTTTCTGATCAATACAATTCTAGCATGAATAAAAACCTTTATCATGAATAAGGAAATATAAATAACAAATTTATTATTGCCTCTAGGGCATATTTCCTTCGAAAAGACATCAAGCCATGGTATTTTTATGACTTACTGAACCAAAACATCAAATTTACCTTAAATACAAGTTCAAAATAAATAGGGGAGTTAGGCCCAATTGTAGTGCCACGATAAACAAAGCTTAGGTCATCTAAAAATATTATCGATCGCTTCTAACCACTAAGAGATAAAAGAAGAGAAACTAATAATTAAAATCACCAACATCGAAACAAATCATTATCAAATGCAATCTAACATCGAAAAGAGTTCTTTCTTCAAAACAAAACAAATTTTCTTGACTGCCAAATTAAATAGCTGCCAAAGAACCAACTTTATGTTAGTTCAATTTTTGCTTTAACCCACATAAAGATAATTTTTTGGCCCTGAAACTTATTGATTTAGTTGCTAATAATGGTGTTTCATAGAAAATTAATCAAGGCTAGTACTAAAATATAGTCGTTTCATGTAAGAAAAGGGGATACGCGCAAAAAATGCCACAACATTGCTCAGATGGACAAACATGCAAGCTTTGTCCTTTCAACTATGATCTATATAACCAATTCTTCCCAATGGATACACATGGCAAAGACATCATATGAAAAAAGTTGGAAAGTGTGAAACATGCATGCCTACTAACTATAGGACAATGCTAGAAAGAACTTATGAACTGAAGCATATGTTTGCTTGGTCAATCAAAGAAGATTAATCTTTGAAGTGAAAATGCTTGTTTACAACATGTGGAAGGAGGGATTGAGAAACATACAGGGAGAGCCAAAAGAATGTGTTGGTACACCGTTAAGAAATAGAATTGTTATTGGATCACCGATAACTTGAAAAACAATTCAACTATACATTTTAAATCTGAGAAATAAATTGTGTTATTTATATTATTACATAAGATACATCTTTGCATACCCAGTTCTTTTGCATGGCGGAAACATTAAGAATTAAAATTAGAAAAGTGATAATTAGAACTAATTATTGTTGGAAATATGCTCGAGAGGCAATAACAAATTGGTTATTATTTTCATGATAAGTGTTTATTATTCATGCTAGAATTGTATTGACCGGAAACTTAAATACATGTGTCCCTACTAAGCCTCTACTAGACTAGCTTGTTGATGAAAGATGGTTATGGTTTCCTGACCATAGACATGAGTTGTCATTTAATAACGGGATCACATCATTACGAGAATGATGTGATGGACAGACCCAACCGTAAGATTAACATCATATCGTTTAGTTATTTGCTATAGCTTTCTTCATGTCAAGCATTTGTTCCTTTGACCATGAGATCATGCTACTCCCGGATACCGGAGGAATGCCTTGTGTGCTATCAAACGTCACTTCATAACTGGTGATCATAAAGATGCTCTACAGGCATCTCCAAATGTGTCTATTGAGTTGCATGGATCGAGACAGGGATTTGTTACTTCGTGTGATCGAGAGATATCTTTGGGCCCTCTCGGTAATATAACATCATAAGAAGCTGTCGGATTTCGGGTTCCGGCAGACCCTTGAGGTTCGAACACTGGGGTGCGCACGGAGATTACGCCTTCTACCTACCTGCACCCCACCGCCTCGCAAAGATCTAAGCTATGGAAAGAACAGCACAAGAGACACAGGGTTTATACTGGTTCGGGCCACCGATGTGGTGTAATACCCTACTCCAGTGTTTGGTGTGGTGGATTGCCTCTTGGGCTGATGATGATGAACAATACAAGGAAGAACAGCCTCGCGAGGGTCTGTTCTTGGCTGGGGCGATGAACTGCTAGGAGGAGTTCAGTCACCCTTCTCTCTCTCTCTCTCTCTCTGATTCCTGGTCGATTCCAATTGCCTCTATCTATCGTCCCCCTTCCCTAGGGGTGGATAATCCTATTTATAGGCAAAGGCCCTGGGCCTCTTCCCAAATATTAGGCGGGAAGGACGCCAACAATTGGCCATTTTGAAGGGGAACATCTGGTACACTTATCCTGATTAAAGTTGGTCCTCGCCTGCCAAAGGCTCTGGTGGTGACGCTGGCTTGGGCTCCATAATGACTTCCTCCCTGCCGTTGGACTGGTCTTGCTCTCGTTGCGCCCAAACGGGTGCCTTTGCTTGATGCTCTCGCCTGCGCTTGCTCCCTTTGCACCAAAGAGGAAAGGAGGACACTGCACGGGCTGGCGCCCGCCTGGCGCCCTTGGTCGTCATGGCTTGCGTCACGGGCCCCTCATGAGGTACCCCGCCTTGATCTCCCCGCCTCCTCGCGAGCCAGCCTGATGAGGCCGTGCCTGAGGAAGCTCCGTGTCGTCCACCCCACGAGGCTTGGCCCCTCGCGAGGGTCTTGGAGTGCAATGTTGATGAAGATGGGTCGTCTTTGGGCCCCCCTTTGAGCCACGCCCGCAGGCCGCAGGCGAGCAAGTCTGGGGACCCCGTTCCCGAACGCCGATAGCCACAGGCCCAAAGCGGCGCCCGGACTTGGCCGTGCGAGGAGGCGAAAAGGGCAAGGGCGGCTGCCGTGGGCCCCTAACAGCTGCTGCCTTAGGCGCCCGCATGGCGGTTGATTGGACGTGGGCGTCTCAGCAACCGCGTGAGTTGATAAAGGAGCGGCATCTGCATAGGCTTTGCTTTTTGCTTCCTCCGATTGCTGCTCAGATCCCCTTTCTTGCGCCTCTCCTTCCTTCCTCCAAAATTTCCAGATCTACTTCGACTGCGTGACCTAGGAAGCCATGGCGCCTCGTCAGTCCCCAGCTGGAGCTTGGTACTCGTCTGCCCTGGACTCGCCGAACGTGTCGGAGGGGAGCCTCGCCCGGTTGCGCCGGATGGCGGCAGCGCAGGGCATCGACGGGGCGAAGGTGTTCAAGGCCGGCTCCACCACCCCTGAGGGCCAAGGGAGCACCTTTTATCCGATCTTTGTAAGCTCCATTGCTGCTGGCCTGGTGCCTCCCTTCTCCGAGTTCTTCTTCTCTGTCCTCCGCCATTACAAGCTACAGGCTCTGCATCTCCACCCAAACTCCGTCCTTCTCCTGGCAATCTTCGCCTATTACTGCGAGGCTCACGTAGGGGTGCAGCCCTCTGTGGCCTTGCTGCGCCACTACTTCTACCTCCGGACCTCTCGCGGTTCTGCTTCCGCGTGCGCGAGATTCATCGCGTAAGGTGGCGCCATTGCCATTTCGAACCCCGGGAAAAGGATTGACGGCTTCAGGAGCAAGTGGGTCTTGGTAGATGCTGGGCGCATCCACCCTCGGCTGATCTTGCCCACAGAGCAGCCCACGAGCTCCAGCTGTCGGCGTTCTGGGAACGGGGGTCCCCAAACTTGCCTGCCTGTGGCCTGCGGCGTGGCTCAAAAGGGGGCCCATCACGGCCCATCTTCATCAACACGAGACTCAAGACCCTCGCGAGGGGCCAAGCCTCGAGGGGCGGACGACATGGAGCTTCCTCAGGAGCGGCCTCGTCAGGCTGGCTCACGAGGAGGCGGAGAGATCAAGGCGGGGTACCTCACGAGGTGCCCATGACGCAAGCCATGACGACCAAGGGTGCCAGGCGGGCGCCAGCCCGCGCAGTTTCTCCCTTTCCTCTTTGGTGCAAAGGAGGCAAGTGCAGGCGAGAGGATCAAGCAAAGGCATCCGTTTCGATGCAACAAGACCAAGACCAGTCCAACGGTGGGAAGGAGGTCATCGTGGAGCCCATAACGGCGTCACCACAGGGCCTTTGGTAGGCGAGGACAAACTTTAGTCAGGATAAGTGTACCAGATGTTCCCCTTCAAATTGGCCAATTGTTGGCGCCCTTCCTGCTCAATATTTGGGAAGAGGCCCAGGGCCTTTGCCTATAAATAGGACTAGCCACCCCCGAGGTAGGGGAGAGATCGATCCATTCAGGATCGAGCATCTAGCATCTAGAACTTGGGCAAGCAGAGAACAAGTGAGAGCCAGAGAGAAGGGCGGCTGAACTCCTCCTAGCAGTTCATCCCCCCAGCCAAGAACAGACCCTCGCGAGGCTGTTCTTCCTTGTATTGTTCATCATCATCAGCCCAAGAGGCAATCCACCCACCACAAACTAGAGTAGGGTATTACACCACAATGGTGGCCCGAACGAGTATAAACCCCGTGTCTCTTGTGCTGTTCTTTCAGTAGTTTAGATCTTTGCGAGACGGAGAGGTAGAGGGCGTAATCCCCGCGCGCACCCCAGATTTCGAACCTCAAGGGTCTGCCGGAACCCGAAATCCGACATTTGGCGCGCCAGGTAGGGGTGCGCCGGAATTTGTCTTCCACCGCTCCGTTCTCCTCCGACCGTCGCGTCCATGTCCGATGCTCGTCGGGCCCGCGCCGAGCGCCGGGCCGCCATCGCTTCCCGCGTCGCCCAGACGGCTCTCGTCGGCGGGCGTCCTCGTCATTCCCTGTCGCCCGCCGTCAATGCCGCCACCGGCCCGGCGGGGAACGAGCAGCAGGCGTCGTCTCAGCATCCATCCGTGCGGCAAGACGGCCGCACCGCTACTCCATCGCTCACACCAGCTGGTTGTTCGTCCCGCGCGCTCCGTGCACACTTGGAGGCTCGAGCTGCGCTCATCGCGGCAAACGAGCTCCTGCGCTACCATTCCGTCGATGATGTCTACAAAGAGTGACTCGACCGCGTCGCCGAGCTCGTCCGCACCGCAGGGGGCTCTCCTGCGCCGTCCTCTCCGCAGCGCCGCACCCCGCCCCACGCGGGCAATGAAGTTCCGGGGGCGTACCAGCTGCCTCCTCTCCAAGAAGACGCCATGGCTCCGAGGCGCGCGGCCCCTGGCCGGAACCCTCTCCGTCAGGCGCCGGCGCGACAGGAGCAGAGATGCCAAGAAGTCCCACGCCCGCAAGAAGCTGCCCGGGCGCTCCCTGCCCCTGGTCCCGCGCGTCAAGATCTCGCACTGCTCCTAGCTGCAGCGCACGGGGACCCGCAAGACCAAGCTCCCCACCAGCCAAAGCCTCCCGTGGCCACGGCAGGCTGTCGCGCCTACACCACTGAGCTGCGCAGCGTCGCATGGCCCGGCAAGTTCAAGCCAGACCTGCCTCCTCGCTACGACGGCACGACTGATCCCGCAGAGTTCCTCCAGCTCTATGAGCTGGGCATCGAAGCTGCCAGTGGAGATGAGAAGGTCATGGCGAACTGGTTCCCCATGGCGCTGAAGGAAGGAGCCCTTTTGGCTCTGAACCCGCCCCGAGCACGATCTCCTCCACAGGACCAGATGCGCACTTTTCGCTTCATCGCCAACTTCAAGGTACTCGCGACCCGGCCGCCCGCCGTGGCGACATGCGCCCGCATCAAGCAACAACCCGGAGAGACCACGCAAAGTACATCCAGCGCTTCAACGGTAGCGCGCGCCTCAAGATCCCCAAGGTGTCCGAGGAAGCCATCATCTCAGCCTTCTCCGATGGTGTGCGCGACGTCAAGATGAAGGAGGAGCTGGCGATGCATGAAGACCTGTGCACCTCCCTGGAGCTGTTCAATTTGGCGACCAAGTGCGCCAGGGCTGAGGAAGGACGTCTCTCCCTCCTCGAGCTTCCTGCCGCAGCCCAGAAGAGAAGAAACCCAAGGCCAAGGACGTGAAGCGCAAGGGGGCTGCCGTGCTCGCAGCGGAACCAGACGCCAAGCAGGGCAATGATCTGCCTGAACCTTCCAGGGGCAGCCGGTACTCTGTGTACCACGACCTCCACACCCACAACAACAATGAATGCCAAGAACTCCGCGCCGTGCGAGAAGGAAGGATCGGTCATCGTCCTGACCGTGCTGACTGGGGCTACGACCGAGGAGGAGGAAGAAACACAGGACGCTGGGAAGACCACGGCCCGCGCCAGGGGTGGCGCAATCAACCTCGCGAGGACCGCTGGCGAGACCTGCCTCGCCAGGGGGACTGGAGGGATCGGCCTCGTGAGGATCGCCCACAGGGCAACGCAGGCCTCCCTCCACTGCTGCCTCAGCCAAGGAGGAACGAGGACAGCCACCAAGACGAGGGGGCTGGGGGCTTCCAGGAGCCACGCGCGATCGCCTGCATCCTGGGCGGAGCTCAAGCCCCAGCCTCCCAACGCATCTTCAAGCAGTTTGCCCGCGAAGTGAATGCAGTCCTCCCCAAGCTCGAAGCAACACGCCCTCTCAGGTGGTCAGCATGCGCCATCATGTTCAGCTCAGCGTATCAACTCAAGTGTGCGGCCACAGCCGGAGTCCTCCCGATGCTTTGCTCCCCAGTCATCAACAACGTACTGGTCACCAGGACCCTCATCGATGGTGGGGCAGGGCTCAACGTCCTGTCAGTGGAAACATTCAACAATCTCCAAGTGCCCTACGACCAGCTTCAGCCAACCAAGCATTTCTCCGGAGTCACCGACGGTTCCACGATCCCGATCGGGCAGGTCCGCCTCCCTGTCACCTTCCGAGCACGCAACAACTACCGCACCGAGCTCATCGACATCGACGTCGCCCACATCCGCCTGCCGTACAACGCCATCCTCGGGTACCCAGCGCTGGCCAAGTTCATGGCCGTGACTCACCACGGCTACAACGTCCTCAAGATGCCAGGGAGTGGCGGAGTCATCACGGTGCCCTGTGAAGAGAAGGATGCAGTGTGTTCCCTGGAATGAGCCTTTCAAGCTACGTCACTGGAAGACCCGGATCGCGGAAGCAGGAGGCTTCCCGAGGACACCCCCAAGAAGAAGAAGACATCGTCCGGACCGGCCCCTCAGGAGGCAGGCCCCTCAGGGCCCGCGTCTGCCCATGGGGAACCCCCTTCCATCGCATAGGAAAGCGCACCCGGCGCCCTCCTCAGGCAGGGCTCGGGGGCTCTCCCCTGGAGGGCCACCAACCTGGCCAAGGTCACGAGGGAGGCGCTTGGGCACCACGTGGAGGCGTGTTTCGAAGCACGTTTCCCTCAATAAGGAGCAAGGCAAGGAAGGCCAGACCAGCAGGAGTTCGTCAATAAAGCCACTCAAGAACTACAGAAGTCAAGAATCATGAGAGGTTGCCGCCGCGTACCAGCTGTGGCTCCCCATCCAAGCAAGGACGGTGGGTTGCGCGTCTGCATCGACGTACCAGGGCTTAACCAAGTCGCCACGATGGAGCGCCTCTGGCCCTCGCAAGTGGGGCGCTGCGGAGGCCCGCCCCACAGCTACGTTCGCATGCCTTACGGCTTGCCGGGCGTGGCTGCTACGTACCAGCGCCTCATGAGGGGCATCATGGAGGCTCAAGAAGACAAGCGTTCCGCAGCCCTGGCGGAGATGGAGATGATTCGCGAGGAGCCACCAGTGCCTCCGGAGCCTCCCGAGGCCCCTGGGTCTGGGGGCTCATGAGGATCGGCTTCCGCAGCCCACCGAGTCTGCTGCACCAACACCACTTCGTCCTCGACAGCTTCAGGTGACATCCTTCAAGTTTCATTTCCAGCTGGGAGCGCCCTCCCAGGGCTGCATCATTCCCAGGCCGCGTGGGTCCGTCCCTGCAGCGTGTATCCCTTTTATTTCTTGTCGTTAGCTTACTTTGTTGGGGGCGCCCCTCAGGCTGCATCATCCCCGAGCCGCTCGGGCCAGGCCCAGCGGCGTGTATCTCTCTTGCGTTTATTTCCAGTTATGCATTCGCCCATCATGCTTGATTACTTGATGCCTGTCCGCGGCACCTCTTCTTCTCCATGTTGACCACTTACACGTTAAAGTGGGGGGGTACCTGAGCATCGCGACTCAGGGCTCTTACTGGCTCTCCAACCCTCACCCTCTGGCCTTGTCCATGGCATCGCGGCCTGGCATACCAGCGACGGTTGAGACAAGCTCGAGGGCTGGGACCCGAGGACGTAGAGTGTCAGCATCTAATCAAACTTGCAGGAACACGTCTCAAGATACGGCCCAGTGCCAGGCGCGACCCGCCTAGAGGTAGGGCCCCATGAGTCCCGTGCTGGCTCACGGGCGCCCAAATACACCTCACCTGCGCCGACCTGCGAGCCTCTGAGCAACTAACGACCGACTGATAGCTGTCATGGCAGCCCCTTCTTCCTTCTATGATGAGTTTGCAGGATCCCCTGAGGGAATTGCTCCAGGCAAGGCCCTCACGGAGTCTCACCCTCGTCCGCGCGAGCCTCTTGCACATTAAAGGGGGGTGCCTGAGCATCACGACTCAGGGCTCCTACCGGCACTCCAGCCCTCACCCTCTGGCCTTGTCCACGGCATCGCGACCTGGCATACCAGCGATGGCTGAGACCAGCTCGAGGGCCGGGACCCGAGGACGTAGAGCAGAAAGGGGAGCAAAGGCGAGGGAGAAGGGGCACGCGAGGACCTCGCCAAGCGACTCCGTTCCTGCTGACGCGCGGACCCGACGATGCACCAGGAATGATCCCCGATTCTTGAGATAAGTCACCACCCGAAAGCACCAACTACTGTGGCACTACCCCCGCACCTAACGCAATTCCGTACTAGCGACATCGCTCCCCTTTCTCACCCGACTGCTTGGGCGCCAAGGGGGACCTCCTGAGCATCGCGACTCAGGGGCTCTTACCGCACCCCGGGTCGCTCACCTCCTGGCCTTGACCACGGCATCACGACCTGGCATACCAGCGACAGCTGACGCCGCCTTGGGACTGGGACCTGTCGACGCAGAGCACCAAGCCTTCGTGAGGTTCGAAAGGGAGTACTGAACTACGACGGAATCAGCAACTCACACAGTTCCATAGCAAGAGTTATATATTAACAAAAGTATCACAGGCACCTTACAAGCCCCCATTGGGTGCAGTGTGATTCCTCGCAGGGAACGGATCCTAAGGGATGCTAACTACACGCGCCCCCGCAAAAGACGCGATCATCAACAGTGGGCCGTCAAGCGCCGGCGCCAACCCCATCCAGATCAGAGTCGGCGACGGCCAAGTGAGCCCGCCCTGCTCCGAGAGCGGCGCTGGCTCGTGGGCTCGTAGCTGTCATCACTCGTCTCCGGAGTCGCGAAGATCTCGCTGGAGTTGTTGGACCCTTCAGCACCTCCATCGCTTGCGGAGCCGCCAAGGGAGCGGTTGGCGGGCCTAGCCCTCACCATGGCAAGGTCCCGGCCACCTCTCCCGGGGCAGCACTCCAGCCGGCGCCCGTTCGTGTTGAAGACCTTGAAGAACATCACCGAGACGCCATCATACTCCAGGTGGATCGTGAGGGCGGCCTTGCTTTGCAACCCCGGGCGATCTCGCCCTAGCCTCAAGTCATGAAGATGTCGCCCGAGGCAACGACCGCGACCTCTGCCTCGGTCACGGGGGTGCTCAGTCGGCGTGCTGCAGCCATAGCACCAGGAGTCTTCCCTGCGGGATGATGGAGACGAAGAAGGGAGGAAAGCGAATCCAAGATCGAGGGGGCATCGCGGCGTGGAGCACGAACTCACGGGAGGAGCCCTCGGCGTGGACTCCAGGAGGAACGACCCACACCTTCGTGACTCGTCGGCGCCGGCGCCGGCGCTGGCCGCGGGGATCGGCGTCGCCCCCTTCAAGGCCCTCGACGTGGGCGTACAAGGGAAGCGGGAACCCCGGCGGAGGCCGCTCGTACCAGGGCCTCGATATCACCTGGCGGTCCTCCTCGTCCCGACCGCGAAGGGCAGGCCGTTTCTTCGGCGGGAGCGGGTCTGGTTCCTCTCGGGGAGCCTTTCCCTTCTCCGCGGCAGAGAACCGGCGAATCGGAGCCATCGCAGCAAGACGGAGCATGAATCAGGAAGAAGGAGAAGCAAGAAGAGATGGACTGGAAGGGCACACGCAGTTCCGTACTTATAGCCGGCGAAGGCCAACCATCGGCCTCACGATCACCGGTAATCATGACACGATTTGCATGCAGGGACTTGTCCAATCCGCGCGGTCACCGAGGCGTCATGGGGAAGCGGAGGATCTCACGTCCAATCAACCGCCACGCGGCGCCCAAGGCCGCAGGCTGTTAGGGCCCGCAGCGCTTCGCCCTTGCCCTTTCGCCTCTCAGCACAGCCAAGTCCGAGCGCGCCTTGGGCCCGGGGGCTACTGTCGGTGTTCTGGGAATGGGGTCCCCAGACTTGCCTACCTGCGGCCTGCGGCGTGGCTCAAAAGGGGGCCTAGCACGGCCCATCTTCATCAACGCGAGACTCGAGACCCTCACGAGGGGCCAAGCCTCGCGGGGCGGACGACACGGAGCTTCCTCAGGCGCGGCCTCGTCAGGCTGGCTCACGAGGAGGTGGAGAGATCAAGGCGGGGTACCTCACGAGGTGCCCATGACGCAAGCCATGACGACCAAGGGTGCCAGGCGGGCGCCAGCCCCCGCAGTGTCTCCCTTTCCTCTTTGGTGCAAAGGAGGCAAGCGCAGGCGAGAGGATCAAGCAAAGGCATCCGTTTCGGTGCAATAAGACCAAGACCATTCCAACGGTGGGAAGGAGGTCATCGTGGAGCCCATAACAGCGTCACCACAGGGCCTTTGGCAGGCGAGGACCCACTTTAGTCAGGATAAGTGTACCAGATGTTCCCCTTCAAATTGGCCAATTGTTGGCGCCCTTCCCGCTCAATATTTGGGAAGAGGCCCAGGGCCTTTGCCTATAAATAGGACTAACCACCCCCGTGGTAGGGGAGAGATCGATCCATTTAGGATCGAGCATCTAGCATCTAGAACTTGGGCAAGCAGAGAACAAGTGAGAGCCAGAGATAAGGGCGGCTGAATTCCTCCTAGCAGTTCATCCCCCCAGCCAAGAACAGGCCCTCACGAGGCTGTTCTTCCTTGTATTGTTCATCATCATCAGCCCAAGAGGCAATCCACCCACCAGAAACTAGAGTAGGGTATTACACCACAGTGGTGGCCCGAACTAGTATAAACCCCGTGTCTCTAGTGCTGTTCTTTCAGTAGTTTAGATCTTTGCGAGACGGAGAGGTAGAGGGCGTAATCCCTGCGCGCACCCCAGAGTTCGAACCTCAAGGGTCTACCGGAACCCGAAATCCGACACCAGCAATTGGGGTCGAGCGGAGCTCACGGACCCCCGCGCGAAGTTGGTGTTGGAGAAGATGGATGCGGATCTGAGGCCGACCAGCATGGCGGTGGCGAAGCTGACCGGCGCGTCGCTACTGAGGGAATTCCTGGAGCACCAGCTGGCTCCGCTTCGGCAGTACTCACTTCCGATGTGGAGGCCCCATCCGAGCCCCGCGGCCTTGGCCGACGAAGATCTGGCTGCGGTCCTCCAATCTCTGGTTGGGGGCGATATGGCGAGGTTGGAGGGCGCTCCTACGCCCTTGTTTCTCCGCGACGACTGGGAGCAGGTAGTGGAGTCCATGCCCGTCTTCAACGGGGACGGGCCCGTGCCCACGGAAGCTCCCGGGGAACCGGTGGACGTGTCCTCCGACGACTCCAGCGAAGAGGAGGAAGGAGGAGGCGGGAAAAAGGGCGACTCGAGGCGATCGACGGAGAGTCGAGGCTCCCCTCCCGGCGCAGGTCCCGCGCTCTCCGCCTCTCTCCGAGCGATGGCAGCGAGGATGATGGCCCGAGGCGGGAGCTTGCCCTCGATCCCGAAGAAGGACAGGACCGGGCTGATCTCCCGCGGGTCTGCCCCGGCTCCGAGGCGGACCGCAGACGCGCCTTCCGCTCCCGAGCTTTCCGAGGTTGACCCTTCCAGCCAGCTTTCAGGCTTCAAATTTGGCTGGAGGCCGCTTGAGCTCACTGGCGACGACCCATAAGCGCTTGATTCTTGTCTTTATTTCTTGTTCTGCTGCTGAGGCTTGACGTCCGCATATCTTGGATAGGCTAGCGCCCGCAACAAAGAAGCCGAAGGGAGCTCCTGAGGTTCCATCCGTGGCAGCGCCTCTGCCCGCGAAGGAAGGTGACCGCGACACACGGGCCTCTCCTGCCCGGTCGTCCTCGCGAGGCCTGGCTGAGCTGGCTGGGGCGAGCTCAGCCCCCATGGCCCAAGCGACTCCCGAGGTGCCCTTGCCTGCTGCCGCCACCTCGGCCGTTGGGGCGCAGCAGGCTCCGCTTCAGGTTGCTGTGGTCGTGAGGCCGCCTTTTCCTCCTACTCCACCGACTGCTGTCTCTCCGACTCCTCCTGCCGTTCTGGATTGTGCTGCTGCTGAGCTGGATCGACTGCGGCAGGATCTTCTTGGCGCCGACCCTCGCTTAGTGGCCGGGCGCTTGGAGCTGGCTTCAGGATGGATTCGCTCCGACGCTTCGATTCGGGCGGCGCTGGTCCAGGCCTCGATGGCTTGCGCTGAGGAGGGGCAGGCCGTCCTTGAGGCGAATGCTGCTCGTGACACAGCCCTGGCGGAGGTGATCGTCGTCCGTGGTCACCGCAAGGCGCTGGAGGACGAGCTGCAAGGCCTGCGGGACCAGCTCGCGAAAGAGGCCCGCCTTCTCCAAGAGCAAGAAGAAGGCGTGAAGGCTCGCGAGGCGGCCGTCGAGGGCCGGGAGGCCAAGCTCAAGAAGCGCCGTGACCGCCTAGGTGCGCTGGAGCAGGAGTTGGGGGCGTGGAAGGTCGAGCTGGACGACAAGGCCCGGGTTCTTGCCGAGGACCGCGTAGCCTTCGCGGACATGGAGGGAAGGCTCACTCCTCGCTGAAGACGCTTTACGACAGCGGCCTGGAGAGCCCGCTGGCCGGCGCCGAGGACGGCCCCGCCAAGCTCCTTCCCTTCCTGGTTCGTGCTCTTGAAGATGTCGCCCTTGGCCTTGGCCCCACGGCCGAGGCCGAGGCGCGTGTCCTGTCTTCTGCTGCGCTGACGCGGGTCTTCACCCACATCTACCTTCGCGACCCCAGCGTCGACCTCGACAGCCTGTTGGAGCCAGTAAGCGGCGAGGGTGCTGTTGCCGCTGCCGAGGCCGTGAAGGGTCGCGCGGAGGCTCTGCTAGGGAAGTTCCGGGCCTTCAGCACCAAGCCTAAGCAAAGCGTTGCCGACCCAGCTGCTCCATGAGGCGAAGCTACTCCGCGCTGCTCCACCGCCGACAAGTAACTCCGTTGTGGCTCATGTCCTGCTTTTAATTCCTGCACATGTATCATGCCTCGGGGAGGCGTTTAAACTTGCGTTTGGCATTAAGATAACAGTGTGGACTGTAATATTTGCTTTTGAATTCCTTGAAATTTAAGATTGCGCTCCCCTCTCACCTTTGCTCCCCTTTCTGCTCTACGTCCTCGGGTCCTGGCCCTCGAGCGAGTCTCAGCCGTCGCTGGTATGCCAGGTCGCGATGCCGTGGACAAGGCCAGAATGTGAGGGCTGGAGAGCCAGTAGGAGCCCTGAGTCGCGATGCTCAGGCACCCCCCCTTTAACGTGCAAGCGGTTCGCGCGGGTGAGAGTGAAGGAGGCTGTCCTTTGAATTCCTTGAAATTTACGCTTTTCCTTCCTACTTGCTTATGTTCTACGCCGGCAGAGCCCGGCCCCGCGCGTACCTCACCCAGCATTAGCCCCGACCGGAAACCAGGACGGGACCAAGGAGTGAGGGGCTACGTGACAAGTTAGGCTCCTGAGTCGCGATGCTCGAGTCCCCTTGGCGCCTGAACAATAAGTAGGGAGGTGAGATGTGGGTGGATCTACCGTTCTCGTCTGCGAGCCTGGCCGCGCATACCTCACCCAGCGTTAGCCTTCCGGAACTAAGGAGTGAGGGGCTACGTGACGATTAGGCTCTGAGTCGCGATGCTCAGAGTCCCCTTGACGCCAAACGGCCTTTCATACCTTGGCTCCTTTCGGGGAGAGACGCAGCTGACGAACCAGGCCCGGGGGCCTGGCTGGAGTGGCGTGCGTCTGGGCGTGACCTGCACAGCCCCGTGCTCAGCCCCTGCGCGGCACTCCCGAGGGAGGCGTTGCGATGAGGCTGAACACTGAGCTCTGGGCTCCTCGAGGTTGATGCGGCCGGGGCCACCCTCGGTTGTTTATCACTGGCCTTGAGCATAGCGCTTCCGTATGTGTACGGGCATAGCCGCTCCTTGGCAGTGTCGTCGGCCAGTAGCGGAGCATGGTGCTTCCATCGGTGCGTGGGAGGGCTCCCCTCGGGAGGAACCCAGGCGTGTACAGCCCATACGACACGTGGCTGGCACGGTAGGGCCTGGCGAGGTGTATCTGGGCACCCGTGAGCCAGCGCGGGACTCACGGGGCCCTACCTCTAGGCGGGTTGCACCTGGCACTGGGCCTTATCTTGTGATGTGTCCCTGCAAATTTGGTTAGATGCCGACACTCTACGTCCTCAGGTCCCGGCCCTCGAGCTGGTCTCAGCCATCGCTGGTATGCCAGGTCGCGATGCCGTGGACAAGGCCAGAGGGTGAGGGCTGGAGAGCCAGTAAGAGCCCTGAGTCGCGATGCTCAGGTACCCCCCCTTTAACGTGCAAGTGGTTGGCATGGAGAAGAAGAGGTGTCGTGGACTGGCATCAAATAATCAAGCATGGTGGGTCGAACGCATAGCCGGAAATAAACGCCAAAGGGATACATGCCGCCGGGTCTGGCCCGAGCGACTTGGGGATGATGCAGCAGGGCGCCCCAACAAAGTAAGCTAACAACATGAAATAAAAGGGATACATGCCGCAGGGACGGACCCACGCGGCCTGGGAATAATGCAGCCCTGGAGGGCACTCCCAGCTAGAAATGAAACTTGAAATATTTCACCTGATGATGTTGAGGACGAAGGAGTGTTGGTGTAGCAGACTCGGTGGGCTGCGGAAGCCGATCCTCACGAGCCCCCAGGCCCAGGGGCCTCGGGAGGCTCCGGAGGCGCTGGTGGCTCCTCGCGGACCATCTCCATCTCCGCCAAGGCTGCGGGCGCCTGGCCTCTTGAGCCTCCATGATGCCCCTCATGAGGCGCTGGTACGTGGCAGCCATTTTCTGCAAGCCGTAAGGCATGCGAACGTAGCTGTGGGGTGGACCTTCGCAGCGCCCCACTCGCGAGGGCCAGAGGCGCTCCAGAGAGGCGACTCGATTAAGCCCTGGTATGTCGATGCAGACGCGCAGCCCACCATCCTCGCCTGGATGGGGAGCCATAGCTGGTACGCGGCGGCCGCCTCTCATGTCTCTTGACTCCTGTAGCTTCTGAATGGCCTTGCTGACGAACTCCTGAGGGTCTGGCCCTCCTTGCCTTACTCCTTCTTGAGGGAAACGTGCTTCAAAACACGCCTCCATGTGGTGCGCAAGCGCCTACCTTGTGACCTTAGCCAGGTCGGTGGCCCTCCAGGGGAGAGCCCCCGAGCCCTGCCTGAGGAGGGCTGTCGGTGTCAAAACCGGCGGATCTCGGGTAGGGGGTCCCGAACTGTGCGTCAAGGTCTGATGGTAACAGGAGATAAGGGACACGATGTTTACCCAGGTTCGGGCCCTCTCGATGGAGGTAAAACCCTACTCCTGCTTGATAATATTGAAGATATGGGTAGTACAAGAGTAGATCTACCACGAGATCAAGCAGGCTAAAGCCTAGAAGCTAGCCTATGGTATGATTGTGTATGATGATGGTTCTCCCCTACGGACTACAACCCTCCGGTTTATATAGACACCGGATAGGGTTAGGGTTACCTGAGAGTCGGTTACAATGGTAGGAGATATTGAGTATCCGCATCGCCTAGCCTGCCTTCCACGCCAAGAAAAGTCCCATCCGGACACAGGACGAAGTCTTCAATCTTGTATCTTCATGGTCCAGGAGTCCGGCGAAGGTATAGTCCGGCTACGAACACCCCTAATCCGGGACTCCTCGGTAGCCCCGAACCAACCAGGCTTCAATGGCGAGTCCAGCGCAAATTGTCTTCGGCATTGCAAGGCGGGTTCTTTCCCGAATTCTATGTACTTGTACGAATAACGTCCGATTTTTATAGCGCTCCTCGGCTTCTACGCCCAATAATGGCTGTCTTCAACGTGCTGAACGAATGCAAAAAGCCCGGGGCGTTCTTACATCCACACCCCTAGCCATACAAATGAGCCGCCTATTTAACAGGATGGGGATTTAGATCCGAACCGCATCTTCTCCTCCCCGTGAGTTATCATCAGAGCTTTCCCAGCTAAGGTCCATTCCAACATGGCTAGCCTTGCAGCTCCTCCCCTCGCCCCTCCGGTCCTAAGCCCGGGGATTGGGAGAGTTGCACCATTCCGCAAAGCGAGTTAGTGTCGCTTCAGGCCAAGGGATTCCTCCCTCAGGCATACATGGTCCCGGTCCGAGCCGGTCTCGCCACCTACCGTGGCGGAAAACAAGCGAAGAACACCCCCAATCCTTCTAAAGGAGAACGGGTGTGCCTTGTTCCCTATCTGATAAGGGGACTGGGATTTCCAGTCCACCCATTTCTCCGCGGGCTTCTGGAGTTCTACGGCCTCCAGCTGCATCATCTCACGCCCGGATCCGTGTTACACATTGCGGGCTCCGTTGCCCTTTGCGAGCTATTTTTAGGCGTCGAGGCTCATTTCGCGCTGTGGAAGAAGATATTCTGCCTGGTGACCCGTTCTCAAGAGGGGTCTATATACCAAGTGGGCGGAGCCGAAGTATGGCGCATCGCCGGGACCGGATATCTATCCAGAACCCCGAAGAAGGCGTCCGAGACTGGCCTTCGGAATGGTTTTACATAGAGACGTCCCACTGCCGGACCCTATCCGGGCCGGTCTCCCTGAGTTCAACAGTGCTCCCTTGAAGAAACGCCTGAGCTGGCGCCCACGGAGCTCTCAGAGAGAAAACGACAGGGATGTCCTTTACCTGATGGGCCGGATAAGACTGTTGGCTCATTCCGGACTAACCATGATTGGAGTCATGGCCGTATGCATTACGCGAGGGGTGCAGCCGCTTCAATACAGAGGCCGCCCTATGTGGGATTTCAATGGGGAGGATGACGCCACGCGTTACGGCCGTAAAGGGCCGGACTCGGCTGCCTCCCTAATAAAGGTTCTGTCCTCCTTGTACAAGGGAGAGAAGGAGGAGTTCCTCTGCGTTAACCCGCGGGCTGGATTCACTATGTATGGACCTCCAAGTTGGGTAAGCGAACAACTGCGCTTGCCCATTTATTTGATACTTCCATGGTCGGATACGTAGTCTGACGACTTCAATGCAGGAACTACGACAGGAAGTGAAAGATATAAGCAGCCGTCCTCCACAGCCCGAGGACCCAGAACGGGCCCTCGATCCGGACTCTGAAGAGGATCCGGACATATTGGTGGAGATTATCGACGGGGTGTTTCATCAGCTAAGCAAGGACAACACCTTGGTTGCTATTGTGGCAGATTACCCCGGGTTAATCCCGGCCTCCTAGGTGACAGAAACCGGAGTCTTTATTCCCTTGAAGGGATTTCATTTTCCCGTATTCCTGCGTTTCTAACAACAACCGTGTTTCACAGGGGAGATTCCCGAGGCGGGAAGGCGAACCTGCGGCGGCTAGCCCACGAGGGGCCGCAGGGGCCCGTGGAAAAAAAAGAGATGCAGTCCGGGCCGAGATGCCGGCGCAAAGGTAACGCATTCTCCGTTTCCACGGTATTATTCCGCCAGGGCGTATTAACGTTTGCGCCTTTTTCAGGATGAAGAGACCTCGCCGGACTATATCCGGAGAGGATGCCAATCGCGCTTCCACCAGCCAGGTTCCAGTGACCGGCGAGGAAACGGAAGCGAGCACAAGGTGTGCACCGGGCGCTCCTCCGACAGAGGATGGGGACAGGCTGTCTGCCACAAATTCTGAAGTGGAGAGTGCCATGAACCATAGGCGTCGCTGGACAATTTTACGCGACGCTTGTTTCTCCCAAGAGGCTTTAGATGCTTTTAATTCGGGAGATGCGTACCTCCGTGCCGCTCAAGGTGGTTTAGCCAGAGCCACGGAGCAGTATGTGAAAGACATACGAGTAAGAAAATTTTGGTTAAATATATATATACCAGTAGCCCCCGAGACTTGAAACAGTTAAAGTAACTGATTTAAGGATCATATAACATGCAGGTTCTTTACCGAGAAGAAAACCATGTTGTCCCAGGAGCTAGAAAAGTGCAAGGCCCAACTAGAGGTCGCACTAGCCGCAGACGGGGAGCCTAAAGGGACCCCCTCAGGTAAGATACACTTCGAAAGAGTAGTATTGTGCGGTTTATGCGTTACCGTCGACAATTGATGTTGCAGATGGCGCGGACTTGATCCGAGAAGCAACAACTCTTGCGCCGGTTAGAGGCCGGTGAGAGTACGTTGACAAAGGTGAGGCGAGAAGAATGATCTCTGTGATGCCAACACCAAAGCTGGATGTTGAACTTAAGGGCGTTCGTGGCCAGGCTGGCCGGAATCCACGAAGGAGAATCAGCGGCTTCGACGCGGCATATTTAGTAAGTGCTTGAACGAACTTTGAAAAATGAGTTCGGCGAGGAAGTCGAAATAACAGAGTATTGTCTGTAGGTATGCTCACAGGTCGTCCTGCAGTGGAGATGCCCGGTTCTACGGGTGACCTTCTTCCCGAACTCCTGGTGAGGCTGCGGAGTGTTCTTTTTCACATATTATTTGATGCGAAAGTCTCGAAGACTGTGAGAACGGTACTGGTGTCCTCGGGCTGGCTTTCTTCGGCCTCTGAAGCTAGGAGGTCCTCGCCAATTTTGGCCACCTGTCGGAGTTTCCAACATGCTCTAAGGCTGTGTGTTGGAGTGGCGTCCTCTATACTGTGAATCCTACAGGGTCCATCAAGCCACCTTTCCAGTACGGTTCCATGCCCTCTAGAGGGTTTTGGCTTTTTGATATTTAATCCGGGTGCCTTACTGTGATGCACCCTCTTAGTTCGGACGGGATTGCTATTCAAGGCCGGATTATCCCAAAATTTTATTTCGGCTTTCCAAGCGCTTTCCATCGCACAGTACTTTTGTACTATGGACGCCAAGTCAGCGAAGCTTGTAATATCACGACGACTTATGGCGTTAAGTATTCCCTTGTCCGTGCAATTACTGCAAAAGATTGAAATTGCGTCTCCCTCGCAGCAGTCCTTTGTCCTGTTCATAACCAGGAGGAATCTGGCCCAGTAGTGATGTACTGTTTCTTCGGGCTTTTGCCTGATTTGGGAAAGATCGCTTATGATCGGGCGGGCGGGTGTCGTTGAATCTGAGACCTCACCCAGTTTACGATTCGGAGGCCGAAGAACTTCCGAACTCTGAAGTCCGGAGTCTTGGATGTTGTCCGATGAGTCTAGCCCGTTGCCTGATTCTAAGCTCAGGTCTTGGATTGTATCCTCCCCTCCACGGGTATCCGGCCTAGAGGGTTCAGGAATTCGGACGTAGCTAGTCCTTAGGATAGATGAAGGGTCGCCGCACTGCGCCTCTACCACGGCAACGTGGTGGGTGACTTGGGGAGAGCTAATTTCTCTTAGATCGGGTTTAAGTCCAACCTGGTCGTAATTTGTAGCGATCCCCAGTGCGGCGATGCCATCCAAGAGCTCGTTTACGGAAGAGAGCTCCATCGGATCCAACTGCTCGGCGAGTTCTGAGCTGACGTGAAGGTTGCTTTCGATGACCCGAGAGGTCACCGTCATAGCGGCGAGCCGGTCAGCGGTCGTGAAAACCACCTAGCCGGAGGGTTTGGCCGACAGCCAAGGCTCCCTTAGTAATGGCGCCGTCTTTAAAGACGGGAAGAGGCATCCTTCCTGATCGCGACGGCATAGAGGAACTCTCAATGAAAGCACCAAAGGCGGTGTCAAAACCGGCGGATCTCGGGTAGGGGGTCCCGAACTGTGCGTCAAGGTCGGATGGTAACAGGAGATAAGGGACACGATGTTTACCCAGGTTCGGGCCCGCTCGATGGAGGTAAAACCCTACTCCTGCTTGATTAATATTGAAGATATGGGTAGTACAAGAGTAGATCTACCACGAGATCAAGGAGGCTAAAGCCTAGAAGCTAGCCTATGGTATGATTGTGTATGATGATGGTTCTCCCCTACAGACTACAACCCTCCGGTTTATATAGACACCGGATAGGGTTAGGGTTACACAGAGTCGGTTACAATGGTAGGAGATCTTGAGTATCCGCATCGCCTAGCTTGCCTTCCACGCCAAGAAAAGTCCCATCCGGACACGGGACGAAGTCTTCAATCTTGTATCTTCATGGTCCAGGAGTCCGGCGAAGGTATAGTCTGGCTACCCGAACACCCCCTAATCCAGGACTCCCTCAAGGGCGTCGGGCGCGCTTTCCTATGCGATGGAAGGAGGTTCCCCACAGGCGGGGCAGGCCTGAGGGGCCTGCCTCTGAGGAGGCTGGGCAGACGATGTCTTCTTCTTCTTGCGGGTGGTCTCGGGAAGCCTCCTGCTTCCGCGATCCGGGTCTTCCAGTGATGCGGCCTGAAAGGCTCGTTCCAGGGAACACATCGCGTCCTTCTCTTCACACTGAGGCACCGTGATGACTCCGCCACTTCTGGCATCTTGAGGACGTTGTAGCCGTGGTGAGTTCTGACCATGAACTTGGCTAGCACTGGGTACCCAAGGATGGCGTTGTCTGGCGAATGAATGAGCTGACGTCGAAGTCGATGAGCTTCGGTCTGATGGTTGTCGCGTGCCCGAAGATGACAGGAGGCGGACCTGCCCAATCGGGACCGTGGAGCCGTCGGTGACTCCGGAGAAAGGCTTGGTTGGCTGAAGCTGGTTGTAGGGCACTTGGAGATTGTTGAATGTTTCCACGGACAGGACGTTGAGCCCTGCCCCGCCATCGATGAGGGTCCTGGTGACCAGCACGTTGCTGATGATTGGGGAACAAAGCATCGGGAGGACTCCGGCTGTGGCCGCACACTTGAGCTGATCCGCTGAGCTGAACGTGATGGCGCACGCCGACCACCTGAGAGGGCACGTGGCTTCGAGCTTGGGGAGGACTGCATTCACTTCGCGGGCGAACTGCTTGAAGATGCGTTGAGAGGCTGGGGCTTGAGCCCCGCCCAGGATGCAGGCGATCGCGCGCGGCTCCTGGAAGCCCCCAGCCCCCTCGTCCTGATGGCGGTCCTCGTTTCTCCTTGGCTGCGGCGGCAGCGGAGGGAGGCCTGCGTTGCCTTGCGGGCGATCCTCGCGAGGCTGATCCCTCCAGTCTCCCTCGCGAGGCGGGTCTTGCCAGCGATCCTCGCGAGGTCGATCGCGCCACCCTTGGCGCGGGCCGCGGTCTTCCCAGCGTCCTGCGTTCCTTCCTCCTCCTCGACCGTAGCCCCGGTCACCGCGGTCGGGACGACGGCCGATCCTTCCTTCTCGCACGGCTCGGAGCTCTTGACATTCGTTGGTGTTGTGGGTGTGGAGGTCGTGGTACACACTGATGCGAAGCGCCCTTGGAAGATTCGGGCTGATCTCTACCCCGCTTGGTGTGCGGTTACGCGCGATCACGGCAGCCCCTTGCGCTTCACATCCTTGGCCTTGGGCTTCTTCTCTTACGGAGGTGCGGCGAGCATTCGAGGAGAGACGCCCTTCCTCAGCCTGGCGCGCACTTGGTCGCCAAGTTGAACAGCTCCAAGGAAGTGCATAGGTCTTCACGCATCGCCAGCTCCTCCTTCATCTTGACGTCGCGCACGCCGTCGGAGAAGGCTGAGATGATGGCCTCCTCGGTCACCTTGGGAATCTTGAGGCGTGCGTTGTTGAAGCTCTGGATGTACTTCTGCAGGGTCTCTCCGGGTTGTTACTTGATGCGGCGCATGTCGCTCATGGCGGGTGGCCGGTCGCGAGTACCTTGGAAGTTGGCGATGAAGCGGGTGCGCATCTCGTCCCAGGAGGAGATCATGCCTGGAGCCAGGTTCAGGAGCCAGGTGTGGGCCCCGTCCTTGAGCGCCATGGGAAACCAGTTCGCCATGACCTTCTCATCTCCGTTGGCAGCTTCGATGCCCAGCTCATAGAGCTGGAGGAACTCCGCAGGGTCGGCCGTGCCGTCATAACGAGGAGGCAGGTCTGGCTTGAACTTGCCCGGCCACGCGACGCTGCATAGCTCGGTGGTGAAGGCACGGCAGCCTGCTGTGGCCACGGGAGGCCTTGGGTGACAGAGAGCTTGGTCTTGCAGGTCCCCATGCGCTGCAGCTGGGAGCAGCGCGGGGTCTTGACGTGCGGGAGCATGAGCATGGTCGCGATGTGCTGGAGCAGGGAGCGCCCGGGAAGCTTCTTGCGCGCGAGGGACTTCTTGGCAGCTCTGCTTTTGCCGCGCTGGTACCTGACGGAGCGGGTTCCGCCCAGGGGCCACGCGCCTTGGAGCCAGGGCGCCTTCTTGAGGAGGAGGCGGTTGGGGCGCCCCCGGAGCTTTGTCGCCCGTGCAGGGCGGGGTGCGGTCTGTGAGCAGGCGGGCGCAGAGAGAGCCTGCGGGCGCGGCCGAGCTCGGCGACGTGGTCGAGCCATTCTTCGTAGACGTCGTCGACGGGACGGTAGCGCAGGAGCTCGTTTGCCACGATGAGCGCAGCTCGAGCCTCCATGGGTGCGGGGAGCGCGCGGGACGAAGAACCAGCTGGGGTGAGCGAGGGAGTAGCGGTGCGGCCGTCTTGCCGCCTGAACGGATCTTGAGCAGCGCTTGCTGCTCGTTTCTCGCCGGGCGGGTGGCGGCGTTGACGGCAGGTGACGGGGAACGGCGAGGACGCCCGCCGACAGGAGCCGTCTGGGCGACGCGGGAAGCGAGAGCGTCCCGGCGCTTCAGCCTTGAGCCCGAAGCGTCGGAACATGGACGCGATGGTCGGAGGAGAACAGGGCGGTGGAAGACGAATTCCGGCGCACCCCTACCTGGCGCGCTAAATGTCGAATTTCGGGTTCCGGCAGACCCTTGAAGTTCAAACACTGGGGTGCGCGCGCAGATTTCGCCTTCTACCTACCTACACCCCACCGCCTCGCTAGGATCTAAGCTATGGAAAGAACATCAGAAGAGACACAGGGTTTATACTAGTTCGGGCCACCATTGTGGTGTAATACCCTACTCTAGTTTGTGGTGTGGTGGATTTCCTCTTGGGCTGATGATGATGAGCAATACAAGGAAGAACAGCCTCGCGAGGGTCTGTTCTTGGCTGGGGCGATGAACTGCTAGGAGGAGTTCAATCACCCTTCTCTCTCTCTCTCTCTCTCTCTCTCTCTCTCTCTGTGTGTGTGTGTGTGTGTGTGTGATGCTACTCAAACCGATCCCAGCTTGTTTCTGGATCTTGGCTTCTAGAATCTCTCTCCTTCCGATTCTTGATCCTCTCTTTTCTCTATCTCTCTGGATTCTCTTCCCCCTGGGGGTGGCTAGTCCTATTTATAGGCAAAGGCCCTAGGCCTCTTCCCAAATATTGAGCGGGAAGGGCGCCAACAATTGGCCATTTTGAAGGGGAACATCTGGTACACTTATCACGACTAAAGTTGGTCCTCGCTTTGCCAAAGGCTCTGGTGGTGATGCTGGCTTGGGCTCCACAATGACTTCCTCCCTGCCATTGGGCTGGTCTTGGTCTCGTTGCACCGAAACGGGTGCCTTTGCTTGATGCTCTTGCCTACACTTGCTCCCTTTGCACCAAAGAGGAAAGGAGGACACTGCGTGGGCTGGCGCCCGCCTGGCGCCCAACTGGCGCCCTTGGTCGTCATGGCTTGCGTCATGGGCACCTCGTGAGGTACCCCGCCTTGATCTCTCCGCCTCCTCGCGAGCCAGCCTGATGAGGCCGTGCCTGAGGAAGCTCCGTGTCATCCGCCCCGCGAGGCTTGGCCCCTCGCGAGGGTCTTGGGTCTGCGTTGATGAAGATGGGCCGTGCTGGGCCCCCCTTTGAGCCACGCCGCAGGCCGCGGGCAGGCAAGTCTGGGGACCCCCGTTCCCAGAACGCCGACAGAAACTTTCGAGCCCTTGTGTTGCAAAAATTGTCCCGTACTAAGATTTAGTGAGACTTATTTATCAAACGAGAAATCTAACGACCAGTCGACTGGATGGTTACAACAGATACGTACGCATCCCACGTCCCTGTTTTTTGTTCCGGCGTGCGAAGAAAAAAATTGTCCAACACAACGAGGTTAACCAACTGAGCTAACATTACTTGTTGTCCAATTGACGCAACTGAACGTTTTATCCTTCTTTACTACCACATTGGGAAAAGGCATTATATCTTTTGATTTTTATATTTTCACTAGTGCGTCATGTTACTAACTATAGTGGGAGAGGCATACATGTTTCTAAATCATATTTACATCAATTTTAAATACATTAAAAAAGTGTTTGACAAGGGGATTACAATCTGATGATCTAAGCACTCCCGATCTGATAAATTATGTATAAAGACTATGGTAGATTTGACCGGGGAAAAGTTGTTGACAACACACCCTAAATTTATTTTTGTAAATAACATGGTAGTTTAAGAAAGGTGGACCCGAGAACTTACGCACCCAGGGCCTGGTAACTTTTGACCGAGGAATTCCTTTTGTTGGAACACACCCCGTTAACTTCTATGTAAATACCACGGTAATTCACACACCACAGACTAGGTAACTTGCATAACTTCCATCTAAAAAAATTATAAACATACTCCGGATAAATTTTTGTGTAAACACCATAGCATGGCACGCCAGTCCGCAAGCCTCGAAACAGCTAAGTACCAAACATTATGTTTTTCGACGGCCACGATCGACTCGACATCCGTCGGATGAGATGCTCATAGTTGCGATGGAGCCCCCCCCCCCCCACCCCCCCCCCCTCGCCTCGCAGGGAAAACCTCCGCTCGCGCACCGATAAGTAGTATGATAACAGACACATCACAGATCTGATAACTTAGGTATAAACACTATGGAAACTTTAACCCAAGGAAAATGTTGTTATAACCATGGTACTTTAACCCATGGGGTTAAAAAGTTCCACGAGTAACTTTATATTGTCAACAACATGATAGTTTACGCACCGTAAACATGATAACTAACATACAAATATCATGATAACTTTGACCCCGAGAAAAAAGTTGTCAAAAACAACCCCCCCCCCCCTTAAATTTTTGTGTTAATTGCATGATAATTTAGTCACCTCGGTTCCAATAACTTGCGTTCAAACACAATGATAACTTTGATCCGTGAAAAAAGTATTGAAAAGATATCCCAGGTAATTTCTGTGTAAATAGCATGTTAATTTACACACTGCAGACATGATAACTTATATACAACACCGTGGTAAGTTTGACCTTGGGGAAAGTTGTTGGAAACATACCCCTAATAAATTTTGTGTAAATAGCATGATAATTTACTCACAGTGGATTTCATAGTTTACGTACAAACATGATGATAACTTTGACCCAGGGAAATTGTTGTTGAAAACATGGGGGGGGGGGGTTCTTGAAAACACACCTTCGATAACTTCTATGTAAATAGCATGGTAATATATTGTCAACCGAGTTGATAACTCACATACATACACCACGGTAACTTTTGACTAGGTGTCCCGGTAACTTCTATGCAAATCACATGATAATACATTGACAACAGAGCTGATAACTCAGGTGCAATTACCGCGATAACTTTTGACCCCAGAATAAAAGTTATTGAAAATAGATACCCCCGATAATTTCTGTGTAAATAATATGGTAATATACACACAACAGAGCTGATAACTCACGTACGAACACCATAGTAACTTTTGTGTGAATAGCATGGTAACTCACATATCGTTGACCTGATAAGTTATTTGCCTCGATCCTAATAACTTTAGCGAGGGGGTTGTTTACAAACATCCACCCGATAACTTTCGTGTAAATAGTTTGGTAGTTCGTACTATACGCATCGTATACGTGATAACTCACGCACAAACACCGTTGTAACTTTAACCCGACCTGATAAGAAGAGGTTAGAGTAACCAGGTTTATGCCCCGATAATATATGTGTAAACAACATGGTAACATATGTAGCACATGTGTGATAACTTACTTAGCGCAGAAGTGGTAACTTCTCATCTGAAAAAAGCCGTCAGAACAAATGAACATGGGCTCTAGTTTCAAAGCTTTCGTCATGACGATTTTTTATGTGATAATGGTATTTTCATCGGACGGCGGTTTGAGCTACAAAAGATTTTGAAATTTTGAAATAGGAGGGAATCTAGGATGACATTAGCTACTACTCCCTCCGTTCCAAAATTCTTGTCTTAGATTCGTCTAGATACGGATGTATCTAATACTAAAACGTGACTTGATAAATCCGTATTTAAACAAATCTAAGACAAGAATTTTAGGATGGAGGGAGTATGTCCTTTAGTTCATTTGCACGTGGGAGGAATGTTGGTTAACCATTTTTATGCTCCCGTAATTTCTATATAAACAGAATGGTAACTTATGAACCAGAGACATCATAAGTTACTTAGCCTGGGTCTGATAACTTTTGACACGAAAAAAAAGTCGTCGGAACATATCAATGTGGGATCTAGTTTCGAAGGTCTCCTCGCCAAGAATCTTTTATATGGAAACGGTTTTTCAATCGGAGCGACGATTTGAGCTACAAAATATTTTGAATTTCGAAATTAAAAGGATTTTTGGCTGACATCATCACTTCTGTCCTTTTCTGCATGCATGCATATTTATGCTAAAATAAAGAAGAATTGTCTGTGAAATGAACTAAAGATGAAGGAGTCACGAGGGAGAGGCCCGATGGATCGTCCGTGCCTGTTGCTATAATCAGTACAACTAGACGTTAGTAACGTCCTTTATCAAAATACATCCACAATTTATGTGAAATTTAGTCTTTACCAAATATGTAGAAACATGAATGAAATGTTTTCAGCGGTCATCTTGTTATTTGATTTTGAGCATTGAACTGGATTTTTAAATTGAATAAAAACAGATCAAAAATTACATATCTATAAGAACTTTAAATATACGATGAATCTTGAAATTCAAAATCACATATTTATAGTTCAAACCTAAATTTTAACCTAATTGGAGTTTATGTTTTAGGAATAAAAATCTGAAATAGATACTAATGAAATTATTTTATTTGGACTTTGAGTAATTTTCTGATTCCACAGAATAAAAATCAGAATATTTTAAGTCCTTATTAACCTTCAAAATATTATAATATGTTTTTGCGAGGATTCAGATACAAATTTGAAACAAACAAAACAGGGAAAGAAAAAGGAAAAAGTTAAGTTGAAAACAGTAGCCAAGGCCCAACTCCTCTCCCGTTCGGGACGAGTAACATCATCAGCGCTCCTGCTTGTGACGGATCAAACTACAGCCTCCCTCTGGTCCCTCCATGCACGTTACGATGACGCGCGTCCTTCAGTTGGCCCAGCGCCTTGTTTCGTAGTACGCTATGTGCCACATCTTGCCAGCCATGCAGGCTTTGTCTAACCAATTATACTCTGCTGGCTCCGACCTCGCTCGCTCTCCCTTCACCACGGCCTTGCGGACGGCAGTTTAAATACATGGGCATGCCCTCAATCTCGTCCGTGTTTAATTTTGACATTTATTCCTTGTCTTGAGGTGGACAGCAGCCTAAGCCGATTCACCCAAATATCCATCCAGCAGCCAGCTCCTGAGTACATGAAGTTTCACATGCGTATGGCTTTGTACAAAGGGTTACATGCATCATCGGCAATGCTTGTACAAAAGGTGGCTTGCCGGGGGGCCCGGCAAGCCGCGCCTCACGGGTAAAACTTGCGAAGATGCTCAATGTTCCAAGAGTTACTCACCGGAACGGCATCTTCGGTCTCCAGGCGGACTGCGCCGGGCCTGGTGACTCGTATTACCCGATAAGGGCCTTCCCACTTTGGCGTCAACTTGTTGGAATTCTTGGCCAATTGAGCAGCGAAGGACAAGGTCGCCTTCCTCAAGGCTTCGGGCATGAACCTTGCGGCTATGGTAGCGGCGCAAGGCTTGCTGGTAGCTTGCTGCTCTCACAGCCGCCCGAAGACGATCTTCCTCAAGGAGCATTGCATCATATTGCCGCAGTTGCTCTTGCTCAAGCTCAACATAAGCGAGCACTCGAGGTGACCCGTATATGAGTTCAGTGGGGAGAACTGCTTCTGCCCCATATACTAGGGCAAAGGGTGTCTGGCCGGTGGCTCGATTTGGCGTCATCCTGATCGACCAAAGAACCGTCGGCAACTCATCAATCCAGCGCCTTCCACTCTTGTGCAGCCTGTCAAAGATCTTGGTCCTTAAGCCTTGCAGTACTTTAGCGTTTGCCCTCTCAACTTGACCATTGCTTCATGGGTGAGCAACAGAAGCGAAACAGACTTTGCTTCCGAGGTCTTGGATATATTGCATGAAGGTGCGGCTTGTGAACTTTGTGCCGTTGTCGGTGATGACCCTGTTGGGTACACCAAAACGGCACACTAGTCCCTTGAAGAACTTGGCGGTGGATCGAAGCTGTGACCTTCCTCACTGCCTCCACCTTGACCACTTTGTGAACTTGTCAATTGCAACGTACAAGTACTTCAAAGCCCCCGACAGCAGCGGGGAAAGGGCCCGATATGTCGAGCCCCTGACCGAGAAGGGCAGGAGAGAGGAATGGTTTGAAGGGCTTGAGCTGGCTGATGAAGCTTCTTTGAATGGAACTGACACGCTTCACACCTGGTGACTAGTGTCGTCGCATCCTGGAGGGCGGTGGGCCAGAAGAAGCCTTGCCGAAATGCCTTGCCGGCAAGGGCCCTTGACCTGATGTGGGATCCACATATGCCTTCGTGTATCTCCGCCAACAGCTCTAGTCCTTCCTCTCGAGGGATACACTTCAATTTCACACCGTTCGGCCTCTTTACATGCAGGGACGTCATCGACGAACTGGTACATGGTAGAGCGACGGGCTACTTTTTCGCTTCTTCCTGCTTCTCAGGAAGTTCCCCTGTTTGGAGGAATCGGATGGTATGCTGTGCCCACGCTGGAGCCTGGGGCTCTACGGTGAGGACTAAAGGCATTTCCTCCTCTATAGGAGCGGCTGTCTCGACGGCAAGAGCTTGACGCTCCGCCGGAGCTAGCCATCCCGTGGCGGGCTCAGTGTCCCCGGCAACATCCTTGCCGGCGGCTCTGGGGAGCTCGGCGGGAAAGTACTTGCCGGGCCCTGATTCCTCCTCTTGTTCTGCTCTGTTGATGGATCAACGGATGGCTGAGTTAGCTGAAGCACAAAGGTACCTGGTTCCACAGGTAGCTTGAGGGCAGCGCGTTTTGACAGGTAATCGGCGATGTCGTTCTCCGCTCGGGGAACGTATTCAGCCTGTATACCGTCGAAACGCTCTTCCAGCTTTCTCACTTCATCGACGTAGGCCTTCATCAACGGGCTCTGGTAATCCTTGTTGACTTGCTTGACGACAAGCTGCGAGTCGCCCGTAACGATGAGTTTCTTGATTCCGAGGTCCGCGATCCTAAGACCGGCAAGCAGCCCTTCGTACTCTGTCGTATTGTTTGTTGACACCTCCCTGGGGAAGTGCATCTGGATCACGTACTTGAGGTGCTCTCCGGTGGGCGCGACAAGCAGTACGCCAGCCCCAGTGCCTTGTAAGGAGAAAGCTCCATCAAAGTACATGATCCAATTGCAACTTGCCTCCTTGCCGGGGAGAGCAGTTTCTTGGGCTTCTTCGTCAGGCGTTGCGGTCCATTCTGCAATGAACTCCGCCAGGACTCGGCTCTGAATCGTCGAAGTACTTTCAAACTTGAGGCCAAAGCTGGACAGCTCCAGTGCCCATTCCACAATTCTTCTCGTTGCATCTGGGTTGTGCAATATCCGTTGCAGAGGGAGGTGAGTGACGACAGTGATCTCGTGTGTCTGGAAGTAGTGACGCAGCTTCCTCGAGGCCATAAGAAGGCCGAAGAGTAGTTTCTGCACGCCGGAGTACCTTGATCTAGCTCCCTGCAGGAGGGAACTAACAAAGTAGACCGGGTGCTGCATCATTTTCTTCTTCGGTGGCACTTCAACTGGCTGTGTCGTCTCTGCATTGGTGGTGTCGGGCTCTGCCGCTGCCATTACCTCGTCGTCAACCTCTCTCTGCGCCACTAGTGCGGCGCTGACCACCTGGTTCGTTGCCGCCAGGTATAGCAGCAACGGCTCCTGTGGCCTAGGCGCAACTAGTATTGGCGCGGAGGAGAGGTACTTCTTCAAATCTTGCAATGCTGCTTCGGCTTCTGGCGTCCACTCCATCGGGCCCGCCTTTTTCAGGATCTTGAAAAAGGGAAGGGCGCGCTAGGCAGACTTGGAAATGAACCTGCCCATGGCAGCGACGCAACCAGCAAGCCGACGCACATCCTTGATTCGCTTGGGTGCTTCAATCTGCTCTATAGCTTTGGTCTTGTCCGGATTGGCCTCTATCCCACGCTGTGACACAAAGAACCCGAGAAGCTTGCCGGACGGGACGCCAAAGACGCACTTCTCAGGGTTCAGCTTGAGATTGATCTTGCGCAGGTTTGCAAATGTTTCTTGCAAATCTGGTATGAGGGTTGCCCTGTCCTTGGTTTTGACCACTGCCATCCATATAAGCTTCCATATTTCTATGGAGCTGGGGTTCAAAACCAATCTGGACCGCCCTTGCAAACGTCGAACCAGCACTCTTCAGCTCGAAAGACATCCACATGAAACAATACGTACCACATGGGGTGATGAATGTTGTTTTCTCTTCGTCTTCTCTTGTCATGAAGATCTGGTGGTAGCCGGAGTAGGCATCGAGGAATGACAATAGATCATACCCAGCTGTGGAGTCAACAATCTGGTCGATGCGCGGCAACGGGAAGGGGTCTTTAGGACAAGCCTTATTGATATCTGTGTAATCAATACACAGCCTCCACTTCCCATTTGCCTTGCGCACTACGACCGGATTGGCCAACCACGTTGGATGGAGCACTCCTCTTACCAAACCCGCTGCTTCCAGTTTCCGGATCTCTTCTGTGATGAACTCTTGTCGTTCCAAAGCTTGCTTTATGACCTTTTGCTTGACGGGCCGCGCATGAGGACAGACAGCAAGGTGGTGCTCAATCACCTCCCTGGGAACGCCGGGGATGTCGGAAGCTTGCCATGCAAACACATCGACATTCGCCCGCAGGAAGGTGACGAGCGTGTCTTCCTATTTGTCGTCAAGGGTGGAGCTTGTGGTGAAAGCCCCTCCCGTGCCGTCCTCATTGACAGAAACCTTCTTGGTTCCAGGCGGTATGGCCCTGGGCTTCTTGTTTCCGCCGGTGGAGCTCTGCAGCACGTCCTCGACGGGGGCGCTACACTCCGAAGAGGTGCGCTTGCCGGAGTGGGTGTCCGAGGTCTCACCGGTCTTCTTCTTCTTCTTCCCTCCCGGGGTCCCAGCGGCAGGAGCAAGTGCCCTAGTGGCGGCAGCTGCTGCAACTACTTGCTGGTATAGTTGGTCAGCGCAAATCAGCGCATCTTTCTTATCGGAGGGGATGGTGATGATCGTCACAGGTCCTGGCATCTTCAGGGCGTTGTAGGCGTAGTGTGACGCCGCCATGAACTTGGCCAGCGCTCGGCGGCCAAGGATCCCGTTGTAGGGCAAGGGGATCTTGGCAACATCAAACACGATCCTCTCCGTCCTGTAGTTCAGATCGCTTGCAAAAGTCACGGGCAGCGTGACCTTTCCCTTGGGTTGGCTTCTTCCCGGGTTGACCCCCTGAAACGTGCCCGTCTCTTCGAGGTCTCCATCAGGAATCTGCAGTTTCTCGATCACGGCAGGCGAGATCAAGTTCAGACCGGCCCCGCCATCGACTAGCATCTTTGTCACCTTGAGGTTGTGTATTGTTGGTGAAACCAACATTGGCAAGCAACCGACCGCAGTAGTGCGATCAGGGTGATCCTCAGTGTCAAAAATGATAGGTGTGCTGGACCACTTCAGCGGCCTTTGGGCATCAAACGACAGCTCTGCCACTTGTAATCTCTACGCACCCATTTGTTTAAGCGGCGGTGAGAAGTATGCAGCGAGGCGCCGCCGTCGGCGACGCACATGGCCTCTGTAGCTACGAAACTCTTGGTCGCCGGATTCGTCGTCCTCTTCGTGATCGTCGTCTTACGGCTTTACATCACGGCCCGGCGGCCTCTCCTGTTGTTTATCCTTGCCGCGACGACCCGCCTGGCCGTCACGCTTCTTGCCGGACCCCTCAGCACCGTCTTGGCCCTTCTCCTTGTCCCTCCTCTCATATTCAGCCCTCTGCTTCTCAGCGAGGAGCTCAACCTGTCGGCAATCTTGGAGAGCATGGCCTTTGGTGCGATGGATCTTGCAGTATCACTTGTCGTAGTTTCCTGGATTCTCGGCAGCCGCCAAGGTCCGGCAGGCGACACATCCGGCAATTTCCTTGCCTGGGTCATCTGCCTTGGTTTTCTTGGTGGAGCCGGTGTCATCAGATCCCTCGACGGCAAGCACGGCTTTACCTTTGCGCTTCCTGTTGCGGCGCCGGCCCTTCTTCGCCGGGGCGGCAGTATCCTCATCTGAGGAGTCGGTTTCCACGCCGGCATCTTCGCCGGGGTACTTCCTTCCCTCTTCAGCTCGGGCACATCTGTCAGCAAGAACATAGTGTTCTGCTACATCTTTCACCTTGTTCATTGCCGGCTCTTCGCGCATCTTGCGATTACGCACGTTCTGATGGAACGCGCTGATGATGGCGGCAGGGTGAACAGCAGGGATATTGTACTGTATCCGGCTGAACCTCTGTATATACTTGCGGAGACTTTCGCCTCCCTTCTGGGGAATGACGTGCAGGTCGCTCGCTTGGCCATGGGCTTGGTGGCCTCCGATAAAAGGCGCCCACGAACTCATGGCACAAATCTGACCAGGAGGAAATAGAGTCTACCGGCAAGTGCATCAACCATGACATGGCGTTGGGTTTAAGAGCCAACGGAAAGTAATTCGCAAGCACCTTATCGTCGCGATGGTGTAGATGCTGATGAACTCGGACGGGTGGGTCTTGCCGCTGTACTTTTCGCCCACGTCAGGTTTGAAGGTGCGGTGAGTGGGCCACTGGAACTACCACAGCTCACGGGTAAAAGCCGGACAGCCTACCTCGTAAGGTAGGCCTCCAGGGCTCTCCGGTGCGGGTGGTTCACAGCAGGCCACCGCTGTCTGTCGATCGGTGGCGCGCTCCGCGCCGGCGCTCGATAGTGGTTCGAGCGTCTTCATGTTCTCGTTCCCGAAGGACTTGGCGCTGGTCACAGTGGGTCCGCAGGTCGGACGACGCTACGGAGATTTTGTCGCCCATAACATCGCGACGAGCTGGCTTCCGCAGTACTGGGCGAGGAGGAGGCAAGTTCACCGTGGTCGCGGCGCCGCCGACTTTCCTGCCACTGGTGCGTGGGACTCCATCGGAGCGTCGACCCGGGGGCTCCACCGGACTCGGTTCGTCTTTGTTGGCCACCGCAACAAGGCTTCGGATAGTGGCTCTCCATTCGTCGAGTTTCCCCGTAGTGGGAGGAAAATCGAGGAGCAACTGTGCGCGCGCCAGGGCTTCTGCTGGCGTTGGTGGCAGCGAAACCTGCACGGATCGCGAAGCGCTTCGACTTCTGACCATGTCAGAAGGAGCTCTATCACGACCCCGCGGTCACATGCCATCTTCACCAGCGCCTCGGCGAGCGGGCAGGTCTTGTACATCCCGGGAGTGGCGCTCGGGGCTCTTCCCGCGGCGACGCCCGGGGTCTTTGGCGTGATTACGCCATTCGTCGCGCGCCGCTTGAGAGGAGCGCGCCGTCGGCGTCGGCGTGGGAGTCTTGGAAGCCCTCGCATCGCATTCGGGCGGGGTGGCAGCGATCTTTGAAGGCCCCGCGCCACCCGCGGAGGGCCTGGCTCCGTCTTTGGATTTGGCGGCGTGCGGCCCGTTACCAGGCGCACGAACATCGCCGCCTCCCAAACTCTGGCTGCTGGGACGGTGTTGGTGTTCGCGAACGGCGCCCCGGGTCCTTTCTGCGACCGGTCCGCTGCTCGCCCGCGTCGGGACGGGATGTTCGGCTTCCGACGAGCCAACCGCCACCGTCGTCTTCTTCTTGGGCGCCATGACGATGAAGAAGCGCCAAACTAACTGCTAAAGCCGATCCTCACAACAGCGCCCCTACCTGGCGCGCCAAAGATGTCGGTGGGAACGACACCTATGGGATCACAAGAATCCCTATTACGGTTGCGAGGCGCGAGGTCGTGAGAAGAGCGGATCAAACAGATAGCACACGGTTCGTTTATCCAGGTTCGGGCTGCGAGGATGCGTAAAACCCTACTCCTGCTTTTGTGGATTGTAGATCTGTGTTCTTGAGCTAGCTATGGGGCGTGAGGATCTCCAAAATGCCGAATCCTCCTCCTGGTCGCCTCGGGCCTCCTTTTATAGGAAAGGGGTTGCCACAGTGGCACACAGGAGGTGGAAAGGGTATAGTGATGCGAGATTATCCCTCGCATTACATGACAAGGCGCATTTAATGCGTCTTGCTTAGGTGTCCTTGCTTTATCGGGGACGGGGGAGAGCCCTGTCTCGTCCGTCGCCACTCCCTCTCGTGTCGACACGCGCCCTGGCCAGAGGTGCCCGCGGTGCCATGTAGGCAGGCAGGCAGCTGAGGTGGCGCAGTGGTGGGTCTCCACGAAGATCCGCATGCCGCCACGTAGGTGCCTGCCCAGCTGGTTGGGTCGGCCGCTGCATGCGAACGGCGGTGAAGGTTTGATTGGCGTGGGCCTGATGGTGGCCCTACGGGTGTTCTTGGCAAGGGCCTTGCCGGGGCCCCGGGAGGGGTCTTGCCGTGGCGCTTCTTGTCATCCCGGCAAGGCTCTTGCCGGGGCCTTAGGTCCTCCTTGGCTGGGATCCCGCCAAGGATCATCATCTTCTAAAGTGTGTATCTGATCTTGAATGTCTTCACAAGGATCTGCATGCCACCACGGGGATGTCTCCCGAATCCTTGCCCCATGGGGGCTGTGGACTCAAGGGTGACTCGCTCCGTAGGTGTGGGCGAGCTGCCACAGCAAGGGTCTTGCCGGGCTTGCTAAAACCGCCTCCCGGCAAGGATCTTGCCGGGGGAGTCTGCTTCGTCTCCTTTGCTCTTTGTGGTCTTGGTCTTGCCGTCGCTATGCTTCTCTCGAGCTTCGGTCTTACCTTGGCTCACCTCCCTTGCCTTGCTCAGTGTGGTGGTGCCCATGGCTCAGACTGCCCGTGCACAGTTATAGGGGTACAAAAAGTGTACCCCTCTTCTTGTACACCGACACCCTACCCGAGATCCGCCTTTTTTGACACCGACATTGATGCTTTCATTGAGAGTTACACTATGCCATCCCCAAAAGATTTCGATGGCCCCTTCAATCGTCAACAATGACGATGTCCAAGGAGAAACCTTCCTCCCTGGACAGATCTTCGTGTTCGGCGGCTTCGCGCTGCGGGCCAACTCGTTTGGCCATCTGGAGCAGATCGATAGCTACGCCCCTGGCCATCAGGTCAGATTTGGGAGCTTGAACTACGTCGCGGACATCCGTGGAGATTTATTCTTCACCGGATTCGAGCCCGCGGTGACCGCTCCCAGTCACCTCAATGAACATGACCCAAAATCTGTCATCAGACCACGTTCAGGAGATAGCTCCTGTAACTGCTCTGGCCTTAGATTCGCAGGCGGAGCATACTGCGCCATCCAAGGACTGGAGGCTCAATCCCACCACGGAGGCCGCAGATTCCCTGGCGTTTGAGCCGCACATGGACTTAACCTCACACAATATCTGTGTCACCAGAAATCCAGACTCGTCTCTGGTTATAAGTTCCGAACCATGTGAGTCCATGGACGCTGAACTTGATCACTTATCGATCTTCGAGTTCAGCACCGCAGATATCTTCCAACACTCGCCCTTGGGCGATGTGCTAAACTCATTGGAAAACCTGTCCTTGGCGGGGGACTCACAGCCGAACTGTGTCCGGTTCGAGCTAGGGGCTGACAATGGAAAATTTTGCTACCCACCCGCCACCCACTTCATAGCCACGGTCAAGGATTTAACCGACACGCTTGATTATGGCTCCGAAGACATCGACGGTATGGACGACAATGCTGATGAGGAGCAGGACCAAAACCCGCCATTTACTAGATGATGGACGACCACTTCTTCGTACGATGTGTACATGGTGGATACACCCAAAACAACCAACGACGATGAAAAAGAAAATCCAGTTGAGAACAAACCTCCTGAGACACAGCAAAAACACCGACGTCCTCGGCGCCGCTCCAAGTCACGCCATTCAAAAGATAGCAATGTTGGCACCGGAGAAAATAATACTCCGGACGATGCCGAAAACAATGAAGACCTTGCTGAGGTAACATCCGAACAGGAGGAGCAAGAAAACGGGCAAGCTAGTCCCGACTCGGAGGACGGTAGTTATCGACCGCTCTCCGCGGATGAGGAAAGCCTCAGCAACGAAGATTTCATCGTGCCTGAGGAACCTCTTGAGCAGGAGCGCTTCAAGCTCCAGCTAATAGACACTACAAGGAGCCTGAAAAAGAAGCAGTAGCAACTTCAAGCTGACCAAGATCTGCTCGTTGACAGGTGGACTGATGTGCTGGCACCCGAAGAATACAGCCTCAGATGCCCATCCAAGAGTTACCCGAAGCGAAGGTTGCTACCTCAGTTTGACGAAGAGGCGTCGGAGCCCATACCTCCCTCGCGTAATGTGGCCGGTCGACCACTACGCGTTCGGGACAGTGCGGCGAACCGACCACCACGTGGTCGGGATAGAGCGGCAACTCAGGCCGAACAGCAACCTGCCCCACCGCCACGCAAAAACAGAGACAAAACAGCTAGGGGTCATACATACGACCTCCGGCATGACCTGGATAGTAGAGCAGGATATACCAGATCGATCTATGGATCGCGAGGACGTCCCTCGACACACGATGATGGCTATCTATTCGGGCGTGACAAACCTAGCCACGCCCGGGCCGATAACCGCAGACGGGCCCTATCGGAGCTACGTCGCGATGAGGCCAGATATAGAGGCGCCGCACACCCTCTTTGCTGCACTAATGAAGTAATGGATCATGAATTCCCCGAAGGGTTCAAACCCGTGAATATTGAATGATACGACGGGACAATTGATCCCGCTTGGATCGAGGACTTTATCCTCCACATCCACATGACCCGTGGAGATGACCTCCACACTATCAAATACCTCCCGCTAAAGCTTAAAAGACCAGCTCGGCACTGGTTAAACAGCCCGCCTGAAAATTCTATTGGCAGTTGGGAGGACTTGGAAGAGGCCTTCCTCGACAACTTCCAAGGTACATATGTCCGGCCACCAGACGCCGATGACTTAAGCCAAATAGTTCAACAGCATGGGGAGTTAGCTAGGAAGTTCTGGACTAGGTTCCTAACTAAAAAGAACCAGATTGTCGACTGTCCGGATGCTGAAGCCCTAGCGACCTTTAAACGTAGCATCTGCAACGAATGGATCGCCCGCAACCTCGGCCAAGAAAAGCCAAAATCTATGGAAGCCCTCACGGCACTCATGACCTGCTTTTGCACGGGTGAGGATAGCTGGCTGGCTCGTAGCAAAACCACAGCCAGCGAGGCAGGCCCCTCCGAGGTTAAAAACAGCAACGACAAGCTCCAAGGTAACCGACACAAACACCAAAGCAATGGTGACAATGCCGACGACACTACAGTCAACACCGGATTCAGCGGCTCCAAGTCCAGCCAGCGGAAGAAACCGTACAAAAGAAACAATCAGGGACCATCCAGCCTGGACCGCATACTCGATCGCCCGTGCCAGATACATGGCACCCCAGACAAACCAGCCAATCATACCAACAGAGATTGTTGGGTTTTTAAACAGGCCGGCAAATTAAACGCCGAGAACAGGGAAAAGGGATCACAAAGTGAGGACGACGACGAGGAGCCCCGGCAACCGAACACAGGGGGACAAAAGAAGTTTCCCCCTCAAGTCAAAACAGTGAACATGATATATGCTACACACACCCCCAAAGGGAGCGCAAGCGCGCACTAAGGGACGTCTACGCGGTAGAGCTAGTCGCCCCAAAATTCAATCCATGGTTGTCATTCCCGATCACTTTTGATCATCGGGATCATCCGACTAGTATCCGTCATGGCGGTTCAGCCGCACTAGTCCTCGACCCTATCATCGACGGATTTCACCTGACGAACGTCCTTATGGACGGGGGTAGCAGCCTCAATCTGCTCTATCAGGACACAGTGCACAAAATGGGAATGAACCCATCACGGATCAAACCTACAAAGACTACCTTCAAGGGAGTTATACCAGGTGTATAGGCCCGCTGTACGGGCTCAATCACGCTAGAAGTTGTCTTCGGATCTCCGGACAATTTCTGAAGTGAGGAGTTAATCTTCGACATCGTCCGCTTCCGCAACGGCTATCACGCACTTCTCGGACGAACTGCATTCGCTCGATTTAATGCAGTGCACACTATGCTTATCTCAAGCTCAAGATGCCCGGTCCATGCGGCGTCATCACAGTCAATGGAAATACGGAACGCTCCCTCCGTACAGAAGAGCACACAGGTGCCTTAGCAGCAGAAGTACAGAGCAGCCTTCTCAAGTATAACCCTAATTCGGCTGCCGAGCCCACGGACACCCTTAAGAGGGTCCAAACTACCCTGCAGTAGGACAGCTCGGCTCGTCAGAAGCTCGACTAGCAATCCGGCCTCCGTCTCAGTCCCGATCAAGTGCTGGCATTTGTGCCGCATGTACATAATTACGCACTCAAAATTCCATGGGCATCGACGGAGGCATAGCTAGCTTGTGATCCATAGTGTGGCTCAACTGGCACCGGATACACACATACTTTCACTTTACCTTTCAGGTCTCAATCCCGCAGGCCCCATCCGATGGCCTGATCACAGGTCCTCTCGAAGGACAAACACACCAAGACGGCAAGAAACACAGACATATGGGGGACCTCTCTAGTTGGTTTCGTTAAACGATCACTCTTCCTGTTTTTCAGGACCCACATGTAGCTCTCCCTTGGTTTTGGCATGTTAAATAGCATGTTGCTCATTGCACTACTTGTATCAAATGCGCCTTGACGTATTAATAAAATTACAATGGAAACAATTTGGCCCGAGCTTTGGGGCCCTAGCCTATTATCTTTTGCACCCTGTCTGTTTTCCCTTCTTTTTTTTCTTCTCTTTCTTTCCCTCCTGTGGGTAACCTTATCAGATAGCACTCGTACACTTTGGTACATTTCATATTTGCTAGGGGCTCCATAGCACCCCGCACACTTTTTATAGTATAGTTCGGCACCTTGAATTTAGCACTATATGCATTGGCTCCGAATCATGTCTTTGGTCAATAGTTGAGTTGCCCGGCTCCTGTGCTTGCTACCTTATGTTCCGCTATATCGGCTAAGGTAGTAAAGGGAGAACTACTGCGATTGTGCCTTGGTTCATCTAAAGGAGCACCTTAGTAGAGAAAGCCGAAAATTGACTGTCATGATACGGCGAGAGCCGGTCAGCTCTTCGGAGGTTGCAAATAATTGGAGGTTTTTTCCGCATTACGCGAAGGATCGGTACTTCCTGATCAGGCGCTTATAGCACTCTAGTTCGGATACTAGGGGCTGCACCAACATTTTTTATTGTCAAACTCCTATGGCTAAGTGAGGGCGTTCAAGGCGCATAGTCTGATTGCCTGGTTTGTTGCGCTAAACAACTCCTTCAAGGAACATATAATTGGATCAAGAGTGTTTAGATTCCATCCCGAACACCCCCATACTACCTACATGGGGGGCACAAGCCGACGACTGGCCAAACCTCAGATTTCATTCAACACGGCCGCAGGAGGTAAATTTTTTAACATAACAAACATCATATCACAAACTCACTTTGTCCTATCATACAAGGTAGACGCGGCTTGAATACATTCGTTCAAAGATAATGTCTTGTGAACACTGCATCGCTACAATATGAGACCCGTCCAGGACGTCTCCAAAATACCGCTCGGGTGTGAGGTGCTCCTTGCCCTCGGGTGGCCCCTCGGTCACAATCTTGATGGTGTCCATCTTCGCCTACCAGATCTTGACGCGGGCAAAGGCCGTACGCGCGCCCTCGATGCAAACGGACCGCTTGGCGGCGTCCAGCCGAGGATAGGCATCCACCAGCCGGTTCACAAGGCCGAAGTAACTGCTGGGTATAGCTTCAGCTAGCCACGGCCGGATTATTAAATCCTTCATGGCCAGTTCGGCCACCTTGTGCAGCTCGATCAGCTGTTTTAGCTGATCGCTGAAGGGCACCGGATGTTCTGGCGCAAGATATTGCGACCAGAATAGCTACTCCGTGGAGCTCCCTTCTTCGGCTCGGAAGAACTCTGCGGCGTCAGACACGCTTCATGGCAGATCAGCAAAAGCCCATGGAGAACTCCGAATCCGGGTTAGTAAAAGATACTTCCTCTTCACATATTTGCTTTGCATACTGAATGCCTTACCCGCCGCGATCTTCCTGGCCTCCTGGATCTCTTGGAGGGCGCCCTGGGCCTCATTCCGGGCCGTCTCCATGCTTTGACGAGCCTTGGAGAGTTCGATCTCTTTAGCCGACACATCGCGCTCCAAGGTCTCGCACTTCCTCACCACGTCCTGGAGCTCCTGCTGGACCTCGTTGACCCGGGCCTTGAGCTTCTTACGGGCGGCCTACTCCTTGACAGCCTTCCCTCGGCTTCGGCCAGGGCCTTCTTCAGGGCCTCGACCTCGGTCGTCGCTCCTACACATATCATGACACTTTGGTCAATATATATCATTTTACATACCTTGATTCTCCTGGAGCTGCCTCTTCACATGGCCGAGCTCCTCCTCGACCTGCTTCAGTCCGGAGACTTCGATAGTATGCGAGGCCGCGGCCAGCAGTGATGCCTGCATATTCATTTAAGACAAATTTTGTTAGTTTCCTGCAATAAAGGATTGATCCTTTGTCTGGCTTTTTCTTTCTGAACACCGGACAGTGTCTCAGGGGCTACTGTCTATAACGGGATTTTCTCTTTTTTGCGTCGCTTACCTCAAAACCTGTCAGCAGGCTGCGGTTAGTCCGCTCTTGGCGGACTGAACCCTTTCAATCACCGTGCCCATAAGAACACAATGCTCATCCACAATGGAAGCGCCTCGCAGCGCTTCCAGCAGATTATCCGGTGCCCCTGGTTGGACAGGGGTCACCGGCGGAATGGGCATACCCCCCTCTTTTGAAGGAGGTTGCACACCGGATTCTGGAGCCGTATTGGTCTCCGGAATCGTATTTGGCTGAGGGCCAAACTTAGTACGACCCTCATCACCAGTCTCCACGGGGTCCGGCTCCCGTTGGTGTCCGGTGACAGAGGCTTCACCTTCTGGCGCCTCTGGAGCCTCTCCCCAGCCATGGAAAGTCCTTCGAGACAGCACCTCCGAGTCGCCCTTGGCCTTGGGGGAGTGAGCGGTCGGCGGTGACTCGCTGGCCATCCCCTTTGAATCCAACGAACCTCCTGATGAGGATCACAGGGAGCTATTGTGGGCCGGACTGCAATTGCATAATTAATCATGTTAATACAATAAAGAGGAGAGGCTGGATATATGGGTATGTTTGAGTCCTAGCACTTACGACGCAGCCTGAGGCTTAGGGCGAGGACGTCACTCCGGACTGTTGTCGACATCCCATGCGGAGTTATCCGCGAGGGAGCCCTTCCCTTTCTGGGACGTCTCCGCCTCCAGGTTCGTGGAGGCCGCCCTCTTCTTCTTTCCCTCCTCAGGGGGAGGTGTCGGTGTCAAAACTGGCGGATCTCGGGTAGGGGGTCCCGAACTGTGCGTCTAGGCGGATGGTAACAGGAGACAGGGGACACGATGTTTTTACCCAGGTTCGGGCCCTCTCGATGGAGGTAAAACCCTACTCCTGCTTGATTGATCTTGATGATATGGGTATTACAAGAGTTGATCTACCACGAGATCAGAGAGGCTAAACCCTAGAAGCTAGCCTATGGTATGATTGTTGTTATGTCCTACGGACTAAAACCCTCCGGTTTATATAGACACCGGAGGGGGCTAGGGTTACACAGAGTCGGTTACAAGGAAGGAGATCTACATATTCGTACTGCCAAGCTTGCCTTCCACGCCAAGGAGAGTCCCATCCGGACACGGGACGAAGTCTTCAATCTTGTATCTTTCATAGTCCAACAGTCCGGCCAAAGGTTATAGTCCGGTTGTCCGGATACCCCCTAACACTACAAAAAAAAGACACATCCGTGACATTTTGGGCCGAACGAAAAAAATTTCTGTCATACATATGACACTTCTATGACGATAATTGTGACAAAACCCGGTATCATCATAGATGTGGTGGGCTCCTACTTCTATGACAAAAAATCATGATAGAAAATGGGCTTTTCGTCACAGGTGGGCAGACGCAGCTTGCATGACATTCTTTGGGCCGTCCATGACGGAAAAACCGTGGTAGAAGCGAGGGGTGGAAAATTTTGTGGAGTTCCGGTTACGGTGGGAGGTCGGGGCGGCGATGCGCTTTCTCTCTCGTACACGTCTGCAGCGTGTGCGCGCGTTGGCTCTAATCGAACCCGAAGGCGTTGGGCTCTCTGAACCCAAGCGATTGCACTGGCGTTACGGCGATCGATCTTGAACCCGATCAAGCGATTCGCCGCTCTGCTGCTAATCAAGTCGATCGATGGGATGAACAATGAGCGTTGCGGGGGGTTTGGATGAGCAGTGAGAGGTGGCGTTGCCTCTGGATGAACAGGACCCGTGGTGTGGGGAGGGCTGGATGAGCGATGAGCGGTGGAGGGGTGCCCGTGGAGGGGTGGATGAACAGGACCCCATGGTGTGGAGGGCTGGATGAACAGTAGACGGTGGAGGGGTGGTTGAACAGTAGCCCGTGGTGTGGAGGGCTGGATGAATAGTAGATGATGGAGCGGTGCCCGTGGAGGGGTGGTTGAACAGGACCCCGTGGTGTGCAGGGCTGGATGAATAGTAGACGGTGGAGGGATGGTTGAACAGTAGCCAGTGGAGTAGCGCGCGGTGGAGGCTGGATGAACAGGAGCCCGTGGAGGCTGGATGAACATGAGCACGTGGAGGCTGGATGAACAGGAGCCCGTGGAGGCTGGAGGAGGTCGACGGTGGAGATGAATAGTATCCCGTGGAGTCCTGTTTTGCGGTACGCCACTCCCCTCCCGATGAACAAGACCCCCGTTTCGATCGTAGCGCTCCAACACAAGTCCGTTTCCTCCGTTTTGCGGTACGCCACACCTCTCCCGATCAACAGGACCCCCGTTTCGACCGTAGGAGGTCCGTTTCTCTGTTTTGCGGTACGCCACACCCCTCCCGATCAACAAGACCGTAGGAGGTCCGTTTCCTCCATTTTACGGTACGCCACACCCCTCCCGATCAACAGGACCCCCGTTTCGACCGTAGGAGGTCCGTTTCCTCCGTTCTGCGGTACGCCAGGCCTCGTTTCCATCGCCTGTTCCGTCCAAGCCCTCCCGATGAACACGACGCATTCCGTTGCCTCCCCATGAACACGACGACGACGATGTTTCTCCGTTCGGATCCAGCCATGTACACGAGCCCTCGCCGTACGTATGCGCGAGTAGGCGTTCGAGACCGCACCCGTATGTACACATACGTGGCCGTATTTTCTTTCTTGCACCCTGACCGCTATACGTACGTGTACATGCTACGTGCGCGCCTCTACTACGACATGTGCGCGCCTCTACATCGACCGATATATGTAATGCATTACACGTTCGCGACCAGAATGACAACGCCACGTGACGCTTCGACCAGGTTGGTCGGTATCACGCACTTCCTTGCGTGCAAAGATGTAGTAGTGGGTGGGTCCCAGCAGTCGGGCAAACTTTTTCGCGGAATATGGTGGCCCGTCTGGTGGGTCCACGCTGTCAGGTGGAGGAATAATTATTTTGCACGTAATAAGGAGGCACTTCCTTGTTGCGGCCGTGGACCCAGCTGTTAGCCTCTCCACGTACAGTCCACGTCCGATGGAAGCCGTTCCTTGACCACGTTGACCACGCCGCGACGGGAGCACCAGGGTGGTGGACGACAGCGAGGCCTAGGAAGGGGACGACGCGGAGCCGGGGAAGACGCGGCAGTGGATGCCCAGCGTGAGAGGAGTCACGAGTGTTCACTGGTTCGCTGCGGTGTGAGGCTGTCGTCGCTGCAGAATAACAGGGGGTGTGGGTGAGTAGAGGGATGGCCTGGCCAGCGGTGGGAGTAGTAGGGGGCGGTGAGGCCTCCGCCGCATCACAGCCGGCCACGGGAGGCAGGAGCACGAGGCACGACCGGTGCTGGTTTGGGCGGCTGGAGCAAGAAGACCAAAGGTTTAAGAAGCACTACGGCCGTTGGATGGACATCCAACAGCCACTGCTTGTGCGTCAACCTTTTTTAGGAAAGCCTCAAATCTGTGGAGAACAGCATACAGCCCATCTGCCTATATTTCTAATAATTTTTAGCCCATTTTCTAATTCTTAAGGTGTTTTTTGGAGCCCGTATTCTTTTTGTTAGTATTACAGCCCAAATTGTGGCCACGGTTATAAAATTATACGAAATTTTGCATATTTCTGTGCGGTCCGAACTATTTTTAATCCCGAAATTTCGACTCACATTCAAACTGATTTTAAAAATAAATTTATATCAATATAAAATCCAAAAAATTCTCCACGCATAAAAATTAATGTAATTTAAAATCTTGAAATGAAAAAAAGATATTTGAAACTAATTGTCGGTTTGATGTGTTTTAAAAATGTACAGCCCATTTCTCATTACTGATGGGCCATTTTCTCGGCCAGCCGAATGAAAGCTCTCCTCGTCTTGAAAGATTTGCAGCCCAACAGGCCTGACAAAGCGACTTACTTGGCAAATAACAAAAAAACTAGGTTGTGGCCGTGGACCCAGCTGTCAGCCTCTCCACGTAGAGTACTCTTCCGATGGAAGTCGTTCCTTGACCACGTTGACCACGCCGCGCGGAGAGCACCACGGCGGTGGACGACGGCGAGGCCTAGGAAGGGGACGACGCGGAGCCGGGGAAGACGCGGCAGTGGAAGCCCGCGCGGAGAGGAGTACGAGGGTTCACTGGTTCGGCTATGGTGTGAGGCTGCTATCGCTGCAGGGCCTGGCCAGCGGTGGGAATAGTAGGGGGCAGTGAGGCCTCCGCGGCAGCACCGCCGGCCACGGGAGGCAGGAGCATGCGGCACGACCGGCGCTGCTTTGGGCGGCTGGAGCAAGAAGACCAGAGGTTAAAGAAGCACTACGCCCATTGGATGGACATCGTACGGTCACTGGAGCTAGAATCATTCATATTAACTAAGTTGACAAAGCCCTCCGTCCCCATCAACTTTGTTGGCCCAAAAGTCATCCTCCCACTATGGTGGGTCCCAGCTAGCAGGGGGGTATTCATTTTTTAGTGCGTAATAAGGAGGCACTTCCTTGCGTGCGAAGATATAGCTGGTGGGTCCGACATGTCAGTGGGGGAACGTTTTTATCGCGAAATACAGAGGCCCTTCCAGTGGGTCCCAGATGTCAGGTGGAGGATTCATTATTTTGCGCGTAATAAGGAGGCATTTCCTTGTGTGCGGCCGTGGACCCAGCTGTCAGCCTCTCCACGCACAGTCTACTTCCGATGGTGTCGTTCGTTGACCACGTTGACCACGCCGCCCGAGCGCATCCAAGGTGGTGGACGACGGCGAGGCCCCGGACAGCAACGAGCCGAAGATGGGAAGACGCGGGAGTAGAGTCGCAGATGGAGAGGTGTACGAGGGTTAACTGGTTCTAGTGCAGTGTGGTTCGGCAGTCGGTGGAGAAGAACAAGAGGTGTGGAGGGGTGGAGGGATGGCCTGGCCAACGGTGGAGTAGCGCTTCATAGCAAAGCGTCCTAAGCAAAGCTGCTAGCAGCAGGAGGCGGGAGGTGGTCCCGGCGGTGCTGGAGGAAGAAGACGAGAGATTGAAGATGGATGCCGGTCATTGGATGTAAATCCAACGGCTAACATGTCAGAATCATTTGTTGACTAAATTGACAACGACTTGCATTGGCTTCGACCTATTGGCCCACATTTCAGCCTCCAAAAATGTGGCACGTATTCAACCCATTTTTCAGAATTTATAGTCTTTTTTTTACGCGGTAGAATTTACAGTCAATTTGATCTTTTTTTTGAATTACAGCCATTAGCTGGGCTGGGTGAACAAATAATGTAGCATCCATGCGGCCCGTTTATTTTATTTCCTAGAAAATTACAGGCCATTTGCACTTTCTCGAAATACACAATTTCTTTGAGTGATGCTAATTATAATGTTGGGTTGGGCCAGCAATGTTATCAAAAAATAAAAAGGGGCTGAGCATTTTGTTATAAATATATTTAAAAAATAAGTGATATTATTACATTCGTCCTTAAATCTTACCAAGCTTTTGTACACAATCGCTAGGATTTTCGTGCCAAAACAATCTAGGATTTTATTTGTTAAGAAATTATTTTTATAATTTAATAAGATGTGGGATATTGTTTTCTTACATATGTAAGTATCTGTTAAATATATGATGACAATAAAAATAATATATAATAACATATAAAATAATTTTTTAGAAAACGGGAGCATCTCCTGGTTCCATTCTTGAGAACGAAACCACAACATATTACGTCTACAGCTCAAAGAGCAGTTTGAAAGCAAAGGTAGAAAAGCTACAAACTAGGGGGGTGGATGAACAAGTTCTCTGAATAACACAAATCACCCGAGCGGTGCCAAAGGCAGAGCGGATATAGCACTCAAATGTCACAAGGAGGGTTCAGCGGAGCCTTCATGGTCTTCAACCGAGGGGCCGTGTCAGCCTGCGGTGACCAGTAAGCAAGCGGAGACACCGGGCTGGAAGGCGTAGCATGGTGGATGTCCCTCTTTTTCGGCTCCAGGTGCCCATCATCTTCATCAGAGATCTTGAGACGAGCCCACGGGTCTAGCCCCAGAGCAGGTCGAGCCTTGTTCAGCCACAAGTGATCGCCAACGGTTTCTGGAGGGATCTTGTTAGGGTTTCCACGAAGCTCATCAACATGTCCTTGTCCGATCCGGAGGAGAGAATTGCCAAGTTCCTGACCATGTTCCTGATCAACCTCAAGACCTGCGGAATGGAAATCCAGGAGGTGTTACTGAAAATCATAGCATTTCTATATTTCCAGAGGCACCAAAGGACAGCTGAGCTAACAGTGTTTAAAACTGAGCACTTTTTGGTAGCAATCCAGAATCTGGCGACAGATTCGAAGGATGAGCCAATCTGACTAGAGAAATATTCCTCAATGTGGGCCCAGAGATGTTTAGCAACTATACATTCAAAAAATAGGTGAGAACAAGACTCTTGTTCCAAGCAGTAAACACAATCAAGGGGTTTGATGATGTGTCTCTTCCTAAGGTTATCCCTAGTCATCAATTTGTTTATGTAGAGAAGCAAGAGAAATACATGAATTTTAGGGGTAACTCTCAATTTCGGACATCGAGGGATAAACACGGGTTGAACCCCTCTAAAGTTGATAACATGATAGAGGGAGCTGGAGGAATACTTCCCCTTATTGTCCAGCTGCCAAATCAGGGCATCCGACTCGGCAGTAAAGGTAATGCTTTTGGCAATTTCCTCCAAATGGAACCATTGTTCCATGAGACTATCACTAAAGTTCCTTCTAAAAGAGAGTTTTAGGCATTGACCGTCCCAAACTTCATTGACACTTTGGTAGTTCTTCTAAATCTCCTGATTTTGATCTGCCAATTTTCTAGGGGGCAGCTGCTCCTAGTAGGCTCATTCCAGATTTTCCTGACTAGCTCAGTAAAATCTTCTCTAAGCAACCACCACTTTTCAAATTTAAAACAATTGCTCTTTGGAGTTTGGTTAAGACCAGAGTCCCAGAGCAAAGGAATGTGGTCACTACCACATCTGGGCAGAGCTCTACAACTAGAAAGGGGAAAGAAACTATCTAATTCTATGTCACAGAAAATTCGGTCAATGGTGGACATAATCCTGGAGCAGCACTTCCAACATATCTAGCAGAACTGTGGTTTTCCTTCCGACAGTGGCAATTCTCAACTTTATGGGTAACCATTTTGCAGATAAAACAACTCTTGGGCTTGACACATTTATCCAAATGATGCCCTGGTTCCCCACAGGTTGTAGAAGATCACCTCGAGTATGCCATAAGGCCCGAAGCGAGGTGAGCAGTTTTTGGATGTCCTATCTCTTCTTTTGCTGATTCTTGCCTTGAGATTTCCCACCGATCCGAGAGTCGAACCACGGCAGATTGATCTTGGGAAATTACAGAGCCTGCCCAGATTGTGCCCCCATTTGGGGCGGAGGTGGGCCGCATACTGCTTCAACCGGGGCTCCCCCCATTGTGATAGGGGGAAATTCATCGGTGTTCCTGGTTCCTTCTCATCCTCCAACCAGATGTTGTCTCTCAGGAAGCAGAAATAACCACCAGACCGCTCAATTGAAGCAGATTGCAAGCCTAATTTCAATCTTGTGCAGGTTTGGGGGAGAGGTAAGGTAGGGGATCCACCTGCTCCGGCTCCGATGGCGTGCTGGTGGGCAGGAGTCTAGTCAAGCATTCCCATCTCGCTGCACGGTGTGGATCTCCTGAATTCAGTTCTCCTTTCGCCCATCGAACGAACGCAATCGGCGGCGGCTCCTTTGGGGTGGGGCATCCTGTGCTTCTCCGAGAAATCTCCTTCGAAGTAGATCCGCGGGGCTAGATTCAGCAGCTCCCAATCCACATGGTCCTTGCACATCCGAGCATACCTGCGCGAGTGAGAGAACGGATTCGGTCCCTCCTCGGCTTCCTCCCTCGCAGCTTCCTTCTCTGCTTCCCTCCATTCGCGCGTGCACTGGGTCCAGGAGAGAGCGTCGTCGCGGATCCGCATCGCCCGCTCCCTCCATCTCCTCCCTCGAGTCTCCCGTAGCACCGCCGGCGCGACGGAGTCGAGCGGCTGGAGCATTCGCGGGAAGGCTTTGTAGACATGTGGGAGATGCATCTTGTACATCTGCCTGTCTTCCAGCCATTCCCCCGTGGATATGGTCGGCGACTCCATGGGGCTCAATTCAAAAATCTCACCAACCAAGGTAGATGATGAATGGTGGAATACTTTTTGTAGTAGTTTGCAAAAGCACCTACTTAATGCACTTGTTTTCCTCAAAAAATTATGTTTATCAATGCATAAATTCCAATGCATGCATGCATAAAGTACATGCATTGGTCAATTTTCTCTTAATACGTGCATGCAATGATTTAATGCACCTTGGAATCTGAACATGTGATGGAAAACAACCAAATTGAGCCTTATAAAATGGCAAAACTAACATTTTGAGATAAGCCCTATAAACCGAAAAGGAGGGAGTATGTGAACTAAACAGTCAACATATAAAATAATTTAAATATATATAATATAGTTAGAAGGGAAACATAAGTTGGACCTGGCGTTCCTATTCTTATATAGAAAAAAGAACAGACGTCCGCGTTTTCTTCAAAAAAATACATAAATTGGGCTGCAAAAAAAAAACCTCGGATGGGAGGTCCATAGGACGGTCGATACATGACGGCCCTAAGAAAATACAAACAGGCCTATGGACCTCCCATCCGAGGTCGTGGGTTGCGCATGTTAAAAATGAAAGCCTAGACGGGGCAGCCCAAAACCACGTCCAACACTTGCCAAAACTTCGTCCCTCGCTTTTCTCCGTGTTTCGCACACTTGACATTGTGTGGGCATTTTGACTGTGCATCATATGAAGATGTGCTATGCATGAATGTAGATCAGCATGCTGTTAACTGGCTGGTAGTTCCATTATTGACCATGAATAACACTTCCAACAAGATGTTAACCCTGTTTGAAAAGGTCGTGTTAATATAAATGCTACGCCTCACGAAAGTTGCAGTTTCTTATCTGAAATCGAACTTGCAGTTTCTTATCTGAAACTAAAACTTGCAGTTTCTTCTCCGAGAATAACATTATACGCACTTTTATACTCCTATGAAACTACATTTTTTTAAGTGCTTAAATAGATCTCTAGAATTCATAAAATACTTTATATGCTCAATACTGCAAATCTGAAATTCAAAAGACATTCATATCTGAAAGTACTCTCAAAATACACAACACAAAACACAATTCACAACCTGCAAATACTGACAACCCTAAGCTCCTCCTGACAATTCACAACCTGCCCGACTATTGGGCTGGGGGGGCAGCCCCCTCCTATTCCTCGGTGGCAGACAGCCGCCCCGTGAGACGATGTGAACGGCGAGGGAGACGATGGCGGGAAGCGTCGTCGGGCCAACTGCTTTTCTCCTCTTGCAGTTGGGTTCGGTCAACGAAGACTCCACCGCTCGCTTCCGCAGGACACCCTCACAAACGGCACCTGTAGATGCTCGATCCTTCAATCTCTGGTGGATGCTCCATCTGGGATCGATACTCCCACCACCGCTCCCTCATGATCGGATTCGGTGAATCTGTTTGCTCCATGGCCCAAAGGAGCAGCTCTATGTACTCTGGCGCGACTCCCTTCGGGAGTATCGCTGCCTTTTCGGTCTGTTGCAGATATTTGGCCATGGATGTCGCCGTCACCGCTAGTTGGTCCTTGTTGTCAAACCAAGACTATATCTCCAACATCCTAGCTAGCTTCACAGGGTCGTCGTCTGCGATCCTCACGTATCGGTTGTACTCCTCCATCGATCTACTTCTCCACAGCACCTTCACTCACCGGCGGTGGTTTTTGAATGGAAGAGGAGAGGAGCAGCGCTAGTTTTGGATTAGAACCTGAGAGGAGCGACGCTGGTTTTGGACTGGAACAGGAGAGAAGGGGCGGTGGTTTTGAAATGGAAGAGGAGAGGAGCGAGACTGAATTTAGATTGGAACAGGAGAGGAGCGGCGGTGGTTTAAGAGGAGAAGAGCGGAAGAGCGGCGCTGGTCTTGGAAGTATTTTGGGTCAAAGTTTGACCACGTACTGTATTTGACAAGCAAAATGTGAATGCATGTCACCAAAAATTGTATCATTTGGTTCGTATCTGAATGTACTTTCAAATTATACTCCCTCCATCTTTGTATACAAGGCCAAAAACTCATATTACAGGTACCAAGGTAAAAATCAATGCTATGTTCAAGTCAATGTTGCAAGCTATCTTGTCACCTTGATTGTCGTGTTAATTAATGTGGTTTTTGTCTCCCAAGCACAACAAGCCAACCCTCTTACTCCTCATTGGTTGATTAATGTTGGGATTGCAAGCTAACCTTCTCACTCCCGCATGCACACAAGGGATATTAATGTCCTCGGGTGCTAGTATGAAGCAAACGCCAGCAATTTTGCCTCGATTAATGTTAGTGGCCTTGTATAGTTGCAAATTGTAATTTTGATAGTGGCCTTGTATACAACGTATAACATATATTTTATGTGCGAAAATCATGGTCAATTATGACCCAGAATAAAAGGGAGACTAGTTAATGTGGGTTCGCTTTCTTAATTGAAGGGTAAATTGATTTTGATTCTGATCCAGTCAGAGCGCGCCGGCCCTCTCGTCCAATCCTAAATCGCTGCCGCATGCTCCTCTCCCTCTTCTTCATTGCAAAACCACCTCCTCTCCTCTCCATCATCTCCATTCCAAAACCACCGTCTCGCCTCTCCCTCTTCTCTATTGCAAGACCATCGTCTCTCCTCCGTTTTCTAGATGCTTTGCTCCATGGCGCGGGCGCAATCCATGGATACAAAATTAGTATACTATATACTATTTAAAAGTCGAGGCTTTTCCTGCGCGGTAGGCGGCGGGGCAGTTCCGCCTAGTCGATTCGACAGAGAAGTGAGAAGACGAGGGAGTAGGCTGCTGCAAACATAGGGTTGTGTGATTTGACAGTGAGTTACTGCTGGACAGGTGGGGCCCCGTGATTTGACTTCCCATTATCATTTTAACTGGGGCGCTACGACCGGCGTGAGTCTCCCAGATTCCTGACAACCTCCATACAGGTGCCTCTCCCAATGCTCCACCATGTAGTAGAGGCTGGCTATTGCATGAGAGCCCACTTCTCCACTTTTTCCTTGCCTCTCTTTCCTCCACATATGCAAAAATGCCATGTAAAGCACACTATTGTACTTGTACTTACTTTTACTTGCTCCTACAGGTGCTTAAGCCTGCTCCTACAGGTACTTGTACTTACTTTACAAGTCTGATGTGGCAAGTTAATCAAGAAGAGAGACACTAGTTTGGTGACTCAAGGAAGAAATGGTGCTAAGCGCGTGTACCTAGGTGAAAAGACAATTTTGAGTCTATAGCTAATTAAATGAAGCAAACTTAGCAACACCATTTCATTGGAAGAGGTCACTCCTTGCAAATGCAATAAATACACACGCTTACTGGCACCGTTTCTTCCTTGAGTACGAAGAAAGAGATAGAGGAGTAAAAAATACACTTATAGCCAACCTTGTTGTAGTATGAGTGACTAAGTGATGACTACGTATGACATGGTAACATCAGATAGCCTAACGTACCGTGTTAAATCTCCAAGGGCGCGACTGCGCGATCGTATGACGATGCGTGGTAGGCGCGACCATGATCTGAGCTGCTTGGTAGCCCTTGGATCCGAGATCAAGCGGTCGCATGCTAAGTTGCTGAAAATTTGCAGAATAACCCTCCAGGATAGGATATTCACCCATAGGTCTAGAATCATGCCATGCAACCGTTCGATCTCAGATCCTAGGGCTCTCGGAAGCCCGTATCATGGGAGAATGGAAAGCCACTACCCTGCCATTCACACGCTGGCAGTTCGCTCCTACTCGTCCCTGCACGTCCTTCAATACTAGCTCCTAGTCGTCCCGTCCATTCACATTACGGCAGTTCCACTAATCCTAACCCTCCTCCCAAATCCACGGCGTCCCAAATCTCCACGATCAGCGGTGAGTACAAGGTTAGAACCATCACCGGCGATGAGTTCGACGTCATCTACACCCGTTCTCGCTTCAGACACATGTTCGAAAACTCAGATGATGAGTGGGTTGCTGGGCTAGATGTTGAGTACACCACAGTCCTCGGACGAGAGAAGGGTCTAAAGGACGAAGAGAGGAAGAAGCCCGCCGTGATCCAGGTTTGCGTACATAACGTTTGCTTAGTCTACCACATATGGCATGCCGACGTTGAGTGCCAGGATTTTAAGAACGTCCTCAAGGACAAAACAGTGAAATTCGTTACTGTAGACTTTACGAACGACGAAGAAGTCCTGGGTCGGATAGGCCTCGTTGTAGGCAACCCCTTCGACCTCTAGAAGAATCATTTGGTGCCCTCTCGTCGACCTTCAATGCTAACCTGGCAGGAGCCATGGTTCATCCTTCAGACAAGAACTGGAGAAACCTCCATACACGTTTCATCGTCATGCATGGCAGCAGAATGTACTAGATATAGACCACATCCACTATGCTCCAATGGATGGCTACCTTTGCTTCAATATCTACAAGGGTTGGATGAAGAGCAACAACCAAGTGTGCGGTTCAAGCAAAGAAGTATCGGCCAAGAGGAATAGGGACAAGGACGAAGTCGAGGACGTGGACGAGGACTCCGAGTAAGGTGGCAGTGTCGTTTCTCATGGTGGTTCTAATGCAGTGTCTACCAGAATAGTTGCAAAGTTTAATTTCAGGTGTGCTTAATTTAACTTGAGGGGTGTGTTGTCGAGCCCCAATGAGAACTATGTTATGTTTCTTCTCGTTACTTTAACTCTTGATGAAGTACATACTAGTATTTCTTACATTTCATCTTTTAGTTGGTATAGTACTACCACTCGTTTCTTCACATACAATATATATGGCCAACATCATATAGCCAGCAGTTTAGTTGTCAAAGAATTTCAGGGTGCTTAGTTTTGTCAAAGAATTCCAGGATGCTTAGAGGGTGCTTGGATCCAAGGGACTTATTTTAGTCTGACTAAAAATATTCTCTTTAAGAGGCTAAAGTTCCAGGCAACCCTGACTAAAGAGGGGCTAAAACTAGTCTTGAGACTAAATTTTTTAGTCGGGTACCCCTACTAAAATGTGGATTAGTCCTCTCTCTACTCATTTAACTCCTCTCCTTTAACACAGGTGAGTTCTGGATTGGAGGGTTTGGAGGATAATAAATGCTCATTAACTTGATTTTAGCCTTTTTAGTATTTGGATCCAAGCATGGGTGAGGCTAGCATGTTTTAGTCCCACTAGTTTTAGTCATGGGACTAAAACGTATCCAAGCACCCTCTTAGTTTTATTTGAGGGGTGGGTTGTGCACTTGTGCTGGACACCATTATTGTGACTAGCGTTTTTAATAGTACTATATGCATAATTTGGCGACGAGCGCTCTCTATATGTACCACCTTTTTTTAAAATTTCAAGTTTTGCTCCATGGCGCAATCCATCGATACTACTGTTGTACAAAAGTATACATTTTTTAAAAGGCTAGAGGGCGGGGCAGTCTAGCTTGCTCGGTTTCACGAGAGGCGAGGGCATTTGTGATTTTTCGGCTCATTACTGCTGGAAGGCGGGGCCTTGTGATTTGACTGCTCGTATAAATGCGTCGACGACCTGATCAAGGAGGAGCAAAGAACCGTGCGGTAAACTCAAGTTTTCCACTGGAGTAGTATCGCTGACGGAGGAGCACCTGAAACACGGCAGCCCAGTGCCATATGGCGATAAATAATGATCTAATTTGCTAGTCATCCCATTGTTAGCATTGTTCTATTCATCCCCTAAAAAACATTGTTCTATTCATGCCTCGCAGAGAACGTGACACGTGCAGCGAAACACCCGAAGCAAAAGATGAAACACAGGAGCAAAAGAAGAAGGAAGATTATCACCCCAAATGATCTAATTCGCCGCGGAGTCGTAACAGCTTCTTCATCGCATCCAAGACCTCCATCTCCTTGCGCGTCTCCTCCGCCATCTTCATCATTGTGTCCATGACGCGGCATTTCTCGACGCGAGCCTTCATCATCTGTTCCACGGCCATATTACGTACCTTGACAGCAGCTGGGTGCTCGATGCGGAGCTTCGCCAACTCTTCCTTCTGTTCCATGGCGAGGGCCTGCAGCATCTTCATCGAGGAACTACTATTCTCATGCAGCTTCTTCCAGCCGGCGTTCTTCTCCTTCAACATGTCGATCTCATGGCAGAGCTTCGCATTGTCCTCCCGAAGTCGCAGGATTTCGCCGGTCGCCTTCTTCTCCGAGGCAATGCTCTTCTTCAGCAGCATCACCAAGCCGGCGGTCAACTCCCCCTGCTGATTGAGCTCGGCGGGCATGTCGTCGAGGCTCTCCTTCAGCAACTCCATCAAGCCTTGGATGAACTCCTTCTGCTTATTGAGCTGATCGGGCATGCCGTCGAGGGATAACGACCCCAGCTCCGCTGGCTCGGCATGTTCGCCTCCGCGACTAGGGTGCTCCTGGGAGCCATCGCCTGCCCGTGAGAGATCTTTCGAGGTCTCTGCGTGGCGGCGAGCCCTCTTTTTTTCCGCAGCCTTGGTTGCCGCTCCCTTTTTACGAGCAGTTATCGACCTAGAGCTCTGCTCACCGGCCATGGCAACGACAGACAAAGAAGAAGCACTTATGAGGAGGAAAGGTAGAGTGATTTTCGGTTAGGTAGTTCCCCTTTTTATAACCTAAGTACTAGCACCAGTACTAATACCTGCATAGTGGGAACACGTTTAGGTTTGGTACGTACTACTAGTAGGTGTGAGCAGGCTTTCGAATGTGATGGGAAAAAGGTAAAGATTAATTGATGGTTTTGGTTTCGAGGCCCGAAACGGCTCCCGATGAGTTTAGCGGAACATAAATTTCAAGTACTACACTGCTCAAGTGCGTAAATATTATGTTACTGTAAAAAATTGGCACAAAATACGAAGGAGAACAAAGGAAGTACTACTACTAGCACCACGATTTAACTACTCGCATGCGCGCAGTGGAGTAATAATGTCTTTCCTCCGCCCTCACGTCCACTCAATTTGCATGCGCTGTATTAATTGACCATCAATGAAGTGAACGACTTTACACGCGTCAAATTATCACATGGGTTGGATCTTGGTACAAAATTGTGTCCGCCCGTGTACCCGCGGCAGCGTCGCGAGGAATGAGTGCGTGCATGGCGTGCGTGCACATCTTAAACCGATGCATGTACCGCCGGTATGGCTCGTGGAGGACAGTACATTCTTACGGAACCAGCAACACGTCAACATGTGATCAATCCTCGCAAGGAGGTTGCGACAACGCCTACACATGTGCCACGTGGCTTCATGAACTGTAAGAGAGACACTGTGTAGCGTGCCATTGGTATTCTAATTTACGTGTTTTGCACATACTCGAAGTACTAGTAAGGTACACGTGCATTGCACGCATCAGATTTTGCAACCAAATTATGAATAAATACCACACTATAGCATGTAAGCTCTGAGTCATATATGCCCGATGTAGCCCTTCGTTTAATTCTTATAGTTCATCTCATTCAAAATCAATTAGTTTTTATAAAAAAGCTAAGAACACGGGAATAGGAAAAACATGGGATTATTGTGGAATGTTGTCTTGAATCCTACAGGATTGTATGAGTGTTTGATTGTGCATAGAAAAAACGCAGAATTCTTTCAAAGAGGTTTGAGTGGATGGGATGTTTCCTATGAAATCTAGTGCAAATGAATCATATGGAAAAATTCCTATGGTTTACAATCCTATGAATCAAACAACCAAGATAGGAAAAATTCCTAATGATTAGAATCCTCCAAAATTCCTTTGAGAATCCTTTGAATCAAAGAAGCCCTTAATCTATTTTATGATTCATGGAATTGTGCGTTGTAAAGCATAAAGTAAAAACAAATAATGGCAATTCAACTAGAAAAAAAGTTTGGGCAGTTATGATACGGAAGATTCTAGAACAAAAGAGAACCACTGTTGTTTTGAGGTTTGTGCATTATGCTTAAGTTCAACAATGGAGTCTGCTAGATTGTACATGTGGCAAAATCCGGTGGGGGGCTGGAAGATGGTGCGATGGGCCAAGTGGAGGGAGACTATGAAGGAATGCACAAGTGCGAGATCGATATTTATAGAGAGGGGGGAACACGTGCACTGATGCGCAGTGGCGGAGCCATGAAAAATAAATGAGTTAGGGGGCCAAGCATTGCTAATCCTTTACGAGGAGGGTCAATTCATGAACCTAAACCATCTTTAGCAGCAATTGTCTAATGATCACATTCATATTAGCCTTGATATATAGTGATGTTAGGGGGGAGGGGGGCAGGGCCCTTACTGCCCCCTATCTTGGCCATAGTGCACGCGTATGAGAGATGAAGCGGAAGGCATGGATGATGAGAGGGGGACGTTGGATACATAATTAATGTGGGTGTATTAGCTATATATGTTAATCAATGTGGACGTGGGAAAGAGGGTGAGACCTCACTGGATATATCGATTGATTGGTTTGTGTGGAAAACTATGAAAGACCTAGCTATATACACACATACATAGAGGAACATCAACCGTTGCGCATGCACGCGTGAGAGATAAAAATGCCCGATATGATGGAGAGGGGGATGTGTGTTGGTGTGTGCCTTCATGGGAGACCGACCTGAAGAAAAAGATTGCATGCGTGCGATGGATAATGCCAACTGGTAGTGTGTGTGCATGCATGCACGAGTGAAAGTTAGTGGTACAATTATAAAGAGAAGACTACTATGTGGGTCTAAAAGAATAGCTGAATAGGTGAGGTCACAATCAATGTAAAGTTGAATTCAAATATTTGAATAAGAGATCCTGATGTTTGAAACCCATGCATGCATGAATATAACGGAGATCTGTGCGGTGTGGTTTGGAAACGAGCATGTTGTAATGTATACACATTGAACAAGGTCAGACTGATTTGAATTTGAGATACCGATGGCAGACATCATTTGGCCACGTCGCATCTGTGCATGGACATTCTATTCTAATTGGAGATGATGGGAGGCTTTTGCATCACATATCTATATCTATACCCCTATATATATTATATTATATATTTTTTTATATTGTGTGCGGGTAACTTTAACTTTGAAAGATGGTCGTTGGATGAGGTGAATCCGATGGTCCAAAGATGGCAAATTTGAGCACTACTGGCCGTTGGATATCATCTAGATTCCACCAGATTTCGCCACATGTATAATCTAGAAGACTCCATGGTTGAACTTAAGCATAATGCACATACATCAAAACACAAGCACTTCTTATTTGTTCTAGAATCTTCCGTATCAGAATTGCCCAAATGTTTTTCTACATGATTTGCCATTATTTGTTTTTACTTTATGTCTTACGACGCACAATTCCATGAATCTTAAAATAGATTAGCTTTCTTATGAAAACTAGATGATTTTGAATGAAATGAACTATAAGAATTAAACGAACATCTGCATCATGCATATATGACTCAAAGCTTATATGCTATAATGTGGTATTTATTCATAATTTGGTTGCCAAATCTCATGCGTGCAATGCACGTGTACCTTACTCTATTCTAAATGGTGTTTGTGTGTGTGTTGTGCGTGTTGAGGTGCAAATTGTCTTTTTTTTGGGTACACATTAAGCTTGTTCTTCCGAAATTTCAAGCCGCGCCTTGTTATGCCGAAAACTCAAGCTAGTGTCTCTGTCTATCGTGCTGCGACACTCCCGCCTCTTCAACCCGCGCCTTGTTAGCCCGAAATATTTTAAGATATATCTTTGTCTCGTTGTGCTCCGACAACTCCCTCCATCTCAACCCGCGCCTTGCTATTCCGAAATTACAACGCGAAAACTCCCACCTCCTGTGAAATCCCGACACGCGAAATGCACGTGGTACCCCTGAACCGAAAGAATCGCCTCAAATCGGTGGGGGTACTTTCGTAACTTACCCCACATTTCGGACAAGAGCGTCTCTAAGCCATGGTTCCCCACTGCCATCCCATCCGCCCACCCATTCGTACACCGAGGCTGCGAAAACCCGCGACGAAACCCCACACCCTGCTCCGTCCGCCACCCAGCCGGAGCCTCTTCCCCGACGACGTCGTCCACACAACACCTCGACGTCCCTCATCCATCGTACCGGATGAGGATCCATCGTCGATCTCATCGTCCCGCCGGTTCAGCCACCCCGTACTCCACCTCCAAGGAGCTGCCCCGACGTTCCCCTCGTCTTTCGCGCCACCTCCACTCCCACATCGCCGTCTTCACCTGCACCACCGGAAGAGCATCATCATCACCGTTTCCTCGGATGAAGCTGCGGCCTAATCGGCGCCACCAAAGAGGTTGTACACTAATCGCTGCATTTTCTTCTTGATTCGATCTCACGGTGCTGCCGGCGCTCGGTCCCGAGCCGACACGGCGCGGCTCCATCCACGGCGGCGTCACGGGCCACTTCCTCCACGGTGTCGCTCCCTCGGCGGCGACGTCCACATCAGTAGGACCTGCTGCTGCTTTAGCTCTCGCTCACGATGCTGCTCTGCTCTTGCTCTCGGTCCCCTGCCTGGTCTGCTCTTGCTATTGCTCTTGCTCGCGCTGCTGCTCTCGCTCTTGCTCTTGCTTGCGATGCTGCTCCAATTTAGCTACACTTGATCGGTGAACCGACTTTTGGGTTAGTCGATTTTCGAGAGGTGGGGGCTCGCCGGGGTGAAGGAAGAACTAGCCGCAACAGGGAGGGGGGCTCGCCGGAGAGGTACCCCACTATCTATCTTAGAGTTCATGATGGGGGCGGTGGTCGCCGGCGATGGTGGGGCGGTGGCGTGGGGATCGCCGGAGAAAAAGCTCGGCACGGGGGGGCCTTGTAACATCCCAAAATTCTAAATTTTGGAATGTTATAAACAAAGAGATAGATTTGATTGATTGCTTGATTGATTGACTGAAAGTGAGTGATTTCGAAACTTTTTGAAAGTTAGATGAGAGGGAATAAAAGGACTTTCCCAAACTTTCATTTTGCTTTCATGATCTTAGGGAATTCAAATTCTTTTCATCACAAAACCCTGGAGAGAAGATGACATGACTTCTTCCATTTGTTTAAATGACGAGGGGTGTTGAAAATATTTGAATTTCATTTGGAAAATATTTCCAATTCTGAAACTTTATGCAACTCAATGATTTTCACGGCGAAGATAAAATGACTTCTTCAAAACATATGAAATATGAGTTGGGAGTTTCAAAGAATTAAATCCAAAGTTCTTTTGAATTTATTTCCAATTTGGAGTTATTTGAGTTTTATTCAAAATATTTTTCTCAAAAAACAAAATATATGGAAAATAGGGTAACATGATTCCCTACATCAGAAAATTGGAGAGAAATTAATTTGAAATCATTTTGGTATTTTTAAAATGATTTTCAGTGGATTTTATTAGGGCAGTAGCACTGTTTGTTTTATTTGAAATTTTGTGTATTTTAATTGAAGCTAGAATAATGTTCATCATGTAGGAAATCTTTTTCTGAAAATTTTGATATATTCTATGCCTATATAATATTTTTATTTATTTGGTTTTATTATTTTTAATTGTCTCATTTTAAAAAAAAACAAATGTTTAAAAAAGGGCATGGCGCCTTGGGCCATAGGCCCAAGCCGCCATAGCCACCGGCCGGTCAAGGCCAAGGCCACGCACGCACCACGCACCTAGGGGAGCCAGGAGCCCCATGTTTCCTATTCTATTACAAATCCTAGTATAATTTGATCCCTTTTGTTATTCCGTTTTTTATTCCTAGGATTCATAATCCTAATCTTTTTATTGTAACCTACCCAAAGCAAAACCCCTCCCCTCCCCAATATAAATACCCAAGCACCCCTCCAACACATCAAATCAACTCTCCTCTCCTCTCCTCTCCTCCTCCTCCTCCCTTGGCAGGTGCCGCCACCGCCATAGCCGCCGCCGCCCACACGCCGCCGCCTTGCCCTTTGCCGCCACCACTTGCTGCCGCCGCCACCCGCCGCCGCCGCCGGAGCCCCTCGCCTCTTCGAGGTACTAGCCCCGCGCCGCGTCACCTTTTCTTTTCCGATTTCGTTCCGGTTTTCTAGATCGGTTTTCTAGATCGGTTTTTCGTTTCGGTTTTCTTTCCGAAACCCTAGATCGGTTTTCTCGCCGGTTTTTCTTTCCGGTTTTGTTTAGCGAGCGTTCGCTCGATAGATTTTCTTTTTATTTTTAATTTCCGCCAGGGACCTATCCGTAGTCCCTAATCTTCAAACGTTCATAACTTTTTACTCGTAAGTCGGAATCCAACGAAACCAACGCCCACTTCTTCGTTATGATCTCCTCTATCCAGTAATACAACTCAAACATGTTTTTGAAAGTTTTAAAATTTGAATTAGATCAGATTTGAATTCAAACTGCGTTTGATCATAACTTGAGTTTCGTAACTCCGATTTAGTTGATTCTTTTTGCAAATCGAAGCTCTTGACCTAAACTTTCTGGTAAGGCCAAATTCACAAAATTTTGGTACTGTTTGAAAATGTTTTATGTTGCAAGAGTTATTTTCTTGGTTTTGATATTTTCTGAATCGTCTTCTTCGATCTTTCCGATCTTTTGAGTGATTGCTTATGTGTGGTTACTATTGCTTGATTACGATAGATTGACCGGAGTGTGACGAGTAGAACTATCAAGAGTTTTGAGTGCGAATCATCTTCATCAACTTTGCGGGCAAGTAACACTTTGATCATACTCTTCTCATACCCAGTTTTTATGCATTAGATCTATTCCTCAAACACTTGCATGATTAGGATCTAATTAAATTGTGGGATGGGAAGTAGTTTGAGGTAGTACCTATTACCTGTTTTATTATCAAACCCTTGGGAGTTACTTCTACGTTTGCTTATTACGCCATGCTATGCTCGTGAGCGTGGATTGAGTTTGAGTGAATATCCATGATGGATGTGAGATTGTTAATTAATGGTTTATCTAAGGTGGCAACTTAAACACACGGGTGGATTGAGGCACCTGGTTTCTATCAGGACTTGTCTCAGATTTCTTGGACCGCCACCTGTGCTCAAAGGGATCATAAGATTATTCAAACTAGAAACTTCCATGTGCAGCCACAAGCCATTATGGGCTCTCGCATAGTTGACTAAGTTGTGTGAACTCTTACGGGTAGGCTAGCTGATGTAGGGGATGTAGGTTGGTACGGTCTACCCACATGTAAGGTGCTAGCGCTTACGAAAGACTATGTCTCGGTCATCCGTTTCTCAAACACCATGTAGTCACGAGAAACCAAACGGAGGCGATCGAGTCTTGTGGGGAAAAGTGCGCAAACCTCTGCAGAGTGTATAAACTAATCATGATTAGCCGTGTCCCCGGTTATGGACAATTTTGAGACTTGATCATCACGTTACTTAATATAATTTGTTTGGGTTTAATGAGTACTTTTAATCGGGATTGAGGATGCTGTCAACCATTCTCAATGTTCAACAACCACCATGATAGTTAAATAAACTTATTTCTTTGAAGTAGGGAAAAATTGGCTTTTACATAAAAGCTGTAACCATAGAGCTTTCCACCAGCCATATATGCATGTAGTATAGCCTATTCTTTCATTACTCTCTATGTGTTACATTGCGGCATATTCCATGTCTTGACCCGTTTTCGGGCTGCAACTTTTCATGTTGCAGACTTTTCGAACTGACAGTAAGTGATACGTTAGGGTTACGATTTCCTATACTCAACTTTGCCGTTGGTGTTGATGGGAATCCACAACCTTGTTGCTTCCGCTATATTTTGGATCGAGGTAATAGTATTTGCGCTACTTTATACATGTGATTTACCTCTGTTATAAATCCTTCGAGTACTGTGTGTGTCAGCATACCGATCCAGGGATGACACGAAAGCACAGAGACTTGATCCATTCGGGTCGGGTCGCTACAAGATGGTATCAGAGCACATGTTGACTGTAGGATGTGACCCTAGAAAATGGCAAGCCCATAGGAAAGATTTTTCTCTACAACTTTCTTTTTCAAAAAGATCTTTTACCTCTCTTCTCTTCTGAGCTTATTCAAATATTTTCCCTTTTAGTGAGACCATACCCCTTTTCCCCTTTTGACCACGAAGATTCGTCTGATGATGAGACCACTCCAAGGAGGCAAGATAACGGACAACTAAGACCATTTGGAATGAAGAGGACTTTACCGTGTAAATGGAAACTACAACTGTTGAAGACTCCGAAGACTTGGAGAAATTGAAGGCTTTGATGAATTCCCAGATTTTATGACCTAGAAAGGTTACGCTTATGGAACTTGGCAGACTATGGAAGTTATCAATACCCGAGATCAAGGTGTATTGGATCTGGAGTGTTACATCAGAAAGTTAAGATGGACCCACAAGAAGCTAAATTTTGACAAGGAAGTATTTCATGAAGAACTTCGGGATCCGTGGCTGAAAGTAGACAGCCGAGGAGCAAAACCTTGAGACATCAAAGTTTTGTCGAGGCGAAGGACGAGGGACCATGGTTCATGTCAAGGAAGTTGAAACCAGAAGTTTGGAATGCAACTCCAGAAATATTACAGGACGTCGCGAGAGACTTCGCGTCAACAGAGATAATCTGGCAAAAGAACTTGAGCAGGACAAGCACGATTGGAAGAAGCCATCGGAGACATGAACAAGACTTGAAGAGTTTGATGGCGTTGAAGATTTATTAACCCTTAGAAGACCTAACCCCTGTTACATACATGCGTTAGATGCGACGATTGTGAGCTGTCATTTGTTTGATGTTTTTCCGACAGCCACAATAAAATCTGCCTTTTCAAAACTTTTGTTTGTATTGAGTGCATCCCTCTCGATCTCTCTTATCCCACCCCAAACCCATGGACCCATTAGAGGAAGAATGGAGATGAGCTTGTATTCTCTGGACCGATGAGTCAATTGAAGACGGACCGATGGATTCAGAACATGGAGGGTCACATGGGGAATAACCCTATAGCCGGAAAGTATATGAACCAGCATGCTCTTCAGTGCTTTGAAAGAAGTGCTGCTACTTGGTGGAGGATGTACCAAACCATCAATGGATTGCAAGGAGTAACCACTTGGAAAGAATTTAAGTTGACTTTGCCAAAGTCTCGTCTTGTGTCCTAGAAATTGAAGCGATGGAAGTGATATGAAGAAACCATGCGCATGCAAGATTTGTGGAGAAATAGCACACAACCATAAGGAACACAAGGACGAATACCCTCATAATCGGAGGATTATCAAAGGAGTTAGCCGAGGATTTTCAGGGAACTTTGATTGGAGATTATTCCCAAAAGGTTTTATTGCATCAATGGAAGTTCAGTCTACATTGTTCGGAAAGATCCGTGAAGCTCAGGAGGATGACAAAGAGATTTCCGAGGTAAAAGAGAGGATGAGTAAAGGAAAGGCCAAAGGTTTTCGTAAGGATGAGCACGACACCTTATGGTTTGAGGACAGTGTACATATACCCAATAATGCAGAGATCAGAAGTTAATGCTTCAGAGGCTCATGACTCACCATACTTGATTCGCCTGGAAACACCAAGATGTATTCGGATTTGAAGGAGTGTTTACGGTGGACTGGTATGAAGAAGGATATTGCAGAGTATGTAGTCGTAGGTGACGTATGTCAGAGAGTGAAGGCAGAGCATCAGAAGCTAGTCAGAGTACTACAGCCTATGCTAATACCTGAATGGAAGCAGGATAAGCTTGGCATGGATTTCATTACCAGATTTCCCAGAACCCGAACGGGATATGATTCTATCTGGGTAGTAGTTTATTCGCTTGATCAAAGTGGCTCGCTTTATCCCAGAGAAAACCACCTATACAAGTGCGAAGTTGGCCAAGATATATATTTGAGAAAGGATCGTATGTCTTCATGGAGTTCCGAGGACCATCGTAGAGGAACACAGTTTACCTCAAAGTTTTGGAAACAGCTGCACGGACTTTGGATACTAGGCTAGAGTTCAAGATTACCTTTCATCCGCATGAGCAGATGGATAAATCAAGAGAGTCAATCAGATACCGGAGGACATGTTGAGAGCGTGTGCGCTAAATTTTGGATCTAGTAGTGATGATAATCTACCTTACGCTGAGTTCTCATACAACAAAGGTTACCAAGTCAGTTTGGAGATGGCCCTTTTGAAGCTTTGTATGGGAGAAGGAGCCAGACACCGTTGATGTGGGAAGAAGTTGGAGACCGTTAGTTGTTTGGACCAAATGTGATCAATGAGTGAGAAGAGAATGTTAAGTTGCTTCGAGATAGACTGAAGGTAGCTCAGTCCAGGCAGAAGAGTTATGCAGACTCAAAAACGCAAGGAGATAGTCTATGAAATCGGAGACAGAGCATATCTTTGTGTGCCACCTCTGTGAGGAGTTAAATGATTTGGAGTTAAGGGAAAGTTAGCCCCGAGATTTGTAGGACCATACCGAGTTTGGAACGTATGGGAGAATTGGCTAACAAGTTGGAGTCACCCGAAGGACTGTCAGGAGTTCATGATGTGTTTCACGTTTCCCAGTTGAAGAAGTGCCATGCAGAGATGGCCAATATTCCCCTGTAAGGACGCTTGACCCTGGAAAGGGTAATGATGTTCCACAAAGTGGATATGGACTTCATAAGTATAAGTTTTTATCTCGGTATGTGGGACATCCCACGAGGATGAAGAGATGAAGTACTATTGGATATAAAGGAGGTAGAATGTTGATTATGGAGCAACTGTAACTCCATGCTGAGTCTGAGTAATCACGTTTTAATTCGGTGCCAATAGAAGGAAGGAAGACATTACAATTGGATGGATTTTAAGTATACTAGGAAGTTGGAAGTTGGAATAATGACCAGTTGCCCAGATGATGAGTTCAAGGTTTACAAGTGATGAGGTGGGCCCATAACCCACAGGCCCCAGGACTTGCCAAGAAGCAAGCACACTCTTGCTGAAGGAAAAACCTGGAAGAGTTATGATTTTATCGATAGGCGATCCTATAGGAGTTTACATAAAACACGAGAGTTGTTAAGGAGCGATAGATGTTTGTTTGGCTTGCAGAATCAATGGATTTTCCGAACTTGGTTCGTCGACAAGAGAAATTCTGCAATGCTTGTGAGGATGACCGAGTGTTAGAATGCGAGATTCGCTAAACCATGTACAAGGAAATGATTTGGAGTGCGGGATGGATTGATCACCATACCGACTTACTCTTATTATTCGCTTGCTATATGGGATGGTAAATCTGAGTGACTTACCTATAGTAGCGAGACGACGATCAAAACCCTGTTCAAAACCTTAGAATGGTTTAGGTATTTTTTCCCTTGTACACGGCAGTTGTTGCCAACCGTAGGTTATACGGTGAGGTTCAACCCAGACCCATTTCATGCAGGACAAACCATAAATTGTTGACCACCGGAGATATCGATAGTTGTTTAGAATTGGCGCTGCAGACCGTCGACTAAGAAGACCCAGTTTCTGGATAACCTTACCAAGATAAAAGGACAAAATAATTGAGGAAAAGGTTATGCCACTACCGGAAGAGCCCAGAGAAGGAATTTTCCTTACAATCTGAGAAGACCGACACTGTCAACAATAAGGATGGAGTATATGAGTTTTGATGGAACCGTAACAATGCTTCTAAGGGTGGTAGCACCCGAGACCCCGGAGATGATCGGTAGATTTTGAAGACCCCCAAACCCTAACCTATTTCTTGCTAGCCTCTCCGAATCTCGAGGACGAGATTCATTTTAAGGGTGGTAGTTTGTAACATCCCAAAATTCTAAATTTTGGAATGTTATAAACAAAGAGATAGATTTGATTGATTGCTTGATTGATTGGTGAAAGTGAGTGATTTGAAACTTTTTGAAAGTTAGATGAGAGGGAATAAAGGACTTTCCCAAACTTTCATTTTGCTTTCATGATCTTAGGAATTCAAATTCTTTTCATCACAAAACCACGGAGAGAAGATGACATGACTTCTTCCATTTGTTTAAATGACGAGGGTGTTGAAAATATTTGAATTTCATTTGGAAAATATTTCCAATTCTGAAACTTTATGCAACTCAATGATTTTCACGGCGAAGATAAAATGACTTCTTCAAAACATATGAAATATGAGTTGGGAGTTTCAAAGAATTAAATCCAAAGTTCTTTTGAATTTATTTCCAATTTGGAGTTATTTGAGTTTTATTCAAAATATTTTTCTCCAAAAACAAAATATATGGAAAATAGGGTAACATGATTCCCTACATCAGAAAATTGGAGAGAAATTAATTTGAAAACATTTTGGTATTTTTAAAATGATTTTCAGTGGATTTTATTAGGGCAGTAGCACTGTTCGTTTTATTTGAAATTTTGTGTATTTTATTTGAAGCTAGAATAATGTTCATCATGTAGGAAATCTTTTTCTGAAAATTTTGATATATTATATGCGTATATAATATTTTTATTTATTTGGTTTTATTATTTTTAATTGTCTCTGTTTAAAAAACAAATGTTTAAAAAAGGCCTTGACGCCTTGGGCCAAAGGCCCAAGCCGCCATAGCCACCGGCTGATCAAGGCCACACCTGCCACGCACCTAGGGGAGCCAGGGAGCCCCAAGTTTCCTATTCTATAACAAATCCTAGTAGAATTTGATCCCGTTTGTTATTTCGTTTTTTATTCCTAGGATTCCTAATCCTAATCTATTTCTTGTCCCCTACCCCAAGCAAAACCCCTCCCCTCCCCAATATAAATACCCAAGCACCCCCTCTCCAACACATCAAATCAACTCTCCTCTCCTCTCCTCTCCTCCTCCTCCGCAGCAGCAGCAGTGCCGCCGCCGCCATAGCCGCCGCCGCCCCACACCGCGCCGCCGCCCCTTGCCACTGCCGCCACCACTTGCTGCCGCCGCCACCCGCCGCCGCCGGAGCCCCTCGCCTCTTGAGGTACTAGCCAGCCTTGGCGTCACCTTTCTTTTTCGATTTCGTTCGGTTTTCTAGATCGGTTTTCTAGATCGGTTTTCTAGATCGGTTTTTCGTTTGGTTTTCTTTCCGAAACCCTAGATCAATTTTCTCGCCGGTTTTTCTTTCCGGTTTTGTTTAGCGAGCGTTCGCTCGATAGATTTTTCTTTTTATTTTTAATTCCCGTCAGGGACCTATCCGTAGTCCCTAATCTTCAAACGTTCATAACTTTTTACTCGTAAGTCGGAATCCAACGAAACCAACGCCCACTTCTTCGTTATGATCTCCTCTATCCAAAGAATACAACTCAAACATGTTTTTGAAAGTTTTAAAATTTGAATTAGATCAGATTTGAATTCAAACTGCGTTTGATCATAACTTGAGTTTCGTAACTCCGATTTAGTTGATTCTTTTTGCAAATCGAAGCTCTTGACCTAAACTTTCTGGTAAGGCCAAATTCACATAATTTTGGTACTGTTAGAAAATGTTTTATGTTGCAAGAGTTATTTTCTTGGTTTTGATGTTTTACGAATCGTCTTCTTGATCTTTCCGATCTTTTGAGTGATTGCTTATGTGTGGTTACTATTGCTTGATTACGATAGATTGACCGGAGTGTGACGAGTAGAACTATCAAGAGTTTTGAGTGTGAATCATCTTCATCAACTTTGCAGGCAAGTAACACTTTGATCATACTCTTCTCATACCCAGTTTTTATGCATTAGATCTATTCCTCAAACACTTGCATGATTAGGATCTAATTAAATTGTGGGATGGGAAGTAGTTTGAGGTAGTACCTATTACCTGTTTTATTATCAAACCCTTGGGAGTTACTTCTCGTTTGCTTATTACGCCATGCTATGCTCGTGAGCGTGGATTGAGTTTGAGTGAATATCCATGACAGATGTGAGATTGTTAATTAATGGTTTATCTAAGGTGGCAACTTAAACACACATCCTGGGTGGATTGAGGCACCTGGTTTCTATCGGGACTTGTCTGTATTTCTTGGACCGCCACCTGTGCTCAAAGGGATCATAAGATTATTCAAACTAGAAACTTCCGTGTGCAGCCACAAGCCATTATGGGCTCTGGCATAGTTGACTAAGTTGTGTGAACTCTTACGGGTAGGCTAGCTGATGTAGGGGATGTAGGTTGGTACGGTCTACCCACATGTAAGGTGCTAAGCGCTTACGAAAGACTATGTCTCGGTCATCCGTTTCTCAAACACCATGTAGTGCGAGAAACCAAGCGGAGGCGATCGAGTCTTGTGGGGAAAAGTGCTAAACCTCTGCAGAGTGTATAAACTAATCATGATTAGCCGTGTCCCCGGTTATGGACAATTTTGAGTATCTAGTACCGGATATCCTGTTGATCTCATCACGTTACTTAATATAATTTGTTTGGGTTTAATGAGTACTTTTAATCGGGATTGAGGATCTTTGTCAACCATTCTCAATGTTCAACAACCACCATGATAGTTAAATAAACTTATTTCTTTGAAGTAGGGAAAAATTGGCTTTTCCATAAAAACTGTAACCATAGAGCTTTCCACCAGCCATATATGCATGTAGTATAGCCTATTATTTCATTACTATCTATGTGTTACATTGCCAGCATATTCCATGTGCAGACCCGTTTTCGGGCTGCAACTTTTCATGTTGCAGACTTTTCAGACGACGAGTAAGTGATACGTTAGGGTTACGATTTCCTATACTCAACTTTGCCGTTGGTGTTGATGGGAATCCACAACCTTGTTGCTTCCGCTATATTTTGGATCGAGGTAATAGTATTTACGCTACTTTATACATGTGATTTACCTCTGTTATAAATCCTTCGATCTTGTGTGTGTCGACATACCGATCCGAGGATGACACGAAGCACGAGACTTGATCCATTCGGTCGGGTCGCTCTGAGCCTAGAGGGATGGCGGGTCGGCGGACGGCGGTGGGGATTGTTTTCGGGCGGGCGGCGCGCCCGGCCATGGCGTGAGGGGCTGCTGTTTGGCCGGCTCAGGGGGTGGAGGTTGAAGATGAACCGCAGGCCCTTGATTTCGTATCCAACGGCTACAAAATCGACTGACCAGAGATGAAAAAGTCAGTCGACCGACGTGTAGCCTCACCTTGCTAGTGCGTTCAGTTTCGACAGCAAAATTCAGTTTCGACAGCAAAATTCAGTTTCGGCAGTTAAGTTTAGTTTCGACAGTTAAGTTCAGTTTCGGCAGTTAAATTCAGTTTCGACAGTTAAGTTCAGAGATGAGCGGCTGATGTATTTTACATCTAGCACTTTGTGGTTATGTATTTTACGTCATGTATTGGAGATGCTATTAGAATTCCACTTCGAGTTAACGTTGTTCGTTGTCTCTCTTGTCCTGCTTCAGCCTCGGCGTCGTACAACTCATCGGAGCTGCTCCAACGATGAAACCCTCCATCACAGCGGAGCAGTACCTTGGGATCCATCTCCAGACGCCTAAGATCTTCGTCCCCTCCTCCGAGAACAAATTCAGCCGGAGTATCCTCACCGGCCAACCCAATCACGCTGAGATCGATATGGCTTCGCCAAAGAGGTTGTACACTTGTTGCATCTCTTTTTTACTCTACATGTTATATATATTGTCCACTGAGCACACGGGTTTGTTCCTTTAGTGTCTCCTTGAAAGAAAAAATGTAGGAATTTTAATTTTCACTTGTCCTCCTTTTCAAATTCCTATTCATGAAGCACAAGACTAAGAGATAGTAGCATAATAGCATTATAACCGTACATTTTCTTGTGGTTTGACTTAATCTCACCATGCTTCTTTGCATCTTGTGATCTTCCTATTGTTGTGAATCAAACACCCAGATTGGCAGAAATCCTATGTTTTTAAATTCTCTGTTTTGCACATATATTCCTATCCTATTCCTGTCTATTTCCTATCCCTGCATTGTTAGAATCCTCAAATTCAAACAAGCCCTTACTCAATTACTTCTGTTACAGATATGTGTCAAAGAAAACCTTGTGTGGTTTGTCCTGCTCCTGCGGCGCCGTGTTCCACACCACCTCAGCTGCTCCAACGATGGAAGGGTTCTGTCGGCGTTCTGGGAATGGGGGTCCCCAGACTTGCCTGCCTGCGGCCTGCGGCGTGGCTTGAAGGGGGGCCCAGCAGGGCCCATCTTCATCAATACAAGACCCAAGACCCTCGCGAGGGGCCAAGCCTCGCGGGGCGGACGACGCGGAGCTTCCTCAGGCACGGCCTCATCAGGCTGGCTCACGAGGAGGCGGAGAGATCAAGGCGGGTACCTCACGAGGTGCCCATGACGCAAGCTATGGCGACCAAAGGCGCCCGGTGGCGCCAGCCATGATGTCCTCCTTTCCTCTTTGGTGCAAAGGGAGCAAGCGCAGGCAAGAGCATCAAGAAAAGGCACCCGTTTCGGTGCAACGAGACCAAGACCAGTCCAACGGTGGGGAGGAAGTCATTGTGGAGCCCAGGCCGGCGTCACCACCAGAGCCTTTAGCAGGCGAGGACCAACTTTAGTCAGGATAAGTGTGCCAGATGTTCCCCTTCAAAATGGCCAAGTGTTGGCGCCCTTCCCGCTCAATATTTAGGAAGAGGCCCAGGGCCTTTGCTTCTAAATAGGACTAGCCACCCCCAGGGTAGAGGCACCTAGCATCTAGCAACCCGGCAATCAGTTAGAAAGGCATAGGCAACAGACAGAGAGAGAAGGGCGGCTGAACTCCTCCTAGCAGTTCATCGCCCCAGCCAAGAGTAGACCCTTGCGAGGCTGTTCTTCCTTGTATTATTCATCATCATCAGCCCAAGAGGCAATCCACCACCACACACTGGAGTAGGGTATTACACCACATCGGTGGCCCGAACCAGTATAAACCTTGTGTCTCTTGTGCTGTTCTTTCGATAGCTTAGATCTTTGCGAGGCGGAGGGGTGTAGATAGGTAGGAGGTCTAATCTCCGCGCGCACCCCAGAGTTCGAACCTCAAGGGTCTGCCGGAACCCGAAATCCGACATTTGGCGCGCCAGGTAGGGTTGCACCGGAATTCGTCTTCCACCGCTACGTTCTACTCCAACCATCGCGTCCATGTCTGACGCACGTCGGGCCCGCGCCGAGCGCCGGGCTGCCCTCGCTTCCCGCGTCGCCCAGACGGCTCCCGTCGGTGGGTGTCCTCGCCGTTCCCCGTCACCAGCCGTCAACGCCGCCACCGGACCGGCGGGGAATGAGCAGCAAGCGTCGTCTCAGCATCCATCCATGCGGCAAGACGGCCGCACCGCTACTCCCTCGCTCACCCCAGCTGGTTCTTCGTCCCGCGCGCTCCACGCACCCATGGAGGCTCGAGTTGCGCTCATCGCGGCAAACGAGCTCCTGCGCTACTGTCCCGTCGACGACGTCTATGAAGAATGGCTCGACCGTGTCGCCGAGCTCGTCCGCGCCGCGGGGGGCTCTTCCGCGCCGTCCGTTCCGCTGCACCCCACCCCGCCCCGCACGGGCGACGAAGCTCCGGGGGCGCCCCAGCCGCCTCCTCATCAAGAAGACGCCATGGATCCAAGGCGTGTGGCCCCTGGGCGGAACCCGCTCCGTCAGGTGCCGGAGCGGCAAGAACAGAGCTGCCAAGAAGTCCCTCGCCCGCAAGAAGCTGCCCGGACGCTCCCTACTCCGGCACGTCGCGACCACGCTCCTGCTCCCGCACGTCAAGACCCCGCGCTGCTCCTAGCTGCAGCACACGGGGACCCGCAAGACCAAGCTCTCCGCCACCCAAGGCCTCCCGTGGCCACAGCAGGCTGCCGCGCCTTCACCGCCGAGCTACGCAGCGTTGCGTGGCCCGGCAAGTTCAAGCCAGACCTGCCTCCTCGCTACGACGGCATGGCCGACCCTGCGGAGTTCCTCCAGCTCTACGAGCTGGGCATCGAAGCTGCCAACGGAGAAGAGAAGGTCATGGCGAACTGGTTTCCCATGGCGCTCAAGGATGGGGCCCGCACCTGGCTCCTGAATCTGGCTCCAGGCACGATCTCCTCCTGGGACGAGATGCGCACCCGCTTCATCGCCAACTTCCAAGGTGCTCACAACCGGCCACCCGCCGTGAGCGACATGCGCCGCATCAGGCAACAACCCGGAGAGACCCTGCAGAAGTACATTCAGCGCTTCAACAACGCACGCCTCAAGATTCCTAGTGTGTCCGAGGAGGCCATCATCTCAGCCTTCTCCGACGGCGTGCGCGACGTCGAGATGAAGGAGGAGCTGGCGATGCATGAAGACTTGTGCACTTCCTTGGAGCTGTTCAACTTGGCGACCAAGTGCGCTAGGGCTGAGGAAGGGCGTCTCTCCCTCCTCGAGCCGCCTGCCGCAGACCCAGAAGAGAAGAAGCTCAAGGCCAAGGACGTGAAGCGCAAGGGGGCTGCCGTGCTCGCGGCAGAACCAGACACCAAGCGGGGCAAAGATCAGCCCGAATCCTCTAGGGGCAGTCGGTACTGCGTGTACCACGACCTCCACACCCACAACACCAACGAATGCCAAGAGCTCCGAGCCGTGCGGGAAGGAAGGATCGGCCGTCGTCCCGACCGCGTTGACCGGGGCTACGACCGAGGAGGAGGAAGAAAGCAGGGCGCTGGGAAAACCGTGGCCCGCGCCAAGGGTGGCGGGATCAACCTCGCGAGGATCGCTGGCGAGACCCGCCTCGCGAGGGGGACTGGAGGGATCAGCCCCGCGAGGATCGCCCGCAAGGCAACGCAGGCCTCCCTCCGCTGCCGCCTCAGCCAAGGAGAAACGAGGACCGCCATCAGGACAAAGGGGCTGGGGGCTTCCAGGAACCGCGCGCGATCGCCTGCATCCTGGGCGGAGCTCAAGCCCCAGCGTCTCAGTGAATCTTCAAGCAGTTCGCCCGCGAAGTGAATGCAGTCCTCCCCAAGCTCGAAGCCACGCGGCCTCTCAGGTGGTCGGCGTGCGCCATCAGGTTCAGCTCAGCGGATCAGCTCAAGTGCGCGGCCACAGCCGGAGTCCTCCCAATGCTTTGTTCCCCAATCATCAGCAACGTGGTGGTAACCAGGACCCTCATCGATGGTGGGGCAGGGCTCAACGTCATGTCCATGGAAACATTCAACAATCTCCAAGTGCCCTACAACCAGCTTCAGCCAACCAAGTCTTTCTCCGGAGTCACCGATGGCTCCACGGTCCCGATTGGGCAGGTCCGCCTCCCTGTCACCTTCGGGGCACGCAACAACTACCGCACCGAGCTCATCGACTTTGACGTCGCTCACATTCGCCTGTCGTACAACGCCATCCTCGGGTACCCAGCGCTGGCCAAGTTCATGGTCGTGACTCACCACGGCTACAACGTCCTCAAGATGCCAGGGAGTGGCGGAGTCATCACGGTGCCCTGTGAAGAGAAGGACGCGGTGTGCTCCCTAGAACGAGCCTTTCAGGCAGCATCACTCGAAGACCCGGATCGCGGAAGCAGGAGGCTTCCCGAGACCACAACCAAGAAGAAGAAGACATCGTCAGGCCCGGACCCTCAGGAGGCAGGCCCCTCAGGGCCCGCGCCTGCCCAAGGGGAACCGCCTTCTATCGCATAGGAAAGCGCGCCTGGCGCCCTCCTCAGGCAGGGCTCGGGGGCTCTCCCCTGGAGGGCCACCGACCTGGCTAAGGTCACGAGGGAGGCGCTTGGGCACCACATGGAGGCGTGCTTCGAAGCACGTTTCCCTCAAGAAGGAGCAAGGCAAGGAGGGTCGGACCCTCAGGAGTTCGTCAGCAAGGCCATTCAAGAGCTACAGGAGTCAAGAGTCATGAGAGGCGGCCGCCGCCTACCAGCTGTGGCTCCCCATCCAGGCGAGGATGGTGGGCTGCGCGTCTGCATCGACGTACCAGGGCTCAACCAAGTCGCCTCTCTGGAGTGCCTCTGGCCCTCGCGGGTGGGGCGTTGCGAAGGTCCACCCCACAACTACGTTCGCATGCCTTACGGCTTGCCGAACGCGGCTGCCGCGTACCAGCGCCTCATGAGGGGCATCATGGAGGCTCAAGAGGCCAGGCGTTCCGCAGCCTTGGCGGAGATGGAGATGATCCGCGAGGAGCCAACAGCGCCTCCAGAGCCTCCCGAGGCTCCTGGGCCTGGGGGTTCGTGAGGATCGGCTTCCGCGGCCCACCGAGTCTGCTGCACCAACACTCCTTCGTCCTCGACATCATCAGGTGACATCTTTCCAGTTTCATTTCCAGCTGGGAGCGCCCCCCAGGGCTGCATTACTCCCAGTACGCGTGGGTCCTTCCCTGCGGCATGTATCCCTTTTATTTCATGTCATGTCGTTAGCTTACCTTGTTGGGGGCGCCCCTCGGGCTGCATCATCCCCAAGCCGCTCGAGCCAAACCCAACGACATGTATCCCTCTTGCGTTTATTTATGGTTAGGCGTTCGACCCACCATGCTTGATTATTCGTTGCCGGTCCACGGCACCTCTTCTTCTCCATGTTGACCACTTGCACGTTAAAGGGGGGGGGGGTACCTGAGCATTGCGACTCAGGGCTCTTACTGGCTCTCCAGCCCTCACCCTCTGGCCTTGTCCACGGCATGGCGACCTGGCATATCAGCGACGGCTGAGACCAGCTCGAGGGCCGGGACCCGAGGACGTAGAGTGCCGGCATCTAACCAAATTTGCAGGAACACATCACAAGATAAGGCCCAGTGCCAGGCGCAACCCGCCTAGAGGTAGGGCCCCGTGAGTCCCGCGCTGGCTCACGGGTGCCCAGATACACCTCACCAGGCCCTACCGTGCCAGCCACGTGTCAGGGCGGGGCTGTACACGCCCCGGGGGCTCCTCCCGGAGGGGAGCCCCCTCCCACGTACCAGTGGAAGCACCATGCTCCGTGCTGGCTGACGACACTACCGAGGAGCGGCTATGCCCGTACACATACGGAAGCGCTATGCTCCGCGCTGGTGATAAACAACTGAGGGTGGCCCCCCCGGGCCGCATCAACATCAGGGAGCCCAGAGCTCAGTGTCTAGCCTCATCGCAACACCTCCCCTCGGGAGTGCCGCGCGAGGGGGCTGGGCACGGGGGCTGCGCCTGGGTCACGCCCAGACGCACGCCACCCAGCTAGGCCCCCCCGGGCCTGGTTCGTCGCGCGTCTCTCCCCGAGCGGAGCAAGGGTACGAAGGCCGTTTGAGCGTCAAGGGAGACTCCTGAGCATCGCGACTCAGGAGCCTAACTGGTCACGTAGCCCCTCACTCCTTTGGTCCCGTGCTGGTTTCCGGTCGGGGCTAATCTTTGGGTGAGAATGCTGGCAGGGCCGGGCTCTGTAGGCGTAGAGCGGTAGATCCACCTACATCACACCTCCCTACTTGCTTTTAGATGCGCCAAGGGGACTCACGAGCATCGCGACTCAGGAGCCTAACTTGTCACGTAGCCCCTCACTCCTTTGGTCCCGTCCTGGTTTCCGGTCGGGGCTAATGCTGGGTGAGGTATGCGCGGGGTCGGGCTCTGCCGGCGTAGAACGTAAGCAAGTAGGAAGGAAAAGCGTAAATTCAAGGAATTTAAAAGCAAATATTACAGTCCATACTGTCATCTCAATACCAAACGCAAGTTTAAACGCCTCCCCGAGGCATGATACATGTGCAGGGATTAAAAGCAGAACAGGAGCCGCAGCGGAGTCACTTGTCGGTGGTGGAGCAGCGTGGGTAACCGCCTCATGGAGCGGCAGGTCGGCGCCTTGCCCGGCTTGGTGCTGAAGGCCCAGAACTTCCCCAGCAGAGCCTCCGCGTGACCCTTCACGGCCTCGGCAGCGGCAGCGGCACGCTCGCCGCTCACTGGCTCCAGTAGGCTGTCAAGGTCGACTTTGGGGTCGCGAAGGCAAATGTGGGTGAAGACCCGCGTCAGCGCTGCAGAAGACAGGACACGCGCCTCGGCCTCGGCCGTGGGGCCAAGGCCAAGGGCGACATCCTCAAGAGCACGAACCAGGAAGGGAAGCAGCTTGGCGGGGACGTCCTCGGCGCCAGCCAGCGGGCTCTCCAGGCCGCTGGCGTAGAGCATCTTCAGCGAAGCACGAGCCTTCGCCTCCATGTCTGCAAAGGCCACGCGGTCCTTGGCAAGAACCCGGGCCTTGCCGTCCAGCTCGACCTTCATCGCCTCCAACTCCTTCTCCAGCGCGCCTAGGCGGTCGCGGCGCTTCTTGAGCTTGGCTTCCCGGCCCTCGATGGCCGCCTCGCAAGCCTTCACGCCTTCTTCTTGCTCTTGGCGAAGGCGAACCTCTTTCGCAAGCTGGTCCCACAGGCCTTGCAGCTCATCCTCCAGCGCCTTGCAGCGACCACGGACGTCAACCACCTCCCCAGGGCTGCGTCAGGAGCAGCCTTCATCTCAAGGACGGCCTGCCTCTCCTCATCGTAGGCCGTCGAGGCCTGAACCAGCGCCGCCCGAATCGAAGCGTCAGAGCGAATCCATCCTGAAGCCAGCTCCAAGCGCCCGGCCACCAAGCGAGGGTCGGAGCCAAGAAGATCCTGCCGCAGCCGATCCAGTTCAGCAGCAGCACGCTCCAGAACGGCAGGAGGGGTCGGAGAGACCGCAGTCGGTGGAGCAGGAGGAGAAGGCAGCGGCACGACCACAGCATCCTGAGGTGGAGTCTGTTGCGCCCCAACGGCTGTGGTGGCGGCAGCAGGCAAAGGCACCTCGGGAGTCACTTGGGCCATGGGGGCTGAGCTCGCCCCAGCTAGCTCAGCCAGGCCTCGCGAGGACGACCGGGCAGGAGAAGCCCGTGCGTCGCCGTCACCTTCCTCCGCGGGCAGAGGCGCTGCCGCGGATGGAACCTCAGGACCCCCTTCAGCTTCTTTGCCGCGGGCCCCAGCCTATCCAAGAAATGCGGACGTCAAGCCTCAGCAGCAGAAGAAGAAATAAAGACAAGAATCAAGCACTTACGGGTCGTCGCCAGTGAGCTCAGGCAGCCTCCGGCCAAATTTGAAGCCTGAAAGCCGGCTGGAGGGGTCAACCTCGGAGGCGGAAGGTGTGTCTGCGGTCTGCCTCCAGGCAGGGGCGGACCCACGGGAGATCAGCCCGGTCCTGTCCTTCTTCGGGATCACGGGCAAGCTCCCGCCGACCTGCTCGTCATCATCCTCGTCGTCATCGCTCGGAGAGAGGTGGAGAATGCGGGACCTGCGCCGGGGGAGGGGAGCCCTCGACTCTCCGTCAGTCGCCCCGGAGTCAGGCCCCTTCTCCCGCTCCCCTCCGTCCTCCTCTTCGCCGGAGTCGTCGGAGGACACGTCCACCGGTCCCTCGGGAGCCTCCACGGGCACGGGCCCGTCCCCGTTGAAGACGGGCATGGACTCCACCACCTGCTCCCAGTCGTCGTGGAGGAACAAGGGCGTAGGAGCGCCCTCCAACCTTGTCACCTCGCCTCCGACCAGAGATTGGAGGACCGCAGCCAGATCTCCGTCACCCAAGGCCGCGGGGCTCGGATGAGGCCTCCGCATCGGAGGTGAGTACTGCCGAAGCGGAGCCAGCTGGTGCTCCAGGAATTCCCTCGAGCGATCTGGCCGGTCGGCCGCCGCCCGCCATCTTTGGGCCGGCCTCGATTCAAGCGTCCATCTTCTCGAACACCAGTTTCGCGCGGGGGTCCGTGAGCTCCGCTCGACCCTAATCGCCGGGGCTCGTGGGAAGCTCCGTGGGCAAGATCAGCCGAGGGTGGATGCGCCCAGCATCTGCCAAGACCCACTTGCTCCTGAAGCCCTCAATCCTTTTCCCGGGCTTCAAAATGGCAATGGCGCCACCGTACGCGATGAAGCTCGCGCACGCGGAAGGAGAACCACGAGAGACCCGGAGGGAGAAGTAGTGGCGTAGCAAGGCCACTGAGGGCTGCACCCCTACGTGAGCCTCACAGTAATAGGCGAAGATTGCCAGGAGAAGGACGGAGGCATGGAGATGCAGAGCCTATAAGTTGTAATGGCGGAGGACAGAGAAGAAGAACTCGGAGAAGGGAGGCACCAGGCCAGCAGCAATGGAGCTTACAAAGAGCGGATAGAAGGTGCTCCCTCGGCCCTCAGGGGTGGTGGAGCCGGCCTTGAACACCCTCGCCCCGTCGATGCCCTGCGCCGCCGCCATCCGGCGCAACCGGGCAAGGCTCGCCTCCGACACGTTCGGCGAGTCCAGAGCAGACAAGTACCAAGCTTCGGCCGGGGACTGATGAGGCGCCATGGCTTCCTAGGTCACGCGGTCGAAGTAGATCTGGAAATTTGGAGGAAGGAAGGAGAGGCGCAAGAAAAGGGATCTAAGAAGCAACCGGAGAAAGCAAAAAGCAAAGCCTAGGAAGATGCCGCTCCTTTATCAACCTGCGCGGTTGCTGAAGCGCCCACTTCCAATCAACCGCCATGCGGCGCCCAAGGCCGCAGGCTATTAGGGCCCGCGGTGCTTCGCCCTTGCCCTTTCGCCTCTCTGCACGGCCAAGTCCGGGCGCGCCTTGGGCCCGGGGGCTGCCGCCGGCGTTCTAGGAATGGGGGTCCCCAGACTTGCCTGCCTGCGGCCTGCGGCGTGGCTCGAAGGGGGGCCCAGCACGGCCCATCTTCATCAACACAAGACCCAAGACCCTCGCGAGGGGCCAAGCCTCGCGGGGCGGACGACGCGGAGCTTCCTCAGGCACAACCTCATCAGGCTGGCTCACGAGGAGGCGGAGAGATCAAGGCGGGGTACCTCACGAGGTGCCCATGACGCAAGCCATGACGACCAAGGGCGCCAGGCGGGCGCCAGCCCGCGCAGTGTCCTCCTTTCCTCTTTGGTGCAAAGGGAGCAAGCGTAGGCAAGAGCATCAAGAAAAGGCACCCGTTTCGGTGCAACGAGACCAAGACCAGTCCAACGGTGGGGAGGAAGTCATTGTGGAGCCCAGGCCGGCATCACCACTAGAGCCTTTAGCAGGCGAGGACCAACTTCAGTCAGGATAAGTGTACCAGATGTTCCCCTTCAAAATGGCCAAGTGTTGGCGCCCTTCCCGCTCAATATTTGGGAAGAGGCCCAGGGCCTTTGCTTATAAATAGGACTAGCCACCCCCAGGGTAGAGGCACCTAGCATCTAGCAACCCGGCAATCAGTTAGAAAGGCATAGGCAACAGACAGAGAGAGAGAAGGGCGGCTGAACTCCTCCTAGCAGTTCATCGCCCCAGCCAAGAGCAGACCCTCGCGAGGCTGTTCTTCCTTGTATTATTCATCATCATCAGCCCAAGAGGCAATCCACCACCACACACTGGAGTAGGTTATTACACCACATCGGTGGCCCGAACCAGTATAAACCTTGTGTCTCTTGTGATGTTCTTTCGATAGCTTAGATCTTTGCGAGGCGGAGGGGTGTAGATAGGTAGGAGGTGTAATCTCCGCTCGCACCCCAGAGTTCGAACCTCAAGGGTCTGCCGGAACCCGAAATCCGACAGGTTCACCACAGCAGGGATCCGCTCTCCAGACTATCTTTCGCCGCCTCAGATCTTCTTCCCCGCCGCCGGCAGCCACGGCAACTGCATTACCATCATCAACTGAGCAGATGACCTTGAGGACTACACGGGTCCGCAAGATAGGTCGCACTCTTCCGTGTCTGCTTACGTTATGTGTCGCTTAATATGATGACATGCTACATTATCGTCATGTTCACCTATTAGACTCCGAGTCAGGTCTGAACTAATGCTGAAACTTGAGTTTTTAAATGGTTGTGGGGTACATATGGGGGCAGCAATCAGTACTATCTGTCTACTATCTGGTTAATCTCCGGTGTCTACTATGAGTTTCATGTTGGGTGCAAACAAACATTAAAGGAGCCATTATCTGTATTTTTTAACTAAAGCTATTATCTGCCTGCTATCATTGGTTTTGGGTCTATCCACAGTTTGCTACCATCACTCTGGATTTGTGCATGCACTCCTGAAAGGATCGAGAAGAGGTGTCTAGGGGGGGTGATTAGACACTAAGTGCCAAAAGTTGCAGTTTTGATATTCTTAAGTTTAGGTGGAGTTTAAGCACAAATTTAACACACACAATACATATCAAGAAAGCATGCAATGAGTATATGAGAAGTGGAAAGTAAAGCATGCAACTTGCAAGAATGTAAAGAGAAGGGTTTGGAGTATTCAAGCGCAATTGGAGACACGGATGTTTTTGGCGTGGTTCCGATAGGTGGTGCTATCGTACATCCACGTTGATGGATACTTCAACCCACGGAGGGTAACGGTTGTGCAAGTCCACGGAGTGCTCCACCCACGAAGGGTCCACGAAGAAGCAACCTTGTCTATTCCATCACGGCCGTCGCCCACGAAGGACTTGCCTCACTAGCGGTAGATCTTCACGAAGTAGGCGATCTCCTTGCCCTTACAAACTCCTTGGTTCAACTCCACAATCTTGTCGGAGGCTCCCAAGTGACACCTTGCCAATCTAGGAGACACCACTCTCCAAGAAGTAACAAATGGTGTGTTGATGATGAACTCCTTGCTCTTGTGCTTCAAATGATAGTCTCCCCAACACTCAACTCTCTCTCACAGGATTTGGATTTGGTGGAAAGAAGATTTGAGTGGAAAGCAACTTGGGGAAGGCTAGAGATCAAGATTCATATGGTTGGAATGGAATATCTTGAGCTCAACACAAGTGTAGGTGGTTCTCTCTCAGAACATGTGTATTGGAAGTGTATATATGTTCTGATGGCTCTCTCCACGAATGAAATGTGGGTGGAGGGGTATATATAGCCTCCACACAAAATCTAACCGTTACACACAATCTGCCAAACTCGTGGGACCGAATGGTTAAACTCGGTCGGACCGATTCAGCAAACCTAGTGACCGTTAGGATTTTCGGTGGGACTGAGATGCAACTCGGTAGGACCGATATGGTTAGGGTTAGGGCATAATGTAATCTCGGTGTGACCGATTACACAAACTCGGTCGATTTTGGTAATAAGCTAACCAGAGAGTTGGTCAGGCAAACTCAGTGAGACCGATTACTCAAACTCGATGGGACCGATTTTGATAATAAGCTAACCAGAGAGTTTGCATTGTAATCTCGGTAGTACCGATTGCTCAAACTCAGTGAGACCGATTTTGGCAATGGACATACACAGTGAGATTACAATCCCATCTCGGTGAGACCGAGATCCCTATCGGTGAGACCAATTTGCTAGGGTTTGTGGCAGTGGCTATGACATGTGAAACTCGGTGGCGCCGGATAGAAAGAATCGGTGGGGCCGAGTTTAACTTTTGGTTTAGGTCATATGTGGATGTGGGAATATAGTTGAGGGTTTTGGAGCATATCACTAAGCACATGAAGCAAGAGGCTCATTAAGCAACACATCATCCCTCCTTGATAGTATTGGCTTTTCCTATAGACTCAATGTGATCTTGGATCACTAAAATAGAAAATGTAGGGTCTTGATCTTGAAGCTTGAGCCAATCCTTTGTCCTTAGCATCTTGAAGGGGTTCCACATCCTTTAGTCCATGCCACTCCATTGTTGAACTTATCTGAAACATACTAGGTAGAAGTGTTAGTCCAACAAGAGATATGTTGACATTAATTACCAAAACCACCCAGGGAGCACTTGTGCTTTCAATCTCCCCCTTTTTGGTAATTGATGACAACACACATCAAAGCTTTAGATAAAGATATAGAGAATAGCAAGTAACTCTTTGGAAAGACATGTAACAAGCATAGGCTCCCCCTACATGTATGCAATCATGTGAATATTGAATGTAGGAGCATGTGAATGCATAAGCATGACAGAGTAAGCAATGTGTTACATGTATCTTGGCTATATGCATCAGAGCAAATGATGTGAATATGAGAAATGTACCTTCATGCTCATGAGTCCTTCTTGCAAACAGTATGTACATCAGCAAGAATTTCTCATTCACATGACTGAGATGCATATACTTACCTTGTGGTCTTGAGTTGGCTTAGGGTGGGATGAACCTGCGCAAACAAGGTTAAATAACACAGATACACCTACTAACCAGAGCAAACAAGAGAAACCACAAGAGAACCAAGACTAGGATGACATGTAGAGTGAGTACTAAGTACTACATTGGATATAGACATGTCCCCAAAAGTAAAGATATGCAATAAAATCAGAGATTTCCTTCCCTTAGATGTCTTGCTCCCCCTGAATCTGCATGGGATATTGGGAGAAGATAGGGAACAGAAAATCAGAGCAACAGAAAAGAAACAACAGAGCTTGAGCTAAAGCAAGCAAACAAACATGTCTTTCCCCTCTTGAAGACATGTGACATCTCTCCTCTTGAACACCAAGCATCTGGGTTCATTGATGATATTACTTTCTCTCCCCCCTGAGTATGCTCCCCCTATAGGAAAGATTAAGCTTTGATGTGATCTCTCTCTCTCCCCCCTTTGACATCAATTTCCAAGAAGGGCTCTTCTGGACATGTGATACAAATGGGTTGGTCCTTGAGTCACAGAGCAAAGCAGCATGTATAATATGAAGCTGGTAGAGGACAAGAATCATTGAGTGGAGCTGGAGCAAACAGAAATCAGGAATAAGTGGCAAGTTGGTGTTCCTGTGGTGAAATCGGTGGCTCCGAGTTGTGTGCTTCGGTTGCACCGAAAGGTTTCGGTTGAGCCGAAGAGAACAAACCGGTGTGACCGAGTTCATCAGAGTGAAACCACTTGTCACCTCAGCTCACTAGACAAGTAAAATCTCACAAGGATATGCAAGGAATTAACTGAAAGATTTGCAATGAATTGGGTGCAGAAAATGCCGAACAAAAAGCAAAGAAAAGAAACTAAAAGATCTAGATGAAGTTTTTTTTAAAGGGGAAACAAATATGCAAGAGACAAATGCAATAACACAGAAAAGAACACAAGAGAACTTCATCTAGAGTTGGGCGGCGACAAAGTCACCTTTGTTAGAGTATATTGACTTAGGAGTCAAGTGAGAGCACTTGATCATAGGTCATACTCATCGTTAAAGCTCAAAATGGTGTTACCATTTTTCGTTTAAGCATCTTGATGTATTCACATCTTGTCGAGTTGCTTCGACCCATGACTTGGAGTAAAGCTTCTCTAAGATAGAATAACATACCTTGGGTGGTGGTGTTGATCTTGCTCATGTAGTTCAACTTGTGTGGGTTGCTCAAGGTTGACGTAGTTCATCAAGAGTTGGGAGCACCGCTTGGAGTTTGAGTTCATCTACCTACATGGGTTAGTCTTGCAAGGAAGAGCACTTGTGTATCCAAAATGACAATTATAGGGTTCAACATAGAATTTGTCAAAGGATATGTTTGAAAGGTTTCGTGCTTCCTTGTCGTCAACCACCATTGTGTAGAGACTTGGTGATGTAGAGATTGCTCAAGATGTGAGTGAGTTGCAACCTCATATACATAGATTCAACCAAGTACCTACACGGCTTAGGTTACATGCAAGGTACAAATATATCCAAGACATATGAATAGCATCATAAGAGAAATATCAAGGATTAGTCATAGGCTCATGCCCCGCATGTATTAAATGGAGTTCCTACTCCAAGTTTGAAGCATCAATGATGTTCAATTCACCTCTCAACCTGCAAAACACTTTCTCATCAAGTGGTTTAGTGAATATATCTGCCAATTGCTTATCGGTGCGAACATGTTTTAGGTTAATGTCCCCTTTGGCAACATGATCTCGAATGAAATGATGACAAACTTCAATATGCTTAGTTCGAGAATGTTGCACGGGATTGTGAGCAATCTTAATAGCACTTTCATTTTCACATAGCAATGGAACATGTTTCACATATATCCCATAATCTTTAAGAGTTTGGGTCATCCAAAGTAGTTGAGCACAACATGAACCAGCGGCAATGTATTCTGCTTCGGCGGTGGATAAGGATACCGAGTTTTGTTTCTTGGAAGATCAAGACACAAGAGATCTACCAAGGAATTGACAAGTTCCCGAAGTGGACTTTCTATCAACCTTGTCTCCGTCATAGTCCGAATCTGAATAGCCAACAAGATCGAAAGAGGACCTCTTAGGATACCAAATGCCAAAATTTGGTGTATGGATTAAGTATCTCACTATCCTTTTCACAGCCTTAAGATGACATTCTTTAGGAGCAGCTTGATATCATGCACACATGCACACACTTAGCATAATATCGGGACGAGAGGCACATAGATATAACAATGAACCAATCATAGAGCGATAAACCTTTTGATCAACCGGTTCACCATCTTTGGTCAAATCAAGATGTCCACTAGTAGGCATGGGTGTAGTCATACCTTTGGATTCTTGCATATTGAACTTCTTGAATAAGTCTTTGGTGTACTTCGTTTGAGAGACAAAGGTACCTTCCTTAGTTTGCTTGATTTGCAAACCGAGGAAGAATTTGAGTTCACTCATCATAGATATCTCAAACTTCTCCGACATTAGCTTTCCAAACTTCTCACTAAAATGAGGGTTAGTTGAACCAAATATGATATCATCAACATAAATTTGGCACACAAATAGTTCTCCATTAACCCTTTTAGTAAAAAGAGTAGAATCAATTTTACCAATTTCAAAGCCTTTTTCAGTAAGGAACTTGGTCAAGCATTTATACCATGCTCTAGGAGCTAGTTTAAGGCCATAAAGGGCTTTGTGAAGTTTGTAAACATGATTAGGTTTCTTAGGATTGACAAAGCCGGGAGGTTGCTTAACATAAACTTCCTCCTCAATTTTGCCATTTAGAAAAGCACTTTTAATGTCCGTTTGGTATAAGGTGATATCATGGTGATTACCATAGGAAAGTAAGATGCGAATGGACTCAAGTCTAGCAGCGGGAGCATATGTCTCACCATAGTCCATACCTTCAACTTGTGTGTAGCCTTGGGCGACGAGACATGCTTTGTTGCGAACCACTTGTCCATCTTCATCTTGCTTTTTGCGAAACACCCATTTGATACCAATGATGTTGTGGTTGTTGTCGGGCTTCTCGACCAATGTCCACACTTGATTTCTCTCAAAGTTGTGTAGCTCTTCATGCATAGCGTTTATCCAATCTGGATCCTCCAATGCTTCTTCAACCTTCATAGCTTCAATGCTAGAGATGAATGAGTAATGTTCACAAAAGTTAGCTAAACGAGTTTTAGAGCGAGTGATTCTCCCGGTTTGGATATCTTTGTAGATTTGCTCGACGGGATGATCTTTGGCAATTCTTGCTCGAACTCGTGAAAGCTTTTGCTTGGGTCGGGGTGGAACATCCTCTTCATCTTGTTCTTGGCCTTCTTCATTGTTGACGTTGTCGTTCTCCTGTCATGGTGGAGAAGGAGGTTGTTGATGTTCATCTTGGTGTACTTCCTCGTTTTCTTCATCTTGGCGTGTCCCACTTGTGGATGCTTCTGTATCAACTCTTGGTTCACCTTGTCGTGAGGTAGAAGCTTCCAGTTGGACGGACAAGGTACTCTCCTTCATTTCCGTTGGATGAATCTTGCCAATGGACAACTCTTGAATTGCTTCCGAAGGGTCTTTGTCTCCTACATCAATTGGTAATTGCTCTACTTGAGAGCCGTTAGATTCATCAAACTTCACATCTACCGTCTCTTCAACCTTTCAGGTGAAATTGTTGTAGACACGGTAAGTGTGAGAGTTTGAGCCATAACCAAGTAGGAAACCTTCATGAGATTTAGGAGCAAATTTAGAACAACGATGCTTATCAAGAATGCAGCACTTTGAGCCGAATACTCGAAAGTATCCAACTTGGGGTTTGTTACTGGTGAGGAGCTCATATGTCGTCTTGCCGAGTAGCTTGTGAAGATACAAGCGATTTGTTGCATGACAAGCTGTCTCAACCGCTTCCGCCCAAAAGTGCTTTGGCGTTTTGTACTCATCAAGCATCATTCTTGCCATCTCGATAAGAGTTCGGTTCTTCCTCTCAACAACTCCATTTTGTTGAGGTGTGTACGTAGCCAAGAACTCGTGTGAAATCCCTTCTTCGTCAAGAAAGGTGTCCACGTTTGCGTTCTTGAACTCCATTCCGTTGTCGCTCCGAACCTTCTAGATCTTCACGTCAAACTGATTTTGGGCCTTCCTAGCGAAGTTTTTGAAGATCTTTTGGACCTGCGACTTGTCATCAAGAAAGAACACCCACGTAAATCTTGAAAAATCATCAACTATGACTAGACCAAATGAGTTACCACCGAGACTCTTGTAGGCATTTGGACCAAAGAGATCCATGTGAAGTAGCTCAAGTGGTCTTCTTGTGGTCATAATGTTCTTCGCGCCGTGACTTCCTCCAACTTGTTTCCCTGCTTGACAAGCACTACAAAGTCTATCCTTGTCAAATATGACATCTTTTATTCCAAGGATATGATCACCTTTAATAAGCTTATCAAGATTTCTCATTCCAACATGACCTAGTCTTCTATGCCACAACCAGCCTTTAGAAGATTTAGCAATTAAGCAAGTTTTAGGTTGAGCCCTTTTAGTGAAATCAACAATGTAAAGATCTCCTCTACGTATACCGGTAAAGACCATTTTATGATTGTCTCTCTGAAACACTTGGCAATCTACTTGATGAATAAGACATTGAAACCGAAATCCGCAAGTCTAGAAACTGAAAGTAAATTGTATCCAAGGGATTCAATGAGCATGACATTTTGTATGGAGCTATCATGTGAGATGGCCACCTTACCAAGGCCAACCACCTTACCCTTTGAGTTATCACCAAAAGTGACATATTTTCGAGGGCCGTCGTTTTCAGCAAGCTCAAGGAACATATCTTCATCTCCGGTCATATGATCAGTACATCCACTATCAAGGACCCATTCCTTTCCTCCAGCCATGTAGCCACGAAGATTTGCCATAAGACCAAAATGTCTCATTGCATCATCAAGATCATAGTCACTATTATCATCTTCATCATAGTATCCATGTTCAACATCATCTTGTGATTGATCAATTCCTAGAGAGGGTAATTCATTAGATAAATGATCATCAAAGTGGTTACCTTTATGAATTCTAATAGCTTCGGATATGATATCGCTAATGATTCCAACATTTCCTTTAGCACTCATGAGATTGGTAAGCTCAAATAGACAATCACCAAAACTAGGATCACTAGAGTTCATCTTACTCAAAGCAATAGACTTATGGAGAATTTCGTCTAAGTTTTTTAAGGAATAATCGGGAAATCGTTCCTCAAGAAATTTCCATATAGTATAGGCACAATCAAGAGTAGGCAAACTCGCAATCAAATTTTTGGGCAATCCTCTAACAATGAGCTCAACGGTTCTAAGATTACGAATCATGTCAATATCTTCATCTAGTGTGGGGTGCAAAGGATCAATATGAGGTGCACAAGGGCAAGCAATGTACTTGTTCAAATGATATTCATTGAAAATCTCAAGCATTTCATTTTTCCACTCATGAAAATATTCTCCATCAAGAATAGGCACTCTATGTCTAAGACTTCCCAAAGTAGACACATCCATCTTCCTCCAAAGGTGTTTAAACCAAGGCAATGGAGACCAATTCTCTGATACCAATTGAAAGGATCGAGAAGAGGTGTCTAGAGGGGGGGTGATTAGACACTAAGTGCTAAAAGTTGCAGTTTTTAATATTCTTAAGTTTAGGTGGAGTTTAAGCACAAATTTAACACACACAATACATATCAAGCAAGCATGCAATGAGTATATGAGTAGCGGAAAGTAAAGTATGCAACTTGCAAGAATCTAAAGGGAAGAGTTTGGAGTATTCAAACGCAATTGGAGACACGGATGTTTTTGGCATGGTTCCGATAGGTGGTGCTATCGTACATCCACGTTGATGGAGACTTCAACCCACGGAGGGTAACGGTTGCGCGAGTCCACGGAGGGCTCCACCCATGAAGGGTCCACGAAGAAGCAACCTTGTCTGTTCCATCACGGCCGTCACCCATTAAGGACTTGCCTCACTAGCGGTAGATCTTCACGAAGTGGGCGATCTCCTTGCCCTTACAAACTCCTTGGTTCAACTCCACAATCTTGTCGGAGGCTCCCAAGTGACACCTAGCCAATCTAGGAGACACCACTCTCCAAGAAGTAACAAATGGTGTGTTGATGATGAACTCCTTGCTCTTGTGCTTCAAATGATATTCTCCCCAACACTCAACTCTCTCTCACAGGATTTGGATTTGGTGGAAAGAAGATTTGAGTGGAAAGCAACTTGGGGAAGGCTAGAGATCAAGATTCATATGGTTGGAAAGGAATATCTTGAGCTCAACACAAGTGTAGGTGGTTCTCTCTCAGAACATGTGTATTGGAAGTGTAGATATGTTCTGATGGCTCTCTCCACGAATGAAGAGTGGGTGGAGGGGTATATATAGCCTCCACACAAAATCTAACCGTTACACACAATCTGCCAAACTCGGTGGGACCGAATGGTTAAATTGGTCGGACCGATTCAGCAAACCTAGTGACCGTTAGGATTTTCGGTGGGACTGAGATGCAACTCGGTAGGACCCATATGGTTAGGGTTAGGGCATAATGTAATCTCGATGTGACCGATTACACAAACTCGGTGGGACCGATTTTGGTAATAAGCTAACCAGAGAGTTGGTCAGGCAAACTTGGTGAGACCGATTACACAAACTCGGTGGGACCGATTTTTATAATAAGCTAACCAGAGAGTTTGCATTGTAATCTTGGTAGTACCGATTGCTCAAACTCGGTGAGACCGATTTTGTCAATGGACATACACAGTGAGATTACAATCCCATCTCGGTGAGACCGAGATCCCTATCGGTGAGACCGATTTGCTAGGGTTTGTGGCAGTGGCTATGACATGTGAAACTCGGTGGCGCCGGATAGAAAGAATCGGTGGGGCCGAGTTTGACTTTTGGTTTAGGTCATATGTGGATGTGGGAATATAGTTGAGGGTTTTGGAGCATATCACTAAGCACATGAAGCAAGAGGCTCATTAAGCAACACCTCATCCCTCCTTGACAGTATTGGCTTTTCCTATAGACTCAATGTGATCTTGGATCACTAAAATAGAAAATGTAGGGTCTTGATCTTGAAGCTTGAGCCAATCCTTTGTCCTTAGCATCTTGAAGGGGTTCCACATCCTTTAGTCCATGCCACTCCATTGTTGAACTTATCTGAAACATACTAGGTAGAAGTGTTAGTCCAACAAGAGATATGTTGACATTAATTACCAAAACCACCCAGGGAGCACTTGTGCTTTCAACTACTTACATAATCTCACTATGTTTTATTCCTATGCATGCCAGTTATTGTACACAATGGAACTGATCATGTAGAGCAAAAGAGACGAGCCTTGCGTGGCAATAAAATGTCATGCAGATGTCGTTCCATGGTGGGCGCAAAGGCAGCCCCCTCCACCCATTTCGGATCGTAATCAAGAGGAAGATAACTGTTCTGAGGGGGATTCAGAAGGAGAAGACCACTCCTATTTACCCCATGAGGTCTTCGCTCTAACTTGGCATGCTGATGTTGGTAATATCATGCATATGGTGCCTTGCATTGCTTACTGTATACATTACAGATGTCATCTGCTTAGTTTAGACATGTTTTCTGTCAATGCCATCTGTTTAGTTTCTTTATCGTATATGTGAATCATGCAATGCCATCTTGTCTAGCCAGACATCATATATGTGAATTTTGCAATGCCACCCTGGTTAGCCAGTCATCTTATATGTGAATTATATCATGCCATCATTTTTTTCTTACGTGTTAAATTTGTCAACAATTTTAGTACATTCAATTACTCTTCTTGTGCATCAGCCATTTGGCGCAGTCATGGAAAAATCTGGAGTGGGAACAAGGTCTTCAGAGCAGACAATGCTATCTGACAAAGCGCATGTCTTGTTGGTTACCGGTAGCTCCTCAGAGGAGGATTCAGAGACAGATGACCAGTCATATTCCCCCCCCCCGAGGTGCATGCCCTAACTTGGCAGGGTTATGTTGCTCATATCGTCTGTATGGTATCTTGCATTGCTATGTCATTTGCTTAGTTTAGACATGCTTTGTGTGAATGCCACCTGTTTAGTGTCTAATTACCATATATGTGAATTATGCAATGCCATCTTGTTGCAGGACATTATATATGTGAATTATGCAATGTTATCTTGTTGCAAGGCATTATGTATGTGAATTATGCAATGCCATGTTGTTTAGGCAAGCCTCATATATGTGAATTATATCATGTCGTCCTTTTTTTGTATTTCTCATTGCTTTTGTCGACAATGTTTCTATATTCAACTGCTCTTCCTGTGCATCAGCCATTTGAATTGGTGATGGAGAAATCTTGAGTGAAAATAAGGTCTTCAGAGCAGACAATGCTAGATATCTTGCTGGTTACAGATAGCTCTTCAGGGGAGAATTCAGAGGCAGATGACCAGTCCTATTATCCCCCTGAGGTGTATGCTCAAACTTGGCAGGGTTATATTACTCATATAATGCATATGTTGTATTGCAATGCTTAGTTTTTACATCATATACACAATATTGAATGCCATCTCCTTAGTTGACACATCATATATGCGTTGCCATCTGCTCACTTCCTTAGTATATAAATCATATATTTGAATTATGTCATGCCATGATGTTTACATAGACAGCATGTATCTGAATTATGGCATGCCAACCCATTTTCTAAAGACATAATATAGTTATATCATCTCATCATGTTTACATAGTCATCATATTTTAAATTATGTCATTCTATCCATGAATTATATCATGCCATCATGTTTCCATCGACGACATGTTTGTGATTTATGGCATGCCAACCACTTTAATAGACACATCGTATAGTTATATCATGTCATCCTGTTTACATAGTCATCGTATTTTGAAGTATGTCATTCTATCATGTTTAGTTAGCCATCATACATGTGAAATTGTGTCATGCTATCCTGTTTAATTAGCCATCATATATGTGAAATTATGTCCTGCTATTACATTTGCTTAGACAACATAAATGTGAATTATTTCATGCCCTATTTCCTTCCCTACTATGCATTGCACTGTCTATCTTACAATGTCTGTACATTCAATTACTTTTCTTGTTTATCAGCCATTTCAATTGGAGGAGTGATGGCGATATCTGTGGGAGTAAAAACACGGTCTTCAAAAAGATCGTGCTACTGTCGATGCAGATAGAACCACGGTTGTACGTGCCCAAGAAGCAGCCCCACCACACATAACCCACACTCATGCAGATTGTACCCCTACCCAGTTGGACAGAGAACCAGCTACACCCCTTCTAACCCCAACCCCAGCAGATAGACAACCAGTTCCCGTTGACACAACACCGTCTCCACCACAGAGCACCCAAACACGAGCAGTTAGTAAGGCAACTGAAGTGCCCAAATCACGAGGACCACCACTCCGAACCCGAAGTCAACGCTTAAAGCAGAAGACGAATTGTTATCAGGTCAGGTTCCGTAGCTATGGTTCATACTACTTTGCTCTTGCATCACTGTATTTACTGATACCAACTAATTTCAAATTTGGAGGATGCAACTGAAACTCCAATGGCGCATCAGGTATGTTTTAAACCTGTTTCTTCAACATGTATGGCCGTTTGCTGTTGTAACTTGCTCTATGTTGATTTCAGTTTCAATTGAATAAACAATTATGTTCTCATGCCATGCACATTACAAGTGTTGTTATTGTTGTGTAGTTTCCCACACTTATATGATGTCTATGCTGCTTTGTCTTAAATAGATATGATTCGAACTGTATCTATCTTGATTTGGCAACATAAACTAGAATGATGTAGACCATACCGTGACCATACTACATAGATATATGTTTGTTTCATGCTGTTATCCTGTCCACCTTACTACTGAACTGGTTTACCAAAATGAGTTTCATATACTACATTGTAAACCTGAGATGCGTTTGTTGGTTTCTCTTTTAGAACGCGGATAAAATATTGGAGAAGAGTACCCTATTATGCAATGGTAAAGGAAGTAATGCAGATAAGGTTCAAGATAGTGAGACATCCCTGTTGGTCTCCAAGAAAGCTGATAAAAACTATATTGAAGACACCGAGACAACCCCAAAGTCCTGTCTTGATGTAGTGTTCGAGTTACTGGCTACCACTGCTGGCACCAGCTCTTCGAACTCGTTGCCTGAATCAGTTCGGTTTCTTGAGTCTCAACTTCAAGTTGAAAGACATCGATCAGATTTTATGCGACAGGAAGCCGAAGGACTGAGGAAGTCCCTGCAGAATTCAGATGCATACTTTCTGGTGCAACAGCAAGCGCTGGAGGACTTAAGCGCCAAACAAGAGAAAGTTAATAAGCTTGCTAAGCATCTTGCCAGCATTATGGGTACCCAGGATATTGTTTCTTGAGCTCTTCTGAAGTGGTTTCAGTTCTCGACTTGTTTTGCTGCGGCATTTATATGCTGTTGTGTTCCCTATATTTGCACTGGTGGCGAACTTTGATGCCCAGTGGATGTAATATGTGTAATAGCCATGATAGCCTAGCATAAGTTGCTTGCTTATTTATTTCCTTGTTGTATTGTTTATTTGTTTGCTTGTAGTCAGTGCACTTCTTTTTCCGCGGTTTGCTAGTGGCTGCAATAACCTATTTTTTTAAACTAGGCCACAATAACCATGGGCTAATATTTACTGTAGTGACACTGGGCCTCCTACGGGTCGTAGAAACAGTGGGCCTTCTACGGGCCGTAGAAACAGTAGGCCTTCTACGGGCCGTAGAAACAATGGGCGTTCTACGGGTCGTATGATCGATTGGCCAAACATGGGCCAATAACAAGCCGCATTATGGCCTTAAACGGGCTAGAGTTGGAATCGTTCGTTCATGGGCTGACCATAACGGGCCATCATTAATAGGCCGTATTTGATGACGCTACGAAAACGGCCCAACGAATTAACGGACCACAAACGGGCCGACTGTAACCACTAGCTGAATTTGGCCCACAAGCAGAAAAATAGCGATGAACGGGCCGTAAGTAAATGAATGCTGGAAATGAGCCCAAGAATAAATGGGCTCTGAGAAGGCCGAAAGATAACATGGGCTGGAAATGGCCCAACGGAATAACAGGCCATTAATGGGTATAAACTGATACACTGTTCATTACGGGCCAGTTTAACCACCGGCCGTTAATGGGTGTAAAGTGATACACTGTTCATTACGTGCCAGTTTCACCACGGGCCGTTAATAGGCCAAGATTTACATAGGGCCTCATATGGGCCGAAAGACGTCATGGGCCATACATGGGCCAGAAGTGAAAACGGGCTAGAATCATATTGAATGGCCAAGATGACGCTACTGGGCCTAATTCGGATAGGGCGTAACGGGCCTTGGGTTAACGGGTTGTAAATGGGCTATATGCGAACAGGCCGTTAACAGGCTTTCCATGGGCCGGCCCGCCACCTTTTGACAAAGTCAAACGGGCCGGCCTTTTCACAGGAATGGGCCTCTGTTGGGCCATGCCACGTGTCGACGTATCATAGGCGCCTATCTGACCCACCGATTTAGCCGACACGTGTTTCGTCCGGCCAATAAGAATTTTACACGTGGAAATTTCCCATTGGTCGGGGCTGTTAATGGGTTATCGGATCCAAAACCTGACCCGATAGCTTAACGGCGTTCCGTTACGGTGGATGCCACGTGTCGCTCACCCTTGACGAAAGCACTTCTGTGACGCGCGATTTATCATCATGGAAGTGGACACTTTCGTGATGATAATTTTGGTAATGTCATGGAACACTTCTACGACAGCACAGGTATGACTATCTTGATTCTGTCATAAATTTGTCATGGATGTACATGCATGACAAAAAAAGCGACCTACTGTGACAAACACGTATCATCACGGAAGTGCTTTTTTTAGTGTAATCCAGGACTCCCTCAGTAGCCCCTGAACCAGGCTTCAATGACGATGAGTCCGGCGCGCAGATTGTCTTCGGCATTGCAAGGCGGGTTCCTCCCCCGAATACTTCATAGAAGATTTTGAACACGAGGATCGTGTCCGGCTCTGCAAAACAAGTTCCACATACCACCGTAGAGAGAATAATATTTCCACAAATCTAATCTGCTGACGTATCCCGTAGCGTGACATCACACCACAACCAAGCCTTTATTCGAATCGTTTTCTTTTTACAGCCAACCTCAGCGTGTTTCGCGAGGCGATTTCCTTGGTACGTCTTGTCGGAGTAGAGATCGTGTCCCTTTTATTACGGGATTCTCATCAACACGGACGTGGGTAACCCAATCGCGCACATTGGTACGACCCCTCGATTGGAGGTAAGTCCCAAACGGTCACGAGCAAGGCTCTTGGTATTCAATCTCTTTATAAAGAGACCAAAGCCTGTTCTTTTCTTTCGACCTCAATCGAATCCGCCTCCTGCCTCGAGTTCCAACACCCAAAGCTCAGGTTTAGGCGCTTCGGACCTCCGATTATGTCCGGACCCAACCTTCAAGGTTGGTGGATGCCTTCCTCCGTAACGGAGGAAGACGTAATAAAGCTAAGGGAGGCCAGGTACCTGACCAGCGAAATCCCGCATAGGCTGCCTGCTCAAGGGCAAGCTATTCCCACTCCCAAGCCCGGTGAGAGTGTCGTGTTCGTATCTCACTTCCTCCGAGGGCTAGGCTTCACGCCGGATCCCTTTGTGAGGGGGATCATGTTCTATTATGGGCTGGACTTCCACGATTTAGCTCTGGAGTCTATCCTCCACATCTTATCGTTCATTGTCGTGTGCGAAGCCTTCCTCCGTATTACCCCTCACTTCAGACTGTGGCTCAAGAACTTCAAAGTGGAGCCAAAGATGATCGAGGGGCGGCACGCGGAGTGCGGAGGCGCCGTAATAAGCAAAAATGCTGACACCCCATGGCCCGAGGGCTCTTTCCAGGAGGGGTCCAGCTTATGGCAACAAGAGTGGTTTTATATCACAGCTCCCAGGGGTACCAAGTGGGTGTCTCCACCCGTCTATCGTTCGGGTCCCCCGCCACGACTAACGTCATGGATCAACAAGGGGCTAGACTGGGGGCCAGTAAAGGATGTGCCCATATTGCAGAGCCGCATCTGAGATCTCCTAGAGAGACATGTCAGTCTGGTTGAGGTGACGTAAGTCATGTTAATTTGCCGAGTCCTGCCCTGCAAACGTCGTCCCCTGCGCCTGTGGGAGTTCAATCCGGAGGGACCGCGAGCTCTTCAACATTTCCTTGGCATGACGCCCGCGGAGATGTACAAATTGTTCTTCGGACCACAAATAATGTGTCCGGACTCCAGTGAGGATGCAGGTCTGAGCTGCAATCGTCCGGATACCCAAGTAAGTAGCCCCGCATCCAAACACGCCATCTGTTTAGTTATCGCAACATCACCCTTAAAAAAGCTGCTCTTTAACCAGGAGTGGATAGCGAAGCCAAAGTTGATCAGGTGTCCGGCCCCCCTCCCTGAGACCTCGCCAGACCCTGTATTAACCAGGATGCTGGAGATCGCGCCTTATCAAGAGCCTTCGGGAGAAGATAAAGGGGGGAACAAGGAAGCTACCGCCTCCGTGGAGGAGGCTAGCTAGAAGGGAGGAATCGAAACTTCCTCTCCCCGGGGAAAGAAGAGGACCGCCTCTGAGGACCCGGAGACAATGGTCTTAAAACGGGGGAAGAAATCTTCGCCAGAGGGTCCTGTACTTGGGGATACCCCGGCCGCACTGTGCCCTCAAGGGGATCAGCCCTCCACCGAGCTGTAAGTAAAAGGGTACTTAATAATGAGAAAAAACTTTGCTTTACTCCTGAGCAAGATAACCGAAGAACTTATCTTGTAGTTCGGATCTTAGCCCTTCTCAGCAGAGCTCGTCTTTGGGGGATCTTCTTCCAGAGATGATGGAGAGCGGAACGCCTCCCCCTGCCATACCGCCTCATGAGGTGGGCGACCCCGAAGTGTCATCGCGGAGGGTTTCTCCTGACCCGGAAAGGCCAGAAGTTAGTCATATGGCCACCCGAAGCCCTCAGGATCCGGATTTTGAAGAGAGCCATCGAAAGAGTCCGGCACCGTCTGGTGCACAGTCAGAGGTACTGAGGGATCTACTAGAGCGAGCGGCTATCTTAGAAGAGTACCGTACGTTGATGGGTACGGTAACTGAAAGGATTTTGTCCGCGGAGAGCGGGTTGCATGAAGCTTTCATGAGTCTGCTGTCGGGTTTTGAGGTATGTGAAATGATGTACCTTTTTGACAGTATCGCATATTTTAAGATGCGCCCTATGTAGATAGTAGCCCCTAAGACTCTGGGTGCTGTCGAGGACGACGACGCGCAGAGGTTCATAGTCCCAGGTATAATTTTGCTGCCTTAATATGCAGGTGGCGAAGTGTCCGATGGCCAGCCGGACTGACGAGTTTGCCGAGTTAAAGCGGCAGCTTGACGTGGCAGATGCCGACATCGTGCTTTTCAACAAGCGAATTGACGAGGCACAAGGTATGTGGTTTCTCTGGTGACACATTGGAAGAAGAAGCATTATGCCAGTATCTATAACGTGTGTGTTAATGCAGACGGAGCTGCGGCCGTGGAGAACCTTCGGGAAGAACTTGCCCGAGCCAAAGAACAAGCCAAGAAAAGTGATGCGGCTGCCCTAAAGGCAATCGAGGAGCTGAAAGGCGAACAGGCTGCTAACTGCCAAAGCAAGGAGGAAATAGCCAGGATGGCTGTGGAATTGAAGAATGCCGCTAACCATTGCAAGCTTCCTGAAAAGGAAGATCAAGTGAAGATAACATACCTGGAGAAGGCCACGATGGCGGCCAAAGACACCCGCTCTGTAATGAGAGCGATGAAGGAGGAGCTGCGTCAAGCCGAAGACATCGCGGCTGGGAAGCCCTTTATGCTGCGGATGAAGTTTGGAGATCCAAAGTACGCCCCTTTGGACTGGTTGTGGAGTTCTGCGGATGCATATCTGTACTTAGCGGTGAGTGTTGCTGATGCGGCCGAACACTTTTGAGATCAAAAGGATCGCGAGGTGGAAAAGTTGTTCTGGTCACAATTTAACGTTCTAGAGCGTCCGCTTCCATCGACTGATCGGCTGGCCGAATGGGCCGAGCTAAACAGATTGTCCGGACTCGCCATGAGGTATGTTGTGGATCATCTGTGGCCGGAAAGGCCAAAGCCGAACAGTTATTTTAGTTTGGTGCAGCAGTTCCTTGGTGTCGTGCCGCATATCAACGTGATGAAGAGGTCGGCGTGCGTAGAGGGTGCGCGGATGGCCCTTGCCCGTGTCAAGACATACTGGGCAGAGATGGAGGCCACCGCCATTGCAGCCCAAGACTCGGACCAAAGCCGAGTACCTGCCGAGCACTACTTCCGAGAAGTTCTTGAGGGCGCTCGTTCAATAGAGGCGCAGTGCTCGAAGAATATTATGTTCTAATGACATGTATTCCCATTGAAAACAATGTTTTGCTGAAATGTAAAGGCTATTTTATACTTGTGCCTGCAAGAATTATAATACCTCCTGTGCGGCCGTTTATGTATATATGTATATAACCTGAAAGATGGCAGTCGTCGGCTTCATCCCCCACGCATATATTGCGGGGGTGCTCGCAGAAGACGCATATTCACACTTGCTCCAACGTCTTGGTCCATTAAGGAGGTGATAGCGCTTTAACTAGGCAATCGGACTATAATGCTTTAACACTTTCACTTAGCCATAGGAGTTTGACAGTGGGGCTACTATATAGCCCCTGGTGGCTCCGTGCTCATCCGAATTCGGGGCGCGTACATGCCTGGCCGGGAAACGGCCCTTTGTTAAGGTGGAGGAATCCCGAAGATTCCGCTAGGTCATCGAGTGGTTGACCAGTCTCACGCTATATCATGACAGTCAGTTTTCGTCTTTCTCTACTGAGGTGATCGCCTGGCTGAACCAGGGCACAATCGCAGTAGTTCTCCTGGCGCCACCTTAGCCGATAGAGCGGAACGTAAGGCAGCAAAACACAGGAGCCGGGCAAACCCAACATTTGACCAAAGACATGATTAGGAGTTGATGCATATAAGGCCAAACTCGCGACGCCGAACACTCCCTAAGGTATTCGGTCTTTATGATATAAACCGGGCAAAACGTCGCCCTTTGTAATAAGCCCCTTGTGTCCAGGTACGGGCAAAAATCTGACGTGGCCACATGCCAATACGTCAGCATCCATCTCCATTTTACTAAGAATCCGGGTGATGTGTATCAACAAGAGACAGTAAAAAAGGTTTACGCAGGGTCTTAATCTGAAGAGAATCCTTGGAACGGGTCCCTGCTGCATGTCTGCGCCTGTGTCTCCGTTGTGCCGTATCACGGGCCGGGTGTATACGATGGTCATCTGTAAAAGAGAGGAACTTTGTTGCAAAGTTGTCGTGCAAAATGTATGTTATACTAAATAAACCAAGTATAATTCAAGATGGGTAAAATTGAGCCTTATTGTCGCTTGTTTACACGCGTGGAGCCCCTTGTATTTATAGGGGTATAGCCATCAACCCTTTATCAATTATATAGCTACGCCGGACTCGTCTAGCCGTGCCCGTGGTCTTAACGACCTGTACGATGCTCTAGTTGGTGAGGCTGTCTAGTGCGCGGCTGCCAAGGTAGCCGCACGGTCTTTCACGCGCAAGGAGCGCTCAATACTTCTCTTTACTGTAATGATGCCACGTGGACCGGGCATCTTAAGTGTGAGAGTCGCGTAATGCGGTATTGCGTTAAAGCAAGCGAAAGCTTCGCGTCCTAGTAGTGCCTGACAACCACTTTGAAACGGAGCGATGTGGAAGGTTAGCTTTTCGCTGCGGAAGTTATCGGGGAAACCGAATATGACCTCTAGTAGGAGGGAGCCCGTGCAATGGGCTTCTGGGCCTGGCGTTACTCCTTTAAAGGAAGTATTGCTATGGCTAATTTTTGTTGGGTCCATCCCCATTTTGCGGACTTTGTCCTGATATATCAGGTTTAAACTACTGCCGCCATCCATCAGGACTCGTGTAAAGTGGTATCCGTCGATTATTGGGTCTAACACCAAGGCAGCCCATCCTGCCTGCCGGATACTGGCTGGGTAATCACCGAAGGTCGAAGGTGATTGGTTGGGACGACCAGTGGCAGGACTCCGCGGTAACGGGACCTGGGCGCGTGTCTCTAGGAACGCCGCTTTGTTTTTCCCCTGCGTCACGTGTAACATGTTTACTGTTTTGATTTCTGGTGGAAATTTCTTCTGTTCCCCAGTGCTTTGTTTGCGAGGCTCGTCCTCGTCTTCACTTGGTGTATCCAGCGCCTTGTGTTCGGCATTGAGTTTACCGGACTGCTTGAAGACCCAACATTCTCTATGGGTATGATTTGCAGGTTTATCGGGGGTGCTGTGGATTTGACATATCTTGTCCAGAATCTTGTTTAGGCTAGACAGTTCGTCCCTGTTGTCTTTGGAGGGCAGCTTTTGCTGACCCGGCCGGGAGCTTTTGAATCCGGCATTTACCGCCGTGCTCTTCGGGTTGTCTTCTTTATTCCAGCGCTTGTTTTTACTGCGTCGTGGCTTCCCTTTTCCATCCCTGACTTCAGATGTACTTGGGTCGCTGGTGCCACATCGGGCTAACCAGCTGTCCTCGCCTGCGCAAAAGCGGGTCATGAGACTTGTTAATGCAGCCATTGTTCTCGGCTTTTCTTGGCCGAGGTGTCTCGCGAGCCATTCGTCTCGAACGTTGTGTTAAGAAACCTGTTCCAAAGCTTTCGGGCTGACTCTCCGGGCTGCTGAGTTATATGACTTAAATCGTCTGCATCCGGCGGCCGGACATAGGTCCCTTGAAAATTTGCCCGAAAAGCATCCTCAAGCTCTTCCCAACTCCCAATGGTGTTTTCGGGGAGGCTTTTAAGCCAGTGCCGGGCTGGCCCTTTGAGCTTGAGGGGTAAGTACTTGATGGCATGGAGATCGTCTCCTCGAGCCATGTGGATATGGAGGATATATTCCTCAATCGAGACCCCAGGGTCTGTTGTTCCGTCATACACCTCTATGTTTACGGGTTTGAATTCCTATGGAAATTCATGGTCCAGCACCTCAATGGTGAAACATAGAGGGTGTGCGGCACCCCTGTACTTGGGTGTACCGTGATGTTCGGATGGTTATTGTGTTGTGTTGCGTGCTGGAGCGCGCTGTCTTGGCCCGTAGATGGATCTAGTTGGGCCATCCTTTTGGTGCAAGTTCTCGCGTGGATTGCGTACTGGCTTGTGTGCGGCGTCGTTTACTGCCCTATGTTGGCCATGAGGTCGTCTATCCGACCGGGTGGCTGTTTTGTTTTTTGGTTGTGGGGGCTCTAAGGCCTCATCATCGAATTCAGTTAGTATCTTTTGCTTCGGGTAGCTCTTTGTACGGCGACTGCAGCCATACTTTTCCGCGTTGTTGAGCACTTTACTCCATTTGCTTCTGAGTGTATCTTGCGCGTCCTTGAGCCTTCGCTTCTACTTTTTCAAACTCCGCGCGCTGTCGACAAGCCTTTGATGGAGATTCTGTTATTCCAAGGTTTTGTCCAGTGCGGTATCATCCGGACTGTTATCTTCGCCGGAGACGGGTTGTTTGGTTTGGTTCTCCGTGTTGCCGTGGTCGGACGGTTGTTCAATGCCGTGTTCGTCGTCTGCTGGCTCACCCTGCTCTATCACCAGGTCTATATGAGCATTGTTCTTTGCGAGGCAGGATTTGGAGCGGCGCTTACGCTGCCGCCTTGACTGTTTCTCGAGGGAACGATCCCTCGTTGCGTCCTTCCACTCCTCATCATCGGTTTCTTTTGGCGTGTCCACCATGTATACGTCATATGATGAGGTGGATGTCCAGTGCCCTATGGGCAGTGGTTCCTGTTCGTCTCCTGCATCGTCGTCCATATCGTCGATGTCTTCGGAGTTGAAGTCCAGCATGTTGGTTAGATCATCGACAGTGGCTATTAAGTGGGTGGTGGGTAGGCGGCGAATTTCTTCGTCATCCGCATCCTAGTCCTGTCGGACATAGTTCGGCCAGGATTCTCCTGACAAGGAGAGAGACTTCAGTGAGTTCAGTATGTCGCCAAAGGGCGAGTGCTGAAAAATATCCGCGGAGGTGAACTCCATGATCGGCGCCCAGTCGGATTCGATTGGCACGGGCGCAGGCAGTTCGAAGGCCGTGGCCGGAGGAGGATCCGGCAGTTTGGAATCACGGCTCTCGTGAAGGGTAAGGATAGTATTCGGCTCGATCGTCGCTGAGACTGCGGCCTCCGTGGCGGGGTCTAGCCACCCGTCCGTGGATGGCGCAATTAGCTCCAAATTGAGGGTCGAAGCGGCTGCAGGTGCGATCTCCTGAACACTGTCCGACGGCAGAGCTAAATCATGCTCATCGTGACCGTGCGGCGCACTCGGCAGGGGCCCAAATCCGACGAAGATCAAGTCTCCGCGGATGTCGGCCGTGTAATTTAAGCTTCCAAACCCGACCTGGTGGTCAGGGGCGTAACTCTCGATCTGGTCCAGATGGCCAAGCGAGTTGGCCCGCAGTACGAAGCCGCCGAATACGAAGATCTGTCGGGGGAGAAAAGTCTCACCCTGGACTGCATCGCAACCGATGATCGAAGGAGCCGTGAAGCCTAACGATGATGACACAGAGGAACTCTCAATGAAAGCACCAATGTCGGTGTCAAAACCGGCGGATCTCGGGTAGGGGGTCCCGAACTGTGCGTCTAGGCGGATGGTAACAGGAGACAGGGGACACGATGTTTTTACCTGTGTTCGGGCCCTCTCGATGGAGGTAAAACCCTACTCCTGCTTGATTGATCTTGATGATATGGGTATTACAAGAGTTGATCTACCACGAGACCAGAGAGGTTAAACCCTAGAAGCTAGACTATGGTATGATTGTTGTTATGTCCTATGGACTAAAACCCTCCGGTTTATATAGACACCGGAGGGGGCTAGGGTTACACAGAGTCAGTTACAAGGAAGGAGATCTACATATCCGTACTGCCAAGCTTGCCTTCCACGCCAAGGAGTGTCCCATCCGGACACGGGACGAAGTCTTCAATCTTGTATCTTTCATAGTCCAACAGTCCGGCCAAAGGTTATAGTCCGGCTGTCCGGATACCCCCTAATCCAGGACTCCCTCAGGAGGGTTGTTCTCCTCCTCCTCGTCGTCATCGTCGTCCTCGGTGGCAGAGGAAAGGGTCACTTCGTCTTCGGACGCCGCGTCCAAAGTACCCTTGCGACGGAGGCCACCTTTGGCCCCCTTGGCCTTCTTCTCCGGCGGCCGATAGGGCGACGGAACCAGCATCTTCGCCAGGAGCGGGATGACTGGCTCTTTGGGCAGCGGAGCCGAACTATGGATCCACTCCGCTCTCTCCGTCCATGCTGAAAAAATACAACAAAGACTAGGCATCCTCCTTGAACAAACAAGTAGAAGGTACGCTTTAAGAAAAGGGGAACTTACCTCATTGGCAAGATGGGTGTGATCGTGCCCACGGTCCGAATCTATGACCGGCGGCTTCTCATTGCCCTTGAAAAGCAACTTCCAGGCACCTTCGTGAGTAGTTCCGAAGATCCCTTCCAGGGTCTGGTGCTTCGCCGGATCATATTCCCATAAATGGAAGCTTCGGCGTTGGCAGGGAGAATCCGGCGAACTAGCATCACCTGGATCACGTCGACGAGCTTGACGTCTTTGTCCACCATACTCTGAATTCGCGTTTGCAGCGCTATCAGCTCGTCTGACGCTGACCAGTTGGGGCCTTTCCCCTTCCAGGAGGTGAGCCGCATTGGGGCTCCGGCCCTAAACTCGGGAGTCGCCGCCCAAGTGGCGCCGCACGGCTTTGTGATGTAGAACCACTGCTTCTGCCACTCCTTGACGGTCTCCACAAAAGTGCCTATGGGCCAAGTGACGTTGGGCATCTTGCTCACCATGGCGCCTCCGCACTCCGCGTGTTGGCCGTCCACCACCTTCGGCTTCACATTGAAAACCTTGAGCCATAGGCTGAAGTGGGGATGGATGCGAAGGAAGGCCTCGCACACGACAATGAATGTCGAGATGTTGAGGAAGGACTTCGGGGCTAGATCATGGAAATCTAGCCCGTAATAATACATCAATCCGCGACGAAAGGGTGAAGTGGAAACCCCAGTCCACGGACGAAGTGAGGGAGGAAAACTACCCTCTCAGTAGGCTTCGGGGTGGGGACAACTTGCCCCTTGGAGGGCAGATGGTGGACGATCCCTTTTGCCAGGTACCCCGTCGCCCGGAGCTGGGTGATGTCCTTCTCCTTGACGGAGGAGACCATCCACTTGCCTTGGCCTCTGGATCCGGACATGATTGAGTGCTTCCTAGAGATAGAGAAGATGGAAACTTGGTTGCTGGAGCTAGAGAATGGAAGGATAGAGAGAAAGAGAAGGCGTGGGTGAAGGAGGGGGATTCTTATCTCCTTATAAAGGCAGTGAATATTGAACGCCTCCCCACTCGCCTTAAAACTCGCCTATTCCCAAGGGCTGTGTAAATGGCACGGTTGGGTTACCCACGCCCGTATTGATGAGAATCCCGCAATAAGGGGACACGATCTCTGCTTTGGCAAGACGTGCCAATGGCCACCGCACCTTGAAACATGGAGCGGCAGACGAAAAACGGTTCAAAATTATGACTGGGCAGACATGATCTCATGTTTCAAAAAGTTGTCAGCGGATTGGACTCGTGGAATATTATATTCTCTTTGTGGTTGTGTGTGGTGCGTGTGTTATAGGTCCGGACACGTTCAATACGTCCGAAGACTATTTTGGAGTTCGGAAGGAGGAACCCGCCTTGCAATGCCGAAGACAGACCTACGCGCCGGATACCTTGTCATTGAAGCCAGGTTCAGGGGCTACTGAGGGAGTCCTGGACTAAGGGGTCCTCGGGCGTCCGGCCTGTTAGCCATGGGCCGGACTGATGGGCTGTGAAGATACGAAGACCAAAGACCGCACCCGTGTCCTGATAGGACTCTCCTTGGCATGGAAGGCAAGCTTGGCGACCAAATATGTAGATTCCTTTCTTTGTAACCGACCTGGTGTAACCCTAGATCCTCCCGGTGTCTATATAAACCGGAGGACTTAGTCCGGAGGAGGATAGATACACATTACCATAGTCATATAGGCTAGACTTCTAGGGTTTAGTCACTACGATCTTGTTGTAGATGCACTATTGTAATACTCATATTCATCAAGATCAATCAAGCAGGAAGTAGGGTATTACCTCCATAGAGAGGGCCTGAACCTGGGTAAACATTGTGTCCCCTGTCTCCTGCTACCATCCACCTTAGACGCACAGTTCGGGACCCCCTACCCAAGATCAGCCGGTTTTGACACCGACACTGGCATTCCTGAAGTCCTTCGCCGGTGACGATGACATTCTCAATGGCTTCACTACGCAGCAGGAGCTGGTCGACGGCTTGATGAATCTGCTCAAGATCAGCGATGCCTCGGTTGACAAGGTGACCGGCCTCGTCGAGCAACTCATGGGTGACAATGCGAAGCTCCTTGAGTTGCTCGCCGAGAAGGAGGAGGAGGCTGCCGGCTGGAAGATGCTGCATGAGCAGAGCAGTGCCTCGGAGATGACGCTGAAAGCGGTCATCCAGGAACAGATGGGTGGCTTGAGGAAGCTCCGGATCGAGCACGAGCAGGAGGTGGAGGAATCTGTGGCTGCTTTCAAGCAAAGTCGTGAGGAGGTGAAGAAGGAGCTAGAGGATTTCGTCGCCCGGTGATCCATCGACGAGTAGAGACAGTAGCGACCCAGATCGTTGTCTGCAATTTCCTTCTTCTCTTGCCCCCGTGTCTTCCGGGCTTTGCCGCATGTGGCATTTTAAATTATTCGGAATATGTAAGACAAATATTATCTATGCCATTGTAAATTTGTCATCGTATTATCCATTGACATTTTATTTGTGGTCGTATTATCCGTTGCCCTATGTGGCAATTTAAATTAGGGCGGAATATGTGTTGAAAACACGAACAAAACAAATGCTGCCATGGGATAACAAGCAAACACCCTCCATCCAGGTGCTTTAATTAACCCATTAATGGAGAAGTTGTGAGCGAGGTGGGTGGCGGCTGGTGCATGGAGTTCAAAGAGATCGCTTCCCGATGAGCATGGGTGCCTTGCTGCTCGCACGTGTCCCGTCGAGCTTGCGAGGTCGATAGGATGCACGCGTCCCGTCGAGCCTGCGTGGCGGACTGCTCGCTCGCGTCTCGTCGAGCCTGCACGGCGGACTTCTCGCACTTGTCATCTATAATCAAACAGCTGCACGCACGCCACCGAGTATGGTTAAATTTCGACACGGTTAATATAATACAACTGTTTGCGATATTAATGTGTCAGCTTTTTGTTTAAAAAAGGACTTCGTTGGCTACTAATGTGTGCGCCTCTTCTCAAACTGGACGAATTTTTTACCACGACATATATGTGCCATGTCATGAAACCATGCCAAATTTCATGTTTTTTGGGTGACTTTTTGATTTACTAGGATTTAAAAACCAAGATTCTCAACGTTTCAGGATGATGACAAGTTTGTAATTCATTCCCATTCCTTAAATGAGACCTAAACATGCACCCAATGACACATGTACTGTAGCGACCCGACCCGAATGGATCGAATTCTCTGTGCTTAAGTGTCATCCCTGGATCGGTATGCTGACACACACAGCACTCGAGGATTTATATCAGAGGTAAATCACATGTATAAAGTAACGTAAATACTATTAGCTCAATCAACATAGCGGAAGTATCAACAAGGTTGTGGAGTCCCAACAACACCAACGGCAAACTTGAGTGTATACATCGCAACCCTAACTTATCACTTACTCGTCGGATAAATCCTGCAACATGAGACGTTGCAGCCGTGTAGGTCAGCACATGGAATATGCTGGCATTTTCACACCATAGAATAATAATGAAAAATACTATCTCTATATGCAAATTTAGCTAGTTGAGGCTCTAAGTTTAATTTCTGCATAAAGCAAATTTTACCCTACAACAAAGGAATACATTTTTATTTACTACTAAATTAAAATGCCATAATTCAGAAGGTTCCTCCAACTCAATACCAAAATTCCCAAGTTATTAGTAACCCAATAATTTCATTAAATAGAGTGATGAGGCCAACCAATAATTCACTTCTAGATACTCAAGTTGTCCATAACCGGGGACACGACTAATCATGATTAGTTTGTACACTCTGCAGAGGTTTGCGCACCTTTACCCACAAGACTCGACCACCTCCATGATCGGAAGATCGAGACATAGCCTTTCTGAAGTATTTCCTCCAAACCCTGGGTAGACCGATACACCCACTTTCCCCTACATCAGCTAGTCTACCACGGAAAGAGGTCACACAACTTACTCAACTATGCCAGAGCCCATAATGGCTTGTGGCTGCACACGGAAGTTTCTAGGCATGAAATATCATATGATCCCTTTGAGCCTGGGTGGCGGACCTAGGGTAATCACATGGGTACTCCGGGATTCCCCTTGGGCAAGCACTGGTTTCTCCAGGTGCCCCAAACAATCCACCCAGATGTGTATTAAATTTGCCACCTTAGGTTATCCCAAAATTATTAACTCTCGCAACTTGCATGGATCACACATACCAATCCCCGTCTACGAGCATGGCTAAGCAATATATGACATAACGAGTATTCCCGGGGTGATCAAAGGTCATAGGTTCCTACCACATGAACCACATAGCATAACCACATGTTCCCAATCCTACTCATGCAATCTTTGAGGGTGGAACTAATGCATAGTAAAAATGGTCTACCAAGTATAATTGGGCAAGATGAATTGCAATCAATGTCAAGAACAATAAATTCTATGGGTACATAGTTCCTATTTGCAAGAGTAAGAACATCATTGATCCTCCCCAAAGTATTTTTAATAGTTGAATCCGCCAAATGAAAATTAAGAGAACAATCTTCAATATTGGTAAGACTAAGAACATCACAAAGAGATTTCGGAATTGTGGAAACACTATCACCCAAATCACATAAAGCATTGCACTCATAATTTTTAATCTTGATTTTGATAGTAGGTTCCCATTCATCATGTAATTTTCTAGGGATTGACACTTCCAATTCCAACTTATCTTCTAAAGCTTTCATCATAGCATCAACAATATGTTTAGTAAAAGCTTTATTTTGTTCATAGGCATGGGGTGAATTTATCATGGATTGCAACAAAGAAATACAATCAATCAAAGAGCAACTATAATAATTAAAGTCTTTGTAATCCAAGACAGTGGGCACATCACTAATTAAAGTTTTGACCTCTCCAAACCCACTGTTATCAAATTTTTCGACAAGATTTTCACCCTCCAGATTATCACGACACCTTCGAGCTAAAGTTGACTCTTATTTAGTCCCTTTATCATCAAGTTTAACTTTACTAAACAAGGAATCAATAGAGGAAACACCAATCATTTTAAAATCATCATCATTTTTTATGAAAGCAATCACTAGAAAACGCTCTTTCTAAAAATTCTCTTTTAGCTCTAAGCTTAGCGGTTCTTTTCTTACTTTCATCCATAGAAACATAAAGAGCCTTAATTGATTCCTCAACCTTAGGCACACAAATTTCAACTTGAGATTTTCCTCATCATGAGAAATTCTATCAATACTTCTAGACATATCATCAATCTTAATCAATTTTTCTTCTATAGAAGCACTGAAAACCTTTTGAGTATTGATAAATTCTTTAATATTGTTCTCTAGATCAGAGGCATTCCTATTATTATTCTTATAAGAAGAATTACCATAGGAATTACCATAACTATTAGAGAATTTTCCCAGAAAGGCCTAGGATTAAAATTACCTCTATAAGCATTGTTATTGAAATTATTTCACGAGATAAAATTCACATCTATGGAATTACTATTTTTCTCAATCAAAGTAGAGAAAGGCAAATCATTAAGATCAATTGGAGCATTCTTACTAGTAACCATTTTGATGATGGCATCAACTTTTTCACTCAAAGAATCAATTTCAACCGAATTAACCTTTTTGCTAGTAGGCGCCCTTTAAGTATGCCATTGCGAATAATTCGCCATAATATTATCAAGAAATTTGGTGGCTTCACCAAAAGTAATTTCCATAAAATTACCACATATGGAGGAGTCCAAAAGATTTCGAGAAACAAAAGTCAACCCCGCATAAAAATTTGTATGATCATCCAAAGATTTAACCCATGAATTGGGCAATTCCTTAGCATCAATTTCATCCTTTCCCAATATTGTGCAACATGCTCATGTTCTAGTTGCTTGAAATTCATGATCTGCGTTCTAAGGGAAATAATTTTTGCGGGCGGAAAATACTTAGTAATAAAATCATCTTTGCACTTATCCCAAGAATCAATACTATTTCGAGGCAAAGATGAAAACCAAATTTTAGCGCGGTCACGCAAAGAGAACGGAAATAATTTCAATTTCACAATGTCATTTTCCACGTCTTTTTTATTTTGCATATCGCATAACTCCATGAAGGTGTTAAGATGGGACGCGGCATCCTCATTAGGAGTACCGGAAAATTGATCTTTCATGACAAGGTTCAACAAAGCAACATTAATATCACAAGATTCCGCACTAGTGGCGGGAGGAGCAATCAGAGTGCTAATGAAATCATTGTTGTTGGTATTAGAAAACTCACACAACCTATTGTTCTCCCGCATCATTTTTAGCAATTGTAACAAGAACACAAGTAGGCGATAGATCCGACCAAAAAACGACAAAGGAAAAAGAGGGCATATAAAACTGTAAATGTTCGTGAAGTGGGAAGATGAAAACGAGAGGCAAATGGCAACTAATGTAAATTGCAAGGAGATGAGATTTGTGATTAGGAACCTGGTAGATTGATGATCTCTCCCTGGCAACGGCCCCAGAAATTTCCTTTGATATCGCTGAGATGCGTCGGTGTTTCCCCGAGGAATAAGGGAGGACGCAGCACATCAACGGTAAGGTATTTCCCTCAGTGATGAGACCAAGGTTATCGAACCAGTAGGAGAACCACGCAACACCACATAAACGGTACCTGCACACAAATAACAAATACTGCAACCCGACGCGTTAAAGGGTTGTCAATCCCTTCCGGGCAGCGGTGCCAAAAAGTGATGTGAAGATAGGATAAAATTGTTGTAGATTGATAGATGCAAATAAAATTAAATAAAACGCAGCAAGGTATTTTTGGGTTTTTGATAATATAGATCTGAAAATAAAAGGAGCAAATAAAAGCAAAAGCAATTGGAAATATGGATCGGAAAGTATATAATAGGAAAATAGAACCCGGGGGCCGTATATTTCACTAGTGGCTTCTCTCGAGAAAATAGCATGCGGCGGGTAGACAAAATACTGTTGGGCAATTGATAGAAAAGCAAATAATTATGACGATATCCAAGACAATGATCATTGATATAGGCATCACGTCCATGATTAGTAGACCAACTCCTGTCTGCATCTACTACTATTACTCCACCCCTCGACCGCTATCCAGCATGCATCTAGTGTATTAAGTTCACGGAAAAATGGAGTAATGCAATAAGAACGATGACATGATGTAGACAAGATCTATTCATGTAGGAATAGACCCCATCTTTTTATCCTTAATAACAATAATACATGTGTGCCTTGCTGCCCCCTCTGTCACTGGGAATGGACACCGCAAGATCGAACCCATTACAAAGCACCTCTGCACATTGCAAGATAAATAGATCAAGTTGGCCAAACAAAAACCAAATGTCGGAGAAGAAATACGAGGCTATAACAATCAAGATTGGATATTAATTCAAGGCAAATCTGATCATAAACTCACAATTCATCGGATCCCAACAAACACGCCGCATAAAGTCATTACATCAAATGGATCTCCAAGAGACCATTGTATTGAGATACAAAGAGATAAGAAGCCTCTATTTACTGCCTACGGACCCATAGGTCTGAGTTCAACTACTCACGCATCACCGGAGAGGCACCAATGAGGATGACGGACCCCTCCGTGACCATGTTCCCCTCTGGCAAAGTGCCAGAATAGGGCTCTAGATTGGATCTTGTGGTTCTGGAACTTGCGGCGGCTGGTATAAAATTTCGTCGACTCCCCTAAGTTTTCTAGAATATTGGGGTATTTATAGAGCGAAGAGGCGGTGCAGGAGGCCACCGAGGTGGACACAACCCACCTGGGCGCGCTTGGGGGCGCGCCCTGGTGGGGCATAGGCGCCCCATAGTGGGTTGTGCCCCCCTCGGGGCACCCCCAGGTGCTTCTCTAGCCCATTGGGTGTCTTCTGGTCCAATAAAAATCCTTAAAAAGTTTTGCTGCATTTGAACACCGTTTGATATTGATTTCCTATGATGTAAAAAACAAGCAGAAAACAACAAGTGGCACTTGGCACTATGTCATTAGGTTAGTACCAAAAAATGATATAAAATGATTGTAAAACATCCAAGAATGATAATATAATAGCATGGAACAATAAAAAAATATAGATACGTTGGAGATGTATTAGCTGCTAGGGGACCGGGCACCCGAGGATGTCCGCGTCCGGGCATCCGGAGTGTCGAGGGGCCTCCGGTCTTCCTTGTTTTGTCCACTCCTCTCTTCTCGTTCTCTGAGAGACTTCGTGCGTGCTTGAACCTCCCTCCTTGCTTCTTCATGGTCATCTCTTTGGTACCTAACAAGGCACAACGTATCCATTTGAGGTAGAACCCAACTCTCATGGGAATTTGAACGAGACTCGAAGAGGTAAGAATTAACCTCGGTATCGACGGTGCGCGCGCGGGCTCTTGTCATTGGTCTACGAGGTGCTTTACGAGTTGTGGTAGAGTCCATGGGGATAACGTAGGGATGCTCCACATCATCTCCCCCTTGGGAGAGATCCATCCGCGGATCATGATATTCATCACCATGGTTTTGGGACAAGGCCTTGACGTTGAAGATGTTGGTTTCGCGCATCGTATACACCTCCACATGACCAAGTTGTCATGTGATGGTACCACCTTGTGAATCCTTCAAAATGAAATAACAGGACAAACACTTGGAAAAACAAATGAGGTTAGCGGAATTGCAAAACCTATTCGTGTGGTGAGTCACCCAACAAGTATTTTCATCAATCGTATCATAAGAAAGGATAAGGGGACATGGCTCTGAATGTAAGCATAAGATGCGAGAACAACCAAAGGCATTAAGCTCAATGAAATAAACATGCATCAGAAGTAAGATGTCCAAGTCTCTGAGATCAACAAGCATAGCACGGTTGCACTCACTATAAGTGAATATGAAGGATGCAACTAATGGAGACAAGTGACAATGATCAAGATATATTACGTGAGAGGCATGAACATATATGTCATCAACCCATGAAAGCGAGTAAGAATGGAACATGGGTGATGTAACCAAGCACGTTATCATAGCAAGTGTGGTATGTAATCTAGTAGTGCGAAGATGCAACATACGAGAAGTAATCATGGTAATCATGGCATGTGTGCAAATAGTGGGCATGAATAATGCACATGATAAGCATGAAAACAAGAAATGATCAAAATATCATCAATGTATTGGCGAGAGGTCGTATGTGAATAGCAATGGGACATCATGACTCTCCCAACACAACAAGCATCAATAGCATGGGGCACAAATAAGTCTTGGCAATAGCTACTAGGATCTCCACCAAGCATGCAAATACATGTAGTAGTAGTAGTAGTAGTAGTAGTAGAATGGTGGAGCATATGAAAGTGCAAGCAAGGGTCACAATTGCATGGCAAAGGCATCGGAATAAGCATATCATGCAAAGTGAACATGGCAATATGGGCAAAGGATCAATAAAGGACAAGAACCCATAACCATGTGAGGACCTTGTAGAAGAGATGCGCGAAGTCGTGGCAAAGAGGAAATGGTTGGTGAAACATCTCACGGGCTCCCAAGGCATCGTTGCTCTCTAGAGCTCGTTTCGTAAACTCATGGTCTTGCGAGGTCGACGAGTATTCGTAAGTACCTATGCAAAACAAAGACAAAGAAAAAATCGTGTGTGCGTGGTATATGTACACATCATCCATTTTGATGCGCACATGCGTGTGGTGGTTAGCACAGAATATCCAATTCTCAAACAAATGATATGCGTGATATAGAAACATGTCATCCACCATGAGAGGTTTGTTGTTATGTGTCGGTGTACAAAAAGTAGGGGTACATTTTTTGTACCCCTATAACTTTGCACGGCGAGTATGAGCCACGGGCACCACCACACTAGGCACGGCAAGGGAGGTGAGCCAGGGTAAGACCGAAGCTCAAGAGAACTAGAACAACGCCAAGGCCAAGACCACGAAGAGCAAAGGGGACGAAGCGGGCTTCCCCAGCAAGATCCTTGCCGGGAGACAGTTTTAGCAACCCCGACAAGACCCTTGCCGCGGCAGCTCACCCCACACCTACGGAGGGAATCACCCTTGAGTCCACTGCCCCCATGGGGCAAGGATTCGGGAGACATCCCCGTGGTGGCATGCAGATCTTTGTGAAGACATTCAAGATCAGATACACACTATAGAAGATGATGACCCTTGGCGGGATCCCAGCCGAGGAAGACCACAAGGCCCCCGGCAAGCGCCTTGCCGGGGATGACAGCAGGCGCCCCGGCAAGACCCTTGCCGGGACCCCGGCAAGGCCCTTGCCGAGGACACCCACAGGGCCACCACCAGGCCCACGCCAACTAAACCTCCACCGCCGTGCGCATGCAGCTGCCGACCCAACCAGCTGGGCAGGCACCTGCGTGGCGGCATGCAGATCTTTGTGGAGACCTCCCACTGCGCCACCTCAGCTGCCTGCCTACCTACATGGCATCATAGGCATCGCTAGCCAGGGCGCGTGTCGACACAAGAAGGAGCGGCGACGGATGAGACAGATCTCTCCCCCGTCCCCGATAAAGCAAGGACACCTAAGCAAGGCGCATTAAATGCACATTGTCATGTAATGCGAGGGATAACCCCGCATCACTGTACCCTTTCCACCTCCTGTGTGCCACTGTGGCAACCCCTTTTTCTATAAAAGGAGGCCCGAGGCGACCAGGAGGAGGATTCGGCTTTTTGGAGATCCTCACGCCCCATAGCTAGCTCAAGAGCACATATATACAACCCACCAAAGCAGGAGTAAGGTTTTATGCATCCTCGCGGCCCGAACCTGGATAAACGAACCGCGTGCTATATGTTTGATCCGCTCTTCTCACGACCCCGTGCCCTGCAACCGTAGTAGGGATTCTTGTGATCCCATAGGTGTCGTTCCCACCGACATCTTTGGCGCGCCAGGTAGGGGGCGCGGTTGCGAGAATCGGCTCTAGCAGTTAGCCCCGCACTCCTTCGTCTTCGTGGCCCTTTGAGAAGGAAGAAGGCCGGAAGATCAGCACTCGAGCAGCTACAAACAGGAGCTAAGTTACATTGAACCCTGAATATTTCCATTCTATGATATAAAGTTATTATCCTCGGAGCTGTCTTTCTTTGTACAAAAAGAAACATGTACGCAAATGGGGCCCTCCCCGATTGGCAATGCCTTTGTTCTGTTTCGAGTCTGCTCAACAGTTCAAATGGCTGCGTTGGAAACGGTAGGGTAGCCTTCCGCAATTGGCAAGGCTCTCGACTCTGACTCGAGTCAAACTCGACAGTTCGAGCGGCTGCGTTAAGGGTGGTAAGGTGGCTCACCCGGCAGCACGTCCAGCCGGCAGGCCAATGGGGACCCGTCCCTAAAAGCACCGCCCTGGGTTTCTGCGCCAGCAAGCCTACCCAGCTAGCGTAGGGTGGACGTACAAAGAGGCAACAAACAGGGAAATAGCGTGCATGAAAATTAAAAGTACTTCAAAGTTATGTTACATCACATCATTGTTGCGGTTCTAACTAAAGATAAAAAAATTCCTGGTCGGGAACCCGCAGCGGCGAAGAAGAACGGGATGCCTAATCCCGGCGCTGGCCTTCCACCCTCTTGATTTCGTCGATGCAGTCGATGATGGGCTTGATGCGCTCCTCGAGCACCGTGAGGTCAGTACCATCCGGCAAGCTATCCATCGCGGTGTCGAAGTCGAGGTCGGGGTTCCAGTACGCCATCTTGGTGAGGACCTTGGTCACGACCCTCCGGCAAAGACGCCGGCCCTCCCCGGCCAACGTGGCCGCCCTGCTGGAGTGAAGATAAGCCAAGGCCCCGAGGACACCCTCGAAGAACTGGGTCAGCTTGGCGTTGACGGTCCCACTGCGCTCAGGGGCATACCTCACGTTCGGCATCCCCATGGTGGCCAACTGCGAGGTAACCCTGCCAGCGACGTCCTCCAGACGGCTGATCCATCTGTTCTCGCCCGCCACATATTCCTGGTGGGAGGCGGCCTCGTTCGCCCGCAGCTGCTTCTCCTCCTCCAGGCTCCTGGTCAAGGTCTCCTCCCGAGCCGTGCTCTTCGACAACATCTTCTCGAGATTCTTCAGCTTCAGCTTGAGATCTCTGATGGAGTTTTGCGCTTCGGAGAGCTCCCCAGTCCTGCTGATGACCGCTCCTTGTGCCTCCACCAAGGCGCGGTTGAGCGTGCTCTTCTCGTTGGACAGCTTGAGGGCCTGCTCCCTCAGCTCGCCCCGCTCTACCTCCAACTCCTTCACCTTGCCGGCGTGGGCCAGAGCCTGGGCATCGAGTGCCTCTTTGTGCCTCTGCTCCAGCTCGTGAGTCCGTCGCACGACAAGGGCCTTGAGCTCCTCATCCTTGCCGCAGAGCGCTGCGGCAAGCTTCGCCTCACGTGCGGAGAGGTCCTCCTCCTGGGAATCCAATGCGGCTTGATGCTGATTCCGGGCGGCCTCGGCCGCGGCAGCCAAGTTCGCCGCCTTTTCCTGGGCCTTCTCGATGTCAGCCATCTTCATGGTGAGCTCTACATTGCGCTTGGCCAATTCCTCCTGAAAGGCCCTCTGCTCCTCGCGGGTCTGGTGGAATCAGGTCTGCGTCTCAGCAATGCGCGCCTTGAAGTCCACCTCTGCCTTGTCCACCGTTGCCATCCTGGACTTGACCTTGTCCAGGCAAGCACGGTAGAGCACTTGGAGCTTTCGGAAATTGGCCCCCATGGCACGGAAAAGCTGCCCTTCTGGAGAACCATCGCCACCGACGCCCAGTTCATCGACCACCTCGAGCCCGGTGGCGGCGAGCACCTCGCCGTCAAAGACCTCTCCCTCGGCGGGCCCTCGGGAACTTGACGCCCTTGGAAGTGGACGAAAAGGTCATCGCCCACCTTCAGATATCTGCCGGGGCCCGAGGTTGTGGAGGAAGGAGGCTGATCGTCAACCACCTCTTCCTCGGCTGTGGCCTTGCCGGCCTCCCCGGCAGGCCCACCGCTGGCACCCTCGGCAGAAGCCTCGTCGGTTGCCTTGGCGGCCCCCGCAGCGGTGTCCTCGGCAACACCCTTGGCAGCCTCATCGGCGGCGACCTCGTCAGCATCCTTGGCGGCCTCCTCGGCGGCAATCCTGTCGGCCTCCGCCGCGGCCTCCTCAGTGATATTCCCAACGACAGTGTCCACGTCCTCCATATCTGTTGAAGGAGGGCCTGGGTAGTAATGGAAGCGATGAAGCCAAGAAAAAGAATAAGGGAAAAACAGAGACGGAGGACAGGCGACTCACCAGTGCCGGGCTGTGAAGTGGAAGTCCCCTCCCCGCCAGCGTTTGGCGCCGTGGCAGAGTCACCAGCGCCCAGGTTCCCCTCTTCCTCCATGGGTGAGGGCTTCGTGCTCGATGCCCTTGCCGGGGACGCCCCTCGCGGCGGCGTAGTCGATGGGGGTGGTGTGTTGGGGGTAGCCCTCTGTGGCTCCTCCTCCTACCGCTCCCCTCCTGCGAACCCGACAGGTTCAGCACCATAGCATCAAACCCTTGCCCCATGTTGATAAGAGGAGGGTGACAAACTTATGCTAGGGGCTGTGCTGGGGGCTGCTGTCCGGGCTGCTCAGCACCACCAGTGGCGACTTCAAAGCACCGGCCGAGGGCTGGCTGCTCTCCGAGGCCTTCGCCCTCTTCGCCCTCTGGGCCAATGTCTCTGCGTCCCTGCAAAAAAAACAAGATAAGTGACTTAATTCAGGGGAATGGAAATGGCAGTAAGGAACGGAGTACTTACTCGTCATCCATCTCCTCCTCTTCCACCACTTTCCTTTTCCTCTTCGGGCTGAGAGGCCCAAGATCAAAAGGGGGCTCCACGTCAACATCCGAGTCAATATCTGCCGGAGGAGGCGAAGAAGGCGGAGTTTGTGCGCGCCAAGATGAGGAAGGGACTGATGTCTTCTTCTTCTCAGCGGCCTTCGTCAGCCTCTTCGCTGTTGTGGCCCTCGTGTGATGCCCGGACCCCTCCAGGGTCAATTGAGGCCGCGTAGCCCTGCCGGGCCGGACCGGCTCGCCGGAGCCAGCCCGCCGCAGGACTCGCCCTCTTCCCCTGGCTGGCGTCGAGCCCGCCGCCACGTCCTCCTCCTCCGACGACTCGTCGGCCGCGTCTTCGACAAGCGGAGCCCCAGTGCCAGCGCTGCTAACCTCCCCGGCGGTCGCCGCCCATCGGGTGAGCTCCTCTTCCTCTGCAGCCGTTGCGGCCTTGTCCTCCACACCCCCGGTGCTGCCGGCCTCCATGGCGAGCTGTGCCTCCCTCGCCCTGGTGGCGATATAGTCCAGCTCTGCCTGGGTGGTGTCCATGACAAGCCACCGCTCGGCTTTAGCATTGACATACACCTCGATCAGGGTGTCAAAGAATTGCTGCACATCCGCGTCCGTCGGCTCCTTCCAGCTCGGGACAGGGTCGTGCGCGTTGCAGTCCGGCATCATAGCGATGATCTCGGACCGACGTGAATTATTGCACAACGGGACCACCCCCGCTGGCAACTTGAAAAACGGCCCCTTGAGGGCCTTGCCGACCTTTGCAGCAGCCCTCGCGGCCTTGCCGGTCCGCTCGACCTCGCCGTCGCGACCCACATCAAGCTGAAAAAGTCGCTGGCAGAAGTGGGCATGCGCCATCACCGTGAAGTTGTGGTCGAGGCCAGGGCGGAGCCGCATAATGTCGGCCGGGTTCGTAAAAAGCCAGGCTGGCCTCCCCTTGTTGTGCAACGGGGCGATCCGACAGCGAATGAAATCCTCCCGATCATCTCAAGGGTGAGTCCGGCCCGGGTCAGCCGGAGAATCCTGGTGGTGGCGACAGTGAGCCTCCCGTCGGCAGCGTCAACGTCACTCCAATCGCTGCCGCGGACCGGCGGCGCTCGGCGGACCTTGCAGAATTCCGGCGGGTCTTCATCCTCAATCCAGCACCACCGGCCATGCTGTTCCTCCCACCTCTCCTTCATGGCACCGTCCGGGTACGCCCCCTTGGATCTTGGGATCCAGGTGACGCGTCCAGAGACGGCGCCTCCCGGCTGGATTCGAGGGGAGAAATAGTGGCGGAAGAGTGTCGTATTGGGCTGCACCCCGGCAAAGCCTTCGCAAAGATGCGCGAAGAAAGCCATGCACGCCACCGCATTCGGAGTAATATCCAAGAGGCGTAAGCCAAAGATGTGCATGATGTCGCAGAAAAAATCAGAGAAAGGGGGACATAACCCGCAAGAAACATAATCGACGAAAAAGGGGTACCGATTTGGGGCAGGGTCGGCGCAAGCGGCAGGAATGACGCTTCGCCAGATGTCCCAAATTCTCTCCCCCCGTCTTCACTCCCCATAGAGGCCTGAAGGAGGACCGGAGCTCACGAACATCAACCGTCGAGGGGAAGAAGAAGGTGGATTTCGTCCGGTCCCCCAATAGCGCACTCTCCGGCGGCTCCACAGTCCCAGCGCCCTTAGCCACACCCTTGCCCTTGGCGGATTGGGGTGCCATGGCGGCTAAGAAAGTTGGAGGACTGGGGGAGGGGGATGGCGAAGCAACGACGGCGGGCGACGGTGGAAGCTTAGGAAGGAAGGAAGAGAGGAAGCGGCAGCTCTGAGATTGGAGAAGGCGCGAGGAAAGAGGAGAAAGTGAGCAGCGCACCCACGGTTATTCCTTCTTATTGTGGAAAACACGGGTCGCCTCCTTTCACATTAACTGTGATGTGACGCATGCCCGCGGGAACCAACCCCACGCATGACGCCCACATCACACACGCCTCCCCACGCCATGCCACGCGCGTGAGTCATGGGAAGCCTTGTGAAGAAAACTTACATGATAAAACCACCGCCTTTGCCCGCTCACAAGACCGCTTTTGGGCCTAGCCCAACAACGCGTTGCACTTATATGTGGCCCAGGCCCGGGGGCTCCTGACGGTGTACAAAAAGTAGGGGTACACTTTTTGTACCCCTATAACTTTGCACGGCCAGTCTGAGCCACGGGCACCACCACGCTAGGCACGGCAAGGGAGGTGAGCCAGGGTAAGACCGAAGCTCAAGAGAACTAGAACGACGCCAAGGCCAAGACCACGAAGAGCAAAGGGGACGAAGCGGGCTTCCCCGGCAAGATCCTTGCCGGGAGACAGTTTTAGCAACCCCGGCAAGACCCTTCCCGCGGCAGCTCACCCCACACCTACGGAGGGAATCACCCTTGAGTCCACTGCCCCCATGGGGCAAGGATTCAGGAGACATCCCCGTGGTGGCATGCAGATCTTTGTGAAGACATTCAAGATCAGATACACATTATAGAAGATGACGACCCTTGGCGGGATCCCAGCCGAGGAAGACCACAAGGCCCCCGGCAAGCGTCTTGCCGGGGATGACAGCAGGCGCCCCGGCAAGGCCCTTGCCGAGGATACCCACAGGGCCACCACCAGGCCCACGCCAACTAAACCTCCACCGCCGTGCGCATGTAGCTGCTGACCTAACCAGCTGGGCAGGCACCTGCGTGGCGGCATGCAGATCTTCGTGGAGACCTCCCACTGCGCCACCTCAGCTGCCTGCCTACCTACATGGCATCACAGGCATCGCTGGCCAGGGCGCGTGTCGACACAAGAAGGAGCGGCGACGGACGAGACAAATCTCTCCCTTGTCCCCGATAAAGCAAGGACACCTAAGCAAGGCGCATTAAATGCACCTTGTCATGTAATGTGAGGGATAACCTCGCATCACTGTACCCTTTCCACCTCCTGTGTGCCACTGTGGCAACCCCTTTTTCTATAAAAGGAGGCCCGAGGCGACCAGGAGGAGGATTCGGCTTTTTGGAGCTCCTCACGCCCCATAGCTAGCTCAAGAACACAGATATACAATCCACCAAAGCAGGAGTATGGTTTTACGCATCCTCGCGGCCCGAACCTGGATAAATGAACCGCGTGCTATCTGTTTGATCCGCTCTTCTCACGACCCCGCGCCCCGCAACCGTAGTAGGGATTCTTGTGATCCCATAGGTGTCGTTCCCACCGACATTATGTATAGCACAATGGAGACTCAAATGGAGCATACAAGTAGAAGGCAAATCAATAGCATTTTTATTCATGGGGAGCATACGGTGCATACAATCATGAGAATCGTGCAATGGATGGAATGGATCAAAATCTCCTAAAATGTACAAGGAAACTATGGGGGTCTCCTCATGAGCAATGTCGAAGGCATAATATGGAGAAGTGGAACAACATCCAAAAACAATGCATATCTGAAGCTAGGTGTTCATGTCATGGCATATGAGATAAATGATGCAAAGGTAGCATGTCAATATCATCACAAGAAAAACAAATTCCAATAACCATGGGCTTTTCATCTATGCCATAAGTGCAAATTGGGTTTATTTTAATGGCATGTGCATAGTCACTATGATGAGATTGCAAATGTGACATATTGTTGATCTCATGCATAGCATATGACAAGTCAAGCAGATTGTTAAACATGATGTGACCAAGAGAATTATCACAAGAAATCCTATGCAACATGGCATTGATACGTCTCCAACATATCTATAATTTTTTATTGTTCCCTGCTATTATATTATATGTTTTGGATGTTTATATGCATTAATATGCTATTTTATATGATTTTTGGGACTAACCTGTTAACCTAGAACCTAGTGCCAGTTTATGTTTTTCCTTGTTTTAGAGTTTCACAGAAAAGGAATACCAAACGGAATAAAACTTTTGCGATGATTTTTCGTGGACCAAAAGACACCTAGGAGACTTGGAGTGCGAGTCAGAAGATCCACGAGGCAGCCACAAGGGTGGAGGGCGCCCCCCAACCTTGTAGGACCCTCGTAGCTCCCCTGACCTAATTCTTTCGCCTATATATACTCTTATACCCCCAAAACATCCAGGGGATCCACGAAACCACTTTTCCACCGCCGCAACCTTCTGTACCCATGAGATCCCATCTTGGGGCCTTTTCCGGCATCTCGCCGGAGGGGGAATCAATCACAGAGGGCTTCTACATCAACACCATTGCCTCTCTGATGAAGCATGAGTTGTTCACTTCAGACCTACGGGTCCATAGCTAGTAGCTAGATGGCTTCTTCTCTCTCTTTGATTCTCAATACAAAGTTCTCCTCGATGTTTTTGGAGATCTATTCGATGTAATACTCTTTTGAGGTGTGTTTGCCGAGATCCGATGAATTGTGGATTTATGATCCGTTTATCTATGAATATTATTTGAATCTCCTCTAAATTCTTATATGCATGATTTGATATCTTTGCAAGTCTCCTCGTACTTTCGATTTGGTTTGGCCAACTAGATTGGTTTTTCTTGCAATGGGAGAAGTGATTAGCTTTGGGTTCAATCTTGTGGTGTCCTTTCCCAGTGACAGTAGGGGCAGTAAGGCACGTATTGTATTGTTGCCATCGAGGATAACAAGATGGGGTTTTCATCATATTGCTTGAGTTAATCCCACTACATCATGTCATCTTACTTAATGCGTTACTCTGTTCTTATGAACTTAATACTCTAGATGCAGGATGGAGTCAGTCGATGTGTGGAGTAATAGTAGTAGATGCTCGGCAGTAATTTGTTTACCCACCGTAATAATTTATATCTTGAGAGAAGCCTCTAGTGAAACCTATGGCTCCCAGGTCTATTTTCCATCATATAAGTTTCCAATCTACAATCTTTAGTTTCCTATTTATTTTCCTTTGCAATCTTTACTTTCCGCTCCATAAACTGAAAATACCAAAAATATTACTTTACCATTTATCTATCTGTATCAGATCTCACTTTGAGAATAACCGTGAAGGGATTGACAACCCCTTTGTCCCCTTGGTTGCAAGTTGGTGTTTGTTTGTTCATGTATTCGGTGGCTTGTTGTGTAGTCTCCTACTGGATTGATACCTTGGTTCTAAAAACCAACCTAAGCTCAAGAGGTAGCAAGAAGGATTTCTGGCGCCGTTGCCGGGGAGATCTACGCCAAGCCAAGACATACCAAGTACCCATCATAAACTCGCATCCCTCTCATTACATTGTTCGCCATTCGCCTCTCATTTTCCTCTCCCCCACTTCTAAAACGATTTTCAAAAAGATTTGCCTTTTCTTTGCCCCTCTTCCGTTCATCTTTTCGTTTGCCTCTATGTCTTACTTGGCTCGTTTGCTTGTTTGGTTGGAATAATTGTGTATTTATTGCAAATTAGAGAACCTAAGATTTATGGATTCTCATCCGCTTGCCAATCTTTTTAAGCCCTCCAATTATGATGAACCAATTGCTAGTGAGTTTTGTGCACTAGATTATCTTTATGAAGTTTTGCTTGAAATTCGTGAATCTGAAAATTGTGATGAAGTACTTTACGAAGTGATTCATGATAGATCTTTGAATAAAAAGCATGATTGCAATGATGTTATTATAAATTCTATTAATGTCTACTATGCTAATAATATGCAAAACCCTAATCTTGGGGATGCTAGTTTTGATATGTTCACTACTTGTTGCAATGATCATGATTGGGGTGATTCTTCCTATGATCTTGAAAATTTATTTAAGCCCCATGACGAATAGAGATTGATAATAATGTTTGCAATAATATTGAAAGTGGGTTCGGGAGAGTGTAAACTTTAGATCCCACATATTTGGATAATGTTCAATCTTATGAAGTTTTTGATAAAAGTGGGTTCGGAGAGGTCATGACTTTATTTTACGATAATCCCACTATTTTGGAAGAGTGTCAACTCTGCATGCATGTGGTTCATAAAGAGAAAATTTATGTGATGGTTATATTGTTGTGTTTGAAATTATCTCACATGTAATAACTATGAGAGAGAAAAATATGTTTTTATAAATCTTCATGTTACAAAATTACCTCTCGTTATGTTGAGATTGCTATCGTCTCTTTCTTCTTCCTCGCATATGCTAGTTTTTGCTTGTCTTGATAATTCGTTTGACTATAAGATTCCTATGCGTAGGAAGTATGTTAGACTTAGATGTGTTTTTCACATGCTATATGATGCTCTTTGTGCTTCAATTCTTGTCTTTCATGGGAGCATCATCGAAATTATCATTGCCTAGCTAAAAGGCTTTAAAGAAAAGCGCTTGTTGGGAGGCAACCCAATTTTATTTTTGTTCTTGTTTTTTAAGGTCATGTTTTGCTTTGAATAAATCATCTAGCCTCTAGTTAGATGTGGTTTTGTGTTTTAATTGGTGTTTGTGCCACGTAAGACCTATGGGATAGCCTACGATGATAGTTAATGATCTTGATGAAAAATAGAAACTTTTGCGCTCACGAAAACAATTTTTTTTTACTGGAGAGTGCTTTTTAGTTGATTCATTTTACAACAGATTAATAGACAAATTATCTAGGACTTCCTATTTTCTCAGGATTTTTGGAGTTACAGACGTATTCAAAATATCCAAATTGCTACAGACTGTTCTGTTTTTGACAGATTCTGTTTTTTGCATGTTGTTTGCTTATTTCGATGCAACTATCGCTAGTATTGGGGGGTATGAACCGTGGAAAATTTGGAATACAGTAGATATTACACCAATATAAATAAAGAATGAGTTCACAACAGTACCAAAAGTGGTGATTTATTTTCTTATACTAACAGAGCTTACAAGATTTTCTGTTGGAGTTTTGTGTTGTGAAGTTTTCAAGTTTGGGGTAAGGATTTGATGGACTATGGAATAAGGACTGGAAAGAGCCTAAGATTGGGGATGCCCAAGGCACCCCAAGGTAATATTCAAGGATGTCAAAAAGCCTAAGCTTGGGGATGCCCCGGGAAAGCATCCCCTCTTTCGTCTTCGTCTATCGGTAACTTTACTTGAGGCTATATTTTTATTCACCAGATGATATGTGTTGTTCTAGAAGCGTATTGTATGATTTGAGTCTTTTTTTTAGTTTGCCACAATCATCCTTGATGTACACACCTTTTGGGAGAGACACGCATGAATCGTGATTTATTAGAATGCTCTGTGTGCTTCACTTATATCTTTTGAGCTAGGCAATTTTGCTCTAGTGCTTCACTTATATCTTTTTAGAGCACGGTGGTGATTTTATTTTATAGAAATTGATGAACTCTCGTACTTTACTTATATTATTTCGAGAGTCTTTAGAACAGAATGTTAATTTGCTTTGGTTATAAAATTAGTCCTAATATGGTAGGCATCCAAGAAGGATATAATAAAAACTTTCATATAAAGTGCATTGAATACTATGAGAAGTTTGATTCCTTATGATGGTTTTGAGAAATGAAGATGGTGATATTAGAGTCATGCTAGTAAGTAGTTGTGAATTTGAGAAATACTTGTGTTAAGGTTTTTGAGTCCCGTAGCATGCACGTATGGTGAACCGTTATGTAACGAAGTTGGAGCATGAGATGTTTTTTGATTATCTTCCTTATGGGTGGTGGTCGGGGACGAGCGATGGTCTTTTCCTACCAATCTATCCCCCTAAGAGCATGCGCGTAGTACTTTGTTTCGATGACTAATAGATTTTTGCAATAAGTATGTGAATTCTTTATGACTAATGTTAAGTCCATGGATTATACGCACTCTCACCTTTTTCGAAATTGCTATCCTATCTAGTACCACGCAACTTTCGCCAGTACCATAAACCCACCACATATCCTTCTTCAAAACAGCCACCGTACCTACCTATTATGGCATTTCCATAGCCATTCCGAGATATATTGCCATGCAAGTTTCCATCATTCCATTTATTATGACACGCATCATCATTGTCATATTGCTTTGCATGATCATGTAGCTGACATCGTATTTGTGGCAAAGCCACCATTCATAATTTTTTATACATGTCACTCTTGATTCATAGCTCATCCCCGTACACAGCCGGAGGCATTCACATAGAGTCATATTTTTGTTCTAGTATCGAGTTGTAATTTTTTGAGTTGTAAGTAAATAGAAGTGTGATGATTTTCATTATTAGAGCATTGTCCCATGTGAGGAAAAAAGAGAGAAAAAGGCAAAATAAAAAAAGATAAGGCCCCAAAAAAGAGAAAAAGTGAGAGAAAAAGAGAGAAGGGACAATGTTACTATCCTGTTGGCCACAATTGTGCTTCAAAGTAGCACCATGATCTTCATGATAGAGAGTCTCCTATGATATCAATTCCATATGCTAGTGGGAATTTTTCATTATAGAACTTTGCTTGTATATTCCAACGATGGTCTTCCTCAAAATACCCTATGCCTTCATGAGCAATCAAGTTGGATGCACACCCACTTAGTTTTCTTGTTGAGCTTTCATAAACTTATAGCTCTAGTGCATTCGTTGCATGGCAATCCCTACTCACTCACATTGATATCTATTAACGGGCGTCTCCATAGCCCGTTGATATGCCTAGTTGATGTGAGACTATCTCCCTCTTTTTTGTCTTCTCCACAACCACCTTCTATTCCACCTATAGTGATATGTCCATGGCTCACACTCATGTATTACGTGAAAGTTGAAAAGGTTTGAGAATGTCAAAAGTATGAAACAATTGCTTGGCTTGTCATCGGGGTTGTGCATGATTTGAATATTTTGGGTGATGAAGATGGAGCATAGACAAACTATATGATTTTGTAGGGATAAGCTTTCTTTGGCCATGTTATTTTGAGAAGACATAATTATTTTGTTAGTATGCTTGAAATATTATTGTTTTTATGTCAATATAAACTTTTGTTTTGAATCTTACGGATCTTAACATTCATGCCACAATAAAGAGAATTACATGGATAAATATGTTAGGTAGCATTCCACATCAAAAATTCTATTTTTATCATTTACCTACTCGAGGACGAGCAGGAATGAAGCTTGGGGATGCTTGATACGTCTCCAACGTATATATAATTTTTGGTTGTTCCATGCTATTATATTATCTGCTTTGGATGTTTATATGCATTAATATGCTATTTTATATGGTTTTTGGGACTAACCTATTAACCTAGATCCTAGTGCCAGTTTCTGTTTTTTCCTTGTTTCAGAGTTTCACAGAAAAGGAATACCAAAAGGAATAAAACTTCCGCGATGATTTTTCTTGAACCAGAAGACACCCAGGAAACTTGGAGTGCAAGTCAGAAGAGCCATGAGGCATCCACAAGGGTGGAGGGCGCGCCCAGGGGTGTAGGGCGCGCCCCCAACCTTGTGGGGCCCTTAGAGCTCCCCTGACCTAATTCTTTCGCCTATATATACTCTTATACCCCCAAAACATTCAGGGGAGCCACGAAACCACTTTTCCACCGCCGCAACCTACTATACCCGTGAGATCCCATCTTGGGGCCTTTTCCGGCATCCTGCCGGAGGGGGAATCGATCACGAAGGGCTTCTACATCAACACCATTGCCTCTTTGATGAAGCGTTAGTAGTTTACTTCAGACCTATGGGTCCATAGCTAGTAGCTAGATGACTTCTTCTCTCTCTTTGATTCTCAATACAAAGTTCTCCCCGATGTTCTTGGAGATCTATTCGATGTAATACTCTTATGCGGTGTGTTTGCCGAGATCCGATGAATTGTGGATTTATGATCCGTTTATCCATGAATATTATTTGAATCTCCTTTGAATTCTTATATGCATGATTTGATATCTTTGCAAGTCTCTTTGAACTATCGATTTGGTTTGGCCAACTAGATTGGTTTTTCTTCCAATGGGAGAAGTGCTTAGCTTTGGGTTCAATCTTGCGGTGTCCTTTCCCAGTGATCGTAGGGGCAGTAAGGCATGTATTGTATTGTTTCCATCGAGGATAACAAGATGGGGTTTTCATCATATTGCTTGAGCTAATCCCACTACATCATGTCATCTTACTTAATGCATCACTCTGTTCTTATGAACTTAATACTCTAGATGCAGGAAGGAGTCAGTCGATGTGTGGAGTAATAGTAGTAGATGCAGATTCATTTTGGTCTACTTGACACGGACGTGATGCCTATATTCATAATCATTGCTTTAGATATCATCATAACTATGCGATTTTGTATCAATTGCTCGGCAGTAATTTGTTCACCCACCGTGATAATTTCTATCTCGAGAGAAGCCTCTAGTGAAACCTATGGCCCCCGGGTCTATTTTCCATCATATAAGTTTCTGATCTACAATCTTTAGTTTCCTATTTATTTTCCTCTCCAATCTACAATCTTTAATTTCCGCTCCATAAACCAAAAATACCAAAAATATTACTTTACCATTTATCTATCTCTATCAGATCTCACTTTACGAATAACCGTGAAGGGATTGACAACACCTTTGCCACGTTGGTTGCAAGTTGGTGTTTGTTTGTGTAGGTACTCGGTGTCTTGTTGTGTAGTCTCCTACTGGATTGATACCTTGGTTCTCAAAACTGAGGGAAATACTTATGCTACTTTGCTGCATCACCCTTTCCTCTTCAAGGGAAAATCCAACGCAAGCTTAAGAGGTAGCAGGCATCACAACTAATAGACTCCACATGTCAATCATCAAACTCATCATATATGGGTAAATCATCGAATGGAGAAATCATACTAGAATGAAGCGTGGCAATAGGTGGATCAACATCATGCAAGAAATCAATGTTAAGATAGTCCACTAGTGGGACGAGAGCATCACCTTCACCTTTGTTACCTTTCTCATTCCACTCATGTGGTGTAGGGTGAGGTGGGAAAGACCCAATGGTGGTCATCATCTTCATCTTGATGGAACCATGTGGGGGTGCATCATATTCCACCATGGCCATCGTCTTGTCCAATGGAAGGACGAAGTCATCAAGGACTGTCGCGTCATCATATATGGGACCTAGCACCAAATGAGAAGACACAATAGAGGTAGAGGTCAAGTCATTAGTGTCGAAAGTCGTCTCACATGACCTATCAACTATCTCACTCTCTCTATGTGGTGGCTCACTCACTCCCTCAAAGTAGGTGCACTCAATGTTGCATATGGTGAAGTCACTCATCTCACTCAAGTGGTGGGGTTTGTGGCTCTCCTCACATGGGAATTGGGGCAGCTCATCATATATGGGGCTAGTGGTGAACTTGCTCTCACTCTCAATATGGTGGCACAAGTCACGCAAGTCATCATACGTCGCTGTTGTCGAAGAGAAAATCCCATGCTCAACCATCTCGACGCCGTCGCCGTGGATGAAGGCCGAAGATGGCACATCATCACTCTCCTCCATGACCGAAGGGAAAATCCCATGCTCGATCATCTCGTCGTCGTCGTCGTTGATGAAGGCCAAAGATGGTACATCATCACTCTCCTCCATGACCGAAGGAAAAATCCCATGCTCGATCATCTCGTCGCCGTCACCGTGGATGAAGGCCAAAGATGGCACATCATCACTCTCGCCTCCAAGAGATGGAAGCATCATCCTTGCTCGTCACCATGTCACTCGCCTCCAATGCATGTTTTCCTTGAGAGACTCTGTAGTCGTAGTCATCACCGTGTCGTCTTGAAAAAGAGTCGAAGTAGACTCGGCATCATCAATGCCACAAAGAGGAATGGCAGTGAAGTCGAACTTTGGAGCATCATCTTGGAGCTCGTTGGGCTTGGACATCTCGTTGGTGCTAGCCTCATGCTCACCGTCTTGGAGCGTGGTCCTCGCGAAGTCTGCTTGGGGTCGAGTAGACTTGGCCTTCTTGAGTTCTTGTTCCGCGTTGAGAGCACCAATGTAGTTATCGTTGAGGGACTTGTAGTTCTCATGGAAGATAGTGTTGGAGATGTCGTTGTTCACTCCCATCATGAAGTGGAACTTCATCCAAATGGGGTCGTTCACGCAGGCACGTCGCAAAGCTTTCTTCACCTCCATGAAGTAATCGTCGATGGACTTGGATCCTTGGATGCAGTTTTCCAATTGGTGTTGAAGATGTTCCGTGTAGCTGGAAGGCACAAACTCTCGCCGCATAGCTTTCTTAGTCTTGGGCCAACTCATGGCGTGGCTCTTCGAATGTGTGCGAATCCACCATGTCAACGTGTAGTCGTAGAAGTTACTTGTGGCACAATTCACTTGATCGTCGGAGGGAACTTTATGTAGCTTGAGGTAGTCGTCCATCTTGCGCTCCCACTTGAGATACTCCTCAGGGTCTTGAGTCCCATAGAAAGGAATCTCGTGGTCGGTGTCAAGGTCGTAGTAGCTTGTGGAAGTCGCAGACTTGAGCTTGGTGAGCTTCTCTTGAGGTTTGGGTCGGCGAAGATGTCGCACGTCCAAAGGCAAAGATGCCTTGAAGTTGCTTGGCGAAGATGCCAATGTAGATGGTGAAGTCATAGAGCAGTGGTTGGTCTTGAGCTCTTAACATTCACGTTCTTGTCAGTGATGTTGTCGATGCCGATGTGATCTTGTCGGCGATGGTAGCTTGGAAGGATGTGCACTTGAGTATCTTCTCAAAGATGAGGAAGACCTCTTCCGGTTGTTGATGAGGACCTTGAGCTCCTCCATTTGAGCATCCATCTTGACGTCCAAATTATTTTCATGGCATCAAACTCATTGTTGTTGTTGTTGTTGTTGTAGACCGAAGTAGATGTGCTTTGCCTATCCATCACAAGGCTCGATCAAATGTGAGTAGGAAAATGAGAAGACAATACCAAAGTTACCTTTTCCGAAGATTGAAAATGTATCGAGTATCACTCAATGTGATGCTACAATAGGGGAATTGGTACCGAGTTTGTTTCTCACACCTACACAAGTAAAGCTTATGGACGAGCTTGGTTAGGATAGGTGGCACAAAATATCAAGCAAATGTTAGTCAAGATATCAAATTTTTTGAGAAGGTTCACAAAATTCACTACACAAAAAAGACACATCCATGACATTTTGGGCCGAACGAATTTTTTCTTGTCATGCTTATGACACTTGTATGACGATAATTGTGACAAAACCCAATATCATCATAGATGTGGTGGGCTCCTACTTCTGTGACAAAAAATCATGACAGAAAACGGGCTTTTCGTCCTGAGCGGGCCGGAGATGCAGCTGCATGACATTCTTTGGCCCGTGCATGACGAAAAAATGTGATAGAAGCGAGGGCGTGGAAAATATCGGGAGTTCCCGGTTACGGTGGGTGGTCGGGGCCGAGCGATGCATAGAGCTTTGTGCGTTTCTCTCGTACACGTATGTGCGTGTGTGCGAGGCGTTGCGCTCTAACTAAACCCGAGCGAGGCGTTGGGCTCTAACTGAACCCGAGCGATTGCACTAGCTATGTTACTGAACCCCGATCAATCCCTTGCTGTTAACTGAACCTGAGTGATTCCCTCGCTACTGCTGCTAACTGAAGCTGATCGATGCTGCCTCTTGATGAACAATGAGTCCCGGTGGGGGTGGATGAACAGGACCCAGTGGTAGTAGATGTCGTTGCCGCTGGATGAACATGACCCCGATCGAGTCGGTTGGGGGGTGGATGAACAGGACCCCGTGGAGGGATGGATGAACAGGACCGCGTGGAGGGCTGGTTGAACAGTAGACGGTGGAGGGCTGGATGAACAGTAGCCCGTGGAGGGTGGTTGAATAGAACCACGTGGAGAGGGCTGGTTGAACAGTAGCCTATGGAGGAGCGATGGAGGCTGGATGAATAGGAGCCCGTGGATGAACAGTCGTAGGTGGAGGCTGGAGGATGTCGATGGTGGATGAACATTAGCCCGTGGAGGCAGTCGACGGTGGAGATGAACAATATCCCATGGAGTCCCATTCGAGACCCCGCCCATATGTACGTACGTGGTCGTATTTACTTTCTTGCACCCTGGTTGTACGTACGTGTACAAGCTACGTGCGCGCCTCTACTACGACACATGCGCGCCTATACAACGACACGTGCTCTTCCTTACATGACCACGGTTCATCGCTGCAGCCTGCAGACAGACCGACCATATGTATGCACACGTTCGTGGCCAGAATGACAATGCTACATATGCTTCGACTAGGTGGGTCCTGACTATCAGGTACTTCCTTGCATGCGAAGATGTAGCTGCTGGGTCCCAGCATTCAGGGGGAAATGTTTTTTTGTGAAATACGGTGGCCCGTCCGATGGGTCCCTGCTGTCAGGTGGAAGAATCATTATTTTGCGTGTAATAATGAGGCACTTCCTTGCTACAGCCGTGGACCCAGCTGTCAGCCTCTCCACGTACATTACTCTTCTGATGGAAGTCGTTCCTTGACCACATTGACCACACCGTGCCGAGTGCACCAAGGCGATGGACGACGGCGAGGCGTAGGAAGGGGAATATGCAGAGCCGGGGAAGACGCACCAGTGGATGCCCATGCGAAGAGGAGTACGAGGCTTCACTGGTTCGGCTGCAGTGTGAGGCTGCCGTCGCCACAGAAGAACAGGGGGTGTGGGTGAGTAGAGGGATGGCCTGGCGAGCGGTGGGAGTAGTAGGGGGCGGTGAGGCTCCACGGCATCACAGTTGGCCACGGGAGACAGGAGCTCGCAGCACAACCGGCGCTGGTTTGGGCGGCTGGAGCAAGAAGACCAGAGGTTGAAGAAGCACTACGGCCGTTGGATGGACATCGTATGGTCACTGGAGCTAGAATCATTCATATTGACTAGTGACAAAGCCCTCCGTCCGGGTCAACTTAGTAGGACCACAACTCAGCCTCCCAGTATGGTGGGTCCCAGCTAGCAGGGGGAGTATTCATTTTTTGTGGGTAATAAGGAGGCACTTCCTTGCTGCGAAGATATAGCTAGTGGGTCCGTGCTGTCAGCAGGGGGGACATTTTTTCACAAAATACAGAGGCCCTTCCGGTGGGTCCCAGCTGTCAGGTGGAGGAATCATTATTTTGCGCGTAATAAGGAGGCATTTCCTTGTGTGCGACCGTGGACCCACCTGTCAGCCTCTCCACGTACATTCCACTTCCGATGGATGTCGTTTGTTTACCACGTTGACCACACCGTACCGAGAGAACTAGGGCGATGGACGACGACGAGGCCTAGGAAGGGAACAACACGGAGCCGGGGAAGACTCGACATTGATTGCCCACGCGGTGGGGAGTACAAGGGTTTACTGGTTCTGCTGCCGTCGCTGAAAAATAACAGGAGATGTGGGTGAGTAGAGGAATGGCTTGGCCAACAATGGAGTAGGGTGGGGAGGTGTGGCCTGTGCGGCAGCACAGCCGGCCACGAGAGGCGGGAGCAGGCAGTCCCACCGGCGCTGGTTTGGGCGGCTGGAGCAACAAGATCAGATATTGAAGATGCAGCATGGCCGTTGGATTAACATCCAACGGTCACTTCTGCTAGAATCGTTTGTGGACTAAGTTGACAAAGCCTTTCGTACACGTCAACCTAGTAGACCCACAAGTCAGCCTCCAAATCTGTCCCAAACAGCATACATCCCAAAATTTCTAGCCAGATTCAAATTAATTTAAAAACTAAACATACCTTAATTTAAATCCAATGAAATTTTACCCACACAAAAACAACGAAATTTAAAATATCAAAATGCGAAAGAAAAAAGTATGTTGGAACTAATTGCCTATTTGCTATATTTTGTCATTTTACAACCCATTTATTATTGCTTATAGCCCATTTCTTATTACTTATAGCCCATTTTCTGGGCAAGCCCGAATGTATCCCTCCTCGTCTTGAAAGATTTCCGGTCCAGCAGGGCACAGAAAAGCAAGTAGGCCTACGTTGGTTATTCTGCAAAAAACAAAATAGCTGGACTAGCCATTTTCAGAAAGGAAAAAAACAAACTGGGCTAGTCATGTGGTAAACATATGAAACAAAATCCTAGGCTAGACGGGCCACAACTCCCGCACAACCCAGTTGATACCCTTCTCCGTCCCGAAAAAACAAAATTACTGCGCGCGTTGCTGGGTCCCTACTGTCATCCTCACCAGGTACAGTCATCTCCTTATTCCTCTCGATTGTTGACCATGGTGACAACACCGGAGGGCGGCGCCGCGGCGAGCGAACCAAGCTGGAGGACGATGCTGAGGCCTAAGACGGGAACGGGCAGGAGCCATGGAAGATGCGCAGAGTTTTAGGGTGCGATGTGGCCACGATGCGTGGGCAGCAGCACAGCCAGCCGTGGGAGGCGGGAGCAGGCGGTCCCGCGAGCGCTGGTTTGGCTTTGGCGGCTAGAGGAAGAAGAGACTAAAGAAACACGATAGACGTTGAATGTCAATCCAACGGTCAAGGTTGGCACAATCGTTTGTTGACTAAGCTGACACCAAGTAGCATACTTTTATATATATACGAAGAAAAGAAAAACTGGGCTCATTCTCCTGATAACATTCCCGAAACTGCGACCGTTCAATCTTGCGTCGCAACTAAAACTACGAGGAAAATGCATTTGTCTGCCATCCTCCTCCCAGGGAACGTTCGCCACATAAGTGACTAGCACCCTTGGTTTTCAACCGAGAGGTCTTGGGTTCGAGTCCCAGGAACTCTCAATTTTTTCCTCCTTCCTTCCTTGCAAAAACAAAAGAAAGAAAATCAAAGAATTGAGAAGGCGTACAGAACAAGCTAGTGTACTAGTAAAGAGACGTTGCTCAGTTTTAGGAAAAAGAGAGACGTGCTCTTGTAGCTGGTTCGAATCCAAACCTCACTATGACTATATATGGTGCTATGCTACTCTGCTAGTAATGAAACTGACATATCCAACATTCACTTCTCCTCTTCTCTACTTACTCTGCCTAGCATCAGAAGCTCTGGCCGTAGCAACCATGTCCGCTGGCTGCTCGTCCACCTGCTCTTCAACAGGCAACAACCAGATACGTGCCAAGTCGCCACCCGTATCATCGCCTGTGGGTCTCATCACACCCCCGCCGGCACACGCACCGCAGCTGGTTGCTCATCGCAACCCACTACCGTTGGTGTGGTGCCACTGCTGCAAATCACTTAGAGTCATCCGTCGTGTCTCAACCACAATCTTCAAACCTGGACGAGTCTTCTACAAATGCCCGAATCATGGGGTAATAATATGTTTAAGTGTTGTTCTGCTGCTTTCAGTTGCTCATTTTTTTAATAGTTTGGTTGATGATCTTCCAATTTGATTCATGCAGAAAAGGGAAGATTCGTGTGATTTGTATTTCGGGGAAGTTGCTGATGTGGGGGAATGCAACTACGCTGAATATTTGGTTAGCTGAGGAATCCCAATACCAGTAGGTTGGGGTGTTGGACAAGTAACTAAAGAATCGACAGAAGAGGAAGATGCAGAGCAAAAGGTTAAAGATGTAGTTCCTCTGATCATGGCCAAGCAACAACTGTTGAATGGCCTTGACAACAATGAGGAGATGAAAGAGCTTGTGAAGATAATGGGCAAAATCGATGTGCTCTGTAGGATGATTGTCTCTTTATTTGTAGTGTATGTGGCACTCGTGATGTATTCAGTGGCTATGACATGAGCACTTTGCTAAATCTAGTAATGAATGAAACCTGTGTAGCAAGCTGGGCGTAGTGTTGTGAACATCTAATGATTTCTATTAACAGAAATCAGGGGGTATCCCCTTTTGCTCATAAATAAATAAATAGCAGAGGCCCTTTTGGTAATAAATAAATAAATTAGTAGAGGCCCTGTCGGGTCAGCTTTTTTCCCATTCGAAGACGTTGAGCAAATTGTAGTCCAACAGCAAACTATGTCATCAAATTCAAGTTTCACAGCCAAATATGAGTACAACTAAACAACAATGTGATCATGTTTTAGTCGTCATACAATCACCAAACAAAAAACAACATACATAACAATTGATGTTCTCACAACAAAATACTAAACAACACGTTCATTAGGCTTCAGTTGTCATAGCAAACACAATTTCACATAGTAGACAAAAACGTCTTCTGACGGGAAAATACGACAAAAGCAATCTAATCATCATCCGCAGCAGCAGCGTCAACATCTTCTTCATCCTCAATGTCCTCGAACGTTGGCTTCTTCTTGATCAACTCTTGTATGTCCACAACACAACAGGCAATCTTTTCGCCAGCGTCATTGACGTGATGGTTTCTCAAAGATATTAGGAACATCTGTGGAATCTTGTACATTAGGAGTAGTGTAAGCATCATCTTGTTGTGCAACTTCATTGAACGAATTCCTCTGCTCAAACCTTTGCAATACTCTCTAGTCATCGCTATGTGCAAATGTGTCTTCCAAGAAAATATCTATGTTGCTTGATTTTCCAAAATAAAAGGCTCGTTGGTCTGGTACGCCGCCTTGACATTGATGGATTTGAAATAATCATTAGCTCTGGGTTTTGCGATCCTGGAAAACAGGTCATACCAACGACAGCACAACAGAACCACACACCGATGATCCTCGAAACTGGAGATATACTGCAACTGAACAATGTCTGTTATGTTAGCATACATTTCAGTTGTCTCTCTGCGTACGTATCTGTGCTCATGATGGCATTGTTTTGTGTCTTCTTGCCTTCGTCATGTGCAAGGGTGTTGTAGCGCACATCTCCAACAATGCAAGACTCATAATGTCTTACCCGAGTATCAGGACCCATTGCTAGTGCGTAAAGGGCATCATAAACTGCCTGCCCATCCTCCTGCATCTTCTTAACCTATGGTTAGAAAATAGACAAGCTGATCATCTTATGTACTCAATATATTTAAAAAAACTGACAGTGCAATTCAAAAGCTTACATGGCTCTTGAACCATTTCGCAAATCCTGCAATAACCAGTTTGTCAATGTTTCTTGGATTTTGCGGCAGTAACTCCTTTTTGTAGATGCTGCACAACATAGTGATCGCGTCAAACATCTAAATATATAAGAATGTTTTGCAAGTTTAGTAGATTACGATGTATAAGATGCAGTACTTAGCACTTACTTGATATAAGGTAGTATCCCAGGACAGTTATTCAACACATACCAAACCATTTTCTCCAAATCTTTTAGGTTTGTCCTCTTGTCAACTCTTCCCTATAACTCGAAAAGAATAATCGAAAACATTGAACCCGGGATTGTCTTCACCCACCTCTTTGCTAAGCTGATCAACTGTTTCAATGTATTTTGAGCAGAATGTCAACGCTTCTGTAGCAATGTAGCCCTCTGCAATGGAACCCTTGGGTCTAGCTCTGTTCCTAACATAGCCCTTGAAAGTGCCTAGCCGCCTTTCAATAGGGTACATCCAGCCATACTGTACTAGACCTCTAAGTAGTGCCTCATCACGTAGATGAACAGCCAAATGCACCATCACATCAAAGAAGGCTGGAGGATATATCTTCTAAAGGTCGCATAGGATAGTTGGTATCTTGTCTCTAAGACGATCCAAAGCATCTATCCTGATATTTCTACTGCAGAGTTCGGCATCACGTCCAAGATTAGTAGACCGACTCCTCCCTACATCTACTACTATTACTCCACACATCGACCGCTATCCAGCATGCATCTAGTGTATTAAGTTCATGGAAAAATGAAGTAATGCAATAAGAACGATGACATGATGTAGACAAGATCTATTCATGTAGGAATAGACCCCATCTTTTTATCCTTAATAGCAATGATACATGCGTGCCTTGCTGCCCCTTCTATCACTGGGAAAGGACACCGCAAGATCGAACCCATTACAAAGCACCTCTTCACATTGCAAGATAAATAGATCAAGTTGGCCAAACAAAACCCAAATATCGGAGAAGAAATATGAGGCTATAACAATCAAGATTGGTTATTAAATCAAGGCAAATCTAATCATAAACTCACAATTCATCGGATCCCAACAAGCACACCGCAAAAAGTCATTACATCAAATGGATCTCCAAGAAACCGTTGTATTGAGATGCAAAGAGAGAAGAAGCCATCTAGCTACTACCTACGGACCCATAGGTCTGAGTTGAACTACTCACGCATCATCGGAGAGGCAGCAATGAGGATGATGAACCCCTCCGTGACCGTGTTCCCCTCTGGCAAAGTGCCGGAATAGGGCTCTGGAGTGGATCTCGTGGTTCTGGAACTTCCGGTGGCTAGAATAAAATTCCGTTGACTCCCCTAGGGTTGCTGGAATATTGGGGTATTTCTAGAGCGAAGAGGCGGTGCGGGAGGCCACCGAGGTGGGCACAACCCACTTGGGTGCGCCTAGGGGCCCAGGTGCGCCCTGTTGGGTTGTGCACCCCTCGGGGCACTCCCCAAGTGCTTCTCTGGCCCATTGGGTGTTTTCTGGTCCAAAAAAGTCCACAAAAAGTTCCGCTGCATTTGGACTCCGTTTGATATTGATTTCCTGCGATGTAAAAAACAAACAGAAAACAACAAATGGCACTTGGCACTATGTCAACAGGTTAGTACCAAAAAAGATATAAAATGATTGTCAAACATCCAAGAATGATGATATAACAGCATGGAACAATAAAAAATTATAGATACGTTGGAGACGTATCAGTTCTCCGTCCTCATCTTCTTCATACAAAACTTCCATGTAGTCAACCTCATCCTCACATTCTTCATCTTCAATGGCATTCCCAAATTGGATCACGCAAACAACTGCCCTTGGGAAAGGCCGTCCAAGTAGAAGAAAAGCAGCTGACTCTTCCCTAACTTATTGTCTACAACAAACTTCCTCCAACCACTCTCATACATTGCACACTGTCTGCCACTTGTGATACTTTACAATCTAAAACTAGCATATATTACTAGGCATGACTGAACAAAACAACAACAAAATATGAAAAAACCCTACAGGAAAAAACGTACAAATCAGAAAAATGACAAACGACGTGAACAAGCAACAAAAATCTACAGGAAGCAACCTACATGGTTTGAACGTGGAGATCAAACCGTGAATTATACAAAAAGTTACACTCTACATGGGTCAGAAAAGGGCTAGAAAAAAGAGATACACTAAACTCTTAAAAACATGAACCAACCATATGAGTGCAAAAAACACACAGTTTTTTTGACACCTGAAACAGTAGGAGAGCCTCCTACTGTGTAATTAAATTAATGAATGAGGGGATTTACATATGGTTTTGTACATGCCAGCCCATTTGGGGATGGGGGGGGGTAGGAGAAAATCAAAGAGTAGCTATAAAGGATGTGAGAAATAAGGTGCGTTTTTTCTCCAACCCTATGAGTTAGGAGAGATAGATCCTCTTTTAGTCTTGATATCCAGGATGTTTTCGTGGGTGTTATTCTTCTGAAAACTTTATTATTTCGTTCCTTCCATATGCTCCATGCAGCTTGTAGGAATATTGCCATGAACATTGGCTTATTCCATGCATCTTTGGCTGTGCTTATCCAATCCAATCGTGAACCTAGAGAGCTCCAGCGGATGGCAATATCAGACCAGCAGTCTTTGCTGAAGGCACAACCAAAGAAAAGATGTTCAAGCGTTTCTTCCACGTTGGACTCGCAGGGGGGCAAGTATAGTCATTGCCAATGTTGTAATGTCTTCGCTTCAGCATGTTTCTTGTGTTGAGTCTGTCAGACAGAAGAAGCCACCCAAAGACCTTTATTTTCATTGTAACCTTAGTCTTCGAAAGCCAGGTATAAGCTTGATGGGCTCGATCCTCCCTGAAGTAAAAGTTATAATATTTGTTGGCCGAGAACGTCTGGGACGTCCAAGTGCAGTTCCAGCTATCATTCCCCGAGAGGCTATCACTCAGTTGGATGTCACGTACGAGACTTTGAAGATCTCTAGTCTCTGCATGCGCCTGAACGAGAGCGGCAGATGAAACATTTCGTGTAAAGTCGTGGCGCCCAAGAAATCTCTAACATAAATATACTCCTGTGTGGCGAAAGAGAAAGCCCGCGGATGTGTCTCTGCCAGTATACCATCCGTCCAATGGTCTTTCCAAAAGAGTATGTCCTTCCCCGTGTGCACTTGGGCTTTGGTAATCCCTCGGTAGATTGGCATTAGTCTCATGACATCCCGCCACCAAAAGGACCCGCACGGGTCAGCTGCATGGGGGATCTTGTTGCTATAATACGTGTTCCATATGAGATCCACCCAAGGCAAGCCCCATCTGTTATAGAATTTGTGAAGGTATTTTAACAGAAGTGCATCACTTTGTACCTTGAGGTTAATGACACCGAGGCCTCCCGAAACCTTGGGTTGGCAGACCATGTCCCAAGCCGCAAGAGAGTTACAAGAATCACCATTCTCCGTTTTTTGGTCAATAAGCATTTGCGTCTGATTTTGTCCAGAAGTTCAATAATGCTCGCTGGCAACTTGAGAGTACAAAGAGCGAAGATGATTAGGGAGGTGATGACCGAGTTGAGAAGTGAAAATTTTCCCCCATAGGAGATCATGTTGAGTGTAGCCGAAAGCCTGCGTTCCACCTGACAGACAAGAGGGAAAAGATCTAGCATAGTTGGCATGGTTGTCCCCATAGGCAAACCGAGGTATGTGAAAGGCATTTTGCCCACCACACACCCGAAGATGGTTGCAATGCAGTTGTACGTGTCTTCATGACAGTTTATGGGGATGAAAGTTGACTTGTGGAAGTTTATTTTGATGCCAATAGATGTTGCATAGTCCGAGAGAATGTATATGATGATCACTGCTTGCGTTGTGCATGCTGGCATGGCTAGGATAGTGTCGTCTGTGTATTGAATGACTGGGTAATCCATTTGATTGGTCGAGGGGAATGGCAGTTGGATTGCTCCTCTAGTGTAGGTGTCATTAATTGCTGCTTGTAAGAGATCAGCCGCCAATACAAACACCATAGGTGAGAAGGGATCACCTTGTCGGACCCCGCATTTACAATGGAACTGCCGTCCAGGTACACCGTTTAAGAGAACCACAGATTTACCAGACCCAAAAATGCATTGTACCCAGCCAAGCCATTTGTCATTAAAGCCCATATTCTTCATTACTGTCAACATGGCAGCATGATCAATAGTGTCGAACGCCTTGGCAAAATCAAGCTTGAGTAACACAATTTCTTTCTTAGAGGCCTGGCATTGGTAAATGTATTCAAATGCCCAAGCAAGGCAATCTTGGATAGTGCGGCCTTTGAGGAATCCATATTGGTTTCGATGAATAATACGCAGAATCACTCTTTGTAGGCGGTTGGCAAGTAGCTTGGTTATGACTTTGATGCAGTAGTTTAATAAAGTGATCGGTCTATAATCATTGACTGATGATGGGGCATTATTTTTGGGTATCAACGTGATAAAACCATCATTAATGCTTTCAAGATTGAGATTACCATCAAAAAATTGGTTGCAGAGCTTATAGAAGTCATGCTTGATAATGTGCCAACAAGATTTCAGAAACGCACCATTGAAGCCATCCGGGCCAGGTGCACGATCGGCTGGCATGAGCTTAATAACATTGTCAATCTTGTCAGTGGTGAATGGAAAAGTAAGCTCATCTAACCCGTCCACTTTTTTAATAATTCTATCCAGATCGAATTTCATATCATGATGTGACGCCGAACCCAATCTTTGCTTGAACGTATTAAAGATGAGTGCCTCTTTTCCAGCATGATCCTCCACGATGGTGCCCGTGTCATTGGTCAGGGAGGCAATGTTGTTAATTCTCATCCGTTCCGAAGCCAGTGCTTGAAAAAATTTTGAATTCTCATCTCCGAATTTAACCCAACGTATAGTGCAACATTTTTTCCAATATTGTTGTTGATAAGATAAGAGGCGAAGAATATGTGACTTGAGAATCCTCCTAAAGTTTGCTTCTGGTAATGATAGTGTGCGTTTGTTTTCCAACTCATCCATTTCAAAAAGTGCCTTATTGGAATTTTCAATGGCAATCCAAAGTCTAGAAATCCCTTTGCTCCAAACCTTAAGAGCATGTCTAAGAGCCTTTAGCTTTCTGCAAAGAACCGTGGCCATATTATCAGATCGAATTAGCATGTCCCAAACTTGCTGGACAATCTCATGAAATGCATGATGCTGAACCCAATAAGATTCGAAACGAAACACCTTTGATCGTGGAATGGAGGTCTCAATAGTGATAACACAAGGTATGTGATCCTAAACTGGTCTCCCTAGAGGTTTAACCATGGTCTTGGGAAAGGAATTGGTCCAATTGGAACTAGTAAAGAACCAATCAAGTTGCTCTAAGAGGGGGTCGGTTTGCATGTTGCTCCAGGTGAACGATCGACCTTTAATAGGTAATTCAATGAGGGCTTGTGAGCGAATGAAGTCATTAAAGGTTATCATGTCATTAAGATTACCACCTGGTTTATTGCGGTTGTCTGGGCTTCTGATGAAATTAAAGTCTCCAACTAACAGCCAATCTTCATTATCAGGGATGTTTAATTGGACATGCCATTGAATGAATGCAAGTCTCTGGTCCCCCTGACAAGGTCCATAGACATTCACGAGAGTCCAATGGTGAGCGGATTGCATTGATTTGAAATTAATGACCTGAGCGAAATCATTAACTGACATAATAAATTGGTTGCAGAGCTAGTGATTTGAAATTAATCACTAGCTGCTTAGCATCCGAGTTCAAACCCCGGACGTTCCAGCAGAGAACGTTCCAATTAACTGACATAACCATAATAAAATGTAGCGATAGCAGAAATAAAAGGTTAGACAGAGGCCGAAGATGGCCCTGCCTCCTTGTCAGAAAGGAGCGCTTCCTTCGAGAGCTCCGAAGCCGGGATGGCACAAAGGTTGGTACCAATATGCCGAATCACCTGGATTAGAGTAGGCAGTGGTGGTGCAGTACCTGCTGGGGCTTCATTGTTGTCGAAGATCGTAACAGATGCTGCAGAAGGCACAGTCCTTGGCTTGACCTTGGATTTTTTAGTTGACGTGTCCACAAGAGAAGGCACTTTGAAACCATCATATTTGTCAGAGCGAGAACTCCTGCGCAGAACAATGGCACACTCTGGAGCCACATTCTTTCCGCGACGCCCAGCTGAAGCAGAACCAGATGGAACAGACAAGTCCACAATTTGTGGCAGAGCAAGGACGGCCGAAACCTCAGCAGATGGCACTGTAAATCCCGAATTGACAGAGCTGGATGAATTCTCGAGCACAAGTCCTAAAACCCACAGATTCAAAAGTTGGAGCCACAGGGACAATGCTTGAGGCCATTTCCAGCCTGGGCACATCAGTTGTAGCAGTATCCTGATCCTGGAGCAACCAAGCCGACAGATCAGTCAACAGGTTAGTGCTGGAGACCGAGGAAGCAAGGTGAGTGGACATGGAAGCTTGGGACACCACAAAAGATCCATTTTCTTCAGAAAGAACCACTCTAACGTCAATGATGTTGTTTCTAAAACCAAGTCTAGTGCTCCAAGGGCCATAACTAGCAATGATTGGCATTATAGCTGCTGTGAGGAAGGTGTTGATTCTGACAAAAGGAATTCCAGGATTCAGCAGGATGGAGGAAACAGTATCTCCCTAGGACATCATCTCAATATGCAAGCCCGTCGAGGAGAGGGAGAGATCAATTGTCAAAGAGTTGACACTGGTTGGTGCAGCAACAGCATTGGAGTTTTCTTCAGCAGCCAAAGCAGGTACATTCAGCGAGTTTTCTCCAGTAGCCATAACAGGGGCAATAGCAGAGCTAGTTCCAGACATCATGGAGTGGAGAACATTTGCTGGCACAAGAACAAAGCTGTCAGACAGAGTGGCACTTGAGTCGGAGCTAGTATAGGCAGAAATAGAATCATTCCAAGTCATTCCAGGGCTATCCTGAAGATTATTGGTAGGCAGCACCCCATCTTGCACCTGTAATCCTTCTGCAACAAGCCATTCCTGAAAGTTGTACTGAGCCGGTGGAGCTTGAGGAGGAGAAGGAGGCCATTCCCCCCAGTTAACCTAAAAGTGTACATCATTAGCCTGAACATCCTGCTGCCCACCTTGCTGCTGCGCAGCATCAGCAGCAGCGTTCTGTGCCATCCAGTTATGCAGTTGGGCATGGTAAAGTTGTTCGGCAGTGAGACCCTGCCCATACAGGGGGTGAGGGATACCATCCTCCGGTGGTGGATCCTCTCCAGCCGGCGGAACCTCGGGCAGGTGAGCATTCTAGTCGCTGCTTCTTAACATTGTGACACAAACAGTCCAGCTGTGCCTCTCTCCTCCCATCCGACGCATAACAAAGGTCTTTGGCACCAAACGCAAGCTAATCACACGGCATTTGATCAGCACAATCTTTCTGTCCGCTCTCGGGCTATGCCAAGTAATCAACTCCCCAAACTTATCAACAGACTTATGAATGTAGTGAGAGGTCTGATAGTCATGAGGAAAACCAACATATATAATCCAAATCTGAGGCCCATAACTAGTCATGCGCATGTTAATAGCAGCATCATGCAGGACAAAAGAGACTATGGTGTTCATGTTTTCCTCATCCTCATCAAGCTCAAAGGTTGTGCCCACAACAACATCTCTAACCACAGAATCCACAAACCGAAAAATGCCAATGCCAAGCGGATAATCATCTACCTCAGTTGGAAAGAAGTTGGATTCGTGAAGCAGGCCCTCTATGGTGTGGCGCAGATCTGCCTTGCGGTGAAACGAGATGAACCTGTTAACCTCAGCAATGGCAAGGAAGTCATGCCGCAGCGGCGGGTTGGGGTCGATCACCATGTCATCGCGCACCTTCCGATCAGCGGGGCCGAGCTCAATGGTCATACTCTGTGGGAGGTAAGGGATGACATTGACCAGATAGTTCGCCATGGGAGCAGAGGGAGGAGCTTGGAGCGAGACAGGGGAGGGGGCGGGCTGGGTGTTGGAATGCGTATCGGCAGTGGTCTTGGGAACCCAAACCCCCACCTTTTTCCTTTGGTTGGCTGGGCAGGAGGTGGCGACATGCCCCGGATGGCCACACGATGAGCATCGAACGGTCCCAGGTGGTCTCACGCTTGGTCTCCCAGTGCTCATTACAAGTTTGGTCAAAGAAATTAACGGCGACTGATTGATTGGATTGCTAGCAGGACTTGCCAATACTGGCTCAGCGTTAAAGATTTTGCCATCCCCAAGATGATAAGGATCAACATTAGCCGGAGATAAATAAGACTCGTTATTTTCCTGCCTAGGCAGGGGATTATTTCCAAGTGTGGAATCAGTGTGACAATTCCTAAAAATCTTGGGCTGCCATATGAAACAGGGGGCAGAACCACAGGCCCAGGATGTGTGGCCCAATTTACCACAAGAAGAGCACTTAAAGTAGGTCGGGCAAGCAAAAAAATTGTGTTGAGAAGAACCACACGTGACACAGACCCGATCAGCAGAAGGTTTAGTGGGCTCATCCTGTCATTGGGCTCCAGGGCCGTAACCAGCAATGAGCCGGATTGTGATCCAGTGGAGAAATCTGAATTAATAACCTCATCCAAAGGGCAGTTACTGGCTAGGTGTCCCCACATATCACAATTAGAACATTTATTGATTCTCTTGTAAATATAATCCAGAGGCGGAATGTGTTTTAAGGACCAAATGGTAGCAATATGCTGAGGTGTATAGCCGAAGCGCAGATAATCCAGGATATGAAGGATAATGAAATTGGGAATTGAGTTCCAGTAGTCTAGCATAAATCTAGGCCCAACAAAACGCCGAGTATCCCGATCCTTGGTGGACAAATTGAGAGAAAAACTACCAATTCGAATATTCCTCTGTGAGCATTGATGACGATCATTAAATTCTTGACAACCAATTTGTCCCTCATTAAATACGATATTTCCAATTTTGAGGCCCGGTAAATCTTTGTTGCATCGAATGTGATTAGAATTACCAAAACTGACAAGACCCTGAGGGGTGCCAGCACCGGGCGCCGGAGTAAGAATCTCCGGTGAGCAACCAAAACGGAGAGATGAAGAGCTCTGTCCATGGTCATCCGTTAAAAATAATCCCTTGGAACTGATGGCCATAGAAGAACGTGGCGCAACCGCAGCAATTCGTTCATCAACATGACAACAATCATCATCAGCAGAGTAGTCATGGACATTAGGCCAGAAAAGTTTAAAATGACATACAAAGTCGGGCCAAATTTTGTCCTTAAGATGATAGATGAAATGGCCAACCTTGTTAGAAGCCAGAGAAAACCGAAATCGTCGATCACCCAAACGAACGACCTTGAAACCAGAGGCTAGGCCACCAATACAGCATTGAAGCGCAATGCCCACAGATTCCTCCGACAAGGTGAAGGAGGCAGAGGAAAAGTAAAGGACCAAGAAGAATTCCTTGGATCTCTCCGACAAAGAGAAATGCACCGTGGTGCCAAAACGACGACGCACCTGAGTCGCGACCTTAAGGCCCGGGTTAAAATCCCAGTGAAGAAGACCCTCCATGAACCTGGTAGATTAGAGAACGCCATTGGAACCTAGGTGGAGGTGGAGAACGCCATCCTCTTCCAGCACAAGGGATTGTTTGTTACAACTACTCCGAGTGGTCTGGTTGCTTTGCTTGGCTGTCGGAGGAGGGGAAGAGGATCTTAGGCGTCTAAAAAACACACCGTTGCAAAGAGAAGACCGTTGCTAGTAAAAAACTAATAAAATGAAATAAAAAATTACAGCTGCTAATTAAATCATGGCCATGGATTCTCGAAGTAAAAGCCAAGCTACAAACATTAATAAATTATCCCTATTATTTTAGACTTATAAAACCCCTATTCTGCCAGTAAGTGCCTTTATACTCTCTAACCACACAGGAAGAGCTTGACATGCTAGATGAAAAAAAATTCAATGCTCACTGAACACACAGAAGCTAAATAACAAGAGTCTTACATCCATACATACCGTCTTACACAAATTATGACCATTATGGTCAAGTCTTACATAGATAAAGCCACAAGGGCTGAATACCAAATAAACTTAAGCAGCGGAAATCTTTGTTGATAAGTAGAACCCATGCCATTTGCCTTAACCCTACAGGCATTCTGACTGGGAAACGTCCTAGTCGCATGTTCGTCTCCAAAGAACTCTTCTTCGAACTCCTGTTCTTCCATGCCTGGCCAATTAAATAACCAGTGGCAAGCCAATGAGTACTTTGAATGTACTCGCAAGCAACCCATGATTGGAACAAGGCACAATAATGCAATGATATAGCACTAAGTAGGTAGTTTGCGGAAAGCTAGTTTTGAGTGCAATGACATGATCTATCAACCTGTAAAGTATGCATCATGAGAGTACAGATATCTGTATGAACAAGTTACAGATATCAACATAAGCGGAGTTGGACACCAATCCAACTTGATCATCGCGTCAAGCCATCTGACTTAACCCAAACAGTTTTATCAACACATACACACGCGGTTTGTAAAACTCTGGACGTAGTTTAAGCAGCACCGCCCAACTGCCCTTGACCATGGACACGACTATTTGAATAGTTTTACACTCTGCAGAGGTTGCACACTTTACCCACAAGACCCGGGGAACTTCCGTGTCATCCTTGACCCACAGTACCTCAAGTACCCGGGGTAAGCACCCGATCACTATCTTTCCCTAGACGACACTAACATAGAGTCCACTCGATTGGTAGTAACCCCCATGCCCAACAATTCACATCTAAAAATTGTGGAGCCTTGCTCCCATATTCATCACATACCACAAAGCACGGGGTACCAACGGTGTGTCCGGTGCCCTGTGAAAACAGTCATGGCCGCCCTACCTGGCACGGCCCCGTCCCGAGAAGCGCAACAACGACTCTCCCGTCACTAGTAATGCAGGCTCCAAGCTAGTATCGGCCTAGGGAATCAATAATGCCCTTTCCCATATAAGGGTAGAGTGGTTGCGCATGTAAGGTTTGGATAGTCGACAAATCTTAAATATAATCCGTTTTCGAAAACAACACACACACTTGCCTCGGTAAACCACTTCGTCATCAAGTGGTTACCCATCTCATTATCTCCCTCGGGCATAAGTGGCACCCGACGGGTTTTTTGGAAAAGTCTTTTGAAAATACTTTGGCTCCATCACCATGCATATGCCCATCCCATTTGCGTAGCAGCTACTTAGCATCCTAACTACACCCACTCGCATAACCCTCATAGAAAGGTAGGGCCATGCATCATGCAAGTATCAACGAGAAAATCAACGGAGTAACCCACCAAAGTGGTACCCTCTCATCATGATTCCGATGCAACAACAACAAGTGCTATATGACACGCATAAAAAGGTTTCACGGTATGGTCAAAGGGCTGCTTGCCTTGGTCTTCAAAGTCTTCAAGTCCTTCTCCTTATTCTTATCCAACTACTTCGTCAAATACGGGATCTATTCGTCGCAAAAGAAATGACGGGAAAATAAGGCATTAGCAAAACAGAAAACCAAGGTGCTCAGAAAAATGTCAACCTATTTTTATTAAATACTAGGATGAAAACTAAGAAGGATAAAATTCCTAGTTTTAAGTTTGGAGTTGTGAAAACAGTGCTACGGATTTACAAAGGTATATTTAAATGCTTAAGATTATTTAAATATTTACAGTGAAGAAAAGGTTGTTGGATTTGAATGAAAGTTGCACCATTAAATAGGTTGCAATATTTCAGGAACTAGCGGGGCAACCCGCGCAAATCGCTAGACTATTTATTTATGATGAGATTTGCTCTCACTAATGACTTAATTTTTGCATTTAACATTATCATGTGATATTTTAGCAATCATAAAATATTTTAAAACGAAATGATTTTTCTTTCTATCTGTTCATTTTTTCATTATATGATAGATTTATTGTAAATATTTTTAATGTATTTGTGAGTGTATTTTAGAAGATATTAAGGAATGCCTTTTTTATGGAACTCAGATTGGACATACGTTTATGTGAAGTTATGTTTCAGAGATTCGTGCATTTGTGTGCGTAGATTTTTTAAATTTATGATTGGCTTTGTTTGAGACTTAGACTTAATTTGGGCACTTAACATTATCATGCTATATTTTAGCAGTCATAAAAGATATTGAAAGAAATGATTTTTCTTTTTATGTGTTCATTTTTTCCATTACAGGAAATTATTTATGATAGATTTAATTTATTTATGAGTGTCTTTTAGAATCGTTTAAGTATTTCTTTTTTAATATTATTACTGTACGGCTATCTGAAGTTGTTTCCATGCGTACTTTGTTCCTATCGTCCTAAAAGAAAGACTGGACCAAAATATAACATGCACTTTGACCGTGCTATTTTTGGTCGTTTGGGTTGTTTTTCCTAGGGGAGCCTCTAGCCTTATCCCCTGCTTTTCTGCAGCAGCACCAGTGCATGCACCGTCGCTCGCTGCTCGCAGCGGCTGCGCGGCGTACCGCCGCTAACCATACCTTAAGCGGAGGGAGAATGTATGCCGCAGCATCAGTACCGACCTCTTTTGCCTAATGGATTTGGGGTAGCCTGCACAGGTAAAATCCCTGATTTTTTCTCCATTTCACATGAGCTAAATTTCGTCCCAGATTAGAAATTGATGGGGAAAATCTCCATTCCACAACCACGCCTCTAGATTTAGTACATAAGATATTTAAATATCCATGCTGCAGGCACTTTTCCATGGAGCTGTTAGAATAGAGATTGGGATTTGGGGACTATTCATTAGATTGATTTGAGCTGGATATCGTCATCTTCTGGAAGTATGTGGTACTGTATGAGAGAGATGAGGGTAGATTCAATAGAGTTGATATCCATTTCCAGAGGAAAAAGGACGATCTGTATTTTTTGCTCTCAAAAATTCAATTCTTAAGTTTATATAGAAACATTTATGTAGAAAGAACTGTATCTGTATAAATATGAAAGAGTTAGTTCACGGATATAGAACTAATGGATGGAAAATTGTATATTTTATTGAAAGATTAAAGATCCATATGTACACATACATTTATTCGGCCAAGGAGGCTAATGCTTAATGTTTTAGAGATAAAAGGAGGAGATATGGGGAATTGGAAACTGATCGTGAGAGAGATGTGAGTGTTAGTGTGAGAGAGATTAGTAATGGCTATTTGGGCGGAATTAATTGGTGAACTTTCTCTAGAATGATCAAAGGTTTGGATTTTGAGATTATTCGTGAATAGATTTTAGTGTTGCGGATCGTGGCTTCTACAGGTCTATAGCATGATGGAGATTACGAAAATATTATTGTAGGTGGAATGCATTAGTGACTTCATTGTTTCATCTGCTGCGACATCAAATGTTCAAAGATAAATAACTAATAAAAAAGTAATGTTTTTTTGAAAGTTCAAACATATATATCTATAGATTAATAACGATGTAAAATTAACATGTCAACTAAGTACATGTGTTGGTTGATAATGTATGGTAAGGTTCTCTTTGACTCTATGTAATTACACATGAATTGTCTATGCAGAATTATAGTTGTCATCGATCAGCACCTTCAATCCTTCCTTGCTTGTCACTGTTGATAGTGCCACATATAGTTGTCCATGGCAGAACACTTGCTTAGGCAAATATATTCGTACCTTGTTTAAAGACTGACTTTGGCTCTTGTTTATCGTCATTGCGTAGCACACTGATAATGTATATTGCCTTCTTTATAGCATGAATGGCCATTTCGAGTCGCTGGGTAACATGATGATTCGAGGTATAACTTTTCGTTGACATGTCATCCTGTGATTATTTGTGTCTCGATGTATTTGTTTCCCGGTTGTGTAATTGCCATTCTTGTACCGTTGCATAAACCTGTTGCTTGGTTGATGTTGTGTAGGAGCATAACCGGCAAAACCCACCTTTAGTTTTAACTTATGGTTAGGGATTCATGGGGACATCAAGGTGTTGAGGAACTCAGTAGGCTGCATGTTGCCTTGCACACATTGTCCAGGCTTAGGTATGTCACCTCTTCACCTTGTATTTGGCTCATTATGTGGTCATTTATCTCCTTCACTCTTATCATTTCTTGGACATAGTATTGCTCTTTCTTCTAGGTAATCTAGCTCATGGTATTTTTGTAGCAACTTTGGGTATATGCTCTTGACGATTTGTTCTTTACGATTTTCTCCTTTTTGTAGTAGTAGGTCTTTTGGTATTTTTATCCAATCCTCTCCTTCATCTGATGTTGTTTTTTCATCACCAATTTGTAGTATTCACTCTGCAAATTCAGCAACTTTTTGCTTTTGTAATGGAACATCCGATTTAACACTTGATCGCATGTTTTGTGTTAACTCAAATATTTTTAAGTATTTCCACATATATGACCTTTTGATTGAAGCATTAACTATCCGCTCTCTCCTTCCTTTGGTTATAACTGGCAGGATTTGTCTAACATCGCCTCCTAGTATTACTATCATTCCACCAAATGGCTTTTCATCACTATTTTCATTAGTGAACTTGGGAATATCTCTAAGGCTTTTGTCTAGTGCCTCGAAGCAGTGTTTTTTTGTCATAGGAGCTTCGTCCCACGATATAAGTGAGGTCTTCTTTAGCAGTTCAGCCAAATGTGACCCTTGTTTTATCCCACACGTTGATTCTTCAGTGATATTAAGCGGAATGCGGAACCTTGAGTGTGTTGTTCTTCCACCTTGGAGAAGCAACTCTGCAATGGCACATGATGCTACCGCAAGCACTATCTTCCCCTCTGATCTTAGCTTTGTCATTATTTCTTTCCATCCATAGGTTTGTCCTGTGCTACCATACCCTTCGACAAATGTATACTTTCCTAGCCCTTTGTCCACATAATTCTCATATAATCTTTGGGACTTCCTTAGATTTTCCATCTAAGGAATTCAACAGGAATGATACCGATGTATTGAGTCTTTCAGGCTATTCATCAAATAAAGTGCAACTTGTAGTAGCAGTGTGACCACTAATTTGGAGTTGAATGCGGTACCTAGAATCATATTTAATTAGTGCAACACAAATATGATAGTATATAATGATGATCAAATCTAAGAATATGCTTACCATGGTGTTACACCTTCTAGATACGTATTGCAGTTCTTGCAATAATAATTATGTGATTCTTTCGTAGCAATTTTGTTGCAAACTTCGTATGACATGTACCACCATTTAATATTTTCTTATAAACGATCAATTATAGCTATTTTGTGTACACGAAATCCGGTAAGTCGATGAAGAAAATATAGCTATTTAAATAATATGCAGCCACTCAAAGAAATATATCAAATACTCCCTCTGTAAACATATATAAGAAATATAGCTATTTTGTTTACAGAGAGAGTACATATGTAGGTCTTGGAGGCTTGTATGATATCATATCTTAGAAGAGTTTTGGTGCATTACCTGATTTGATGGATTTTCATGACTGATTCCAGCAAGTTATTTTAATGTTCTTCTATGAAACATTTGTTCTTCCAGTGTCCCTTGAGTGTTTCTATCCATCTCCATCATTTTTGGTAAAGTTTCTTTGGTGGAGTCGCTATAAATAAAAGATAGTAAACATAGATATATTATGGACTAATCTTCCCAATAATGATACTCTGATCTTATCACCCTTGAATAATTCATTCTGAAGTAATTAATGATAAATATATGAAAGAAAACAACCTTTACCATTTAATGAAAGGTTGACGCATGGATATACACTTACTCTGGCATAAGAATTTCGATCTCACGTCTATCTAAAGTTGTTTTTTCCTTTGTCATCCTTGAATCTATTGGTTTAATCTTGGTAAGAACCCAATGACATCTGCAAATTTTAAGATTAAATGACTTCAGAAAGTTAATAATTTGGAGTCTATTAATACAACTACCAACATACATGAGCATTGTGGGTTTTCTTCCTAGCCGTTCTTGTAGGGTATCTTTGCTAGCAAACTCAAAGCAGTAATCTGGAAAATTATCCGAGGAACCTTTCATCTCCTTTAGGTTTGTAATCTATACAGAAAAAAGTTTAGTTCATTGCTGACTGGACAATATTTTGTCGAATCTATACAACTTTAAATTGCTAGAAGCATATATATAGAACCCTCGTTGAGTGTCAATTAGATTCATCTAGATAGTAGCATGAATTGTATCACCCTTCAAAATTGAATAAAATATAATCTTAGAATAATTTTTACAGTGGATGAAACCCATTGTTAATCATGTGAAGAAAATACCTGCTCATCCATCTAGATCATATCCATGCTTGTAGGTTCATCAGGCAAAGGGTTGATTGAATCCCACATTCTCATTACTTTGGGTTTAATATGCCATGTGTGTCCTCTTGTGGTTAGCTCACTTAACTTCTTGTATGCCATAGGTTGTTGCCTTCAAAACAATTTCAAAAAGAGCGATTCATCTGATACTGCACCAATCAAAATTTGGTTAATTTATTTCTAACTAATCAACAATGAACATGAAAATAGTGTGTTCATAAGGAATTTGCGAAGAAAGTTGCGATGGGAAGATTTGAGCAGACAAAAGATAAATCTTAGAAATATTTTTTACAGTAGAAGAAACCCATTGTTAATAATGTGAAGAAAATATCTGCTCATCCATCTTGATCATAGCCATGCTTATAAGTTCATGAGGCGAAGGGTTGGTTGAATCCCACATTCTCATTACTTTGGCTTTAATATGCCATGTGTGTCCTCTTGTGGTTAGCTCACTCAAGTTCTTGTACTTGTACGCCATAGGTTGTTGCCTTCAAAACAATTTTAAAAAGAGCGATTCATCTGATACTGCACCAATTAAATTTTGGTTAAAAATCTAACTAATAAACAATGAACATAAAATTAGGGTGTTCGTAAGGAATTTGCGGATAAATCTGGCATGGGATGATTTGAGCAGACATCAAGAAGCTATATATTACCCAAAGTAGATGATGTTTCCGTCGTTCCTTCGGCAGGCCTTCAATGTGCAAGCAGTTATATATTTTACCCCAAATAGATGATGCTTCTGTCGTTCCTTCTTCAGGCCTTTGATGTGTCTGGGCGTCTTGCCGTCCCCTTTAATACGCGGGGCGTCATGCCGATCTTGCTGGTGCAATTGATCGTCCTCGGCATGTGTTGATGTGTTTTTACCCAAAGTCGATGTTGTTTTTGTTGTTCCTTCTTGGGGCCTTCGACGTGCTGGGTGTCCTGCCATCCCCTTCGATGGGCGAGTCATGGACCTTGCCAGTGCAACTGATCGTCCTCGACATCCACCTTGCCGGTGCAACTGATCGTCCATGGCGTGTGTGTGGATGTGTTGTTGTGTGGATCTGCCTTCAGTATGTCGTACACGTGTTGTGACGTGTGGCGGCGTGTGTTGATTCGCTGGGTGTGATGTCTTGTAATGTTTCTATGTTGCATATGTACATGTGCTTTGCGTCGGGTATGGATGAGTTTTAAGTCTGTACGTGAAATAGTATATGTCTGTATGAACGTGTCCTTGCCTAATTCAAATCTGTACGTGAAACAATATATGTATGTGTCCTTGCCTAATATGGACGTGCAATATTACATAACGTGTCCTTGACTGATCCAAGTCTGTACGTGGAATAATAGATGCATTTGTCCTTGCCTAATATGCGCGAATATATCAGAACTTGTCCTTCTCTAATACTAACCGTTGATACATCTTAGTTTTAAAGTATCAAATCACCGCCGTTCGTTTTTAAGTATATAATAGATAGATAGATAGATAGATAGATAGATAGATAGATAGATAGATACCAAAAATATTATCTTATCATCTCTATTAGATCCCACTTTTTGAAGTGGCCGTGAAGGGATTGACAACCCCTTTATCGCGTTGGTTGCAAGGTTCTTATTTGTTTGTGTAGGTGCGCACATGTCAACTTGTGACCTTGACTATTGATCACTGAAAGGTCATTGTTTTTCATTTGCGACCTTTTTGTGACCAAAAACAGAAGGTCAAAAGCTGGCGGTCGTAAACTGAAATTAACGACCTTCTCTGTGAGAAGGTCGTAGACGTTTATGACCAAAATATGCCTATTGTTTTGTTTTGGTCACTAGCAGCCTCCCTAGGCCACGTAGGCATCCGACGTGGCAATCTGATGTGGCACAAGAATCAGCCCGGTCCAATTCGATTTTTACATGAGCCTAGCCCAACAATTCGGCCTTTTTAATGTATTTTTTCCTATGAATTTTTTTCCAGCTAAATGGACCAAGCCCAACATTGCAGCCTTTTTATTTTTGGGCCATGACCTTTTTGTCTCAACAATTTTATTTTTTTATTTTTTTCTAAATTGGGTTCACTAGTCGTGGGTCCCCATTATGGGAGTTCTAATCTTTGGGTCCTAGCCGTTAGGGCAATATTCTTCATTTTTTTATTTCACGCAAATAAATACCTGGTCTTTAAATTGGCACACAGAAAATGCTACATCATATAACACACATACAAATGTGATAAGCATCAAGTTTACAATCATATAACAAGCTCCACAAGTGTACAATCACATGAGCCAGTTCTGCTCCACAAGTGTACAATCACAAGTTCTGCTACATCATACACACATACGAACTATGCTTCACGAAGAAACATGAGCAGTATAAAGGGTTTCATTAATGCAAAACTTGACAGCTGACAACAATATTAGAACTATGCTTCCTCCGACTTCTTTGTCCTGATCAGCATCTGCACGTTACAGAACAATATTGATCAATTATAAGCCACAACTTCAAATGCCCATACAATTTGTAGTTGCTTAAAAAAACAAAGCAAGCGAGTACTCAGGAGCTTTGGTTAAAACCCATCTAAACAGAGATAAAAACTGGCAAACCATACATCCACTTACAACATAGCAAAAGGAAAGAAAATTACACATGATTAAGTAATATATATCATTCATGTTGGAACAAATAGCAGACTAACTGACACAATGTGGTAACTAAATCATTCAATCCCTGAGACTGATTGGATGTCAGCTTTTATCGCCGCATCTATTGGTAAATTAAATTACTAATCAGAGGAAATATTTAAGCAGCCCAATTACCTACCATATCATTGTACTTGCACTTCCTAATAGATCACCTAATAGGAGATACTATTAAGAATGAAAAGATGATTGAACACTGAAAGAGGTTAGCAAGTTGCTTGTTGGTTTCATCACAAGTACCAGGAGTATTTTTAAACCTACGCAAGTCATTTTTAAACCTATGCAAGTACCAGGAGTATTTAAATCCTTTCCAGTGCAAGTACTCAAAATTTGTTTGAGTAGCAAATCTAGGAGTACTGGAGAACTCCAAGTTCAATGTACTCAAAGCAACCAGCAAAATCTCTCAATACCGGTCCCAACAAGTAATCAGAATACAAAGAAAGAACAAGTACCGTGAATAAATCACATAAGTAACTAGAACAGAGAAAGAAAATGTAGAAGTGGCGTGAGGCATGAATGGTGTCTGAGTTATCACTGCATCGGTCATAACAGAGGCCGAGGAACTTTGTGATGGGTTGCAAGATCTGGCCGATGCAGTCTCAGCCCATGTGCTCCTCCTCACACCTGGGTTAAACACGCAGGTTGGTCGGCGGAATTACAGCAGCTTTAGCTTTTGGAGATGACGAATAACTCAAATTACCCTTGATATCTGCTTTCAAAAAATTAACCTTCTAGTATGGCCATGTTAATAGATAAAATTAACCTTTTCCTTTTACTTTCTATGAAAAAGGTAAGAGACCAGAATTCTACATGCAGCTTCAGAGACATAAATCCAAGAGAAATACATCTCTCAGAGTGCATGGCAATGGCGCTATGATCAAGTAGGTTTTACATTCGAGTCCGTAAATATCAAGGTTCTATAAGCTTAAATTTCAGAGACACTGATTGACAATTTGAGGTTCTATAAGCTTAAATTTCAGAGACCTAATTCAATTCGGAAAAGGAGGGAGCTTATTTTAGAGGCAAGTGAGTGAGTGAACATGTTATTAGGCTTAATTACCAGGATTTGGAAGAGAACGCTGGTGGAGAAGATGCACGCAAGGTCACTAAGTTACCGTAATAACAGCAGCAGGAGCAGCAGTTAATTGGAGGAAACAAAGCAAATGGGATAGTCGATGAACGCGCAAATAGTCGAACAATGGATGTACTTACAATCACAAGGCGTAAATCGATCAAGAGTAAATTGACAAAGAAGAACATCATCATCAAGGCAGCCAAACGTGTTCCCAAACCAGTGCAGTTTACCTAATATTGACCATCCAATGCCATCAGAAGACCTGAAATACATGCAATGATTTAACAGGATATTTTTGTGCAGAGCAAAGTAACATATGGGCATCAGAAATATGTTGCTTTAGAATGCAGAGCAAAGTAAACCTCTCAACTCCACTAGTTATAATTATGAGTACAATGATCCCCTTTGATACCATCATACATGAATTAGAATCTCTAAAGTATGTCAATCAGGGATGATAACATGAAGTGCACAAGAATGTAATGAAGTGAAATCTTTATGCAAGCCCATGTATTTTGGTATAAAGAAGCATTGAAGCAATTAAAAGCAAGCCTCTAGATCTATGTTTGGACGACAAAAAATTGTACAAGCTGAGTTATTTGATGAAATAATCCAAGCCTTTAGGCTCCTACTGGATATGCTCTTAATGTAGACAGTGCGTAGAACAGTTCTACTTGTAAATTTGGATCAGCAAGCATGGAGTGTTATCAATGTTGGAGCATTAAACTGCCAATGAACAGTTCTACTTCTAAATTGAACCATCATGTTCAACCAGCAACATATGTAGGAACAGCACAATGTATAGTTACCAATATAAACAAGCCATATAAAAATGCCAAGTTACAGAAACTGCATCACAAATATGATTTGCTATACACCAACAACAGTAGTACAAAGGTGTTCGAGTGTAACATGTGAATAGACATATTCTATGAAACTAGTCAAGTTGAGGGAACCACAACTAGTAGATATGACAATAACAGTAATACCAATTGTAGTAGTAAGTATACAGTTCTCTAAAATGAGTAGGTAAAAAAGCCTCAAAGTATGCAGTGGACAAACTGGCAACCTATTAGTCCAGTATTTGATATACATGTCGCAGCAACTACATTATGCAAACAATAAAGTACCAATTAGGAGTGCAGATACAGGAGCCAGAAGACAAATTTGCAAGTGGGTTTTAGTAGCTGAAGCTTAGAAGTCAACCACTTAGTCCACTAACTAAACTAAGGACCAATTCAATCAGCAGCAGATATATAGCTACCAAACCATATTTTGCAAAGATGTCTCCCGTAAAACCATATCCCCTACTCTCGAGCATCCAACAAACAAAGAATAATTCTATAGAGGCAGTCATGCAGATAGATATTCCTTCACCTAAGGTTCAGGTAAGTGCAAGAAGCATGAAAGATCCATTTTCATAGCATCATTACCCAGTCATACTCTCCGTGGACCCTTTACACTCCATACTCCATGCCTACATACACTCCAAAGAACAAAGACTCGCAGACAATGTAAGAAGCATCCGAATGTGTCAGCAACAGCACCTGCAGATTAACAGATGTCTGAATCAAGAAGAACATGTTTGAATGGAGAAGACGGAAACAGGACTCAAGCGAACAAGATAGAGGAAAGGAGAGGACCTTCCATGGCCCTCCTCTTGAATCAGCATCGGCATCGGCATCCCCAAAGCAGCCTTTCTCTCTCCATGGCCTCCTTCCTTCACCACGCAAGGAGGGAGATGAGATGGGAGGGCAGCAGCCTGCCTCCATGGCCTCCTTCCTTCACCACCAAGGGAGATGAGATGGGAGGACAGTGCCTGCACACGACCGAACGCACACACGCCTACATCAGATGAGATGCGGAGAGGAAAAAAAACCAGAGATAGAAGAAGAAGAAGAAGAAGAAGAAGAAGATGATGATGATGATGAGATGCGGAGAAGGGTCTGACCTCCTGCAGTCTCACCATGGCCATCTAGGGTTCCTGGAGCCGTCGAGGAGGGAGGGAGGGAGCGAGGCCTGCAGCTTGTCGACGTGTCGCCGACGGGGACCTTGTGGGCGACGTGGAAGGAGTCGGAGTGCGTCCGCAGCATGGACACCACCGCCGGCTTGACGGGGGAGCAGGGCGCGGACTTGGTCGACCGGAGCACGCCGCCAACGCCACTGGCCGGGCAGCCACCGTCCACCGGTGGTGGTGCTGCATCATGGCGGCGCCCTGGATCGGATTAGATCTGCCCCGCGAGGACGGATTTGAATCGGAACGCGAGGGCGGAGGGAGGCGGCGCAGGGGAGGAGGCCGTCCGCCACAGCGACCCCGCGAGTAGCGCCTCCAGCGTGATGACCAGCCGCTCCAGGAACCGCTCGCAGTCGGTGGTGGCGGCCCGGTGGCTCAGCCAGATGCTGCCGCCAAGGACGACGAGGGAGAGGATGGTGGTGGCGACCATGTCCACGACGGCCTCCATCTCGGGCCAGTTGGATCTGAGAGTGGGGAGGGGAGGGATCTAGATCGGGAGCGTGATGGGGAGGGCCAAGCGGTGACCGTATGGGAGGAACGCCGAAGGAGTGGGGAGGGGGCGGCGGCGCGTCGAGATCCAGAGGGAGGGAGTGAGGTTGGGGGCGGCGGCGGGGGATCCAGAAGGAGGAGTGGTGTGCGGCGGCGGTGGATCCAGAAGGGAGAGAGGGAGAGAAGGTGGAGAAGGTTGCGGTGGCGTAGTGGGGGCGTGGGGGGTTGTGTTAGGGCTAGGTGGGTGAGAGGGTGGGGGGCGAGGGCTATCGTTGGATCCGCGAGCATCCAAAGGTGCTTGATGCATGATCCGTGTGAGATGGCTATGGCCCAATCAGAATGCAGTATGCGTGTATAACGTTATGACCATTTAGTATTGGACTTTATGACCATTCAAAATTGGTCGTGGTCAAATAAAAATAAAGGGTAAAATCATTTCAGCATTTTAATTTTTATGTTTTGAGTGTCCAAAATGAATTTTTTTTGTGAAGAAGCTATCAAATATTTGCACGAGGTGCATCTTGGAATTCCAAACAATGTTGTCTAAGAGAGTTTTCATTTTCTTTGCACGGAAAATTCATTTTTTATTTTTCGAGTGCCCGAAATGAGGTTTTTTTGTGAAGAACCTACCAAATAATTATTGCAAAATTGGACCAAATTATTTTTCTAAAATACCAGGCCATATTTAATGCACAATTGACCAAATGGTTGGGTGTAAAAAGTTTTGATCCACCTCTGGTGAAAAAGACAAATTGCCGCCGATTCAGATGGAAGCGGGTCAAATTTGAACTGCAGCTACCTCATAGTTTGCTCTTTATTTTTTCAAAAAATCATTTATAAGTACATAAGTATCTATTTAATCAGAGAAACACCAAAAAAAATATAAGATTCAACCACTAGCTAGGAACGGTCAAGCCCGCCGTTTTGACCGCATTTTGAAACAGGCATAAAAAATTCAAAAAAACAACAAATTGGAAAACCTCCACATTGTGTCATCATATGTGGCCAAGTTACCAGCAAAAATTATAAATTTTTAATACGGTAATTATTTTTAAAAAGTGTTCTAAAAAATGAGCTATCATGCGTGAAGATTCATGGCTTTCAAGCCAAATGATCACTCCTATGGCCACATTCATGGCATAGTTTGTTCAAATGATCTCATATTATGCACAAGGGTGCATCTTGGAATTCCAAACAATGTTTCCTAAGGGAGTTTTCATTTTCTTTGCACGGAAAATTCATTTTCTATTTTTCGAGTGCCCGAAATGAGGTTTTTCTGTAAAGGACCTACCATATATTTGTTGCAAAATTGTACCAAATCAATTTTCTAAAATACTAGGACATATTTAATGCACAATTGACCAAATGGTTGGGTGTAAAAAGTTTTGATCCACCTCTCGTGAAAAAAAAACAAATTCCCGCCGATTCAGCTGGAAGCGGGTCAAATTTGAATTGTAGCTACCTCGTAGTTTGCTCTTTATTTTTTCCAAAAAGCATTCTAGGTACATAAGTATCTATTTAACCAGACCAAAAAAAAATACAAGATTCAACCAGTAGCTAGGAACGGTCAAGCCCGCCGTTTTGACCGCATTTTGAAATGGGCATAAAAAATTCAAAAAAATCAAAAAAATTGGAAAACCTTCGCATTGTGTCATTATATGTGACCATGTTTCCAGGAAAAATAATAAACTTGTAATACGACAATTATTTTAAAAAAGTGTTCTCAGAAATGAGCTATCATGCGTGAAGATTCATGGCTTTCAAGCCAAATGATCAATCTTATGGCCACATTCTTGGCATAGTTTGTTCAAATGATCTCATATTGTGCACAAGGGTGCATCTTGGTATTCCAAACAATGTTGCCTAAGGGAGTTTTCATTTTCTTTGCACGGAAAATTTATTTTCCATTTTCCGAGTGCCCGAAATGAGTTTTTTTGTGTGAAGGACCTACCATATATTTGTTGCAAAATTGGACCAAATCAATTTTCTAAAATACTAGTCCATATTTAATGCACAATTGAAAAATGGTTGGGTGTCAAAGTTTTGATCCACCTCCGGTGAAAAGACAAATTCACCGATCCAAAGCAGAAGCGGGTCAAATTTGAACTGCAATGCCTCATAGTTTACTATTTATTTTTCCAAAAATCATTTATAGTTACATAAGTACCTATTTAATCATAAATACATGGTTTGGTGGCGATACGTCGAGGTTTGGGCGGTGGCCGAGGCCCCCAACTCTAGAGCGCGTAAACTCGCATGCCCGCCGCGTGGTCACTGCGTGACCGTGGCGTTGCCATGTGTTCTGGGCAGCCTAGGCATGTCTAGTGGGTTGGGCACTCCCCAGGTAGGTGCTAGGAAGAAAATTACAACATAAGATTCTCACGAGGAGACCGATCGATGCTCAAACATGAATTAGCAGCCAAGTGTTTGATTAGCGGTACGGGAAATGTACATGGCTAATGGGCGTGAGTTTTGGCTGAGGATGATCAGTTACTAAGAAGACCGTCTTCACAAATGTTCAGCTCAAAAGGAGGATCCTAGGTGGTACTTGCTTTGCAAACTACCACACTGGACAAAAATACGAATGTTGAAGCTCGGCTCAAAATAATGAATGGATTAAGCTGACATTTGGTGGAGGATGGTTATTTGGGCATAGGAAAGCACTGTAGAAAATTGATACTATTTGGAAATGCCAAAGTGGTACTTCCTTCACAAACTGTTGTTACGAATGAATAGGAAAATGAATATTTTTGAATTATTTTTGAACTAGGCAAGGAAGGTTTTTACATATTTGACGAAGATATGACCCAAAGAATTTATGAGATTTTTTTGGGAATTTTGGGAATGACAGAAATATAGGTTGCTTCACAACCTATGGCAAAAACTGCCACAAGGACATGACACATAGGCAAAACTGATGAGGTGGCGCCTAGTCATAGCAACCCACCACAATTTACAAGGCTATGACCATCTATATTGGTCGTTAACAACTAGAAATAAGGCAGCGGACTAGCGCTGTTTGCTTTATGACCATTTCATGTAAGGAAATTACGACCTTTCTGACCAAAATGGTCGCAATGGTTTAGGGTTTGGAGCCCCCCGAACAGCTTTTGACCAATTGGTCTGAAATGGTCATAGATCTATGACCATTTCTTCTAAGGTCACTGACAGAAGGTCACTAGTTGACATATTTCTTGTAGTGGCGAGGGACTTGCGTGTGGCCTCCTACTGGATTGATACCTTGGTTCTCAAAAACTAAGGGAAATACTTACGCTACTTTGCTGCATCACCCTTTCCTCTTCAAGGGAGAACCAACGCAGTGCTCAAGAGGTATCAAGAAGGATTTCTGGCGCCGTTGTCGGGGAGTCTACGCACAAGTCAAGACATACCAAGTACCCATCACAAACTCTTATCCCTCGCATTACATTATTAGCCATTTGCCTCTCGTTTTCCTCTCCCCCACTTCACCCTTGCCGTTTTATTCGCCCTCTTTTCCGTTCCCTCTTTCCTTGTGTTCTTTGAGTTTGCTGCCATTATGTTTGAATCAAAAAGGGTTAGGGGTTCTCTTCCGGGTTTTAGTACCTTGGATAATCCCTCTGTCCTCTCTAAGCTCATAAACAATGATGCTATAGAAAGACCTACCGGGTTCATCAATGAGAGTCTGAATAATTTTGATGAAGATGATTCTGGAATATTTCGTTATTTACTTGATGAGTCTTTGAAAGATGCCTGGGATAGGTTACTAAGAATCTGGGATAGCTATGTACCCCAATATCAAATTGAAATATACTTAAAAAACTTTTATGTTGCCTTACCTTCGTCATTTAAGCATGTCTTAGACTCTATTTTTGAAGAAGCTTTTCTTGAAGGGGATGCCATAGATACCTATGAAAAGATGAAAACCATATTTGGGCACCCTATGAATGAGAAGGTTGATTCTAACTCTCTTTTGCTCTCTTATCAAAACGAAACTATCAAAGAGATAAAGGCTAGCCTAGATGCATCCTTTCGTAACGTGCTTAATCTTTCTTCCACCATTAATGGCCATGTGCTCTATCACAATAATATTAATGCTATAGATAATAAGTTTTCCCTTTTCTTCCCTAATACCAAAGATGTCAATACCTAGATCTATCTTCGCTTTTATGCCTAGCTAGGGGCGTTAAATGATAGCGCTTGTTGGGAGGCAACCCAATTTTATTTTAGTTTTTTGCTTTTTGGTTCTGTTTAGGTATAAATAATCCATCTAGCTTCCGTTTAGATGTGGTTTTGTGTTTTAATTAGTGTTTGTGCCAAGTTAAACCTATACGATCTTCTTGGATGATAGTTATTTGATCTTGCTGAAAACTCCAGAAACTTACTGTTCACGAAAACAATTGTTAAAATTCACCAGAACGTGATATAATACTGATTCCAATTGCAGCAGATCAATAAACAAATTATCTAGGTCTTCCTATTTTTGTAGAATTTTTAGAGTTCCAGAAGTTCGCGTTAGTTACAGATTACTACAGACTGTTATGTTTTGACAGATTCTGTTTTTCGCGTGTTGTTTGCTTAGATTAATGAATCTATGGCTAGTAATGGAGTTTATGAACGATAGAAAAGTTGGAATACAGAAGGTTTAACACAAATATAAATAAAGAATGAGTTCATTACAGTACCTTGAAGTGGTGTCGTTTTTCTTTCGCTAACGAAGCTCACGAGATTTTCTGTTAAGTTTTGTGTTGTGAAGTTTTCATGTTTTGGGTAAAGATTTGATGGATTATGGAACAAGGATTGGCAAGAGCCTAAGCTTTGGGATGCCCATGGAACCCCAAGGTAAAATTGAAGGACAACCAAAAGCTTAAGCTTGGGGATGCCCCGGAAGGCATCCCCTCTTTCGTATTCGTCTATCGGTAACTTTACTTGGAGCTATATTTTTATTCACCACATGATATGTGTTTTGCTTGGAGCGTCTTGTATTATTTGAGTGTTTGGTTTTTAGTTTGTCACAATCATCCTCTATGTACACACCTTTTGGGAGAGACACACATGATTCGGAATTAGTTAGAATACTCTATGTGCTTCACTTATACCTTTTGAGCTATATAGTTTTTGCTCTAGTGCTTCACTTATATCTTTTAGAGCACGGTGGTGGTTGTATTTTATAGAAATTATTGATCTCTCATGCTTCACTTATATTATTTTGAGAGTCTTAAACATCATGGTAATTTGCTTTAGTTGTGAAATTAATCTTCCATATTGAGTTCATTGAATATCATGAGAAGTTTGATGCTTGATAAGTGTTTTGAGATATAAAGGTGGTAATATTAGAGTGTGCTAGTTGAGTAATTGTGAAATTGAGAAATACTTGGGTTAAAGTTGGCAAGTCCTGTAGCATGCACGTATGGTAACAGTTGTGTGACAATTTTGACACATAAGGTGTTCTTTTATTGCTTTCCTTATGAGTGGCAGTCGGGGACGAGCGATGGTCTTTTCCTACCAATCTATCCCTCTAGGGGCATGCGTAGTAGTACTTTGCTTCGAGGGCTAATAAACTTTTGCAATAAGTATATGAGTTCTTTATGACTAATGTGAGTCCATGGATTATACGCACTCTCAATCTTCCACAATTTTCTAGCCTCTACGGTACCGCGCATTGCCCTTTCTCACCTTGAGAGTTGGTGCAAACTTTACCGGTGCATTCAAACCCCGTGATATGATACGCTCTATCACACATGAACCTCCTTATATCTTCCTCAAAATAGCCACCATACCTACCTATCATGGCATTTCCGTAGCCATTCCGAGATATATTGCCATGCAATTTTCCGCCGTTCTGTTTATCATGACACGCTTCATCATTGTTATATTGCTTTGCATGATCATGTAGTTGACATCGTATTTGTGGCAAAGCCACCATTCTTAATTTTTCATACATGTCACTCTTGATTCATTGCATATCCCGGTACATCCCTGGAGGCATTCACATAGAGTCATATTTTGTTCTAAGTATTGAGTTGTAATTCTTGAGTTGTAAGTAATAAAAGTGTGATGATCATCATTATTAGAGCATTGTCCCATGTGAGGAAAGGATGATGGAGACTATGATTCCCCTACAAGTCGGGATGAGATTCCGGACTAAATAAAAAAAGAAAAAAAGGGGAAAAACAAATGAGAGAAAAATAGAGAAGGGACAATGTTACTATCCTTTTTCCACACTTGTGCTTCAAAGTAGCACCGTGATCTTCATGATAGAGAGTCCACTATGTTGTCACTTTCATATACTAGTGTGAACTTTTAATTATAGAACTTGGCTTGTATATTCCAATGATGGGCTTCCTCAAAATGCCCTAGGTCTTCATGAGCAAGCAAGTTGGATGCACACCCACTTAGTTTCTTTTGTTGAGCTTTCATATATTCATAGCTCTAATGCATCCGTTGCATGGCAATCCCTACTCCTCTCATTGACATCAATTGATGGGCATCTCCATAGCCTATTGATTAGCCGCGTCAATGTGAGACTTTCTATCTTTTTGTCTTCTCTCATAACCCCCATCATTATACTTTATTCCACCCATAGTGTTATATCCATGGCTTGCGCTCATGTATTGCGTAAGGGTTGAAAAGGCTGAAGCGCGTTAAAAAGTATGAACCAATTGCTTGGCTTGTCATTGGGGTTATGCATGACGAGAACGTTTGTGTGACGATATTGAAACATGGCCTAACTATATGATTTTGTCGGGATAAGCTTTCTTTGGCTATGTTATTTTGATAAGACATAACTGCTTGGTTAGCATGTTTGAAGTATTATTGTTTTTATGTCAACATTAAACTTTTATCTTGAATCTTTCAGATCTATATATTCATGCCATAATAAAAAAATTACATTGAAAATTATGCTAAGAAGCATTCCACATCTAAAATTCTGTTTTTATCATTTACCTACTCGAGGACGAGCAGGAATTAAGCTTGGGGGTGCTTGATACGTCTCCAATGTATCTATATTTTTTATTGTTCCATGCTATTATATATTCTGTTTTGTATGTTTAATGAGCTTATTTATACACTTTTATATTATTTTTGGGACTAATCTATTAACCGGAGGCCCAGCCCAAATTGTCGTTTTTTGCCTATTTCAGTGTTTCATAGAAAAAGAATATCAAACAGAGTCCAAACGGAATGAAACCTTCGGGAGTGTGATTTTTGGAACAAACGTGATCCAGAGGACCTGGAGTGGATGTCAAGCAACCAACGAGGAGGCCACGAGGCAGGGGGCGCGCCTACCCCCCTGGGCGCGTCCTCCACCCTCGTGGCTCCACCGACCTACTTATTCCTCCTATATATACCTACGTACCCCCAAACCATCGAGGAGCACCATGAAAACCTAATTCCACCGCTGCAACCTTCTGTACCTGTGAGATCCCATCTTGGGGCCTTTTCCGGTGTCTTGCCGGAGGGGGCATTGATCACGGAGGGCTTCGACATCAACACCATAGCCTCTCCGATGATGTGTGAGTAGTTTACCTCAGACCTCCGGGTCCATAGTTATTAGCTAGATGGCTTCTTCTCTCTCTTTGGATCTCAATACAAAGTTCTCCTCGATTCTCTTGGAGATCTATTCGATGTAATCTTCTTTTGCGGTGTGTTTGTCGAGATCCGATGAATTGTGGGTTTATGAGCAAGATTATCTATGAACAATATTTGAATCTTCTATGAATTCTTTTATGTATGATTGGTTATCTTTGCAAGTCTCTTCAAATTTTCAGTTTGGTTTGGCCTACTAGATTGATCTTTCTTGCAATGGGAGAAGTGCTTAGGTTTGGGTTCAATCTTGTGGTGCTTGATCCCAGTGACAGTAGGTGAAACAACACGTATTGTATTGTTGCCATCGAGGATAAAAAGATGGGGTTTATATCATGTTGCATGAGTTTATCCCTCTACATCATGTCATCTTTCTTAAAGCGTTACTCCGTTCTTATGAACTTAATACTCTAGATGCATGCTGGAAACCGGTCGATGTGTGGAGTAATAGTAGTACATGCAGGCAGGAGTTGGTCTACTTGTCACGGACGTGATGCCTATATACATTATCATACCTAGATATTCTCATAACTATGATCAATTCTATCAATTGCTCGACAGTATTTTTTTTACCCACCGTAATACTTATGCTATCTTGAGAGAAGCCACTAGTGAAACCTATGGCCCCCGGGTCTATTTTCCATCATATTAATCTTCCGTTAACAAGCTATTTCTATCTTTGTTTACTTTGCAATCTTTAATTTTAATCTTTATCATAAAAATAACAAAAATATTATGTTATCATCTCTATCTGATCTCACTTTTGCAAATGGCCGTGAAGGGATTGACAACCCCTTCATCGCGCTGGTTGCAAGGTTCTTATTTGTTTGTGTAGGTGCGAGGGACTTGTGTGTGGCCTCCTACTGGATTGATACCTTGGTTCTCAAAAACTGAGGGAAATACTTACGCTACTTTGCTGCATCACCCTTTCCTCTTCAAGGGAAAACCAACGCAGTGCTCAAGAGGTAGCACATGCCTTTGTCCACTTTGATTGAGAATAATAATGAATCTATGGATGTGAATTTCGTTGGTAGGAACAATTTTGGTAACAACGCGTATAGAGGAAAATTTTATTCTAGGTCGTTCCCTAGTAATTCCTCTAATAATTATGGTAATTCCTACAACAACTCTTATGGAAATTTTAATAAGTTGCCCTCTGATTTTGAGACTAGTTTTAAAGAATTTATGATTGCTCAAAAGAATTGCAATGCCTTGCTTGAAGAAAAATTGCCTAAGATTGATGAGTTGGCTAGGAACGTGGATAGAATTTCTCTTGATGTTGATTCTTTGAAACTTAGATCTATTCCTCCTAAGCATGATATCAATGAGTCTCTCAAAGCCATGAGAATTTCCATTGATGCGTGCAAAGAAAGAACCGCTAGGATGCGTGCTAAAAATATTGCTTTGTAAAAGCGTGTTCTTCTAGTTTCCATGATAATAAGGATGAAGATCTAAAAGTGATTGATGTGTCTCCTATTAAATCTTTGTTTTCCAATATGGATCTTGATAAAGATGGGACTGGAGATGAGTCAACTTTAGTTAAAAGGCGTCCCAATGATTCGGAGTTTTTAGATCTTGATGCAAAAATTGGTAAAAGTGGGATTGAAGAGGTCAAAACTTTACATAGCAATGAACCCAGTATTTTGGATTTCAAGGAATTTAATTATGATAATTCCTCTTTGATATATTGTATTTCGTTGTTGCAATCCATGTTAAATTCTCCGCATGCTTATGCTCAAAATAAAGCTTTTACCAGACATATCGTTGATGCTTTAATGCAATCCTATGAAGAAAAACTTGAATTAGAAGTTTCTATCCCTAGAAAACTTTATGATGAGTGGGAACCTACTATTAAAATTAAAATTAAAGATCATGAATGCTATGCTTTGTGTGATTTGGGTGCTAGTGTTTCCACGATTCCAAAAACTTTGTGTGATGTGTTAGGTTTCCGTGAATTTGATGATTGTTCTTTAAATTTGCATCTTGCGGATTCCACAAACCTATAGGAAGGATTAATGATGTTCTTATTGTTGCAAATAGGAATTGTGTGCCCGTAGATTTCATTGTTCTTGATATATATTGCAATCCTACTTGTCCTATTATTCTTGGTAGACCTTTCCTTAGAACGATTGGTGCAATTATTGATATGAAACAAGGAAATATTAGATTCCAATTTACATTAAGGAAATGCATGGAGCACTTTCCTAAGAATAAAATTAAATTACCCTATGAATCTATTATGAGAGCCACTTATGTATTGCCTACCAAATATGGCAATACCGAGATCTATTCTTGTTTTTATGCCTAGCTAGGGGCCTTAAAAGGATAACGCTTGTTGGGAGGCAGCCCAATTTTATTTTATTACTTGCTTTTTGTTTCTGTTTAGTAATAAAAAAATCATCATGCTACTGCTATGATTGTGTTTTTTTGTGTTTTAGTTAGTGTTTGTGCCAAGTAAAGCCTTTAGGATCTTCTTGGATGATAGTTGTTTGATCTTGCTGTAAAAGACATAAACTTTGCGCTCACGAAAATAATTTTCATAAATCACAGAAAAGAGCTTTTGCTCTGATTCTTTTTGCAGTAGTTTAATATACAAATTACCCTGGTCTTACTAATTTGGTAGAAGTTTTGGAGTTCCATAATTATACGTTTGATACAAATTACTACAGACTGTTCTGTTTTTGACATATTCTGCTTTTCACGTGTTGTTTGCTTATTTTGACGAATCTATGGCTAGTATCGGGGGTATGAACCATAGAGAAGTTGGAATACAGTAGGTTTAACACCAATATAAATAAATAATGATTTCATTACAGTACCTTAAATTGGTGGTTTGTTTTATTTCGCTAACGGACCTCATGAGATTTTCTGTTGAGTTTTGTGTTGTGAAGTTAAGTTTTTGGGTAAAGATTTGATGGATTTTGGAACAAGGAGTGGCAAGAGCCTAAGCTTGGGGATTCCCAATGCACTCCAAGGTAAAATTTAAGGACAACCAAAAGCCTAAGCTTGGGGATGCCCCAGAAGGCATCCCCTCTTTCATCTTCGTCTATCGGTAACTTTACTCGATGCTATATTTTTATTCACCACATGATATGTGTTTTGCTTGGAGCATCTTGTATTTTATGAGTCTTTGGTTTTTAGTTTACCATAATCATCCTTGCTGTACATACCTTTTGGGAGAGACACACATGAACCGGAATTTATTAGAACTAGGAAACATGCCCGTGCGTTGCTACGGGGTGGAGGGACAATTGTTGGAGAGAGAGGGGGTGCCTGGAGGACTTCCACGAAGTGCATTTTTCTCGACTTCGAAGCACATTTTTCAAGAGTTCTAATTTAAATATTTTTGAAGTAAGAGTACACATAATGTTTTTCATCTGACTTCAACATGACGTTGTATATTAGACCATCAATATATCGTGCCAACATATATGTAAAAAATTCATAAATGCAACACTTATGTCACTACAAAAAAAATACACTTCCGTGATGATACGTGTTTGTCACAGTAGGTCGCGTTTTTTGTCATGCATGTACATCCATGACAAATTTATGACAGAATCAAGATAGTCATACTGTCTTTGTCGTAGAAGTGTTCCATGACATTACCAAAATTATCATCACGGAAGTGTCCACTTCCATGACGATAAATCGGCGTCCGCGAAGTGCTTTCGTCAAGGGTGACCGACACGTGGCATCCACCATAACGGAACGCCGTTAAGCTATCGGGTCGGGTTTTGGATCCGATAACCCGTTAACAGCCCCGACCAATGGGAAATTTCCACGTGTAAAATTCTTATTGGCCGGACGAAACACGTGTCAGCTACTCATTGGACAGAAGGCGCCTATGATACGTCGACACGTGGCACGGCCCAACAGAGGCCCATTCCTGTGAAAAGGTCGGCCCGTTTGACTTGGTCCAAAGCTGGCGGGCCGGCCCATGGAAAGCCTGTTAAGGGCATGTTCGAATATAGCCCATTTACAACCCGCTAACCCAAGCCCCGTTACGCCCTATCCGAATTAGGCCCAGTAGCGTCATCTGGGCCACCCAATATGATTCCAGCCCGTTTTCACTTCTGGCCCATGTATGGCCCATGATGTCTTTCGGCCCATATGAGGCCCTATGTAACTCCTGGCCTACAAACGGCCCGTGGTGAAACTGGCCCGTAATGAACAGTGTATCACTTTACACCCATTAACGGCCCGTGGTGAAACTGGCCCGTAATGAACAGCGTATCACTTTATACCCATTAACGGCTCGTTATTCCGTTGGGCCGTTTCCAGCCCATGTTATCTTTCGGCCTTCTCGAGCCCATTTATTCTTGGGCTCATTTCCAAAGATTCGTTTACTTACGGCCCATTATCGCTATTTTCGCCAGGGCCAAATTCAGCCCGTGGTTACAATCGGCCCGCTTGTGGTCCATGTACGTTGGGCGATTTCATAGCGTCATCAACACGGCCTATTAACGATGGCCCGTTATGGTCGGCCCATGAACGAACGATTCCAACTCTAGCCCGTTTACGGCCATAATGCGGTCTGTTTGGCCCATGTTTGGCCAATCGATTATACGGCCCGTATAAGGCCCATTGATAATATGGCCCGTAGAAGGCCCATTGTTTCTACGGCCCGTAGAAGGCCCATTGTTTCTACGGCCCGTAGAAGGCCCATTGTTTCTACGGCCTGTAGAAGGGACACTGTTTCTACGGCCAGTAGGAGGCCCAGTGTCACAACAGTAAATATTAGCCCATGGTTATTGTGGCCTAGTTTTAAAACATAGGTTATTGTAGCCACTAGCTAACCGCGGAAAAAGAACTGCAATGACTACAAGCAAACAAATAAACAAGACAACAAGGAAATAAATAAGCAAGCAACTAATGCTAGGCTATCAAGGCTATTACACATATTACATCCACTTGGCATCAAAGTTCACCACCAGTGCAAATATAGGGAACAAAGCAGCATATCATATACACTGGTTGTCAAAGTTGGCGACCAGCGCAAATAAATAAACGCCAAGAAAACAAATCCAGAATCAAACCACTTCGTAAGATCTCAAGAAACAATATCCAGGTACCCATAATGCTTTGGCAAGATGCTTAGCAAGCTTATTAACTTTCTCTTGTTTGGCGCTTAAATCCTCCAAATAGCTTGTTGTTGCACTAGAAAATATGCATCTGAATTCTCGGGGACTTCCTCGGTCCTTGACTTCCGTCGCAAAGACACATATGATCGATGTCTTTCAACTTGAAGTTGAGACTCAAGAAGATGAACTGATTCAGCAGCGAGTTCAAGAGCTTGTGCCAGCAGAGTGGCCAAGAACTCAAACACTACATCAAGACAGGACTTTTGGTTCCCTCACCGTCGTCAAGATAGTTTTTATCGGCTTTCTTGGAGACCAACAGGGATGTCTCACTATCTTGAACCTTATCGCATTACTTCCTTTACCATTGGATAACACGGTCTTTGTTCTCCAATATTTTGTCCGCATTCTAAAAGAGAAACAAGCAGACTCATCACATGTTTACCATGTTGTATATGAAACTCATTTTGGTAAATGAGTTCTGTAGTAAAGTGGACAGGATAACAACATCAAACAAACATATATCTATGTACCATGGTCACTTTATGGTCTATATCATTCTAGTTTTTGTTGCCAAATCAAGATAGAGACACAATTCAAATAATATTTGTTCAAGACAAAGCAGAATAGACAGAATATAAGTGTGGGTAACTATAGAGCAATAACAACACTTGTAATGTGCATGACATGAGAACATAACTGTTTATTCAATTGAAACTGAAATCAACATAGAGCAGGTTACAACAAAGAAACCAGTTAAAGAAACAGGTTTAAAACATACGTGTTATGCCATTGGAGTTTCAATTCCATCCTTCAAATTTGAAAATAGTTGGTATGAGTAAATACTGATCATGCAAGAGCAAAGGAGTATGAACCATAGCTATAGAACCTGACACGAGAACAAATCTTCTTCTCCTTTAAGCGTTGAGTTGGGATTCGGAGTGGTGGTCCTCGTGCTTTGGGCAATCGCAGTTCCCTTACTAACTGCTCGTGTTTGGGTGCTCTGTGGTGGAGACGGTGTTGTGTCAAGCTGAACTGGGTTACTATCTCGCCGGGTTGGGGTTAGAAGGGGTGTAGCTGGTTCTTTGTCCAACTGGGTAGGGGTACAATCTGCGAGAGTCTGGGTTATGTGTGGTGAATCTGGTCCTTGGGCAAGTACAACCGTGGTTCTATCTGCATCAACTGGTAGCACTATCTTTTCTGAAGACCGTCTTGTTACTCCCTTAGATACTACCATCACGCTCTCCAATTCAAATGGCTGCTAAACAAGAAAAGTAATTGAAAGTATAGACATTGTATGATAGACAGGTGCAATGGATAGTGGGGAATAAAAGAGGGCATGAAATAATTCATATTTATGTTGTCTAACGAAACAGGATAGCATGACACAATTTCACATATATGATGGCTAACTAAACAGGATAGCATGACACAATTTCACATTATGATGGCTAACTAAAAAGATGGAAAGACATAGTTCAAAATATGAGACTATGTAAACAGGATGACATGACATAACTATATAATGTGTTTATTAAATAGGTTGGCATGCCATAATTCACATACATTCACGGATAGAATGCCATAATTCAAAATATGATGACTGGAAACACTAAACAGGATGAGATGATATAACTATATGATGTCTTTATTAAATGGGTTGCCATGCCATAATACAGATAGATGATGTGTATGTACTATGTAAACATGATGGCATGATATAATTCAAATATATGATTTATATAGTAAGCAAGTAAGCAGATGGCAATCCATATATGATGTAAAAACTAAGCAATGCAAGACAACATGCATGAAATGGGTAATATGACCCTGCCAAGTTTGAGCATAGACCTCAGGGGGAAAATAGGACTGGTCATCGGGCCTCTACGAATCCTCCTCCGAGGAGCTCTTCAGAATCAAAGAAGATGTCTGCTTCAAATAGGTAGCATTGTCTGGTCTGAATACCTTGTTTTCACTCCAGATACTTCCATCACCGCTTCAAATGGCTGATGCAGAGGAGGAGTAGTTGAATATACAAACGTTGTCGACAAATGGAACACGTAATACAAAAAAATGATAGCATGATATAATTCACATACATGATGATTGGCTAAACAGCATGGCATTGCATAATTCACATATATAATGCCTTTGCAACAAGATAGCATTGTATAATTCACATATATAATGTCTTGCAACAAGATGGCAATGCATAATTCACATATATGGTAATTAGACACTTTGAGCAGTGGCATTCACACAAAGCATGTCTAAACTAATCAAATGACATAGCAATGCGAGACACCATACGCACGATATGAGCAACATAACATTGCCAAGTTAGAGCATACACGTCCGGGGGGGGGGGGGGGGATAGGACTGGTCATCTGTCTCCGCATCCTCCTACGAGGAGCTATCCGTAACCAGCAAGATATGCGCTTCGTCAGATAGCATAGTCTGCTCTAAAGACCTTGTTTTCACTCCAGAATTTGCCATCACCGTGTCAAATGGCTGATGCACACGAAGAGCAGTTGAATGTAATAAAATTGTTGAAAAATGTAATATGTAACGAAAAAAAGGATGGCTTGATATAATTTACATATAAGATGACTGGCTAATCAGGATGGCATTGCAAAATTCACATATATGATGCCTGGCTAAACAAGATGGCATTGCATAATTCACATAAACGATGAATAAACTAAACAGATGGCATTCGCACAAAGGATGTCTAAACTAAGCAGATGACATATTTGATGTATAAAGTAAGCAATGCAAGACACCATATGCATGATATAACCAACATCAGCATGCCAAGTTAGAGCGAAGACCTCAGGGGGTAAATAGGAGTTGTCTTCTCCTTATGAATCCCCCTCAGAACAGATATCTTCCTCTTGATTACAATCCGAAATGCGTGGAGGGGGGCTGCCTTTGCGCCTACCATGGAGCGATGTCTGCATGAAATTTTATTGCCACACAAGGCTCGTCTCTTTTGCTCTACATGTTCAGTTCCATTGTTTACAATAACTGTCATGCATAGGAATAAAACATAGTGAGATTATGTAAGGAGTGCATGCAGAAATCTAGAGTGATGGTAGCAACTGTGGATAGACCCAAAGCCAATAATAGCGGCAGATAATGGCTTTGGTTAAAAAATCTGAGATAATGGCTTCTTTCTTGTTTGTTTCCACCCAACATGAAACTCATAGTAGACACCGGAGATTAACCAGATAGTAGATAGATACTATTGATAGCGGCCCGATATGTACCCCACAACCATTTAAAAACGCCATAAGTTTGACCATTAATTTGGAGCTGACTCAGAGTCTAATCGGTGAACAGACGATAAAGTAGCATGTAATATTAAGCGATGCATAACGAAGCGGAACCACGAAGAGTGCGACCTCTCTTGTGGACCCGTGTAGTCCTCGAGGTCATCTGCTCGGTTGATGATGGTAGTGCAGTTTTCATGGCTGCCAGCGGCGGGGAAGAAGATCTGAGGCGGCGAAAGACAGTCTGGAGGCCGGATCCCTGCTGTGCTAGACCCTTCTGTCGTTGGAGTAGCTGAGCTGTGGTGGACGACGGCGCAGCAGGAGCGGGACAAACCACGCAAGGTTTTCTTTGACAACTATCTGTAAGAGAAGTAATTCTGTAAGGGCTCGTTTGAATTGGAGGATTCCAACAATGCAGGGATAGGAAATAGACAGGAATAGGATAGGAATGCACGTGCAAAGCAGTAGAATTTAAAAACAGGATTTACGCCAACTGGGTGTTTGATTCACAACAATTGGAAGATCACAGGATGCAAAGAAGCATGGTGAGATTAAGTCAAACCACAAGAAAATGTACGGTTATAATGCTATTATGCTACTATCTCTTAGTCTTGTGCTTCATGAATAGGAATTTGAAAAGGAGGACAAGTGAAAATTAAAATTCCTACGTTTTTCTTTCGAGGAGACACTAAAGGAACAAATCCGTGTGCTCGATGGACAATATATATATAACATGTAGAGTAAAAAGAGATGCAACAAGTGTACAACCTCTTTGGCGAAGCCATGTCGATCTCGGCATGATTGGGTTGGCGGTGAGGATGCTCCGGCCGACTTGGCTGTCGGAGGAGGAAGAAGATCTTAGGCGTCTGGAGATGGAGCCCGAGGTCTTGCTCATTGTGATGGAGGGTTTCGTCGTTGGAGCAGCTTCGATTGAGTTGTACGACGCCGAGGCTGAAGCAGGACAAGAGAGACAACGAACAACGTTAACCTGACTGGAATTCTAATAGCATCTCCAATACATGACGTAAAATACATAACCACAAAGTGCTAGATGTAAAATACATCAGCCGCTCATCTCCGAACTTAATTGTCGAAACTGAATTTAAGCATCGGCCCGAACTTAATCGTCAAACTGAACTTAATTGTCAAAACTGAATTTTCTTTGTCAAAACTGAATTTTGCTCTCGAAACCGAACGCACTAGCAAGGTGAGGCTACACGTCGGTCGATCGACTTTTTCATCTCTGGTCGGTCGATTTTGCAGCCATTGGATACGAAATCAAGGGCTGCGGTTCATCTTCAACCTCCACCCCTCGAGCCGGCCAAACAAAGAGCCCTCACGCTCATGCCGGGCGGTGGCCGCCCGCCGCCTAAAAACACTCCCCACCGCCCGGTCCGCCGCCCCGGCCATCCCTCTAGCCCCCCCCATGCCGAGCTTTTTCTCCGGTGATCCCCACGACACCGCCCTGCCAACGCCCCGCCACCGCCGGCGACCACCACCCCCATCCTGAACCCTAAGATAGATAGTGGGGTACCTCTCCGGCGAGCCCCCCTCCCCGCTGCGGCTGGTTCTTCCTTCACCCCGGCGGCATCGGAGTGAAGTGTAGCTAAATTGGAGCAACGCCATAAGCAAGAGCAAGAGCGAGCAGCAGGTGCGAGCAAGAGCAATAGCAAGAAGGACCAGGCAGGGACCGAGAGCAAGAGCAGAGCAAGCGGCGAAGCGAGAGCTAAAGCATGATGAGTCCCTTGATTTGGACGTCGCCGCCGAGGGAGCGACGCCGTGGAGGAAGTGGCGGTGATGCCGCCCGTGGATGGAGCGGCGCCGTGTCGACTTCGGGACTGGCGCCGCGGCACCGTGAGATCGAATCAAGAAGAAACTGCGGCGATTAGTGTACAACCTCTTTGTTGGCGCCGATTAGGCCGCAGCTTCATCCGAGGAAACGGTGATGATGGTGAAGACGGCGGTGTGGGAATGGAGGTGGCGCGAAAGACGAGGGGAACGCCGGGCAGCTCCTTGGAGGTGGAGGACGGGTGGCTGAACCGGCGGGGCGATGAGATCGACGACGGATCCTCATCGATACGATGGATGAGGGACGTCGAGGTGTTGCTATGGACGACGTCGTCGGGGAAGAGGCTCCGGCTGGGTGGCGGACGGAGCAGGGTGTGGGGTTTCATCACGGGTTTTCACGGCCTCGGTGTACGAATGGGTGGGCGGATGGGATGGCAGTGGGGAACCATGGCTTAGAGACGTGCTTGTCCGAAATGCGGGGTAAGTTACGAAAGTACCCCACCGATTTGAGGCGGTTCTTTTGGTTCAGGGGTACCACGGGCATTTCACGTGTCGGGATTTCACAGGAGGTGGGATTTTTCGTGCGCATTGTAATTTTGGAATAGCAAGGCGCGGGTTGAGATGGAGGGAGTTGTCGGAGCACAATGAGACAAAGATATATATTAAATATTTCAGGCTGACAAGGCGCGGGTTGAAATTTCCGAACAAGCCTAACGTGTACTGTACCAAATCAATGCGCCCTACAAATGTCATTCGAAACTTTGAATTCATGTTATGTTCAGTTAAAATATTTCGCTACGTGTATAATGCATGCAACCTACTACTCAAATGAACGTTTTAGTGCATTCCAAACGTATATACTACCGCTTCAATATGAACTAAATTTGAATCCGTTTCTATATTTGAATAAGATCTACAGTAATGATTGTTGTGAAGTTAAAGCATTTGAATTCGTTTCTCTATTTTAATAAGATCTACAATCATCATTATTGTCAAGTTAAACCATCGTTTGTGTATTATGTTCACAGCACACCACATGATTAGTCTCGAGTTACATATGAACTATGTGTACTATATGAACTCAAACTAGATTTTTTGAATCCACTTTATTTTGATTTCAAATCACATTACATATCTAGCTCTAGCTAGATCTTGATAATCTAAACCATGTCTCATATGTATAATGTGTTTATCACATTATGTATGGTGCCCCGCCCCCTACGCCTACAAGTATTTAGACGTGAGTTGCAAACACCACACATTACCACAAATTCAAATAAAATGTGAGAATGTTTGATATATAGTATTGTTTAGATTGTTCGATATTTAGTTGTAAGCTGCAAACGCCACACATTATCACAAATTCAAATAAAATGTGAGATTGTTTGATGTATAGTATGGTTTAGATTGTTCGGCATTTAGGCTGTGAGTTGCAAACGCCATGCATTATCACATTATGGTATAACATGTGCACAGCACGTGTATCACTGCTATATTCATGCATGCAATGTTTAAAAAACTATGATCTCCTATTCAAATATATGAATCCGCTTTCATATCAAATTATGATCTTTGTTAGTCTCTTACACCCACACAATCCTCTACCTTTGTAGCTACCACTAACTTTCTCTCGTGCATGCACACGCCCTCCTCGCCCTCCCCCTCCCTCGGTATTCTATCCACCGGGCACATTCATTTTTTTCTTTAGGTCGTTCTCCCAGAGTCTCCACAACTCCTTTCCGACACACACCGATCGATAAACCTCTCTAGCGATGCCTGCCTACAACATACAAACACACCTTCAATGTCCTCCTTTATGTGTCCTTGCCTCGTGTCTCTCATACGGTCAGACACACGTGTAAACTCTCGCCCCTCTTTTCATCGCTCTCACAACCACACACTCCTCCCCCTATCTAGCTAGTAGTTGGGCCTCTCGCACCACCTCCTAGCTCCATTCTCTCTGTCTATCCGTCTCGCTGGGCCTTACTTGCCTCTAACAAATGGATGTATACCGACCGATCTCTCGCTATACATATAGCTAGCTAGGTCCTTATAACTCGTTTTTACCCACACGTCAATCGATCTACCTCATTAGTTGTGTCTCTCCCTTCCTCCGACAAACAACAATTGATCTACCGATCTAGTTAGGTTTGCTTACCAAACAAATGGTTCCCCTTCATCATCCATGGATGTGTCCCGACAGATCTATCACGCACAGGCACACACAGAAACACATCCCCACTCTTATTGATAACATTGCAGTTCCACTCTCAGTTTGTCTAGTAGGCCTCTCCCACCATCTTCGAGAAGGAACTCCATCACCCATCCAACACTCTACCCCTCTCCCTCCCTCCCGCTCTCTCTCCTCTCTCTCTCTCCCAGCATATTTACCGTCCTTGATTATGTATGGATGTCGACCGATCTCCCTCAAGACATAGCTGGGTCTCTCCTTCTCAACACATATACGAGTCGTTCTACCTATATAGTTAGGCCTCTGCCTACCCCTCCCACCACCCCCTCCCCCCACACACACCGATACATCGAGCGCTCTAGTCATGTCTCCCTGCCACACAAAACTTGACGTGTGCCCTCTAACGTTCCGGTAGGCCAGTCGCCCTATATCTTTGACTTGTACACACACACACAATTTCGATGGCTCTCTTCATCGATCTCGCACCCACCCACTTGATCCTCTCTTCGACTCTATCGATAGCTATGACCCCTCCCTCTCTTCTCGTGGATTGCCCGACCCTCTATGTATGACATGGATAGGCCTCCATTTCACACACATTGCATGCAAAATTTTGTTTGAGATGTCATCGACACATATTCCCACAAATAATTCACGAAATCAACCCCCCCCCCCCCCCCCCCCCCAAAACAAAAACACTCACTTAACGCGGTTTGTATCTCTCACACGCACCCACGTAGGTGGGGGATGTGCACGAAGAGAAGAGGTGCATGCACGGTGCACGTACTCCCATCTCTTTCCCAACCACACCCGCACGGGTACATGGTGGAACCCATTTCTGTATGAAAAAGGCAGCCCACGTGGTAATTTGGCATGTGTACTGGTTGTCCACTTGGTGGAGGGAGGATCGTCTACCCCGGGTGAACAAACAAATTGCGACTGGACGCGTTATGTTAAAAAAAGAGGCAAACCATGTGGGGCCTACCTTAGAGGCAAGGCTCTATACACTGGAGTACTTTTGATGTGTCCTGTCAACTCACAGAACGAGGAGAAGCTTGCTTAGTACGTCGTCTCCCTCGCCCACGGGCGCGGTGGCTCGCAGGATGAGGTGAAGCTTGCTTACTACGCCTTACGCCCGCTCCCTCGCCCATGCACGCGGTGGCTCGCAGGACGAGGAGAAAAATTTACTACTCCCTCCGTTTACTCCTCGTCCCTACTACCTTGGTTATAGAGATTATATCATATTGTTTGGAATATATATGTCCTTTAGTAGATTTCAATATGAACTACTAGTACATACTCCAAACACTGATGTATATAGACGTATTTTAGAGTGTAGATTCACTCATTTTGCTCTGTATGTAACACTCTCCCTCGCCCCTCGATCCTCGCCCACGTGGTGGGCGTGCATCAATTCATTCGGTCTCATATAGCCAGAACGATATATACTGCACTACCATTATTGCTCGACTTCCCGAAGAGGCGAAGAGCTAATCGCAAGGTTAATATTTTGGAGATGCCAAGCGCAAGGTTATAGGAGAACGATTAGTAGGTGCCGCGTCATTTATAAATAAAGTTTTTTTCTTGATTACGCGTCGCAATATGATAGGTTCATATGGAGAGAAAAGGAAACCGCTCCACTATATACATAGTCGACGGGCCAGCCTACACGGTTGCTTCTTTGGGGTTGCTCTCTTGAGACTCTCTCACACAAAACGATTGTGGACACATCTCTAACATCCCGGCGGATCACGTCCGCTTGGGAAGGGTGTATGCTTAGTGTAGATGTGGTGGCCGCCGACGGGCGAAACCCACTGTCGGCACGTCGTCGATCAGGGGTCCCCGCCGTTCTCTCTCACAAAGCCGGTGAGGTTGCCTTCGTCCCTTGCTCACTGCCGCGACATGGGCCGTTGCCGCCTCCCGCCGCCCTCCTCAAGGTTGAGCTACGTCCCTCAGGTACAACTCCCTTTACAGTCGGCTTGCACCACTGCTCATGTTGCCCACATCACTCCCTGTGGATATTTCTCTACTTCTTTGCGCCGCGCATACCTCTACTGGCTTCTACGTACTGTATTTGTGATGAGTTTATGTCTCATCAACTAGTCCCAGTAATCTTATTCTAATCACGCTTGTTCAATTTTTTTGCCACAGGGATGCTCATCTCGATTTTGGTGAAACTGCACAAAATGATCCGATGGTCAAAAGGTTGCAAACTTCATTTATTAGGAAGCTCGAACATTGCCAGCAAATTGAAGCCTGGTCAGGGTTCACGGTTCAAGGGCTAGGGACTGCATGGATCGTTTTTTTCTTTAGCTGCCTCTGTTCCAAAATAAGTGTCAACTTTAGTAGTAGTACAACTTTGTACTAAAGTTTGCACAAAGTTGAGAAACTTATTTTGGAACGGAGGAGTACATATTTGCTATGATCTGTCAATCATTGAGATGCAATAGCATGCATGTTAGTCTCCTTTGTATTTGATGAAATGTTGCAACGGGCAACCTTGGGCCTTAAGATACATGTAACAAGCTGGAAGCTTCATAGCATTGTACAAATTTATCTCATTGATAAATTACAAGACGATACTATACTAGTACTTCCTCCGTTCCTAAATATAAGTCTTTGTAGAGATTTCACCATGAACCACATGCGGATGTATATAGATGCATTTTAAGTGTAGATTCATTCATTTTGTTCCGTATGTAGTGGAATCTCTACAAAGACTTACTCCTAGGAATTCTCTATCCTCTCCTTGAGCCACGTCATCAAAATTGATGTAGCCGTTAGATGAAGTAAATCAGTCCATAATAGTTGTCTGATCTAGACGATGAGAGGCTCCACACTAAGCCACATGCAAGCATGCAGAAATACCGTGCCACATGCATGTGAGTGGGTTTTAAATCACATCAACATGTCTGCATGCAAGCATGCACCGGTAGCATGTATGTAAGTGAGCTTTTAAGTCCCATTAACATGTCAAAAAGAAAAATATAATCCCATTATGTAGTAGGAGTTGGCTGATCTTTTTTCCTTACGTGGGATGATCTAAATGATGATGGGAGTTTATTTAGTTTGGCTACCACATTTGTCATGCAGTTATAGAGTTTTTTTTGTTCTATGAAATCGATAATTTTGCGCAAAGAGATATATCGATGTTCCGCGCCAACGCGCGGGGACTCATCTAGTAATATTTAGGAACGGAGGGAGTACTATGTAAAGAGTTAGGTGTCGCACGGTGATAGTGTGAGGTGGGCCATGTAATCACTGAGCCTGCGTGTTTTCACTGCTCTTGCACGCCTCCACTGTAAGAATGGAGAAAATTGTAATCTAGTAGTAGTATACCTCCTTTCACCGAAAGCGTGGGACATCCAGCAGTCCTGCCACCTCAGTAATAAAGACCAATGAGCCGTCAAATCACATAGACCCAATGAAGTTGGACGGACGAAGCAACCATCACTCTTGCGCCCGGTGAGAGGTCGCGTCCGCTCTGCCGGGCATGAATGCGGCACCGATTCTTTGAGCGGCGATGACCGCTTGGTGGGAAGCCAGGCGATGGAGGGGCTTTGGGTGGGCCAGGCTGGTCAGGAGCGGGCGTGGCAGCTGTCCGCATGTCCCTACCAGACACGCCCGGAAACGAGAGGATGCACCGAATCTCGCGGCTAAAATCGTACACTACACAACATCTCTCTGTAGGGGTAGGTCGATCTGTCGCTCTCTATAACACACACACACACACAAACACACACACACACACACACACACACGCACGTACGCACACGCACACGCACGCACCTTGGTCCCGTTGCACCTTCTAACTTGACTTATTACACCTAGACGGAGGGAGTAGTAAGTATACGAGATACGGTGGCACACTAATTTAAGTCGAATACAAGTGCCCAAAATTTGTGTGCATGTTATAATAAGGATTCACTTAAAATAGTACGTGAGCGAACAGAGGGATCAATTGGACAGTGTTCCCAGCAAGAGCGAGATGTGTGAGGTAAGATACATCACCGGGCGCTTTTAATTTTTCTTATTAATTTGTTTGTTTCACCCTCCGATTGGTGGGACCCAACGTACTACGTGGAGAGAGGTAAGGTGACTAAGGCTGCATTATTTCGCACCACTGTGGATAGTCTTACCCCCAAAGCCACATGACACGATTATGATTGAAATCCCAATGACTCCCACACACACACACAAAACACGGCATGCTTGTCACACGAATGCAGGAATGTATAAAAGGTTATTTCCCTCTCGTTGAACATAACGGGAGGGTTGTGTAGCTGGTTAGCCTGTTCGCTCATCAAACTTGAGGTCTCGGGTTCGATAACTACACTTGATCATAATTTGTGCGGGAGGATTCTTTGGTGGTCAAAATGTTTTCTAGGGTTTGCACGCTTCACACTCTCTCTCGATTATATATATACAGCTGGAGCCTCGGTAGCTTGTAGTTGCTCTCTTCACACTCTCTCGCCCTCTCCCTGGAGCCTCGGTAGCTTGTAGTTTCTCTCTTCACACTCTCTCGCTCTCTCCAGATCTAAACAAGACTTCGTTGGCCTCTCTCTCCCCTCTTTGCTACTCAAAGAGCAGCGGCAGGATCCGTCCGCGGGAAGGGAAGGAGGCTTAATCTTTGTCGCCGTCGTGAGGACTACGGCGTTGTTCACTTTCCACCCAGCGGTGGCGTGGGAGGGCCTCCGACCCCTTCTTCTTCTTTGCCGTCGTCCGTCGCCCACCGAACCACGCCCCAAGAACCTTAAGGTATAATTTACTTACTCCACATGCATTGCTCTAGCTGCATGTATACCATGAATCTAGGGCGTGGTTCAAAGAGGAAAGGAGTGGGGGGCAAATCTTGGGAAAAAGTTGTATATAGCATGAATCTAGGACATGGTTCAAAGAGGAAATGAAGGGGGAAAGTTGTATAGCATTAATCTAGGACGTGGTTCAAAGAGGAAAGGAATGGGGGAAAGTAGTGGGGAAAGTTGTATCACATAAATCTAGGATGTGGTTCAAAGAGGAAAGAAAGGGGCGAAAGTACTAGTTCAAAAAGGAAAGGAAGGGACAAGGCTGTAGAGTTTGAGCAGGACTAGATTTGCTGCGCTCACATAGGGAAAGGCGTCTAAAGATAACAAAACTGGGACCAACACAAATATGCTCCTTGGTTGTTTGTTCTTTGTTGCAACAGACTATGCATGACCACAGTACATCGTTAGATGCACATGGTGCTGGTGCGTCCACTGTCCCGTGCAACTCATTAGTTGTTGTTAATCTAAGGCCCTGTTTGGTTAAAAACTCCCTAGTCCCTACCTGCTGGGTTCCAGGGACTAAACATGGACTAGAGGTTATTAAATGACATGCTAAAAGACCATGTTACCCCTAGTAATGAACTAATAGAGACAAGGTGTGATGCGTGGCAGGGGCAACTGTTGGAAAAAGTCCCAAAAAGACTCCCTCGGGGTCTTCTTTCTTTCGTCCCAAATGCCCACTTTTAGTCCCTAAAAGTCCCTCCTCTTTGGTTTAGATGGGACTGACATGGAGTTTTTGAAGTCCCTACACCAAAATGTCCCTGTAAACAAACACCCTCTAATAATGCCGCTGGAAAATTGATGCAATGCCACAGTTAAAAACAAATTACATGTTTAATGGATTTATTGTTAATATAATCTCTATTGTTAATATTAATCAATGCTACTGTCTTGCTTACTTTCCCATTTTGATAAGGTAGATGCTTCTTTTTGTTGGCTTCTGTGTCATCCACCATTATTGACCACTAATTGTTTCCTTTGCGCCTCTGTGTAAACAGGGTTATCTGCTTCACCTCATTGCCATTGTGACCTTTTGTTGCCTTTGCACAAAACACTTTTGTTTTAAGAGTGTTTTGTGCAGTTCAACCAAAATGTCACACCGACAACGTTGCTTGATTGCTTGATCTTAGTGGAACTGCACAAGAGGAGATCTTACTTCCTATTCGTTAAGGCGAATTTGGTTCAGATCTTCTTCTTGTGAGTTGTTTGAATTCCGCATCATGAGAGGTCAGTACTAGCCTTCTTTCACATGATTCTGCAGTGTGCATTCATATGTTGTGCTACTTGTACGATAATGTTGCTTGATTTTAGTGAACTGCACAAATGGAGACAAGACTTCCAATCTGTATGTGCACCGTAATATCCCATTGAGGTAAGATAAGGATATTTCACAACTGCTGGCCTGTATTTTGCCACTTTCAACAGAAAATTAAGTTTAGTACTATACTTGTGCTCCCTAATTGACATGCCAAATCTTACATTGAAGGCGAAGCTTGTTTGTTATTGAACCAAGTGATGAAGGGGAAGAACAAGGGGAGGAAAAACAAAAATCAACTCCGGTGCTGTAATGAAGCCTTTGGAACTGTGATGACACAAGTAATGATATAGTTTTGCATCTTAATTTATTGCTATGGCTGGAACGAGCAATTGTTTTGCCACCGATTTGGTGCCACTCTTAATGTAATATGTAATTATCTCTACTTGTGCAAACAGGGATCTTCTTTGAAGATACCATATATTTTAGTGGAACTGCACAAGAAGATGTTGGAAACATTAAACTAATCGAGGAGTATATCGTAAGCTTGGCCACCATCGTAGATAGCAACAGATGGTTCCGGAGAATTGCTTCATCTGTATGCTCTACACAATAAGCCTCCTGACAAAGGTTGGTACTACCACCGATTTCATCCATATGATTGAGCTTTGTCATCTCTATTGGTGTTGTGCTCTTGTTTAGAATCTTGTCATGAAAAAGTGGTATTGTCCTTGAGAAGTGCTTCATCTGTGCTGATTTAAATATTTTCTTTCCTTTTTTTTCGAGAAAACAGTGATGCTAGCATTTAGTAGTCCTCTTGTCTTTGCACAACAGGATCTTCTTCCTCTGAAGAAGAATATGGAGTACGTGAAGTGACTAGTTCCGATTATGCCAAGATGAAGAAGCCCTGTCTATCTTATCATCAGAAGGAGCAATTGAAGGATGGTTATATTACTCCCCACAAGACCAAACTAACTTCTGCTCAGAAGGACTGACAAAATCTCCATTTTTTGCTGTGATGCGTGAGTACAATGTTGTTCTAGGATTCTTTCTGGTGAGTTCCATTTTTTCTAAAAGTGTGCTCTACATGGACCATGTATGTGCCTGTTGAAACTATCAATTCATAGTACAGTTTGCTCTATACTAATCACTTTTTTGTATTTGTGCAAACAGGGGTGCTCGGCTTGATTTCAATGGGAACTGCACAAAATGTTTATGAATACATCGAATCATTCATTTCCGCCACAAGAAAGGAGGTGCCGATAAGTTCAAGGCGTTGCAACATATAAGCGCGAAATCATACAAGCTACATGCGAATTTGGTTGATTTTTGTGGAACTGCACAAAAAGAACGGCTGGTTTATTTAGCACGGGGTGCCATGTCAATGTCCGAGCGATGGCAAACCCTGCCCAGTCCACAATCGTAGGCATTTGATATTTTGGAATGGGACAACCTTGTCAAATTTTGCTCATTGATTTTAGCAAAACATGCGTTTGATATTTTCGAATGGGACGCCCTTTGCTTTGTCGGCGTCGATCAATTTTTCTTTATTCTTTAGTTGTGAAGTAAATATTGCCTCGACATGTGAGTCGCTGAGATGCATAATCATCGATTGTTTTGAACGTTCTCTATGAATTGCCGGGCTGTGTTTGATTGCAATGTCTGAACGCTAAAAAGCTGCTCAAACTCTTTGTACTCCTTTTGTTCCTTTTTACTTCGCACATTGTGAAAGTGCATAGTTTTTTGTATAAGATTGGTCAAAGTAGAGATACTATGACTGCAGACAAAACTTGTATGCAGACTAGAAAGGACCAGAGGGAGTACATGTGAAACTGCTGCAAACGAGGTGATCACCCTGGGAATAATGCTAGTACGTATTGTTTTGCATGTTCATCCAATGCCACTGATATAGGAATTCAAACTAATCGAAATAAATTCATTCATACATGGTCGGATTTCATATAAACATGCCAGATTTCATTACATTTCATACATTCTTCAACTAAAAAGGGTGCTACTGGAGGTATAATTAATTAACCGAAGCTACCCACTGTGTCCCGGCCGAGCAGAAAGCTTGGTGACTTAGCTGCAGGTGTAGTTATGTGAATCGACATGTGGCCTGTTGGGCCCTTGTGTCAGTCAGCAAACTGCACCAGCAGTTAAGTAGAAGCAGCGTTATTCTCCAGCAGAACTCCCCGACTCCACGTCGCCTCCAAGAAGCTAACCGGCCGTCAATGGTCAACCCGCCTAGCTTGGCTTCAACTGGAGGGTAGCAGCGGTGGCCTTACTTGGACCAAGCGGCGGCGACCTACCGTGTTCTACTCTTCCTCGTTTTCTGTGTGGCGCGGCCTCGTTGGCAGCGGGGCGGGGCCTCGGCGGAGCTGGTGATGTCCTCTGTCTCGTTGCTTGGGCGGAGCCTCGGTGAGCGGTGGAAATCCTCCCAGCGTTGCGGTGAGGTGGGGCCTCGGCTGAGCCGGCGATGTCCTCTGCCTTGTTGTTTGTGGGGCGGGGCCTCGGCGGAGCCGGTGGTGTCCTCTGCCTCGTTGTTGGCGCCGCGGGGCCTCGTCAACGCCAGCGGAGCGGGGACTCGTCGGAGCCGGCATTGTCCTCTGCCTCGTCCTCGGTCTCGCCAAACAGCGCCTCGCCCGCTTCATCGCCCTCTTTGCTAGCCTCTTTGTAGGCGGCCGCAGCCTCCGCCACCCGCATGCGGTACCGCCAGTGCTCAAGGCGGCCCTTGCGGGCGAAGCGGTAAGAGTCGAGCAACGCCTCCTGCTCCGCCCACTCCGTGGCGATCTGCTCCTCCGCCTCCAGGTGCTCCTGGAGGAGATGGTGGTTGTAGGCGGCGGCGGCCTGCGCCTCCCGGAGCTGCTCCTGACGTATCTGCCTCACACTGTCCATATATTGGGCACGAGCCTCGCCGATGGTCATAGTGCAATGCACCAGCGAGGAAGGCACGGAGGAGGGGGTTGGCGCCGGATCGTCGACTACCATGTTCTCCATTGGGATGTCGTCGTCCTCCGGCTGCCTGCTGGCCAGCCGGTCGGCAGCAATGGCTGCCATCTACTTGTGGTCCGTCGTCCGCCCGTCCCGAAGAGCGCTGGAGCGCGAGGAAGCCATGGTGGGCAGTAGTGGTGTGGACAGGAGAAAGGGAACGGATGCGGATGACAACGGCTATGGCCGGCGCAGCAGTTTATATAGCAATGGTGAGCGGGCGGAGGGACGGACGTGTGGCGCCAGAGTAGCCGCCTCGGCAACCGCATATCATTAATGTGGGCGGCAGATGGACGGACGGACGACACTTGTGTCGTTTGAAGGCGTATGTAATCGCACCGGGAAGCGAAGGCGGTGGCTATTTAAGCGGAAGCGCGAGCGGTCGAGGAGATGACTTTACTTGGAGAGGATGACAATGGGAACCCACCAGATCCGTAGCCTCATGTACGCAAGTGCCTCCTTATTATATATATATATATATATATATATATATATATATATATGTATAAAACTATACTCCCTCCGTCTAGGTGAATAAGTCGTATTAGAAGGTGCATCACGACTTAGGTGCAAGCAGATTGGTGGAAAAGAAGAATATTTCTCTCTTCTAAACACAACATTTAATCACATCAGTTAAGAGGATGCCTTATTAGCTACCCATGCAGGCCATCGTAATTCATAACATGCAAAGCGCTTTTATTTCTTGCCTAATAACCGCATGGACGTGCTGCATGCATTGGTCCTTGCCCGAGCAAAAAAAGGGAGGAAAGGGGTTTCCACGGGAGACAACGAGGCAGAGGTGGAAGCGCTCGCTGGAGTAATTTATTTTGCTTCCCCCTGGTTTCCTGACATCACGGTCCCACACCATTGTCAACCTATGTAGTAGTCAATAAACGAGAGAATTGCACAAGAAGCGGCCGACAGCTGGGACCAAGCAGCTCGAGCAGTATTTGTGTTTTTGAGGTGTGAGCATTGTAGAGCTTTACGATGTTTAGCCCAGATATTAATTTTTCTCCTCTGAACAACAATGAAAACATCGATGTATGTATTAACTAGGCGGGCTGTGGCCCGTCTAGCCCAGGCCAGATATCCAGCCTAGATATTAATTTTTTTCAAGCTGAAAATGGCTAGCCCAACTATATTTTTTTTAGGAATACCCACGCAAGGTCAAGTTGTTATTCTCCGCTCATTGGCTGCAAATCTTTCCTAGGAGGGATGCATTAGGCTTAACAAGAAAATGGGCTTTAAGAAATAATAGATGGGATGTAATTATAAAAACTGGGCAGTAACTATAAAAAAATGCACCAAACACGTGATTACTTTATAAAATATTATTTTTGAATATTGAAAATTTTAATTTCATTAATTGTTGCGAGCGCAATGTTTTGTTGGATTTTTACATAATATAAATTTATATTGAAATTGTATTTAATCTGACTAGAAATTTCGGGATAAAAATATTTCGGATCCCATCAAAATGTGGGAAATTTTATTGAATTCTGTTTTGATCGGTTGGTTCAAATGGGCTGTCCTTTTAATAAACTGTAAATGGGTTGTAGTAAATTCCATTAGAATTCAAAAATGTGCTACAAATTCTTACAAATCTCAAATGGGCTATAAGTTCTCTGCCACACACTTCTGGCCTTACTAAGTTGACGCATCCCCTAAAAAACAGAGTTGACGCATATGCAAGGCTTTGTCAACTTTTAGTCAACACACGGTTCTAGCAGCAGTGGCTGTTGGATGTCCATCCAACGGATGCCGTGCTTCTTCTTCAATCTCGGATATTCTAGCTTCACCCGCCCAAAAATGATTCCTCCCACGACATCCGGGCGCACCGTTTCGGAAGTCGACCTATGGGCCTACTAAGTTGGCGTACCAAGGGCTTTGTCAACTTAGTCAATATAAACGATTCTAGGCTGCGGTGACCGTGACGATGTCCATCCAACGGCCGTAGTGCTTCTTCAACCTCTGGTCTTCTTTCTCCAGCCGCCCAAAGCAGCGCCCGGTCGTGCCGCTTGCTCACGCCTCCCGTGGCGGGTCTTTGCTGCGGAGGCCTCACCGCCCCTACTATTCCCACCGGCCAGGCCTGCGGCGACGGCAACCTCACACCGCAGCAACGAGTGAACCCTCATACTCCTCTCCGCGTGGGCATCCACCGTCGTGTCTTCACCGGCTCGCGTCGTCCCCTTCCTAGGCCACGCAGCGCCGTCCACCGCCTGGTGCTCTCGGCGGCGTGGTCAACGTGGTCAAGGAACGACTTTCATCGGACGTGGATCAGACGTGGAGAGGCGACACCGGGTCCACGGCGGCAGCAAGGAAGTGCCTCCTTATTACGCGGAAAATAATGATTCATCCACGGCGAGGGACCCACCGGACGGGCCACCGTATTTCATGAAAAAACGTTTCCCCATTGCTGGGACCCACTACACCTTCGCACGCAACGCGAAGTGCGTCCGCAAAAAACGATTCGCCCCTTGACTCATCGGGACCCACCAGGCTACATCTTCGCACACAAGGAAGTGCGTCCGGGCAAAAAAAACCAAAACGATTCGCCCCCACATTGCTGGGACCCACGGCTACATCTTCGCAGCAAGGAAGTGCACGGCGGTCGGGACCCACCTGGTCAAGCGTATGTAGTGTTGTCATTCTGGTCATGACGGTATGCGTACATATATCTTGGTGGATGTAGAGGCGCGCGCGTGTCGTAGTAGAGGCGGCGAGGTGCAAGAAAGAAAATACGCCACGTATGTGTACATCTGGCGGTCTCGAACGCCTACTCGCGCATACGTACGGCGAGGGCTCGTTGACATGGCTGGGTCGGAACGGAGAAATAGCGTCGTCGTCGTGTTCATGGGGAGGCAACAAAATGCGTCGTGTTCATGGGGAGGCAACGGAATGCGTCGTGTTCATGGGTAGGCAACGGAATGCGTCGTGTTCATTGGGAGGCAACAGAACGCGTGGGAGCCAACCGGCTGGGTCGGAACGGAATGTGTGGTCGTGTTCATTGAGAGGGCTTGTACGGAAGAGGCGATGGTAACGAGGCCCGGCGTACCGCACAACGGAGGAAACGGGCCTCCTACGGTTGAAACGGGGGTCATGTTGATCGGGAGGGGTGTGGTGTACCGCAAAACGGACAAAATGGACCTCCTACGGTCGAAACGGGGGCCCTGTTGATCGGGAGGCGTGTGGCGTACCGCAAAACGGACGAAACGGACCTCCTACGGTCGAAACGGGGGTCCTGTTGATCGGGAGGGGTGTGGCGTACCGCAAAACGGAGGAAGCGGACCTCCTACGGTCAAAACAGGGGTCCTGTTGATCGGGAAGGAGGTGGCGTGCGGAAAACGGACTCCACGGGATCTGTTCATCTCCACCGTCGACCACCTCCGGCCTCCACGAGCTATTGTTCATCCACCGTCGACCTCCTCCGGCCTCCACCTGCATTTGTTCATCCACGGGCTCCTGTTCATCCAGCCTCCACCGCGCGCTACTCCATGGCCATCGTTCAACCAGCCCTCTCCACGGGCTCCTGTTCAACCACCCCTCCACGGGCTACTGTTCATCCAGCCCTCCATGGAGTGGTCCTGTTTATCCAGCCTTCCACGGGGTCCTGTTCATCCAGCCCCAACCGGCTCGATCGATCGGGGTCCTGTTCATCCAGAGACAACACCACAGGGTCCTGCTCATCCACCCCCATCGGGAACTGTTCATCCAACCCTCCCCTCGCATAGCGCTCCTTTGTTCATCCAGAGGCAGCATCGATCGGCTTCAATTAGCAGCGATGGCGAAGGAATCGCTCGATCGGGTTCGATTAACGACCACCGATCGATCGCTCGGGTTCGATGTACGCGTAACCTGCGGTCTGTCGCTTCGGGTTGATTAGATCCGGACGCCTCACTCGGGTTCGATTAGAGCCAACGCCTCGCACAGCAGCGTCACGTGTCACGAGAAAGCAGCGCATCGCCGGCCCCGACCTCCCACCGTGGGAACTCCCGAAATTTTCCTCGCCCTCGCTTCTACCATGGTTTTTCCGTCATGGACGGCCCAAAGAATGTCATGCATTGCGTCTCCGGCCCGCCAGGATGAAAAGCCCATTTTACATCATGATTTTTGTCATAGAAGTAGGAGCCCACCACATCTATGATGATACCGGGTTTTGTCACAATTATCGTCATAGAAGTGTCATATGTATGACAGGAAAAAAATTCGTTCGGCCCAAAATGTCACGGATGTGTCTTTTTTTTGTAGTGTGTTGAGTTACTGACATCCCACAATAAAAATGTTCAATCCTTCGCCTAGCGCCCCACCATGTTGTGTGTGTGCTAACCATGAAGTCCTTCTCGTATAGATGTGCTAACTTCGTGTTCTATCGCGATATATGCAGGATTCTCCATCGCAATTGAATCTTTGCCTAGTGTGTTGGGCCTGAATTCATGGCTAGCTGTAATTTGTAGCATTTTTTCCTCGTTGCATATTTGGTGTTTCTGTCTTTTCCATGCACACTTATTTATCTTCTGTTTTACTCCATGATTGCATATTTCTTCTTTTCTTGTGATTTTTTTCAACTTGTCCAAATCTTTTATTCTTTTGTTAAGTTGATAGCCTTCATGACGTTTTTTTAGTTTTTCTTTATTGGCCATCCGTACATACCGGTCTCTATCTTGTTTTCTTCTTTGTTCTTTGGCATCCATGACTCGAGATTGCCATCCAAATGTCTTGCATGCATGAGAGTTTTGTATGCTATATGAATATGTTGTTGATTAAAAAGCCGATATAAAATTTGCATCATAAATAGGGCACATGTAGCTACTTATAAATAAATTTAATTATGATGTTTTTCCTTAAAGAAAATTAGAAAGCAGAAAAATAATAACACAAACAAATGCAAATCCAACTTCTAGAAGAAAAGAAGTAGAACCAAACCCGGTAATGCGTGAAATTTGCAGCAAACAAATGCTATGCACGGCAGAAACAAATGAAAAGGCTGAGGAGGGATGCATGATGGATAGCGGTCGATGTGTGGAGTAATAGTAGTAGATGCAGAATCGTTTCGGTCTACTTGTCACGGACGTGATGCCTATGTTTATGATCATGCCTAGATATTCTCATAACTATGCGCTTTTCTATCAATTGCTCGACAGTAATTTGTTCACCCACCATAAAACATGCTATCTTGAGAGAAGCCACTAGTGAAACCTATGGCCCCCGGGTCTGTTTTCCATCATATTAATTTCCCGTCAACTAGCTATTTCTATCGCCGTTTATTTTGCAATCTTTATTCTTCCAATCTATACAACAAAAATACCAAAAATATTTATCTTATTATCTTTATCAGATCTCACTTTTGCAAGTGGCTGTGAAGGGATTGAGAATCCCTTTATCACGTTGGTTGCAAGGTTCTTGATTGTTTGTGCAGGTACTAGGGACTTGCGTGTAGTCTCCTACTGGATTGATACCTTGGTTCTCAAAAACTGAGGGAAATACTTACACTACTTTGCTGCATCACCCTTTCCTCTTCAAGGGAAAACCAACGCATGCTCAACAGGTAGGAAGAAGGATTTCTGGCGCCGTTGCCGGGTAGATCTACGCACAACGCAAGACATATCAAGTACCCATCACAAACTCTTATCCCTCGCATTACATTATTTGCCATTTGCCTCTCGTTTTCCTCTCCCCCACTTCACCCTTGCCGTGTTTTATTCGCCCTTTTTCGTTCGCCTTTTTTCGCTTGCTTCTTGTGTGCTTGTGTGTTGGGTTGATTGTTTGTCACGATGGCTCCAGACAACAATAAATTGTGTGACTTTTCCAATACCAACAACAATGATTTTATTAGCACTCCGATTGCTCTTACTACCGATGCTGAATCTTGTGAAATCAATACCGCTTTGTTGAATCTTGTTATGAAAGATCAGTTTTTTGGCCTTCCTAGTGAAGATGCCGCTACCCATCTAAACAACTTTGTTGATTTGTGCGATATGCGAAAGAAGAAAGATGTGGATAATGATATTGTGAAATTGAAGTTATTTCCGTTTTCGCTTAGAGATCGTGCTAAAACTTGGTTCTCTTGTTTGCCTAAAAATAGTATTGATTCATTGAATAAGTGCAAAGATGCTTTTATCTCTAAGTATTTTTCCTCCCGCTAAGGTCATCTCTTTTAGAAACGATATTATGAATTTTAAGCAACTTGATCATGAGCATGTTGCACAAGCTTGGGAGAGGATGAAATTAATGATACGTAATTGCCCTACACATGGTTTGAATTTATGGATGATTATCCAAAAAAATATGGCGGATTGAAATTTGCTTCTAGAAATCTTTTAGATTCGGCCGCGGGAGGCACTTTTATGGAAACCACTCTAGGAGAAGCTACTAAACTCCTAGATAATATTATGGCTAATTATTCTCAATGGCACACCGAAAGATCTACTAGTAAAAAGGTTCATGCAATTGAAGAGATTAATGCTTTGAGTGAAAAGATGGATGAACTTATGAAATTGTTTGCTAATAAGGGTGTTTCTTCTGATCCTAATGACATGCTTTTGTCCACTTTGATTGAGAATAATACTGAATTTATGGATGTGAACTTTGTTGGTAGGAACAATTTTGGTAACAACGCGTATAGAGGAAATTTTAATTCTAGGTCGTTCCCTAGTAATACCTCTAATAATTATGGTAATTCCTACAACTACTCTTATGGAAATTTTAATAAGTTGCCCTCTAATTTCGAGACTAGTGTTAAAGAATTTATGATTGCTCAAAAGAATTGCAATGCCTTGCTTGAAGAAAAATTGCCTAAGATTGATGAGTTGGCTAGGAACGTGGATAGAATTTCTCTTGATGTTGATTCTTTGAAACTTAGATCTATTCCTCCTAAGCATGATATCAATGAGTCTCTCAAAGCCATGCGAATTTCCATTGACGAGTGCAAAGAAGGAACCGCTAGGATGCGTGCTAAAAAAGATTGCTTTGTAAAAGCGTGTTCTTCTAGTTTCCATGATAATAATAATGAAGATATAAAAGTGATTGATGTGTCTCCTATTAAATTTTTTCTTTCCAATGTGAATGTTGATAAAGATGGGACTGGAGATGAGTCAACTTTAGTTAAAAGGCGTCCCAATGATTCAGAGTTTTTAGATCTTGATGCAAAAATTGGTAAAAGTGGGATTGAAGAGGTCAAAACTTTACATAGCAATGAACCCAGTATTTTGGATTTCAAGGAATTTAATTATGATAATTGCTCTTTGATAGATTGTATTTCCTTGTTGCAATCCATGTTAAATTCTCCGCATGCTTATGCTCAAAATAAAGCTTTTACCAAACATATCGTTGATGCTTTAATGCAATCCTACGAAGAAAAATTTGAATTACAAGTTTCAGTCCCTAGAAAACTTTATGATGAGTGGGAACCTACTATTAAAATTAAAATTAAAGATCATGAATGTTATGCTTTGTGTGATTTGGGTGCTAGTGTTTCCACGATTCCAAAAACTTTGTGTGATGTGTTAGGTTTCCGTGAATTTGATGATTGTTCTTTAAATTTGCATCTTGCGGATTCCACTATTAAGAAACCTATAGGAAGGATTAATGATGTTCTTATCTTAGCAAATAAGAATTGTGTGCCCATAGATTTCATTGTTCCTGATATACATTGCAATCCTACTTGTCCTATTATTCTTGGTAGACCTTTCCTTAGACGATTGATGTAATTATTGATATGAAAGAAGGAAATATTAGATTCCAATTTCCATTAAGGAAAGACATGGAACACTTTCCTAGGAAGAAAATTAAATTAACTTATGAATCTATTATGAGAGCCACTTATGGATTGCCTACCAAAGATGGCAATACCTAGATCTATTCTTGTTTTTATGCCTATCTAGGGGCGTTAAACAATAGCGCTTGTTGGGAGGCAACCCAATTTTATTTTTATTACTATCTTTTTGTTTCTGTTTCGTAATAAATAATTCATCATGCTACTGCTATGATTGTGTTTTTTGTGTTTTAGTTAGTGTTTGTGCCAAGTAAAGCATTTAGGATCTTCTTGGATGATAATTGTTTGATCTTGCTGTAAAAGACAGAAACTTTGCGCTCACAAAAATAATTTTCATAAATTATAGAAAAGAGATTTTACTCTAATTATTTTTGCAGTAGTTTAATATACAAATTACCCTGGTCTTCCTAATTTGGTAGAATTTTTGGTGTTCCAGAAGTATACGTTTGATACAAATTACTACAGACTATTCTGTTTTTGACGGATTCAGTTTTTCGCGTGTTGTTTGCTTATTTTGATGAATCTATGGCTAGTATCGGGGGTATGAACCATAGAGAAGTTGGAATACAGTAGGTTTGACACCAATATAAATAAAGAATGAGTTCATTACAGTACCTTAAAGTGGTGGTTTGTTTTATTTCGCTAACGCAGCTCATGAGATTTTCTGTTGAGTTTTGTGTTGTGAAGTTTTCAAGTTTTTGGGTAAAGATTTGATGGATTATGGAACAAGGAGTGGCAAGAGCCTAAGCTTGGGGATGCTCAATGCACCCCAAGGTAAAATTCAAGGACAACCAAAAGCCCAAGCTTGGGGATGCCCCACAAGGAATCCCCTCTTTCATCTTCGTCTATCGGTAACTTTACTCGATGCTATATTTTTATTAACCACATGATATGTGTTTTGCTTGGAGCGTCTTGTATTATTTGAGTCTTTGCTTTTTAGTTTACCACAATCATCCTTGTTGTACATACCTTTTGGGAGAGACGCACATGAATCGGTATTTATTAGAACGAGGAAACATGCCCGTGCGTTGCTACGGTGTGGATGGACAGTGGTTGGAGAGAGAGGGGTGCCTGGAGGACTTCCACGAAGTGCATTTTTCTCGACTTCGAAGCACATTTTTCAAGATTTCTAATTTAAATATTTTTGAAGTAAGAGTACACATAATGTTTTTCATCTGACTTCAACATGCCGTTGTAGATTAGACCATCAATATATCGTGGCAACATATATGTAAAAAATTCATAAACGCAACACAGTTACTGATATCCCACAATAAAAATGTTCAATCCTTCGCCTAGCGCCCCACCATGTTGTGTGTGTGCTAACCATGAAGTCCTTCTCGGATAGATGTGCTAACTTCGTGTTCTGTCGCGATATATGCAGGATTCTCCATCACAATTGAATCTTTGCCTAGTGTGTTGCGCCTGAATTCATGGCTAGCTGTAATTTGTAAAAAAAAATCTTGGTTTCATATTTGGTGTTTTGCCTTTTCCATGCACACTTATTTATCTTCTGTTTTACTCCATGATTGCATATTTCTTCTTTTCTTGTGATTTTTTTCAACTGGGCCAAATCTTTTATTCTTTTGTTAAGTTGATAGCCATCATGACGTCTTTTTTTCTTTTTCTTTATTGGCAATCCGTACATACCGTTCTCTATCTTTTTTCTTCTTCTTTGTTCTTTGGCATCCATGACTCGAGATTGCCTTCCAAATGTCTTGCATGCATGAGAGTTTGGTATGCTATATGAATATGTTGTTGATTGAAAAGCTGATATAAAATTTGCATCATAAATAGGGCACATGTAGCTACTTATAAATAAATTTAATTATGATGTTTTCCTTAAAGAAAATTAGAAAGCAGAAAAATAATAACACAAACAAATGCAAATCCAACTTCTAGAATAAAAGAAGTAGAACCAAACCCGGTAATGCATGAAATTTGCAGAAGCAAACAAATGTTATGCACGGCAGAAACAAATGAAAAGGCTGAGGAGGGATGCATGCATTGTTTATTCATCAATCATCTCGCGCCGGCGACGCGTATCGTTTGGCCGCAACGCACCGCTGGCTATTCCTCCATCTAATCATCCCCTCATCTCTCCCCAACGCCTTCTTCTTCACAACCTCTCTGTCTAGTGAGGACACCCCTGCTCAACACCTCCTCAGCGCGTGATCCACCACCTCTCTGCGCCCCCGCACACGCCGCCCCACCGAAACTCCAGCGCCTCCTAGATCCTCTCCTTTCTCCTTCTTCCTCTCTTCCTCCCCCTGCCTCTCAGTTCTTCTTTTTTCACTTGGCCATGAGCAGGAGCACGCATGCAGGGAGCCATGCCGCGTCGTCGTCGCGCCGCCGCCACCCTCTGCCTCGCCTTGCTCATGTGAGTCATGGTGCGGGCGGGAGTGCCGGTGCCGCGAGTCCCTGCTTCCCAAATTGGGCCCAAGCGGCTGACAGAAGCGGGATGAAACGGGCGCCACCCCTCACACGAGCATGCGCGCCGGCGATGCGGCCCCCATCCTACTTCCCCTCTTCCGCCACCCTTCTTCTCCACCGCGGCTCACCGCCGCCGTGGGTCCTCCTGCCGTCGCCCCCTCACGACACGGGAGCAGCACCTCTGCCGCAACCAGATCGAAGCACACGCTCGAGCCGGCCGGTGCGGGCCCGGAGCGCGGCGGCCTCGGCCTCGCCGTCGGCGAACCGCGCGCGGAGGACTTGGTCGGCACGAGAAGGATGGCACGGAGGAGGGGAGGCAGGCCGGCGTGTGGGGATGACGGCGTGGCGGAGGATCTGGGCCGCGGTGCGGAGGCGGCGGATCCAGTTCGGGGTGTCAGGCGCGGGCGATAGATCGCCGGGGTGTTTCTTTTTGTCAAATGTGTCCACGGGTGGGGCAGAATTATGAAGCGTTTTTTTCACTTATTTACTGGACTGCGGGTTAATTACTTAATATCATAGGGGGCTTTTTGCAAAACATGCGCGACGGTGAACCCGACAGACTCAACCCGTGCTTTATTATTAGGAAAAGATACTCTATGTGCTTCACTTATATCTTTTGAGCTAGATAATTTTGCCCTAGTGCTTCGCTTATACCTTTTTAGAGCATGGTTGTGGTTTTATTTTGTAGAAATTATTGATCTCTCATGCTTCACTTATATTATTTTGAGAGTCTTTTAGAACAGCATGGTAGTTTTCTTTGGCTATAAAATTAGTCCTAATATGATAGGCATCCAAGATGGGTATAATAAAAACTTTCATATAAAGTGCATTAAATACTATGATAAATTTGATACTTGATAATAGTTTTGAGATATAAAGGTGGTAATGTTAGAGTCATGCTAGTTGGGAAATTGTGAAATTGAGAAATACTTGTGTTAAGGTTGGCAAGTCCCATAGCATGCACGTATGGTAAATGTTGTGTGACAAATTTGAAGCATGGGGTGTTCTTTGATTGCTTTCCTTAGGGACGAGCGATGGTCTTTTCCTACCAATCTATCCCTCTAGGGGCATGCATAGTAGTACTTTGCTTCGAGGGCTAATAAACTTTTGCAATAATTATATGAATTCTTTATGACTAATGTGATTCCATGGATTATATGTACTCTTATCTTTCCGCAATTTGCTAGCCTCTACGGTACCGTGTATTGCCCTTTCTCACCTTGAGAGTTGGTGCAAACTTCGTCGGTGCATCCAAATCACGTGATATGATACGCTCTATCACACATAAGCCTCCTTATATCTTCCTCAAAACAGCCACCATACCTACCTATTATGGAATTTCCATAGCCATTCCGAGATATATTGCCATGCAACTTTCCACCGTTCCATTTATTATGACACGTTCCATCATTGTCATATTGCTTTGCATGATCATGTAGTTGACATCGTATTTGTGGCAAAGCCACCTTCATAATTCTTTCATACATGTCACTCTTGACTCATTTCATATCCCGGTACACCGCCAGAGGCATTCACATAGAGTCATATTTTGTTCTAAGTATCGAGTTGTAATTCTTGAGTTGTAAGTAAATAGAAGTGTGATGATTTTCATTTTTAGAGCATTGTCCCATGTGAGGAAAGGATGATGGAGACTATGATTCCCCCACAAGTCGAGGTGAGACTCCGGACTACAAAAAAAAGAGGCCAAAGAAGCCCAAATAAAAAAGAGAGGCCAAAGAAGCCCAAACAAAAAAGGAAAAAAAAGAAGAGAAAAAAATGAGAGAAAAAGAGAGAGGGGACAATGTTACTGTCCTTTTTCCACACTTGTGCTTTATAATAGCACCATGATCTTTATGATAGAGAGTCTCTTATTTTTTCACTTTCATATACTAGTGAGAATTTTTCATTATAGAACTTGGCTTGTATATTCCAATGATGGGCTTCCTCAAAATGCCCTAGGTCTTCGCGAGCAAGCAAGTTGGATGCACATCCACTTAGTTTCTTTTGATGAGCTTTCATACACTTATAGCTCTAGAGCATCCATTGCATGGCAATCCCTACTCCTCACATTGACATCAATTGATGGGCATCTCCATAGCCCGTTGATTAGCCGCGTCAATGTGAGACTTTCTCCTTTTTTGTCTTCTCACACAACCCCTATCATGATACTCTACTCTACCCATAGTACTATATCCATGGCTTGCGCTCATGTATTGCGTAAGGGTTGAAAAGGCTAAAGCGCGTTAAAAAGTATGAACCAATTGCTCGGCTTATCATCGGGGTTATGCATGATGGGAGAATTTTGTGTGACGAAAATGAAGCATGGCCAAACTATATGATTTTGTAGGGATAAGCTTTCTTTGGCTAAGTTATTTTGATAAGACATAATTGCTTGGTTAGGATGCTTGAAGTATTACTATTTTTATGTCAATATTAAACTTTTATCTTGAATCTTTTGGGTCTGAACATTCATGCCACAATAAAGAGATTTACATTGAAAATTATGTTAGGTAGCATTCCACATCAAAAATTCTGTTTTTATCATTTACCTACTCGAGGACGAGCTGTAGGATCGAAAGTATTTCTAGAGGGGGGTGATTAGACTACTTGACCAAATAAATCTAGCCTTTTCCCAATTTTAGTTCTTGGCAGATTTTAGCAACTTAGCACAAGTCAAGCAATCAACCTACACATGCAATTCTAAGAGTATAGCAGCGGAATGTAAAACAATTGCATATGAAGGTAAATGGATGAGTTTGAGGGAGCAAACACAATGTTGACACGGAGATTTTTTATCCGTGGTTCCGATAGGTGGTGCTATCGTACATCCACATTGATGGAGACTTCAACCCACGAAGGGTAGCAGTTCTTGTGAGTCCACAGAGGGCTCCACCCACAAAGGGTCCACGAAGAAGCAACCTTGTCTATCCCACCATGGCCGTCGCCCACGAAGGACTTGTCTCACTAGGGTAGATCTTCACGAAGTAGGCGATCTCCTTGCCCTTACAAACTCCTTGGTTCAACTCCACAATCTTGTCGGAGGCTCCCAAGTGATACCTAGCCAATCTAGGAGACACCACTCTTCAAGGAGTAACAAATGGTGTGTTGATAATGAACTCCTTGCTCTTGTGCTTCAAATGATAGTCTCCCCAACACTCAACTCTCTCTCATAGGATTGGATTTGGTAGAAAGAAGATTTGAGTGGAAAGCAACTTGGGGAAGGCTAGAGATCAATATTTATGTGGTTGGAATGGAATATCTTGACCTCAACATAAGGGTAGGTGGTTCTCTCTCGAAAAATATGTATTGGATGTGTAGGCATGTTCTGATAGCTCTCTCCATAAATGAAGAGTGGGTGGAGGGGTATATATAGCCTCCACACAAAATCTAACCGTTACACCCAATCACCAAACTCGGTGGGACCGATTCAAAGAACTCGGTCAGACCGATTAGGTTCATAATGTGACCGTTAGGTGTTTCGGTGGGACCGACTGGATCAACTCGGTGGGACCGATGTGCTAGGGTTAGGATAAATCAAAAACTCGGTTTGACCGATTACTCAAACTCGGTAAGACCGATTTGGGTAATAAGTGAAACAGAGGGTTGGCCAAACAAACTCGGTGGGGCCGACTGCATATCTCGGTGGGACCGAAAATATTGCAATAGGCAACAGAGAGTTTGCATGCCCATCTCGGTGAGACTGAGATCCCATCGGTGAGATCGAATTGATTAGGGTTTCTGGTAGTGGCTATGTCAGCTGAACTCGGTGGCGCCGGGTAGGAAGAATCGGTGAGGCCGAGTTTGACTTTTGGTTTGGGACATATTTGGAAGTGAGGAAGTGGTTGAGGGCTTTGGAGCATATCACTAAGCACTTTGAGCAAGCACTTCACTAAGCAACACCTCATCCCTTCTTAATAGTATTGGCTTTTCCTATAGACTCAATGTGATCTTGGATCACTAAAATAGAAAATGTAGAGTCTTGTGCTTTGAGCTTGAGCCAATCTTTTGTTCTTAGCATTTTGAAGGGTCCACTTTCTAATCCATGCCATGCCAATCATTGAGCTTTCCTGAAATATTTATGTTGAAATAGCATTAGCTCAATGAGCTATATGTTGTTTAGGAATTACCAAAACCACCTAGGGATAGTTACACTTTCAATCTCCCCCTTTTTGGTAATTGATGACAACATATAGATCAAAGCTTCAACAAATGATAAATAGTATTGAAAAACATCGTCGCTTTGAGAAGTATGTGATAAGCAAGAGCTCCCCCTAAATTTGTGCATTATTTAAAATTTTCTTTTTAATGCAAATGCACAATCGATTAGGATCATGGGTTACTCTTCCATGTCACATACATCTTGGTGGAGCGCTCAAAATGATAGAAGTTAAAGCATGCACTCTTCACCTAAAATAAGTGAATGACCATCTAGGATATAAGAGATAATATCATCCAACAAGCATTAAGGGTAGCATATGATCAAACACATGATCAAACAAGTATCTCATAAGGACATAAATTAGCTCACACAAGCACACAATAAAGTTGCAAATCAAACCAAATAAGTGCAAAGAGAGATAAAACCAACACTCTCTCTCTCTCGAAGCCTATGATCTATACATTTTTCTCCCCCTTTGGCAGCAAGTTACCAAAAAGTTCAAAATGCATAGTGCTAAACGACTCTCAGCTTGATCTTCGGGAGGTGGTGTTGAGAGAACTCCAAGGATGAAGGCTTCTGATGAAGTAGCTGGAGTTGGTGGAGTAGCTGCTGGAGGTGGAACTGGAGCTACTGCTTGGTCGATGTTGTAGCTCTAGTGTACATCACCACGCACTTTTCTGCAGATCTCTGTCCTCTGGGCACTCTGGCAAAAGCATCCGTGGTAGACTTTCCCTTCCTCTCCTCTGCTTCCTCCTGAAGTTGCTCAACTGCAGTTTGGATCTCTGTCACCTTGACATCAAGGTCATAGAATTTTGTCTCAATAATCCTCTCTAGACTCTCCTGGTTCTTGGTCAGGGTGGCCAAGCCCTTCTCAATCCTCAGGGTGGATTGGATCAAGTATCCAAGCTGGTCTTGCTTGCTCTTCAAGAATACCTGAGATGCCTCTTCCACAGTTGGCATCTTTGCAGCCTTCTCAGCCTTAGCCTTTTCTCTCTTCTCATGTGCTTGAGCTGAAGATGGTTCATTTTCATTCATCATAACTATATTGTCTTCAAATTCAGGATAGATGGGTAGGTGCTCCTTGTCCAAAAGATATGTGCATGTGCCCATCTTTGAGTTAATGAGCTCCTGAATGTGTGGGGCATACCCACAACTCCTCTTCTGATCAGCTGCAGTCCTCTTGATTGTTTCAACAATTAGGCTCATGACTTTGAACTTCTGTGGGACATCAAATATGTGCAGCAAGTTTATAGCATGTCCTCTGATCATCTTGTGATCACCTGACTTGGGTAGTAGTGTGTGCCTTAGGATCCAGTTGATTGTTGGCAGACCAGACAATAGGTAGTGGACAGATCCAAACTTATGTGTATCCAAAGCAACATCTGGGATCTCCTTGTACATGTTGGTCATAGTGTTGTGATCTTTCTTCTTCTCTGCATAAATGTCCAAGTCATCCTCATGTTCCTCAGGAGCATTTATAAGCTTGGCCCACTCATCAACTGTAGACTGGTACCTAGTACCCTCAGACATCCATACTATCCTTCCATCTAGATAGAAGTGGGCAGTGGAGTAAAACTGCATGATGAGCTCATCATTCCACTTGGTGAGCTTCTGGGCAACAAAAGTGTCCACTCCACATGCCTTGAAGCTATCAAGCACTCCAGGGAAGTGATCCTCATTCTCCTTGATGAATTCCCAGTCAAACCATCTCATATCACACACAATGGGCTTCTTATCAAGCAGAACAGTCTCATAGAAGTCCTGCTGTTCCTTGGTGTGAAACCTGTAGTCCACAGCAGTTCTTCTCCAGATGGCATATGGATTAGACTGTCTCCATAGTCTCAATCCTGCATCCTTCCTGATTTTCATGTTCTCTGCAACTGGGTGTGCATCAGTGTGGTCAGGGATCTTGGGCTTCAGCTTCCTCAACACAACAGAATCTTCTTCTTCTTCTTCTTCAGCAGCTTGAGGCACTGGGGCCTTGTTCTTCTCTTCAGCAGGGATATTCCTAGTGCTCCTCTTGGGTTTTGGCTTTGGAGCTGGAGCAGCAGCTTTGGGAGCAGCAGCTTTGGGAGCAGCTTTGGGCTTAGATGGAGCAACCCCCGATTTGATAGCATCTCCCATAAGCTTCTGAGCTTTGGGTGCTGGTGCAGCATCCTCTTCCTCTTCCTCTTCCTCTGAATCTCTCCTCATTGAGGGCTTGCCAAGAACTCTGGTAGTAGTGGTTCTAGCCCTCTTCTTCTTCTTATCTTCTCCAACTGCCTCTTCTTCAGACTCAATGGTGAACTTCATAGTTTCACCCGTGGCAACTTTCGTTGGCTTTGACATTGGTTGTCTTCTTGCTGGCATCTTAGTTTTCAGACCTGGTTTTGTTGCAGCAGCTGAGCTATATTCTTTCTTAAGCACCTTCTTCTTTGAAGTGGCTTCATCTTGAACAGCCACATAATCTTCATCTTCAGAGTCGGAAGTTCTCTTCTTCCTTGTCCTGGTGGCAGCCTTTGGCAGATTGCTTGGTGTGCTCCTGTTGCCATCATTATAACTGCTAGAGGGATCTGAACCCTCACTCATCTGCACCTGTTGCTCAGACCTGTTCTGGCTGTCACTTTGATCAGACATCTCTGCAAATACTCTGATAGCAGACCCTGTGAATAGGTTATAGATGAGGTAGAGTAGATGAGCATCACAAAGTACATGAGTTTTACAAAAAGGATGACTTAAAAACTTAGTTTTAGTTCTTCACAGAAAGCATTTCGGATCTACCGATTTGTAAACTCGGTGATACTGAAGCAGCTTTTGGAACCTAAACTATTGAACTCGGTCAGACCGAGCCACAGTTCGGAGGTACCGAGACTGCTAGGGTTTCACAAAGAATTGAACTCGGTCACACCGATTTGCAATTTTCGGTCAGACCGAAAACGCGTGTGCTCTGTCCTAAGCCAAAATCGGTGAGACCGATTTCTACAACTCGATCGGTCCGAGATGAATTCGGCGGAGACCTAACCCTAAATTTTCAAATGAAAACTAATCTACGGGATGTTTTCGCTGGACAGGATGATTTCAATCGTGTCAAGAATCATGGCAAAGCAATGTGCTAAGAATCGGAGTTAGGTATTAGCACAAAGATCAAGTTCGTACCCTAGTTCGGCAACGAACTTGCTACGTCGGCAACGGCGGTGAAGATTTCCGTTGACGCACTACAAAAAAAATACACTTCCGTGATGATACGTGTTTGTCACAGTAGGTCGCTTTTTTTGTCATGCATGTACATCCATGACAAATTTATGACAAAATCAAGATAGTCATACCGTCTTTGTCGTAGAAGTGTTCCATGACATTACCAAAATTATCATCACGGAAGTGTCCACTTCCATGACGATAAATCACGCGTCACAGAAGTGCTTTTGTCAAGGGTGACCGACACGTGGCATCCACCATAACGGAACGCCATTAAGCTATCGGGTTGGGTTTTGGATCCGATAACCCGTTAACAGCCCCGACCAATGGGAAATTTCCACGTGTAAAATTCTTATTGGCCGGACGAAACACGTGTCATCTAAATCCTTTGGGTCGGATAGGCGCCTATGATACGTCGACCGTGTACGGCCCAACAGAGGCCCATTCTGTGAAAAGGCGGCCCGTTTGACTTGGTCAAAAGTGGCGGGCGGCCCATGGAAAGCCCGTTAACGGCTGTTCGCATATAGCCCATTTACAGCCCGTTAACCCAAGGCTCGTTCGCCCTATCCGAATTAGGCCTAATGGCGTCATCTGGGCCATCCAATAGGATTCGGCCCGTTTTCGCCGGCCCATGTATGGCCCATGGCGTCTTCGGCCCATATGAGGCCCTATGTAACTCTTGGCCTATTAACGGCCCGTGGTGAAATTGACCCGTAATGAGCGGTGTATCACTTTACACCCATTAACGGCGGTGGTGAACCGGCCCGTAATGAGCGATGTATCACTTTATACCCATTAACGACCCATTATTCCGTTGGGCGTTTCCAGCCCATGTTATCTTCGGCCTTCTCGAGCCCATTTATTCTTGGGCTCATTTCAAAGATTCGTTTACTTACGGCCCGTTCTTGTCATTTTACGCTTGTGGGCCAAATTCAGCCCGTGGTTCTGATCGGCCCGTTTGTGGGCCGTTAATACGTTGGGCGTTTTCATAGCGTCATCAACACGGCCTATTAACGATCGCCCGTTACGGTCGGCCCATGAGCAGACGATTCCAACTCTAGACCGTTCACGGCCATAATGCATTTGTTATTGGCCCATGTTTGGCCAATCGATCATACGCTCGTATAAGGCCCATTGATGATACGACCCGTAGAAGGCCCATTGTTTCTACGACCCGTAGAAGGCCTACTATTTCTATGGCCCGTAGAAGGCCCACTGTTTCTACGGCCCGTAGGAGGCCCAGTGTCACTACAGTAAATATTAGCCCATGGTTATTATGGCCTAGTTTTAAAAAATAGGTTATTGTAGCCACAGTTAACCGCGGAAAAAGAACTGCAATGACTACAAGCAAACAAATAAACAAGACAACAAGGAAATAAATAAGCAAGCAACTAACGCTAGGCTATCACGGCTATTACACATATTACATCCACTGGGCATCAAAGTTCGCCACCAGTGCAAATATAGGGAACAATGCGACATATCATATACATCGGCCGTCAAAATTGGCCACCGGTAAAATAAACATGGCAGCAAAACAAGAGCATAACTAAAACAACTTCAGAAGAGCTCAAGAAACGTTATCCTGGGTATCCACCATGCTGGAAATAAGCTTAGCAAGCTGATTGGCTTTGTCCTGTTTGGTGCTAAAATCCTCCAATGCTTGTTGTTGCACCAGAAAGTATGCATCTGAATGCTCCAGGGACTTCCGCAGTCCTTCCGCTTCTTGTCGCAGCACAGGTGATCGATGTCTTTGAGCTTGTAGTTGAGACTCAAGAAACCGAACTGATTCAGACAGTGAGTTTGAATAGCTTGTGCAAGCGGTGGTGGCCAGTAACTCCAACAATAAACCAAGAAAGGATGTGTCACTATCCTGAACCTTATCTGCATTACTTCCTTTACCGTTGCTTAATAAGGCACTCTTCCCCAATATTACATCGACATTCTAAAAGAAGAAACAAGCAGACACATAACAAGTTTAGCATGTACTACTATATGAAACTCATTTCGGTGAACCAGTTCATTAGTAAGGTGGACATGATTAAACTACCAAGTCTTCTATTGCCAAGTACTAATACATAATAAAAGCATCAAACAAACATATATCTATGTCCAATGGTAGCAATGGAATCTTAAATTAGAACAGTTGTTCTTCAGGTTTCGGCACTTGTTCTACATGAACAGAGTGCAGTAAGACGCAAGAATATAATACTTAAAAATAGAAAATGAGCTCAAAGACCTTACCACATTCTTGGTTCGGGACGATCTGAGAACAAGGCGTTCCCGATCATCGTCCAATAAATGTGTCTCAGGAGAACATAAGGGAATTTGATGAGTTTCTTTGCCGGTGAAGTACGTTTTCTTTAGGTAATTCCGATACTGCCACCAAGCATTCTTGAAGATAGCAGAGGTATTAGCACAGGTTACCTCATCCTAAGTTTCCAAATCGGTCCTCCTCTATAGAGAAAAATGGGAAAATTTGATGTATTATAACCATCATGGTGGTAGGATGTATGGGACGAAGCAAAGTAATTGCCATGAATAACATTACTTACACATAACTCCTGGACAAACACACTGAATCGGCATTTTCCTTCATCTTGATTATAATATTTCCAAGATGGGAAGATACGCACATACGATTTAACAACATCAAATGCGATAGATGCTAAACTACGACTAGCTAGTTGTGCTTCCTCCACGAGGAATAGGCGTACTAAGCGGTGGAGTTGGGGTTCACCGTGATAATCTTGGCCCTTTGGGCCTTTGGAGCTGCCTTACTAACTGCTCTTGTTTGGGAGCTACGTGGTGGAGATGATCTTTGTGTCAACAGAACTGGGTTACTATCGGTTTGGGGTTGGGGTTAGATTGGGTGAAGCTGGTTCTCTGTCCATCGTAGTAGGGGTACAATCTGCGAGTTTGGGTTATGTGTGGTAGGGCTGGTTCTTGTGCATGTAGAACCGGGTGCTATCTCCACCAAGAGGTAGCACTTGTTTTATTTGAAGACCGTGTTTTTAGTCCGCTGAATCTGGCATCACCGCTCCAATTCAAATGGCTGATAAACAGGAAACATAGTTGAATGTACATACATTGTATGAGAGACATATGCAATAGATAGTGTGGAAATAAGAGGGCATGAAATAGTTGACATGTATATTGTTTAACTAAAACGGATAGCATGACATAATTTCACATATATGATGGCTATCTAAACTGGATAGCATAGCATAACATAATTCAAAGATATGATGAATAACTAAACAGGATCGCTTGATATAATTCACCTACATGTTATCTAAGTAATTAGGATCGCATCATTTAATTCACATATGTGATTTATATGCTAAACAGAGGGCATTCGATATGATGTCTGAACTAAGAAAATGGTGTTGAATATTGTGTATATGATGTCTAAACTATGCAATGCAAGACACTGTATGCATGATAAGAACAGTATAATTGTGCCAAGTTAGAGCATACACCTCAGTGGGGGGATAGGACTGGTCAACTGTCTCTGAATCCATCTCTGAGGAGCTATCGGGACCCAACAAGAGATCTGCGCTTGACTGTGTAGCACCGCTCTCAAGGCCTTATTTTCACTCCAGTTTTTCCATCTCCCACCCAAATGGCTGATTCACGGGAAGAGTAGTTTAATGTACAAACATTGTCGACAAATGGAAATGTAATGAAGAAAAGGAAGGGCAAGATATCATTCAAATATATGATGCCTGGTTAAACAGGATGGCATTGCACATTTCACATATATTATGGCTGGCTAAAAGACATGAGACTGCATAATTCCCATATATGATATAGAAAGTAAACAGGTGGCATTCTGAACATGTCTAAACTAAGCGGATGACATATATGATGTCAAAAGTAGGCACTTTGCAAGGCAACATATGCATGATATGACTAACATCATCATGCCAAGGTAGAGCAAACACCTTGGGGGTAAATAGGAGTGGTCGGGCGTCCGAATCCGCCTCGAGCAGATATCTTCCTCTGGATTACAATCACGGAGAGGGTGGGGAGGGTTTGCCATTGAACCCACCATGGAGCGATGTCTGCATGACATTGTATTGCCATGAAAACTCTTCTCTTTTTCTCTACATGTTCAAAGCATGACTGTGTACAATACACGACATGCATCTGAAAAAAATATGGTGAGATTATGTAAGGAGAGCATGAAGAAATTTAGAGTGATGGTAACAACCGGTGGATCGATGTTTTTCCGTGGAACCAAAATAGCCCTAATGGATCGGCGTGAATGTATAGTAATAAGTGATGCAACAAGTGTACAACCTCTTTGTCGTAGCCGTGTCGACCTCGGCATCATTGGGTTGGTCATTTGAAGCGATTAAAGGCAGAGGTGGGTGTCGGAGGTGTGGAGGAAGATCGAGGAATCAGAAGCGGCGTCCGAGCCGCTTTGCTGTTGTGATGGATCGTTACGTCATTGGAGCAGCTCCGGTGAGCCATAAGACGTCAAGGCTGAAGCAAAGACAAGACAGACATCGTCAATATCAAGTGGGATTCTAATAGCATCTCCAATAGATGATGTAAAATGGATGTAAAATTAACATCACCAAAAACCACCTGACTACAACAGATGAGGTAAAAACCGTTGACTCTAAACTTAAGCTGAAACTGAAATTTCTTGTGGAATCTGAATACTCTTGTCAAAACTGAGCATAATGGTAGCAGAGAGGCACTTGACATGTAGTTTAGGGAGGGCCTGCAGTTCATCTTCAACCTGCACCCCCTGAGCCGCCAGCCACCACCGGCCGAACCGCCGGCCCCAGCGCCGCCTCGCCGCCCTGAAACAACTCGCCACCGCCGCCCCGGCCAGCCCTCTAGGACCCCCCCACTGTGAACCCTAAGATAGATAGTGGGGTACCTCTCCGGCGAGCCCCCGTCCCCGCTGCGAGTGGTTCTTCCTTAACTCCGGTGAGGCCCCCCAACCCGTGAAAATCGACTGACCCAAAAGTCGATTCAGTCGACTGAAGTGTGGCTTAATCGAGCGAGCAAAGAAGACGAGCGAGGGGGAGAGCGAGTAGCAACTGGGCGAAGCGGCGATCGGCGAGAGCCGGAGTAGCAGAAGAGCAGATCCGGCTGGTATGGACACCGCCGCCAAGGGGCCTCGTGACCGGGGAGAGCCGCCGTGGAGATGTCGCCCGCGACGCCGGCTTCAAGGTAGTCGCTCCATGGGGGTGCGGGATGGAGCACCGTCGGCGCCAGGAGGTCGAGTTAAGGAGAAGGTGCAATGCGATGAGTGTACAACCTCTTTGGTGGCACCGAGTAGGCCTCGGCTTCGTCCGAGGAGTCGGTGAGGATGCTGCGGTTCCGGTGGAGCAGGTTAAAGCGATCTTTGTGGGGATGGAGCAGCCGCGATAGACGAGGCGATCGTCGGAGCAGCTCCTTGGAGGTGGAGGACGGGGCGGCTGAACCGGCGGGACGACGAGATGGACGACGAATCCTCATCCGGGGAGGTGGACGAGGGACGTCGAGCTGTTGCGGTGGACGACGTCGTCGGGGAAGAGGCTCCGGCTGGGCAGCGGTGACGTGGCGGACAGAGGAGGGTGGGGTTTCGTAGCTGGAGCAGAGAGGTTATGGCGGCCTGGGATTTCGAAGGGCGAAAAGGGGGTGATGGGAGTGGGTGAAGCATGACTTAGGAACTCGCTTGTCCAAAATGTAGGGTGTGTTACAAAAGTACCCCCCACGGATTTGAACTAGCGGCGCTTTCGGCTCAGAGTTAGAAGGGGGATTTCGCGTGTCGGGATTTGGCAGTTGGAGGGAGTTTTCGCGCCCATTGTATCGGCATAGCAAGGCGCGGGTTGTGAAGGCGCCAGTTTTGGGAGCACGATATCTGAATATTCGGGATGTAACAAGACGCGGGTTGAATTTTAGGGACAAGCCTAACGTGCCGTAATATTGTACTTGTACGTACAAAATCAATTCGCACTTCCCTCAACCAAAAAGAAAACAAAAAAATAAAACTATTCACACCACACAAAGAGAGAGTCTTGCCCCGTTTTACTATACAAATGCTATTCAAAGCTACTCCATCCTTCCATCTATATAGGGCCTAATGCGTTTTTCGATGCTAACTTTTGGTCAAATATTAGAGCAATGATATATGACATGCAACTTACACAAATCACACCGTTAAATTCGTCTATGAAAAGTTCTTTCAATGATATAATTTTCACATTGTGCATGTCATGTACTATTAATCTTGTCAATAGTCAAAGGCGGTCTTAAAAATCTCATTACACCCTATGTAGATGGAAGGAGGGAGTATGAATCCATGTTATGTCCGATTAAATTTGTTCGCTTGCTGTATAATGCATGTAACCTACTCATACCAACATTTTAGTGCATTCCAAATGTCTATACTACCGCTGCAATTCGAACTAAATTTGAATTCTTTTCTCTATTTCAATAAGAATCTACAATCATGATTGTTGCCAACTTCAACCATCATAGTTTCCTTGCTATCCGGCAGATATAAATCAGACGGCCTATAATGCAGGATGGCAGGCACACCATCATCAACAACTCCGTTTTTTATAAGAGTAGAGATAAAATATATTAAATGTAGTATACCATGTTCATAACCACACCATGTGTATCACCGTTATATATATTCACACATCCGTCGGTTTGAAACACTATGATAAATTCTTGAAATATCCGAATTCACTTTTTATAATGAAGTATATATGATCTCTATTCATCTTTTATACTCACACAACCCTCTTATCTTTGTAGCTAGCGCTAACTTTCTCTTGTGCATGCGCACACCCGCATCCCTCTCACCCTCCCTCAGCATTCTCTAGCTCCATCACGCAAATTCATCTTTTCACTTTAGGTCGTTCACCCACGGTGTGTGTAGGCCCCACAGCTCCTTCTTTACGGCACACATCGATCGATATGCCTCTCTAGCCAGGTGTGCCTAGCACAAACACAAGCTTCCCCTCTTCTCTTGTCACCGTCCATGCCTCACTCCCACCACTCTTTTCATCGTTCCCGTACTCGCACACTCCTCCCCGCTCGATATAGTATGCCTCTCGTACCACCTCCTACATGCATCCCTCTCTCTTTATCCTTCTCCTCGTGCCTCATTTGCTTCTAACACACACATGCATGTATACCGATCGATCTCCCAACATATACCTAGATCGACTTTAACTACCCCCCCCCCATCGATCGATGTACCTCACAAGTTATGTCTCTCCTTCCTCTTACAAAGGGCAATTGATCTTCCTATGTAGTTACGTCTGCTTACCACAGCCACATCGTCCCCCCTCATCATTCGTGCATGCCTCCTGACCCGTCTCTCACACGCACGTGCACAGACAACAAGCAGCCATCTCCTCTCTTATTGATATTGCGGGCGTGCCCTCCGTTTGTCTAGCAAGCCTATCCCACCATTTGTTAGAAGCAACTCCACTACCACCCCCTCCAACACTCTAGCTCTGTCTCTATCCCAACCTTATTCATCCCCTGCACATATGCATGGATGCCGATCGATCTCCCTTAATACATGAGGCAGATCGATCTCCTTAATACATGAGGTAGGCCTCTCTCCTCCTCCACACATATACCAGCCATTGTACCTCTATAGTTAATTGGGCTTCCCTCTTCCCCCACCACACACCGATAGTCGAGCGCTGCAGGTAGGTATCCATGCCACAGAGACAAACTGCACATGTCCCATCTCACGTTCCAGTAGGCCAGCCACTCTATATCTTTGACGTAGGCACACACAAATTCGATGACACTCTTTATCAATCGCGCGCACACACACACATCATCCCTCTCTTCGATTCTATGGACACCTCAAGCCGATGATACCTCCACTCCCTTCTCGTGGATCGCCCCCTCTATATATATGTTATATCCAAGACTCTATTTCACACACATTGCATATGTTAAATTTTTTGATTGACCCCCCCCCCCCCCAAAAAAAAACTCTCAAGAACCCACACACTATATCTCTCTAGGTTTGTATCTCTCTCACACAACCCCACGTAGGTGGTGTACGTATACAAGAAGAGAATAGGTGCACCGTGCACGTACTCACGCTTCGTGCCCAGCCACACCCGCGCGGATACACGGTGGAGCTCATTTTCTTTACGAAATGGCAGCCCACGTGCTAATTTGAATGGCTGTAGCGGTTGTTTACCTAGGGAGGTCGTGTACCATGCGTGCACGAAACAAAGTTCGACTTGATGCATTGCCGCGTTATTTTTAAATAAAGTTATAGAGCTCAATGGCACGTACACAGAATATAAAACGATTTTTATGGAGGAAAAGGTAGTCCGCTCTTCAAAGTATCTCACACAAGGCTCCGGTGGCCTCTCTCTCTCTCACCGTTGGTCACGGATCTGGCCGCATCCCGTCCGCCTAGGGAAAGGGAGTGCGGTGGCCTCTCTCTCTCTCACCGTTGGTCACTGATCCGGCCGCATCCCGTCTGCCGGGGGAAAGGGAGTGCGGTGGCCTCTCTCTCTCTCACCGTTGGTCACTGATCCGGCCGCACCCCGTCCGCCGGGGGAAAGGGAGGAAGTGCATCGTTTCTCCGTTCGACGGCGTCGAGGCAGCACGTCCCGATCTGCGGTACACGTCGTTCTCTCTGACCAAGCTCCGGCGCGGCAGGGCCTACGCCACCTGCTCGCAGATTCCGCCCGCCGCCGCTCACCTAGTTACATCCCGACAACCTCCAGGTATCCCCTCCGGCCTTGCTCCACTGCCCGTTTTCCCACGTCGCTGCATGTGGATCTTCCATAGTTCTTTGACCAAAACGTAGCTCGTCCGGCGTACTTTCCATATTGCATTCTCGTCCTCACCTCACACCGTTTTAGACAAACACAACCGTGTTGTTATCTTCCCTTAGGACAAGGAATATGCTTCTTTTTTGTCGTCGCATGTGTCATCAACTGTTATTGGCCAGTAATTGTTTCCTTTCTACCTCTTTTTTGCAAACAGGGCTATCCATTTCACCTCCTTGCTATTGCGACCTTTTGGTGAACTGCACAAATCACTTTTTCTTAAGAGTGTTTTGTGCGGTTGTACTAAAATGTCACACGGCAACGCGTCTCTACATTTCAAAGTCTTGTTGCACAAAGGGAGATTGGTTTTGCTCTATCCTCCTCATCCAACTCCGAGCCTAATCTTCTCCAACTAGTTAGTCTTAAGAGAGACCACAAAGGTGGCTGGCTTCTATTTGTGTGTTTATTGTTTCATCAGCAGTCCTCTATTATCGTAATCACACTTGATATCTTTGGAACAGGGGCCTTCGGCTCTATTTTAGTGGAACTGCACAAAATGATCGGAATGTTGCATGCTCCAGACAGCTATTTTATTCCCAACATGCCTTGTTGATTTAGACAGAGCTGGGGGGACGTTGCTACCAATGAAAGCATGGATCAATTTTAATTTAACACCTTCTCACAACTTTGTCTTCAGTTGTGATGTAATTATTAGCTCTGATCTGCTAATAATTGACATGCATTAGCAAGGAAGTTTTTTTTTTTCCGAAAGAGCATCGATGGCAAGACACATGAAACAAAAGCTGAAAGCTCACACCATTGTACAATTTCATGTCGCTGGAAAATTATTTGTATAGTACGTCAATTATGTAAACAAATGCTGGAAGCTTGATAGCATTGCCAGAAGCCTCTTCAGCATCCGGGTCCATGTGCCATGCACGAAATTATATTCCTTCGTTCCTAAATATTTGTCTTTTTACAAATTTCAAACGGGCATATTTTAGAGTGTAGATTCACTCATTTTGCTTCTTATGTGTACTCCCTCCATTCCTAAATATTCTATTCGTCTTAATAGAGATTTCAACATATTTTAGAAAGACAAATACTCCGGAGTATATTTAAGAACCGAGGGGGTAGTGCACAACCGCATGGGAGACTCAGCCCGGTCGTTGCGCCGCATTAATAGTGAGTAATGAGCAGTCAAATCATAAGCCCCACCTTTCCCACTGTAAGTTGCTCTGAAGAAGCAACCATCAATACGCTCTTCTTTGAATCCGCTCATACTACTCCATCCGTCACGGTTTATACAGCGCGCTTCAGAAAAAAGAAAAAAATCTATGGGACCAAGGCGACTAGTGATCGGCCTGAAAAATAGCATTGGTAGTTATAGCACGGCATCTATTACTAGAGTAAATAATGTGTACACACATGCATGCAGTGCTTCCACCCCGGGTACACACATGCATGCACTCTGTAGTAGTACAGTACATGGAGAGAAAATTGTGGACTTGATTGCGGTTACCATGCCCTAATTAATTGAGCATTAAACCAAACGCGTCTAAAGTCTCTCTGGTGGTGGAAATGCATTGAGAGAAATGCATCATAATGAAGCGCGCCCTGTAAACTGTGATGAAGGGTGGAGTAGTACTCCCTCTGTCTAGGTGAGTAAGTCACCTTACGAAATCCAGATTTTCCCAAAACCATAAGGCGTGTAACATTGAATTCTCCTCGATCCCCTCCTAGGCTCATTCACGAGCGCTCTCTTTCCTCCTCGTTTCCCTCCGCTGCCTCGTTCTCCTCCCCGTGGAAACCACTGCATGCATTGCGGCTGTGCGTTGATTAGGGAAAAGATTGAAGACGGTTTTGCATGCATGCGTTGATTAGGGAGTATGTGGGCCTGCATGGAGAGCTGAAAAGGCATGGGATTAAATGCTGATTTTGCTTTCCTTTGTCCCAGTGCCGTGATTGGAAGTTTAGCTCATCCCGGTGCTCCTCATCTCCCAATCTAAATCCACCTAGGTCGCGCTGCTACTCCTAAAGGTGACTTACTCACCTAGACGGAGGGAGTATGAAGGTGCAAAACCAAGTACGCGTACTAGTACTGCGCTTAGCTCTTCGCCCCTTCGCGAAGTCGAACAATGATGGTACTTCGCATGTTGGGTACTACAGTGTATGCCTCTGACAATCTGACACCGAATTGACTGATGCATGTCCACCGAGGGTAGGTTGCATTAGTCAAAAGGCGTAAGCGAGCTTCACCTTGTCCTGCAAACTTCTCCTCGTTCTGCGAGTTGACGGGACACGCCAAAAAGTAGTGCTAGTCCATACTCCCTCCTTTTTGGTTAATATGGCTTAATCTTTTTTGCGAGTAAATGAGAGAGCTTTATTCATATATAAGCATTCTTAGGACGATCAGCCAAGACACTGGTCACTAGGAAGCCAAAAAATGAAGTAGGAAGCGAGGTGTTTCATCAAGACAGCTCTCGGCCACATTCAAAGTGCAGCAAGCACGATTCGCACGAAGATGCGCCGCAAGGTTTGCTGACCTGTTTACATGCTGAATAACCAAAAAAGAGGAAATATTCTTGGCGCTACTATTTGTAACAGGATATGAGCCAGAATTAAGCGAGAATTATGGCGAGTGTTCCATGCAATCAACTTCCATTATCACATGCGAGAACCCTCGAAGAGAACCAAATGTGTTGAAGATTGCTTTATCACATTTTAAAATTATAATAAGAGTGCAGACGCTCCTCCATCCGGTTCCTAGTAGTATAGTGTAGTATACTTCTGGAAATCTGACACCGAATTAACTGTTGCACGTCCACCGCCTGAGCGAGGGAGAGCTTGCATTAGTCAAAAGTTTCTCCTTGTCCTGTGAGCCACCACGCGCAAGCTTCTCCCGTCCTGCAACCTTCTCCTCGTTCGGCAAGTTGACGGGACACAGCAAAGTAATGCTAGTCCATGCTGCCTCCTCTCCGGTTAACATGGCTTAATTTCAAACGAGATAAATACACTGTCTGTCACTATATATTTGTAAAAATACGGTCAGTGGACTTCATAATACGCTCATTGCGCTCAATATATATTTTTTCCGGTGTTCATACAGTCACTAGCTCACCCTGACTGAGTATGTGTGTGCATGCATGTGTAGGTTGAGCACTTGAGCGTCACTGTGTGTGTTCCGTCGTGTGCTCGGACATGCATGCATTAGGGCGTCGCGCGCGTTTTTGCGTCCATGTGTACGTGTGACTGTTGCATACATGTAGGGGGAGTACGTGTAGGGGCCACTAAGGAGCAGTCAAATCACACAGTAAGTTAGTCGGAAGAAGCAACCATCATTTCACTCTTGAATGACACGTACGCAATATAAAATGGAGCAGCCGCGTGCACCCGGAAGCGGCGCGGGCGACGCTCTCTTGGGCGACGCGGGCGATGCTCTCTCGGGCGGTGCGTGCGATGCTTTCTCGGGCGGCGCGCCGCTTCAATGCCGGCGCCAGTGAGAGGTCGCGTCCGCTCTGGCCGGGCATGAATGCGGCACTGACCGTTTTGGGCGGGAAGCACGCGCGGGTGATGAAGAGGGTTCGGGTTGGTCAGGACCGGCCGTGGCAGCAGTCCGGACGTGCGCAAACAAGAGATTTTGTATGTTAATATTGCTACGTATATAATTAACAATGTAAATAATGTGCCAGTTGGACAAATATGATTGGAGATGGGGATGGAAATGGAGTTTTACGTAAACACGGATATGCATGTCTATGTCTATGTGTGTGTGCGCGACGACTCTCGCGACACAGGCGGGGCGTGTTTTTGATCGAGTTTTCTTTCTTGGTACGTTAGAAAATCAGTTTGTCTAATTCACATCTAGATGTTATTTAAGGATATCATATCTAAGCTCCCACAAGTATATAATGTAGCAACAAGAAACAAAAAAAACTAGGAAAAGACCACAAACAGAGTGGACATCAACTTATATGTGACATAACAATGTCACATCTAGATGTGTCCTAAACAGAACCAAAAAAATTGTCCGCCAGTTTTCGTTTCTTTTTTCCGGGAACGCGCGTATTCTATTTAAAACCACTGCTATGGAGAGATTTTTTTACTCCATTATAGCCTCTTCTTTGATAGAGTTTCTCGCAACTCGCTCTCTCACCCTCTCCATATCAAAACAAGATGACAGTGTCCACTCTATCTCTCTCCTCACCGGTGGACACAGATCCGGCCGAATCCCATCCGCTGCGGGAGGTGAGGAGGTGCAGCGTTGACGTTGTCGCCGTCGGCGACGGAGGAAGCCGATGCGCACCGTCCTCTCGGAGCCGGCGCTGGCGCGGATGAAGATCCTCCGCGCCCTTGTCCGCTGCCGTCGTGTGGGCAGATCCCGTCCGCCCGCCTAAATGACATCTCGCCCACCTGAGGTATAACTTCTTGTACTGCTCCAGCTCCCCAGGTCGCTGCGTGCGGATTTTCTTCTGTGCGACTATTCCCCAGCTCCCCATGCATAGTAGCTAGGGTTCGTCGGCTGGTCCAACATCACCTACTACTAGAGGAAATGCCACTCAAAAAGTTGTCCTGATTTATGCCTCGGTGGAGGTATACATGTTGTTTCGACAAAAAGTACATGGTGGTTGTGCGGTCATTGTCCATATGGTGGTTGTACTATCCTTTGGTTAAATGAAGAAATGCTTTTTTTCTCGGGTATCCTGGTTTAGTTCCCATCAAGATAATTATGATGCTTCTGTTTGTTGGTGTAATTTTCATTAATTCTTATTGAAAATTGAGATGTCGTTGCTAACCCTTTTTTATATTTTTGGAAACAGCGATGCGTATCTCCATACACGGGCATGTCTTCCTCAATTTTAGTGGAACTGCACAAAATTGGATGGCCATTGTTGTTCCGCCTCACTGTGCTCTGCCACGTGGTTCTTCCTTCCTCGAGATTGATTACTGAGAAGAAACAGACCACAGTGAGGATTTGTCGAACTTCTTAGGTGCCTCACCCTAACTTCGATGCCAAATGGATGATGCATCACCACGATGACCTATTGATGCTCATGGTTGCGTTGGCTGGTGAAGCCGATCGATTTTCGACGAAAAACAATCTGTCTTCCATCAGTAGCTAGCCAAACTTTGTAATACTCTCAAACCTTTCCGATAATTGAAATTAAATTTCTTTATTTGTACACACTCTCACACGTTTCCGATAATTTGGCGCATGTGTGGTTGTTCACTTAAGGGAGGGTAGTGTACCACACGTGAAGGACAGGAAGTGCGACCAGGACGCGTGGGCGTGGATCATTAGTTCATCGGAAGTAGTGTACCACACGCTGGAGGCTCAGCGTTCATTTGCTAGGGTTTGCTATATTCACAGTCTCTCACCCTCTCTTCACCAGATCTAAACAAGACTGCGTTGGCCTCTTGTCTCTCTCTCCCCCCCTCACAGCTGGTGAAGGAGGCGTCCGTATCCCGTCGCACCGAGAAGGGGAGGAGGTGCAGTGTTCACTCTATCGCCTTCGGCGAGGGAGGCAATCCACTGCCGGCTGCGCTGTTCTCTTTCACCCAGCGCCTGTGCGGGAGGGCCACCGACCCCTTCTTCCTCGCTGTCGTACGTAGTGTGGGCAGATCCGGCCTCCCGTCGCACGCCTTGCCACATCCCGACGACCCTAAGGTATAAGTTTCTTTGAAACCGTCGTTGCTCTAGCTGCATGTGGATCTTTTTCGATCTGTAGTCGAATCTAGGTCTTGGTTCAAAGAGGAAAGAAGGGTGCGGTGGGCTGGAGCAAGAATCTAGGACGTGGTTCAATGAGGAAAGGAGGGCGGAAAGTAGTCTAGGCGGCTATCCAGCCGCTTTGTAGGTCGAAAAGGGAAAAAAAGGGGGTAACCCAGTACACACATCTGTAAGGAACCGATCTCTTTGTTGAAAAGGGAAAGAAACTGGGGGGTTGGGTAGTTTGTGCACGACTAGATTTGCTACCCTCACATAGGAGAAGGTTCAAAGAGAACAGCACATATATGCTGCTTGGCTACATACTCTGCATCACCCATTTATACGTGTGGACGCACATGGTGCTGGCATGTCCCATGCAGCTATTTTGCTGTTGTTAATCTAAGAATGCCGCCGGAAAATTGAAGCAATGCCACTGTTAAAAGTAAATTACATTTTTTAACGAATGTTGTTTCAAGAGAATGTCTCTGTTAATATGAATCAATGCAACCGTTTTAAATAAATGATGAATTGAAGCTATTGTATTGCTGTCTTTTCCCATTAAGTAGTGAACAAAAATGGGACCAACCGGACATGATGCTTGTTGCTTTGTTACAACAAATTCAGCATCATCCCTTTATAAGCCAAGAATTGATGCCACTCTCGTAATTAACTACTGATCTGTTTTAAGAGAATTTCTCTGTTAATATGAATCAATGCAACCGCTTTTAGAGATGCTCTTGTCCTATACTTTGTTTTCCATCAAGATAAGGTAGATGCTTCTTTTGTGGCCGCATGTTTCATCCTCCTTTATTGGCGATAATTGTTTTCTTTTTGCCTCTTAAAACAGTGATATATATTCATCTTGTTGCTATAGAAAACTTATATGTCACACCGTCAACTTTGCTTGATTTCAGTGCAACTGCACAAAGCTTGTTTGGATTTCATATTCGTGTTGTTATATTCGTATTTTATCTTGGTCGTCTCATGAAATGTCGATCTGTGCCTTCATCCACATGATTGTGCGGTGTGCTTTGAGATGTTGTGCTACTTGTATTGGTACTGCTTTCAAATAAATGATGAATTGAAGCTATTGTATTGTTGTCTTTTCCCATTAAGTAGTGAACAAAAATGGGACCAACCGGACATGATGCTTGTTGCTTTGTTACAACAAATTCAGCATCACCCCTTTATAAGCCGAGACTTGATGCCACTCTCGTAATTAACTACTGAATCTTATTTCAAAACTGCAACACTTGTTAGGGATTGGCGGGATTACCATTTTTGTGGCCGCATGTTTCATCCTCCTTTATTAGCCAGTAATTGATTCCTTTTTTGCCTCTGTTTATACAGGGATATCTATTCAACTTGTTGCTGTTCCGACATTTTGCTTCGCTACGCATAACACTTTGCTTGATTTCAGTGCAACAGCACAAAACAAGATTGGATTTCCTATTCGTGTTGGTAGATTCGTATTTTATCTTGTGTGCGTCATGACAGGTTGGTACTTGCCTTCATCCACATGATCGTGCAGTGTGTTTTGAGATGCTGTGCTACTTGTATTGGTACTGTTTTAAATAAATGATGAATTGAAGCTATTGTATTGCTGTCTTTTCCCATTAAGTAGTGAACAAAAATGGGACCAACCCAGACATGATGCTTGTTGCTTTATTACAACAAATTCAGCATCACCCCCTTTATAAGCCGATAATTGATGCCACTCTCGTAATTAACTCTTGAATCTTATTTCAAACCGCAACACTTGTTAGGGATTGGCGGGATTACCATTTTTGTGGCCGCATGTTTCATCCTCCTTTATTAGCCAAGAATTGATTCCTTTTTTGCCTCTGTTTATACAGGATATCAATTCAACTTGTTGCTATTATGACATTTTGCTTCGCTACACGAAACACTTTGCTTGATTTCAAAGGCAACAAAGACAAAACGAGATTGGATTTCCTATTCATGTTGGCAGATTCGTATTTTATAGTTGTCGGTCTCATGAAAGGTCAGTACAGGCCTTCATCCACATGATTGTGCAGTGTGCTTTGAGATGTTGTGCTACTTGTATTGGTACTGTTTTAAATAAATGTTGAATTGAAGCTATTATATTGCTCTCTTTTCCCATTAAGTAGTGAACAAAAATGGGACCAACCCAGACATGATGCTTGTTGCTTTGATACAACAAATTCAGCATCACCCCCTTTATAAGCCAATAATTGATGCCACTCTCAGAATTAACTACTGAATCTTATTTCAAAACTGCAACACTTGTTAGGGATTGGCGGGATTACCATTTTGTGGCCACATGTTTCATCCTCCTTTATTGGCGAAGAATTGATTCCTTTTTGCCTCTGTTAAAACAGGGATATCTTTTCAACTTGTTGCTATTGCGACATTTTGCTTCGCTTAATTTTGGTGGAACTGCACAAAATGAGACCAGATTTCCATATATGTGTTGAGATCTCTGTGAGATCTTCCTCACGAGTTGTTTCAAATCTTGGTCTTGAATGGTAAGTACCGACCTTCCTCCGAATTAACTACTGAATCTTAGTTCAAAACTGCAAACACTTGTTAGGGATCGGCAGGAATACCATTTACATTAGGGATCGGCGAGTACATGTTTAAGAAATGTATTGTTCAGATAATGTCTCTGTTATTATATATCAGTTATAGACTTACAGTGTTTTACAAATGGTACTATCCTGCTTTGTAGTTATTTCTACATGTTTAACCAAGGTATTGTTAAGATAATGTCTCTGTTAAAATGAATCAGTCGCATTGTTTTAGGAATGATACTTTTACCTTTTTCGTTCTTTATACATCTTGAAACAAGGCATTGTTAAGATAATGTCTCATCACACCGATTGAGAATTGCTACTCTCTGCTTTGTTTCCCATTAAGATAAGGTAGATCGGTAGATGTTTTTCTTACGGGAGTACAAGTCATCAACCGTTATTTCTCGATAATTGTTTCCCTTATACCTTTTGTTGCTTATGAGGATATCAAAATTAAAGCTCGGTTTTATTCCGACTTGATCTTAGTTCAACTGCACAAAAGGAGCCAATGTGTCCAAGGCAAACTGCTGCATTCTTTGGGTCCAGTTGGTCGTTCCACTTTGCGAGAAAAAGCGATCCTTGTTTGCGCTACATTACAGAAGGAATGACCGAGAAGCTTTACAAAGTATTATTAGACACCGGTGACATGACTAGTCTGCAGAGACCATTGGCAATTTAACAACACGTGGAATGCCTCCACGATCATAGGCATTACATATTTTGAATGGGAAAAGCTTGTCAGAGTTTAATCATTGATGTTAGCAAGAAGCGACAGGACTCCACGATCATAGGCATTACATATTTTGAATGGGAAAAGCTTGTCAAAGTTTAATCATTGATGTTAGCAAGAAGACGTTAGTTTAATATATTGGAATTGGAAAACCTTGTCAAAATTTGCTCATTGATGTTAGCTAGAAGCGTCGAGTGTTTTTTCCTATTCCTGTGTTCAGTTTAGAAGTAAATAGTTACTCTGCAGAGATATTCCTGTGTTAAGAGTTTGTTCTGAATATTGTCTATGTAATGCCAGGCCTTGTGTTTGATTGCAAAGTTGAGCTTGGAATGTTGTGGCATGCGACATCACGATCTATTCACCGTGCCTCCTGAGAATAATGCTTCGTATTGTTTTGCATGTCGATCTAATGCCAGTGATTTGCTTGTTATGAAGATCATCCTCTTCTGTTGTTTCCGTGCTTAAGAAGTTCATCGTCTGATGTTTCATTCATAGCCTATACGACAAGTTGGGTAGGTTTGACGTGAAACCATATGATCTTCCGACCAACTCATGATATTAGGCCATGATTGGATCGTCGTTTTCCAACCAGAACCGCTTGTAAAACTGACGCTTGTAAATTAAAGCGGATGGTCTCGGGCGAAGGCACTTGGTTGGTCGATTTCGACTAGTAAAATATCGGAAGTACTTGACACACGATAAAAACGCTGAGCGACACTCGGACGATTGCTAATCCAGCCGTTAGCTGCTGTTTCAGCCTTGCCCATGGATGGCGTGATACGCACGTCGTGCATGTATCGTCTGGTAATGTCGTCCATATAGCAGTGCTCGTAAAATATACACTGGTCTCTCAAATTACACACGTAACCCGCCGGTTTTACTTATAGACCTCAGGCCCTCGGTTTCATTACGCCTGTATTTTACGCGTTGTTTTCGATGACGAGTAAATTACACTTGTATGTTAATACAGGTTTGAAATAAACCAGAGCTCCCAAGCGCGGCCTTACCGTTTCATGTCGTCTCAGTTTCTCGAAGGTGCTCATAGGTGTCCGATGATCCTGGCTTCCTGAATGAGTAGCGGGCGCCGTATCAGACCATCCGTAGGGCCCGCGAGGCCCTCTCCGTTGTCCTTCGAGTTGTTGCGCTCGCCGTGGCGCCGAGCATTATTAACATAGTCAACGAACATGAGGATTCAGGAGATGACTTTATTTTGATTGGATGACACTAGGGACCCACTAGGGCCATAGCCGTACGCACGCAAGTGCCTCCTTATTATGTACAACTATATATTTTTTTTGCTTTTTCCTGGTTTCCTGACATCACGGTCCCAGACCATTATCATCCTATGTAGTCAATATAAACGAGAGAATTGCACAAGGTGCGGCCGACAACTGGGACCAAGCAGCTCGAGCAGTATTTGTGTTTTCGAGGCATGAGCACTGCAGAGTTTTTCTTGGCGATGATTTCGTTGTTGTTCAGAGGAGAGCAGGGTATTAACTGGGCGGGTTGTGGCCCGTCTAGCCCAGGCCAGATATCCAACCCAGATACTAATTTTTTCAAGATGAAAATGGCTAGCCCAGCTATACGTCTTTTTGAGGAATACCCGCTGGGCTGCAAATCTTTCCTAGGAGGGATGCATTAGGCTTAACAGGAAAATGGGCTTTAAAAAATAATAAATGGGATGTAATTATAAAAACTGGACAGTAACTATAAAAAATGCACCAAACACGAAATTTGTTTATAAAATATTATTTATGGATTTTGAAAATCTTAAATTTTCATTGTTCTTGTATAATGTTTTCGTTAGATTTTTACGTAATACAAATTTATATTTAATCTGACTAGAAATTTTGGGATAAAAATATTTCGGAGCCCATCAAAATGTGGGAAATTTTATTGAATTATGTCTTCAACGGTTGGTTGAAATTATTAATCATTGTCCTAGCTAGAAAATGGGTTGTACTTTTAACAAACTGTAAATGGGCTGTTGTAAATTCCATTAGAATTCCAAAATGGGCTGTACATTCTTACAAAACGTAAATGGGCTATAAGTTCTCTGCCACACACTTGTGGGCCTACTAAGTGACGCGTCCCCTAAAAAAATAAGTTGACGCGTATGCAAGGCTTTTCCAACTTATTATAGTCAACACACGGTTCTAGCAGCAGTAGCCGTTGGATGTCTATCCAACGGATGTCGTGCTTGTTCTTCAATTTCGGATATTCTTAGCTTCGGCCGCCCAAAAAATGATTCCTCCCCCTGACCTCTGGGTCGCACCGTTTGAGGCTGACTGTGGGCCTACTAAGTTGGAGCGTACCAAGGGCTTTGTCAACTTAGTCAATAATAAACGCTTTAGCTCAAAGGTGACCGTCGATGTCCATCCAACGGCTGTAGTTCTTCTTCAACCTCTGGTCTTCTTGCTCCAGCCGCTCAAAGCAGCGCCCGGTCGTGCCGCTGCTCCTGCCTCCGTGGCGGTTGTGCTGCCATGGAGGCCTCACCGCCCATACTACTCCCACCGTTGGCTGTGCCATCCCTCCACTCACCCACACCCCCGTTATTCTCATGCGGCGACGCAGCCTCACACCGCACGAACCGGTGAACCTCAGACTCCTCTCCGCTGGGCTTCCACTGCTGCGTCTTCCCCGGCTCCGCGTCGTCCCCTTCCTAGGCCTTGCCGTCGTCCAGACCACCGCCCTGGTGCTCTCGGCGCGGCGTGGTCCACGTGGTCAACGACCGACTTCCATCGGAAGAGTACTATACATGGAGAGGCTGACAGCTGGGTCCAGGCGGCCGCAAGGAAGTGCCTCCTTATTACGCGCAAAATAATTATTCCTCCACCTTACAGTAGGGACCCATCGAACGGGCCACCTTATTTCATTAAAAAAACGTTGCCCCCCTGACTGCTCGGACCCACCGGACGGGCCAGCGTATTTCGTGAAAAAAACGCTCCCCCGGCTGTCAGCTCGGACCCACCGGAATTGCCTCCTTATTACGCACAAAAAATGAATACTCCCCCTGCTAGCAGGGACCCACCAGGGTGGGAGGCTGACTTGTGGGCCTACTAAGTTGATCGGGGCGGGGCCTTGGTCAACTTTAGTCAATATGAACGATTCTAGCTCCAGTGACCGTACGATGTGCATCCAACGGCCGTAGTGCTTCTTCAACCTCTGGTCTTCTTGCTCCAGCCACCCAAAGTAGCGTCGGTCGTGCTGCATGCTCCTGCCTCCCGTGGCCGGCTTTGCTGTCACAGAGGCCTCACCGCCCCCTACTATTCCCACCGATGGCCAGGCCCTGTGGCGAAGGCAGCCTCACACCGCAGCCGAACCAGTGAACCCTCGTACTCCTCTCCGGCTGCTGGGCTTCCGCCGCTGCGTCTTCCCGGCTCCCCATCGTCCCCTTCCTAGGCCTCGCCGTTGTCCACCGCCTCGGTGCTCTCGTGGCGTGGTCAACGTGGTCAAGGAACGACTTCCATCGGACGTGGATCAGACGTGGAGAGGTCGATACCGGGTCCACGGCCGCAGCAAGGAAGTGCCTCCTTATTACGTGCAAAATAATTATTCCTCCACCTGACAGCGGGGACCCATCGTACGGGCCACCGTATTTCGCCCCCTGACTGCTGGGACCCACCAGCTACATCTTCGCACGCAAGGAAGTGCGTCCGGGCAAAAAAAAAGAAAACCAAAACGATTCGCCCCCCTGACTGCTGGGACCCACCGGCCCCCCGACTGCTGGGACCCACCAGCTACATCTTCGCACGCAAGGACGTGCTCGGCGGTCGGGACCCACCTGGTCGAAGCGTCGTGGCGTTGTCATTACGGTCGCGAACGATATGCGTACATATACTGGTGGATGTAGAGGCGCGCACGTGTCGTAGTAGAGGCGGCCAGGTGCAAGAAAGAAAATATGGCCACGTATGTGTACATACGGGCGGGGTCTCGAACGCCTACTCGCGCATACGGACGGCGAGGGCTCATGCACATGGCTGGGTCGGAACGGAGAAACAACGTCGTCGTCGTGTTCATGGGGAGGCAACGGAATGCGTCGTGTTCATCGGGAGGCAACGCGGCTGGGTCGGAACGGAATGCGTGGTCGTGTTCATTGGGAGGGCTTGGACGGAAGAGGCGATGGAAACGAGGCCTGGCGTACCGCACAACGGAGGAAACAGACCTCCTACGGTCGAAATGGGGGTCCTATTGATCGGGAGGGGTGTGGCGTACCGCACAACGGAGGAAACGGACCTCCTACGGTCAAAACGGGGGTCCTGTTGATCGGGAGGGGTGTGGCGTACCGCAAAACGGAGGAAACAGACCTCCTACGGTCGAAACGGGGGTCCTGTTGATCAGGAGGGGTGTGGCGTACCAAAGCAGAGGAAACGGACTTGTGTTGGAGCGCTACGGTCGAAACGGAGGTCCTGTTCATCGGGAGGGGTGTGGTGTACCGCAAAACGGGACTCCACAGGACACTGTTCATCTCCACCATCGACCCCTCCGGCCTCCACGAGCTCTTGTTCATCCACCGTCGACCTCCTCCGGCCTCCACGGGCTCCTGTTCATCCAGCCTCCACCGCGCTAATCCACCGGCCATTGTTCAACCACCCTCCACCGTCTCACTGTTCATCCAGCCCTCCACACCACGGGGTCCTGTTCAACCACCCCACCACGGGCCCCCCTCCACCAGCTATAGATCATACAGCCCACCACACCACCGGGTCATGTTGATCCACCCTCCACGGGCACCCCTCCACCATCTACTGTTCATCCAGCCCTCCACCACACCACGGGGTCCTGTTCATCCAGAGGCAACACCACGGGGTCCTGTTCATCCAAACCCCCCCCGCAACGCTCACTGTTCATCCCATCGATCGACTTCAGTTAGCAGCAGTAGCCAAGGAATCGCACGATCGGGTTCAGTTAACAGCCATCGATTGATCGCTCGGGTTCGATGAACGCGTAGTTCGCAGTGCTATCGCCGGGTTGATTAGAGCCCAACGCCTCGCCGGGTTGATTAGAGCCAACGCCGCCTACACGCTGCAGCGTCGTGTCACGAGAAAGCAGCGCGCTCGGCCCCCGACCTCCCACCGTAACCGGGAACTCCCCGAAATTTTCCTCCCCCTCGCTTCTACCACGTTTTTTCCCGTCATGGACGGCCCAAAGAATGTCATGCAGCTGCGTCTCCGGCCTGCCCAGGATTAAAAGCCCATTTTCTGTCATGATTTTTTGTCATAGAAGTAGGAGCACACTACATCTATGATGATACCGGGTTTTGTCACAATTATCGTCATAGAAGTGTCATATGTATGACAGAAAAAAAAATTCGTTCGGCCCAAAATGTGACGGATGTGTCTTTTTTTTGTAATGACGGTGGCGGAGACCAGCGGCGGGAGGTCGCTGGCGATGAGAGGACGATCCGGAGACCCAAAGAGGCAGAGCAGGCTATGCGCGGGCGAGAGGGTTCGGAAAATTTTCCAAAATTTGGCCCGTCGGTATATAACCTGACTCTGTCGGTGTGACCGAGTGGAACGACTCGGTGGCACTAAGATGCAAAACTGCAAGCAGTTACTACAACTCGGTGTGACCGGAAAGTTCTAATTGGTTGCACCGAGATTGAAAACCCTAGATCAACTTAGTGATCTCGGTAGGACCGAAAGGGATGAATAGGTCAGACCGAGATGCACAAAGAGATTTTGGAGGTTTAAGTCTATGACGAATCGGGAACTCCGAGTGCTCCTCACACAGAGTGGTTCGAATCTGACTTGATCAAACTTTGTGATGTAGCATGAATAGAGTTTGAGATGAGGAAAGCATAGATAGCTAGAGAGAGTTCTTAGGCATTCTTGTCCATCCATTTGGCAAAAGATAAACATCCAAACAATCAAAACAAAAAATGGATGTCCTCGAATGAGTAAAATATGCAACCAACATTCTCACACAATAAAATGGCAAATGAAATATGTGACAAAGCATGCACAAACACTCTAGCATCTATCAAGCAATTTGGTGATGACTAGGTCATCTATGTATGAGTATATTGACTTAGGAGTCAAATGAGAACATTTGATCATAGGTCATACTCATCGTTTAAACACAAGTGGGGTTACCACTTTTACATAAAGCATTGATGTGTTCACATCATTAGAGTTGCTTTAGCTCAATTGATTAGATTAAAGCTCCCTAGATGTGATATTCCCCCTTAGAGGGATGAACTAACCTTGGGTTTTGTCGATGATGACTTCATGTAGTGGTTGAAGATGTAGATGCTCGATGTTGATGTAGATCATTCGGAGCAATCCTTTGGAGTGAGTTGCACTTTCAATACCTACACGGGTTAGTCCCACAAGGAACAAACAAGGATATCCATGGACATAGAGTTATGCATACACAAGATGATGTCCACGAGAGCATTAGGTTGCCTTGTCTCTTGTCTTACCAACAAGAGGGTTTGTGACTCCTTGAACTAGTGCAAGATATGGAAGTTGTTTGCACTTGTCCTTGCCAAAATGATAAGAGTGAAGTATGTTGGCAGAGTCACCCTCAAGAACTCTCTAGTTCTTCTTCTTCTGGATCCACACCATCTTGATGGGAATCCTTGCAGTTGTAGTTGCACTTGGTGAAGTAGAACTTGATGTAGTCTTGGGAACCCACTTGACCATGGCCTTGGGTGCTTCTTCAAATGCATCAATTTCCTCTTGAAGCTTGTCCTTGCCTTTGTGGTCTTGTGGTGGAAGATCATCTTGAGCTTGTGTCCCTTTGAAAGAAGTAGGATCATACTTCTCTTGTTGAGGGACAAACTTCATCTTGGGGTATTGATCTTCTTCCTACTCAACTCCATTGGCATTGAACTTTCGTTCAAAATCAACACCTTGATTCTTCCGGTGTCTTCCTTGCTTGCGTACAATTTCCTCAAATTCCTTACTTCCGGCAAGGCTCTTGTAAACACCTTTCTCTATAATTCCCTTCAATAAGCTATTTTCTTGCTCAAGTGTAACTTGGCTAAGAGAATGATTAGTGGATTCAAGAGAACTACTAGAAGCAACAACATTGGATTTAGCATGATTATTATTACTACTAGATGAGGCATCTTTCTTGTTTTTGTTGCTAGATTTAACTTGTGGCATGTAAGTGGACAAGAATAAATGCTTGGCAATGTGAGAAGAACTTTTCTTGCGAAGATCATCATTGATTGCTTTTAAAAACTCATGCTCTTGCTCAAGGTTGAGTTTTTCAAAGCGTAGCTTATCATGAGTCTTTAAAAGTTCTCGATGATTTTCCAAGGTAGTTTCATGAGCTAACTTAAGAGTGCTTAGTTCTTTAGTTAGACGCTCAATCTCCTTCTTATCATCGTCATTCTTTTTATCTTGATTAGCATGATTAATTGACGTTTCATCATAGTTTTCATCACTAGAGTTGTCAACAAGTAAATCATCATCACCTAGCAAATCATCTTCATCACTATTGAAATCAATAGCCCAAATAGCGGGGTTATGTGCAAGAATATGCATTTTCATCGTATGCTTCCAACTAGCAAAAGTAGTACCATCAAAGTAAGGACCTCTACGGTGGTAATTTCCCTTCCTAGATGCCATACTCTCCTAGGTTGTGAAACCAAGACTATGACCACCAAAAGCTATGGAAATCAAAGCGAATGGAGACCAAAGCTCTGATACCACTTGTAGGATCGAAAGTATGCCTAGAGGGGGGGTGATTAGACTACTTGACCAAATAAAAATCTAGCCTTTTCCCAATTTTAGTTCTTGGCAGATTTTAGCAACTTAGCACAAGTCAAGCAATCAACCAACACATGCAATTCTAAGAGTATAGCAGCAGAATGTAAAACAATTGCATATGAAGGTAAATGGGTGAGTTTGAGGGAGCAAACACAATGTTGACATGGAGATTTTTTATCCGTGGTTCCGATAGGTGGTGCTATCGTACATCCACGTTGATGGAGATTTCAACCCACGAAGGGTAACGGTTGCGCGAGTCCACGGAGGGCTCCACCCACAAAGGGTCCACGAAGAAGCAACCTTGTTTATCCCACCATGGACGTCGCCCACGAAGGACTTGCCTCACTAGGGTAGATCTTCACGAAGTAGGCGATCTCCTTGCCCTTACAAACTCCTTGGTTCAACTCCACAATCTTGTCGGAGGCTCCCAAGTGACACCTAGTCAATCTAGGAGACACCACTCTCCAAGAAGTAACCAGTGGTGTGTTGATAAGGAACTCCTTGCTCTTGTGCTTCAAATGATAGTCTCCCCAACACTCAACTCTCTCTCATAGGATTGGATTTGGTAGAAAGAAGATTTGAGTGGAAAGCAACTTGGGGAAGGCTAGAGATCAAGATTTATGTGGTTGGAATGGAATATCTTGATCTCAACACAAGGGTAGGTGGTTCTCTCTCAGAAAATATGTATTGGAAGTGTAGGCATGTTCTGATGGCTCTCTCCATGAATGAAGAGTGGGTGGAGGGGTATATATAGCCTCCACACAAAATCTAACTTACACACAAATCACCAAACTCGGTGGGACCGATTCAAAGAACTCGGTCAGACCGAATAGGTTCATAATGTGACCGTTAGGTGTTTCGGTGGGACCGACTGGATCAACTCGATGGGACCGATGTGCTAGGGTTAGGGTAAATCGAAAACTCGGTTTGACCGATTACTCAAACTCGGTGAGACCGATTTGGGTAATAAGTGAAACAGAGGGTTGGCCAAACAAACTCGGTGGGGCCGACTGCATATCTCGGCGGGACCGAAAATATTGCAATAGGCAACAGAGAGTTTGCATGCCCATCTCGGTGAGACCGAGATCCCAGTGGTGAGACCGAAATGATTAGGGTTTCTGGCAGTGGCTATGTCAGCTGAACTCGGTGGCGCCGGACAGGAAGAATCGGTGAGGCCGAGTTTGACTTTTGGTTTGGGACATATTTGGAAGTGAGGAAGTGGTTGAGGGCTTTGGAGCATATCACTAAGCACTTTGAGCAAGCACTTCATTAAGCAACACCTCATCCCTTCTTAATAGTATTGGCTTTTCCTATAGACTCAATGTGATCTTGGATCACTAAAATAGAAAATGTAGAGTCTTGTGCTTTGACCTTGAGCCAATCGTTCGTTCTTAGCATTTTGAAGGGTCCACTTTATAATCCATGCCATGCCAATCATGGAGCTTTCCTGAAATATTTATCTTGAAATAGCATTAGCTCAATGAGCTATATGTTGTTTAGGAATTACCAAAACCACCTAGGGATAGTTGCACTTTCACGAGCAGGAATTAAGCTTGGGGATGCTTGATACGTCTCCAACGTATCTATAATTTTTGATTGTTCCATGCTATTATATTATCCGTTTTGGATGTTTAATGGGCTTTAATATACCTTTTTATATTATTTTTGGGACTAACCTATTAAACGAAGGCCCAGTGGAAATTGCTATTTTTTTCTTATTTTAGTGTTTTGTAGAAAAGGAATATCAAACGGAATGAAACCTTCACGAGGACCGTTTTTTGAACAAACGCAATCCAAGAGACTTGGAGTGGACGTCAAGAAAGCAGTGAGGAAGCCACGAGGCAGGTGGGCGCAGCCCCACCCTCATGGGCCCCTCGCTGCTCCACCGACCTACTTCCTTCGCCTATATATACTGTTATACCTTGAAAACATCCAGGAGAGCCACGAAACACTTTTTCCACCGCCGCAACCTTCTGTACCAGTGAGATCCCATCTTTGGGCCTTTTTCGGCGCTCCGCCGGAGCGGGGAATCAATCACGGAGGGCTTCTACATCAACACCATAGCCTCTCCAATGATGTGTGAGTAGTTTACCACAGACCTTCGGGTCCATAGTTATTAGCTAGATGGCTTCTTCTCTCTCTTTGGATCTCAATACAAAGTTCTCCTTGATTCTCTTGGAGATCTATTCGATGTAATTCTTTTTGTGGTTTGTTTGTCGAGATCCAATGAATTGTGGGTTTATGATCAAGATTATCTATGAACAATATTTGATTCTTCTCTGAATTCTTATATGCATGATTCGATATCTTTGCAAGTCTCTTCGAATTATCAGTTTGGTTTGGCCTACTAGATTGATCTTTCTTGCAATGGGAGAAGTGCTTAGCTTTGGGTTCAATCTTGTAGTGCTCGATCCAAGTGAAAGAAAGGGAAACGACACATATTGTATTGTTGCCATCGAGGATAAAAAGATGGGGTTTATATCATATTGCTTGAGTTTATCCATCTACATCATGTCATCTTGCCGAATGCATTACTCTGTTCTTATGAACTTAATATTCTAGATGCATGTTGGATAGCGGTCGATGTGTGAAGTAATAGTAGTAGATGCAGAACCGTTTCGGTCTACTTGTCACGGACGTGATGCCTATGTTTATGATCATGCCTAGATATTCTCATAACTATGCACTTTTCTATCAATTGCTCGACAGTAATTTGTTCACCCACCGTAAAATATGCTATCTTGAGAGAAGCCACTAGTGAAACCTATGGCCCCCAGGTTTGTTTTCCATCATATTAATCTCCCGTCAACTAGCTATTTCTATCGCCGTTTATTTTGCAATCTTATTATCTTTATCAGATCTCACTTTTGGCAGTGGCCGTGAAGGGATTGGCAACCCCTTTATCGCGTTGGTTGCAAGGTTCTTGATTGTTTGTGCAGGTACTAGGGACTTGCATGTAGTCTCCTACTGGATTGATACCTTGGTTCTCAAAAACTAAGGGAAATACTTAGGCTACTTTGCTGCATCACCCTTTCCTCTTCAAGGGAAAACCAATGCATGCTCAATAGGTAGCACGTACCCCTTATTCTACTGTCAGACTTACTCCCACGACACCCAGTTCAAGTCCAGGACGTCCAGTTCCGCCTGCAGGAGGGCCTCGATGGCAGCGGCATCCGTGTGCTCCACATCGAGTTGAGCCTCTACCGCCCGGTTCAAGTACAGGACGTCCGGTTCGCCTGCAGGAGGGCCTCGATGGCAGCGTCATCTGTGCACTCCACGTCGAGTTGAGCCTCCGCCGCCCGGATCAAGTCCAGGACATCCGGTTCCACCTGCAGGAGGGCCTCGATGGCAGCGGCATCCGTGTGCTCCGCGTCAACTTGAGGCTCCGCCACCTGGTTCACATCCACGACATCCGGTTTCGCCTGCAGGAGAGCCTCAATGGCAGTGGCATGCGTGCGCTTCGCGTCGAGTTGCGCCTCTGCCTCCCGGTCCTCCTTTAGTATCGCCAGGTTGAACCGCTGGTCCACCTGCACCATGGGCGACCCGGACGCCGGCAGGAAGTCGACATCCATCGTCTCATACGCATCGGGGGCCTTCTACGCCACGACCTTCACCATGAACATTGGATCGGCTTCCTCCTCCTCGTAGCTTGGCTCCGGAGAACTCGGGTATTGGCCCACCGCAAAGCGAGCTTGGGAACAGAGGTGTGTCGCGCCAACCGCCGCCGCGATTTCTGCGCGGCGCTCTTGCGTCAGCATCTTGTAGTACGTGATCTTGCGGCACACCATGGCTTTCCGGAGAACTAGGGGACGCTTGATGCGGGCTAGGGTTCAAAAGGTGGGGGAATGGGCTGGAGAGGAGGTGTGGTTTTGGGGCAGTGGCTGGCGTAGGCCGAGCAGCGAAGGTTCTGGTGTGAATAGTGGTTCCAGTGACGACCGGTCAATGGGTTTTGACTATACATCTCTCTTGTCGCATTCGCGTTGCACCCCGGCACGCCTGGACCCTCCACGTCGCTCACCGAATGGAACACGCATCGTCTTGCGTTTTCGCTCGCTTGTGGGACCACAATTGAGAGCAAAACGACATCCCTCCCCCCCCCACCCGCATCATTTATACTACTACTCCCTCCGTTTTATGCGGAGTAAATAAAAAACAAAGGGAGTATACTACAGATGAGGATCCCCTGACGTGGCCGAACCCATTGAGTAACTGACATGCAGGGCCTAGCAAGCATGGGGCTCGCCAGTAAGTGACCGAAAGGGGGGTAAGTCTGGGATACCTACGTCACATGATCCACTTCCACTACTACTCCCTCCTTCCATCTATACAGGGCCTAATGCGTTTTTCAAGGCTAACTTTGACCAAATGTTAGAGTAATAATATATGACATGTAACATACACAAAGCATACGGTCAAATTCGTATGTGAAAGGAGCTTCCAATGATATAATTTTCACATTATACATCTCATGTACTATTAATCTTATCAATAGTCAAAGGCGGTTTTGAAAAAATGCATTAGAGCATGGTTAATAATGTAGACGGCTGTTGGCTATAAAGAGATGCCACCTCACTTAGAGCCATCATAAAAATACTCATATAAGCATTTAATCTTTGCATGGTTAAGTAATAGGTTGGCTCTTAGAATGGCTATAAGGTTGGCTCTAAGCATTTAATATTTGTGTTGGTGTACTAAAGTTTGGGCCCTTTAGCACCCCATACTTGTGCACGGGTGGCCGTAGCCCCACGCGCGGCGAGACATGAAGAACGAGATACAAGGCGGAGAGAAGTGGCCAATCCTGAGAACAGAGGACGAGCTGGACCCCCGGCAAGATCCTTGCCGAGACGGCTTGTAGGGCACTAATAAGAGCACCACCCTTGTGATTAAGAGCTTTGACACCATTGACAACGTTGAGGCCAAGACCCAGAGGCGCGCGCGTAGAGGCGTGCAGATCCTTGTGGAGGCTAGAAGATGAGGTACCTATCAAGATCCTTGCCGGAGATGTCTGCGAGGCCCTGGCAAGATCCTTGCTGAGGACATCAACAAGACCGCGGCAAGACTCCGCCACCCCGTCACCACTCTAGCGCAGTGGCCGGCCTGCCAGCCTAGCAAGCGCCTGCGTGGTGGCATGCAAATCTTCGTGAAGATCCTGCCACCTCTCCAGCACAGCAGCTGGCCAGCCAACTTGGCACTGCATGCCTCGCCGACATGGACGCATGCCAAGACGGAGCGGGGTGGCGACGGACGGGAAGGGTTCCACTCCCGTCCCTGATAAAGCTGAGGGGCACGTAAGCAACGCATTTAATGCATTTTGTCCTAAGACGCTGGTGATAAACATAGACATTGTAGCTATTTTACACCTCTTGTGTGCCACTGTGGCGGCCCCTTGGACATATGAAAGGAGGCTGACGGTGTCCTGGACTAGGGGGTACTCACCACGTCGTCTCCCGGTCAGTTAGATTGGGCCGAGGACCCCCATGGCCGCATACTCATGGGCCAGTTCGGACAGCTGCCGCATACAAGGAAGATTCCACAAGACTTGGTGGTCAAGATAAGGAATCCTCCCCCACCGGCATATTCGGCTAGGACTCTTGTTATCCTAGGCCTCTGGTGCATTATAAAAACCAGGGCTAGGCTAGTCGATAGATATACATCAATAATAATCATAGGCTAGCTTCTAGGGTTTAGCCTCTACGATCTCGTGGTAGATCAACTCTTGTAATACTCATATCATTAAGATCAATCAAGCAGGAAGTAGGGTATTACCTCCATCGAGAGGGCCCAAACCTGGGTAAACATCGTGTCCCCTGTCTCTTGTTACCACCGACCTTAGACGCACAGTTCGGGACCCCCTACTCGAGATCCGCCGGTTTTGACACCGACATTGGTGCTTTCATTGAGCGTTCCGCTATGTGATCGGCAAAAGGATCAATGGCTCGCCCGCAGGTCAACTGCGATGCCGGCATCTTCGTCGCCGGCTCGACTGGTCACCTTGGCTCGACCGAGGACCGTGCTCCATCTCCGATCGTCATGTTCGGACGGGGGCCTTCTTCAACATCAACTCCGGTCTCTATCATGATCATAGAGGAATCATACATGGAGCTCGAGGGCTCAACGTCAACGTTGCCCTCGGGCGGCCGTGCTGTTTTTATGGACAGCGAACTTGTATCCACCGTCACCACCTCCTCGAGCGTCGGTTTGACGATTGCTTCGGTGGAATAGTGTGGAATTACGTCTACAACAGCCATGCAAAATTTCGTCGAGTTTCGATTGAGGAATCTCTGACAATCTACGATATAACGGGGCCCTGTCAAATCTGGACGGGAATCCGGACGAGTTTAGGGCGTGGTCTCCAGAGCCCAGCTCGGAGCTCCCTTGGAAGATCCAACCGTTTATCTACTGTGGAATTCCCATATCTACCACCCCTCCAAGTTTCAGCTCGATCCGACGGTTCAAACTCCGGGAACCTTCCGATGAGTGGACCAATTTTCGGATCTGTTTTCTGCACGAATACGGATCCGACCTGAATTCATGTTTCTTTATGAACGTGATATTGGACAACCTTTTTAGAGGAGTTCTCTTGTAGGGTATTATGCATCGCTTTTAAACACATGCCCGTAAACTTTTAAGCCTCCCCTGAGGTCATCTTCATCATCATGCTGGTGTCAAACCAGTCCGGCAATATTGCTCCAAGGCTGCTGACCTGTGCTAGACATGTCGTCACTTTGTTGAGCCGAGCTCAAGTTCTTCGGATCATCATCTCGGCAAGCCGAACAGGAGTTCGGCATCGCGAAGGATAAATCATCACCAACACCGCCGCCCCAAGGATTACACGGAGCGGGCACACCGGCATCGCCGCACGATCACTTCATCAAGCCGGCATTGACCACGTCACGACCTGCATCGGCAGGGCCGCACTGTTGCTTCTTCAAGACGGTGTCCATCACGCCGACCTACTTCAACTCATCGGCTGACATCGAGGCTTCGACATCTAAATGCTGCACCGGGGCTTCGCCATCTCTTCATCAACCTACTCCGGAGACTTGGCGTCACTAGCCGACCAGCTCTCACGTTAGCTGGACCGAGGGCTTTGCCTCGGCGAGCCAACCGTTGCCAGCATCGCCATGCCGTCGCTTTATCGCCCATCAAGCAATGGGTGTGCGGATCGAGTCCCAATTTTGGGAATCACCTTTCTTCGGATTGCTACAACAAATAAACCAGGTGCTATTAATCCTAGTATTTTTTGCTTGTTTGGGTCATTTTTCCCTAGGAATTATTACTCTAGTTTGTCCATCATATGTACACAGGTCTATCAAATGGTGGCCGCATTAACAACGGTCTCATGGTGGTTCGGTCAGTTTCCGTACATGGTCCGGCGAACGCCGCATCCGGAAATCGGACCGACCTGTGAATTCAGGCTTTGCCACGCCTTTACGGCATCACGCCGACGCTCTGCATCGACATTGACTTTGGCGCCAGGCCATATTTCTTTTATTAATCACTTTGCATAAATTATTCATTATGCAACATTTTTTTTAATTATTATTATTACTATTATCTCCGGTTTGCACTATTTTTTGTGCACAGTAAAATGATCCGGGTTGGGCAGTATCGTCAACTCGGCATACTTACATACCACGTCACCTCGGCTGGACGGGGGGCTTCGTCAACACTTCATTACCCCATGCCGGCGACTTCGGCATCACTCTGTCGGCCTTCATTGACCGTGCTATGTCACCACTTTGGAGTGCCGAGCTCTTTGCTCCGCCACCTCGGGACCGGCTTGGGGGATGGAACCTTGTCCCACATCAAGCTCGGACCGCGCCATCAATACCAAACACATTAACCAGCTAAGCTGCCTTCATGCTCAAAGTTTTAAATTTTTAACTTGTGTTCGGTTCGATCAAGCATTATACTTTTTTGGAAAAACGTTGCTTGTAAAAAATTTCCTTGTCATAAATTTTTTTGTGACACACAAACTCAAATACCCAACTCACTTGGGGGCTTCCTTCATGAAGCCTTTACTCTTGCATATGATTATACTTGTACGGCTTCGTTCCTTATTCATGTATTACGCCACAATATGCACCATATTGACTTAAGCAATTTGCAAGATGGGTTGCCTCGCTCCTGTGTTTACCCCTACGTTCCTGATTGTTCGGCTAGGGAGTAAAGGGAGGACCTCTGCGATTGTCACGATCGGGTCATCCGAGCCGGACCTCAGACTGGGTGAAGCTGAAAGCTAGCGCTCTTATTGTTTTCAATTATGGTCAGCACACAACGGAACTCATGAGTACAAAAAATCTATTGCACAAGTCCCATAGTAACAATGAGCACCAAAGAAAGGTACCGGTGGGGGTACTATTTTCTTCGAAGATGCTTCTTACACTTAAATCGATAATATAGCATAAGTTCCATGAGCGCGCTTTATGCATTATGACCTTATGGCCTGATTGCACAGTTATCGGAAACACCGTCGATATTCTCGATGTGGAGTACATAACACTTTTCGCCCTTGACTAAAGAGGGAGAAAGCGATCGGTTAAGACGCAGCGTTTAAAGTTCGGGCGAACACAAATATGACATAAGTACTTCGGTACATACAATCATTATACATAAAATTCTTTTACCCAAGTCGCTTGGGGGCTCTTAAATTGGCATGAGCCGTTTTACAATAATTTTTTCTTCTCAGTCGCTACAAAGTCTTTTTCTATCACTCCTTTTTTGACGCAAGTGTGTGGTCACTAGCCGGGTAGCCTGATTTCTCTCTCAAGCCGCTCGAGTTTTTGTTCGCTAAACCGGCCTAACGAGAAACACCCCGCCTTCGGGATAGGGAGGTCGAAGCTGAAGGCTGACCCGCTTGAAGTCTTGAGATAGGATGCGTCATGTTAAAGCACGACAGAAACACTGTTTTTCTCTAAGACCAATTTTTTGGATTGGCATCGAACACTTGATCTAGCTCGGACGTCAAGTTTTTCCTAAGGTTTTTTGGTTTTCCAAGCCTATGGCACTTTTAAACTATTTGTGTGTTTCTAGCATTAGTCTCGTAGTGCAACGCCGGACACCATTCGGCAAAAACACACTCGGATATTGCCATATATGCATCGGTTTCGAATTGTGTTCGGTCAATAGTTGGGTTGCCCGGTTCCTGTGCTTGCCTCCTATGTTCCGCTTTGTTCGGCTAGGTGTGCAAAGGGAGAACCACTGCGATTGTGCTTCCAGCTCGGATGGTTAAGCACCTCAGTGGACAAAGCCGAAAACTGACTGTCACAATAGGCGTAAACTGGTCAGCGATCCGATGACTATGTTAAATGACGGGCCATTCATAACATCGGCCGAAGTCTTTACGGCTTGACCTCGGATGTCGCCGAACACTAACCGGGGGCTCATAGCTAGCTTCCCTAGTTTAAAGCTCCTATGACTAAGCAAAAGTTATAAACCCCGCATATCTGATTGCCTCGTTTCCACTAACACAACCGCCTTCGGGCACTGAGACGTCGGCTAAGGGTTGTTTTGTTATTGCGAAAACACCCTGCGTAGTATCTACCAAGGGGTAGAGGTTGACGATGGCGACTTTCAACTGTTAAACGGTCGCAATGGAGTCAAAATAATGATGTAAAGTACTTGGATACATAGAATCATTACACATAATTTGTGGTTTTACTCTGGATATCGATCCTTAATTCGGCCACCCGTGCCCACATTAAGGCTCGGGGACTACTGGGCTTTGCGCTCATTATTTACATTTTTTAAAGGGGCACATAGATCCCCTCGATCCGGTGTTGCCACCCGACCGATGTCTCGAGGCTCTTGCATTGCCTATTCAATGCAGAAAATTCAAAGGGCTCAGTGTTCGGCTTGATCGAACTATGGGAAAGCGCGTCTTCGGACAAACAATAAATACCATCTGGACCTATATGGCATTAAGCTAATATATCACGGCGACTTCTCACGACCCTGTCTCAGGAGCCCGTCCGCTGATCATTATTATTTCTAATATATTACACTGCATTTTATTCCTATGTATGCTGTCGAGCTGGGAGTTGATCCTCAGGCCAATTTCGCGCATCGACCTGAGTCTCAGCGGCTACTGGGATCAGCAGTCTTACGTCATCCTTCAGGTGCATCTCGGGTTTTAGACCGATACACACCTTGAGGGCTACTGGCTATATATCTCGGCAGAGAATAAATTGCACCAATAAAAAATATTGACAAAAAATCAACCCACAGTCGGGGTGGTGCACCACCTCGGAAGCAGTCCGGCATAAAGCTCAGGCGCGAGTGGCTGGCTCCATAGAGGGCATTTCCAGCATTAAGCTCGGCTAAACTCCTTCGACTTTTTTGAACCAAGGTGATATGACACCTCAGATATAGTCCGGCGTTGGAGCCCGGATACAGTCCGACGTTGGAGTTTGGACATAGTACGGCATTGGAGCTCGGATACATTCCAGCGTTGGAGCTCGGAAAGCGGTCCGACGTTGGTGCTCGGCTGCAAAAGATACCTCGAATGCAGTCCAGCGTTGGAGCTCGGACGCAAGAGGACGCTGCTGCCCGGGAACAACTTCAAACCCGAGGTGTGGCATAAAAATAACAAGGCATTGATAAAGGCCGAAGACTTAAAGGGCTCCTCGGATACCCGACGTGTGAGATCTTCAGATTTAGCTCGGCAATCCTCAAGATAGAAGATGGGAAGATTTTTTGAACCAGTTTTCAAGACCGACGACCGAAGACAAAGAACAGTTTGGAAGAACCAAGGAGCGTCCCCAACTTGAAGACCGGTTCAGGGGGCTACTGGCGGTGTCCTGGACTAGGGGGTACTCACCACGTCATCTCCCGGTCAGTTAGATTGGGCCGAGGACCCCCATAGCCATATACTCATGGGCCAGTTCGGACAGCTGCCGCATACAAGGAAGATTCCACAAGACTTGGTGGTCAAGACAAGGACTCCTCCCCCACCGGCTTATTCGGCTAGGACTCTTGTTATCCTAGGCCTCTGGTGCATTATATAAACCAGGGCCAGGCTAGTCGATAGAAATATAACAATCATAATCATAGGCTAGCTTCTAGGGTTTAGCCTCTACGATCTCGTGGTAGATCAACTCTTGTAATACTCATATCATCAAGATCAATCAAGTAGGAAGTAGGGTATTACCTCCATCGAGAGGGCCCGAACCTGGGTAAACATCGTGTCCCCTGTCTCCTGTTACCATCGACATTAGACGCACAGTTCGGGACCCCCTACCCGAGATCCGCCGGTTTTGACACCGACAGAGGCCCATGGCATACTTGAGGGGGGATTTCGGACTTTTGAACCTCTCGACCCAGGTTGCATGCGTAGCAGCTAGCCGAAGCTCAAGAACACAGTGTCGGATTTCGGGTTCCGGCAGACCCTTGAGGTTCGAACTCTGGGGTGCGCGCGGAGATTACGCCCTCTACCTCTCCGTCTCGCAAAGATCAAACTACTGAAAGAACAGCACGAGAGACACAAGGTGTATACTAGTTCGGGCCACCATTGTGGTGTAATACCCTACTCTAGTTTGTGGTGGGTGGATTGCCTCTTGGGCTGATGATGATGAACCATACAAGGAAGAACAGCCTCGCGAGGGTCTGTTCTTGGCTGGGGGGATGAACTGCTAGGAGGAGTTCAGCCACCCTTCTCTCTTACTTGCGTCTATGCCTTTCTAACTGATTTCTTGATGCCTCTACCCTGGGGGTGGCTAGTCCTATTTATAGGCAAAGTCCCTGGGCCTCTTCCCAAATATTGAGCGGGAAGGGCGCCAACAATTGGCCATTTTAAAGGGGAACATCTGGTACACTTATCCTGACTAAAGTTGGTCCTCGCTTTGCCAAAGGCTCTGTGGTGGCCGCTGCTGGGCTCCACGATGACCTCCTTCCTGCCGTTGGACTGGTCTTGGTCTCGTTGCACGAAATGGATGCCTTTGCTTGATCCTCTCGCTGCGCTTGCCCCTTTGCACCAAAGAGGAAAGGGGAGACACTCAGCTGGCTGGCGCGCCTTTGGCACCCTTGGTCGTCATGGCTTGCGTCATGGGCACCTCGTGAGGTACCCCACCTTGATCTCTCCGCCTCCTCGTGAACCAGCTTGATGAGGCCGTGCCTGGGGAAACTCGCGTCGTCCGCCCCGCGAGGCTTGGCCCCTCGCGAGGGTCTTGGGTCTTGTGTTGATGAAGATGGGCCGTGCTGGGGCCCCTTTAAGCCACGCCGCAGTCAGGCGAGCAAGTCTGGGAACCCGTTCCCGAACGCCGACAAGAGCCCGGGCCCAAGGCGCGCCGGACTTGGCCGTCTGAGAAGGCGAAAGGGCAAGGCGAGCGCCATGGGCCCTAACAGCTCTGACCTCGGCGCCAGCGTGGCGGTTGATTGGACGTGGGCGGCACTGTTCCCCCACGCCCCCTTATTTTGCGCCCTCCTAGGCGGACTCGTAGTTGTACATAGCCGCTCCCCTTCCTGTTGCTCGAGCATCCTCTGCTCTTTCTCCCTTCGATCGCCAGCTCCTGCTTCGAATCCAATCTCGAATCTTCCCCCTCCTTCCCATCGCCATGGCTCCGACGAAGAAGGAGAGGGGGAAGAAAACCATGCCTCCGTCTTGCCCGCCGCCATCAGTGGCCCCCGCCGTCGGCCGGTCGATCATACTCAATCGAGAGTGCCTGGGCAAGGTCAGCTCGGCTCTGGCTACCATCTTCAACGAGTGCGGGAGGACGACGGCCTGGCCTACGTCTCATTTCCCCACTGACAGGATAATCACTGAGGTCCATTATTTTATTGATGCCTTGTGGGCGGGTCTGGTTCCCCCCTTTTCCAATTTCTTCAAGGCCGTCCTTTCCCATTACCAGATCCATATGATGCATCTGGGTCCTGAATCCATCACCCTTCTTTCGGTCTTCGCTTTTGTTTGCGAGGCGATGATGGGCATCTCTCCTTCCGTTGCCTTGCTGCGCCACTTCTTCTCTTTGCTCCTTGCCGACCCTACCCAATGCTCGGCGTGTGTGAACTTCGTCGCCGCGCCTGAGACTGCGGCCTCAGGGATCGACTTCAAGCTTCCTTCGCCTTCGGCTGGGTTCCGCGAGCGGTGGTTGTACGTTGATGTCGGGGTGCCCAGCCCCCTGCTGGCGAAGCCAACCTCGCCTGCTGTACCCAATTCGGGCTGGGGCCAGGAGACGCTCGAGAGCCCCCGGCTCGCTTTTGTCTGGCACCGCTTCGCGTTCTTGAAATCGATCGGTGTGACAGTGCCCAAGGTGGTGAAGGAGTTCCTGTTGCATCGCATTGCCCTCTCCAACGCCACTCCCGCGGATGTGGGCCTTGATGGCGCGGTGACCGCATGAGGCTCCGGGAAGAGGACCTGACGCTTTGAGGTGCCGAGAACAAAGGTTTTGATCCTCGACCGGTGACCCCAACCGGGTAGCATCCAGTGAGGAGGGGCCTCTTTGTACCTCTGCCCGAAGCAGGGGACGACTTCGTGAAGCAGATGCCCATCTTTGATGAATGGGGGCTGCGCCCTGCTGGCTTCCAAGGGCCTCCGGAGAACCCTGTGGTGGTGACCGCCCTTCCGGTTGGTCAAGGCGAATCCTCCTCGAGTGGCGGAGCAGGGAGGCATGAGGCGGTGGAGGCCGAGAGGGCTCCCGATGAGGTGACTGCGCCGGATGATGCCCTAGAGGGGGCAGCTCCTGAGACCCGTGCTGCTGAGGCTGAGGGTGGCAAGCAGCTGCTCCCAACGCCTGGGGCTGAGGCCCCTAAGGCCCCAGCCGCGTCTTCTGGCGAGGCAATTGGCAGCACGCGTCAGGCAGGCGCCCCTGACGCGGACCGCTTCGATGCTCCGTCTTCGTCGCAGGTTGATCCTTGCGCTCTTCTCTTGGGCCGCTTCCGTGTGGACTTTGAGGCCCTCCGGAGGAAAAGGGAGGCCCTGGGTGATGACTTCCCTTGTCGCTTCAAGCGAGGGAAGTGCCGCCCTTGATGATTAAGTCTTCTCCTTTTCTAGCTTCTCGATCCCCTTGTTGCATTCTTCGATCCTTGCTCCATGAGCCTCTTCGGCCGAGCTCGTGGAAGTTGCCGAGGTGCCGCCTCCTTTGGCCGCCTCCTCCACTGTCCCCAGTGCTCGAGCAAGATCTTGCTCTTGTGGTAAGGGCGATGAAGGGGCGAACCGTCCCGAGGCGCTCATGACCCTTTACTCCCGCGATTTTCCTGGCGGCCCTCTCGGGCGAGCTTGACTGCCGTGGACTGCGGACTGGTTGAGGCGCCCTGCGCCTTCATCTGGAGACGGCTGGCTCGGGGCTGAAGCGCGGCGCCCAGGCCGCCGCGAGGGCGCCAGCCCCCAGCCCCCTGCCCGGAGGGGGAGCGATGATTCGTGGCCCCCGACGCTTGCTTGGGGCAGATGATGGTGTGGAAGACGTGCTCGAGCGCGCTCGGGAGCGCCGCGCTCGTCGCCAAGGGTTCCTTCGAAGGGCGACTGACGCGGTGAACCTGCTTGGGGAGGAGCTTGCTGATGAAGACGCGCGCCTGGAGGCCGAGGGCCTGCGCTTGGCTGCCGGGAGGCGCGAGCTGGAGGCCGCCATCGCCCTCGCGCGCCACCAGCGTGATCTCGATGATGAAGAGGCGAAGGCGTCGCTAGAGGCCTCTCGGGTGGCCCGATCCCAGGCTGCCGAGGAGGCCCGGGAAGCTGACCGACGGCGAGAGGCGGCGGAGGAGCGGGCTCGGGAGCTCCTGGCCTGGGGCCACTCGCTGGAGGAGCAGCTGAGCTTGGCTGACCCTCGCGTCGATGAAGGTGGCTTCTGGCGACCCAACCGAGCTCTAGAAGCGTGAAGAGGCGTTGACGCTGGAAGCCGCCGAACGCACCCGTGAGTACGAGCGGCTGGAGACGAGGGAGCACTTGGTGACGCAGGCGGAAGACGATGTCGCTGCACGGGAAGCCCGTATCCTGGAGGAGGTTGGTCGTTGGGTGGCGATGGCGCGCCAAGACCTCGAGCGCGAGTTCGGGGGGAGGCTAGAGTTGATCCGGGTCGAGGCTGAGGGAAGGACCGCAGCCTTCAGGGCCAAGCGGGAGGAGGCGACGCGGCGGGCCGACACTTCTCGGGCCGCCCTTGAGGCAGCGCAAGGGGAGTTAGTTGCCTCCCAGGCCGAGGTGCTCCGTCTTCGATAGCGGGTGGAGGGTGCTGAGGCTGTTGCGCGCCAGAACGCTGATGAGATACGCCAGCGGCAGGTCTTGGAGCACGTGCACGGCCCCATGCTCGCCACGCTCCGGGAGAGAGCTAACACAGCCTTGGGCAACATCTGCGAGGCGGCTGTTGGAGAGCAGCACACAATCAACTATGCCGGCAACCTTCAGTTCTTCACTGCCGTGGTGACGCAGCTGGAGGCGCGGTCGGTCAGGGCCGACAGGTTGGTGGAGGAGAGGAGTCACGCCCTGCTCGGGCGCGCCTTTTCCTGTGTCTTGACCATCTCCGAACATGGATCCCCGCCGAATTTGACGCCGCTAGTCGCTTCAGCCCCTGTGCCGCCCTAGACGACCGGCGCGACCGGGTGGAAGACAACGTGGGCGCCCTTGTCGGGGCCTTTGCCTCGGACAGCAGCGATGTGATCGTGGCTGCTGACGAGGGCGGTGTGGTGAACGGCCCTGACGCCGCTGGTGGCGACACAGACAGCTATGGCGAGTTCAATGACACCAGCGGTGGCTCGGGAGGTGCTCCTGAGGACGCATTGGGGGATTTGTCCGACTGAGTATGTATCACTCATGTCTTTTTACCCTGCATGAATAGAACTCAGGTGTTTGGCCTGATGGCTGTGAGAGCATTTTGGGAGGGGGAGCCCCTCATGTAAAACATGTGTTCATCGTATTAGTAGCTGTTACATTGCGCGAGCACCCGCGCCTGGCGGTTGGCTGGTTTACCTTTGTTTCACGCAGGCCCCGAGGCAGCCTGTGGGAGAACGTGGTGTCCTGGGTGTTCTCTAGTTGAATCCGTAGGATGCGAGAGTGTCGCTGGCGGGGAGCTTCACAGGCGCTGGCCTTCTTCACAGGCTCCGGGCCGTTTCCCGCATGCGATGGCTTCACAGGCATTTGCCCTCTTCACAGGCTCCGGGCCTTTTCCCATATGCGATGGCTTCATAGGCATTCGCCTTCTTCACAGGCTCTGGGCCTTTTCCTAAACGCGATAGCTTCACAGGCAGTCGCCTTCTTCACAGGCTCTGGGCCTTTTCCTAAACGCGATAGCTTCACAGGCAGTCGCCTTCTTCACAGGCTCTGGGCCTTTTCCTAAACGCGATAGCTTCACAGGCAGTCGCCTTCTTCACAGGCTCTGGGCCTTTTCCTAAACGTGATAGCTTCACAGGCAGTCGCCTTCTTCACAGGCTCTAGGCCTTTTCCTAAACGCGATAGCTTCACAGGCATTCGCCTTCTTCACAGGCTCTGGGCCTTTTCATGAAAGGACAACCTCCGCAGGCACCGGAAAGTCCTCCCGAGAGGGAGCAACAGCGATGGCGATGCAGGTTGCGACGAGCTAGACCGGCCCGACTTCGCGAGGGGCTCATGAGGAGGCAGCTGTGGTGAAGCGGTAACCAGAACGCAAGAAATTGCTCGAACGAGACTAAGCACCCCTTCCCCGAACACACGCAAATCTCAAATTCGAATCCAACTTAAATCCAGTGGGGGAAAAGTTACAACCAAAGGACAAGTCAATGAAAACAGACAATAGGCCGCGTCCGGCACCTAATCTAGTCTTGGACGTCTTCTCACCAGCGTGGAGCTAAGTGATGTCCACTGGGCGTGGGAGGGAGCCCGAGAACTGAGGCCGCACCTCGAGACTCCGGGCGTGTACAGCCCCACTCATTATTACGTGAGAGTTTCACGGGCGGCGAAGCTTCACGCCCACCGGGCCTTCTTCACAGGTACCGGCCTTGCTTCATATCGCCAGACGAGGGCCCCGCCTTGCGCCACACTCTAGTGCCACCAACGACGACCGGAAACCAGGACGCCGCCGATGGGGTAGAGCGGTCGCCAGTGGTTCCCACGACGACCACGGGTCCTCCGCCAGGGGCAGGCCCTTAGGCGCCTCCCCAGCGGAGGGCCTACCTCCTAAGAATGCCTTGCTCCGAACGCCGCAGTGGTGATGTCGGATCTCTGCCCCTCTCCTGCAGCCCCCTGCGCCCTCCTCCCGAGGGGTAGGAGACTGTGGGAGCGGGGCAGCTGCTCGCTGTGGCGACCTGCACCTCCTGCGATCCATGATTAGCATACGCCTAGTCCTGAGGAATTAGTGGTACCCGATAATCGTCGCCTCCAGCGTGGCCGATGGAACCGTCCCGGGGCTCCTGGAAGAGCTCAGCTTCTGGTGTCTCGTCTCCCCAGCTCGGGCTGGGGAGCGAGCCTTGTTCTCCCTCGTGAGCGTGCCCTTGGTCCATCATGTGGGGCACGTATTCTTCTGGCGCCGTCATCCCGAAGGCTACGCCGTAGTGCTCCGTGTGCCATGCGGCTCTGCTTGACGTGCCCACCACGGGGTGGTAGCGCGGCTGCCCGCTGGCGCCGTGGGCTGCGCCGAGTCCCTCTCCTTCACGCGCCGGGGGCGGGGGTAGCGCCACTGCCGGTTTGGCGCCGACAGCTTCACTGGGCGTTGAGGTAGCCTGGGGCCAGCGGCCTTGTGAGGCCCCGCTGCGTGCCATCCTGTGCCTGAGTCGGGAGCTGGACGCAGAAGGGGTGAGCCCCCGAAGCGGCAAAGCCCAGGAGCTCGGCAACCCGCTCTAGCGACCGCGTCGTGGCCGCCTCCGGCAGCCTACTGCGCAGCTCTCGGGCCACCATGAGCGCGGCCCTCGAGTTCGCCTGTTCCCGGCGGGTGTACGGTCTCGTGGTCACGGCGTGATTGGAGGCCCTTGCTGCCGACCGCACTTGCCGCGGTGTGAGGGTTGTTGAAGCCTGTCCGTGCCGCCCATGCATGCCCTTGGCGCTATGCGGACCACTGTGCCTAGGGCGCTGGGTCGCCCGGCAGCGACTCTGCTGTGGCGGGCCACGCCGCCCATGGATCTTGGTTGCCCGCCTGGTCGCCGGACATGGTGATGACGATGCGACGGGACGCGAAGTGGTAGAAGGGTGGATTCCGGTGCACCCCTACCTGGCGCGCCAAATGTTGGATTTCGGGTTTCGGCAGACCCTTGAGGTTCGAACTCTAGGGTGCGCACGGAGATTACGCCCTCTACCTCCCCGTCTCGCAAAGATCTAAACTACTGAAAGAACAACACGAGAGACACAAGGTTTATACTAGTTCGGGCCACCATTGTGGTGTAATACCCTACTCTAGTTTGTGGTGGGTGGATTGCCTCTTGGGCTGATGATGACGAACAATACAAGGAAGAACAGCCTCGCGAGGGTCTGTTCTTGGCTGGGGGGATGAACTGCTAGGAGGAGTTCAACCGCCCTTCTCTCTTACTTGCGTCTATGCCTTTCTAACTGATTTCTCGATGCCTCTACCCTAGGGGTGGCTAGTCCTATTTATAGGCAAAGGCCCTGGGCCTCTTCCCAAATATTGAGCGGGAAGGGCGCCAACAATTGGCCATTTGAAAGGGGAACATCTGGTACACTTATCCTGACTAAAGTTGGTCCTCGCCTGCCAAAGGCTCTGTGGTGACGCCGTTCTGGGCTCCACGATGACCTCCTTCCCGTCGTTGGACTGGTCTTGGTCCCGTTGCACCGAAATGGATGCCTTTGCTTGATCCTCTCGCCTACGCTTGCCCCCTTTGCACCAAAGAGGAAAGGGAGACATCTGGCTGGCGCCCGCCTGCACCCTTGGTGCGTCATGGCTTGCGTCATGGGCACCTCGTGAGGTACCCCGCCTTGATCTCTCCGCCTCCTCGTGAGCCAGACTGATGAGGCCGTGCCTGGGGAAGCTCCGTGTCGTCCGCCCCGCGAGGCTTGGCCCCTCGCGAGGGTCTTGGGTCTTGTGTTGATGAAGATGGGCCATGCTGGGCCCCCTTTAAGTCACGCCGCAGGCCGCAGGCAGGCAAGCCTGGGGACCCCCGTTCCTAGAACACCGACACACAGAATATACACTCAAGCAGGACTAGGGTTTTACGCTGCTCAGCGGCCCGAACCTGGGTAAAAATCCGTCGTGTTGATCATTAGATTTGCTCTTTGCTCTACCCCTCTTCCCTGCCAAACAGTAGAAGGGATCCACGTGATCCTGTAGGTGTCATGCTCACCGACATCTTTGGCGCGCCAGGTAGGGGCTGAGAGTTCTGCAAACCTGATCTAGCGGTTAGCACGTCGTTTCGTGGATCACCATTGCTCCCAAGGAGAAGGGGATCATGGCAGTCCATCCGTCTGGAGCTGTGCTGCCTATGGGCGGCGCGACGACTTCCAAGGCACCCTCGCCGGCGTCCATGCTGCGGTCCTCCCAGGTCGTGTGCGACAACCGGCGTCAGCAAGGCCAGCAAGCACTAATGAGACACCAGGGCTCCATATTCCTATTTTCTCTTCTTTCTTTTTCCCAAACGACAGAAGGTTCCCTTGCATACAAGTTTGCCAGGGGGGATAGAGATTGTGGACGCCGACAGGCGACACTCAAGGTGGCGTCTTGCGAAGAAGAATACAACAGCAAAAAGCTAAGTCACGAGACTTCGAGCAAAGTTCTTTTAATATCAGGTTATTTTCCTCAAATGGTCTCGGTTCTTGTATGGGAAAACCTGCACGTGAAGGAACCTTGTCGGGATTGGTTGTGCCCATGCTCCATTTCGAGACCGCTCAACAGCTCAAGTGGCTGCACTAGAAACGGCAAGGTGCCTTGCCGGCAGCGGCACCCCCAGCAGGCTGCTAAGGATCCGTCCACAAAGCGCTCGCGGCTAGGGTGCCTTTCCCAGTAACGCGTAGGTTGTGTACCGTACAAGGAGGGATCATACGAGGAAGATAGCATGCATTCAATCCGAAAACATAGCAAGTTATATTACATTAATAGTTGCCGCAGTTCTAATTTAAGCAGAACTGTTTTGGGTACAGATCCATGGTGGCAAGGGGAAGCGGAGCGCCTAGTCCCGGTGCTGGCCTTCCACCCTAGTGAATTGGTCAACAAGGCTGACGACAGGTGTCGGTGTCAAAACCGGCGGATCTCGGGTAGGGGGTTCCGAACTGTGCGTCTAGGCGGATGGTAACAGGAGACAAGGGACACGATGTTTTTACCCAGGTTCGGGCCCTCTCGATGGAGGTAAAACCCTACTCCTGCTTGATTAATATTGATGATATGGGTAGTACAAGAGTTGATCTACCACGAGATCGGAGAGGCTAAACCCTATAAGCTAGCCTATGGTATGATTGTTGTTACGTCCTCTGGACTAAACCCTCCGGTTTATATAGACACGGAGGGGCTAGGGTTACACAGAGTCGGTTATAAGGAAGGAGATCTACATATCCGTATTGCCAAGCTTGCCTTCCACGCCAAGGAGAGTCCCATCCGAACACGGGACGAAGTCTTCAATCTTGTATCTTCATAATCCAACAGTCCGGTCAAAGGTTATAGTCCGGCTGTCCGGATACCCATGTCTGAGGACTCCTCAAGAGCCCACGAACCAAAGCTTCAATGACGATGAGTCCGGCGCGCAGATTGTCTTCGGCATTGCAAGGCGGGTTCCTCCTTCGTATACCTCATAGAAGATTTTGAACACGAGGATCGTGTACGGCTCTGCAAAACAAGTTCCACATACCACCGTAGAGAGAGTAATATTTTCACAAGTCTAGTCTGCTGACGTATTCCGTAGCGTGACATCACACCACAGCCAAGCCTTTATTCGAGGCAACCTCAGCGTGTTTCGCGAGGCAGTTTCCTTGGCACGTCTTGTCAAAGCAGAGATCGTGTCCCCTTATCGCGGGATTCTCATCAATACGAACGTGGGTAACCCAACCACGCCATTGATTACGGCACTTGGGGGATAAGCAAGTTTTACCAGGCTGGTGGGGACGCATAGTTTCGTCCGCCCATATAAGGGGTTAAGGATTCACCTTTTCCATCCACGCCTTCTTCCTCCTTTGCTCATCCATTTTCGCACACCCGAGCTCCAGCGCCCAAGTCCGCATTTTCTTCCTCAACCTTCTCCAACCATGTCCGGAGCGGGAGGCAGGTGGATGGTTTCCTCCGTCACGAAGGGACACATCAAGAAGCTGAGGGGAGCCGGATACCTGCCCGACGATATCGCGCACCGGCTCCCAGATGCGGGGCAGCTCATCCCCACCCCCAGGCCCCACGAGAGGGTAGTGTTCCTTACCCATTTCCTCCGCGGACTGGGATTCTCTCTCCACTCATTCGTCAGGTGGCTCATGTTCTACTATGGCCTGGATTTCCACGATCTGGCCCCGAACTTCATCCTCAACATCTCGGCGTTTATCGTCGTGTGCGAGGCCTTCCTCCGCATCAAGCCCCACTTCGGCTTATGGCTGAAGACCTTCAATGTAAAACCGAAGGTAGTGGGCGGCCGGCAGGCAGAGTGCGGAGGCGCCATGGTGGGCAAGATGCCCAACGTCACATGGCTTGAGGGCTCCTACGTGTAGACCATAAAGGGGTGGCAATCGGGGTGGTTCTACATCACCGAGCCGCGTGACCCCAAATGGGCAGCGGCCCCCGAGTTCCGATCCGGAATCCCCACGCGGCTCACCTCCTGGCAAGAGAAGGGCCTGCCCTGGGGTAGTCCGGGAGAGCTAACCGGACTCCAAACCTGTATCCAGAACATGGTGAACAAGATCCTTGCCGGGACGGCTTGCAGGGCACTAACAAGAGCACCACCCTTGTGATGAAGAGCTCTGACACCATCGACAACGTTGAGGCCAAGACCCAGGGGCACGCATGTAGAGGCCTGTAGATCCTTGTGGAGGCCAGAAGACGAGGTACCTAGCAAGATCCTTGCCAGAAATGTCTGCGAGGCCCCGGCAAGATCCTTGTCGGTGACATCGACAAGACCGTGGCAAGACTCCGCCACCCCGTCACCACTCCAGCGCAGTGGCCGGCCTGCCAGGCTAGCAAGCGCCTACGTGGTAGCATGCAGATCTTCGTGAAGATCCTACCACCTCTCCAGCACAGCAGCTGGCCATCCAACTTCGCACTGCATGCCTCACCGGCATGGACGCGTGTCAAGACAGAGCGGGGCGGCGACGGACGGGACGGGTTCTACTCCCGTCCCTGATAAAGCTGAGGGGCACGTAAGCAACACATTTAATGTGTTTTGTCGTAAGACATTGGTGATAAACATAGACACTATAGCTGCTTTACACCTCATGTGTGCCACTGTGGCGGCCCCTTGGACATATAGAAGGAGGCCCACAACGTACTTGAGGGGGGATTTCGGACTTTTGAACCTCTCGGCCCAGCTTGCATGCGTAGCAGCTAGCCGAAGGTCAAGAACCCATAATATAAACTCAAACAGGACTAGGGTTTTACGCTGCTCAGCGGCCCGAACCTGGGTAAAAATCCGTCGTGCTGATCACTAGATCTGCTCTTTTCTCTACCCCTCTTCCCTGCCAAACTGTAGAAGGGATCCACGTGATCCCGTAAGTGTCGTGCTCACCGAAAATTTGCATGAGCAAGGTATATGAATGGAAGAGAGTTGCATGCATACTTTTTTCTTGATCTATGTGTTATATTCGGGTTGTAGAATAAGTCCCTGCTTCACTCTCTCTCCTCTCTTCTCACTCCTCCAAGTAGGATTTTAATGACATGGCAAGTCTTATAGCCTACTGACTAGCCTTATTAGACTTGCTCTTCGTCCCTATATAAATGGAAGGAGGGAGTACTATGAGCACTGTGCTACTACAGATGTTGTCAGTACTCCACTAGTACTATTGAATAGGGAGCTTAAAAAAAGTTGCTATTGGACTGGCTATACGTGGCGAAATCCTAGTAGGAAGAGCATGCGCGAGAACAAGCACATTCACGTGGTTGAAAACAAATTGGAAACGATCTCTGTTTGAATACAAATCTAAGAGTACTACGAATCTAACAATATTGATTGGGCGTTGTTGAATGTTGATACTTTTTTGCTGTAAATTTGATCAAAGTAGAGATACTTTGACTACACATAAAACTTATATGTAAACTAGAAAGGATCGGAGGGAGTACATTGTATGTTCAAAAGTGAAACGAACATTGAATACCCTTTATATATGATTTGCAGATGCTATGATGACCGGTTCAAAATTTGGAATCCACCTTAGGTATCACACATGCACCCACTTGTTCTCTCTCGATTTCATCTCGGGGTCCAGAGATCGAATTGAAAGAGGACTAGGGTGGGTACAATACGTTCGTTTCGCTTATGAACGTACAATATACTCCCTCTGCTCCCCACAGATCCCCCGGGTCATTTCTATCATAGAAACAGACCAAACCTTTATCTCCTTGCACGACACGCAATTGATCTCTCAACATCAATCAATCTCGTCAAGATGTGTCGGGGCATGAACCGAATGGGATGTCAAAATAAGACGGGAATCGACACGTAGTGGAGCCAAAGTGAAACTTTAAACAAACTGTTTGTTTGTATGCACGTCGGACAAATTACAACATTGGAAATACAAGCATGCACTACTAGAAAAAGGCTTATCCCCAATATCGCTACTAGTGGCGCACCATGATGGTGGTGCGGCACAGCTATATGTGCACGAGAATCTGGTGCGCCATTGCTATGTTTTTACTAATGGCGCACCACATGAGTAGTGCGTCATTGCTATTTTTTTTGTCCATCCCCCCCACCAGACATAGCAATGGCACACCACACCTAGGTGCACCACTGCTATGCTACATAGGAGTGGCGCACCTAGGCGTGGTGCGCCATTGCTATGTCCGGTGGGGGTGTGCCTGCGTGTGTGTGCGAGGTTAGTAATGGCGCACCCTCCCTGGTGCGCCATTGCTAACCAAGGGTGCGCCATTGCTAGGGTTAGCAATGGCGCACCAGGGAGGGTGTGCCATTACTAACGTCTCACACACACAAACACACACAAACACACCCCCCGGATCGCCTTTTAGGTTTTTAAATAAATAAAATAAAATGATAAAAGATTCAAAATAAATTCAAAAAAATAGATGCACATCTGTTATGTGTTCTAGTTGTTAGGAAAATTAACAAACATGAATTTTGAATTTTTTTGCAAAAGGTCATAGATGTTTCAAAATGGTGTAACTTTTGCATACGACCTCCGATGAAAAAGTTTTTTATATGAAAAATCATCTACTCGAAAATTTACATCCAAATTCAACCGACTATGCCCGTTATCGATTTTCTAGAATCCTCAAAAACCTAACATAAAAAAGTTACAATGCTTTTAAGATCTGGAGGCAAATAAATTCGAAAAAATGCAAAAATTAAATAAATTAGCAATGGCGCACTAGTACATGGTGCGCCACTGCTATTTTCCCGCCTTCAAAATTCAATAAAAAATACAAAAATAAAAAACAAGCTAGCAATGGCGCACCTTATGAATACTGCGCCACTACTATTTTCCCGCCTTCACAATTGAAAAATATTCGAAAAAATAAAAAAAATAGCAATGGCGCATCAGTGAATAGTGCGCCACTACTACTTTCCCGCCTTCACAATTCAAAAAAATAGCAATGGTGCACCAGTGCACGATGCGCCACTGCTAAGTTAGGACAGAAGTTTAAAAGGGCCGACCAGCCACGTACCCCTTCATTCTTCTCCTCCTCTCCTCCACTCCATCTCCTCCTCTCCTCCACTCCATCTCCCCCTCTCTGGCGACCTCCTCCTCCTCACGGTGCTCCTCCTCCGGTGACCTCCTCCTCCGGCGACCTCCTCCTCCCTCCTCTCCTCCTCAAGGTGCTCCTCCTCCGGCGACCTCCTCCTCCCTCCTCTCCTCCTCATGGTGCTCCTCCTCCGGCGACCTCCTCCTCCCTCCTCTCCTCCTCATGGTGCTCCTCAAACCTGCTCACGGTCCTCCTCCTCCTCCCTCCTCTCCTCCTCACGGTGCTCCTCCTCCGGCGACCTCCTCCTCCCTCCTCTCCTCCTCACGGTGCTCCTCCTTCCTCTCCTGCTCACGGTCCTCCTCCTCCTCTCCGGCGACCTCCTCCTCCCTCCTCTCCTGATCCTCACGGTCTCTCCTCCCTCCTCTCCTCCTCATGGTCTCTCCTCCCTCCTCCTCTACTTCTGGCCACATGTGGAGCTCCCCCGGCACAAAGAATGTACCCGATCCAGGTCGAGAACGAAACTTGAAAAAAATTCAAGCAAAAAAACGAGCAAAAAAACAAGCAAAAAAAAATTTGAGCCAGATCTAGATCCAAATCCAAATTCAAAATTCAAAAATAGCAATGGCGCACGTTGGGGGTTAGATGGTGCGCCACTCCTATTTTCCCGCCTTCAAAGTTAAAAAAATTTAAAAAAATTCAAAAAAAGTTACCAGTGGCGCACCTGTAGCAATAGTAATGGCGCACTACAAGGTGCGCCACTGTTACCTGTAATACTAATGGTGCACCAGAGGTGCGTCATTAGTATTTGTTACTAGTGGCATGGTAATAGTGGTGCACCTATAGAGTGCCATTAATGGCAAAAATAGGTGCTCCACTAACAGTCCATTTTCTAGTAGTGATGGTCTAGGCCCACATGCGAATGATACTCGGCGGAATGTTCAAATGAGGCACGCGGGAGGATGGACTCGACCGGAGGGCGACATGATCGATGGAGAAGAGGGTTGGAGAGGAATGAGAAATAAGCAACGCCACATGATTATACTTGAACGACTCAAATAAACAATAAGTTGTCTCGTTTTCCCTTCCGTCTTGGTCACGGAGTAAGATACTTCATAAAATTTGACCAAATTTATAGAAAACTAGCAAGATGCCCGTCGTTGCATGGAACATCAAGATCTTGTGGGAGAAAAGGATAAACGAGGGAAGGCCTTATATGCAAATGTGGAGAGGAGTGCGGGTCAATTGTCATAGTTTCCTTCCTATCCGTTAGATATAGATCGGACGACCTATATTGCGGGATGACAGGCACACCATCATCACCAACTCTGCTTTTTATAAGAGTAGAAATATGAACATTTACAATAGCAAATCTGTATGATGTGAAAGTATATTCAATAATGAATCTAATGGTATTGATTTGTTATTGTATATGTTATTATTTCTGTCTGTAAGCTTTGTCAAAGTTTACAAAGTTTGACTTGAAGAAAAGCTAAAATGCGGAGTAAAAATATATAAAGGGAGTACGCAGGGACTAATATAGTTAATACTACCGGAAAATGGTAAGTTGGACTCCTAAATGTGGGCACGGACCGGGCACACCTCAATTATTCCTTCAAACAGTCGGACACCTACATTTAGCACACCATCCGGCTACTTAATCAAGTGTTACGCTTCACTACTTGAAAAGGAGAAGGGTGGTACTGTACCCAAAACCACCACACATGGGCCTAGGGTAACAACTTGGTATTGTACCACATTTGAACCAGGGCACAGAAACCACCTGTTCTGCGCTTCATGCGCAACGCGGAGCACTGACGCTCCAATTTGGCCGGGAAAACAGGGAAACCGACATGTGGGGCCCACCTGTCGGGACGACGTGGCGCAGACTAGTCCAATGGAGGAGCTGGCCCACGACCTCCTCGCCACCGGCAACCGTTCATGTGGGACGTGGGGGCAGCAACACGGTGCAGCTCCAGCACCACCTCTGGACACGGCGACCATGGTGAGCGACACGCTCATCGTTGCTGGACACGGTCGACTTCAGTGTGCCGAGGGTGGCGTTAGCATTGTGGCACGACCAGCAGATCAACACCTGGCTCGTCGAGGATGCACGGGGCGGCGAAGTGCGCGCGCGCCGCGACATGTCCGCGGAGTGGTGTAGCGCGGCCAACTACATCCCCAGGAACTGAGACCATGCGGGGTCGTCTTGCTTTTTCAATGAAATGTGGGGATCGCATGTGCGCAAAGGGCATCTCCAACGTTGCCACGACCACAGCTGACTACCCTGGCACACTAAAAACCCTCGTCCCTCGCGCCATCGCGTGATGCGTTCCCAGCTAGCGCCAGCTGCCCACAGTCATGCCGTCCGTCTGTATGCCGTTGTTAAGAGGCTCGGTGCCCGAGGAACCAACTCCGGTGACTTAATGATGCACCTAGACGCTTGGCCTCACCGGAATGCGCTACTTAAAGCGGCAAGGCCCAGCTAACCTCCACACCGTAGCGCATTATCCTGCTACCTGGCACCACATCTGCCATGACTGTGAGTGCGAACGCTTTGCGGGAGAGCTTGTCTTCGGGGATGAAGTTCGAGGTCGCCGCCCTCGCTCCAGTCGCTGCTCGCGACGCAATAGCTGCGTAGCCGGACGCGGACGCGACCGCACGAGCTGTCGCCATGCTGGCGGCCGACGACGGGAGCACCGTCAGCCATGCGTCCTACTTGCCGCCGTCCAACGTTCGACACCACCGAGGTCGGCGAGGGAGTCCTGGATTAGGGGGTCATCGGGCATCCGACCTGTTGGACAAGGGATGGACTGATGGGCCATGAAGATACAAGACAGAAGACTCTCTCCCGTGTCCTGATGGGACTCTCCTTGGCGTGGATGGAAAGCCTGGCGTTCGGATATGAAGATTCCTTTCTCTGTAACCGACTTTGTACAACCCTAGTCCCCTTCGGTGTCTATATAAACCGGAAGGTTTAGTCCGTAGAGGCAATCATAATCATACAGGCTAGACTTCTAGGGTTTTAGCCATTACGATCTCGTGGTAGATCAACTCTTGTAATACTCATATTCATCAAGATCAATCAAGCAGGAAGTAGGGTATTACCTCCATCGAGAGGGCCCGAAACTGGGTAAACATCATGTCCCCTGTCTCCTGTTACCATCAACCTTAGACGCACATTTTGGGACCCCCTACCCAAGATCCGCTAGTTTTGACACCGACATTGGTGCTTTCATTGAGAGTTCCGCTGCGTCATCATCAGAAGGTTCGATGGCTCCATCAATCATCTACAACAATACTGCCGTGGGGGAGGTTTTCCTCCCCGACCAGATCTTTGTGTTCGGCGTCTTTGCACCGCGGGCCAACTCGCTTGGCTATCTAGAGCAGATCGACAGCTACGCCCCAGGTCACCAGATTAGTTTTGGAAATCTGGACTATGTCGCTGATATCCGAGGAGACTTGATATTCCAAGGATTCGCGCCCCAACCTCCGTTCTGGCCGTAGATCCGGAGCGTATCGCCAGGTCCGAAGACGGTCTCCCTGAGCTCGTCGGACTGTCTATGGCCTCTAGGCCCATTGTGGGAGAGCCGGGGGAAGAAGTGTCGCTGGCAACCATCATGAAGCCGAACCCTTCTCCGGACACTGGCTCCGAATTCTCGGAGTCAGCATCGTGTGAGTTCGGCCAAAGAGTCTTCCTCTCACCGTACTCCACGGGCTCTCTTCTCTCAAGCCAAACCTCGCCTTTAAGCGAGGCTCTAGACTTAATGCGATGCCTTGTCATTACGGAGGAGCAACGTCCGAACTATGCCCGGCCCGGATTAGGGGCTGAGAGCAGGGCACCCACCACCCACCTTATAGCCACTATCGAGGACTTAATCGACATGCTCGATTACGGCTCCGAAGACATCGACGGTATGGACGATGATGCCAGAGAAGAGGGGTCCCAAAACCCGCTGTTTACTGGACGCTGGACGACCACCTCTTCGTATAACATGTACATGTGGATACACCAAAAGAGAATAGCGGTGACGACAAGGAAGACCCAGTCGAGGATAAACCCCCTGAGATACAGCCAAAGCACCGACGTCAGCGGCGCCGCTATAAGTCACGCCGCAGAAAAGGCAGCAATACCGGCACAGTGGAAAACAATACTCTGGACGATAGCGAAGACAATGAAGACCCCGTTGAGACAACTTCCGAACAGGACGAACGGGAAGATGGGCAAGCTAGCCCCGATGAACAAGTTGTACATGAAGACTCGGAGGACAGTAATTATCTTCCGCTCTCTAAGGATGAGGTGAGCCTCGGCAACGAGGATTTCGTCGTGCGTGAGGAACCTCTCGAGCAGGAGCGATTTAAGCGCTGGCTAATAGCCACTGCAAGGAGCCTGAAAAAGAAGAAGCAACAGCTTTAAGTTGATCAAGATCTGCTCAACGATAGATGGACTAATGTCCTGGCAGCTGAGGAATACGGCCTCGAGCGCCCAACCAAAAGTTACCCAAAGCGTAAATTGCTACCTCAATTCGATGATGAGGCGCTGGAGCCTGTCCCATCAGCGCGTAATGCGCCTGACCGACCACAACGTGGCCGGGATAAAGCGGCAACTCAAACCGAACACCAGCCCGTACTACCTCCCCGTAAAGGTAGAGATAAAACAGCTCGGGGATATACATATGACCTGCGGCAGGATCTGGACAGTAGAGCAGGACAGACCAGATCAATCTATGGATCGCGGGGGCATGCCCCGACACGTGATGACGGCTATCAAGCCGGACACGACAAGCATAATCACGCCCGGGCCGAAAACCGCAGACGGACTCCATCTGAGCTACGCCGCGACATGGCCCGATATAGAGGTGCCGCACACCCCCTCTGCTTCACTGACGAAGTGATGGAGCATGAATTCCCAGAAGGGATCAAACCCGTGAACATCGAATCATATGATGGGACAATAGACCCCGCGGTATGGATCGAAGATTTCCTTCTCCATATTCATATGGCCCGCGGTGATGATCTTCACGCCATCAAATACCTCCCTCTAAAACTCAAGGGACCAGCTCGGCACTGGTTGAACAGCCTGCCTGAAAACTCTATTGGCAGCTGGGAGGACCTGCAAGACGCTTTCCACGATAACTTCCAAGGTACATACGTCCGACCTCCGGATGCCGATGACCTAAGTCACATAGTCCAACAGCCAGGAGAGTCTGCCAGGAAATTCTGGACTAGGTTCTTAACTAAAAAGAACCAGATCGTCGACTGCCCGGATGCCGAAGCCTAGCGGCCTTTAAGCACAGCATCTGCGACCAATGGATCGCCCGACACATCGGCCTGGAAAAGACGAAGTCCATGGCAGCCCTCACGGCACTCATGACCCGCTTTTGCACGGGCGAAGATAGCTTGCTAGCCCATAGCAATAACAATGCAAGCAAACCTGGCACCTCTGAAGCCAGAAATAGCAATGGCAAGCCCCGACGCAACAGACACAAGCGTCGAAACAACGACAACAATACCAATGACACGATGGTCAACGCCGGGTTCAGTGGCTCCAAGTCCGGCCAGCGGAAGAAGCCATTCAAAAGGAACAACCCGAGCTCATCCAGCTTGGACGCATGCTCAATCGTCCATGCCAGATACACGGCACCCCCGATAAACCAGCCAATCACACCAACAGAAGATGCTGGGTTTTTAAACAGGCCGGCAAGTTAAATGCCGAGAACAAGGAGAAGGGGTCGCAAAGCGGGGACGAGGATGAGGAGCCCCGCCCATCGAACACAGGGGAACAGAAGAAGTTTCCCCCTCAGGTCAAAACGGTGAACATGATATACACTACCCATATCCCCAAGCGGGAGCACAAGCGCGCGCTCAGGGGCGTCTATGCGATAGAGCCAGTCGCCCCAAAATTTAATCCATAGTCATCATGCCCGATCACCTTCGATCGCAGGGACCATCCGACCAGTATCCATCATGTCGGTTCAGCTGCACTGGTCCTCGACCCAATAATTGATGGATTCCACCTCACGCGAGTCCTCATGGACGGTGACAGCAGCCTCAACCTACTCTATCAGGATACAGTGCGCAAAATGGGCATCGATCCATCAAGGATCAAGCCCACCAAAACTACCTTTAAAGGAGTTATACCAGGTGTAGAGGCCCGCTGCACGGGCTCAATCACATTGGAGGTCGTCTTCGGATCCCCGGACAACTTCCGAAGCGAAGAGTTGATCTTCGATATCGTCCCCTTCTGCTGCGGCTATCACGCACTGCTCGGACAAACCGCATTCGCTCGATTCAATGCGGTGCTGCACTATGCTTATCTCAAGCTCAAGATGCCTGGACCACGCGGCGTCATAATAGTCAATGGAAACACGGAGCGCTCCCTCCGTACCGAGGAGCACACCGCGGCCCTGGCAGCGGAAGTACAGAGCGGCCTTTTAAGGCAGAATTTTAATTCAGAGGCCAAACTCCCGGACACTGTCAAACGAGTCCGGACTACTCCGCAGCATAACAATCCGGCTCATCAGGAGCTAGACTAGCAATGCGACCTCCGTCTCAGTCCCGACCAAGTGGCGGCATACGTACCGCGCGTACATAACTACGCACTGAAAATACCATGGGCAGAGACTGAGGCATAACTAGACTGTGGTCCACAATATGGCTCAACCTTCCCCAGACACTCATACTTTCACTTTTCTTTTTTTCAGTTTTCTTTTCCATAGGCCCCTCGCGCCGGCCCACTCATCGGTCCTTTCGAAGGACGGTACCCCAAGGCGGCAAGTAGCACAGACGCGTGGGGAAATTTCTAGATGTTCTTCTCGACAATCACTCTACCTGTTTTCAGGACCCACACGCAAGCTCCCCCCTTGATTTTCGCATGTCAAATCGTCTGGTTGCTTATCGCACTATTGTACAAATACACTTTGACGTATTAATCAAATTATAATGAAAACAGTTTGCGGCCCAGCTTATGTGGCACTAGCTTACTACTTCATTTTACTTCCTCATTCTTGTCGATTGCATCCGTACACTTTGGTACGCTTTAAATTGGCCAGGGGCTTCACTGCGCCCCATACTACGGCAACAAAGTCCGAACACTTTTACAGTACAGTTCGGCACCCCGAATTTTAGCATTATACGCATTGGCTCCAAATCATGTCTTTGGTCAATAGTTGGGTTGCCCGGCTCTTGTGCTTACTCCCTTACGTTCTGCTCTATCGGCTAGGGTAGTAAAGGGAGAACTATTGCGATTATGCTTCTGGTTCATCCGAGCAAACACCTCAGTAGAGAAAGCCAAAAACTGACTGTCATGATGTGGCAAGAGCTAGTCAGCTATTCGGAGGTTCCAAATCTTGTGCGATTTTTCCGCCTTATGCGACGGATCGGCCTCCATCCGATCAGGTGTTTACAGCATCTTCTATTGTCAAACTCTTATGGCTAATTAAGTGAGGGAATTAAGTGAGGGTGATAAAGCCACATAGTCCGATTGCCTGGTTCGTTGCGCTAAACACCTGCTTCAAGGACCAATTTTTTGGATAAAGAGTGTTTACGTTCATCCCAAACACCCCCGTACTACCTACGAGGGAGCTGAAGCCGACGATTGACCAACTCTCAGTTTTAACGAAACGGCCGCACAGGAAGTAAAATCTATTTATATATAAAAAGCAAATGATGGGTTAATCATAATTGTTTTCCAGAAAATTACCCACCAATGCCATCAAAACTAAGGCTCCTCGCAAATGATGGATTAACCATAAAAAGGAAAATTTCTCCCAGTCCAATTTAGGTCGCATCAGCCAGCGCAACAATTTCTCCGAGTCCAATTTTCCTAACGGCTCGGCGGCGCCAAGTACTATATCCACGAGTGCGCCTCGCTAGATGCGTTCTGGCCGGAAAACTACCCATACAAGCTAGCTCAAAACTCCACGAGGTTGATCCACTCCGCAAGACATGCAAGTACCAGAAATCTTCATGTGGCTGTAGGAGGCTGCCGATTGCTTTCCGGCTAGGTACATAAAAACGATCTAGCTTCAATTGTGATTGATTTCAAGTAAATGAGGCTGCCAACTGCTTTCCGGCTAGCAAGTCAGGCACGTACACACGATCTACCTTCAGTTGTGATTAATCTGTATTAGAATTAGCATCCAGCCATACCAATCCACAGGCCAGCTTTCGTGTTGATGTGCGCATTTGGCCAAAAGTGATGGGGAAGTTGCAGATCGATCAAACTTCTTCATGAGTCAGCTTCGCTATGTTTCATTATTTTCTCAATGGTAAAGTACTCCGGCAAATTGCATCGATAGTTTCGGGCCATGCCAACAATCAGCAAGCTTTAGCTTTGTCCACCATACAGACCGTATGTTTTTAGAATGAATGGGCAACACTACCACAGAATTGGTATTCGCCTGAAGGTAATGACAAACCACGACTGGGCACAGTTGTACAACTAGGACACTAAGAATGAGGTCAAACCAAGATTTAACGCGTCAACATCAGAAGATAAAAGAGTCAATAGATTCTCACGTCGTTGAGGGCCTTACAAGTATGCTGGATAGAGATAATATGCTAGCAAGAACATCCAGAATCGCATGTCACAAATTTGAAGAAGGTGACTACAACAACATGAGATTAAAACTAATCAGTAAGTGACAAGGACATGCAAGACGACATGACATGCCATCTACAACTGATGTTACAGCCTTATTGTCAATGATACAAGAGAAATAGGATGGAATATCATTGTTCAGTACAATTACATGAAGTCAAGAAGAATCTCATTATGCAGTATCCATTATTGTTCCCCTATGGTGAAGATGGGTACAAAGAAGATGTACCTTACATGTTAAAAGAAGGTACAAAATGCAAGAGAAAGCATTTAACAATGCTGGAATACTATGCATATCGTCTATAACAATGTACTAACCAATCTACGCACTTGCTGATATGTGAAAAGGTTACATTGCAGTTGATTGTGGATGCCCCTTCATGCATTTTTCAGTACATGCTAGATTGGATCAAAAGAAACCAAGGAAAATTAAGAGCATAACTATAGTTGGTTTGCAGGACAAAATAGAGAGGAGATACAAGGGGCTGACCAAGTAAGGAGAATAGTGCTGCCATCTAGATTCACAGATTGCCCAAGAAACAAAGCATAAAGCTACCAAGATGCTATGGTAATATGTTGGTCGGCTCGATACCCTAAACTATGTGATATTCACATGCAATGCAGGCTTGCAGCTTTGCCGGAACTTCAATCTATGCTACAAGAAGTACACCAACCAGCATAAAAAAGACCTAATATTGTTGACCGAGTGTTCCACATAAAGCTCGGGGAGTTCATGAGACACGAGAGGGCACATTTTTTAAAAAACACTCGCAAGTAATACCCAGGTGACTTTATAACACCTGTTATTTAATTTTCTAAACATATAAAAAATCAACTAAAGATTATTTTTTAAATTGTAGTTATGTGCACAATACATTTTTAAAAACGGGCCTCCCACATGACCACATAGTCATATTTCTCCAAAAAAGCGAAAAGAAACACAGGTACCCATGAACCATTAAAGGAAGGCATGATAATACGCAACTGCTGAAAACTACATGATGTGTAGCCCATGTGCTGCAGCCAACACAAGGCCACCATGCATGGTCGAAAACAGATGTATAAGAAAGTTCCCTAAAAAATATATCAGCACTATCACAGTACACAGTACATGAAGATGGATTACCAATATATAGACCCTGTTCGGAGTTCCACCAGCTCCGTGAAATCCCGAGAGTTGCAGAGCCAGGAAACAGGAGCTCCGCCACTTTCAACAGTAACTCCACCCGCTCCGGGAGTGGAGTTGTGGAGTGGAGGTTCTCCGAACAGGGTCATAGAAGACGAGAAAATGGAAAATACATGTAGAATGGGAAGTCAAGCTAGACAGTAGATACATAGTCCTATAAAATAGAAATCTATTGGTCAAATATCAAGCATACATAAATGTCGAGGTCTGCAACAGATCTCTGTCAATAAAATACATAAATAGATAAGATGACCAAGAGACAACCCTAATAGAAAATGATGAGATCGAGAGATACCTCAAATGCACATACATATCAAGCAATGACGTGTGTTGGATAATATTTTAGTTCGAATGCAGTTCTGAGATCCATGAGTCAAAAGGTTGCATTTCCAATTGGAGAGTCAGCAGCAGGTCATTTGCTCTGGAGAAAGAGTAGGAATGATTAAATTTATGCAGTCGATGGAGACAAACAAGAGCGAAGAAGCCAGAGAAGTAGCCAATGCATGGTTCCCGTCACAATGGGTATGGTGAAGAAAGAGACAAAGTGGAGCAAAAGAAAGAAAACAAGATTGGTTGGAAGGATATATTATGCCCCACCAGCAAGCGGTGACAAATAATACACACGAATTTGCACAGTGGATTCTCAATATTCGTGACGGAATAAATATATCATCAAGGTGAAGAATTAATTAAAATACCAACCGACATACTACTGAAGAAAGGAGACTGTGGAGAGCATATATCCAAATTTGCAGGACAGGTACTGCCAGTGAGATTTCTTAGAAGAAAGATCAATATTATGTCCAAGGAACAAAACAGTTCACAGGATTAAAAAATGAATATCTAGGATCAGCTACAAGGTGAGATGAAATCGCATTACCTAAGTTGTGACACAGTATGCAAAGCAACAACCTTAAATGCTGAAACTGCAATTTTACATCCAACAGAATTCCTAAACAGCTTACCATTCCCCATAATCCCAAATCACAAGCTAAAACTAAAAGCAGACCTACCAGTGATGCTCCAATGTAATATCTACAGGGATGACGATTATTCAACTTGGAAGAAAAATCATCGAAGCACAGATAATAACAAGAACACTGATGTGAGGCAAAAAGTATATATTCCAAGAATAACCATGTTACCAAATGAATGAGTGTGGCCATTCGATTTCTAAATAGAAGACAATATCCTATAACAGTCTGCTTTGCTATGACAAACAATAAAAGCAAGGGAAAATCTCTAAACAAGGTTGGACTAACTCTGCCTAAACATGCATTTACACATGGACACTTGCGGGTAGAGTCTATAAAGAAATATTCTGAAGGCATAAAAAAACACTTTTACTATAATTATATTCTTCAAAAAGATGATGTTACTGACCTCTTATTAGATGAGAATAATTACATGGAAAATTTGTACACTACAAATATCTTCAAAGTTCAAAAGAATAACTAACATATCAATGGTAACATAATATACGGATGGATATGGTCTACTGATACGCAGAAGTAATGGAAACATGCATTAGCATTTGATGGAAATAGTTCATTTATTATATATGAAAAATGCTTGACGGGGTAACCAAAAAAAGATAATTAGACTAGAAAATCCCACAAAAATCAGAAACATCTAACGGTTAATTTTATTAGAAAATAAAACGACAACCATTAGATTATAATAATTTTATGAGAAATTACCCACCAATGCCATCGAAAGAAAGCTCCTCTTTTACCGCTACACCAAATCCTTCATGATGTCTTCCTTTCCCCCGGGCGATGACACTGCTACTTGGATATTTCTCGGAGATGCCCTCATGGCTCCAAAGTTCTTCTCATGGAAGTACGCCCTCATAGATGGGCTTCTGACCAGCGCTTTCATGCACGTACAAGGTGGCTTTCCTCAAGAGGTTGATTGATTCCGTCGAGATGCATGAGGATGATTGATTTCTATACATAGGACCGACTTGCTTTGGTGGATGTCCAAGCACCTGGCCGGAAAGCAATCTGCAACATGTAGGTGCCAGATCGATCAAGCTAAGATATACAATTTTCTTATCCGTTTTAGCATGTGCTTGATAGCAATCTTCTTGCTGATTAATTTCTCCCATGTAAACAGCAAGCTAGATCAGAGACACTTGATTTTTGGTTCGATGACCACACACATGTAACACACCTTTTCTTTGCACAATTACATCACGCACAACTCAAAAACCAATCTCAATCTCCAATTCCGTTCTACTTGTAAGTGCTTACAGATCGGCTTTACCTTCATATCGGCGCCTTGGACATTGCCACACCTCTGTTGGAAATCCTCGATTGTCCAATCGACTCCACCCAACGATAGCAGCAACTCCAATAGGTACCATCTTCTGCACAAAATTGATTAATTTGCATTATACAGTGGGTGAAGTGATGAACTGATCACTGGGTGATCAAGAATACTTGATTATTAGATTGTGCTAAAATAGAAAAACACTAATCTATACATCTAGATTCATTAATATGACCAGAACCGGTTCCTTACCATACTTTTGTCTAGTAAAAGCATTTTTGTATTCAAGGTTGGTTCCCAATCTCCGTCGCTCACTTTGATTGTCCAATTGACTCCTTTTTGTCCAATTGACTCCTTTTAGTGATCGCCCCACCTCCAGTAGGTATTACCATCTTATGCAAAAAGGCAATTAATTTGCAAGATTCATTGTAAGCCAGATTAATGAACTCCCTTGCCGTACTTACATTTCCCTCGAGTTAATAGTTTTGTGTTCAAGGTTTGGTTCGAACAGAACTCTTAACTACATATAATTATTTTTCCAGTTATACTGCTCCTTTAATAAATAGATACTCGCATCGTTGAGGCCCTTAAGAATGTGCTGCATAGAGATAATATACTAGCAAAAACATTCAGAATGGCAAGTCACACATTCAAAGAATGTGATTATCACAATGCCATATTAAAACTAACCAATAAGTGTGGCGCAGATGGAAAACGGCATGGCATGCCATCTGCAACTGAAGTCGCACCCTTGATTGTGAATGGTACACTAGAAAAAATAGACGGTATGCCATTGTTCAGTACAAACATATCATCGAAGCACAGATAATAAGTATCGTATGTGGAAGAAAAGATCTACATTCCAAAAATAATCATGTCACCGCTGAATGGGTGTGGTTTTCCTTCTATAAAGGAGACAATATCCTATCTCACCATGCTTTGCTATGACAATAAACAAAAGGCAGGAGCACTCTCCAAACAAGGTTGGACTATATCTACATGAACAAGTCTTTACACATGGACATTTATACGTACCATTCTCAAGAGTCAGAAAAAGGGATGGACTGCAAGTAATGGTAACTGATGAAGATAACAATAAGGATGTTGGGGTCAAGAACATAATCTACAAAGAATTTTTATGAAGTAATGAACTAAAAGTCTAAAATACACACTTGCCGTATGATGTTGCCAGCATTTTACATAAGCACAAGTACATGGATAATGAGTTTGCTGCAAAATCTCTTCAAATTAACATATTTACTTATCTATGCTAACATGAATGTTACACACTATATGGCAGGATGAATATAGTCTACTATTTGTATGGAAATATTGAAAAATGCATGAACATTTGATGGAAATACGAAATAGTTCCAAAAAATGGTAAAAGATTTACATACATCTATGCTTATGGTTCTTATAATATACTCCCTTCGTTCCTAAATATAGGTCTTTATAGAGATTTCAACAAGTGACTACATACAGAGCAAAAATGAGTGAATTTATACTCTAAAATATGTCTATATACATCCGTATGTGGTTGTCCATTTGAAATCACTAAAAAGACTTATATTTAGGAACGGAGGGAGTATATACATCGGATTACAGTTACTATTATGTAATTATTCAATAATACCGAACATCGAAACAATATGGTATCTCATGTTTGAGGCTTATTATAGAGTACAAGCTTATAGTGAAAGCATCCGCATTGTTATCTTTTATATGTACACATAATCAGACCTATTTTACTACTTAGTTATTAAAATTTAATTACACTTTGAGAAATAGTAAAACTACAGCTACTCGCAAATATGTGTATAAATTCTTAAATTTGATCGATAAGAATGTGGGGTAAGGGGCCTAACACTGTCAATGTCGGTCCCATGCCCGGAAAAAATTGGATGTGGCCTGAACAAATTCAGATTTTTGACTAACAAATTAACAAGTTACCATCAGCAATGATCATTAATAGCAACAAACATATGGAATATTCTGTGCATAATAGATTTCCTCTGGAAACTGGGAGCTAAAAAAAGGCAGGACACCAAGCTGAACAAACATTTTTATCTAAGCATTGCAAAATTGAAAGAAAGCAGAGAGGAGCTGGTACCACTTCATGGTCCTTCTACAGCGGCACCTCAAACTACAGTTTTGCGCAATTTTGGTTGATTGGAGTCCGAAGGCACAGACATTTGTAAGGCTGTGCTGGAAGAAAAATGTTAGGGGCGACGAGCCACCCTCCGCCAACCCAACTGCGACAGCTCCTCCACCTTCGACCTTGACATCAATGGGAGCCTCACGAAACTGGAGATGTTCGCGTTGCATCGCTCGCCTCCGCTCCGCCGCAGGGACAAGATCCACGGCCTCATTGCCTACATGGACACCAACGGCAACGACACCGTCAAGTTCGACTAGCTCAACTCCTCCCTCGCGTACCTGCTCCTCAAGCCCTGCTAAGCCTCCGTCAATATTGACTGGCCCAGGAGATCGAGGAGGCGCGCGTGACCCAGATCAGACCCGTGGCCGCACCAACGAAGTGAGCGACGGGGTGCGTGAGGGAAGACGAGCAAGGTGGCGGCATGAAATCAATAGAGGTAAGAGGAGCTTGGGAGTGAGATCAGCAACGCCATTACCAGCGGCAGTAACCGGAGTTCATCAGGACTTCGGGAGGCAGCAACTCTGGAGTGACAAAGAGGGAGGTGAAGGAGAAAGGGGATCAGGACAGAGTGATGTTTTTTTTTTAGACAAAGGAGAGAGTGATGTGTGCGTGCCAGATGCATCTACGGGAGAATGTTGGGCCCGATTTTTTTATTAATAATAATTAATATTCACGTAATTACGAAACTGGGAAAGGATTGGTCTAATTATTAAAATTAGGAAGAACGCCGAGGAATAGAGCGTCCAGACCTGGACGTTATTACGCTCAGCGTTCCGACACGGACGCTAGTATCAACCCGTCCTAGGTTGGCCCGCTCGCAACCAAACGGTTGACTACTGCTTTAGGCGTTCGTCCCCGAGCTCCTCTCATGCCCGCCGCCCTCCACTCTCCGACCACCGCCCTCCGCCTCTCTCCGTGCCGCCGCCGCGCCAATGCCGCCCTCACTTCTCTCCCGGCCGCATCTGCGTCGACCTCCCGCCCTCGTCCACCGCTTTGACGGTGAAAGTAGGGCTGCGCCAACTTCTGACGAGTCCGTGGACGTGACAATCTCTCATGTCTCCACCGCATTCTCCACATCTCGTACATTCCTCGTCCCAGCTAGCCTCGCAGCGTCAATCGTCGCCGCATGAGAGCACCACATCCACGTGTAGGCCTTGTCTTTTCTCTTAAGCGGTGTACGATTCTTCCCGGTCTCCAATTGAAGCTTGTTACTACAATAGATGCTAGCAAATCTCTTCTATTTATATCGTTACTTGTCTCTTTTTGTGATTGATAGATTGATCTTGATAGTGCATCAAACCGAAATAATGTGTATTCCTGAAATTTCATGAGTGTAACATGGTCCATGTAAGAATTTGAGAGTAATTTATTTCTATTCTTGATGATGCGACTTTACTTTACTGATTTTCAGTTGTTTCATAAGCACAAGTCTGAATGAGAGTAGGATTAATTGAGGTTCATCTAGTGGAGTATTTTGAAGAATAAATGCAAATGATTAACATAGTATTTCACTTGAACTGCTTAAATGTTGTTTTATCTTGTAACAGGGTGCTGAAATGAATACAAGTCGGCGTTTCGGTGATTTATTATGGATGCCGCACAGCCAGCATAAAATATCCAAATCTTGGGAGAATGTGAGTATTTATCAATTTCCATGTGGTCTGTTGCACTTTGTGGTTGGCTGAAACTGATTTTTGTATATCTTAATGCAGCCTAACATTTGCTTGAATGTTCGGTGTTATCGTGTTGGCATTACATTGTATCCTTTTTTTATCTCAGCATTAGAGATGCTTTTTTTTTATCAAATTGATAAAATGATGAATATCAATGTCGACAAATATTTGATATCTGCATTTTTCGAGCGATGGCGGCTGAGACAAATAGTTTTCATTTACCTGTAGGAGAAATGACTGTTACACTACAAGGCGTGAGTTGTTTGTGGGGGTTGCCTATCCATGGTAAACCACTTATTGGCAAAGCGATCTTTGCATGGTGCGGATTGATTGAGAGGTTGCTTGGGATTCCTGTAGATGAACAACACATGAAGCAAAAGAGAAGGCGGAAAGATGATGACAATGTTCGTGAAGAATTCACGGTACTCTTTAAATTTGGGTAAACTACGAGAACGCTTCCGTGTGATGCCGGATAATCCAAAGGATCGAGAGATTCATTGGCATGCTCGGCGATTGTTCTAGAAATCCTTGGCTCCACGGTGTTCACCGATACATCCGGAGATGGAGTGCCAGCTATGTATCTTCGGTTTATGCGAGAATTAGGGCAACCAATGAGTATAATTGGGGAGCATTTGTTCTTGCTATGTTATATAGGCAGTTGAGCATGGGGAAATTTGAGAAGGAGAGATTAGAAATTTCGGGGCCTTTGTTGCTGCTACAGATTATGGTCCTGGTCCCATTTGCCACTTGGTCGCCCTAAAAATATTATGGAGAAGCCAAAGGAAAGGGAGGAACACGGAGATGAGGAAGATGAAGAAGTAGACTTGGATTATAACCACGTATTTGGAGCAAAGTGGTGTCTTTGGACATGAATTTGATGTTCCACATAATGCGGGTATCGTCTTGTACTCACCTCATCTATTAGCCACTTGTTTGTGTTATGCCAACTAATTTTTCTCACTTGCAAATGAACTATATAGGTACGAATATTATCGAAATCAGATTGATTTGATTCGAGAAGGTGCAATTGAATGGCAACCATATGAAGACCTTACGGATGAGATGCCCGTCAAGTACTTGATGGTACTAATTGGTGGTTTGTTAGAGTACCACTCATACATTTTTGGATTGTAGAGTTTCACTATCCAAATAGGGTGATGCGGCAATTCGGATTAAGACAAGCCATTCCACCTTCCCTCCACTTGGCGAGGTAGAGGTTCGCAAACTGCGAAAAATTAAGCATTCTGCAGAAAACCGCATAATTGGGAAGAAGTCCATGCCAAGTATGTTCAAGAATATGTTGAAGAGTATGATCGTGTCCGAGTAGGAGTAGTGCCACAGGATATTCCCTTTGATGTAGCTAGTTTACCCGATTCACGGACATTGGTTCGACAATATGGTATGTACACAGTATTCTTTGACTCTCAATGCTTAGGAGGCCTAGATAAACCTATCCCATATCCTCGAGATAGCATCGAATGGACCGGGTACATGCCCAGCGGTCCACCATTGGCTCGCATTGTAAGTGTGTGCAATATTTCCATTATTTATTTGGAATGCATTAACAATCACATGATTTAATATTTGTATTGTCGCTTTGTAGAGCCTACGTGAGATAAAGAATGCTGCATGGGGGATCAAATGTGCTACTACCAGTGGGTGCAAGAAGATAGGCAAATCTATATTGAGGTCTTGTGTAGGAAATTTGATGGATCTGAACTTGGAGCCTAGGCTGCGAAGCATGCTCGATGAGGCTAGATTGCCGCTGAAGATCGAAGATATCCCATCTGATGATGATGTTTCAGATATTGCTCACCCACCGAGCCCCGAAAGAAAGCAACTCCGATGTATTTAATGATTGGATATACTCCGGAGAGGTTTTACAACATATCTCAATGTTGGTGAAGCCATGATAGATGGAGGACGGACAACACAAGATGCAACTGAAGCTCCCAGATTTCAGTCCAGGAGTTCTTCACAAGTACTAAATTAGAATGAGAGCATATAGTGATATGATATGCTCATCTTCACCGATCTAGAAGTGTAACCGAGTAGATGTTTCTTTCCTTTTGCACAACAAAAAGTTCTGATTGTGCTTTGTAATAGGCCACACATGGGTTGTAATCCTTTCAAGCCATGTCACTCCGCATTGGCTAAGCTCATGTTGCAGCCTTCCTTGTGTAAAAGCCCAGAATGCGTGAAATGAATCAGACTTCAAAATTATGGCTGAAAACAAAGAATGGACGAATCTCTCAATGTGTGGCTCAAAATTTGATGAAAATTTTACAGAATAGTATTCATCATATGTAAGTCCTTGTGTCAAAATTTCATAAAAATCTGGACACATTTTTCAGGTTCAAATTTTTGGCCAAATTATGGCTGAAAAGCGAAGAATGGACGAATCTCTAAATGTGTTACTCAAAATTGGCTGAAAATTTCACACAATAGTAGTCATCATATTTTTGTGAAAAGGTCAACAATTGCTGGACACTTTTATTTTCTGTTCAAAATTTTGGCCAAATTTTGGCTGAACGAACAATGGTGACTCTGTCAATATTTGACTCCAAATTTAATGAAATTTTACTAGAATACTAGTCATCAGATGGTAGTCGTAGTGTCAGAATTTTGACTACGTGATGTGGTCTTCTCTTTACTTGATCTCTTCCCTTTAGATGCTATGTTCTTCCCTTGACTCAACCTCTTTCCTATGGATGATGTGCTCTTCCCTTGACTCAACCTCTTTGCTCGACTCGACGATGAGATCTGTCCTTGACTAGATGATGTGCCTAAAGGTATGACACACAAGTTAAATCAAATGTAAATAAATTGTACATATAAAACAGTACTGTATAACAAGCTTCAATACCTATTTGATTTTTGTCTCTTGTGGAACGTCGGGCCTGGTGCCCCATTCGCCTTCCTTGCATTTCATCCATGTACATGGGGATCCTTTTGTGCTGACGACGCCCACGGTTTACTAACTTCTCATTGGGAACTATAGTAGGTCCATTATATGTTGGCCACTCATTTTGGTTACCATACGGATGAAATTGCCCAGCCCAAGTGTTTGCAAGCACTTGAGAAGAGTAATACGAGTGTACTATTTCATTTTCATTCAGATTCCGATACTTGCAAACAGCAAGCACATGAGCACATGGCACACCAGTTAGGTTCGGCTTTAGGCATTCGCAAGATGGAGCATTATTTGGTTGCAAAATGACCTTGTACTTGAAGCCTTTATGAATAAAAACAACATGATCTCCATGGCGTAATGGAACCCTCTCGTGATCAACCTTGACCTCAAATATTCCAACTTCATCGCCATATGAAATAACATGCATATGTCCTGCCTTGTCACCCCTTTTCACCAAAAGTTTGTCTACCCGTTCGGACCATTGCTTTCCATCATCAACCAAGTTAAGAGCACTTCGCCTTCTTTCCACAAACCACTCCAAACACTTGAAAATGTTTCCTCCACAATCGCCACTTTGGGAGCCTTCGGAAAGCCTAAACACATTGTTTAAGGACTCGGACCCATTGCTGGTCATGATCCCCTAGCAGTAACCCCCATCCATGCATTGAAATACTTTTTCGTGTTTTTCTTTCTCATTTTATCTTCTGCAAATACTTACCGACCTTTCTAAGATATGCTATTGCATCGGGACAAGTATGTGCAATAGATGACATGCCCTCCTCAAACCTACGAGGTTTCTTTTTCTTGACGGCCCACTTGAATATTTTCAAAATGTTATCATCTCGATAAGATTTGTATAGGTTCTCCGCGACATGTTGAGAACAAAATCGATGAACACACTCACCAAAGCATCCTCATTCCAACCAATGTGTGGCTGCTTAAACACCCATTTGATTGCTTTGTGCCGATCTGAAATGACACACACGAACTTTCCAACACCAATTACCTCCCTCGAAGCCATCTCATGAACCAGCCCGGTTTGTTGCATCCTCTTTCTCCACAATGGCAAATGCAAGTGGTATTAGTTGGTTATTAGCGTCATATCCACAAGCCATTAGCAACCTTCCCTTGTACCTTCCCGATAGAAATGAAGCATCCACACTTATTACAGGTCGAATGTGAGGAACAGCTTCAATACAAGGTCCAAATGCCCAAGCCACACATTGAAATTCTCTATGCCCATCTTGCACCATGGGTTTCGATAGAAGAGTATACTTTGTACCTGGATTTTTAAGTTTAATAGCTTCGAGGAAAGGGACCAGAAGATTGTATGATCCCTCGGCTACCAAAAAGTTGTGCTATGGCCTTCTCTCTTCCACGCCACAACTTATTGTATGACGGTTTCACATTTGATAACGTTGTCCGACTAATGCTCGAACATTTTTATACTCAACTCAGGTCATCCTTGATTGCTTCACAAATCACATCAGCAATTATAGAGGCTGATAATCGAGAATGGTCAGTTCTATTTGCCGGTGCACGACAAGTGTGAGAGTAAGGACACTTTCTTATTTGCCAACATGAACCAATTTTGTTGGTGTTGCATACAACCTCCACATGCAACTATCATTGATACACTCTGCTATAAGTTTAGATTATTTGCTTGTGCTGTACTTTACTTCCAAGTTCATGTTTATGTGAAATTCACCAATTGCAATTTTAAGGTGCTCTTCGAATAAAAAATTTGAAGCTCGATAATGGACTCGCAAGATATTTCTTACATCCAAAAAACTTTCATCCGCTGTTGTCTCCCTTAGTATAGATATGTCACTAAAGGCTCTCACACCATTCTCGTCCGAGCTCCGCATGAACGGAAATGCATGGACAGGATGCACGTGCTTTGGTTACGAATCATCATCCGAACTTTGGCTAGGTGCACCATCGTAATCATGCTCATCGTCATCAAGCTCTCCAATCAAATCATCCTCATGGTCTGTATCCTCCTCATAATATGGGTCATCGCCAATGCTTGTTCGCACATTTGTCACATTAACATGACTTGAAGGTGGAGCATGTGACATGTTGAGATGAGGAGCACCTGTGATACATTCGGAAAACCACCGGCGAAGTTTTGATGTAATGAGCAATGCATTGCACTTCCATACGTTCGTTCTTGACTTTCAGTTCTTCGGATGTCCCTTGCAGTATTGACTTGGTTCAACATGTCTCCATTTGGCGAGATGCTAACATATAGCTCTATCACTTGCCATGTTGTCCGAGACTTCGTCTTCTCAAAATCATGGTCCATCCTCTTTCTTCATATATTGGAACTAATTGAAAATAGTGTGGTCCAGAGCTCCAATATCCAAGCGAGCTTGCATATTCAGGTTGTAATTGATCATCGCTAACTCCAAGTCCTCGGCATATCTCACTCTTGACATCTTCAAAAGTGGTTTCCTTGGATGCTGGAAAAGTGACTTTGGGAGGAACACTATAGTACACACCCGTGGATCCATGTTGCACTTCACCATCCACATATGCCAAGACGATTAACATGTTCTTATTTTCACCTGCTAACATGAACATGGAAGGTGTAAATATGACAACCTTACATTGATCTGCTGCGGACTATGTAAAGTTGAATTTTTGCAACCTATCAATTCTCTTAAACATATACCAATTTCAAACTGTACCACCACATGAATATTGAAACCAAATATCTAAATTGGACAAAGAACCAACAAAGATGCAAGACAACCGTAGCACAACTCTCATGTTCCAACCACGAGATGATTAGAGGATCCTAATGGTGAACGGGAATAAGAGAGATAGGGCTACCGTGATCGAGACGTCGAGTGATGGGGGCTGGTTAGCACATGGCGGCGTTGACGGGCGGCGATTCCATGCGTTTTAGGGTTTACAGCGACAAAACTTCCGTCTGCTTTGAGGAGAATGATTCAGTTTAATCTTTTTAACAGCGGCGGATCGAATCAGTTACGAGGACGGGGTTGATACTAGCGTCCGTGTCGTAACGCTGTCCATAATAACGTCCAGGTCTGGACGCTGTTCTCCTCGGCGTCCTTCCTATTTTCCAGATTTAGACCAATCCTTTCCCAGTTTCGTAATTACATGATTATTAATTATTATTAATAAAAAAATCGGTGTTGGGCTAAATCCTAAAGCCCAATTAATTATTCCATTTTTCAGAAACAACAGAAAAAATTTCCAACTGATAAACTATTATTATGTGCACTGTACACCCCCTAAAAACGTATAGTGTATAATTCCGCGTTTAGAAAGAAAAAGGTATATTGTTTTCCTGCTGAAATTAAGTCTGAAAATCCATGCAAACATATTGTACGTGATTATATGAAGAAGAAAAAACATGTACGAGCGGTTGTTTTGTGAACTCAAATTTAGTGCATATGAACCTTCGCCACAAAACAACTAATAGTCTATTATTGTATTATAAGCATTTTCTTCAAGGATATATATGTATTAGGCATGAAAAGGGAATATCAAACGGCCAACTTATGAACATGCAAATATGCACCTTCTGCAAATTGAGTAATTAGGAAACTTAGATCACCTAGAAAAACTATCGTACAGTGTACAGTGTACATCACCTGAGAAAAAAAATGTATAGTGGATATTGCTTTTTTTAGGATAGTGCATATATATGTGTTTAGGCTAAATTATATAATGTTCAGGTGCTGCAATTTCTTTTGAACATATACGTGCAAACTATAGTACATCACCATATGAACAAAAATCTCTAACCATAACAAAAATCACACCCATATTTAGACTCGATGCATGTGGAACTTCTCAGCGAAAAAAACTATATACTTCTCTCGGTAATAAAATATAAGACGTCTCTCAGATTAAATTGAACTAGAAAACGCGTCTTACATTTAGTTAGAGAGATAGTAAATATGAAAGACTACACTATGGAGCGACAAACCTATAAAGCCAATCCCACACCACAAACAAGAACTTGCAAGTTGGAGCACATTGCTATGGGAAAATTCAACACAAGCATGACCCCAGATATTACCCAAAAATGAAAAGGGTAACTCTTATTATAAAAAAACACCATTAAATGATCAACAGAATAAACTAACAGATTTTTACTTCATGCGAACTAACTTTGTTAAATACTAGCCCGCGAGTATTCACGGGCCACTTTGCTAGTTTTAAAATAACAAGCATTATATTACATATCGTCTTTGTTTCGCCATACAGGACATGATAACATGAATATATTCATTAAAAATAATGTCCTTAGCACATTGCTCCGCCACAATATGGTATCCCTCCAGGACATCGTCAAAATACCGCTCGGGCGTACGGTGCTCCTTGCCAGCGGGCGTTCCCTCAGTCATGAGCTTGGCGGGGTTCGTCTTCGCCCACTGCACTTTGACACGGGCGAAGGCCATCCGCGCACCCTCGATGCAGACTGACCGCTTGATGACGTCAAGCCGGGGGCTGGCATTGACTAGCCGCTTCACGAGCCCGAAGTAGCTGCTGGGCATGGCTTCGGCAGGCCATAGCCGGATTATTAAATCCTTCATGGCTAGTTCGGCCACCCTATGCAGTTCGATCAGCTGTTTTAGCTGATTGCTAAAGGGCACCGGATGTTTTGGCACAAGGTATTGCGACCAGAACAACTTCTCCGTCGAGCTCCCCTCTTCGGATCGGAAGAACTCCGCAGCGTCGGCAACACTACGCGGCAAATTCGCAAATGCTCCTGGAGAACTCCAAATCTGGGTTAGTAGGTATACCTCTCCTTCACATATTTGCTCTACATAATGAAGGACTTATCCGCCGTGATTCTCCTGGCCTCCTGGATTTCCTGGAGGGCGCCCTGGGCTTTCACCCGGGCATCTTGTGTGCTTTGGCGGGCCTTGGTGAGTTCGGACTCTTGATCTGCAATGTTGCGCTCCAAGGACTCGCATTTCTTCACGGCGTCCTGGAGCTCCTGCTGGACCTCATCAACTCTGGCCTCGTGTTTTTCACGGGCGGCTTGCTCCTTTCTCGCTTTCTTCTCGGCCTCGGCCAACGCCTTCTTGAGGGTCTTCACCTCGGTCACCGCTCCTAACAAATATCATGGCACTATGATCAACACAAATCATTCATCCTTTCTGGATCTACAAAAGGTCATTGCATACCTTGCTTGTCTTCTAGGTGCTTTTTTACACGGCCAAGATCTTCCTCGGCCCGCTCCAGACTCTGCTTTAGTCCGGAGACTTCGGCAGCATGATAGGTCGCAGCCAGCAATGATGCCTGCTTATTTCACATAGACATATATGGTTAGTCTCCTGCGGAAATCTTTCAATCCTCAGTCCGGCTTTTCTTTCCGAACACCGGACAGAGTATCAGGGACTACTGTCTATACTATAGCATTCTTTTTACATAAATTGCGTCACATACCTCATAGCCTGTCAGAAGGCTAGTGCAGTCTTCGGTCAGTCCGCTCTTAACGGATTGAACCCTCTCAACCACCGAACCCATAAGGATACGGTGTTCCTCAACAATGGAAGTGCCTGTAGCGCTTCTAGCAGATTATTCGGTGTCTCTGGATGGACAGAGGTCACCGGCGGAATAGGCGCACCTCCTCCTTTCGAAGGAGGCTGCTTTCCTGATTCCGGAGCCATGTGGGTCTCTGGAATGGTATTCGGCTGGGGCCCGGATTGGATATGGCCCCCATCGCCAGTCTCCATGGGGATTTTCTCCCCCCCCCCATGTGTCCGACGGCCGAGGGGTCACCCTCTGGCGCCACCCTGACGGCCTCCTGAACCTCCCCCTGGCCTGGGATGGTCCTTTGGGACAGCACCTAGGCGTCGCCCTTGACCTTGGAGAGTAAGCCGCCAGAGGTGACTTGCTGGCCATCGCCTTCGAATCCAGCGAACCCCCCGATGAGGATTGCTGGGAGTTGTCGTGGGTCGGGCTGCAGTGCATGATTCAACATGTTAAAACCATGGAATAAAGGAGCTGGATATGTGTGTGCGTCTTCGAGTACTTATTCCGCCAGGGGCTTATCCCTGGGGTGCCACTCGGAGCTACTATCAGTGTCCCCGCGGAGTTATCCGCGAGGGAAACCTTCCCCTTCTTGGACGCCTCTTCCTCCGGATGCGTGGAGGCCGTCCTTTTCTTCCTTCCCCCTTGGGGGGGGGGGAGAATTGCTTTCCTCCTCATCATCATCTTCCTCGACGGGGGAGGATTGGTTTTCGGCATCTTTGGACGTTGCGTCCGAAGTTCCTTTACGACGGAGACCGCTTCTGGTCTCCTTAGCCTTCTTCTTCGCCTTCTTCTCCAGCACCTGATAGGGCGCCGGAACCAGCATCTTCGTTGGAAGTGGGATTGCTGGGTTTTCGGGCAGCAGAGCCGGACAGTGAATCCGCTCCGCCTTCCTTGTCCAGCCCTGAAAGAACAAATAGGGAGGCTTAGATACCTTCCTTAAGTATACTAGTAAAGGGGCCACCTTGAAATACGAAAACTTACCAGACTGGAGGGATGGGCCAGGTGGTGCCCACGGTCCTCGGTCATCTTTGGCCACGACTCGTTGGACTTGAAAAGCACCTTCCAGATGTCTTCGTGCGTAGTGCCGAAGAACTATAGCAAGGTCTGGTGCTCGGCCGGATCGAACTCCCACAAATGGCAAGCCCGGCTTGGCATGGAAGGATCCGACGAACTAGCATCACCTGGATCACATTGACAAGCTTGATGTTCTTGTCTACCATGCTCCGGATGCGCGTATGAAGCGCTGTCAGCTCATCTGACGAAGACCAGTCCAGGCCCTTCTCTAGCCAGGAGGTGAGCCACGTCAGGGCTCCGGATTGGAATTCAGGAGCCGCGGCCCAGGTGGTTTCGCGAGGCTCTGTGACATAGAACCATTGTTGTTGCCACCCTTTGACGGTCTCCACGAAGGTACCTTTGGGCCATGTGACGTTGGGCATCTTGCTCACCATGGCGCCTCTGCACTCTGCATGCTGGCCACCCACCACCTTCGGCTTCACATTGAAGATCTTTAGCCACTATCTGAAGTGGGGTGGGATGCGGAGGAAGGCCTCGCACACGACAATGAATGCCGGGATGTTGAGGAAGGAGTTGGGGGCCAGTTCATGGAAATCCACCCCGTAGTAGAACATGAGTCCGCGGACGAATGGGTGAAGAGGGAATCCCAATCCGCGGATGAAGTGAGGGATGAATACCACCCTCTCATGGGGCTCCGTGGTGGGGATGATCTGCCCCTGGGCTGGAAGCCTGTGGGCGACTTCCGGGGCTAAGTACCCGGCCTCCCGGAGCTTGGTGATATCCTTCTCCTAGACGGAGGAAACCATCCACTTGCCATGCACTCCAGATCCGGACATGGGTGGAGTGCTTTCTTGAGGCGGAAAGGATGAGAACTTGGGCGCTGGAGCTCAACAATGGGTAGGTAGAGAGAGAAGGCATGGGTGGAAAAGGGTGAACCCTTATCTCCTTACATAGGCAGTGAATATCAAGCGCCTCCCCACTCGCCTTAAAATTCGCCTATTCCCCAAGGGCCGTGTAGACGGCACGGTTGGATTACCCACGCCTGTATTGGTGAGAATCCCACAATAAGGGGACACGATCTCTGCTTTGACAAAACATGCCAATAAAACCGCATCTCGAAATATGGAACGGGAGGCTAAAAACGGTTCGAAATAATGACCGGGCAGGGACGTGATGTCACGTAGAAAAGTTATCAGCAGATTGGACTCGTGAAATATTATACTCTCTGCGGTTGTGTGCGTTACTTGTTTTGCAGAGCCGGACACGTTTTTGGTGTTTGAAGGATACTTTGAAGTGATCGGAGGAGGAACCCGCCTTGCAATGCCGAAGACAATCTACGCGTCGGACACCTCGTCATTGAAGCCTGGTTCAGGGGCTACTGAGGGAGTCCTGGATTAGGGGGTCCTCGAGCGTCCAACTTGTTGGACATGGGCCAGACTGATGGGCTGTGAAGGTACAACACAGAAGACTCTCTCCCGTGTCCGGATGGGACTCTCCTTGGCGTGGATGGCAAGCCTGGCGTTCGAATATGAAGATTCCTTTCTCTGTAACCGACTTTGTACAACCCTAGTCCCCTCTGGTGTCTATATAAACCGAAGGGTTTAGTCCGTAGAGGCAATCATAATCATACAGGCTAGCATTCTAGGGTTTTAGCCATTACGATCTCGTGGTAGATCAACTCTTGTAATACTCATATTCATCAAGATCAATCAAGAAAGAAGTAGGGTATTACCTCCATCGAGAGGGACCGAACCTGGGTAAACATCGTGTCCCTTGTCTCTTGTTACGATCAACCTTAGACGCACAGTTCGGGACCCCCTACCCGAGATCCGCCGGTTTTGACACCGACAGTCGGGGACTCCTCCGAGGATATGAGTAGGGCATGGGAGGCAGCAGGGCATGGTGTGCCAACTGGCCGGTCCGTCTCTCGCGTTCTACTCTTCCTTGCCGGAGACCGCACCTTCACTTCACGGGTCCTGAACCCCGCCCGCGTACATGGAGATCGCAGATGGAGGACGTCGGTCGCCGCCGTAGAATAGGTTTAGGGTCGGGTTTCTTTTATTTTTCTTTTATTTGACATGGGAGGAGTCCGTTAAGAGAGACCTGAAGGATTGGAGTATCACCAAAGAGCTAGCTATGGACAGGGGTGCGTGGAAGCTTGCTATCCATGTGCCAGAGCCATGAGTTGGTTGCGAGATCTTATGGGTTTCACCTCTAGCCTACCCCAACTTGTTTGGGACTAAAGGCCTTGTTGTTGTTGTTGTTGTTGTTGTATAAAAGTACAAAATGTAATGAAAATCTGTCGTGTTTTCATTAATCTCGGCCAGTGTACATGAAATTTCACAATAATATAGTATATTGTAGGAGTACTAGCAAGATGCTCGTGCGTTGTACGGAACATCAAGATCTTGTGGGAAAAAAGGATGAACGAGGGAAGGCCTTATTTGCAAAGGTGGAGAGGAGTGCAGGTAAATTGTCATAGTTTCCTTCCTATCTATTAGATATAGATCGGACGACCTATATTGCATGATGGCAGGCACACCATCATCACCAACTCTGCTTTTTATAAGAGTATAGATAGATAGAGATAGATATGGAATGATGATTTGTGTTGTGTGTATAAACTTAGAAGGTTTGAACGAGACAAAGCTAACATGCGAAGTAAATAAACACATAGGGTCTACATAGACAATTTATCTTAGGCACACCGATAGTACGTCCACTACACATTCACGCATTTCACATCTTTCTACATCTACGGGAACCTACGAAAGGGTTAACATAAATTGCCTCTCTCTCTCCTTCCTGATTTTCATGGTGGTGGGCCCCTCTGACAGTGTCCTAGGCTAGGGGGGACTCACCACGTCGTCTCCCATTCTATTGGATTGGGCCGAGGACCCCCAGGGCCGTTTACTCATGGGCTAGTTCCGACAGCTCCTGCCGCATACAAGGAAGACTCCACAAGACTTGGCGCCCAAGACAAGGACTCTCCTAAACCCTAGGCCTCCGGTGTCTTATATAAACCGAGGCCAGGCTAGTCAATAGACAATCTCATATTCATTACTACAATCTCGTGGTAGACACATGTACTCTGTGAAAACAATCAAAAGCAGGACGTAGGGTATTATCTCTTCAAGAGAGCCCGAAGCTTGGTAAAACCCCGTGTCCATATTACCATCGCTCCAAGACGCCTACCTTAGGACCCCTACTACGAGATATGCCGGATTTGACACTGACATTGGTGCTTTCATTAAGAGCCTGTTAGGCAATCGTCGCCAGATCAAGGGGGAAATCAGGTGATATTTTTCTACTTAAATCTGTTCCACATAAATTAATTTCTTTGAGAGTTGTTGTTCTTGGATTGCTATTTTATTCCACAGGTTTCTCCAATGTCTTTTTCGATCTCAGACCAAATCAGGAGAATTTATGCACCGGCCACCGCCGATCATCAAAACGTCTGCGTGGCCGAGGACCGTGTGGAATCAGCGTCCAAACTAGAGCAAGACAAGCTGTCCTCGGGCCATGTTCAATCCCCCATGTCGAACAACCATAAAGCACGAACGGCCTTGTTCGGGCAGCGAGCGTGCAGGGATAATCCTCTGCCTTATTTTTTTATTCAAGTAGCGGTGTTGCCCGTCGGCCGGTTGTTACCTTGTGCATAGAGAATATTACCTATAAATGAATGCTACTCTGCAGCAATGTTCAAGGCCGCTACCTTCAATCTGGGCTAGCACGTGAAGCACTAAAACGCTTCGGAGAGCTGAAGTTACAGGGACACTGCTACTAGTGCTCCTACGATTCCACAAGGAAATACACGTTGAGGACTCCATCCAAAAATACAAATTGGTTATCGCGTCTTTCGGGGACTGATCAATCTTCGTACAAGGCGACACTGGCTCTGGCTTTTTACCTCGGATTTTAACACCTCATCGCCTGAGCAAAGAACATCAGGCTTTATTTTTCTAATTTCCTGTACTGTATATGTTAAATACACAGAGGATATTTTTCTGCTGGTTTTCATGAATTTTTCGTGTAGATTTCTCTACCAGTTACAATTTGGTCCGTCGAGCGCATCAACATGGTGGTCTATGCAGTTTCCTACATACCGGCTTCGTCCATAGTTCGGCGGACACCATGTCTGTAGCCCGGCTTGCCAGATGAACAGCAGCAACAAACAATTTTTTGCTCCTATGATTATTCAGGTTCAGGTGCAATTTTTCCATTTATTTGTTTTGTACAATTTTACACATCAACAAATCCTTTACTTCGGATTTGCCCTCTTTGAGTGCGCAGGACGACATCGTTGCTCCAGGGACCCCGACATTTTTAGGCCACTATAAAGCCGCGTCGACACGTTCTCAGAACAAGTTTGGACTGTGCTGTGCTGGCGTAATTGCCCTTCATATTTGGGCCTGCGTCGACATCTACATGCAATTAACTTACACTGCGTATTACCTAGCGCAACGACGCCTATTGAGGCCGAAGAGAGTTCGGCTCGGCGCAACCACAGGGAGATTTGGCCTTCTTTTTTCCTTTCTCCCACTATATTATTTAATTAAGCTGGCATTCGACTTCGACTGTGTCACGCGGGCACTTTGGTAGTCCGACGTCGTCGTCCCAATAGGCATAAATCGTCTCGCGTGATCACCTTGTTGGTCAAATTGCCATACCGGCATGTTCGGTTGCCTCGGGGACTTCGGCATCGCTGAGAGAGCTCTACCTCATCGAGTGTTCAGCACATAGGCCATTCTTCTTTATTACTCACTTTGCATAAACTATTAATTATGCTATCAATTTTTTATTATTACTATTATCTGCGGCTTGCACTATTTTCTGTGCACAGGTAAATGACTCGGGTTGGGTAGCGCTGTCACCTCGGCGTACCGACGTACCACGTCACCTCGGTTGGAGCGAGGGCTTCATCATCACTTTATTAACCCACGCCGGGGACCTCGGCGCCATAATGTCGGCCTGCTCCGTCCCCTCGGTCGGACTGGGGGTTCCATCCTTCCACATTGACTGCGCTATGTCGCCACTTCGGAGTGCCGAGCTCTTCGCTTCGCCGCCTCGGGACCAACTTGGGGGCTGGGACCTCGTCCCGCCACAAGCCCGAATCGCGTCATCAACACCGAACACATTAACCAGCTAAGTCGCTTTCATGCGCAAAGACTTTCAGTTTTAAATTTTGTTCGGTTCGACCAAGCATTATACTTTCTTGGCAAAAAGTTGTTTGTGAAAAATTTCCTTGTCATAATTTTGTTTGTGACACACAAATTAAGATACCCCGTTTATTTGGGGGCTTCCTTTATGAAGCTTTTCCTCTTGCATATGATTATACTTGTACGACTTCGTTCCTTGTTCGTGTATTACGCCACAATATGCACCATATTGACTTAAGTGTTCCGCAAGCTGGGTTGCCCTGCTCCTGTGTTTACACCTACGTTCCCGATTGTTCGGCTAGGGAGTAAAGGGAGCACCTCTGCGATTGTCACGATCGGGTCATCCAAGCTCGGACCTCAGACTGGGTGAAGCCGAAAGCTAGCGCTCTTATTGTTTTCAATCATGGTCGGCACACAGCGGAACTCATGATACAAAAAATCTATTGCACAAGTCTCATAGTGACAATGAGCAACCGAAGAAAGGTATCGGTGGAGGTACTATTTTCTTCGAAGATGCTTCTTACACTTTGTCAGTAATATATCATAAGTTCCCTGAGCGCGCTTTGTCTGTTATAGCCTTATGGCCTGATAGCCTGGTTATCGGAAACACCGTTGATATTCTCGACAGGTGGAGTACATAACACTTTTCGGTCCTTGGCCGAAGAGGGAGAAGCCGACGGTCGGTTAAGACACGTTTAAAGTTCGGGTGAACACAGATATGATACAAGTACTTCGGTACATACGATCATTATACATAAAAATTCTTTTACCCAAGTCACTTGGGGGCTCTTGAATTCATATGAGCCGTTTTATAATAAATGATTTCTTCCTAGTCGTTGCAAAGTCTTTTTTTCTATCACTCCTTTTTCGACGCGAGTGTGTTGTCAATTGCCGGGGAGCCTAATTTCTCTCTCAAAGCCGCTAAAGTTTAGTTTTCTAAATTGGCCTAACGAGAAGTACCCCGCCTTAGGGATAGGAGGTTGAAGCCGTAGGCTGACCCGCTTGAAGTCTTGAGATAGGATGTGTCATATTAAAGCACGACATAAGCACTTTTTTTCTAAGACCAATTTTCGGATCGATCCCGAACACTTGATCTTGTTCGGACGTCAAGTTTTTACTGACGTTTTTTGGTTTTCCAAGCTTATGGCACTTTTATACTATTTGTGTGTTTTAAACATAAGTCTTGCAGTGCAACGCCGGACACCTTTAGAGATTCGGCAAAAACATTCTCGGTGTCGGTGTACAAAAAGAGGGGTGCACTTTTGTACCCCCTATACCTGTGCACGGGTAGTCGGAGCCACGCCCACGGTCACACCAAGCAGAACAGGGGAGGTGAGCCAAGGTAAGACCGAAGCCCAAGATGATCAGAGCGACGCCAAGTCCAAGACCACAAAGAGCAGAGGGACGAAGCAGGTTCCCCCGGCAAGACCCTTGCCGGGGCAGCTCGCCCCACACCAACGGAGCGAGCCACCCTTGAGCCCACGGTCTCCAACATCACGTTGGGCCAGGGCTCGGGAGGCACCTCCATGGTGGCATGCAGATTTTTGTGAAGACAAGGAACACTCAAGGTTAGATGAGGATTAGAAGACGACGACCCTCGGTGAGATCCTTGCCGAGGAAGGCCACCAGACCCCCGGCAAGGTCCTTGCCAGGGACGACAACATGCCATGGCAAGACCCTTGACAGGCCACCCGGCAAGACGCTTGCCGGGCCACCCGGCATAAAAGGAGGCCCATGGCATACTGGAGAAGGATTCGGCTCTTTCGAACCACGCACTGACCACAGCTAGTTCGAGAGCTCAAGAACTCTCTGAAATACACCCACCAAAGCAGGACTAGGGTTTTACGCATCCTCGCGGCCCGAACATGGGTAAACGATTTTGTGCTGTCTACTAGTTCTCGCTTCACAACCCCGCGCCCCGGCAACCGTAGTAGGGATTCTTGTGATCCCATAGGTGTCGTTCCAGACCGACATCTTTGGCGTGCCAGGTAGGGGGCGCAATTGTGAGAATCTGATCTAGTAGTTAGCCCAGCAGTTCTTCGTCGCCATGGCTCCTAAGAAGAAGACGGCCACGGCGGTCGGCTCGTTGGGAGCCGAACGGCCCATGCCGGTGTGGGCGGCAGGCGATGGACCGGTCGCGAGACAGGACAGGCAGCGATCGCGAAAGCACCAAAGATCGCTTCGGTAGTCGAATCTGGCGAGCGGCGTCGTTCGTGCACCAAACGACCGGCTACACATCGCCGGATCCAAAGACGGAGCTGGGCCCCCCGCAGGCGGCGCGGGGCCCTCCAGGGGTGTCGTCATGCCTCCTACGGGTGGCGCAACGACCTCCAGGACGCCCGCACCGGCGACCACTGCGTGCTCTTCCCATGGTGTGCGCGTCGAGCAGCGTCACCGCGTTGGTGACCCTGGGCACCACCGTGGGAAGAGCCCCGTGCGTCGTCTGCAGGATGAAGAGGTTCGGCACGCCCGCCGAAGCGCTGGCAAAAATGGCACGCAGCCGCTGGGTCGTAATGGAGCTCCTTCTAACGTAGTTAGAAGTCGAAGCGCGCCGCGATCCATGGAGCTGTCGCCGCCGCCCACGCCGACAGAAGCTTTGGCGCGCGCGCAGCTGCTCCTTGACTTCCCTCCTGCGGCGGAGAAGCTTGACGAGTGGAGGGCCACCATCCGGAGCCTCATCGCCGTCGCCAACAGAGACGATCCGCGACCGACGGGACCCTCAGGGTGGCGCTCCACCGAGCCACCGCATGCTGGCGCTGGGAGGACCGGGGGAGTTGTGTCCACAGTGCACTCTCCTCCTCCTCGCCAGCCGCCGCGGGCGTCGGCCCGTCGTGACGACACTTGTGATAACATCTCCATAGCGTCGTCCGACCCGCAGACCCTCCGCGACCAGCGCCAGGTCCTTCGGGAACGATCTCACGAAGACGCTCGAACCACCGTCGAGTGCCGGCGCGAAACGCGCCACCAGTTGGACAAGCGGGCGGGACCCACTATGGACCACCGGGCACCGGGGGGCTCCGACGGCCTACCTTACAAGGTGGGCTGCCCGGCCTTTACCCGTGAGTTGCGGCAGTTCCAGTGGCCGTCCCACCGCATGTTCAAGCCCGACGTCAGCGAGAAGTACACTGGCAAGACCCATCCGTCCGAGTTCCTCAGCATCTACACCATCGCGATGCTGGCTGCTGGGGCTCGCGGCGAGAAGGTGCTTGCCAACTATTTTCTGCTGGCGCTCAAGCCCAATGTGATGTCTTGGTTGATGCACTTGCCGGTGGATTCCATTTCTTCTTGGTCGAATCTGTGCCATGAGTTCGTTGGCGCCTTCACAGGAGGCCACCAAGCTCATGGCCAGGCCAGTGATATGCATATCATTCCCCAGAAGGAAGGGGAAACCCTGCGCAAGTACATCCAGAGGTTCAGCCGGGTGCAGTACAACATCCCCGACGTTCATCCCGCCGCTGTGATTAGCGCATTCCACCAGAATGTTCGCAATTGCAAGGTGCGCGAGGAGCTGGCGATGACCAAGGTTAAGGATGTGGCTGAGCTCTATGGTCTGGCTGATAGATGCGCCCGGGCTGAAGAGGGAAGGAAGTACCCCAGCAAAGACGCCGGCGCGGAAACCGACTCTACCGATGAGGACGCCGCTACCCCAACGAAGAAGGGCCAGCGTCGCAACAGGAAACACAAGGGCAAGGCCGTGCTTGCCGTTGAGGGATCTGACGACACCGGTGCCGGCAAGAAGGCCAAGGCAGGCGCTCCCGACAAAGAGGTTGCCAGGTGCGCCGCCTGCCGGGCCTTAGCGGCTACCGACAAGCCAGGGAGCTCTGACAAGCAATACTGCAAGATCCACGGCAACAAGGGCCACGACCTCCAGAACTGCCGACAAGTCGAGCTGCTTGCTGAGAAGCAAAAGGCTGAGTATGAGAGGCAGGACAAGGAGAAGGACCAGGATGGTACTGAGGGATCCGGCAAGAAGCGTGGCCGCCAAGGAGGCCGCCCCGGCAAGGACAACCAGCAAGAGAGGCCTGCCCGGGGCCGTGACAAGAAACAAGAAGATGATGATCACGACGAGGACAACGAGTCTGGTGAGCAAGGGTTCCAGAAGGCCTTGGAGGCCATGTGCGTCGATGGCGGCGCCTCGCTGCATACCTCTCACCGCCAGCTCAAGCAATGGGCGCATGAGATTACAATGAACAGAGCCGCTGCTCGACGCTCGAAGCCGCTGAAGTGGTCCAAAGACGCCTCATCTTTGATGCCAAGGACCACCTGACCGCACTACCGCGGTCGGTGTTTGCCATTGTTGGTCTCACCAACGATACGCAACCTCGGGGTGAACAAGATGTTGGTTGAAGGCGGGGCCGGCCTGAACCTGATCTCGCCTGTCGTGATCAAAAGGTTGCAAATCCCTGATGGAGACCTCAAGGAAACGGGCACGTTCCAAGGGGTCAATCCGGGGAGGAGCCAGCCGAAGGGAAAGGTCACACTTCCCGTGTCGTTTGGAGGAGAGTTGAACTACAGGACGGAGAGGATCGTCTTCGACGTGGCAGAGATCCCCTTACCCTACAACGGGATCCTCGACCGCCTGGCACTAGCCAAGTTCATGGCGGCGTCACACTACGCCTACAACATGCTAAAGATGCCCGGGCCGTTGACCATCATCTCCGTCCCCTCCGACAAGAAGGACGCGCTGATCTGCACCGACCAACTCTACCGATAAGCAGTTGCAGCAGCTGCCGTCAAGGCACCTGCTCCTGCCGCTGAAGGCCCGGGAGGAAAGAAGAAGCCCGGCAAGAGCTCTCGCACCCACTCCGGCAAGCGCACATCCTCGGAGTGTTGTGCTACCGTCGAGGACGTGCCAGAGAGCTCTACCGGCAAAAGCAAGAAATCCAGAGCCGAGCCATCGTAGACCAAGAAGGTGTCCACCAAGGAGGATGGCACGGGAGGGGCCTTCACCATAGGCTCCGCCCTCGACAGCAAATAGGAAGGCGCGCTCGTCCCTTCCTGCGAGCGAATATCGACGTGTTTGCGTGGCAAGCATCTGACATCCCCGGTGTTCCCAGGAAGGTGATTAAGCACCACCTAGCTGTGTGCCCTCATGCGCGACCCGTCAAGCAGAAGGCCAGAAAGCAGGCTCTGGAGAGGCAGGAGTTCATCACAGAGGAGATCAGGAAGTTGGAAGCGGCAGGTTTGGTGAGAGGGGTGCTCCACCCGACGTGGTTGGCCAATCCGGTAGTGGTGCGCAAGGCGAATGGGAAGTGGAGGCTGTGTATTGATTACACAGATATCAATAAGGCTTGTCCTAAGGACCCCTTCCCGTTGCCGCGCATCGACCAGGTTGACTCCACAACCGGGTGTGATCTGTTATCATTCCTCGTCGCCTACTCGGGCTACCACCAGATCTTCATGACAAGAGAGGATGAAGAAAAGACAGCGTTCATCACCCCATGTGGTACATATTGCTTTTTACGGATGTCTTTCGGGTTGAATAGCGCTGGCTCAACATTTGCAAGAGCAGTCCAAATTGGTTTTGAACCTCAACTCCATAGAAATATGGAGGCCTACATGGATGACATAGTGGTCAAAACCAAGGACGGGCCAACTCTTGTGCAAGATCTGGAAGAGACATTTGCCAACCTGCGCAAGATCAACCTCAAGCCGAACCCTGAGAAGTGTGTCTTCGGCTTTCCATCTGGCAAGCTTCTCGGGTTCTTTTTGTCGTAGCGCGAGATCGAGGCAAACCCAGACAAAATCAAGGCTATTGAGCAGATTGAGGCGCCCAAACGGATCAAGGATGTGCGTCGGCTCACCGGCTGCGTTGCCGCCATGAGCCGATTCATCCCCAAGTCCGGCGAGCGCGCCCTTCCTTTCTTCAAAATCTTAAAGAAGGCAGGCCCAATGGAATGGACCCCAGAAGCCGAGGCAACATTGCAGGATATGAAGAAATACCTTTCCTCCACGCCAATACTGGTTGCGCCTAAACCACAAGAGCCGTTGCTGCTGTATCTGGCGGCGACGAATCAAGTGGTCAGCGCCGCGCTAGTGGCAAGCCCAAGATTCCCCTGGCAGGGCCTGGTGCCAGCAAGGCGAGACCCCCGGCAGAGTTTGATGCCGCCAAGGCAGTGCCCGCGTAGTCAAGTGAGGTGGTGCAGAAGAAGAAGATGATGCAACACCCGGTTTACTTTGCCAGCTCCCTCTTGCAGGGAGCTAGATAAAGGTACTCCGGTGTGCAGAAATTGCTCTTCGGCCTTCTTATGGCCTCGAGGAAGCTGCGTCATTACTTCCAAGCCCACGAGATCACTGTCGTCACCCGCCTCCTGTTGCAATGGATACTGCATAACCCAGATGGAACCGGAAGGATCGTGGAGTGGGCCTTGGAGTTATCAAGTTTCGGTTTGAAATTTGAAAGTACCTCGACAATTCAGAGCAGTGTCTTGGCGGAGTTCATTGCAGACTGGACCTCAACTCTTGACGAAGAAATCTAGGAGACCACTCTCCCCGGCAAGGAGGCAGATCGCGACTGGATCATGTACTTTGATGGAGCTTTCTCGCTACAAGGCGCCGGTGCCGGTGTGCTGCTCGTCGCACCTACCGGGGAGCTCCTCAAGTACATGATCCAGATGCACTTTCCTCGAGAGATGTCCACCAACAACACTGCTGAGTACGAGGGATTGCTTGCCAGTCTCAGGATCGCGGCGGACCTCGGGGTTAAGAAGCTCATTATCGGTGTCAAAACCGGCGGATATCGGGTAGGGGGTCCCGAACTGTGCGTCTAGGCGGATGGTAACAGGAGACAAGGGACACAATGTTTTTACCCAGGTTCGGGCCCTCTCGATGGAGGTAAAACCCTACTCCTGCTTGATTAATATTGATGATATGGGTAATACAAGAGTTGATCTACCACGAGATCAGAGAGGCTATACCCTAGAAGCTAGCCTATGGTATGATTGTTGTTCTTGTTGTCCTACGGACTAAACCCTCCGGTTTATATAGACACCGGAGGGGGCTAGGGTTACAGTAGTCGGTTACAAAGAAGGAGATCTACATATCCGTATTGCCAAGCTTGCCTTCCACGCCAAGGAAAGTCCCATCCGGACACGGGACGAAGTCTTCAATCTTGTATCTTCATAGTCCAACAGTCCGGCCAAAGGTTATAGTCTGGCTGTCCGGATACCCCCTAATCCAGGACTCCCTCAGTAACCCCTGAACCAAGCTTCAATGATGACGAGTCCGACGCGCAGATTGTCTTCGACATTGCAAGGCGGGTTCCTCCTCCGAATACCTCATAGAAGATTTTGAACACGAGGATCGTGTCCGGCTCTGCAAAACAAGTTCCACATACCACCGTACAGAGAGTAATATTTTCACAAATCTAATCTGCTGACGTATTCTGTAGCGTGACATCACACCACAGCCAAGCCTTTATTCAAATCGGTTTTTACTACCAACTTCAGCGCGTTTCACGAGGCAGTTTCCTTGGCACGTCTCGTCGAAGCAGAGATCGTGTCCCCTTATCACGGGATTCTCATCAATACGAACGTGGGTAACCCAACCGCGCCATTGATTACGGCGCTTGGGGGATAAGCGAGTTTTACCAAGCTGGTGGGGACGCATAGTTTCGTCCGCCCATATAAGGGGATAAGGATTCACCTTTTCCATCCATGCCTTCTTCCTCCTTAGCTCATCCATTTTCGCACACCCGAGCTCCAGCGCCCAAGTCCGCATTTTCTTCCTCAACCTTCTCCAACCATGTCTGGAGCGGGAGGCAGGTGGACGGTTTCCTCCGTCATGAAGGGACACATCAAGAAGCTGAGGGGAGCCGGATACCTACCCGACGATATCGCGCACCGGCTCCCAGATGCGGGGCAGCTCATCCCCACCCCCAGGCCCCACGAGAGGGTAGTGTTCCTTACCCATTTCCTCCGCGGATTGGGATTCCCTCTCCACTCATTCGTCCGGGGGCTCATGTTCTACTACGGCCTGGATTTCCACGATCTGGCCCCGAACTTCATCCTCAACATCTCGGCGTTTATCGTTGTGTGCGAGGCCTTCCTCCGCATCAAGCCCCACTTCGGCTTATGGCTGAAGACCTTCAATGTAAAACCGAAGGTAGTGGGCGGCTGGCAGGCGGAGTGCGGAGGCACCATGGTGGGCAAGATGCCCAACGTCACATGGCTCGAGGGCTCCTACGTGGAGACCATAAAGGGGTGGCAATTGGGGTGGTTCTACATCACCGAGCCGCATGACCCCAAATGGGCAGCGGCCCCCTAGTTCCGATCCGGAATCCCCACGCGGCTCACCTCCTAGCAAGAGAAGGGCCTGTCCTGGGGTAGTTCGGGAGAGCTGACCGGACTCCAAACCTGTATCAGAAACATGGTGAGCAAGAAGCTCAAGCTTGTCAACATAGTCCAGGTCATGCTCATCCGCCGGATCCTCCCGTGTCAACAACGGGCGTTCAACATGTGGGAGTTCGACCCGGCCCAGCACCAAACTCTGAGCAAGCTTTTTTACACCACACACGAGGATGCTTGGATGGTGCTATTCAAGGGCGCCGAGGTCCCCCCTCCCCTTACCGAGGATCGTGGATTCAGCGCAAAGCGCCAAGCCAGCGCGGTAAGCTGTTTTACCTCTTATAGGGTATTCATTTTCATAGTTTAGCTATGTGCGGGATTTGATTTTCCACGCCTTTGACAGGATTGGGTGGAGACGTCGGGGCAGATTGATTGTCCGGCCCCTCTGCCTGAAGGCCCAACAGACGCCCGCTTAGCGGAGCTGCTGGTTCCGGCACCTTACGTGGTGCCGGAGAAGAAGGCCAAGAAGAAGGCCACGGGAACCCGAAAGAGTTCCCGGCACCCGGTGGTGTCAGACTCATCATCCGATGACTCCGGGGCGCACTCCTCCCACGAAGATGAGGAGGAGGAAAATGAAGCTCCCTCCCCTCCAGCGGGGGGAGAAAAGAAAAGGAAGGCGGCCACAACTGGGGAGGCCGGAGGGTCCAAGAAGGGAAGGACTCTCCCTCCGGACTATTCCGCTACCGTCGCCGACAGCGAAGACGAGTGGCCACCCATGGCCAAGCCCCTGGCGATATCGTAAGTATTCGGACACCAGAGTAACTCGTGGCACCGTTTAATTGCACAGCTTCTCCTAACGCCGGACACGGTTATGCAGTCCGTCCCGGGCCCGCATCAACGTATCTTCGTCGAGCGGTTCTTTGGACCCGTCGGCCATGAGCAGTGGAGGATCACTTCCAACTGCCTCCTCCCCTCGCCCTACGGACAACGTCGAGGTGTTGTCTCAAAGGGCACCAAGCCGAGGGGAGGTAGTCCTAGAGGCGCCATGAGACGACCTTCCGGACTGCAGGCGCAAAGGGAGCAAGGCTCCCAAGGGCTCCAAGTTCGGCCCCGGGCCGAACACCGCACCGGAACCTCAAGTGGTTCTGGACTCTGGCAGGCGGCCCCCCACTAAGAGGGGCAAGCCTGCCGTGTCGGTGACCTCCGTCCAACCGGAGGCACCGGATAATTTGCTGGAGGTGCTTAACGGCGCCTCCATCGACGAGGAGCACCGTACTATTATGAGTGCGATGATCCAGAAGGTTCAGTCCACCAAGAGCGGACTGACTGAAGCATGTGCCAGCCTTCTAATAGGCTTTGAGGTATGTATATAGAATATATGAAAATATTACCACATAGACAGTAGCCCCTGATGCTGTGTTTGGTGTTCGCAAAGAAAAGCCGAATTGAGGATCTAAGAATATCTGCAGGAGGCTAACATAAGTATGTCGATATGGGTATGCAGGCTGCGCTGCTGACCTCTGCCACACTGACTGCGGAGGTCGATGCGTTGAAGCAGAGCCTCGAGCGGTCCGAGAAAGAGCTCGGCCTTGCCAAGAAGCAGCTCGAGGAGAAAGAAGGTAAGTAATACCTTGTGTAAGTATATAAAAAAAGATGCGGTTGCAAAAATGACAGGATCATCGTGGCTATGGCAGGGGCCACAACCGAGGTGGCGACCCTGAAGCAAGCGCTGTCCGAGGCCGAAAACAAAGCGGCTGCGGAGCGTACCGAGCGAGGGAAACAGGAGGCGCGGGTGGAGGAGATGCAGCAAGAGCTCCAGGCTCTCGTGAAAAAACACGAGAGTTTGGAGCTTGACTCGAAGACGCGAGAGTCCGAGCTTGCCTCGGCCCTCAAGAGCGCCAAGCATGCCAAGGCCGAAGCCCAAAAGGCCCTCCAGGAAATTGAGGAGATGAAGAAGATAGTGGCGGGTAAGGCATTCATTATGCAAAGCAAGCTTGTGAAAGTAAATTACTTGTTACTTACCCGAGTCCGGAGCTCTCCAGGAGCATTAGCAGATTTTCCATGCAGTGTGTCAGACGCCACAAAGCACTACTGAGCCGAGGAGGGGAGCTCGACGGAGAAGGTGTTCTGGTCTCAGTATACTGAGGCCGAACATCCGGTGCCCCTAAGCGACCAGCTGAAGCAGTTGGTCGAGCTCCATTAGGCGGCCGAACAGGCCATGAAGGGTCTGATAGTCCGGCTGTGGCTCGAGAGGCCATGCCGTGGAACTACTTCAGCCGGTGAAGCGGCTTGCGGATGCCTCGCCCTGGCTTAAGGTCATCAAGCGCCCGCTCAGCATCGAGGGCGCCATAGGGCGCTTGCCCGTGTTAAAGTACACTGGGGCAAGATGGACGCTGAGAAGCTGGTGAAGGATGGGCCACCGCAGGGCAAGGAGCATCGCCGCCCTGAAATGTACTATGATCCTGAAGGGTGCCCGCCTTGTGGCGGATGAATGTGCCAAAGATGTAATTTTTTAGTGAACTCGCATTTGTGATCCTGTACGCTGAAAACTTGTTCATATGCGCTATGCAACGCTTGTTTGAATTTAAAATATTACCTTCTGTGCGGCCGTTTATGAAATCTGAGAGATGGTGAGTCATCGGCTTCTGCCCCCGAGCCACGAGTGCTGGGGTGTTCGGGATAAACCTGAGCACTCTTTTTCCCATTCTTGGGTCCTTCGACGGAGGTGCTCAGCACAACAAACAAGGCAATCGGACTATAATGCTTTATCACTCTCACTTAGCCATAGAATTCTATAATTTTAAATTTTTGCGAAGCCCCTAGTATTCGGAAGACCGAGTTCGGGGCGCTATCCACGCCTAAGCTGGACACAGCCGACTCCTCGCCCTAAGCGGCATGAGTCTTTAGGGACTCGAAACCTCTCGAACAGCGACCAGCTCTCGCCTTATCATGACAGTCAGTTTTAGCTTTCTCTACTGAGGTGCTTAGCCCAGCTGAACCGGGGCACAATCACAGTAGTTCTCCCAGTGCCACCTTAGCCGATATAATGGAACGTAAGGTACCAAAACGTGGGAGCCGGGAAACTCAACTATTGACCCAAGACATGATTCGGAGCCGATGCATATAATGCTATAAGTTCGGGGTGCCGCACTTGTGAAAGTGTTCGGACTTCTCACACCATATTGTGGGATACTTAAGCCCCTGGTGTATTGGCCGTACCAAAGTGTACGGGTGCAAAATATCATTAATGAACATATATACATAAAAAGAGAATGCAATAATAGACTGAAGCTATGCATTGTTTATTCAAAAAGGTGCATTAAAGCAGAACGATACAAGTAGTGCGATAGGCAAAAAGTCGGACTATTTGACATGTCCCCTTTGGGGCAAGCTGCGGTATGATAATCAAAGCAGGTATTTTGCTCGTTATAGAGACCACCTGGGAGTTCCATGATGTGACGTAGCCTTCCGCCCCCCTGGTTCTTGCATCGTGTGCTCGGCAATTGTACTGCCGGACAAGGCTTCCAGAGAGTAAGGTCCTGAAAGTGAGAGCAAATCAATAAAGTAGGAAGCCCCTAGTGCGGTTGAGCCGCGTTTTGGGGCGTGCCATAGTCGTGCCCCTCCCCCTATGCCCATGGTATTTTCAGAGCGTAGTTATGTACACGTGGCACGGCTTTCGCCGTTTGGCTGGGGCTGGGGTTGGGGCCACATTGCTATGCTTGCTCGGATCGTGCCAGGCGGTCTTGATATAGATTAGTCCGAGCGCGCTTGACGGTGTCCGGACGTTTGATCGCCGGACTGGAGAATTGCCTTGAAAGGCTGCTTTGCACTTCTGCTGCGAGGGCCGCAGTGTGCTCCTCCGTTCGGAGAGAGCGCTTTGTGTTTCCATTGACTGTGATGACCCCCCGAGGCCCTGGCATCTTGAGCTTGAGGTATGCATAGTGCGGCACCGCATTGAATTTTGCAAATGCGGTTTGTCCGAGTAGTGCATGATAGCTATCATGAACGGGACTATATCGAAGATTAACTCCTCGCTCGAAATTATCCGGGGATCCAAAGACCACTTCTAGTGTGACTGAGCCTGTGCAATGGGCCTCTACACCTGGTATGACACCTTTAAAGGTCATTTTTGTGGGTTTAATCCTTGATGGATCTATACCCATCTTTCGCACTGTGTCCTGGTAAAGCAGGTTCAGGCTACTGCCGCCGTCCAGAAGGACTCGAGTGAGGTGAAATCCGTCAATGATTGGGTCTAGGACCAATGCGGCGAATCCGCCATGGCGGATACTAGTGGGGTGGTCCTCGCGATCGAAAGTGATCGGGCAGGAGGACCATGGGTTGAACTTTGGGGCGATCGCTCCAACGCCAGATATCGTCCCTTTAACGCACGCTTCCGCTCCCACTTGGGGATATGGGTTGCGTATATCATGTTCACCGTTGTGGGGGGAAACCCTTCTGTCCTCCGTTGTTCGGCGGTCGGGGCTCTTCCTCGTCATCGCTATGTAGCCCCTTGTCCTTGTTTTCGGCATTTAACTTGCCGGCCTGCTTGAACACCCAACAATCCCTGTTGGTATGGTTGGCTGGCTTGTCGGGGGTGCCGTGTATTTGGCATGAGCAATCGAGTATACGGTCCAAACTGGACGGGCTCGGAGTACTTCATTTGAATGGCTTTTTCCGCTGACCGGGCTTGGAGCCTCTGAATCCAGCATTAACTGTTGTATCCTCAGTATTGTTGCTGCTAATGCGGCGCTTGTGTTTGTTGCGACGTGACCTGCCATTGCTGTCCTTGGTATCTAAAGTACCAGGGTTCTTTGATATGTTATTGCTGCGAGCCAGCCAGCTGTCCTCTCCCGTGCAAAAGCGGGTCATGAGTGTCGTGAGGGCTGCCATAGATTTCGGCTTTTCCTGGACAAGGTGCCGGGCAAGCCACTCGTCGCAGATGTTATGCTTGAAAGCTGCTAGGGCCTCTGCATCCGGACAGTCGACGATTTGATTTTTCTTAGTTAGGAACCGTGTCCAGAATTGCCTGGCCGATTCCTCTGGCTGTTGAATTATGTGGCTCAAGTCACCGGCATCTGGTGGTCGCACATAAGTGCCCTAGAAGTTATCGAGGAATGCGGCTTCCAGGTCCTCCCAACAGCCGATGGATTCTGCTGGCAAGCTGTTGAGCCAATGCTGAGCTGGTCCTTTAAGCTTGAGTGGGAGGTATTTGATGGCGTGTAGATCATCGCCACGGGCCATGTGGATATGGAGGAGATAGTTCTCAATCCATACCGCGGGATCTGTCGTACCATCGTATGATTCGATATTCACGGGTTTGAAACCCTCTGGGATTTGATGATCCATTACTTCATCTGTGAAGCATAGCGGGTGTGCGGCGCCTCTGTACTGGGCTATATCACGACGCAGCTCGAATGAGTTTTGTCTGCTGTGTTCGGCCCGGCCGGATTTACTTTTATTGTATCCGGCGTGACGGTTGTCGTCTCATGTGGTGGGGCACCCTCGTGATCCGTACATCGATCTTGTTTGCTTTGCTTTGTCCTCCAATATGTCTTGCAGGTCCAGCGCACTTCCCCGTGCCTTGGTGTTTTTTGAGTGACGCCAGGGTGCGGCTTGAGCTGTGGGCCGAGAAGCCTCTCTGTCGCGGCCACGAGGTGGCCGATCAGCCGCGTCATACGCTGGAGATGTGGGTTTTAATGCTTCCTCCTCTAATCGGGGTAGCAACCTGCGCTTTGGGTAGCTCTTGGAGGGGCGTTCGAGTTCATATTCCTCGGCCGCAAGGACTTCAGTCCATCTGTCAGCTAGCAGGTCTTGATCAGCTCTAAGCTGCTGCTGCTTTTTCTTAAGGCTATTTGCTGTGGCCATAAGCCGGCGCTTGAAGCGCTCTTGTTCGACGGGATCCTCAAGCACGACAAATTCGTCGTCGTCGAGGCTTGCCTCCTCTTCGGAGGGAGGCATGTAATTGTCATCCTCTACCTCTTTATCTCCGCTCTCTCAAGAGGGCTGGCTTCTCCATCCTCATGCGCTGAATCTTGCTGGAGGGAGTTGTCTTCGGCACTGCCTGGGTGTTATTATCTCCTGTGCCGGTATCACCGTTTTTGCTTTGGCGGGACTTAGAGCGGCGCCGCTGACGCCGGCGCTTAGGTTGCTTCTTGGAGGGGTCATCCCCCGCTGTTCCGTCGCCATTGCCCTCTTTGGGTGTGTACACCATATATATATCATATGACGAGGTGGTTGTCCAGTGCCCTGTGGGCGGTGGTTCCTATTCGTCTCCTGCATCGTCGTCCATACCGTCGATGTCTTCGGAGTCGAAGTCGAGCATGTCGGTCAAATCATCGACAGTGGCTACATAGTGGGTGGTGGGTGGGCATCGAATTTCTTCGTCATCCGCATCCCAATCCTGCCGGTCATAATCCGTCCAGGACTCTCCTGACAAGGAGAGAGACCTTAGTGAATTCAGTATATCGCCGAAGGGCGAGTGCTGGAAGATATCCGCGGCGGTGAACTCCATGACCGGCGCCCAATCGGATTCGATTGGCAGGGGCACGGATAGCTCGGAGTCTGGAGGAGAGTCCGGCAATTTGGAGTCACGGGCCTCGCGAAGGGCGAGGCTGGTATTCAGCTCGATCGTCGTTGAGGCTGTGGCCTCCGTGGCGGGGTCCAACCACCCATCCATGGATGGCGCAATTGGCTCCGAATTAAGGGTCAGAGCAGTTGCAGATGCGATCTCCTGCACATTGTCCGGTGGTAGAGCTAAATCATGCCCATCGTGACAGTGCGGCGCACTTGGCAAGGGCTCGAATCCATCGAAGATCAAGTCTCCGCGGATGTCGGCCGTGTAGTTTAAGCTTCCAAACCTGACCTGATGGCCATGGGCGTAGCATTCAATCTACTCCAGATGGCCAAGCGAATTGGCCCGCAGTGCAAAGCCGCAGAATACAAAAATCTGTCCGGGGAGAAAAGTCTCACCCTGGACTGCATCACTAACGATGATCGACGGAGCCATCAAGCCTGATGATGACGACACAGAGGAACTCTCAATGAAAGAACCAATGTTGGTGTCAAAACCGGCGGATCTCGGGTAGGGGGTCCCGAACTGTGCGTCTAGGCGGATGGTAACAGGAGACAAGGGACACGATGTTTTTACCCAGGTTCGGGCCCTCTCGATGGAGGTAAAACCCTACTCCTGCTTGATTAATATTGATGATATGGGTAATACAAGAGTTGATCTACCACGAGATCAAAGAGGCTATACCCTAGAAGCTAGCCTGTGGTATGATTGTTGTTCTTGTTGTCCTACGGACTAAACCCTCCGGTTTATATAGACACCGGAGGGGGCTAGGGTTACACAGAGTCGGTTACAAAGAAGGAGATCTACATATCCGTATTGCCAAGCTTGCCTTCCACGCCAAGGAAAGTCCCATCCGGACACGGGACGAAGTCTTAAATCTTGTATCTTCATAGTCCAACAGTCCGGCCAAAGGTTATAGTCCGACTGTCTGGATACCCCCTAATCCAGGACTCCCTCACTCATCGTCAGGGGTGACTCGCAGCTTGTTGTCAGGAAGGTCAACAAGGATTACCAAAGCCCATTGATGGAAGCCTACGTAGATGAAGTCAGGAAGCTGGAGGAGCGCTTTGACGGTATCCAAGCGGAGCACGTCCCCTGAATGGAAAACGACACCACCGATTACCTGTCAAAGCGTGCTGCATTCAAGCTACCTGTGGAACCAGGTACCTTTTTGCTCCGGCTAACTCAACCATCTGTCAAACCATCAACGGGGCAGAACAAGCGGAGGAAGTTAGGTACCGGCAAGTACTTTCCTACCGAGCCCCACAGGGCTGCGGCAAGAAGTCTTGTGACGCTGAGCCTGCCCAAGAGCAACTGGCTCCGGCAGGGCGTCAAGCCTTGGCTGTAGAGACAGCCGCTCCCATGGCGGAAGAAATGCCTTTAGTCCTTGCCGTCGAGCCCCAGGCTCCGGCATGGGCGCAACATACCGTCCAATTCCTCCAAACAGGGGAGCTTCCTGAGGAGCAGGAAGAAGTGGAGAAAGTAGCCCGTTGGTCTGCCCTGTACCGGTTCGTCGATGACATCCTGTACGGGAGAAGGCCGAACGGCGTGAAATTGAAGTGCATCCCCCGGGAGGAAGGACTGGAGCTGTTGGCGGAGATACATGGAGGCATATGTGGCTCCCACATAGGATCGAGGGCTCTTGCCGGAAAGGCGTTTCGGCAAGGTTTCTTCTGGCCCACCGCTCTCCAAGATGCGACGACACTAGTAACCAAGTGTGAAGCGTGTTAGTTCCATTCAAAGAAGCTTCATCAACCAGCCCAAGCCCTTCAAACGATCCCTCTCTCCTGGCCATTCTCGGTCTGGTGGCTCGACATACTGGCCCTTTCCCCTGTGCTGTCGGGGGCTTTGAGTACTTGTACATTGCAACCGACAAGTTCACAAAGTGGCCGGAGGTGGAAGTAGTGAGAAAGGTGACTGCTCAGTCAGCTGTCAAGTTTTTCAAAGGACTGGTCTGCCGTTTTGGTGTGCCAAACAGAGTCATCACCGACAACGGCACACAGTTCACATGCCACACCTTCATGCAATACATTCAAGACCTCGGCAGCAAGGTCTGTTTTTCTTCCGTAGCACACCCACGAGCAACGGCCAAGCGGAGAGGGCAAATGCTGAAGTGTTGCGAGGCCTAAGGACAAAGACTTTTGACAAGCTGCGCAAGAGAGGAAGGCGCTGGATTGATGAATTGCCGACGGTTCTTTGGTCGATCAGGACGACGCCAAATCGAGCCACCAGCCAGACACCTTTTGCCCTGGTATACGGGGCAGAAGCAGTTCTCCCCACGGAACTCATATACGGGTCACCTCGAGTGCTCGCTTATGATGAGCTTAAGCAAGAGCAGTTGCGCCAAGATGACACAATGCTCCTTGAGGAAGATTGTCTTCGGGCGGCTGTGAGAGCAGCGCGCTACCAGCAAGCCTTGCGCCGCTACCATAGCCGCAAGGTTCATGCCCGAAGCTTTGAGGAAGACGACCTTGTTCTTCGGCGCATTCAATCGGCCAAGAATGCCAACAAGTTGACGCCAAAGTGGGAAGGCCCTTATCGGGTAATACGAGTCACCAGGCCCGGCGAAGTCCACCTGGAGACTGAAGATGCTGTCCCAGTGAGCAACTCCTAGAACATCGAGCATCTTCGCAAGTTTTACCCGCAAAGCGCGGCTTGCCGGGCCTCCCTCCAAGCCACCTTTTGTACAAGCATTGCCGGCAAGGCATGTAACCCTTCGTACAAAGCCAGGCGTTGACCCTGAGCATAAATAAATGAAGCGCTGGCACCCTAAGTCATAGCATGCATGCTAGGTCGAGTCTCTTCCTTGGTTAGGGTTGATAGTGCTCGGCAGCGACTAACCCCTAGCTTAGAGGTCGAGTGCGCGTCTATCTGCTTCTTTTCTGTCCTCCTTTGGTTCACAGGGCACATGAGCACTTCTGCTGAGCTACTTGGAAGAAAGGAAACGGACTGGCGTCCTGACCCCGACAAACCAGAGTTGCCGGGGGCTGCAAAGCACAAGGATCCAACCGCGGAAAGATGAGGTTGCCGGGGGCTGCAGATCCAGATAAGTCTTTCATCCACTGTCATGCATTTCAGAACGGAAATGGGGCATGTGAAACCTCATTTTATCCCTAGGCTACTGTGCTCCCCTTCTTTCCTATACCTAAGGATTATTTCCTAGGTCTGGGTTTGGTTGTAGCCGCGGCGGCAAGGAGGTAGAACGAGGAACCTAATGCCCACTTCATCCCTGCCTCCGCCAAGAGCGCGAGAATGGTCGAGTGAAGTGAGGGGGACGACAAGGCCTGTTGCCGGGTGAAAATGATTATTTTAAATAAATAACAAGGATTCGCTCCTTGTCGTGGGGTCTACCCACAAACAAAAATCCGGCAAGCATCCCTTTTTCATTAAAAACATCCCATACAGGTACAGTTCATATGGAATGAAAAACATGAGCAAGGGGATTACAAGTTCTAAATTTAACAAGGCCCGAAGGCTTACTGATTAAAAAAGAGGTAAGATGCCCGTGATCCCTTTCTTGTCCCTCTCCTCAGGAGGCGGGTCAAGGAGGCGAAAGGGCAAAAGGGGCGCCTAGGCGAGCTACGAGCAGCAGAAAGCACCAAGAGAACACCTCGGTGACCGCCCAGGGGCGGGCCGGTGATGACGGTGCTGGGAAAGGAGCTGGAAGACGAGGCGGCAGGACCGGCAGTACGCGATGAAGGCGTTGGTGCCCGTGTACTCCAAGTTGATGGCCTTGTCGCCCGCCCTCTTCCTCTTCTGCAGCCTCCCGACGCCAGCCCCCCAAAGAGACGGCCCCGAGAAGTTCAAGGAGCTGGCCCCACCCCGGCAAAACTCTGCCGGAGGAGCGGCCAGGTGCAGATGCTGCTGCTGCCGCACCCGCCCAGGCGCGGGGCGTCCGATGCCTAGTCGGACTCGTCCCTGCCGTCTGCCCCGCTGTCCTCCTCATCACTTTCGCTGGAGGAAGAGCTTCCATCGGAGGAGCTCTCCACGCAGCACTTCAGGCGAGTCCCGAAGTCTCCAAAGACCTTGACGGAGAGTAGGTCGTCCTCCATTAATTTGAAGTAGAGGACGAGCCCCGCCATCAGGTTGTGGATGCGAGCGAACGTCTTCCACCCACGGCGGAGGTACATGACCCGAGGAGCCGGGAAGTCGATGTCGACCCGCGTGCCCCCATTCCCGCAACCCCTCATGTGCAATCTGAGGGATTGGGGCGGGTCATGCTCCATCTCCCAAGCGAACGGGCGGGAAGACGAAGACGGCGACACGGAGGCTGGCGCAGCCTAATGAAGAACTCACGGGGCTGGTCTCCATCATGGCCTTCCATCAGAAAAGGCATCATTGGCGGGGGCGAAGCCGGCGCGCCGCCCCGTCCTCCTCTTCCCTGAGCACTACGGCCTCTGCCCCGGCCTCGCCCACGACCTCACCCCCTCCCCCTTCCCCTCGCGGTCGGTTCCACCACCGCGGGCTCAGGAGGAGGAGGGACGCGCTGTTGGGCGGCGACCCTCGCCGCCACCGTTGAGGGACCAGGGTTCCCCTTCTCCATGGCGAGTGAAAGGAAGAAGCAGAAGCGAGAGGATATAGATGACAAAAGAGTGTGGGACGCCATCCCCCCTTCCCCCTCTTTTATAAAGAGGCGGGGACGGGGCTCGGCCACCCCGCTCGGCCAATCCAGCCACCAGAGGCGCAGGGAATCAGGACCGACCCGCTGCCCCAACCGGCGACGGCCCGGTTTCCCGCCTCCACCGCTTGCCACCCCAGGCGCATGAAGGACGCATGGCAGACGTGCAGAACCGAGGGGACAGGCGAAGCGACCTCTCCCCACTCCGTGATCATGGGGAGTGGACGCCTTGAAGACCGCGACCCGGCCCCGCTTAGTAAATGAGCCGCGCCTCCACGCCTCCCTCCGCACCTCCACGCCTCCATGCGTGTGGAAACCGCCCCACGCATGCCGCCCACGTCACGCGCACCCCTCCACGCCACGCCGTGCCACGCGTGGGTCATGGGAAGCGCAACGCGCGAAAGGTTTTACCGCGGTAAAACCGCCCCGCCTTCTCGTGCACCGTTTTGGGCCTGGCCCAACAACGTGTCACGCTTATGTGTGGCCCAGGCCCGGGGCCTCCTATCGGTGTACAAAAAAAGGGTTGTACCCCTATACCTGTGCACGGGCAGTCGGAGCCGCGCCCACGGTCATACCAAGCAGAACAGGGGAGGTGAGCCAAGGTAAGACCGAAGCCCAAGATGATCAGAGCGACGCCAAGGCCAAGCCCACAAAGAGCAGGGGGACGAAACAGAGCGAGCCACCCTTGAGCCCACGGTCTCCAACATCACATTGGGCCAGGGCTCGGGAGGCACCTTCGTGGTGGCATGCAGATCTTTGTGAAGACAAGGAACACTCAAGGTCAAATGAGGATTAGAAGACGACGACCCTCGGCGAGATCCTTGCCGAGGAAGGCCACCAGACCCCTGGCAAGGTCCTTGCCGGGGACGACAGCGCGCCACGGCAAGACCCTTGCCAGGCCACCCGGCAAGACCCTTGCTGGGCCACCCGGCGAGGCCCTCACCAAGGACGTCAGCAGGGTCACCGCCAGGCCCGCACCAACCAAGTTTCCACCGCCGCCCACATGTAGATGCAGCCCAACCAGCTAGGCAGGCACCTGCGTGGCAACATGCAGCTCCCAGGCCAACTCATCGAGCGCCTGTGTGGCGGCATGCAGATCTTCGTGAAGGCTCCACCACCGCGCCACCTCAGCTGCTTGCCTGCCTACATGGCACCGCATGCCTCACTGGCCAGGGCGCGTGACAAAGCGAGGAGGAGCGGCGAGGGACGGGACGGGCCTCGCCCCCGTCCCCAATAAAGCAAGGGGACACCTAAGCTATGCATTAAATGCATCTTGTCCTGTAATACGAGCGATAAGCTCGCAATACTATATGCCTTTCCACCTCATGTATGCCACTTTGGCAGCCCCTTTCGCCTATAAAAGGAGGCCCATGGCATACTGGAGAAGGATTCGGCTCTTTTGAACCACGCACTGACCACAACTAGTTTGAGAGCTCAAGAACTCTCTAAAATACACCCACCAAAGCAGGACTAGGGTTTTACGCATCCTTGCGGCCTGAACTGGGGTAAACGATCTTTGTGCTGTCTACTAGCCCTGCTCTTCTCACAACCCCGCGCCGCGGCAACCGTAGTGGTATTCTTGTGATCCCATAGGTGTCGTTCCACATCGACACTCGGATATTGCTATATAGGCATCGGTTTCAAATTGTGTCTTCGATCGATAGTTGGGTTGCCCGGCTCCAGTGCTTGCCTCCTACGTTCCACTTTGTTCGGCTAGGTGTGCACAAGGAGAACCACTGCGATTGTGCTTCCAGCTCGCATGGTTAAGCACCTTAATGGAGAAAGCCGAAAACTAACTGTCACAATAAGCATAAACTGGTCAGCGATCCGAGGACTATGTTAAATGACGGGCCGTTCATAACATTGGCCGAAGTGTTTACGGCTTAACCTCGGCTATCGCCGAACACTAACCGGGGGCTTGTAGCTAGATTCCCCAGATTAAATCTCCTATGACTAAGTGAAGGTTAAAAACCCGCATATCTGATTGCCTCGTTTCCGCTAACACAACCGCATTTGGGCACCGAGACGTCGGCTAAGGGTTGTCTTGTTATTGCGGAAACACCCTGCATAGTATCTACAAAGGGGCAGAAGCCGACGATGGGCCACTTTCAACTAATAAACAGTCGCAACAGAGTCAAAATAAACATTTCATCAGCATTTGTATTTAATATACGAGGGTTGCCTTCCGTAATCATCATTATAAAGCCATAAATATGCATCAATTTGACTTAAGATTTTGGCCAAGCTGGGTTGCCTGGCTCCTGTGCTTACCCCTACGTTCCCGATTGTTCGGCTAGGCGGTAAAGGGAGCACCTCTGTGATTGTTACTGCCGGGTCATCCGAGTTAGTACCTCAGACTGGGTGAAGCCGAGAGCTAGCAATCTTCAAGTATCACATTGGTCGGCAGCGACGGAAGTGAAAATTTTGGTCATTAATACCATAGAGTTCGGGAACTTTCCCCGAATTAAATCCTCAATATTTTTCTCCTGCATTGATCAGAGGCGAGGTTTCATGATCATGGTTGGTGTCGGTGTCAAAACCAGCGGATCTCGGGTAGGGGATCCCGAACTGTGCGTCTAGGCGGATGGTAACAGGAGACAAGGGACACGATGTTTTACCCAGGTTCGGGCCCTCTTGATGGAGGTAAAACCCTACGTCCCGCTTGATTAATATTGATGATGTGTGTTACAAGAGTGGATCTACCACGAGATCAAAGAGGCTAAACCCTAGAAGCTAGCCTATGGTATGATTGTTGTTCGTCCTATGGACTAAAGCCATCCGGTTTATATAGACACCGGAGAGGGCTAGGGTTACACAGAGTCGGTTACAATGGTAGGAGATCTACATATCCGTATCGCCAAGCTTGCCTTCCATGCCAAGGAAAGTCCCATCCGGACACGGGACGAAGTCTTCAATCTTGTATCTTCATAGTCTTGGAGTCCGGCCGATGATGATAGTTCGCTATCCGGACACCCCTAGTCCGGAACTCCCTCAAGAGTCTCCTGAACCAGGCTTCAATGACGACGAGTCCAGCGCGTTGATTGTCTTCGGCATTGCGAGGCGGGTTCCTCCTCCGAATACTTCATAGAAAGTTTTGAAGACAAGGATAGTGTCCGGCTCTGCAAAACAAGTTCCACATAACACCGTAGAGAGAATATTTTTTCCACAGATCTGCTGACGTATTCCGCGACGTGACATCACACCACGGCCAGGCCTTTATATGAATTATTTTTTATTGTTCCATCTCAGCGTGTTTTAGCGAGGCGGATTCCTTGGCACGTCTTACCAAAGCGTAGATCGTGCCCCCTTATTCCGGGATTCTCATCAATACGGACGTGGGTAACCCAACCGTGCCCGTTGGCCTGCCTTCTCTATCAAAGGCGAGTCCTAATCGACCATGGGGTGGGCTCTTGGTATTCAACCTCTTTATAATGAGACCAAGGCCCTCTTCTTTTCACACCCTCCATCGAAGTTCGCCAAGGCTTCGAGTTCCAATCACCCAAAGCTTCAGATTTAGGCGCCCGGACTTTCGACGATGTCCGGCTCCGACCAAAGACGGCCGATGGACGCCTTCCTCCGTCATAGAAGAGGATGTGCTAAAGCTGCGAGACGCCAGGTATCTAACCGGCGAGATCTCGCATAGGCTGCCTACTCCAGGGCAAGTCATTCCCACTCCTGAGCCCGGCGAGAACGTGGTCTTCGTGTCCAACTTCCTTCGGGGTTTAGGCTTCCCGATGGATCCCTTTGTGCGGGGGCTCATGTTTTATTATGGGCTGGAATTCCAAGACTTGAATCTGAGTCCATCCTCCATATCTCGTCATTCATTGTCATATGTGAGGCCTTCCTCCACATTACCCCCCACTTTGGATTGTGGCTCAAAACCTTCAAGGTGGAGCCAAAGACGATCAAGGGGCAGCAAGCAGAGTGCGGAGGGGCAGTCATAAGCAAATGTGCTGATGCTCCGTGGCCCGAGGGCTCTTTTCAAGGGGAGCTCGGTTTGTGGCAACGGGAGTGGTTTTATATCACCGCTCCCAGGGGCACCAAATGGGCAGCGCTCCCTGCCTTCCGGCCAGTCCACCACAGCGGCTGGCATCATGGGTCAACAAGGGGCTCGACTGGGGGCCATCCAAGGACGTTCCCCTGCTGCAGGGCCGTATTCGAGATCTCCAGGAAAGAGGGATCAACCTGCTTTCAGTGGCGCAGGTTATGGTGATCCGGCGCCTTCAGCCCTGCAAACGTCCCCCCCTCCGCCTGTGGGAATTCAATCCGGAGGGACCACGAGCTCTCCAAAATTTCATGGGCACGACGCCCGTGGAGATGTATGAACTGTTCTTTGGACCACAAGAGAAGTGTCCGGACTTGACCGAGGACGCAGGAGTAAGTCAGAATCGCCTTGAGATACTCAAGTAAGTAGTCCTCAGAATCTGGACAAGCTGTTCATTCATTTATTTCATATATATGCCCTTTAAAGGAGCCGTTTCTTGAACAGGAGTGGATAGCCAAGGCAAAGTTAATAAGGTGTCCGGCTCCCCTCCCCGAGACCACGACGGATCCCATGCTGACCAAGATGTTGAAGGTCGCGCCTTTTGAAGAAGGCGAAGGGGGGAGCGGGGAAGCAACTGCCTCTGTGAAGGAGGCTATCAAGGAAGGAGGGATTAAGAGTCCCGCCTTCCGAGGAGAGAAGAGGACCGCTTCGGAAGACCCGGAGGTCAAGGCCTCAAAGAGGGGAAGGGAATCTTCGGCAGAGAGTCCGGTGCTGGGAAGTAACCCAGCCACATTATTTCCCCGAGGGGATCAGCCCTCCAGCGAGCCGTAAGTAAAAAGAAGGGGTCTTGTAAATAAGGAACATCCCTGTGTTTATTCATGAGGATAACCAAAATTGTACCTTGTAGTTCGGACCTCAGCCCTTCTCAGCAGAGCTCGTCTTCGGGGGATCTTCTTCCGGAGATGATGGAGAGCGAAACGCCTCCACCTATCGCATCCTCATGTGAAGCGGACGACCCGGAGGTGTCGTCGCGGAGGGTTCCCCCAAGTCCGACGGGGCCGGAAGGTCCAGCACCAAGTGGCGTGCGGTCGGAGGAGCTGAAGGATCTGCTCGGGCGAGCGGCTATTTCAGAAGATCACCGTGCTCTAATTGGTACGGTGATTGAAAGAATTGCATCCGCGGAGAGTGGATTGCATGAAGCCGTCAGAAGCTTACTAACGGGGTTTGAGGTACGCAAAAATGATGTACCTTCTGACAATTATGCATATAAAATGCGCCCTATATAGATAGTAGCCCTTGAGACTTCGTATGCTGTCGAAAACGACAGCGTGCCTAGGATCATAATCTCAGTTATTAACTGTCGCCTTTCCTATGCAGGTGGCGGAATGTTCGGTGGCCAGCCGGACTGATGGATTCGCCGAGCTGAAGAAGCAACTCGACGATGCAGATGCGGACATCTTGCTGGTCAATAAACGACTTGATGAGTCACAAGGTATGTGGTTGCTCATGGTCGCTTAGTAAGGGAGCTGATGCCCATTCCTTACAAGTTGTATGCTTGATGCAGATGGTCTTCTTCTGCTGTGGAAGACCTTCGAGCAGAACTTGCTCGGGCCAAGGAGCAAGTCAGAAAAAGCGAGGCGGCTGCCTTGAAGGCAGCGAAAGAGCTAGAAGCCGAGAAGGCTGCTCACTGCCGAAGCAGGGAGGAGATGGCCGGAATGGCCATGAAATTAAAAGTTGCTACCGACCGCCTGGAGGTTCTTGAAGGAGAACGCCGAGCGGAGCAAGAGGACCTCAAGAAAGCCGATGCCAAAGCCAAGGATGCCCGTAGAGCGATGCGGGCTATGAAGGAGGAACTGCGTCGGTCGGAGACATTGTGGCTGGAAAGCCCTTTATGCTGCGTGGGAAGTTCACGGATCCAAGTATGCTCATTTGGGCCGATTATGCGGTGCGGAGGATCCTTATTTGGACTTGGCGGCGAGTGCGGCGACGCTTGATCGTACACTTTCGAAGCCAAGAGGATCATGAATTGGAAGAGCTTTTCTGGTCTCAATTCCATAGTCCGGAGCGTCCACTTCCGTTGAGTGATCGGCTGGTTGAGTGGGCTGAGCTGAATAGATTGTCTGGACTAGCCATGACGGATGTGGTCGCTCATCTGTGGCGAAAAAGGCCCAAGCCAAGAGTTATTTTGGCTTGTTGGAGCAATTCCTTGGGGCAAAGTGCCGCATATTAAGGTGATGAAGCGGTCGGCATGCATAGAAGGTGCACGGATGGCTCTCGCCCGTGGTAAAACACACTGGGCGGAGATGGATGCCACCGCTGTTGCATCCCGGGGTTCGGACAAAAGCCGATTCCCCACCGAGCATTACTTTGAGGAGGTCCTCAGAGGGCGCCAGATAATAGAGTCGCAAGGTTTCGAAAGATGTTATGTTTGAATGACATGTATGATTTCTAGGATCATGTTTATAATGCAATGACGTTTTATACTTGTGTGTTCAAGTATTGAACTATCTCTGTCTTGACGTATATGTATGTATAATCGAAAGATGGCGGTCTTTGGCTTCAGCCCCACGCACATGGTGCGGGGTGTTTGCAAAAAGAAAAACGCTTTTTCACACTTAATCCAACGTCTTGGTCCTTTTAAGGAGGTGATAGCATAGCAAACTAGGCAACCGGACTATAATGATTTATCACTTTCACTTAGCCATAGGAGCTCGAATGTGGGGCTTCTTTATAGCCCCTGATGGCACGGCGCTTCTCCGAACTTGGGGCGCCAGATGTGCTCGACCGAAGCGGTCCTTCGTCAAAGCGAGGAATTCTAAACATTCCAATGGTCGATCGAGTGGTTAACCGGGTCTCTCGCTATATCATGATGATCAGTTTCGGCTTTCTCTCTTGAGGTGCTCTCCGGCCGAACCGGGGCACAATCGCAGTAGTTCTCCTGGTGCCGCGTTAGCCGATGATACGGAACGTAAGGTAGCAAAACACAGGAGCCGGGCAAACCCAACATTTGACCAAAGACATGATTCGGAGCTGATTCATATAAGGCCTAACTCGAGACGCCAAACACTCCCTGAGGTGTTCGGTCTTTATGATATCGGGCAGAACAAAGCCCTAAGCCCCTAGTGTCCAGGTACATGCGGGAACTTCTGACGCGGCCGATGCCAAAACGCCAGCCTCCTCCTCGGCTCTGGTAGGAAATCGGGGATGTGTATCAACAAGAGACAAGAAGAAAGGTTTACGCAGGTCTTAATCAAAAGAATCCTTGCAACGGGTCCCTACTGCACGTCTGCGCCTGTGTCTCCGTTGTGCTGTATCTTGGACGGGTGTAGCACGTGCTTCATCTGTAAAAGAGAATGACTTAGTTTCTAAGAAATATCGTGCAAAAATTGTATTAAAATGAAGTATAATTTGGAAGATGAAGAAAGTTGAGCTTTATTGGCTTTCATCATTTATGTGCGCGGCCCCCAAAAAAAGGGGTATGCGGCTGGGAAGCCCTTGTTAAGTTACGCGGACTCGTCTAACCATGTCCGAGGTCTAAATGACCTGTTTTTAGGGCTTTGACCTGCAAGGTCGGATTAATGTGTGGCTGTCGAGGCAGCCGCACATTCTCCGTGGTCGAGACACACAGGAGTTTTGAGATTATGCCATGTGGACCGGGCCTTTTAAGCGTAAGAGACGCGTAATGTGGTATTGCATTAAAGCGGGCGAAGCTGCACGCCCAAAGAGTGCTTAAGGGCTACTCTTTGCTAAATGGGGCGATGGGGAGTGAGCTTTTCATGACGGTGGTTGTCGGATGAACCTAACACAACCTCTAGTGGTACAGAGCCTGTATAATAAAGAGGGCTGGCGTCATTCCTTTGAAGGAAGTGCTGCTATAGCGAATTTTGGTAGGTTCTATCCCCATTATGCGACGGTGTCCTGGTCTGGTAGGTACCGCGCTGTGTGTTATCACATGAAGTGAGTTCACTGTTTTGACTTCTAGTGGGAAAGTCTTTTGTTTTCCGGAGTGCTGCTTTTGGGTTTCGTCACCTTCACTTGGTGTGTCAAGCCACTTGTGTTTGGCATTAAGTCGGCCGGACTGCTTGAAGACCCAACAATCTCTGTGGGTATGTCACAGCCCCAGATCAGCCCTAGCTTGATTTTCTTGCATCCATGCATCATGTCAAAATTTCCTTTAAATTTGAATTGGGGAATTGGAGAGCCCCGGGAAACATTTAAAATAAATGATCAACATTTAAAAATTGCTTCAAATGTTCCAAGGAAATGTTCCTTTTCAGCTTTAATAAAATATTGGCAAGAATAAAATTCAAACCAATATTTTTGGAGTGACTGAAACATTTTATTTTGGGCCTTTGAATTAATTCAATAACTACTTGCATTGGATATATATTTGATATATAAATAATATATGTCCAATAACTCGAACATTTTATGTGGTTTGGTATATTTTAGTTCTAGCCACATAACTATTTTCAGGATTTTATAAAATGGTTTAGTATTTTACTAAACTAAAACAAAACAGAAAATAGAAAATGAAAACAATAAAAGGAGCAGAACTCACCGACCTACAGGCGCCCAACCGGCCCACCTTTTCTCCTCCCTCGCTGGCTGGTGGCCAGGCTCAGCCCACCAACCGCCACGCCGCTGTCCGCCTACCTCTGCCAAGAGGGCAGAGGAGGGACACGGCGATCAGCCGAGCTCGCCACCTCCTCCTGCTCACTTTGCTGGCTACCCCTCGACGCAGGGAGACGCCACGCGCCTCCCGAACCCCCTCGTCCTCTTTCCTCTCTCCTGGACCATCTCCTCCCCGCTCTCTCTCCCCACGACGCCACCGAACGGCCCGTCGGCCGACGCCGATCGCCGTGCACTACCACCGCCACCCCCTCTCCTCCCGGCATGCCCCGAGCTCCGCCGAGCCCTCTCTCCTCCTCACCGAGCCTCCCGACACCGGAGCACCCCGAGGCGCCGCCCGCCACTTTCCCCTTCTCGGACCCGCCGGACTTCATCGACAAATTGCCGGCTCCGGTGCCTCCCGAAGCTCGCCCGATGCCATCGTCGCACTCACGGTGAGCCCCGAGTCGCTTCCCCTCTTCCCGACTCGTTCCCCTCCTCTAGCCACCGTTTCCATCGTGGCCGAAACCCACCGCCCGGAAGCTTGTCGCGGCGTCGCTCGGCGACCATATGGTCATTCCGTCTTGACCAACATGTCCGCCGCATCACGTAGAAACCTCGCTAAGCGCCTCGGCTTCTGCGTTTGCACGCCGCAACCCCAACCCGCACATGGCGAACTCCGGCGGCCGCCAACCTCATCGCCATGGCGTCGATCCCGACCGCCCCGAGCTCAAGCCACTCCACCAAGAGCCTCGGCTCATCCCGGCTCCACGTAGGTACCCTCCCGACCCTTTTGGTGGCGGAACGGCAAAATGCACTTGCGCCGCCAAGGCCGTGCTTTCGCCCGGCTGCTAAACGCCGGCAGCCGACGTGGACTTTGACCTCGGGTGGGCCCGGTTGACTCTCTGAGTCAATGACGGTGGGGCCCAGCCCTGTTTAATAACTAGGTTTAGTTTTAATTAAAATCTAATTAAGTTAATTACTCTGACACGTGGGACCCACTGCCAGTTTGACCCAGACCAGCCCCGTTGACCTGATGACGTCACTGCAACATCATGCTGACGCAGTAAACTGATTTCTGGAATTATTTTAATTCAGGAAATTTCAGAAAATGCCCTAAAACTTCAATAAATCATAGAAATTCAACCGTAACTCGGATGGAAATAATTTATATATGAAAAATGATCAGAAAAATATGAAGAATCTGTTTATGCCATGATCATGCATGTTTGAACAAGTTAGCCTCACTGAATAGGATGAATCATGATTAGGGTAACTTATGAGCTAGCATTTGGAGTTGGAGTTCAACCTTGTTTGAATTCCACTTCAACTAACTTGGATTATTATTGCATTAGGTGAATTCAGTTCCTTAACATGATCATGCATCATATATGTGCATTGCATTGATTGTGTTCTTTCTCGATTGCGGTGTTTGTCCCCTCTCGGTAGACGATGTTAGACGATGAATTCGATGACACCGATGAAGAACTATATTATCTTGAAGTGCCGTGCAAGCAAAACCCCTTGTTCATTCCGATATAATCCCACTCTCTCGCTCCTGCTCTATTTTACTGCATTAGGACAACAACGACTCATGTGTTACTTGCTGCGGTAGCTAAACCCCTTGATCCTTTGCATGACCTGTCATTCCACAGTAATTAGATGAAACCCACTAGCATGAGTAGGAATTGTTTGAGCCATGTTGTGCCTACTCATCTATGCTTGTTTGTCATGCCTGCCATCGCTTAGAGTTGAGTCGGGTCTGATTCATCGGGAATGGATTGGAATTGTTATGAACATGCCCTATTGCGTGTAAGCTAAGTGTGTGAACACGATTTGGTAAAGGTAGCGGTGAGAGGCCATGTAGGAGTACATGGTGGGTTGTCTCATTGAAACCGTCCTCAGGAACTGAAGTTCTGTGTTTGTGATCCATGAAACAGTTACTACCACGCATTGGGCCCGAAACCAATGGACCCTCTCGGCTTCTTGACCACCCTTGTCCTCGGTCAAGGAGTTGCAAGTAGTTTCGGTGTTTGTAGCATCTTTGGGGGCCGCACGCAACGCTGACCTTAGGGGTGGGTTGTGTTGCGGTAGGCACCGTGGCCCGGTGTACCGAAAGTGCCGTTTGGTATCTCGGGAACCCCGCACACATCGTTCGGGGCTGTATGGGAAACCTCGGCCGGACTCCTGCGGATGGAACCCGAATAGGCGATAAACCTGGACTAGGGACTTGAGTGTTTAGGTAGGCCGTGGCCGACACTCCACGTTGGGCTTCCGCTTGAAGGTTGCCGAGTACATGTCGTGTAAACGGCGGTAAGTGGTGAGCGTGTGTGAAGAAGTACACCCTGCAGGTTTAATATGATCTATTCGAATAGCCGTGTCCACGGAGAAGGACTTCTGGGTTGCCTATATCAGTTCATAGACAAGTGAAAGTGGATACCCTAAAATGCGCAAGATAAGCGTGAGTGCTATGGATGGCGTTCTCGTAGGGAAGACGGGAGCGGGTCCATAGTGGTGTATTGATATGGTGAATATGTGGACTCGTGTGCGCCACCTCAAAGAGTTACTTGCAATCGTAGTTCGGGATAGCCACCGAGTCAAAGCTGGCTTGCTGCGGTCAAACTCCACCACCCCTTTTGATAATGATGCATATGTAGTTAGTTACGATGTAAGTCTTGCTGAGTACAATTGTACTCACGTTTGCTTATTTTATGTTTTGCGTAGAGAGGCGTCGGTCTCGCTAGTCGCTCCGCTTGGACTTGACGCTTAGCTTGTTACCTCAGCTACGATCTTGTGCCCTCGGCAGGATCTGGTAGATAGTCGCTTCTCAGCCTTTTTCATTTATAATTGTGCTGTACTCAGGCATGATTAGCTTCCGCTTGTGCTTTGACTTGTATGTTTCGAGTGTTGGGTCATGAGACCCATGTTTGTAATATCTCGCTCCTCGGAGCCTATTGATAAATATTTGAGTCGTAGAGTTATGTTGTGATGCCATGTTGTATCTACGCATATCGAGCATAATGTGTGTATGTCCGAAATGCTTGATATGTGTGGGATCCGACAAACTAGTTGTTTATCCTTGGCAGCCTCTCATATGGGGAAATGTAGTCTCGTGCTTACGAGCGATAGTAGTCCGCTTCTGACCGGTTCACCGAGTCCTGCTAGCCCAAAGACTACCGCTTGGACACTTGACTGGCCGGCATGTGTTTCGCCGTTCCTATATACATCCCTTCGGGAAATGTCACGCGGTGTTATTCGGAGTCCTCGCTTAGCTCACAGCCCGGGATACCGGAGTCCTGTTAGCCCAAAGGTTACAGCCCGAATATATCCGTTGATGACCGACATGCTCGATGTGATTCATGTATGCTGTCCCCATAGGTTAGCGCCGCTTTGGGTTCACGACTAGCCATGTCGGCCCGGGTTCTTTGTCATATGGATGCTAGCGGCACTATCATATACGTGAGCCAAAAGGCGCAAACGGTCCCGGGCCATGGTAAGGCGACACCATGGGAATACCGTGCGTGAGGCCGCAAAGTGATATGATGTGTTACATGCTAGATCGGTGTGACTTAGGATCGGGGTCTGACAGCGTTGGTATCGAGCTTTGTTGCTCAGAGGATTACCAAGCCAAACTGGTCAAGTTGTGTCTAGAAATGCTTTAGTTATGTAAGGGAATTGATTGTGGAAGGAACGTAAGGCTCTTTTTACTCCTTATACCTCATGGCCTTCTCGATCCGAGTCATCCTCTTCTCTTCTACGGGGTTTAAGAACTAGGCTTCTCATCTATCTATCAGGATGACGTGTTACTAATCCCTAGACTTTTAAGATTGTTGGTTTTAATCCCCAGTTCAGTTCTTACTATTCCTGTATGATAACTGTTGATCTCAGAATCTTGTTATGATGCTGTTGAGTGGTCATGCCACCATTTTTGCAGGATGTCTCAAATCATTTTGAGCATTTACAGCCGTTATGCTGTCCGAGTCATCCCAGGTCTCTAGATAGTCTGATGCATTTGCAAGTCCTTCCCTTCCGTTTCCGATGTCCTTTTTGGGCCAGATAAAGCACACCAACCCGGTCAATGAGGTACCCCATTGCCTCGACATATATGTGGAGTTATTATTATGACCCTAGGTGTTTAGGGAGTCACCTAGCAATTTAGCAATGCTTTTGTATCCCCAGTGTGATGATTCTGGCCATCACTTTCGAAAGCATCCCGTGATGCCATTTAGTAGTAGGCATTCTACTCCTGGGTTGCTGAATCCGAGATTCATCCTACTTCATGTTGTTAGTATTTGCTAGTGCCTTTAGGATATTAGTAACCTTTGCGATAGTCCTCGAGGTCCGTGGTATTTCCTTCTTTCAAATACTACGAACCGCTTATGGCAGAAGTTCTTTTGAGCCAAAAGATCACAATAAGAGTGCTCTTGAGGAGTTCTCCATTCATAATTGTGAATCTGCCAATTCTACCTTTCTGCATGGGTTATCCGGAAGAAATGTTGAGCTTGCTCGACATACTAATCTGTGCATCCACAACTCAGAAAATTATATGTTCCTTTGAGTTGTTCTCTTAGATGCCTTCTGACCTTCATCTATCAATTGATAGCCAAGGGTATGTGTGCATTTGTGTTCATCGATGCACTTTATTCTTGTGGTCCGTCAAGCCATTCTATTCCGGAATGACTAGGAGAAACAAACTCCAGTACCTCATCCATTTCTAGGATTGGGTCAAAGTAGTTGTATCCCGCAGATCAAAATGCCAATTCAGCTTTTGATTCTGTTCTACCCTTGAGTGTTACCATCTTTATGTCAAGAATGTCATGAGAATTGCACCTTCTCTTATGAATTCTTGATGCGTTGATACTTCTCACCATCATCATTCATCCCTCGGTCCTCGTGTTGTTGTAATCGTAATGCCGACAAGTGAATTGTGATGTGTGAAATCAATACTCCGAGCAACTCGTTGTTTGGTAGTAAATGGACAATATCCTCATTCTTAGCGTGTTGGTTATTAAACCATCATCCTAAGATTGATCGTGCTACCTAGTCCTTATTTTCGGTGCACTCTTCGATTGATGAGTTAGGATCTTGTCAAGTCCTCACTCATTTGATAATATCGTCTTGCCTCGAAAAGCAAGATTGTTCTCGAGCTTAGTAACATACCGGTGGTTCGTGACTTTCCAAATATCTTCTTGGAAGTGTTACCGGGTTGTTTCTTGGTATTATGTTGGGCTCGTGATCAAGTTGGTTTTCCTGTGAACCACCCCTTCTCCAAGAATCTGTGTTGGATACCCCTGAGCTAGTTGGTTAAGCTAAACAACAACTTGGAGAGTTGGAAGATAAAAGCTTGCCTAACTTAGTTTGATCCAAAGGGATATTCTTGTGAAGTGTATGTTGAAGAAAGATGATATCTTCATCGATTGGTCCTCGTGATCAGTTGTTGGATCTATCGTCCTCCCAATTCTTCGATTCGAGTATGGGCCATTGTCGAGTCAAATCAGAACCAACGATGTTCGTGATGTTGTCTTACTCGTGGTTGATCCCTCGAGCATACACCATTATGTCTTTTGGTCTGACCAATGCTATCACCGTGTTCACATGATGGTGGAAGTCGATTGATATGGGAATTCCGATGAGCTGCCGTTGAGCCCATCAAGAGCATTTTGTCTCCCCCCATGAGTCATGTTGAACATCAACCTAGTGTTGGAAATTTGTGTAAGTATTTCTTCGTGTGCCGTTCATGAAGCTTATGCTTGGATGGTTGAAGTGACTTCCTCTAATTCATGTGCATCTGGTGTAAGTTGCCGCCATGAATTTGAGAAAGGTTTGTTTTGTTCCTTGGAATCATCCCAAGTCAGTCATGCACGTGCGAAGTATTCTATGGTCTGATAGACTGATCATCTTCATTCCGTATGTATCCCTAGCACACCAAGCCACTGACTGATTTGTTCAAGGAAAGGAGTTCTTTCATAAGAGCTAATCATGACTTATGTTAAGACTTCGATATCCTCGATGATGTTTCCCCACCGAACTCGGTAGTGTTTTATTATAAGACTACCATGTGGTCATGCTTGTCTAGGACAACGTGTTCACATGTTTGTAGCAAAACCAGCTCATGTTTTGGAGCTTGCTATCGTAGTTCATATCCCGAGAATCTCACAACGCCATCTCGTCAATTGTGTTGCAACCCTTCCTTTCGGACATGATGAGTCTGAAATATCCTAACATCAACCAGATCTGAATCTCAGCAGATATGATGGTTGGAACATTCGAACAGTTGTATCTCGTTCCCAGCTTGCACCCCATTGTGCCAATTTCCATGGGCTGCCCTCTCATTAATTGATGTCTAGGATCATCCTCAAAAGTGTACTTACCATGGGTCCCCTCCACCTCAAGCGACAAGCAAAAATCATCCATTGCGTTGTCTTCAACAAGGTAGTCTACATCATCCATTCTAGTCCGGTGTACCATTCCTTGCATTCCACCAAATGATCGCCAGAATTGCCTTAGGCTGGTTTAAAGAGTTTCAATGATCCCTGTATCAAAAGTAATTCTTTTTGCCACTTAAGGAATAGTTCTTTGCGTCACCTTTCTCAAGGTGTCCCGTTACGGGATCATGATAAATATTTCCTCGCCATCTTGACACCATCCACCATCTTTCTAAGCGTGGAATTGTTGCCACCAATCAAACCCCATCGGTTGTTCCTCCATCCCTCTCGATGTATTTTGTGTCTCAACTCGAGATGTGTCACCGTCTCGGTCAGGTGAGTCGATCATATTTGCTTGATCTTCGTGAAGATCGAATCATGCAGGTTTTCCCCTTTCTTTCTATTGTCGTGTCGAGTGAAGATCTTGAAAGCAAAAGACGTCAAGACCAAGATGATGGAGTAAATCAACATCTTCGAGAAGGGCAAATGGATCATGAAGATTGTGATAGTTTGTGACTTCCCTTTTCCTCTTACCTCACGTCTTGAATCTCGGGCGAGATTCTTGTTTAGTGGGGGTGAGCTATCACAGCCCAGATTAGCCCTAGCTTGATTTTCTTGCATCCATGCATCATGTCAAAATTTCCTTTAAATTTGAATTGGGGAATTGAGAGCCCTGTGAATCATTTAAAATAAATGATCAACATTTAAAAATTGCTTCAAATGTTCCTTTTCAAACTTTAATAAAATACTGGCAAGAATAAAATTCAAACCAATATTTTTGGAGGATCAAACATTTTATTTTGGGCCTTTGAATTAATTCAATAACTACTTGCATTGGATATATATTTGATATATAAATAATATATGTCCAATAACTCGAACATTTTATGTGGTTTGGTATATTTTAGTTCTAGCCACATAACTATTTTCAGGATTTTATAAAATGGTTTAGTATTTTACTAAACTAAAACAAACAGAAAATAGAAAAGCAGAAAACAATAAAAGGAGCAGAACTCACCGACCTACCTGGGCGCCCAACCGCCCAAATTTTCTCCCCTCCCTCGGCCCGGTTGGTGGCCCAGCCCACCAACCGCCACGCCGCTCGTCGCCTACCTCTGCCAAGAGGCGAGAGGAGGGACAGCGACAGCGCCGAGCTCGCCACCTCCTCCCTGCCGCTGCTGGCTACCTCGACGCCGGAGACGCCACGCGCCTCCCGAACCCCTCGTCCTCTTTCCTCTCTCCTGGACCATCTCCTCCCTGCTCTCTCTCCCACGACGCCACCGAACGCGGCCCGACGCCGATCGCCCGTACCCGGCCACCGCCACCCCCCTCCTCCCGGCATGCCCCGAGCTCCGCCGAGCCCTCTCTCCCTCCTCACCGAGCCTCCCGACACGGAGCACCCCGAGGCGCCGCCCGCCACTTTCCCTTCTCGGACCCTTGGGACTTCATCGACAAATTCCGGCTCCGGTGCCTCCTCGAGCTTCGCCGATGCCATCGTCGCACTTCACGGTGAGCCCCCGAGTCGTTTCCCCTCTTCCCCGACTCGTTCCCCTCCTCTAGCCACCGTTTCCATCGTGACCGAAACCCACCGCCGCCCGAGCTTGTCGCCGGCGTCGCTCCGGCGACCATATGGTCATTCCGTGCTGACCAACATGTTCGCCGCATCACGTGAAACCTCGCTAGCGCCTCGGCTTCTGCGTTTACGCCGCAACCCCAACCCCGCACATGGCCGAACTCCGGCGGCCGCCAACCTCGTCGCCGGCGTCGATCCTGACCGTCCCGAGCTCAAGCCACTCCACCAAGAGCCTCAGCTCATCCCCAGCTCCACGTAGGTACCTTCCCCGACCCTTTTGGTGGCCGGAACGGCAAAATGCACTTGCGCCGCCATTGCTGCGTGTTTCGCCGGCGGCTAAACGCCGCAGCCGACGTGGACTTTGACCTCGGGTGGGCCCGGTTGACTCTCTGAGTCAATGACGGTGGGGCCCACATTTAATAACTAGGTTTAGTTTTAATTAAAATCTAATTAAGTTAATTACTCGACACGTGGGACCCACTTTGCTAGTTTGACCCGGACCAGCCCGTTGACCTGATGACGTCACATGCGACATCATCTCGATGATAAACTGATTTACGGAATTATTTTAATTCAGGAAATTTGAAAATGCCCTAAAACTTCAATAAATCATAGAAATTCAACCGTAACTTCGGATGGAAATAATTTATATATGAAAAATGATCAGAAAAATATGAAGAATCTGTTTATGCCATGATCATGCATGTTTGAACAAGTTAACCTCACTGAATAGGATGAATCATGATTAGGGTAACTTATGAGCTAGCATTTGGAGTTGGAGTTCAACCTTGTTTGAATTCCACTTCAACTAACTTGGATTATTATTGCATTAGGTGAATTCAGTTCCTTAACATGATCATGCATCATATATGTGCATTGCATTGATTGTGTTCTTTCTCGATTGCGGTGTTTGTCCCTCTCGGTGAGCGATGTTAAACGATGAATTCGATGACACCGATGAAGAACTATATTATCTTCGAAGTGCTGTGCAAGCAAAACCCCTTGTTCATTCCGATATAATCCCACTCTCTCGCTCCTGCTCTATTTTACTGCATTAGGACAACAACGACTCATGTGTTACTTGCTGCGGTAGCTAAACCCCTTGATCCTTTGCATGACTGTCATTCCACAAGAATTAGATGAAACCCACTAGCATGAGTAGGAATTGTTTGAGCCATGTTGTGCCTACTCATCTATGCTTGTTTGTCATGCACACTCTGCTTAGAGTTGAGTCGGGTCCGATTCATCGGGAATGGATTGGAATTGTTATGAACATGCCCTATTGCGTGTGAGCTAAGTGTGTGAACACGATTTGGTAAAGGTAGCGGTGAGAGGCCATGTAGGAGTACATGGTGGGTTGTCTCATTGAAACCGTCCTCAGGAACCGAGTTCTGTGTTTGTGATCCATGAAACAGTTACTACCACGCATTGGGCACGAAACCAATGGACCCTCTCGGCTTCTTGATCACCCTTGTCCTCGGTCAGGAGTTGCAAGTAGTTTCGTGTTTGTAGCATCTTTGGGGCCGACGCATAACGCTGACCTTAGGGGTGGGTTGTGTTGCGGTAGGCACCGTGGCGGTGTACCGAGTGCCCGTTTGGTATCTCGGGAACCCTGCACACATCGTTCGGGGCTGTATGGGAAACCTCGGCCGGACTCCTGGATGGAACCCGAATAGGCGATAAACCTGGACTAGGGACTTGAGTGTTTAGGTAGGCCGTGGCCGACACCCACGTTGGGCTTCCGCTTGAAGGTTGCCGAGTACATGTCGTGTAAACGGCGGTAAGTGGTGAGCGTGTGTGAAGAAGTACACCCCTGCAGGGTTTAATATGATCTATTGAATAGCCGTGTCCACGGAGAAGGACTTCTGGGTTGCCTATATCGGTTCATAGACAAGTGAAAGTGGATACCCTAAAATGCGCAAGATAAGCGTGAGTGCTATGGATGTCGTTCTCGTGGGAAGGCGGAGGCGGGTCCATAGTGGTGTATTGATATGGTGAATATGTGGACTCGTGTAAGCGCCACCTCAAAGAGTTACTTGCGATCGTAGTTCAGGATAGCCACCGAGTCAAAGCTGGCTTGCTGCGGTCAAACTCCACCACCCCCTTTTGATAATGATGCATATGTAGTTAGTTACGATGTAAGTCTTGCTGAGTACAATTGTACTCACGTTTGCTTATTTTATGTTTTGCGAGAGACGCGTCGGTCTCGCTAGTCGTTCCGCTTGGACTTGACGTTTAGCTTGTTACCTCAGCTACGATCTTGTGCCCTCGGCGGAATCTGGTAGATAGTCGCTTCTCGGCCTTTTTCATTTATAATTATGCGTACTCGAGACATGATTAGCTTCCGCTTGTGCTTTGACTTGTATGCTCACGAGTGTTGGGTCATGAGACCCATGTTTGTAATATCTCGCTCCTCGGAGCCTATTGATAAATATTTGAGTCGTAGAGTTATGTTGTGATGCCATGTTGTATCTACGCATATCGAGCATAATGTGTGTATGTCTGAAATGCTTGATATGTGTGGGATCCGACAAACTAGTTGTTTATCCTTGGCAGCCTCTCATATGGGGAAATGTAGTCTCGTGCTTACGGCGATAGTAGTCCGCTTCTGACCGGTTCACCGAGTCTCGCTAGCCCAAAGACTACCGCTTGGACACTTGACTGGCGGCATGTGTTTCACTTCGTTCCTATATACGTCGCCTTCGGGAAATGTCACGCGGTGTTATTCGAGTCCTGCCTAGCCTGCTACAGCCCGGGATACCGGAGTCCTGTTAGCCAGTGCTACAGCGAATATATCCGTTGATGACCGACATGTTCGATGTGATTCATGTATGCCTGTCCCCATAGGTTAGCGCCGCTTTGGGTTCACGACTAGCCATGTCGGCCCGGGTTCTTTGTCATATGGATGCTAGCGACACTATCATATCGTGAGCCAAAAGACGCAAACGGTCCGGGCCATGGTAAGGCGACACCGTGGGAATACCGTGCGTGAGGCCGCAAAGTGATATGATGTGTTACATGCTAGATCGGTGTGACTTAGGATCGGGTCTGACAGGTATGGTTTGCGAGCTTCCGGAGGTACCATGTATTTGACACGATCTATCGAGAATCTTGTTTAGGTTGGATAGCTCGTCACCGTTATCCTTTAGGGCAGTGTTTTGTTGTTCGCCAAGAGCTTTTGAATCCGGCGTTGACCGCCCGTACTATTTGGGCAATTTTCCTTATTCCGCGCCGATCTTTTTCGCATCGTGATTTCCCATTTCCATCCACGATATCGGATGTACTCGGGTCATTGGTCTTGCATCTAGCCAGCCACTGTCTTCCCTAGCAAAAAGCATGTCATGAGACTTGTTAGTGCGGCCATTGTTCTTGGTTTTTCCTGGCCGAGGTGTCTGGCGAGCCATTCGTCTCAGACGTTGTGTTTAAAGGCCGCTAAGGCTTGATGTCGAGACGATCAACTATTTGGTTCTTTTTAGTGAGGAACCTGTTCCAGAATTTGTGTGCTGACTCTCCGGGCTGTTGAGTTATGTGACTTAAATCGTCTGCATCCGGAAGTCGGACATAAGTCCCCTGAAAATTTGCTCGAAACGCATCCTCAAGCTCTTCCCAACTTCCAATCGTATTTTCTGGGAGGCTTTTAAGCCAATGCCGAGCCGGCCCTTTGAGCTTGAGGGGTAGGTATTTTATGGCATGGAGATAGTCTCCTCTTGCCATATGTATGTGTAGGATATAATCCTCAATCTAGACTCCGGGGTCTGTTGTTCCGTCGTATGCCTCTATGTTTACGGGTTTGAATCCCGCTGGAAATCCATGATCAGTACCTTGTCGGTAAAACATAGTGGGTGTGTGGCGCCCTTGTATTTGGGTGTGCTGTTGTCTTCAAATGCTCGGCTGGTTGTGTTACTTCCTGGAGTCTTCTTTTTTGGCCCATAGATAGACCTGGCCGGGTTATCCTTTTTCCGAGGATCTTTATGCCGATCGTGTACCGGCTTGTGTGCGGCACCCCTTGTTGCTCTTGGCCTGTCATCCGGTCGTCTATCCGCCAGCGGCTTCTTTCTTTTTGATCGGGGCTCTAAGGCCTCCTCGTCAAATTCGGGCAACAACTTGCGCTCGGGTAGCTCTTTGTCCGGTGACTAGTGCCATATTTATCTGCGGTGTTGAGTACTTTGCTCCATCTGAGTCGTCCTCCGCTGTTTTGAGCTTCCGCTTTTGCTTCTTCAAATTTCTTGCGATGGCGGCAGCCTTTTATGAAGATTCATATGCTCTGGTGATGTGAGATCATCTTCACGGGATGGGTTGCTTGTCCGATTCATGTCCGGCTGGCTGCTTGTTGACATGTGCGTCGTTCCTTTGCTTCGCCTGCTCTAGGGCCGGGTCCATATGGGTGCCGTTTTTGTCGATGCCGGTCTTCAGGCGGCACTTGCGTCGCCGCTTTGTTTGTTTGTTGGGGGAGTTGTCCTTCGCCACGTCCTGTTTTTCCACATTGTCGCTTCCTTTTGGTGTATCCACCATGTATACGTTGTGAGCTGGGGTGGCTTTCCAGTGCCGTCTTTGGTTCTTGGTCGTCTCGGCATAAATCGTCCATCTTGTCGATGTCTTGGAGTCGCCGTCTAAGCATGTCGGTTAGATCGTCGGCAGCGGCTACCAAGTGGGTGGTGGGTGGGCTTTGAATTTCTTCGTCGTCCGCATCCCAACCTTCCGACCGCGATCCGGCCAGGCTCTCCTAATAACGAGAGATACTTTAGCGAACTCAAGATGTCGCCGAAGGTGAGAGTTGAAAGATGTCCGCTGCGATGAACTCCATGACCGGCGCCCAATCGGATTCGATCGGAGGGGCGCGGGAGGTTCAAGTCCGGCAAGGAGTCCGGCACCTGAGTCGCGAGCTTTATGAGGGACAAGATCGGTGTTCGGCTCTATCATTTGTAGAGGTTGCAGCCCCGAGGCGGTGTCTAGCCATCCGTCCCCGATCTGCAGCCGGCTCCGAATTGAAGATCGGGCGGGTTTGAAATCTTGACCTCGAGTCTTGTCCGGCTGCGGAGCTAAATCATGCTCGCCGTGACCGGTCACGGCATCGCTTCGGTGTGGCTCGACTCCATCGAGGATCAAGTCCCCGCGGATGTCAGCCGTGAAGTTCAAACTTCCAAATCGACCGACGGCCAGGGGCGAAGCTTTCGATCTGCTCCAGATGGCTGCTTAATCGGCCCGCAGCGAAGCCGCGAATCTGAAGATCTGTCCAGGGAGAAAAGTCTCACCCTGGACCGCGTCGTTGATGATGGTCGAAGAAGCCATCGAGCCTATCGGTGACGACACAGAGGAACTCTCAACGAAAGCACCAATGTCGGTGTCAAAACCGGCGGACCTCGGGTAGGGGGTCCCGAACTGTGCGTCTAGGCGGATGGTAACAGGAGACAAGGGACATGATGTTTTACCCAGGTTCGGGCCCTCTTGATGGAGGTAAAACCCTACGTCCCGCTTGATTAATATTGATGATGTGTGTTACAAGAGTGGATCTACCACGAGATCAAAGAGGCTAAACCCTAGAAGCTAGCCTATGGTATGATTGTTGTTCGTCCTATGGACTAAAGCCATCCGGTTTATATAGACACGGAGAGGGCTAGGGTTACACAAAGTCGGTTACAATGGTAGGAGATCTACATATCCGTATCGCCAAGATTGCCTTCCACGCCAAGGAAAGTCCCATCCGGACACGGGACGAAGTCTTCAATCTTGTATCTTCATAGTCTTGGAGTCCGGCCGATGATGATAGTTCGGCTATCCGGACCCCCCCTAGTCCGGAACTCCCTCAGTTGGCATGACAACCCAAAGAAAGGAACCGATAGCGGGACTATTTTCTTTGGAAGATGTTTCTTACGTTAAAAAGTAATATAACATATCTCTCTGTATACCTTTGTTTATATAACCGTATGACCTGATTGCCTTGTTTGTCGTAAATCTTTGCCCTCATAAAGGCTTTATAAAGTAGGACAAACACTCCTCGGCTGCTGGCCGAGGAGGTTGAAGCCGATGGTTGGTCAACAAAGTTTTGTACAATGCAGATCTGAGCATTAATGATGTAGGGTACTTGGATACCTAGAATCATTACACATAATTTGTGATTTTACTCTGGATATCGATCCTTAATTCGGCCACCCGTGCCCGCATTACGTCTCGGGGGCTACTGGGATTTAGGCTTATCATTCACTAATATTAAAGGGGCATATCGATCCCGTGATCTGGTGTTGCCACCCGACCAGTGGCTCGGGGGCTACTGCATTGACAATCCAATGCAGAAAATTTAAAGTCTTGATATAGTTTTCGAGGAGATTATTATCCTCGGGTTGGTTGGCCGCACCCAACCCGAGTCTCGAGGACTTTCAGACACGGCGTTTCTATTCCTAAGTATGTTGCCGAGCTGGGAATTGATCCTCAGGCTGATTTTATGAATCGACCTAAGTCTCAGGTGCTACTAGGGTCAGCGGTTTGATTTTTTCCTTAAGGTGCATACCGGATATTAGGCCAACACGCACCTTGAGGGCTACTAGCTATACATCTCGACAGAGATTACATTGCACAATTTGGAATTAAATTCATAAAAATCAGCCCATGGCCGAGGTGGTGCACCACCTCGGATATAGTCTGGCGTTGGTGCTCGACTACAATAGACACCCCGGAAGCAGTCCGGCATAAAGCTCGGACGCCAGTGGATGGCTCCGTAGAGGGCATTTGTGGCATTAAGCTCGGCTAAACTCCTTCGACTTTTTTGAGCCAAGGTGATCTATGACACCTCGGATATAGTCCGGCGTTGAATCTCGGACACTCCCCGGTGTTGGAGCTTGGATGCAGTCCGGCATTGGAGCTCGGATACAGTCTGGCGTTGGTGCTCGGCTGCAAAAGATACCTCGAATGTAGCCCAGCATTGGAGCCCGGGTGCAAGAGGACACCGCCACCCGGGGACAACTTCAAACCCGAGGTGGGCGTAAAAATAACAAGGCATTGATAAAGCCCGAAGACTTAAAGGGCTCCTCGAATACCCGACGTGTAAACTCTTCAGATTTAGCTCGGCAATCCTCAAGATAGACGATGGGAAGATTTTTTGAACCAGTTTTCAAGACCGATGACTGAAGACGAAGAGAAATTCGGAAGAACCGAGGAGCGTCCCCAACATGAAGACCGGTTCAGGGGGCTACTGACGGTGTCCTGGGCTAGGGGGGACTCACCACGTCGTCTCCCGATCTATTGGATTGGGCCGAGGTCTCCCAGGGCCGTTTACTCATGGGCCAGTTCGGACAGCTCCTGCCGCATACAAGGAAGGCTCCACAAGACTTGGCGCCCAAGACAAGGATTCTCCTAAACCCTAGGCCTCCGGTGTCTTATATAAACCGAGGCCAGGCTAGTCAATAGACAATCTCATATTCATTACTAAAATCTCATGGTAGACACATGTACTCTATACTACACCCATATGAAAACAACCAAAAGAAGCATGTAGGGTATTATCTCTTCAAGAGAGCCCGAAGCTGGGTAAAACCCCGTGTCCATGTTACCATCGCTCCAAGACGCCTACCTTAGGACCCCTACTACGAGATATGCCGGATTTGATAACGACACCCTCCCTCCCCCCAATCTACAATCAACAGCTCACATGTTTCACATTACGTTAATCACGTAATTGGATTACTTAGGTGTAGCATTACTTGTCCTAAAAAACCCAACTAAGCCAACCTCCCAGCATATCGCGCGGGAAAAGACCCGGTCGCGCTGTTTTAGTCAGGATTACCGGATTAGTAGTAGTAGTATTGATGGATCGCGCGAAGCACCAAGTTTTTTTAGGGGACGAAGCACCAAGTTTAAAAGGAAAAAAGGCGGTACACTCACAACACCCCTGTCGCGATCGCATTGCACCCCACTGATACGTCTCCTACGTATATATAATTTATGAAGTATTCATGCTATTATATTATTTGTTTTAGATGTTTATGGGCTTTATCAAACACTTTTATATTATTTTTGGGACTAACCTATTGACCCAGAGCCCAGTGCCAGTTCCTGTTTTTCCCTTGTTACAGTGTTTCACAGAAAAGGAATATTAAACGGAGTCCAAACGGAATGAAACCTTCGGGAGAGTTATTTTTGGTACGGAAGCAATCCAGGGGACTTGGAGTGCACGTCAGGGAAGCAACGAGGGAGGCACGAGGCAGGGGGCGCACCCACCCCCCGGGCGCGCCCTCCACCCTCGTGGGCCCCTCGTGGCTCCCCTGACCAACTTATTTCGCCTATATGTATCAATATACCCTAAAACCATCGGTAAACAAAATAGATCGGGAGTTCCGCCGCCGCAAGCCTCTGTAGCCAGCAAAAACCAATCGAGACCCTGTTCAGGCACCCTGCCGGAGGGGGGAACCCTCACCGGTGGCCATATTCATCATCCCGGTGCTCTCCATGACGAGGAGGGAGTAGTTCACCCTCGAAATTTGAGGTGCAATACTAGTAGCTATGTGTTTGATCTCTCTCTCTCTCGTGTTCTTGAGATGATACGATCTTGATGTATCGTGAGCTTTGCTATTTTAGTTGGATCTTATGATGTTTCTCCCCCTCTACTCTCTTGTAATGGATTGAGTTTTCCATTTGAAGTAATCTTATCGGATTGAGTCTTTAATGATTTGAGAACACTTGATGTATGTATTGCCGTGCGTATCTGTGGTGACAATGGGATATCACGTGATTCACTTGATGTATATTTTGGTGATCAACTTGCGGGTTCCGCCCATGAACCTATGCATAGGGGTTACCACACGTTTTCGTCTTGACTCTCCGGTAGAAACTTTGGGGCACTCTTTGAAGTTCTTTGTGTTGGTTGAATAGATGAATCTGAGATTGTGTGATGCATATCGTATAATCATACCCACGGATACTTGAGGTGACATTGGAGTATCTAGGTGACATTAGGGTTTTAGTTGATTTGTATCTTAAGGTGTTATTCTAGTACGAACTCTTGAATAGATCGATCCGAAAGAATAACTTTGAGGTGGTTTCGTACCCTACCATAATCTCTTCGTTTGTTCTCCGCTATTAGTGACTTTGGAGTGACTCTTTGTTGCATGTTGAGGGATAGTTATATGATCCAATTATGTTATTATTGTTGAGAGAACTTGCACTAGTGAAAGTATTAACCCTAGGCCTTGTTTCCTAGCATTGCAATCTTTACGCTCACTTTTACCACTTGTTACCTTGTTGTTTTTATATTTTCAGATTACAAAAACCTATATCTACCATCCATATTGCACTTGTATCACCATCTCTTCGCCGAACTAGTGCTCCTATACAATTTACCATTGTATTGGGTGTGTTGGGGACACAAGAGGCTCTTTGTTATTTGATTGCAGGGTTGTTTGAGAGAGACCATCTTCATCCTACGCCTCCCACGGATTGATAGACCTTAGGTCATCCACTTGAGGGAAATTTGCTATTGTCCTACAAACCTCTGCACTTGGAGGCCCAACAACGTCTACAAGAAGAAGCTTGCGTAGTAGACATCACCCACACACGTTTAGTCCTGCACACGGCTCACGCAAACGGAACGCACTTCGGCTTGCCTCTTCAATGACACGTGGGACTGCAGTTGGAGAAACCGACCATGCGCCAAACTCCCCCCGCCCACCGCGTGAAAATCCCCCCCCCCCCCCAAATTCCCCCCAAATACCAAATTCAAACGCCCTTCGGCCAACTAGCCAATAATATTCCCCAAACCCCCCTCCCACAGCCCCCTTGCAACACCCACGATGCGGCTATATCTCCCACGTGTCCGAGCACGACTTGGAGGCATAACCGCATGGTGGTTTTGTCGCAAGAAGGGTCATCTTCACACAATCCCATGTAATGAACAAGAATGGGATAAAGAGTTGGCTTACAATCGCCACTTCACACGATGCATAAATTAAACATACATCATTCAGAGTACAATCAAGGTCCGACTACGGAACCAAAATGAACGAAGACAACCCAAATGCTAGATCCCCAATCGTCCCAACTGGGCTCCACTACTGATCATCAGGGAAAGAAACATAGTAACGACCACGTTCCACGTTGAACTCCCACTTGAGCTCGGTTGCGTCACCTGCACTGGCATCGTCGGTTCCTGCAACTGTTTTGGTAGAATCTGTGAGTCACGAGGACTCGGCAATCTCACACCCGCGAGATCAAGACTATTTAAGCTTATAGGAAGGATGGGGTAATGAGGTGGAGCTGCAGCAAACAGTAAGCATATATGGTGGCTAACATACGCAAATGAGAGCGAGAAGAGAAGCAACGCATGGTCGCGAAGCTAAAAGTGATCAAGAAGTGATCTGAAACTACTTACGTTCAAGCATAACTCAAACCGTGTTCACTTCCGGACTCACTTGAAAAGAGACCATCACGGCTACACACGCGGTTGATGTATTGTAATTGGGTCAAGTGTCAAGTTCTCTACAACCGGACATTAACAAATTCCCATCTGCCACATAACCACGGGCACGGCTTTCGAAAGATAATACCCTGCAGGGGTGTCCCAACTTAGCCCATCACAAGCTCTCACGGTCAACGAAGGATATTCCTTCTACCGGGAAGACTCGATCAGTCTCGGAATCCCGGTTACAAGACATTTCGACAATGGTAAAACAAGACCAAAGAAAGCCACCCATTGTGCCGACAAATCCCGATAGGAGTTGCACATATCTCGTTCTCGGGGCACTGCCGGATGAGACATCCTACGAGTAAAACCAAGCCTCAAGTTTCCCCGAGGTGGCCCTGCAGTCTACTCGGTTTAGACCAATACTCAGAGGAGAACTAGCAGGGGGGTTAAAATAAAGATGACCCTTGAGTCTGCAGAACCCAAGGGAAAAAGGCTTAGGTGGCAAATGTAAAACCAAGGTTGGGCCTTGGTGGAGGAGTTTTATTCAAGGCGAACTGTCAAGGGGGTCCCATAAATCACCCAACCGTAAGGAACGCATAAAATCAAGGAACATAACACCGGTATGATGAAACTAGGCGGCAAGAATGGAACAAAACACCAGGCATAAGGCCGAGCCTTCCACCCTTTACCAGGTATATAGGTGCATTAATTAAAATAAGAGATATTGTGATATCCCAACATATTCGTGTTCCAACATGGAGAAATCTTGAACTTCACCTGCAACTAGCAACGCTATAAGAGGGCTGAGCAAAAGCGGTAACATAGCCAAACAACGGTTTGCTAGGAAAGGTGGGTTAGAGGCTTGACATGGCAATATGGGAGGCATGATATAGCAAGTGGTAGGTATTGCGGCATAGCAAAAGAGCGAACAACTAGCAAGCAAAGATAGAAGTGATTTCGAGGGTATGGTCATCTTGCCTGAAATCCCGCAAGGAAGAAGAACGAGTCCATGAAGAAGACAAATGGATGTAGTCGAACGAATGCTCACAACTCCGGAACGAAACCGAAGCTAACGAGAGAAGCAACCCGGAAAGAAACAAACAACATAGTAAACAACCACCACATACACATGGCATGATGCACAAACAAGTACGATGCATGTCCGATTTAATGAGGCATGGCATGGCAAAGTGCAACAAACAATACTACAAATTAAGTGGAGCTCAATATGCAACGAGTTGCATATCGATTTAAACACCACATGACTTATTTAGTTCGCTCTTGTTTATGTACCCAACAATATTAAATGTTATTAAACATGGCAAGGGGTGAAGCATAAGTAAACTAACTATTTAGGCAAGTTTAAATGAGGCCGGAACAACAAACAACAATTCTGGAAAATCCTCATGTGCATATTTTAGATTTGGTACTGTTCTGCCATAAACACAATTTTAATGCTGTTAAACAGCAAAATAAAGTGCACCATGTTAAACTAGGCATTTTTCCACCCCATTTACATATAAAGTTTATTAAAATCGGACCTACGGTTAATTAGTTATGAAATAAATCATTTTAACATGGCATTTAAGCAAATTAATGCAAACAGCAAGTTTAATCATTTTTAACATGGATGAATGTTGCAAATTATGAAACTATATGAAATCCTAAGCACTTTACATGTTGAAAACATTTTAATACGATGCATGGTTCTGGAATTATTATATGCATGATGTTGAGGGTTTTTTCTGCAAATCTGCAAACTCTGGAAAAAAATTAGTAAAAATCACTAGACAGGAAAAAACACAAACGGGCTGAAACTAGATCTGGCCCGAAATAGAGCAGAGGGGCTGGAGAGGGGCTGCTCACCCATGGGCTGAGGCCCGGTCGGCTGGAAGACAAGGCAGGGCGAAGCGGGGCTGGAGAAGCGATGGGCCTTGGCAAAGAAGCAGGCTGGGCCTAGCGCTCGTCCACGCTGGCTCAGATCGAGCGAGGTGGGGGGCGCGGTCAACGGGACGACGAGCGAGCTGCTGCTGCTCGTTGCAGGGGAAGCAGAGGACGCCACGGCGGCCTGGCGCGGCTGGGACTTGGCGTGACGGCAGCGGTGCAGACGAACGGGTCGGGGAGGAGGCCGGCTGGGGCGCACTGGATCCTGGGCCGCGGCAAGCAAGGCAACAGCTCGGGCGGAGTCAACGGGCGCGCAGAGGCGCAGCACCGCGATGCAGAGGATGCAGGCACGCGCTTGTCTCCATTGCTCGAGCAGAAGGAGAGGCCGCGCTGCTCCTGCAGCTGACGACGAGGGGATGGCGGCGCTTGCAGGCAGGGAGGCCAGAGAGCGACGGAGATAGCGGGGCCCGGTGCTAGGGCTTCGGATCTGCCCGGGGTCGGAGGAGGACGGCGCCACAGTGGCTGCTCCAAGGTGCGGCGGCGCTGGAGGCAGGGGACTTGCGACGGCGCCATGGTTCCTGTGAGAGAATAACGAGAGAGGGGAATGGTCAGGGAGGAGCCGCGTGAGGAGGAAAGGAAAGAGAAGGTGGAGAGGGACGGTGCCGTGACCTGGGCATCTCGCCGGCTCTATGCGAACGAGAATACGGAGACCGGCCAGTTCGGAGAGGTAGGGGAAGATGGCGAGGTCGGGCAGGTGGTTGACGATATGAGAGCTCCCGGCTGCTGTTGCGGCGGGCAGCGGCTTGCGGTCGACGATGGGAGCGGGGACGAGGCAGCGGGGCGGAAGGAGGAGGCTGCGGCTTGCTGGGGATTTGGGTGGCGCGGAGATCACGGGAGGTGGTCGGAGGCTGCGGTTGGAGGGGGGTGGAGGAGAGCCGAGGAGAAGGGGATTTGGGAGGATCCCGAGGTGGGGTTTGAGTGTGGCGACGGCGAGAAGGAAGGATTGGGCAGCTCTCCTTGATCTTAGGGTTGCTCCGATTATATACGCTGGTGGATTAGGTTAGGGGGGTATTTGGTCCCTCCGATTTTAATCGGACGGTACAAAATACTAGGTTGGGAAATCTAAATAAGAAAACAGAGATGTTTTATAGATGTTTGGGGATGATCCGAATCCATTGGTAGCGCTAGTCCGGTTCGGGTTCGGGGAAGTTTTCGGACACGGGCGATGGGTCGATGCACTGTGCAAAGAGACTTCGATTTAGGCAAGAGGGAAAACGAAGAACAAAGGTTGGTCTCGGAACGGTCAACAAAGGCAAAGCGATCCGAGAGAAGGTGATGAAGGCAAAGGGAGAAATGGCAACGACGAGTGAATGCAAGTTTTATGAAAACATGACGGCAATGGAGCACCGATGCAATGCGAATGATGCGATGATGAATGCAACAAACAAATAATTAACACAACTGACACGCAAAACATGGAAGGCATCTGAAGCATCGGTCTTGGGGCGTTACAACACTCCACCACTACAAGAGGATCTCGTCCCGAGATCTAGGATGGCACAGGAGAGAAACGGAGGAGGAAGAGGTAAAACAAAGTTGCTTCTACGACAAACGAGTGAAACCATGAACCTTGAGAGGTTGAAAAGTTCAAAGAAAGAACACAACGGAGTTGAACACAATTGAGAGCACTGTGGTAGAAAAAAAGAAACAAGGAACACCATGTGAAGCTTGGAGGTTGCAAGCCTATGAATGACGAGTACAATGGACAAGAAGGAATTGAAACCACTCTGGCTGAAACGAGATAAACAAGGACCAAGGAAGAACAAATTTGGATATCACTCCGGTTGAAGAGATGCAAGACTTGATAAGATGAAAGAACTTGAATAGAACAATCTCATGTTAAATGGATAAGCACGGAAAAGAACATGATCTTGACAAAACGAGACGATGTGTCAAAGAGAGCACTACAACAATGCCTCCGGTAGAAATGAAAGAATGCAATGAAAAGAATGGAGAAGAAAACAACATGTTGTACCTCAAGTGAATTTGAGAGAGCATCCTTAAAAGAAGGATAGAACAGAGTTGTTGGAAAACTCAACAGCGAAAGGAATAAGCTTGTTGTGGGCTTATGGAAAACAACTCAAAACTTAGAGGTGAAATTCTGCCACTACGGAAACAACTAATATAATTGATAACACCAACGAGATGAAAAACTTCTTTCACCAAGAGGATAGGAGAAAACTTGGATCATTGATAAGCACCATAATAGCAACAGTCCTTAGGGAAGGCTTTAGGTGAAACATGACACAAGATAAATCCAACGAAGAGATTGGTGGATTTAAAATATCTCATTCTTGACAACACGTGAATCATGAAACGCGAACTCAAATTGTCAAGAATGACATAACACCACCTCAAATGATAAGGTAGAACGAATTGCACTTTGGAATGCGGGAAGAAGAATGCTTGAACTCCTCAAAACAAGACATGTGTTGAACACCATGTTTATTTTTTTAGAGTATAGCTTGGCGTGTCAAAATTCCAAGAGAAATCTTGAAGAATGATCGAAGATTGAAAAGAATCCTTGACGAACCACCATCCATGAAGAAACTCTCGAAGAACTCCGGATAGATAAAAAGAAGGTCGTAAGAAAAAGAAGCTTGAAAAGAATAAGATGAATCCTTGCATTGATTTAGATGGATCTTCGTGATGATATAATTGAGAGAGCTTGGAACTCCGGGAACCGCGAATTTGATGAACCTCCGGAATAAGGAATTAAACACTTGGATGAAACAAGAATAATAATTACATTATGATTATCCTTCATCAATTAAATTGATGACAAGCAACGGATCTGACATACTACTTATTCTCATAGAAAGGATTAAGAGAGATATAGCGCAAACTTGGGAAAAGTCTTCAACGATCCGCCGGTAGGATTTGGAAAGAACGAATGAATCTATATGATAACGAAGGAAGAGAACTCTTGAATGAACCACCGTAAGAATTGGAAACGAATGAAGAAAAGATAAAGAAACACCGGGAAGAGTTAGAAAATGAACGAAGATACTTGAGAGAATTTAGATACAAGTGAACACAGAGATCCCGAGCTGATTAGATGATACTTGAATGATGCACCGGTATGATTTGGAGAACGAGAGCTGAAAGCTGGAATGAATAATTCTGAGATGATGGCCTTCGGAGGAAAGAAGTGGAAACAACTCATGAAATGCTCCGGATGGGTATGAAAAGAATTCTCGCAATCGAAAACAATTATGAGAGGGTGGCATCAAGCTTGAATCATGAATCTTTGGAATAATGGGTAAGGATTTGGAGGAAAAAAACTCTTCTTCGGTCTTCAAAATCCGAGAATGACGACGAGAAACCACCACCATGAATTGATGAGATACTCCGGGATGAAAATTAGAAAGGTTGAACCAATGATGAAAAGAATTTGAAAGATCTTGGAGAAAGACATATGACTGATGATAACCCATTCTTACGTCAAACTTTGAAAAGAATTTTAGAAGCTCCGGGAAAATTAGAAGAGTTAGGTAAGATCCTGGGAAAAGACCTGTGGGTTAGGGCCCACTCAAAAGAACCACCGTTGAACGATTGCTTGAAAAGAGAGATTGCACCGGTTGACTTAAATGGCTTGAAAGAGATAGCATCCTCAAAAGAACTTGAGTGAATTGAGAATGGAAACTTGAATCTTCTGAGATATCTTCATCACTCCGGAACAATTGAATAGCGAGAAGTGGATGATTAAGAGGTGCACCGGTACGAGAAAAACATTTGGAACGAGAAAAAGATATGATCGACAAAGCTTGAATTTAATCCACTGGAGAAGAAAGAGAACGAATAATGATGGAGTTAAAACTCCGTTAGTATCTTCCTGAGAATCACCGGATAAGAACATTGACGGAAAAGAATGGAGAGACTTCCCATCTGTAAGATGGATACTTGATTAAGAAATCTGAGTTCTTAAAGAAAAAGGGTGGGAGGGCGGGGAAAACAAAGACAACTTGGGACGGATGAAGCAAACACCGTTGCAAAGAACTGAGAATTGATCTCGCGAATGTTGAAATGATCGGATCCACTTGAAAAAGAGCACGTCGGTTGGAAAAGAACTGGCATGACAATCTTGATGATCAAGAAGGATTGGTATTCACATAGAAGTATGAGAACACCGCTTAGGAAAGGTATGGAATCAACACTTGACTTCGAAGCAACTCGAATACCACAAAACAAAACGAAAACAAAGGATTTGGCTTGTAGAATAAGCTGGAACAAACATATGATAGAGATTTCGTCCAAAGTTTTCATGGTGGGGCCCACACGGGCTCGATCGTACTACACCATCATGTACAAGGCAGTGCACATGACATACGAAGTGTCCCCGAGTCAGCATAGCCAAGGACTCTTTAAGACACCACGAGACCACTGTAAAACCAACTGTGGATAGGCGGACCACTAGACGTCGAACCCAAATCTCATATCATACATCTGTTGGAAAGATATCCTAAGAGCTACTTGAATTCCCACTTATAAACTCCCGAAACTTTCTGGTTATGCAATCAGGTGTTGGGGATACAGGGGACACAATATATCTCACTCAAACTAACAATACCTAGATCCAGCTTTATCCATCCTTCAACACATAACCAAGAAACATTCAGAAATCATTTACCTCAACCTTCGAAAAGCATCCGTTATACGAGTTATGGCAATACTCCTGAACTCCCGCCCCAGTACTGGGTGGCGTCGAGGTGATCTCACCAACAACTGCATAAAAGAGATTTTCGATGTCGGCGAAACTCAGGTATTCCAGAACTGCAACGATAAAAGTGTGACGACAACAACTCGGAGCTCAATTCCCCGGGACACTGCCACAACCCCTAAATGTCAGGAGGCACCAAGAACAATGTTCTCGTCACAAAAGCATCATAACGATTCCAAGATACCTGCGTGATCCTAAATTTTTTTAGTGAAATTTGAGGAGAGGAAAGTCAAAACATCTACGTCAGGAGGCCTCACCAGAGCGACGAAGGGACTGAGGAGTAAAAAGAATCCTACTCTCCGATATATATAATCCTAAGACTCAAAACATTTTTTCTAGACTCAACAACGCCAGCGATTCAATCAAGCAGGGGGCTCCTAAGTCGGAGATGGCTCTGATTACCAACTTGCAACGCCCACGATGCGGCTATATCTCCCACATGTCGGGGCATGACTTGGAGGCATAACCGCATGGTGGTTTTGTCGCAAGAAGGGTCATCTTCACACAATCCCATGTAATGAACAAGAATGGGATAAAGAGTTGGCTTACAATCGCCACTTCACACAATGCATAAATTAAACATACATCATTCAGAGTACAATCAAGGTCCGACTACGGAACGAAAATGAACGAAGACAACCCCAAATGCTAGATCCCCGATCGTCCCAAGCTGGCTCCACTCATCGATCATCAGGGAAAGAAACATAGTAACGACCACGTTCCTCGTCGAACTCCCACTTGAGCTCGGTTGCATCACCTGCACTGGCATCGTCGGTTCCTGCAACTGTTTTGGCAGAATCTGTGAGTCACAAGGACTCAGCAATCTCACACCCGCGAGATCAAGACTATTTAAGCTTATAGGAAGGATGGGGTAATGAGGTGGGGCTGCAGCAAACACTAAGCATATATGGTGGCTAACATACGCAAATGAGAGCGAGAAGAGAAGCAACGCACGGTCGCGAAGCTAAAAGTGATCAAGAAGTGATCTGAAACTACTTACGTTCAAGCATAACTCAAACCGTGTTCACTTCCCGGACTCCGCCGAAAAGAGACCATCACGGCTACACACGCGGTTGATGTATTGTACTTGGGTCAAGTGTCAAGTTCTCTACAACCGGACATTAACAAATTCCCATCTGCCACATAACCACGGGCACGGCTTTCGAATGATAATACCCTGCAGGGATGTCCCAACTTAGCCCATCACAAGCTCTCACTGTCAACGAAGGATATTCCTTCTACCGGGAAGACCCGATCAGTCTCGGAATCCCGGTTACAAGACATTTCGACAATGGTAAAACAAGACCAGCAAAGCCACCCGACTGTGCCGACAAATCCCGATAGGAGTTGCACATATCTCGTTCTCAGGGCACACCGGATGAGACATCCTACGAGTAAAACCAAGCCTCAAGTTTCCCCGAGGTGGCCCTGCAGTCTACTCGGTTTGGACCAATACTCAGAGGAGCACTAGCCCGGGGGGGGGGGGGTTAAAATAAAGATGACCCTTGAGTCTGCAGAACCCAAGGGAAAAAGGCTTAGGTGGCAAATGTAAAACCAAGGTTGGGCCTTGGTGGAGGAGTTTTATTCAAGGCGAACTGTCAAGGGGGTCCCATAAATCACCCAACCGTGTAAGGAACGCAAAATCAAGGAACATAACACCGGTATGACAGAAACTAGGGCGGCAAGAATGGAACAAAACACCAGGCATAAGGCCGAGCCTTCCACCCTTTACCAGGTATATAGGTGCATTAATTAAAATAAGAGATATTGTGATATCCCAACATATTCATGTTCCAACATGGAGAAATCTTGAACTTCACCTGCAACTAGCAACGCTATAAGAGGGGCTGAGCAAAAGCGGTAACATAGCCAAACAACGGTTTGCTAGGAAAGGTGGGTTAGAGGCTTGACATGGCAATATGGGAGGCATGATATAGCAAGTGGTAGGTATTGCGGCATAGCAAAAGAGCGAACAACTAGCAAGCAAAGATAGAAGTGATTTCGAGGGTATGGTCATCTTGCCTGAAATCCCGCAAGGAAGAAGAACGAGTCCATGAAGAAGACAAATGGACGCAGTCGAACGAATCCTCACAACTCCGGAACGAAACCGAAGCTAACAAGAGAAGCAACCCGGAAAGAAACAAACAACATAGTAAACAACCACCACATACACATGGCATGATGCACAAACAAGTACGATGCATGTCCGATTTAATGAGGCATGGCATGGCAAAGTGCAACAAACAATACTACAAATTAAGTGGAGCTCAATATGCAACGAGTTGCATATTGACGAAACACCACATGACTTATTTAGTTCGCTCTTGTTTATGTACCCAACAATATTAAATGTTATTAAACATGGCAAGGGGTGAAGCATAAGTAAACTAACTATTTAGGCAAGTTTAAATGAGGCCGGAACAACAAACAACAATTCTGGAAAATCCTCATGTGCATATTTTAGATTTGGTACTGTTCTGCCATTAACACAATTTTAATGCTGTTAAACAGCAAAATAAAGTGCACCATGTTAAACTAGGCATTTTTCCACCCCATTTACATATAAAGTTTATTAAAATCGGACCTACGGTTAATTAGTTATGAAATAAATCATTTTAACATGGCATTTAAGCAAATTAATGCAAACAACAAGTTTAATCATTTTTAACATGGATGAATGTTGCAAATTATGAAACTATATGAAATCCTAAGCACTTTACATGTTGAAAACATTTTAATACGATGCATGGTTACGGAATTATTATATGCATGATGTTGAGGGTTTTTTACGCAAATCTGCAAACTCTGGAAAAAATTAGTAAAATCACTAGACAGGAAAAAAACACAAACGGGCTGAAACTAGATCGGCCCGAAATAGAGCAGAGGGGCTGGAGAGGGCTGCTCATCCACGGGCCGAGGCCCGGTCGGCCGGAAGACAAGGAAGGCGGCGAAATTTGGCCGAGAAGCGATGGGCCTTGGCAAAGAAGTGCCGGGCCTAAGCGCCGTCCACGCTGGCTCAGATCGAGCGAGGTGGGGGGCGCGGTCAACGGACGACGAGCGAGCTGCCGCCGCTTGCGGTGGGAAGCAGAGGACGCCACGGGCGGCTCGGTGCGGCTGGGACTTGGCGTGACGGCAGCGGTGCATTTAACGGGTCGGGAGGAGGCCGGTGGGCGACTTGGATCTGGGCCGCGGCAAGCAAGGCAACAGGGCGGAGTCAACGGGCGCGAGGCGCATCACCGCGATGCAGAGGATGCAGCACGCCGCTTGTCTCCATTGCTCGAGCAGAAGGAGAGGCCGCCGCTCCCCGGGTGACGATTTAGGGATGGCGGCGCTTGCGGGGAGGCCAGAGAGCGACGGAGATAAGCGGGGCCCGGTGCTAGGGCGGATCTGCCGGGGTCGGAGGAGGACGGCGCCACAGTGGCTGCTCCAAGGTGCGGCGGCGCTGGAGGCAGGGGGACTTGCGACGGCGCCATGGTTCTGTGGAGAGAATAACGAGAGAGGGAATGGTCGTAGGAGCAGCGTGAGGAGGAAAGGAAAGAGAAGGTGGAGAGGGACGGTGCCGTGACTGGGCATCTCGCTGGCTCTATGCGAACGAGAATACGGAGACCGCCAGTTCGGAGAGGTAGGGGAAGATGGCGAGGTCGGGCAGGTGGTTGACGATATGAGAGCTCCCGGCTGTTGCGGGCGGCAGCGGCTTGATCGGCGATGGGAGCGGGACGAGGCAGCGGGCGGAAGGAGGAGGCTGCGGCTTCTTTGGGGATTTGGGTGGCGCGGAGATCACGGGAGGTGGTCGGAGGCTGCGGTTGGAGGGGGTGGAGGAGAGCCGAGGAGAAGGGATTTGGGAGGATCCCGAGGTGGGGTTTGAGTGTGGCGACGGCGAGAAGGAAGGATTGGCAGCTCTCCTTGATCTTAGGGTTGCTCCGATTATATATGCTGGTGGATTAGGTTAGGGGGGTATTTGGTCCCTCCGATTTTAATCGGACGGTAAAAAAATACTAGGTTGGGAAATCTAAATAAGAAAACAGAGATGTCTTATAGATGTTTGGGGATGATCCGAATCCATTGGTAGCGCTAGTCCGGTTCGGGTTCAGGGAAGTTTTCGGACACGGGCGATGGGTCGATGAACTGTGCAAAGAGACTCCGGTTTAGGCAAGAGGGAAAACAAAGAACAAAGGTTGGTCTCGGAACGGTCAACAAAGGCAAAGCGGTCCGAGGGAAGGTGATGAAGGCAAAGGGAGAAACGGCAACGACGAGTGAATGCAAGTTTTATGAAAACATGACGGCAACGGAGCGCCGATGCAATGCGAATGATGCGATGATGAATGCAACAAACAAATAATTAACACAACTGACATGCAAAACATGGAAGGCATCTGAAGCATCGGTCTTGGGGCGTTACACCCCTCCACTCCATTCGCTCCGCCAAAGCAGCCCTCCCCGCCATGCCGATACGTTGGCGCCGCGGTTCGTCGAGGGGACGCACGGCGATCCTCTCGCTCCCACAGTATGCTCTCCTAGAGTGCCGTCCTCTAGCCGCGCCGCCACCGCTGGCGATGTTCTTGTGGAGACGCACGGCAGTCAGCCCCGCCACCGCTGGCGATGTTCGTGTGGAGATGCACGGCGGTCATCTTCTCCCATGGTACGCGCATTCTAGACCAAGTCCCCGTGCATGTCGGTGTAGCACTGAATGTTAGCTGATAGACGTTGTTAATCTCACTGTTTGCCGAAGTAGTTCACAGTCAATATGCTCCGCTTAAGAAGCTTCCTTGCCCTGTTCTGCACTCAATCTGCTTAGCTGAGATGGCATGCCAAGCCCGATAAGTTGCTAAAATATCCTGCCATATATTTATTGTGACGTAGATTGCCATGGTCTAGTAGCCAATCTGTTACGTGACATAACTCTACACCATTTTATACTCGATCTTTGTTGCTGAGATGGCCTTTGATAGTTCGATGGTTGTGTGCTTGGCCTCATTGACTGCTGAAACAACCTGCCATAATTTAGCACGCAAATGTGCTCTGCCCGTGTAGCAGTTGTATGAATTCAGTTACAAGACCCCAATCAACTGTGTAAAATCATGTACAAATTGTATGGGATGTCGGTCACATATACTAGGTGGGTTCATCATGGTGAAGCTGTGAACGTCAATGTTACTGACTATGTGGAAGCAGCAGATCACCATCTTGATCTTTCTAATGCTCAAGTGGAAGAGGAGGAGGAGGAGGTGGTGGTGGTGGCGGAGCCAGTGAGTTTGACCAACATTGAAACAATGCTATGAAATGCTCGTGCATTTCGTGAACTTTCACCTGGAGAAGGAAAACGGTGGGCCCGCATGTTGGAACAATGCAACATGGCTGTCACCCCAGGAAATAAGCTGTCAGTATTCTCAGCTATGGTCTGTTTTTTTCAAGTGAAGACATCTGAGCAGGTGACCAACAAATCATTCGATGCGATGTTGGCTGCTTTCCGCAAATCTTTCCCAGATGCGTCTGAGCTGCCACACACCTATAGTAAAATGAAGAATTTCCTTCGTGTAGTTGGAATTGGATATGATATGATCCATGTTTGTAAGAATAATTATGTTCTGCTTCGGAAGGATTATGCCAACTTAAGTGAATGCCCGAAATGCAAATCATCAGGATGGAAAGATGGCGATGCTGCAAAGAGGATTCCTCATAATGTTCTGAGACATTTTCCAATTATACCAAGATTGCAGAGGTTGTTTCATGATGCTGAAACAAGAGAGGATGTACTGTGGCAGTCTAGGAGCCAGGAGTACAAAGATAAGAATGTAATGAGCCATCCATCTCATGGTAGTGACTGGAAAAGCTTCAATCATAAACACAAAAAGTTTGCTGCTGACACGAGAAACATTAGACTTGGCTTAGCTTCATATGGATTTAACCCATTTGGCCACGAGAGTGCCACATATAGCATGTGTCTAGTGCTTGTTATCCCTTACAACATGCCTCCAAATGTCTGCACCAAGAATCAATCTACATGATGGCCTTGCTCATCCCAGGTCAAAAAAGTTCTAGAAAGGATTTTGATTTGTTCATGAAGCCTGTTGTGGAGGAACTTCAACAGCTATGGAGGGGTGTTCTCACTCGAGACCCATATAGCAGCCCACCAGTTGATTTCTTTCTGTGTGCTGTTATAATTTGGTCCATCCATGATTATCCGGCTTTGGGCACTATGTCAGGGCGAACAACACATGGTTACAACCTGTGTCCGCTGTGACAGGAATCCGTTGTCATACTCAAAACTTAGCAAGATCTGTTACATTGGACACCGCCATTTCCTTGCCAAGGACATGTCGCGTCCTACAAAATACCGAAGACATGTGTCCAATGCAAAGCATGAAAACCGTGATGCACCAAAGAGGCTTACCGCCGATGAGTTGCAAGTGGAATTAGAGAAGGTCAGGCATGTTACACCAGGAAACCATCCTGGTAATGGTAGAGGGAAAAGGAAGCGTGGCAGGGCAGAAGAGAGATTATTGTTTACCCGCAGGTCCACTTTGTGGGACGTGGAGTATTGGAAAGATTTGGATCTGTGGCATAATCTTGATGTGATGCACATCGAGAAAAATATATGTGTCAGCATTATCGACACACTTCTTAATATTGAAAGCAAGACAAAAGATACCATAAAATCTAGGATTGATTTGACACACCTGGGTATCAGAAAGGATTTGCAGGTGGAAGATGAAGGCAAACCACGGGCTATGGCACCAGTTATGTACGTCTTGGACAAGGTAAATAGAAAAGAATTTTGCGAGGTCCTGTCACGTGTGAGATTCCACATGGATTTGCTTCCAGCCTTAAAAGGAGAGTCAGTGCAGATGGAAACAAGGTACAAGGGTTGAAAACTCATGACTGCCACGTCATACTTCAAAGGGTTTTACCTGTTATCCTTAGAGGATTGGGCTGCCTTGACTTATAAAGAGCAGTTGCAGAGTTGGGACAATGATCATTGTCTTGGATATCGTCATAATTATTTGCTTTTCTATCAATTGCCCAACAGTAATTTGTCTACCCGCCGCATGCTATTTTCTCGAGAGAAGCCACTAGTGAAATCTACAGCCCCCAGGTCTATTTTCCTATCATATACTTTCTGATCCATATTCCCAATTGCTTTTGCCTTTATTTGCTCCTTTTATTTTCAGATCTATATTATCAAAAACCCCAAAATACCTTGCTGCGTTTTATTTACTTTTATTTGCATCTATCGGTCTACTACAAAATTATCCTATCTTCACATCACTTTTTGGCACCGCTACCCAAAAGGGGTTGACAACCCCTTTAACACCTTGGGTTGCAAGTATTTGTTATTTGTGTGCAGGTACCGTTTACGTGGTGTTGCGTGGTTCTCCTACTGGTTCGATCACCTTGTTCTCATCACTGAAGGAAATACCTTACCGTTACTGTGCTGCATCCTCCCTTATTCCTTGGGGAAACACCGACGCATCTCAGCAATATCAAAGGAAATTTCTGGCGCCGTTGCTGGGGAGTGCTACCTCTTGAGCACTGTGTTGGATTTCCTTGAAGAGGAAAGGATGATGCAACAAAGTAGCGTAAGTATTTCCCTCAGTTTTTGAGAACCAAGGTATCAATCCAGTAGGAGGCTACGCGCGAGTCCCTCGTACCTACACAAAACAAATAACTCCTCGCAACCAATGCGATAAGGGGTTGTCAATCCCTTCACGATCACTTACGAAAGTGAGATCTGATAGATATGATAGGATAATATTTTTGGTATTTTTGTGATAAAGATGCAAAGTAAAATAAAAGCAAAGTAAAAAGCAAAGGAAATAACTATGTGTTGGAAGATTAATATCATGAAGATAGACCCGGGGGCCATAGGTTTCACTAGTGTCTTCTCTCAAGAGCATAAATATTTTACGGTGGGTGAACGAATTATGTTGAGCAATTGACAGAATTGAGCATAGTTATGAGAATATCTAGGTATGATCATGTATATAGGCATCACGTCTGAGACAAGTAGACTGACTTCTGCCTGCATCTACTACTATTACTCCACTCATCGACCGCTATCCAGCATGCATCTAGAGTATTAAGTTCATGAAAACAGAGTAACGCCTTAAGCAAGATGACATGATGTAGAGGGATAAATTCATGCAATATGATAAAAACCCATCGTGTTATCCTCGATGGAAACAATACAATACGTGCCTTGCTGCCCCTCATCACACCGGGAAAGGACACCGCAAGATTGAACCCAAACCTAAGCACTTCTCCCATTGCAAGAAAGATCAATCTAGTAGGCCAAACCAAACTGATAATTCGAAGAGACTTGCAAAGATAACCAATCATACATAAAAGAATTCATAGAAGATTCAAATATTGTTCATAGATAATCTTGAATATAAACCCACAATTCATCGGTCTCAACAAACACACTGCAAAAAGAAGATTACATCGAATAGATCTCCACACGAGAGGGGGATAACATTGTATTGAGATCCAAAAAGAGAGAAGAAGCCATCTAGCTACTAACTATGGACTCGAAGGTCTGAAGTAAACTACTCACACTTCATCGGAGAGGCTATGGTGTTGATGTAGAAGCCCTCCATGATGGATGCCCCCTCCGGCGGAGCTCTGGAACAAGCCCCAAGATGGGATCTCGTGGAGTGCTGAAGGTTGCGGCGGTGGAATTAGGTTTTTGGCTCCGTGATCTGATTGTTTCGGGCACGTAGGTATATATAGGAGGAAGGAGTACGTCGGTGGAGCAACAGGGGCCCACGAGGGTGGAGGGCACGCCTGGGGGGTGGGCGCGCCTCACCTCGTGACCCCTCTTCTTTCTTGACGAGGGTCCAAGTCTCCGGATCATAATCTTCCTAAAAATCACGTTATCAAGGTTTCATTCCGTATGGACTCCGTTTGATATTCCTTTTCTGCGAAACTCAAATAGGCAAAAAACAGCAATTACGGGCGGGCCTCCGGTTAATAGGTTAGTCCCAAAAATAATATAAAAGTGGATAATAAAGCCCAATAATGTCCAAAACAGTAGATAATATAGCATGGAGCAATAAAAATTATAGATACGTTGGAGACGTATCAGGCATCCCCAAGCTTAATTCCTGCTCGTCCTCGAGTAGGTAAATGATAAAAAGATAATTTTTGATGCGGAGTGCTACTTGGCATAATTTCAATGTAATTCTTCTTAATTGTGGTATGAATATTCAGATCCGAAAGATTCAAGACAAAAGTTTAATATTGACATAAAAATAATAATACTTCAAGCATACTAACAAAGCAATCATGTCTTCTCAAAATAACATGGCAAAGAAAGTTATCCCTACAAAATCATATAGTCTGGCTATGCTCCATCTTCACCACACAAAGTATATAAATCATGCACAACCCCGATGACAAGCCAAGCAATTGTTTCATACTTTTGACATTCTCAAACTTTTTCAATCTTCACGCAATACATGAGCGTGAGCCATGGATATAGCACTATATGTGGAATAGAATGGTGGTTGTGGAGAAGACAAAAATAGGGGGAAGATAGTCTCACATCAACTAGGTGTATCAACGGGCTATGGAGATGCCCATCAATAGATACCAATGTGAGTGAGTATGGATTGCCATGCAACGGATGCACTAGAGCTATAAGTATATGAAAGCTCAACGAAAGAAACTAAGTGGGTGTGCATCCAACTCGCTTGCTCACGAAGACCTAGGGCATTTGAGGAAGCCCATCATTGGAATATACAAGCCAAGTTCTATAATGAAGATTTCCCACTAGTATATGAAAGTGACAAAATGAGAGACTCTCTATCATGAAGATCATGGTGCTACTTTGAAGCACAAGTGTGGTAAAAGGATATAGTAACATTGTCCCTTCTCTCTTTTTTCTCATTTTTTTATTTGGGCCTTTTCTCTTTTTTATGGCCTCTTTTTTTCGTCCGGAGTCTCATCCCGACTTGTGGGGGAATCATAGTCTCCATCATCCTTTTCCTCACTTGGGACAATGCTCTAAAAATGAAGATCATCACACTTTTATTTAATTACAACTCAACAATTACAACTCGATAGTTAGAACAAAATATGACTCTATATGAATGCCTCCGGCGGTGTACCGGGATATGCAATGAATCAAGAGTGACATGTATGAAAGAATTATGAATGGTGGCTTTTCCGCAAATACGATGTCAACTACATGATCATGCTAAGCAATATGACAATGATGGAGCGTGTCATAATAAACGGAACGGTGGAAAGTTGCATGGCAATATATCTCGGAATGGCTATGGAAATGCCATGATAGGTAGGTATGGTGGCTGTTTTGAGGAAGGTATATGGTGGGTGTATGATACCGGCGAAAAGTGCACGGTATTAGAGAGGCTAGCAATGGTGGAAGGAAGAAAAGTGCGTGTAATCCATGGACTCAACATTAGTCATAAAGAACTCATATACTTATTGCAAAAATCTACAAGTTATCAAAGCAAAGTATTACGCGCATGCTCCTAGGGGATAGATTGGTAGGAAAAGACCATCGCTCGTCCCCGACCGCCACTCACAAGGAAGACAATCAATAAATAAATCATGCTCCGACTTCATCACATAACGGTTCACCATACGTGCATGCTACGGGAATCACAAACTTTAACACAAGTATTTCTTAAATTCACAACTACTCAACTAGCATGACTCTAATATCACCATCTTCATATCTCAATACAATTATCAAGCATCAAACTTTTCTTATTATTCAACACACTCATAAGAAAGTTTTTACTATTCTTGAATACCAAGCATATTAGGATTATTTAAGCAAATTACCATGCTATTTAAGACTCTCAAAATAATCTAAGTGAAGCATGAGAGATCAATAGTTTCTATAATACAAATCCACCACCGTGCTCTAAAAGATTTAAGTGAAGCACTAGAGCAAAACTATATAGCTCAAAAGATATAAATGAAGCACATAGAGTATTCTAACAAATTCCAAATCATGTATGGCTCTCTCAAAAGGTGTGTACATCAAGGATGATTGTGGTAAACTAAAATAAAATACTCAAATCATACAAGACGCTCCAAGCAAAACACATATGATGTGGTGAATAAAAATATAGCTCCAAGTAAAGTTACCGATGGAAGTAGACGAAAGAGGGGATGCCTTCTGGGGCATCCCCAAGCTTTAACTTTATGGTGTCCTTAGATTATCTTGGGGGTGCCATGGGCATCCCCAAGCTTCGTCTCTTGCCACTCCTTGTTCCATAATCCATCAAAATCTTTCACCCAAAACTTGAAAACTTCACAACACAAAACTCAACAGAAATCTCATGAGCTCCGTTAGCGAAAGAAAACAAAAGACCACTTCAATGTACTGTAATGAACTCATTATTTATTTATATTGGTGTTAAAACTACTGTATTCCAACTTCTCTATGGTTTATAAACTATTTTACTAGCCATAGATTCATCAAAATAAGCAAACAACACACGAAAAACAGAATCTGTCAAAAACAGAACAGTCTGTAGTAATCTGTAACTAAGTTAAACTTCTGGAACTCCAAAAAGTCAGAAAAATAGGAGGACCTAGAAAATTTGTTTATTGATCAGCAGCAATTAGAATCACTATTTTATCACGTTCTGGTGATTTTTAACAATTGTTTTCGTGAACAGAAAGGTTCTGGAAATTACAGCAAGATCAAATAACTATCATCCAAGAAGATCCTATAAGTTTGACTTGGTACAAACACTAATTAAAACATAAAAACACATATAACCAGAGGCTAGAACAAAGATATATTCAACGACATAAAGGAAATATATTGTGTTGTCTCCCAACAAGCGCTTTTCTTTAAAGCCTTTTAGCTAGGCATTGATAATTTTAATGATGCTCACATAAAAGACAAGTATTGAAGCGCGAAGAGAGCATCATGAAATACGTGACAAACACATCTAAGTCTAACATACTTCCTATGCATAGGCATCTGGTAGAAAAACAAATTATCCTAGCAAGCAAAAACTAGCATATGCAAGGAAGCGGAAAGGAACAATAGCAATCTCAACATAACGAGAGGTATTTTAGTAACATGAAAATTTCTATAACAATATTTTCCTCTCTCATAATAATTACATGTAGGATCATTATCAAATTCAATAATATTACTATCACATACAATATTCTCACATGATCCACATGCATGCAAAGTTGACACTCTTCCAAAATAGTGGGATTAACATTAACTAAAGTCATGACCTCTCCAAACCCACATTTATCAAAAATATCATAAGATTGAACATTCTCCAAATATGTGGGATCTAAATTCGACACTCTTCCAAACCCACTTTCAATATTATTGCAAACATTATTATCAATGTCATATTCATCATGGGGCCTAAATAAATTTTCAAGATTATAAGAAGAACTATCACCCCAATCATGATCATTGCAACAAGTAGTAGACATAGCAAAACTAGCATCCCCAAGCTTAGGGTTTTGCATAATATTAGCACAATTGACATCAAGAGAATTTATAATAAAATTATTGCAATCATGCTTTTTATTCAAGGAGCTATCGTGAATCTCTTCATAAATTTCTTCGTCACAATTTTCAGATTCACAAATTTCAAGCAAAACTTCATAAAGATAATCTAGTGCACAAAACTCACTGGCAATTGGTTCATCATAATTGGATCTCTTAAAAAGATTAGCAAGCGGATGAGGATCTATAGATCTTAGCTTCTCTGTTGAGGAATAAATACTCGACTATTTCAACCAAGCGAACAAACGAGCCAAGAAAGACATCAAGGAAAACGAAAAGACGAACGGAAAAAGGGCGAATAAAACGGCAAGGGTGAAGTGGGGGAGAGGAAAACGAGAGGAAAATGGCAAATAATGTAATGCGGGAGATAAGGGATTTGTGATGGGTACTTGGTATGTTGACTTTTACGTAGACTCCCCTGCAACCGCGCCAGAAATCTTCTTGCTACCTCTTGAGCTCTGCGTTGGATTTCCTTGAAGAGGAAAGGATGATGCAACAAAGTAGCGTAAGTATTTCCCTCAGTTTTTGAGAACCAAGGTATCAATCCAGTAGGAGGCTACGCGCGAGTCCCTCGTACCTACACAAAACAAATAACTCCTCGCAACCAACGCGATAAGGGGTTGTCAATCCCTTCACGGTCACTTACGAGAGTGAGATCTGATAGATATGATAGGATAATATTTTTGGTATTTTGTGATAAAGATGCAAAGTAAAATAAAAGCAAAGTAAAAAAGCAAAGGAAATAACTAAGTGTTGGAATATTAATATGATGAAGATAGATCCGGGGGCCATAGGTTTCACTAGTGGATTCTCTCAAGAGCATAAATATTTTACGGTGGGTGAACGAATTACTATTGAGCAATTGACATAATTGAGCATAGTTATGAGAATATCTAGGTATGATCATGTATATAGGCATCACATCCGAGACAAGTAGGTGACTCACCTGCATCTACTACTATTACTCCACTCATCAACCACTATCCAGCATGCATCTAGAGTATTAAGTTCATGAAAACAGAGTAACACCTTAAGCAAGATGACATGATGTAGAGGGATAAATTCATGCAATATGATAAAAACCCCATCTTGTTATCCTCGATGGCAACAATACAATACGTGCCTTGCTGCCCCTCATCCTTTGGGAAAGGACACCGCAAGATTGAACCCAAACCTAAGCACTTCTCCGATTGCAAGAAAGATCAATCTAGTAGGCCAAACCAAACTGATAATTCGAAGAGACTTGCAAGGATAACCAATCATACATAAAAGAATTCAGAGAAGATTCAAATATTGTTCATAGATAATCTTGAATATAAACCCACAATTCATCGGTCTCAACAAACACACCGCGAAAAGAAGATTACATCAAATAGATCTCCACAAGAGAGGGGGAGAACATTGTATTAAGATCCAAAAAGAGAGAAGAAGCCATCTAGCTACTAACTATGGAGCCGAAGGTCTGAAGTAAACTACTCACACTTCATCGGAGAGGCTATGGTGTTGATGTAGAAGCCCTCCATTATGGATGCCCCTCCGGCGGAGCTCTGGAATAGGCCCCAAGATGGGATCTCGTGGGTACAGAAGGTTGCGGCGGTGGAATTAGGTTTTTGGCTCCGTATCTGATCGTTTGGGGGTACGTAGGTATATATAGGAGGAAGGAGTACGTCGGTGGAGCAGGGGCCCCACGAGGGTGGAGGGCGCATACAGGGGTGGGCGCGCCCCCTACCTCATGGCCTCCTCTCTTGTTTCTTGACGTAGGGTCCAAGTCTCCTGGATCATAATCTTCCTAAAAATCACGTTCCCGAAGGTTTCATTCCGTTTGGACTCCGTTTGATATTCCTTTTCTACGGAAGTCTGAAATAGGCAAAAAACAGCAATTCTGGGCTGGGCCTCCGGTTAATAGGTTAGTCCCAAAAATAATATAAAATTGGATAATAAAGCCCAATAATGTCCAAAACAGTAGATAATATAGCATGGAGCAATAAAAAATTATAGATACGTTGGAGACGTATCAGGGAGACATCATCGACATCTACCAGGTTCCTAATCACAAATCTCATCTCCTTGCAATTTACATTATTTGCCATTTGCCTCTCATTTTCATCTCCCCCACTTCACAGAAATTTGCCGTTTTATTCGCCCTCTTTTTCATTCGCCTTTTTTTCTCGTTGGATCTTATGCTTGCTTGTGTTGCCATGCGCCTTCTATTTGCTTGCATCTTCGCTTGCTAAAAATTTATCAATATGGATCCTCATCCACTTGCTAATCTTTTCAAAAGATCCAACTATGTTGAACCAATTGCTAGTGAAGTGAGTGCACTAGATTATCTTTATGAAGTTTTGCTTGAGATTCATGAATCTGAAAGTTGTGATGATGTGTTGAAAGAAGAAATTTATGAAGTGATTCATGATAGCTCCTTGAATGAAAAACATGATTTCAATGGTATTATAATAAATTCTATTAATGTCAATTATGCTAGTAATATGCAAAATCCCAAGCTTGAAGATGCTAATTTTTATAAGTCCTCTATTTATTGCAATGATCATGATTGGGGTGATTCTTCTTACGATTTTGAAAATTTATTTAAGCCTCATGATGAATATGTTCACGATAATATTGAAAGTCAGTTTGGAAGAGTGTCAACTTTAGGTCATAATGATCCCACTACTTTGGAGAATGATCAATCTAATGAAATTTTTGATAAAAGTGGGTTTGGAGAGGTCATGACTTTATTTGATGATAATCCCACTATTTTGGAAGAGTGTCAACTTTGCATGCATGTGGATAATATAGAGAATATGTTATGTGATAGATATATTGTTGAATTTGAGTATGATCCTACATGTAATTATTATGAGAGAGGAACATATGGTTGTAGAAATTTTCATGTTACTAGATTACCTCTCATTATGTTGGGATTGTCTATCTTTTAATTCTCTCCTATGCATATGTTTGATATTTCTTGTCTTGATAATTTGTTTGCCTATGAAATTCCTATGCACAGGAAGTATGTTAGACTTAAATGTATTTGTCACATGCTACATGATGCTCTCTTCGTGTTTCAATTTCTATCTTTCATGTGAGCATCATAGAAATCTCAATGCCTAGCTGCGGGCGTAAGACGATAGCGCTCGTTGGGAGGCAACCCAACTTGTATCTTTTTTGCTTTTTTGCTTTTCTTGCTGTTTTCAATAAAATACCCAATTATGCCTCTGATTAGATGTGTTTTGTGGTTTAAATTAGTGTTTGTGCCAAGCAAGGCCTTTGCAATGATTTGGGTGATACTTAATTTGATCTTGTTGGAAAACAGAAACTTTTGCGCCCAGTGCAGAAAATCCTAAAACTCACGAGAGCATGATAAATTTCTGCAATTTTTACACAAGGTTGATATACAAATTTCCTACGTTGTCCTAAATTTTCAGAACTTTTGGAGTTACAGAAGTATGCGAAGTATTCTGATTGCTACACACTGTTTTTGACAGATTCTGTTTTCATTGTGTTATGTGCTTGTTTTTGATGATTCTATGGTTTCCTTTGATGAGTTTTTTCCATGGAAAAGTTAAAATACAGTAGATATAATACAATAACAAAATATGAATGGGTTTACAACAATACTTAGAGTTGTCATTTGCTTTCTTATATATACTAACGGATCTCACGAAGTTTTGTTGAGTTTTGTGTGATTGAAGTTTTCATGTTTTGGGTGAGATTGCGATGGATGAAGGAACAAGGACAAGCAAAAGGATAAGATTGGGGATGCCCATGGCACCCCAAGATAATATTCAAGAAGTATCAAGCAACTAAGCTTGGGGATGCCCTCGAGTGGCATCCCCTCTTTCTTCTAACGACCATCGGTATTTTACTTGAAACTATATTTTTTATTCGTCACATATTATGAGTTTTTCTTGGAGCGTCTTGTATGATGAGTCTTTGCTTTTTCCCTTTTAATAAGTATCCTTGCTGTACACACCTATTTTGGAGAGCCAAATTATGCTATGCTTGCTCCTATGCTTCACTTAAAATAATTTAGAGTCATGGAATTGCTCTAGTGCTTAACTTATATCTTTTTGAGCACGGTGTGCTTTGTTATGTTTGAAGAAATTCTCTCATGCTTCACTTAGTTTAATTTGAGAGAAATAAATATGATGCTTATGTTCTTCACTTATATTTGTTTGAGCTTGTCAAAAGCAACATATGAAAATTAGTCCCAAAGTGATAGATATCCAAGGAGGATATAATAAAAACTTTCATGAAGATCATTGGACAAAATAAACTTGATTCCTTGTAATAGTTTTGAGATATGATGATAGTGATATGTGAGCCATGTTAATGAGTATTCATGATTCCCTATGCAAGCACGGAAGTCAATAGTCATGCAATGAAATTACATCCTACTTGTGTTGCATTATTCGGTGTTAATTATGCTTAATATTCTCTTATGATGGTTTTTGTTCCTTGGTTGGTTGCTTCTCAATCTTTTGCTAGCCTCCACCTTGTACTAATTAGAAATACTACTTGTGCATCCAAATCTAGAAACCCAAGTTATGCCAAATGAGTCCACCATACCTACCTATATGCGGTATGTCCAAGCCGTTCTAAGCAAATTTGTATGTTTGCCAACTCTAATTTTCAAAATAAACTTCTCTTTTGTGTGCCCGTATGTGACGCCCTCGATTCAATCGTACACTAATCATGCACGCAAATGTGTACGACCAAGATCAAGGACTCACGGGAAGATACCACAACACAACTCTAGACACAAATTAAAATAATACAAGCTTTATATTACAAGCCAGGGGCCTTGAGGGCTCGAATACATAAGCTCGAATACACAAGAGTCGTGAAGCAACAATATCTGAGTACAGGACATAAGTTAGACAAGTTTGCCTTAAGAAGGCTAGCACAAAAGCAACATCGATCGAAAAGGCAAGGCCTCCTGCCTGGAGCCTCCTAACTACTCCACGGTCATCGGCGGCCTCCACGTAGTAGTATGCATCGCGGTGGCATCGGCTCCACAGGCTCCGTCATCTGGTTGCATCAACCGGAAGAAGAAGAAAGGGGAAAAGGGGAGCAAAGCAACCGTGAGTACTCATCCAAAGTACTGCAAGCAAAGATCTACACTACATATGCAACATTATCAAAGGAAGGGCGTATATGTGGACTGGGCTGCAGAAATGCGAGAATAGAGAGAAGGCCTAGTCCTATCAAAGACTAGCATCTTCGAAACCACCATCTTGCAAAGAACCGGAAGGAGTAGAGTAGCATAAAGTAAAGTAGTAGTAGTGTTATCAACCTCGGCCAGAGATCCTTTCTCGACTCCCTGTGAGAAAGCAATCCCAGAGCCATACTATCCAGTTATCATCACAATCCAGTTCTAGTTGTATCGATCGGGATACAACTCCAAGTGTCCGTTACCGTAGGACAGGCTATCGATAGATGTTTTCTTCCCTGCAGGGGTGCACCAACTTACCCACCACGCTCGCTTAACTCCGGCGGGACACACTTTCCAGGGTCATGCCCGGCCTCGGCCAAACAATACGCCGCAACCCGACCTCGGCTTACTAGAGAGGCCAGCACGCCGGACTAAACCTATGCCCCAGGGGTCATGGGCCATCTCCCCGGGAACTCCTGCACGTTGCGTGGGTGGCGGTGAGCAGAACCTAGCTACCTCCTTCAACAAGGCAGCGCCACGCAGTCCAACCCGGCGCCAAGGCCGCTTCGCCGACGTCTATTAAGCTTCGGCTGATGTATACGACGCAGAACGCCCATACTATGCCCACGTGATGGTTAGTGCTATCAGGCCAGAGGCCCCTCGGATCAAATATCCAAGTCGTAGTGGATTAGGAACGCGCGGTAACAAGCAGAGACTCACGAAAGATGTGACCCCGTTGCCCCGTCTCGAGGACTTGCGGCAAGGGCTAGGAATGCCCGGCCACGCCTCGTAATTATCTCGCGGGCACCCTCCGGGTCAACCCGACTCCACATCACTCGCAATTAAGCTCGGCTGGTACCCCTCAGGGTCGACCCGACTTTCCAAGTCACATTGGTAAAGTCCAAGTATCCGTGTGTACAAACATCAAGGGGAAAACCCGAGGAATCACCCCCGATGAATTCCACTAGATGTAATCATCAAGGTGAACGTAAGAGGAATCACCCTTGAGGTCCACACTTGAGGGGTTGCAGACGAGTCGTATCGAAGTGGTTAAAGAGGAAATCACCCTCGATGACCACGACCGAATAACTACACTACAGGGTTAACATCGGAAGTCAGTAGAGGTTTCACCCTCGGTACTCGATAGTAACCCAAAGAGTGTCGAGCAACTAAGGGGAAGTGTTGTGCGGTGCCGGGGCCTGGTCTTCGATCCCGTTGGTCGGGTCTTCGATGATGAAGCGGGGGCAACAAGGACAAGGTGGGGGGGTCACTGATGGGTCTCTAACCAACCTATACTAAGCAGTTTAGGATAAGCAGGTAGGTAACAATAGCAGGTTACAATAAACAGGCTATGCAGCAGAATAGGAGCAAACAATAACAGTAGCAAAATCTAGTGCAAGCATGAGAGAATGGAATGGGCGATATCGGGATGCTCAAAGGGGGGGCTTGCCTGGTTGCTCTGGCAAGAGAGAGGGGTCGTCAACTCCGTAGTCGAACTGGGGCATCAGCATCGTCGGTCTCGGTGTCTAGCGGAAGAAGAGGGGGAAGAAACAATGAATATTTAAGCAAACAGATGCATGACGAAGCAAAGCATGATGCTAGGCGTGCCCTAACCGGATGAAGACACACCCTTTGGATGACACTTGAAGGAAGTCACTAGATACCTGAACATTGGAATACTAAGCTTCACCGGGACCTACAACGCCACATTACTAGAAGAGGAGTGCTAGATGATTCGAGTTCAAGTTCCAGGAAGGACGTTCACGCCAGTCACAGATCCCATAGAGTTTTCCTTTGATATCCCAACCTGGAGTCTAGGAAAGAGCATGGCAGTTCACATCGCCATGGGACGCATCGGAGAAGTTTACCACAATGACCTCAAGGACACCATCTACCAGATACATGGGCGCCGAGATGAGCAATGGGAGATAGTGAGCACCAGGAAGGACAGGTCCATTGCAGCTTTCATCCAGGAGTTAAACCAGCACATTCGACGCCAGGAAAACCAGATGTGCGTAGACATGATAGATTTGAAGAAGGCCAAGATAAGGATCACCGCGCTTGAAGAGGAACTCAAGTCTACAAGCGATGGATATGAAGAAGAAACCACAACGCTATTGGAGAAGAACGGTGACCTGATAAAGAAGATCGGAGTATTCATGGGAGACCCCGCGCCAGGAGGAGATGATGATTCCACTTGTCCGGAGAACTATATCATCATCGATGACACCGACTCCGACCCCAACGACAGTGATGATGACTTTGAAGATGAAGCTGGAGCAGACATCATGGAGTCTTCCACCGATCAAAATTTCTAGATGACCAGCAAATGACTAGTAGTATTCCCCCATGTATATAGTAGTAGTCCGAGCACTTTTAACGATAGTTCTAGACCATTTGTATGCCCTTGCTTGATTGATTGAGTGATATGATTGTGTTTGTCTCATGTGCATATGGGTAGTGCTTTCTCACTAGACCTCTTTTCTATTTCTAATGTCTTCCCTCTAAACCCATCAGATGCCTCCGAGACGTGACACCGGATTTGCCTTTCCACCAGAGCTCACTCAGTTGATCCGACAGCAGAATGCCTAGATGAAGTTGTTAGTCCAGAACCAAGGCAACAACAAAAACAACAACAAAAACAACAACAACCCTCCTCCAGCTGACAACTTAGCCCGTTTTCTGAGGTTGCAGCCGCCGGTGTTTTCCAGTAGCACCGAGCCAATAGTTGCGGATGACTGGCTATGCAGGATTGGAAGGGAGTTGACCACCGCAGGTTGCACAGATGCAGAGAAGTTGCATTTGCCGCACATCAGTTGGATGGACCAGCAGCCTCATGGTGGGAGAATTACACAGCCACCTTTCCCATAGCCAATGTTGGGATCAGTTTCAGCAAGCTTTCCGCACAGCCCACGTCTCAACTGGAGCTATGAGCATGAAGAAGCGTGAGTTTCGCAACTTACGCCAAGGGAACCGTACTGTGGGGCAGTACGTGGATGAATTGAGTAAGCTATCTCGTTATGCCCCTGATGATGTGGCCACAGATGCCGCAAAGCAGGAGAAGTTTATGGAAGGGCTGAATGATGAGATGAGCATGCAATTGATGGTGGCAACATTCAATAACTACCAGGAGTTGGTAGACAAGGCTCTTATGACTGAAGGGAAGCAACAACATATTGAGAGCCGCAAAAGGAAGTATGGACAAGGAAGGTACAACTCAGGCGCTCATTAGAAGCCTCGTTTAACCCCGAACTCGGGAGGACTTGTCCATAACCATGGAGGTCACACTCACAATGGAGGGAGTTCTCACAACCACAGTGGCCCCAAGAATGGAAACGGGAATGGAACAGGTAGTAATCAGAACTGCTCCAACCCAGCCACACCCGCCAAGAAGGACCTAAGTCACATTACTTGTTTCAAGTGCGGGAAGACTGGACACACGCCACTGAGTGCCCTGAAGCAAAGAATGGGAATGGCAATGGAAGAGCTAGGAAGAAGCCCAACCCTTTCAACAGGGGACAAGTGAACCACGTGAACGTGGAGGAGGTTGAGGAGGAGCCTGATGCAGTTATTGGTAAGTTTTTGGTTAAGTCTTTTACTGCAATCGTTCTTTTTGACACTGGTGCATCGCATTCATACATATCAAGGGGATTCGTGGATAAGTTTAAACTGCCCACTAAGGTACTTAGTACACCCATGTTAGTAAGTTCGCCAGGAGCGGAGTATATGGCAAGCCAAGGATGTTTTCAGATGCCATTGACCATTGGAAGCCATGTTTTTCCCTCAGACCTGATAATTTTGGAGTCACAAGGATTGGATGTGATACTAGGAATGGATTGTCTATCGATGTACGGGGGAAACATCAATTGCGCAAGTAAGTCAATTTTGCTCACCACCCCAGAGGGAAAAAGGATCAAGTATGTATCTAGGCACGCGCCTAGGAGGAGCCAAGTAAATTCCCTCACGGGAGTTGTTCAGGAGGCCTGTAGTAAAGGATTTCCCAGATGTCTTTCCAGAAGAGTTACCAGGCATGCCACCAGATCGAGGTATCGAGTTCTTGATAGAGCTGTTGCCAGGCACCGGGCCCATATCAAAGAGACCCTACCGGATGCCTGCAAACGATCTGGAGGAAATTAAGAAGCAGATTAAGGAGCTGTTGGAGAAAGGTTATATTCGAAGGAGTTCATCACCATGGGGAGCCCCAGTGCTCTTGGTTGAGAAGAAGGATAGATCGTTAAGAATGGTTGTTGATCATCGGGTGTTGAATGAAGTGACGATCAAGAACAAGTACCCACTGTCGATGATCAACGATTTATTTGACCAGTTGACAGGAGCTAAAGTGTTTTCGAAGATCGATCTGCGATCAGGATATCACCAGCTGAAGATACGAGAGAAGGATATACCCAAGACAGCTTTCACCACAAGGTACGGGTTATATGAGTATACAGTCATGTCATTTGGACTAAGTAACGCCCCTGCATATTTCATGAGTATGATGAACAAGGTGTTCATGGAGTTCTTGGATAAGTTCGTTCTGGTGTTCATTGATGACATCCTGGTATACTCGAAGAATGAAGAGGAACACAAGGAGCATTTGCGTTTAGTTCTCGAGAAACTCAGGGAACATCAATTATATGCAAAGTTCAGTAAATGTGAGTTTTGGTTGAAGGAAGTTGGATTCCTTGGACATCTTATATCAGGAGAAGCTATACCAGTGGATCCCATGAAGGTTCAGTCAGTCACTGAGTTGTTGGCACCCACCTCAGTTGGAGAGATCCACAGTTTTCTTGGACTCGCGGGATATTATCGGAGATTTATTGAGAATTTCTCTAAGATTGCAAAGCCTATGACGGCATTGTTGAAGAAGGACACTAAGTTCCATTGGACTGATGAATGTGAAGCAAGTTTTCAGGAGTTGAAGAAACGTTTGACTACAGCCCCAGTGCTAATTCTACCAGATATACGCAAAGACTTCCAAGTGTATTGCGATGCTTCACGCTTATGACTTGGAGGAGTATTGATGCAAGATGGAAGAGTGGTTTTGTATGCCTCACGGCAACTGAAACCGCATGAGTTAAATTATGCCACGCATGATTTGGAGTTAGCAGCTGTGGTGCACGCGCTCAAGACCTGGAGACATTTTCTCATTGGAAACCGTTGCAATGTATACACGGATCACAATAGTTTGAAGTACATCTTCACACAGAAGGAGCTTAACCTCAGGCAGTGGAGGTGGTTGGATCTCATAAAGGATTATGATATGAAGCTGCATTATCATCCAGGAAAGGCCAATGTCATAGCCGATGCTTTGAGCCGTAAGAGTTACGTCAACACCCTCGTAAGCAGAGGGATGCCAAAGGAGTTAGCCAAGGATCTTAGGGAACTTTGATTGGAAATAGTTCCTAAAGGGTTTTTAGCAAATTGGAGGTTCAGTCAACACTATTGGAAAAGATTCGAGAAGCTCAGAAGGATGACAAAGAGATCACTGAAATAAAGGAGAAGATGAGTGAAGGGAAAGCAAAAGGGTTTCGTGAGGATGAGCACGACACCTTGTGGTTTGGGGACTGTATATATGTGCCCAATAATGCAGAGATCATAAAGTTGATACTGCAGGAAGCTCATGACTCGCCATACTCAATACGCCCCGGAAACACTAAGATGTATTTGGATTTGAAGGAGCGTTTCTGGTGGACTGGCATTAAGAAGGATATTGCCGAGTATGTATCCGTATGCGATGTATGTCAGAGAGTGAAGGCAGAACATCAAAAGCCAGGAGGATTGCTACAACCTATGCCGATACCCGAGTGGAAGTGGGATAAGCTTGGCATGGATTTCATCACCGGATTGCCCAGGACCAAATCAGGATATGATTCAATATGGGTAGTAGTTGATCGCTTGACCAAAGTGGCTCACTTCATCCTAGTGAAGACCAGATATACAAGTGCGAAGTTGGCCAAGATATACATGACCAGGATCGTGTGTCTGCATGGAGTTCCGAGAACCATCGTATTAGATAGAGGAACACAGTTTACCTCAAAGTTTTGGCACCAGCTGCACCAGACCTTGGGTACCAGGCTAGAGTTCAGTACAGCCTTTCACCCGCAGACAGATGGACAGATCGAGAGAATCAATCAGATTCTGGAGGACATGTTGAGAGCTTGTGCGCTAGATTATGGATCTAGTTGGGATGACAACCTGCCCTACACAGAGTTCTCATACAACAACAGTTACCAGGACAGTTTGAAGATGGCACCATTCAAAGCCCTGTATGGAAGGAGGTGCAGGACGCCGTTGATGTGGGATGAAGTTGGAGACCGTCAGTTGTTTGGACCAGATTTGATTAAGGAGTCCTAAGAGAAGGTTAAGCTAATTCGAGACAGACTGAAGGTAGCTCAGTCCCGACAGAAGAGTTATGCAGATTCAAAATGCAAGGAGGTAGGCTATGAAATCGGAGACAGAGCGTATCTGCGAGTGTCAGCTCTTCGAGGTGTTAAACGTTTTGGTGTTAAGGGGAAGTTAGCCCCGAGATTTGTGGGACCGTACCGTGTTTTGGAACGCATGGGAGAAGTTGCCTACAAGTTGGAGTTACCCGAAGGACAGTCGAGGGTACATGATGTGTTTCATGTTTCCCAGTTGAAGAAGTGTCATGCGGAGATGGCCGATATTCCTTTGAGAGATACAGTGCCCCTAGAAGCAATCCAGTTGGACAGTGATTTGACGTATGAGGAGAAGCCTATCAAGATTCTAGAGTTTGCTAGCCGAGTTACCCGCAGCAAGGTTATCAAATTCTGCAAAGTTCAGTGGAGCCACCATACCGAGGATGAAGCCACCTGGGAACGAGAGGCTGATCTTCGCAAAGACCACCCACATTTATTTCCTAGCCAACCCAAATCTTGAGGGTGAGATTCATCTTAAGGGGGGTAGGTTTGTAACATCCCAAATTTTCAATTTAGAATGTTATACGTAGGTCATTCATGCATATCATATTTATTTGCATTTCGTTTTGCGATCCTCGAAATTCTAAGCAACTCAAGGACCCTCAGAGAGAGTTGGGGATTTCACAGTTTTTATATTTGAATTTTTTTCAAATATCGAAACAAGGATCATTTGTTTTATTATTTTTTTTCTCTCTGAAAATATTTCATATAAAAATATAAGAGAGGAGATAATATGACTTCTCCAAAATAAATGAAATATAGGAGGAAAAATATTAAAGAAAAATATTTGATTTTATTCGGATTTTATTGCTATTTTATTAGCATAGGAAAAATATATGCATTTTTCAAAAATTGCATTTTAAGCCAAGAAAAATGTTCACCCTGTTCTAAATATTTTATTTAGGAGGTGAAAATTTGTTTTGGTATTTGGACATTTTTATTTATTTTTCTAGGATTTATTTTCGGCAGAATATGTTTAAAAAAAGGAGAAAGCTGTCGAATCGAATCGGGTAGCGACCAGTGGCCCACTCCAAATCTTGCCGCCGTCTCCGAGCCGGACTCCTCGAGGGAGTCCGAGCCGCCATGGCTTCGCCCCTCCCGCAATCCGCCTCCCTTCCCCTTTAAAAGCCTGACCCGGGGCCCCCTTGGAGCCCCAAGTCGCCGCCGCCACCCTTGACCCGCCGCCTCGTGCATTGCCTTTCGCCGCTTTCTTCTTGTGCCATTGAGCCGCTGCCGCCGCCCTCCGCCGCCCGCGCCACACCTCGCCGTCGCCGCTGCCGCTTCGCCGGAAGCCGCCGGAGCCGCACGAAGTTTGCAAATCTCGCCGTTCGGTTTTATTTCGGTTTAGGTAAAAACCGTCAGTTTTTTTAAACCCTAGTTACGTTTTTTAGATCGGTTCGTTGGTTTTCTCGGTTTAGTTTATTTAGCGGACGTTCATCCGTACGTTCATTTTAACGAACGCCGTTCACCCGTTAGTCACAGACAGCGAACGTTCGTTCGTTAGCCTGTTCGTTAGTTTTTCTTTTTCCAGGGTTTTCGCGATTATTTTCGATCGCGATTGCTGATCTGATTTTTGTTTTAGTTTATCTTTTCGCTCGTTTATCGTAATCAGGCAATTCAAGCGCCTAGGTCTTCGTCTCGAAGCCATCTTTCTCTTTAACCAACTTGAACAAGATTTTGGTACTGTAAAATTTGACTTTAGTCCAGATTAGTAAACGGATCTTGTTTTTTTCGCAGTTTGTGTTTCGTTGCTCCGTTTGATTTGATTCGTTTTTGCAAACCGGAGTTCTTAAGTTGAACTTTCTGGTTAGATCTTCTTATTTGAGTTCTACCCATCTTTGCTTGATTGCTTATGCATGTTATTGTTTTTTTGTGATAGAATTCCCGGAGTGCGAAGCGTGCTACTACGAGTCCCTAGGTTTTGTAGATCATTAGCAAGGCAAGTAACGCATTGATCATACTCTTTTCATACCCAGTTTTTATGCATTAGTTCCAATCCTCAAACACTGCATGATTAGGATGTGATTAACTTGTGGGTTTGGGAAGTAGTTCATGAGGTAGAACCTATTGCCATGTTTTGTTATCAAACCTTGGGAGTTACTTCTACAGTATGCTTATATTGCCATGCTATGCTCGTAGACGTGGATTGGGTTTGAGTGTATCCTTGACAGATGTGAGATGCTAATTAATAGTTCAACTTAAGGTGGAAACTTTAATAGACATCTGGGTGGATTGCTTGTTTGGGCACCTAGAGAATCCAGTGTTGTCCTAGGATATCGCGGAGTACCCGTGTGATCATCCTACGGTCCGCCACCCAGGCTCAAAGGGATCTTGAGAATATTCATGCTAGAAACTTCCGTGTGCAGCCACAAGCCATTATGGGCTCTAGCATAGTTGAGTATGTTAGATGACCTTTTTTAGTGGTGGGCTAGCAGATGTAGAGGGAAAGTAGGTGTAACTGTCCACCCAGAGTAAAGAGTTAATGTTTCCGAAAGACTGTGTCTCGGTCATCCGTTTCTCAAACATCATGTAGCGCGAGAAATTCAACGGAGGCGGTCGAGTCTTGTGGGGAAAAGTGCGCAAACCTCTGCAGAGTGTACAATCTAATCATGGTTAGCCGTGTCCCCGGTTATGGACATCTTGAGTATCTAGTACTTGGATTTTTCCTATTGTATCTCATCACTCTTAATTAATTTGTTGTGTTGACAATTACTCTTAATTGGGATTGAGTTGGAGGAACCTTCTCAATGATGTTTCAACCACCATGATAGTTAAATAAAATTCATTCCTTTGTTGTAGGGAAAAATTGGCTTTTCGCAAAAACCATATAACTATAGAGCTTCCACCAGCCATATATGCATGTAGTGATAGCCTTTATCTGTTCATTGCTCTATTGTGTTATTTTGCCAGCATATTCCATGTGCTGACCCATTTTCGGGCTGCAACAGATCACATTGTAGACTTTTCAGATGATGGTTCGCTAGGTCGTTGTCGTGCAGCTCAGCTATGCCGTTGGAGTTGATGAATTCACTTTATCTTCCATGCCTTCCGCTGTTATCGTGTTAGATGGCCTTAAGCCATATTTATTGTAATAAGTTCTCTTCGGAGACATTCGATGTAATAAGTGTGTGATTGCTACTCTGTTATAAATCCTTCAAGTACTGTGTGTGTCAGCATTACCGATCCAGGGATGACACTGAAGCACAGAGACTTGACCGTTGGAGGTCGGGTCGCTACAAGTTTGATAACCTTGATCTCATCACTGAGGGAAATACCTTACCATTGTTGTGCTGCATCCTCCCTTATTCCTTGGGGAAACGCAGATGCATCTCAGCAATATCAAGAACCGGACAATAGCGCTGATGAGGACATCATTCACCCTAGGGGGCTTGAGCTGACTCAGGAAGAGGAGTCAGTTCCAGAAGGCCTACTGCCACACAGTAATGTCCCACACTAGGCACACAACTACATATCTTCAAACTTCGTTGCAACTCGGCCTTTGTTTTACCAGATGAGGCGACGGCAAGAGACAGGGGTGTGTGTGTGTGTGGGGGGGGGGGGTAGTTGCATGTCCAACTATATAGTGACGTGACTGCATGTCTTCTAACTTGGATGCAACTACACTTTTTCTTTGTCGAAGGGACCGACAAGGAGAGGGCCAGTTGCATGTCCCACACTAGCCACGCAACTGCATGTCTTCTAACTTGGCTGCAACTGCAAGTGGCTTTGTTTTGTTAGATGGGGCGGCGGCAAGAGAGAGGGGGCTAGTTGCATGCTCAATTGTAGTCATGCAACTGCATGTCTGCCAAACATGATCGCAACTACATGTCTTCTAACTTGGTTGCAAATAGGTTTTCGTTTTGTCATACGAGGAGAGGGATGCTACTTCTTGAGCTTGGATTGGTTTTTCCCTTGAAGAGGAAAGGGTGATGCAGCAAACTAGAGATAAGTATTTCCCTCAGTTTGAGAACCAAGGTATCAATCCAGTAGGAGATGAACACACAAATCACCAATACCTGCACAAACAATCAAACAACTTGCACCCAACGTGATAAAGGGGTTGTCAATCCCTTCATGGTTACTTGCAAAAGTGAGATCTAATAGAGATAGAAAAACAAAAGGTTAAAATATTTTTGGGTTTTTTGTTTATAGATCGGAAAATAAAATATTGCAAAATAATAGATCGGAAACTAATATGATGGAAAATAGACCCGGGGGCCATAGGTTTCACTAGAGGCTTCTCTCTTGAAGGCAAATAATACGGTGGTTGAACAATCTACTGTCGAGCAATTGATAGAAAGCGCAAAGTTATAAAGATATCTAAGGCAATGATTATGAAATATAGACATCACGTCTGTGTCAAGTAGACCGAAATGATTCTACATTACTACTATTACTCCACACATCGATCAAAACGATTCTGCATCTACAGTAGTAAGTTCATGAAGAACAGTGTAACGCCTTAAGTAAGATGACATGATTTGGAGGAATTAACTCAAGCAATATGATGAAAACCCCATCTTTTTATCCTCGATGGCAACAATACAATACATGCCTCCCTACCCCTACTTTGTCACTGGGTGAGGATAGTTCAAGATTGTACCCAAAGCAAAAGCACTTCTCCCATTAAAAAAACAATCTAGTTGGCCAAACCAAACCGATAGTTCGAAGAGAATTACTAAGATATCAAATCATGCATATAAGAATTCTGAGAAGATTCAAATAATATTCATAGATAAGCTGATCATAAATCCACAATTCATTAGATCTCGACAAACACACCGCAAAAGAAGATTACATCGGATAGATCTCCAAGAACATCGAGGAGAACATGGTATTGAGAATCAAAGAGAGAGAAGAAGCCATCTAGCTACTAGCTATGGACTCGTAGGTCTGTGGTAAACTACTCACGCTTCATGGGAAGGGAAATGGTGTTGATGTACGTAGAAGCCCTCCGTGGTCGGATCCCCCTCCGACGGAGTACCAGAATAGGCCTCTAGATGGGATCTCACAGGTACAGAAGGTTACGGCGACGGAAAAGTGGTTTCGTGGCTTCCTCTGATGTTTTTGGATTATATGTGAATATATAGGCCGAAGAATTAGGTCAAGGGAGCTGCGAGGGGCCACAAGGTAGGGGGCGCGCCCTACCCCCCTAGGCGCGCCCTTCCCCTTGTGGCCTCCTCGTGGCTCCTCTGACTTGATCTCCAATTCTCTGGTGTGTCTTCTGGTCGAAGAAAATTCTTCACGGAGATTTTTTCCGTTTGGACTCCGTTTGGTATTCCTTTTCTACGAAACTCAAAAACAAGGAAAAAACAGAAACTGGCATTGGGCTCTAGGTTAATAAGTTAGTCCCAAAAATAATATAAAATAGCATATTAATGCATATAAAACATCCAAAAAAGATAATATAGTAGCATGGAACAATCAAAAGTTATAGATACGTTGGAAACGTATCAAGCATCCCCAAGCTTAATTCCTGCTCGTCCTCGAGTAGGTAAATGATAAATATTGTATTTTTGATGTGGAATGCAACCTAACATATTTATCGATGTAATTCTTCTTTATTGTGGCATGAATGCTTAGATCCATAAGATTCAAAAAAAAAAAGATTATATTTAATAACAATAATACTTCAAGCATACTGATAAAGCAATCATGTCTTCTCAAAATAACATGCCCAAAGAATGTTATCCTACAAAATCATATAGTCTGGCTATGCTCCATCTTCATCACACAAAGTATTAAATCATGCGCTATAAGTCAAGCAATTGTTTCACACTTTAGTATTCTCAAACTTTTTCAACTTTCACGCAATACATGAGCGTGAGCCATGGATATAACACTATGGGTAGAATAGAATATGGTGGTTGTGGAGAAGACAAAAGAAGGTGATAGTCTCACATCAACTAGGCGTATCAATGGGCTATGAAGATGCCCATCAATAGATATCAATGTGAGTGAGTAGGGATTGCCATGCAATGGATGCACTAGAGCTAAAAGTTTATGAAAGCTCAAAAAGAAACTAAGTGGGTGTGCATCCAACTTGCTTGCTCACGAAGACCTAGGGCAATTTGAGGAAGCCCAGCATTGGAATATGCAAACCAAGTTATATAATGAAAATTTCCCACTAGTATATGAAAGTGATAACATAGGAGACTCTCTATCATGAAGAACATGGTGCTACTTTGAAGCACAAGTGTGGAAAACATAGTAACATTGTCCCTTCTATCTTGTTCTCTCATTTTTTTCCTTTTTTACTTTGGTGGGCTTCTTTGGCCTCTTTTTTTATTTGGGCTTCTTTGGCTTCTTTTATTTTCATAAACTCACAAGGGACAATGTTCTAATAATGATGCTCATCACACTTTTATTTACTTACAACTCAAAAATTACAACACAAGGTAAAAACTCATATGACAGAACGGTGGAAGTTGCATGGCAATATATCTCAGAATGGCTAAGAAAATGCCATAAAAATATTGGGTTGTCTCCCAACAAGCACTTCTCTTTAAAGCCTTTTAGCTAGGCGTTGATAATTTTAATGATGCTCACATGAGAGAAAAGACTTGAAACACAAATAGAGCATCATATACCATGTGAAAATCACATCTAAGTATAACATACTTCCTATGCATAGGAATTTTATAGGAAAACAAATTAGCATGACAAGCAAGATCTAGCATATGCAAGGAAGAAGAAAAAAAACAATAGCAATCTCAACATAACGAGAGGTAATTTAGTAACATGAAGATTTCTACAACCATATTTTCCTCTCTCACAATAATTACATGTAGGATCATGATCAAATCCACATGCACAATGGTCGCATCAGTGCTATACAAACGGTTTTTAACCCCTTTATGCGGTGCCATTTGGAACCGTCGCCTAGTGATCGAGTGACGGTGATAAGGGGGGTCCTTCCCACATGACCCAGAAAACTGTCGAGGATATGCCCTCCTGGCAAACACGCTCGGCAAAATGAGGTCGTGTGCGAACGGTGAGCGCTCAAATACGGAAATACGAATATGATACGTCTCCGTCGTATCTACTTTTCCAAACACTTTTGCCCTTGTTTTGGACTCTAACTTGCATGATTTGAATGGAACTAACCCGGACTGACGTTGTTTTCAGGAGAATTGCCATGGTGTTATTTTTGTACAGAAATAAAATTTCTCGGAATGACCTGAAACTTCACGGACATTATTTTTGGAAATAATAAAAAATACTGGCGAAAGAATCAAGGCCATGGGGCCCACACCCTGTCCACAAGGGTGGGGGGCGCGCCCCCTGTCTCGTGGTCCCCTTGGAGCTCCACCGACCTCAACTCCAACTCTACATATTCACGTTCGGGGAGAAAAAAAATCAGAGAGAAGGATTAATCGCGTTTTACGATATGGAGCCGCCGCCAAGCACTAATCTCTCTCGGGAGGGCTGATCAAGAGTCCGTTTGGGGCTCCGGAGAGGGGAATCCGTCGCCATCGTCATCATCAACCATCCTCCATCACCAATTTCATGATGCTCACCGCCGTGCGTGAGTAATTCCATCGTAGGCTTGCTGGACGGTGATGGGTTGGATGAGATTTATCATGTAATCGAGTTAGTTTTGTTAGTGTTTGATCCCTAGTATCCACTATGTTCTGAGATTGATGTTGCTACGACTTTGCTAAGCTTAATGCTTGTTACTAAGGCCCGAGTGCCATTATTTCAGATCTGAACCTATTATGTTTTCATGAATATATGTGAGTTCTTGATCCTATCTTGCAAGTCATTAGTCACCTACTATGTGTTATGATCCGGCAACCCCGGAGTGACAATAATCGGGACCACTCCCGGTGATGACCATAGTTTGAGGAGTTCATGTATTCACTATGTGTTAATGCTTTGGTCCGGTACTATATTAAAAGGAGGCCTTAATATCCCTTAGTTTCCATTAGGACCCCGCTGCCATGGGAGGGTAGGACAAAAGATGTCATGCAAGTTCTTTTCCATAAGCACGTATGACTATATTCGGTATACATGCCTACATTACATTGATGAATTGGAGCTAATTCTGTGTCACCCTATGTTATAACTGTTGCATGAATAATCGCATCCGCATAAATCTCCATCACCGATCCAATGCCTACGAGCTTTTCACATATTGTTCTTTGCTTATTTACTTTTCCGTTGCTACTGTTACAATCACTACAAAACTATCACTCTTACTTTTGCCACCGTTACCGTTACTCCCATACTACTTTGCTACTAAATACTTTGCTGCAGATATTAAGTTATCCAGTTGTGGTTGAATTGACAACTCAACTGCTAATACTTGAGAATATTCTTTGTCTCCCGTTGTGTCGAATCAATGAATTTGGTTTGAATACTCTACCCTCGAAAACTGTTGCGATCCCCTATACTTGTGGGTTATCAATACTATTTTCTGGCGCCGTTGTTGGGGAGCATAGCTCTATTCTTTGAGTCACTTGGGATTTATATCTGCTGGTCACTATGAGGAACTTGAAAGATGAGAAAACCAAAATTTATCCCTCAACTACGAGGGGAGGTAAGGAAGGGCCATCTAGCTCTGCACTTGATTCACCTTCTGTTTTGAGTAAGCTTGCGACACCTAAACCTACTTCTGCTATTAATTCTGATATGTTGCATGTTATTGATGATGCCACTTCTGCTATGCATGATACTTATGATGAAACTACTTCTATTTTTGATACTACTGTGCCACTAGGTGAATTTCTTGATGAACAACTTGCTAGGGCTAGAGAGAATGAAATTATTGAAACTTATAATATTGATGAAAGTGATGATGAAGATTCTCCCCCTAGATATGAATTGCCTGTTGTGCTTGAGGGTTATGTTATGGATGAAGAAACTGCTAGAGACTTTCTTGCTTGCAATGATAGGAGTGATCTTAAGAAATTATTACCTAAGCTGAAAGAAAAATCTTTGAATGCTAGAATGAAATATGATCCTGCTTATGCTACTTCACATATCTTTGTTACTTATAAGGATTATGATTTCTCTGGTTATCCCGAGATAATTACTATGGTTGAATCTGATCCTTTCTATGGCTATGAATCTGAAAATGTTGTGGCACATCTTACTAAATTAAACGATATAGCTACCCTATTCACTAATGATGAGAAAACTCGCTACTATTATATCCTTAAATTATTTCTGTTTTCATTAAAGGGTGATGCTAAGATATGGTTTAATTCTCTTGAGCCTGGTTGTGTGCGTAGTCCCCAGGATATGATTTACTACTTCTCTGCTAAATATTTCCCCGCTCATAAGAAACAAGCTGCCTTAAGGGAAATATATAATTTTGTGCAAATTGAAGAAGAGAGTCTCCCACAAGCTTGGGGGATGGTTCTCCAATTACTTAATGCTTTGCCTGGTCATCCTCTCAAGAAAAATGAAATACTTGATATCTTTTATAATGGACTAACCGATGCTTCTAGAGACCACCTGGATAGTTGTGCTGGTTGTGTTTTCAGGGAAAGAACTGTTGATGAAGCTGAAATTCTATTGAATAATATGTTGACCAATGAAAATAATTGGACACTTCCTGAACCAACTCCTAAGCCAACTCCGAAGAAAAGGGGTATTCTATTCCTCAGTCCTAAAGATATGCAAGAGGCAAAGCAATCTATGAAAGAAAAAGTTATAAAAGCTGAAGATGTTAAGAATTTATCTCCTGTTGAAGAAATACATGGTCTTAATTCATCACCTATCGAAGAAATACATGGCCTTGATAACCCGACACAGGTAGTAAAGGTAAATTCTCTTGGTAGATATGATAAAGCTGAAATCCCACCTACTAAGTTTGATAGACAATGCTTAGATGAGTTTGATAATTTTATGGTTAAGAAAGAAGATTTCAATGCTTATTTTGGTAGACAATTAAAATGCAATGCTTATATGATTGAACACTTGAGTGATCATATGTCTAGAGTTAAAGGTGAACTTAAACTCATTAGTAAAGATGCTTCTATGGTTACAACTCTAGTAGAACACGTACTTAAAGCTCAAAATGATTTTCTCAGTGAATAAAATAATAATAAGAATGATAATGTTGTTAGAGTTGTGACTAGAGGGGGTAGGATGACTCAGGAACCTTTGTATCCTGAAGGTCACCCTAAGAGAATTGAGCACGATTCTCAGAGAATGTAGATGCACCTAGTCCTTCTCAAAGGAAGAAAAACAAAAATGATACGACTTTGCATGCTTCTAGTGAACCTGTTGTAGACACACCTGAGAATCCCAATGATATTTCTATTTCTGATGCTGAAACACAATCTGGTGATGAACATGATCCTAGTGATAATGTTAATGATGATGTACATGTTGATGCTCAACCTAGTAATAACAATGATGTAGAGATTGAACCTGCTGTTGATCTTGATAACCCACAATCAAAGAATCAACGTTATGATAAGAGAGACTTTGTTGCTAGGAAGCACGGTAAAGAAAGAGAACCATTGGTTCAGAAACCCATGCCTTTTCCTCCCAAACCATACGAGAAAAAGGATGATGAGGATTTTGAGCGCTTTGCTGAAATGATTAGACCTATCTTTTGACGTATGCGTTTGACTGATATGCTTAAAATGAATCCTTATGCTAAGTATATGAAGGATATTCTTACAAATAAGAGAAAGATACCGGAAACTAAAATTTCCACCATGCTTGCTAATTATACTTTTAAGGGTGGAATACCTAAGAAACTAGGAGATCGAGGAGTACCAACTATACCGTGCTCCATTAAAAGAAACTATGTTAGAACTGCTTTATGTGATCTTGGAGCCGGTGTTAGTGTTATGCCTCTCTATTTACATCGTAGACTTGATTTGAATAAGTTGACACCTACAGAAATATCTTTGCAAATGGCTGATAAATCAACTGCTATACATGTCGGTATTTGTGAGGATGTGCTTGTTGTAGTTGCAAACGTTACTATTTTAACAGACTTTGTTATTCTGATATTCCCGAGGATGACAGTATGTCTATTGTTCTTGGAAGACCCTTTTTGAATACTGCAGGGGCTGTTATTGATTGCAATAAAGGCAATGTCACTTTTCATGTTAATGGTAATGAGCATATGGTACACTTTTCGAGGAAACAACCTCAAGTCCACAGTATCAATTCTATTGGAAAATTTTCATCGATTACTATTGGAAGTTTTGAATTTCCTCTTACTAGTGTCAAAAAGAGATATGATATTCTTATTGTTGGGGATGTGCATATCCCTGTTAAGTAACATAGTGTTATTCGAAATTTCTCCGGTTCCATGTTATTCGGAATGAGTTTGTTAACAAGACCTGATCAACCTTGTTAGTGGATTCCTTTTGATGAGCATGAGATGGATGAAGTTAGAAAGCACAACCTTCTGTACCCTCCTTTTACTTTCTGTTATTTAGAATAAATAAATAAAAAATAGTATTTTCTGTCTGTTTTCTGAATTATCCGTGCAATGAAAAAATACCCCAAAAAGAAAAGCTCTCCAAATGCCCCGAAAATGAAATATGATCTTTTTCTGGAATGTTTGAGAATATCTGGCACTGAGAACACAACTGGGAGAGCAAGTACCTGGCCAGGAGGGTCCAGGGCGCGCCCACCCCACCTGGGTGCGCCCCCTGCCTCGTGGGCCCATGGTGGCTGCCCTCCACTTATTACAGCCACCACACACTCCTTCTTCCTCCCAAAAAAAATCACCAACCAGCTCAAGCACGATTTCTTGCTCATTTTGCTGCGATTTTCGATCTCCTTGCTCAAAGCTCCACTCACAAAACTGCTTTGGGGGATTGTTCTTCGGTATGTGACTCCTCCAATGGTCCAATTAGTTTTTGTTCTAGTGCTTTATTCATTGCAAATTCTTGCTGCTTAGGTGACCCTGTTCTTGAGCTTGCATGTCAAATTTATATGGTCCCAAGTAATTCCAATGCATGATATAGTCTGTAGGCACTTGTGGGAGTAGTTACTATCCATTTTGTTGAGTTTGGTTCACTTTTATTTTGAAGTTACTAAAATTTTCAGAAATTTTCAGAAAATGATGAAGAGATTTTTGAGGGGTTTTTTGAGCCGAAACTCGAACGATAAGCAAAGTGAAGAAGAAGAGAGGCCCAAATATAATCTCCCTCGCACCACGGAAGTTCTGCCGTGTGAATGACCTTGTGATGATTTCTTGAGAGCAGCCGGGATTTATGATGATTTTTTATGAGTTGGCTGAGAATGCAGGCGTCACCGACTTCCTCCGCGACCAACGCGAATAGTATCTCTCACTCACTAATATTTTTGTGCAAAATTTTCATTTCCATGCTAGGAGGTCACCACCTTCGGTGGATTTCTATTTATATGATGAGTATAAGGAAATGTCCCTCTATGAATTTTGTGAGGTCTACAAGTTGCCCTTTTCGGCAGCGTAGAGGAACCACATCGTAACGATGTGGAGGGATTTGTTGATAAAATTGCTGTAGGGGAAACGAGGAAGGTTTACGATGCAAGAATTACTAGCATACATTTTCCTGTTCTACGTTACTTTGCAGTATTTGCTAGTAGATGCTTAATTGGTCGCGGAAACTGTGGCAACCTGAGTGCCCCTGATATTGTTATTTTGTGCCATGCCTTGTTCCGTGATGACACATCTAGTATGGGCGCTATTGTTGAAAAGCGGTTAAATCTTAACTGTACGAAGGGCCCCATCTTGGGAGGTATCTTTGCCTCGCGCCTCGCTCCACATTTTAACATACTATTAGGCATTATGAGAAAGAAGATAAGTTGCTGCCTCCTGTTTTTTGTAGCGACCCGACCTCAGACGGTCAAGTCTCTGTGCTTAAGTGTCATCCCTAGATCGGTAATGCTGACACACACAGTACTCGAAGGATTATAACAGAGTAGCAATCACACACTTATTAGATCGAGTGTCTCAAAAGAGAACTTATTACAATAAATATGGCTTAAGGCCATCTAAATAAGATAACAACGGAAGGCTTGGAAGATAAAGTGAGTCCATCAACTCCAACAGCATAGCTGAGTGCACGACAACGGCCTAGCGAACCTTACTCTTCGTCTGAAAAGTCTGCAACATGATACGTTGCAGCCCGAAAACGGGTCAGCACATGGAATATGCTGGTAATATAACACAGTAGAGCAATGAATAGAATAAATTCTATCACTACATGCATATATGGCTGGTGGAGGCTCTATGGTTAATATGTTCTGCGAAAAGCCAATTTTTCTCTACAGCAAAGGAAACATATTTTATTTAACTATCATGGTATTTGAAACAAAATTGAGAAGGTTCCTCCAACTCAATCCCAATTAAAAATAATTATCAACCCAGCAAATTAAATTAGAGTGATGAGATCCATATGATACTCCAAGAACCAAATACTCAAGATGTCCTTAACCGGGGACACGGCTAACCATGATTAGTTTGTACACTCTGCAGAGGTTTGCGCACTTTTGCCCACAAGACTCGATCTCCTCCGTTGGATTTCTCACACTACAAGGTGTTTGAGAAACGGATGACCGAGACACAGTCTTTCAGAAGCATTAACTCTTTACTCTAGGTAGACAATTACACCTAATTTCCCTCTACATCTGCCAGCCTACCACTGAAAGAGGTCATGCAACATACTTGTCGGCGTTCTGGGAACGGGGGTCCCCAGACTTGCCTGCTTGCGGCCTGCAGCGTGGCTTAAAAGGGGGCCCAACACGACCCATCTTCATCAACACAGGACCCAAGACCCTCGCGAGGGGCCAAGCCTCGCGGGGCGGACGACGCAGAGCTTCCTCAGGCGCAGCCTCATCAGGATGGCTCACGAGGAGGCGGAGAGATCAAGGCGGGGCACCTCACGAGTGCCCATGACGCAAGCCATGACGAGCAAGGGTGCCAGGCGGGCGCCAGCTCGCGCGGTGTCCTCCTTTCCTGTTTGGTGCAAAGGGGGCAAGCGCAGGCGAGAGGATCAAGCAAAGGCATCCATTTCGGTGCAACGAGACCAAGACCAGTCCAACGGTGGGGAGGAGGTCATCGTGGAGCCCAGGACGGCGTCACCACAGAGCCTTTGGCAGGCGAGGACCAACTTTAGTCAGGATAAGTGTACCAGATGTTCCCCTTCAAAATGGCCAATTGTTGGCGCCCTTCCCGCTCAATATTTGGGAAGAGGCCTAGGGCCTTTGCCTATAAATAGGACTAGCCACCCCCAGGGTAGAGGAGAGGAGGCAGAAGCTAGCAATCGTGCAATCCAGAACCTGGGCAAGCAGAGAATCAGTAAGAGAGAGAGAGAGAGAAGGGCGGCTGAACTCCTCCCAGCAGTTCATCGCCCCAGCCAAGAGCAGACCCTCGCGAGGCTGTTCTTCCTTGTATTGTTCATCATCATCAGCCCAAGAGGCAATCCACCACACCCCAAACTAGAGTAGGGTATTACACCACAATGGTGGCCCGAACTAGTATAAACCTTGTGTCTCTTGTGCTGTTCTTTCAGTAGTTTAGATCTCTGCGAGACGGAGAGGTAGAGGGCGTAATCTCCGCGCGCACCCCAGAGTTCGAACCTCAAGGGTCTGCCGGAACCCGAAATCCGACATTTGGCGCGCCAGGTAGGGGTGCGCCGGGATTTGTCTTCCACCGCTCCGCTCTCCTCCGACCGTCGCCTCCATGTGCGACGCTCGTCGGGCTCAGCGCCAGCGCCGCCGCCATCGCTTCGCGTCGCCCGACGGCTCCGTCGTGAGGCGTCCTCGTCGTTCCCCGTCGCCCGCCATCAACGCCGCCACCGGCCCGGCGGGGAACGAGCAGCAAGCATCGTCTCAGCATCCGTCCGTGCGGCAAGACGGCCGCACCGCTACACCAACACCCCCGGTCATCGCGGCCCTCCTGGGCGGCTCGCAGGCGCCGCCCACAAGTCGCCACGTCAAGCCGTTTCTCCGCTGGGTCAGCGCCGTTTCCGCGCGGCAGGGGGCTCCCCCTGACCGGGCGGCACACAAGGCCGTCCTGACCTTCAGCTCGGAGGACCACCCCTCCAACTCGGCTAGCTCGGGCGCGCTCCCCATGTTGTGCACCCCCACCATCTGCCAGGTGGCCGTCACAAGAACTCTCATCGATGGTGGCGCGGGCCTCAGCGTGCTTTCGGTTGAGGCCCTCAATCTCCTATGCATACACCTGGAACGGCTGCAACCCAGCCGGCCCTTCTCAGGTGTTGGGGGCGGATCATCCAGCTCCTTGGGACAGATCCGGCTCCCAGTAACCTTCGGCACCTACGACAACTTCCGCACGGAGATGGTCGACTTCGACATCGCCCCATCGGCCTCCCCTACAACGCCATCCTCGGCTACCCAGCGCTGGCCCGATTCATGGCATACGCACCCGGCGTACAACCTCATGAAGATGCCCGGGAGCAGCGGTGTCCTCACCGTGCACGGGGACACCGGGGACGCGCTGTGAGTGCTCAAGCTCGCCTTCAAGACGACGGCATCGGCACGGCCTACCGACTCAGGGACCCCCGAGCCCAAGGGGGCTGCGCCCGCCAAGAAGAAGTAGATGTTCACCCAGGACAAGGCAGAAACCAAGCAGATACACAGCCGGCGAGGACGAGTCCTCCAAAGGCCACTTTCACCATAGGCGCCAACCTCGAGCCTCGAAAGCAGGAGGAGGCCCTAATCAGGTTCCTGCGCGCAAACAAGAAGGTATTCGCTTGGGATCCTGATCAGTTGGCAGGGATCCCCAGGAGCGTAATCGAGCATCACCTCAACGTGTGCCCAAACGTGCGCCCCGTGAAGCAGAAGGCAAGGCGGCAGTCCACAGAAAAGCAGGCCTTCATCATCCAAGAAACCCGCAAGTTAGAAGCCGCTGGGGTCATTCGCGAGGTCCGATACCCGGATTGGTTGGCCAACCCTGTCGTTGTGCCCAAGAAGGGAGGGAAAGAGCGCATGTGTGTCGACTTCACCAACCCCAACAAGGCATGTCCGCAAGATCCGTTCCCGCTCCCCCGCATCGACCAGATCGTCGATTCCACCGCAGAGTGTGACCTGCTATGTTTCCTGGATGCCTTCTCCGGGTATCACCAGATCAAGATGGCGGTGGAAGACGTCGAGAAGACAGCCTTCCTAACCCCGTGCGGGGGTATCTTGCTACGTGCATGCCATTTGGGCTGCGTAACGCGGGGGCGACCTTTCAGCGGCTGATGCACATCACCTTGGGCCCGCAGCTCGGGAAGAATGTCGAAGCTTACGTTGATGACATTGTGGTGAAGTCTCGGGAGGCCAAGACCCTGATACAAGACCTGGAGGAAACCTTCGCGAGCCTCGACGCAGTGAACCTGCGGCTCAACCCAGAGAAGTGTGTGTTCGGGGTCCCCTCAGGCAAGCTCTTGGGTTTCCTCGTATCCCATCGAGGCATCGAGGCTAACCCGGAGAAGGTCAAGGCGGTCGAGGACATGAGCCCGCCGAAGACCCTCAGAGAAATGCAGAAGCTCACTGGATGCGTGACCGCGCTAGGGCGCTTCATCTCCAGACTGGGGGAGCGAGCGCTGCCTTTCTTCCAGCTAATGAAGAAAAAGGGGCCCTTTGAATGGACTGAAGAGGCAGACAAGGCGTTTCGAGATCTCAAGAGATACCTGACCAGTCCCCCAGTCATGGTGGCTCCGCGTCCTCAAGAGCCCCTGGTGCTCTACCTCGCCGCCACTCCTTACTCTGCCAGCGCAGCCCTGGTGGCGATTAGGGAGGAGCGCCAAATCAGAACCACAACAGCAGCCCGAGACAAGGCAAAACAGGAACAAGGAAGGCCCACAGAAACCGCTACCGCGGTTGAGGAAGATCAGCCGCCGAAGAGTGCACCGGAAGCGGGAGAGGCCACTCACCTGGATGGTCCGCCTCCAGAGGCCTCGACACCTCGCGAGGCGCCCTTGCCTCCGGAGGGCGCCGCGAGCACTAATGCACTCAGCCTTGTTGAGCACCCAGTATACTTCGTCAGCACGGTGTTACGGGACGCGAGGGCCCGGTACCCCATGCCTTAGAAGCTCCTCCTTGCGCTACTGGTGGCCTCGCGCAAGCTGCGGCACTATTTCCAGGGTCACCCAATCAAGGTCGTCTCGTCATATCCCTTGGAGAGAGTGCTCAGGAGCCCTAACTCAGCTGGAAGGGTCGCTGAGTGGAACATAGAACTGCAGGCGTTTCAGCTCGAGTTCAGCACAACCCGGGTCATCAAGGGAGCAGCTTTGGCAGATTTCATGGCAGAATGGACGGAGGCACCAGGCCTCAAGGACGAAGAGGATCGGTCCCTCTCCCCAGGGAGCGAGGCGCCAGAAGGCTGGGTCATGTACTTTGATGGGGATTCTCCAGGCACGGCGCAGGGGCCGGGGCGGTGCTGGTGTCGCCCACCCAGGACAATCTCTACTACGCTGTACAGCTCTTTTCCAGCAAGGCGAAAAGGTCTTCAACAACATAGCGGAGTACGAAGGTTTGATAGCGGGCTTGAAAGCCGCAACTGCCCTGGGGGTAAAGTGCCTCACCATCAAGGGCAATTCACAGCTCCTTGTCAATTTCTCCAACAAGGTATACGAGCCAAAAGACGAGCACATGGAGGCCTACCTAGCGGAGGTTCGCAGGATGGAGAAGTAGTTTTGGGGGCTGGAGTTGAAGCACGTGCCCCGGGGCACCAACCAGGAGGCTGATAACATCGCCAGGCAGGCGTCCAGGCAGTTGCCTCAGGAGCCTGGCGTCTTCGAGGAGCGGCTCTTCAAGCCCTCGGCCCTGCCGTCATTGTCAAACATGGCTCAGCCACGAGAGGAACTTCTGACCACACCTCGGGAGCCCAGTCTGCGGCCCGGAGTTCGAGAGCACGCTTTGCTCGGACGATGGAACCTCGGAGGGGTGCTGGATCACGGAGCTCCGGAGTTATCTGACACAAGGGACCCTGCCGGAGAAGGAGGAGGAAGCGGAGCGTGTGGCACGGCAGGCCACGGCGTACTGCGTCAGGGATGGAGAGCACTACCGGAGGCGACCAAACGATGTATCCCTGTGCTGCATCTCCAGGGAGCAAGGAAAGGAACTGCTGGAGGACATACACGGCGGAGACTGTGGACACCATTCGTCATCACGGACCCTTGTTGGTAAGGCATTCCGCAGTGGGTTGTACTGGCCCACCGCACTCAACGACGCTGCCGAACTGGTGAAGGCTTGTGAGGCCTGCCAATTTCACGCCAAGCAGATCCATCAGCCGGCAGGAGGCCTGCAGACTATACCCCTTCGTGGTCGATTCGCGATGCAGGGGCTGGACATCCTGGGCCCGTTTCCTCGGGCGCCGGGGGGCTACCGCTACCTCTACGTCGCCGTGGACAAGTTCACCAAGTGGGCAAAAGTAGAGGCCGTCCGCCTGAAGCCAGAGGCTGCCCGGGAGCTCACCAAGGAGGAAGCGAGGGAGTTGGAGCCGGGCGCTAGTCGGCTCCGCCGACCATACGATGAACTCCGGCAGCACCTTCGCAACGCGAAAGCGTGGCCTAGGGGAGCGCGCGCCCAAAGCGCTTCCCCTGATCGGAGCAGCTCGCCCGTCACCATGCTGGGAACCATCTCCACGGCCGTGGGAAGCTGCTGTGGCGGCCACGGGATGCTTCCGAGGGCGCCCTCGGCCGCGCTTGGGCGGGGGAGAGGCAGGCTCAACCTGGCGGGCCTTCCCCTTCTCTGCAGCCGAGAACCTCCTCGACGGAGCCATGGAGAAGAAGGAGAAGCAAGAAGAGATGGACTGGCAGGGCACGCGCAGTTCTGTACTTATAGCCGGCGAAGGCCAACCGTCGGCCTCCAAGATCGCAGGTAATCATGACACGATTTGCATGCAGGGACTTGTCCAATTCGCGCGATCACCGAGGCATCATGGGGAAGCGGAGACGCCCACGTCCCATCAACCACCACGCGGCGCCCAAGGCCGCAGGCTGTTAGGGCCCGCGGCGCTTAGCCCTTGCCCTTTCGCCTCTCAGCACGGCCAAGTCCGTGCGCACCTTGGGCCCGGGGGCTACTGTCGGCGTTTTGGGAACGAGGGTCCCCAGACTTGCCTGCCTACGGCCTGCGGCGTGGCTTAAAAGGGGGCCCAGCACGGCCCATCTTCATCAACACAGGACCCAAGACCCTCGCGAGGGGCCAAGCCTCGACGCGGAGCTTCCTCAGGCGCAGCCTCATCAGGCTGGCTCACGAGGAGGCGGAGAGATCAAGGCGGGGCACCTCACGAGTGCCCATGACGCAAGCCATGACGACCAAGGGTGCCAGGCGGGCGCCAGCCCGCGCGGTGTCCTCCTTTCCTCTTTGGTGCAAAGGGGGCAAGCGCAAGCGAGAGGATCAAGCAAAAGCATCCATTTCGGTGCAACGAAACCAAGACCAGTCCAACGGTGGGGAGGAGGTCATCGTGGAGCCCAGGCAGTAGACCAACCTAGGCCAAAAGCCTAAGCTTGGGGGAGTACGTATTTCTTACTGACATTACATTCATGTTCACACATCCATTCTAGTTGTTGGTGCTCATACTTTTTCACTATAATATCCATTCTAGTTTATTTTTTCTTTTTCTCGCTTTCTTCTTGTGTGTTTGATAAACCTTAAGAAAAACAACAAAAAAATTAGTTGTAGCTTTTAGCTAGTTTACTTTCCATGCTTGTAGTAATAATCAAAAGAAAACCCAAAAAGAATTCTCGTTCTTCTTTTGTTTGTTGGGAGCTTTCCCGTGTAAATAGTTTTATTTCTTTTCTTTTCTTTTCTTTGGGGGTCGAAAGGAGAAGACCTCAATGAAATTGTTGAAGTGGCTCTTATATGTATTATTGTTGATTTAACCAAGAGCCCATATTGCCTTGTCCTCTCCTGTTTATTGAATGCCTGCAGATTCCAGCTTAGTCCAATGCACATGCACTACTATTATTATTATTCACATTGTTCGGTCGTGTAAGTGAAAGGCAATTATGACGATATATGATGGACTGATTGAGATGAGAGAAGTAGGTATGAACTCAACCTCTCTTGTTTTTGTAAATATGATTAGTTCATCGTTCTTGATTCAGCCTATTATGAATAAACATGTTTGCAATGACAATTAGAGATTATAGTTGCTTATGCCATGCTTAATTAGCTAGGAGTTTATAATGGTCTAGCTTGCGTGCCAACATGCTATTAAAATGGTTGTGATGTGGTATAGTAGGGTGGTATCCTCCTTTGAATGATTCAAGTGACTAGACTTGGCACATGTTCACGCATGTAGTTGAAACGAAATCAACATAGCCTTCACGATATTTATGTTCATGGTGGATTATATCCTACTCATGCTTGCACTCAATGTTTATTAATTTCAATGCATGTTTGTGATTGTTGTCGCTCTCTAGTTGGTCACTTCCTAGTCTTTTTTCTAGCCTTCACTTGTACTAAGCAGGAATATTGCTTGTGCATACACTTCCATAAACCCCAAAGTTATTCCATATGAGTCCACCATACCTTCCTATATGCGGTATCTACCTGCTGTTCCAAGTAAATTTGTGTGTGCCAAACTCTAAACCTTCAAATGAAATTATGTTTTGTATGCTCGAATAGCTCATGTATCAACTAGGGCTGTCTGTATCTTCCATGCTAGGCGGGTTATTCTCAAGAGGAGTGGACTCCGCTCCTCACTCACGAGAAAATGGCTGGTAACCGGGATGCCCAGTCCCATGCTTTATGCAAATCAAATCAAAATAATTGCAAAGGAAACTCCCCCGGGACTCTTGTTAGTTGGAGGAGGGGGAGTATTAACTTTACCATTCTGTTTGGGAACCGCCTATAATGTGACTAGCATGGAAGATATTGAGATCTCTAGGTTGTTATGTTGACAATGAAAGTATGCCGCTCAAAATATTATTTATCTCTATTTCAAAATCGAGCTCTGGCACCTCTACAAATCCTTGCTTCCCTCTGCGAAGGGCCTATCTATTTACTTTTATGTTGAGTCATCATCCTCTTATTAAAAAGCACCAGTTGGAGAGCACCGCTGTCATTTGCATCCATTACTATTAATCTATATTGAGTATGACTATGATTGGATCTCTTTTACCATGAATTACAATGTTTAGTCAGTCCTTGATCTTCAAAGGTGCTCTGCATTTATGTTTTGCGGTCTCAGAAAGGGCTAGCGAGATACCATCTTGTTATCTTATATTATGATTGTTTTGAGAAAGTATTGTCATCCGAGATTTAATATTGTTGCTCGCTAGTTGATTATGCCATTGCCATGAGTAAACGTGAGACCTAAATGTTATTGTGAATATGGTTAGTTCATAATCTTTGCTGAAAACTTGAATGCTGGCTTTACATATTTACAACAACAAGAGCAAACAGAGTTAGTAAAAGTTTTACTTTATCACTATCAGTTTGTCAACTGAATTGCTTGAGGACAAGCAAAGGCTTAAATTTGGGGAAGTTGATACGTCTCCGTCGTATCTACTTTTCCAAACACTTTTGCCCTTGTTTTGGACTCCACCTTGCATGATTTGAATGGAACTAACCCGGACTGACGCTGTTTTCAGCAGAATTGCCATGGTGTTATTTTTGTGCAGAAATAAAAGTTCTCGGAATGACCTGAAACTTCACGGAGATTATTTTTGGAAATAATAAAAAATACTGGCGGAAGAATGAAGGCCAAGGGGCCCACACCCTGTCCACGAGGGTGGGGGCGCGCCTGCCCCCCTGGGCGTGCCCCATGCCTCGTGGGCCCCCTGGAACTCCACCGACTCAACTCCAACTCTATATATTCATGTTCGTGCAGAAAAAAATCAGAGAGAAGGATTCGTCGCGTTTTACGATACGGAGCTGCCGCCAAACCCTAATCTCTCTCGGGAGGGCTGATCTGGAATCCGTTCGGGGCTCCGGAGAGGGGAATCCGTCGCCATCGTCATCATCAACCATCCTCCATCACCAATTTCATGATGCTCACTGTCGTGCGTGAGTAATCCCACTGTAGGCTTGCTGGACGGTGATGGGTTGGATGAGATTTATCATGTAATCGAGTTAGTTTTGTTAGGGTTTGATCCCTAGTATCCACTATGTTCTGAGATTGATGTTGCTGTGACTTTGGTATGCATAATGCTTGTCACTAGGGCCCGAGTGCCATGATTTCAGATCTGAACCTATTATGTTTTCATGAATATATGTGAGTTCTTGATCCTATCTTGCAATTCATTAGTCACCTACTATGTGTTATGATCCGGCAACCCCGAAGTGACAATAATCGGGACCACTCCCAGTGATGACCATAGTTTGAGGAGTTCATGTATTCACTATGTGTTAATGCTTTGGTCCGGTTCTCTATTAAAAGGATGCCTTAATATCCCTTAGTTTCCATTAGGACCCCGCTGCCATTGAAGGGTAGGACAAAAGATGTCATGCAAGTTCTTTTCCATAAGCACGTATGACTATATTCGGAATACATGCCTACATTACATTGATGAATTGGAGGTAGTTCTGTGTCACCCTATGTTATAACTGTTGAATGAATAATCGCATCCGGCATAATTCTCCATCACCGATCCAATGCCTACGAGCTTTTCACATATTGTTCTTCGCTTATTTATTTTTTCGTTGCTACTGTTACAATCACTACAAAACTATCACTGTTACTTTTGCCACCGTTACCATTACTTCCATACTACTTTGCTACTAAATACTTTGCTGCAGATATTAAGTTATCTAGGTGTGGTTGAATTGACAACTCAACTGGTAATACTTGAGAATATTCTTTGGCTCCCCTTGTGTCGAATTAATAAATTTGGGTTGAATACTCTACCCTCGAAAACTGCTGCGATCCCCTATACTTGTGGGTTATCAGAATAGTAGAGCTAAAAAATACAATTATACAGGTGAAATTGTTTGCGGTCGCAACTACATCCCACAAAGTTAGTCCCCACTAAACGTTTCCGTTCGTATGTACATCCCACACAATCGCTCCAAGGAAAACGTTTTCGTTCACAGGTACATCACACACAATTTTCCCCGTTAAATCGTTTGTGATAGTTTTGCCATTTCACACGATTTTAAAAATTTATCATTTGCGTTATTGAATGCATCACACACGGTGCATAGAAGAAACTGTGTGGCAAAGGCTGCCCATCACACACAATTTTTATGTCGTAAACATTTCGCAAGGTGTCCTAACGCAAACATGTTTCAAGAGATGGTCGTGTGTGATTGTTCACTGATCCAACACGGTTTATTCCTAGAAACTGTGTGCGTTGCCTGAGGTCATCGCCCACGGTATTTTCTGAATAACTGTTTGCAATAGCAAAACCCAATTAGCAGGCTAATTCCCATTAGCTGGCTAATTTCCCTATTATTAATAATCCATTTATTAATCTAATTTACATTCATATTAAGCACATAATATATTTTATTTCCATATTAAGGAAGCATGATTTCATAATTGAAATACATCATAGTACAACATGATATGGCTTCAGCAGTCAGCTACCCCATTACACAACTACACCAGCACCAAGTTTCACATGCAACATGTAGAACCTTTCGAAGTTAGCATCATAGATGGTATATAGACAGATGCATCTCATCTGGAAAACTGCTAAAGCAGAAGGCGAATATGTTGATCATTCATTAATGTTGAAGGTCTTTGCAACTTTAGGCCAGTGCCTGTGGATGATTGACCGTTCGTCCTTCGTCCTCTTCAGAAACACTTCAATATTTAACTATGGGTGTTGTATGAAAAGCTTCCTCGCCTCCTGACCATAGAGGTGGTTTGAGAGGTAATCGTCAGTGAACTGCTTTGGAAAGGCCTGAAAACAAGGATGTGCATAAATATCTTCTCTATATTGGAAATGGGGCAAAGGAATAAAAAAAGGGAAGGTATAATAGTTAGTACCATCTTGTAGTGAACTGGTGTCTTCTTCCTTGTGCAGACAAAGATCTTGTTGTTTTTTGTCGCTAATTTCTTTATCCTAACAATCTTTCTGAGTTTCTTGACTTGATTGATATTCATGGACAACTCATGTCCCCATATGCAAAAAGGGTCGAACAGTGGGTCAAAACCTCTGACAGCAGGACCTACACGTGCAAGACCAAATTGTTAAAAACCTAAATATTAGAGTGGTTCTTGCAATTGCATAATAATGTGCTATTAGACAACGAACCATGCACGTGTAGTTAACTAAACACCACAATAAATGAACCAAACATGAACTGAGCACCACATTGCACAATATAACATACTCCTAATAGAAGATCAGACAATTAACCAAACCAAGCATGCTTAACAACTTGGAAATATAGCAATTGTATTTGTTTCTCATGTATTTAGTACAACCAAATTCGATTTATTTCTCACATGGTATACAATAATAGAATGCACACACAACAATTGAACATCGCATTGCAGAATTGAACCAAGCAGTTAACTAAACACCACAACAAATGAACCAAACATTAACTGAGCACTACATTGCGCAATATAACATACTCCTAATAGAAAATCAGAGAGTTAACCAAACCAAGTATGCTTAACAACTTGGAAATATTGCAATTATATTTGTTTCTCATGTATTTAGTACAACCAAATTCAATTTATTTCGCACATGGTATACAATAACAGAATGCACCCACAAAAATTGAACATCGCATTGCAGAATTGAACCAAACAGTTAAATAAACACCACAACAAATGAACCAAACGTTAATTGAGCACCAAATTGCACACTATAACATACTCCTAATAGAAGATCAGAGAGTTAAACAAACCAAGCATGCTTAACAACTTTGAAATATAGCAATTGTATTTGTTCATCATGTATTTAGTACAACCAAATTCGATTTATTTCTCACATGGTATACAATAACAGAATGCACCCACAACAATTGAACATCGCATTGCAGAATTGAACCAAACAGTTAACTAAACACCACAACAAATGAACCAAATGTTAACTGAGCACCACATTACACAATATAACATACTCCTAATAGAAGATCTGACAGTTAACCAAACCAAGCATGCTTGAAAACATGGAAAATTGCACCCTGAAGAATTGAACATCACATTTGCATAATTGAACCAAACAGTTAACTAAACACCACATTGCACGACATATAGAACATATACACTAGAGCAGAAGATTGCATGGTAAAAGTAGATAGCACAATTCACTAGAATTTGTTAAGGAAAGGCAGTAGCTAGCAAATTGAACATGGGTCCTTATAGTGAGGTAATAAGACAAGCTACTCCTCATTGTCGGAGATATCGATGACGATTGGCTCCTTGGACATGGAAGAGGGTGAGGCCTCTGCATCGTGGGTGCCCTCGTCGTAGTGGTGAGTTGCTTGAGCCGCTCCGGGCATCAACCTGCTGGCTATCGAGATGAGGTAAGCAACATGCATGCTCAGAAAACACCTCGTAGTCTTCGTCGAAGGCACCGACGGTGGCCTCGAGAAAACGCCATGAACTGTCATTTAAAGCAGCCAACCAAGTTGCGCCGTCGGCGTGCGAGGCGTTGATGGTGGCCTCGATGGCGAGGTGCTCCTCCAAGATCTGGTGGTCGGCATGAATGGCAGCCATCGCGACCTCATCCGCGCGTGCGGCCGCAATTTGCTTCTCTGCTGCTAAAAGCTCCTTGAGATCCTATCTATACTGCGTGCACCATGGCTTAGGGCGGCGCTTATTTGGTGGAGGGGTTGGTGATTTGGGTGGAAGGTGTCGGCGCTTCGGCCGTGATCGGGGCATGTGGGATGTGGACGGAGGAGGAGGATGGGGGTCGGTTGTGGATTACCTGCCTGGATAGGCGAGGCCGAGCATCGTGAAAGAGGGTCACCGACGAGGAGGTGGCACTGCAAGCAAGCAGTGGAGGTTTGAACTTGTAAAGGAAGGTGGAAACAGGGGAAATGTTGCTTTTGGTAAGGGGGAGGGGGCGGGGAGGTAGATATTTCCATGGAAGCTGAAAATTTGGAATCGCTTCAGCGAAAAAACTGGCGCGCAAAGTGTCATGAGACACGGTCCCTTATTCAGATTGGGCTGTGACTGTAGCCGTCGCACCTTTTATAATCCGACGGTGCTCCAAGATATTTTGTGCTGCATCTCGCACAGTTTATGATAATAAACTGTGTGGGATCTACTTGATTTTCCGTCTTGATTTGAATTACATAATGGGGTCACAACAGCAATGGACGGTGTTTGAATTGCTAGACCTTTCATCTCCAGTGAACATGCAACTATATGTGTGTCATAAAAAAATTGGAATTATTCAGGGTTCATTTGGAAATTTTATACATTAAATTGGTTTTTTAGCCATTTCAGGTGCACAATTCAAAATTAAAGCACATGCACATGCTCCGGTGCACCAACATGGGTTGTAAAATCATATATGTGTCCATGGGTTTATGCTTATGTCCCATGCAAGAAATGGGGATGAATTTTGAACAACACGGCTCCGTGGCTCTCCGGTAAATGTTGAGGTACTTGCATTTATAATTGTAGTAAATCCAAAACCCGTCTGAAATTCATGAACCTTGGCATGCTATCATGGAATGGCATCAACATGCTGGGGTAAAAATATTGTCCCATTTGGGGCAGGTTGTGGTCTAAGCTTCTCACCAACCAGAGCTTCTCATAAGAAAGCCTCATGGTTTCGTTAGGGAAATGTGTCACCTTTATGGACAAAACGATATTTGTCGCCTCTTCTTCCTTTAATTTTTTTTCCTGGTGTCAACATAGAACGACGGGAGTGTCATGTTAAATTTTGGATTTTTTTCGGGTATCGTTTGGACATTTTTATACTTTAATTTAGTTTTCTAGGCATTTGTGTGCATAATTCAAAATTGAACTAGATGCACATGCTCCGTCCAAAAAAACGGGTTGCAAAATCAAATGTTTGTTCTTGGTTGGAAGATTAGGTCACATGCAAGAAATGAGAACAGATGTCAAACACCTTGACACTGTCGCTCGGCCGCTAACATTGAGATACATGGTTTTAAAATTCTAGTAAATCGAAAACTCGTCTGAAATTCATGAAAATTGACATGATATGATGGAATGGAAGCGACATGCCGTGGTAAAAATATTGTCCCATTTGGGGGCAGGTGTGGGTATAAGCTTTTCGCAAACCAGAGCTTCTCTCACAACAAGCCTGATGGTTTCGGTAGGGTACGTGCCACCTTTGGGGACGAAACGATATCTGTTGCCTCTTCTTACTTTCAAAATGTTTCTCGTGTCAACATAGAACAACAGGAGTGTTGTGTCAATTTTTGGGATTTTTTGGGGTTCGCTTGGACATTTTTATGCATTAATTGAGTTTTCAATGCATTTATGTGCATAATTCAAGTTTGAACTACATGCACATGCTCTAATGCATATAAATTGGTTGAAAATTCAAATTTGTGTCCTTGGTTGCATCCTTAGGTCCCATGCAAGAAATGGGAATGAATTTAAAACAACCTGCCATGGTCACTCGGCCGCAAACATTGAGATACCTGGTTTTTAAATTATAGTAGCACAACTCATCTGAAATTCATGGAACTTGCTATGCTATCATGGAGCGGCATCAACATGCTGTGGTAAAAATAATTCCCATTTGGGGCAGGTTGGGGGATACGCTTCTCACAAACCAGAGCTTCTCACAACAAGCCTGATGGTTTCGGTAGGGAATGTCCCACCTTTGGGGGCTAAACGATATCCATTGTCTGCTATTGATTTGAAGTTTTTTCTCATGTCAACATAGAATAACAGGAGTGTTGTGTCAATTTTGGGATTTTTTTGGGTTCGTTTGAACATATTTATGCATTAGTTTAGTTTTCAATGCATTTATGTGCATAATTCAAATTTTAACTGCATGCACATGCTCTAATGCATATAAATTGGTTGAAAATTCAAATGTTTGCCTTTGGTTGCATGCTTAGGTCCCATGCAATAAATGGGAATGAATGTCAAACACCCTTCCACGGTCATTCGGCCGCAAACATTGAGATACCTAGTTTTTAAATTGTAGTAAATCCAAAGCTCGTCTGAACTTCATGAAACTTGGCATGCTATCATTGAGCGGCGTCAACATGTCGTGGTAAATTTTTGTCCCATTTGGGGCAGGTTTGGGGATATGCTTCTCACAAACCAAAGCTTCTCACAACAAGCCTGATGGTTTCAGTAGGGAATGTCCCACCTTTGGGGACGAAACGATATCCATTGCCTCTTATTGCTTTCAATTTTTTTTCTCATGTCAACATAGCACAACAGGAGTGTTGTGTCAATTTTTGGGATTTTTCGGGGTTCGTTTGGACATTTTTATGCATTAGTTGAGTTTTCAATGCATTTATGTGCATAATTCAAATTTGAACTGCATGCACATGCTCTAATGCATATAAATTGGTTGAAAATTCAAATATGTGTCCTTGGTTGTATGTTTAGGTCCCATGAAAGAAATGGGAATGAATGTCAAACAACCCGCCACGGTCACTCGGACGCAAACATTGAGATACCTTGTTTTTAAATTGTAGTAAATCCAAAACTCGTCTGAAATTCATGGAACTTGCTATGCTATCATTGAGCGGCATCAACATGTCGTGGTAAATTTTTGTCCCATTTGGGGCAGGTTTGGGGATATGCTTCTCACAAACCAGAGCTTCTCACAACAAGCCTGATGGTTTCGGTAGGGAACGTCTCACCTTTGGGGGCGAAACGATATCCATTGCCTCTTATTGCTTTCAAAACAATTCTCGTGTCAACAGAGAATAACAGGAGTGTTGAGTCAATTTTTGGGATTTTTCAGGGTTCGTTTGGACATATTTATACATTAGTTTAGTTTTCAATGCATTTATGTGCATAATTCAAATTTGAGCTGCATGCGCATGCTCTAGTGCATATAAATTGCTTGAAAATTCATATTCGGGCACTTGGTTGCATGCTTAGGTCCCATGCAAGAAATGGGAATGAATGTCAAACACCCTGCCATGGTCAATCGGCCACAAACATTAAGATACTTGGTTTTTAAATTCTAGTAAATCCAAAGCTGGTCTGAAATTCATGAAACTTGGCATGCTATCATGGAGCGGCATCAACATGTCGTTGTCGGTGGGAAACGACACCTATGGGATCACAAGAATCCCTACTGCGGTTGCGGGGCGCGGGGTTGAGAGAAGAGCGGGTCTAACAGAGAAGAACGCGGTTCGTTTATCCAGGTTCGGGCCGCGAGGATGCATAAAACCCTACTCCTGCTTTGATGGTTGTATTCTGTGTTCTTGAGCTAGCTACGGAGTGTAACGAGCTCCAAAAAGCCGAATCCTTCTCCTGGTCGCCTCAGGCCTCCTTTATAGGTGAAAGGGGCTGCCGCAGTGGCACACAGGAGGTGGAATGGTCTACAGTGGCACGAGGTTATCCCTCGTATTACAGGACAAGGTGCATTTAATGCATCGCTTAGGTGTCCTCTCACTTTATCGGGGACGGGGGCGAGGCCCGTCCCATCCGTCGCCGCTCCTCCAGGCTTCGACACGCGCCTTGGCCAGCGGTGCACGCAGTGCCATGTAGGTAGGCAGGCAGCTGAGGTGGCGTGGTGGTGGAGCCTCCTCGAAGGGCTGCATGTAGCCACGCAGGTGCCTGCCCAGCTAGTTGGGTCGGCAGCTGCATGCAAACGGCGGTGGAGACTTGGCTGGTGCGGGCCTGATGGTGGCCCTGCTGGCGTGCTTGGCGAGGGCCTTGCCGGGTGGCCCGGCAAGGGTCTTGCCATGGCGCGCAGGCGTCCCTGGCAAGGATCTTGCCGGGGGTCTTGTGGGTTCCTTCGGCGAGGATGGCTGCTTTCCCATGCTCACTTGATCTTGACTATTCTTTGTCTTCACAAAGATCTGCATGCCACCACAGAGGTGCCTCCCAAGCCCTGTCCCAACACATGTGTTGACTGTTGGTGGGCTCGAGGGTGGCTCGCTCGGCTGGCGTGGGCGAGCTTCCCTCACAAGGGTCTTGCCGGGGCCGCTGGGGCCGCCCCGGCAAGGATCCTTGTCGGGGAAACCTGCTTCGCCCATCTGATCTTTGTGGCCTTGGTCCTTGTCGTTGCTTTGCTTCATCTTGGGCTTCGGTCTTACCTTGGCTGACCTCCCCTGGCCCGGTTATGCGCGGCCGTGGCGGGAGGCTCTGACTACCCGTGCACAAGTAAAGGGGTCAAAAGGAGAGCCCCTACTTTTGTACACCGACAGGAGCCCCCGGGCCTGGGTCACACATATGCGCAACACGTTGTTGGGCCAGGCCCAGAACGGTGCGCAGGCAGTTGGGGCGGATTTTACCGCGGTGACTGCTCCGCCCGCTACGCTTCTCCACGACCCGCGTTGAACGCGTGACGTGGGGGTCGTGTGCGCGCATGACGCAAGCATGCTGGCGTCACCCCGTGGTGAACAGTAAAGAGGCAGCTTGCGCGTCTCTTTGAGACTGCAGGGCTGCCTCCCATTTACTGGCCTCGCTTGGGAACCGTCGCTCCACGCGTCCCACTGCGCCTGGCTCCTGCGCCACGTTCGCTGCATGCATAACGCAGAGCGAGTGACAGGCGCGCGGGGCGTGGGAAGTTGCGCATGTGTGTGGGTCGATTTCCATGCGCCTTCATTGGAGCGGGGAGGGCGGTCGACGGCCCCGCTTGTGGTCGCTTCAACAAGCCGGATTGGCCGAGAGGGGGCGGCCGAGCCCCGCTTCCGCCCCTTTATAAAGAGGGGAGCGGGAGGAACGGTGCCTCTCAACCTTTCGTCATCTGCCTCTCCCCATTCTTGCTTCCTTTCTCTGCTTCTGCTCCTTCCTTCCATTCATCATGGAGAAAGGGAATCCCGGTCCTTCAACGGAGGCGGCGAGGGTCGCCGCTCGACAACACCTCCCTCCTCCTCCTGCGCCCGTGGTGGTGGAGCCGGCCGCGTGGGGAGGGGGGAGGGGGCGAGGCCATGGGCGAAGCCGGGGCAGGGGTCGCAGCGCTCGGGGAAGAGGAGGACGGGGTGGCGCGCCGACCTCGCCCCTGCCAGCAGCTCCTCCTTCGATGGAGGGCCATGTTGGGGACAACCCTTGCGAATTCTTCATCAGGCTACGCCGGCCACCGCGCCGTCGCCTTCGCCTCCCGACTCCATTTGCACGGGAGATGGAGCTGGACCCGCCGCAATCGTTGCGGCTGCATATGAGGGGCTGCGGGAACAACGGTACATGGGCCAACGTCGAGTTACCCGCCCCTCACGTCATGTATCTCCACCGAGGGTGGAAGAATTTCGCTCGCCTCCACAGCTTGACGGATGGGCTCACTCTCCATTTCAAACTAATGGAGGGTGGCCTCCTCTCCGTCAAGATCTTCGGGCACTTCGGGACTCGCGTAAGGTGCTGCGTGGAGAGCTCTTCTGATGATGAAGATCCTTCCTCGAGCGAGAGTGGCGAGGAGGACAGCGGCAGCGACGACGAGGCCAGCGGGCGGCAGGATGACGGGTCCGACTAGGCGTCGGGCGCCGCTCCGAGCAACACCGGTGACCTCATCATCCGTGTTGCCAGCTCCTTGAACTTCTCGGGGTCGTCTCCTTGGGCGGCTGGCGTTGGGAGGCTGTAGAAGAGGAAGAGGGCGGGCGGCAAGGCCGTCAAGTCAGAGTATGGGGGCACCGACGCTGTCACAGCATCTTGACGTCCTACCGCCTTGTCTTCGAGCTCTGCCTCCGGCGCCGCCATCACCATCCAGCCCTTGGACAGCCACCAAGATGTTCTCTTGGTGTCTTCTGCCACTCGTAGCTCGCCTAGGCGCCCCTTTTGCCCTTTTCGCCTCCTTGACCTGCCTCCTGAGGAGAGGGACAAGAAAGGGATTACGGGCATCTTATCTCTTTTTAGTCTTGTAAGCCTTCGGGCCTTTGTTAACTTTAGAACTTGTAATCCCCTTGTTCATGTTTTTCATTTCGTATGAACTGTACCTGTACGGAATGTTTTTTAATGAAAAAGGGATGTTTGCCGGGATTTTCGTTCATAGGTAAAACCCACGACAAGGAGTAAATCCTTGTTACCTTTAAGATAAACGTTTTCTTGCCCGGCAACAGGCCTTGCCGCCCCCCACTTCGCTCGACCTATCTCACGCGCTTGGTGGAGGCAGGGATGAGGTGGGCTTAGGCTCCTCATTTCATTTCCTTGCTACCGCGACTACGACCAAACTCGGTCCCAGGAAACGAGTCCTGGGGTCCGGAGTGAGGGGAGCACGGTAGCCTAAGGATAAAAACGAGGTTTCACATACCTCAGTCCATAACGAAACGCATGATAAGGGATAAAGAACTTATCTGAATCTGCAGCCCCCGGCAACCTTGGCTTGCCGCGGGTGGATCTTTGCTCTTGTAGCCCCTGGCAATACTGGCTTGCCGGGGCCCGGGCGCCGGTCCGTCCCCTTTCTTCCAAAGTAGCTCGGCAAGGATAATCATGTGTCCTCCGAACCAAAGAAGACAGAGAAGAACAGAAAGATGCGCACTCGATCTCTAAGCTAGGGGTTAGCTGCCGCTAAGCACTATCAACCCTAACCAAGGACGAGACTCGACCTAGCATGCATGCTATAACTTAGGGCGCCAGCGCTTCATTTATTCTCGCTCAGGGTCTGCGCCTGGCTTTGTACAAAGGCTCACATGCCTTGCGGCAAAGCTCGTACAAAAGGTGGCTTGCCGGGAGGCCCGACAAGCCGTGCCTTATGGGTAAAACTTGCGAAGATGCTCGATGTTCCAGGAGTTGCTCACTGGTACGGCATCCTCGGTCTTTAGGCGGACTGCGCCAAGCTTGGTGACTCGTATTACCCGATAAGGGCCTTCCCACTTCGGCGTCAACTTGTTGGAATTCTTGGCCGACTGAACACACCGAAGAACAAGGTCGCCTTCCTCAAAGCTTCGGGCATGAACCTTGCGGCTATGGTAGCGGCGCAAGGCTTGCTGGTAGCGTGCCGCTTTCACAGCCGCCCGAAGACGATCTTCCTCAAGGAGCGTCGCGTCATCTTGGCGCAACGGCTCTTGCTCAAGCTCATCATAAGCGAGCACTCGAGGTGACCCGTATATGAGTTCCATGGGGAGAACTGCTTCTGCCCCGTAAACCAGGGCAAAAGGTGGCTGACCGGTAGCTCGATTTGGCGTCGTCCTGATAGACCAAAGAACCGCCGGCAGTTCCTCAATCCAGCGCCTTCCGCTCTTGTGCAGCTGGTCAAAACTCTTTGTCCTCAGTCCTCGCAACACTTCAGCATTTTCCCTCTCCGCTTGGCCGTTGCTCCGTGGGTGTGCCACGGAAGCAAAACAGACCTTGCTGCCGAGGTCTTGAATGTATTGCATGAAGGTGTGGCTTGTGAACTGCGTGCCGTTGTCGGTGATGACTCTGTTTGGCACACCAAAACGGCAGACCAGTCCTTTGAAAAACTTGACAGCCGACTGAGCAGTCACCTTTCTCACTGCTTCCACCTCTGGCCACTTTGTGAACTTGTCAATTGCAACGTACAAGTACTCAAAGCCCCAGACGGTGCGGGGGAAGGGGCCTAGTATATCGAGCCCCCAGACCGAGAATGATCAGGAGAGAGGGATTGTTTGAAGGGCTTGAGCTGGTTGATGAAGCTTCTTTGAATGGAACTGGCACGCCTCACACTTGGTGACTAGTGCCGTCGCATCCTGGAGGGCGGTGGGCCAGAAGAAACCTTGCCGGAACGCCTTCCCGGCAAGGGCCCTTGACCCTATGTGGGAGCCACATATGCCTCCATGTATCTCTGCCAACAGCTCCAGTCCTTCCTCCCAGGGGATGCACTTGAGTTTCACACCGTTCGGCCTCCTCCGGTACAGGACGTCATTGACGAACTGGTATAGGGCGGACCGACAGGCTACTTTTTCCGCCTCTTCCTGCTCCTCAGGAAGCTCCCCTGACTGGACGAATTGGACGGTATGCTGCGCCCATGCTGGAGCCTGAGGCTCGACGGCAAGGACTAAAGGCATCTCTTCCGCCATGGGAGCGACTGTCTCTACAACCAGGGCATGACGCCCCGCTGGAGTCAATTGCTCTTGGCAGTTTCGGCGTCATGGCGGTACCCTTGCCGGCGGCCCCGGGGGGCTCGGTAGGAAAGTACTTGCCGGGACCTGATTTTCTCCGCTTGCTCTGCCCTGCTGATGGATCGACGGATGGTTGAGTTAACCGGAGCAAAAAGGTACCTGGTTCCACAGGTAGCTTGAATGCGGCACGCTTCGATAGGTAGTCGGCGACGTTGTTCTCCGTTCGGGGGACGTGCTCCGCCTGGATACCGTCAAAGTGTTCCTCCAGTTTCCTCACCTCATCTACGTATGCTTCCATCAGTGGGCTCTAATAATCTTTGTTGACTTGCCTCACAACGAGCTGCGAGTCACCCCTGACGATGAGCCTCTTAACCTCGAGGTCTGCCGCGATCCTGAGACCGGCAAGCAATCCCTCGTACTCGGCGGTGTTGTTGGTGGACATCTCCCTGGGGAAGTGCATCTGGATCACGTACTTGAGGTGCTCTCCGGTGGGTGCCACGAGCAGCACACCAGCACCGGCGCCTTGCAGCGAGAAGGCTCCATCAAAGTACATGCCCCAGTTGCAGTCTGCCTCCTTGCCGGGGAGAGTCGTCTCCTGGATTTATTTGTCAGGCGTTGAGGTCCATTCCGCGATGAGCTCCGCCAGGATTCTGCTCTGAATTGTCGAGGTACTCTCAAACTTTAAGCCGAAGCTTGACAGCTCCAAGGCCCATTCCACAATCCTTCCGGTATGCCTGGGTTGTGCAAGATTCATTGCAACGGGAGGCGGGTGACGACAGTGATCTCGTGGGCCTGAAAGTAGTGACGCAGCTTCCTCGAGGCCATAAGGAGGCCGAAGAGCAGTTTCTGTGCACCGGAATACCTTGACCTAGCCCCCTGCAAGAGGTAGCTGACAAAGTAAATCGGGTGGTGCATCATCTTATTCTTGGGCACCACTTCACTCGACCGCGCGGGCATCGCCTTGGCGGCACCAGACTGTGCCGGGGGCCGCGCCTCGTCGGCACCGGGCCCTGCCGGGGGAATCTTCGGTTCGCCCTCCGCTGGTCCTGCCACCATTGCTGCCTCCTCGTCGACCTCCCTCTGTGCCACTAGTGCGGCGCTGACCACTTGATTCACCGCCGCCAGATACAGCAGCAACGACTCTTGTGTTTTAGGCGCAACCAGTATTGGCGTGGAGGAAAGGTATTTCTTCAGGTCCTACAGCGCGGCCTCGGCTTCTGGGGTCCACTCCATTGGGCCCACCTTTTTCAAGATCTTGAAATAGGGAAGGGCGTGCTCGGCGGACTTGGAGATGAACCTGCTCATGGCGGCAACACAGCCAGTGAGCCGACACACATCCTTGATCCGCTTGGGTGCCTCGACCTGCTCAATAGCCTTGATCTTGTCTGGGGTTGCCTCGATCCTGCGCTGTGACACAAAGAACCCGAGAAGCTTGCCGGACGGGACGCCAAAGACGCACTTCTCAGGGTTCAGCTTGAGGTTGATCTTGCGCAGGTTGGCAATCGTCTCTTCCAGATCTTGCACAAGAGTCGGCCCGTCCTTGGTTTTGACCACTATGTCATCCATGTAGGCTTCCATATTTCTATGGAGCTGAGGTTCAAAACCAATTTAGACCGCTCTTGCAAACGTTGAGCCACCACTCTTCAACCCGAAAGGCATCCGTAAAAAGCAATACGTACCACATGGGGTGATGAATGTTGTCTTCTCTTCATCTTCTCTTGTCATGAAGATTTGGTGGTATCCTGAGTAGGCATCGAGGAATGATAACAGATCACACCCGGCCGTGGAGTCAACAATCTGGTCGATGCGCGGCAATGGGAAGGGGTCCTTAGGACAAGCCTTGTTGATATCTGTGTAATCAATACACAACCTCCACTTCCCATTCGCCTTGCGCACCACTACCGGATTGGCCAACCACATCGGATGGAGCACCCCTCTCACCAAACTTGCCGCTTCTAGATTCCTAATCTCCTCTGTGACGAACTCTTGCCTCTCGATAGCCTGCTTTCTGACCTTCTGCTTGACGGGCCGTGCATGGGGGCAGACAGCTAGGTGGTGCTCAATCACCTCCCTGGGAACACCGGGGATGTCGGACGCTTGCCATGCAAACACATCGACATTCGCTCGCAGGAAGGTGGCGAGCTCACCTTCCTATTTGCTGTCGAGGGCGGAGCCTATGATAAAGGCCCCTCCCATGCCGTCCTCCGCGACGGGCACCTTTTTGGTCTGCGGCGGCTCGACTCTGGATCTCTTGCTCTTGTCGGCAAGCTCTCTGGCACATCTTCAACGGTAGCACAACACCCCGAAGAGGTGCGCTTGCCGGAGTTGGTGCGAGAGGTCTTGCCGGGTTCCTTCTTTCCTCCCGGGCCTTCGGCGGCAGGAGCAGGTGCCTTGACGACAGCTGCTACAACTGCTTCCCGGTAGAGTTGTTCGGCGCAGATCAGCACGTCCTTCTTGTCGGAGGGGACGAAGATGATGGTCAACGGCGCGGGCATCTTCAGCATGTTGTAGGCGTAGTGTGACGCCGCCATGAACTTGGCCAGTGTCGGGCGACCGAGTATCCCGTTGTAGGGCAAGGGGATCTCGGCTACGTCGAAGACGATCTTCTCCGTTCTGTAGTTCAATTCTCCTCCAAAGGTCACGGGCAGCGTGACCTTTCCCTTCGGCTGGCTCCTCCCCGGATCTACCCCTTGGAACGTGCCCGTTTCCTCGAGGTCTCCATCAGGGATTTGCAACCTTTTGATCATGACAGGTGAGATCTGGTTTAGGCCGGCCCCGCCGTCAACCAACATCTTGTTCACCCCGAGGTTGCGTATTGTTGGCGAAACCAACAATGGCAAACACCCGACCGCGATAGTGCGATCAGGGTGGTAATCGGCGTCAAAGATGAGGGGCGTGTTGGACCACTTTAGGGGCTTCTGGGCGTCGAACGACGACTCCGTTGCCGTGACCTCTCGCACCCACTGCTTGAGCTGGCGGCGAGAGGAATGCAGCGAGGCGCCGCCATCGACGCACATGGCCTCCGTAACCTTCTGGAAACCTTGCTCACCGGACTCGTCGTCCTCGTCGTGATCGTCGTCTTGTTGTTTCTTGTCGCGGCCCCGGGCGTCTTGCTGATTGTCCTTGCTGGGGCGGCCTCCTTGGCCGCCATGCTTCTTGCCGGACCCCACAGCACCATCTTGGTCCTTCTCCTTGTCCCGCCTTTCGTACTTAGCCTTTTGCTTCTGAGCAAGCAGCTCGACTTGTCGGCAGTTTTGGAGATCGTGGCCCTTGGTGCGGTGGATCTTGCAGTATTGCTTGCCGGAGCTTCCTGGCTTGTCGGTGGCCGCCAAGGCCCAGCAGGCGGCGCACCCAGTAATCTCCTTGCCGGGGGTGTCTGCCTTGAATTTCTTGCCGGCACCGGTGTCATCAGATCCCTCAACGGCAAGCACAACCTTGCCTTTGCGTTTCTTGTTGCGACGCCGGCCCTTCTTCATCGGGGCGGCGACGTCCTCGTCGGTAGAGTCAGTTTCCGCACTGGCGTCTTCGCCGGGGTACTTCCTTCCCTCTTCAGCTCGGGCGCACCTGTCGGCTAGAACGTAGAGCTCGGCCACATCCTTAACCTTGGTCATCGCCAGCTCCTCGCGCATCTTGCGATTGCACACGTTCTGATGGAACGCGCTAATCACAGCGGCGGGATGAACGTTGGGGATGTTGTACCGCACCCGGCCGAATCTCTGGATGTACTTGTGCAGGGTCTCCCCTTCCTTCTGGGGAATGATATGCAGATCACTGGCCCGGCCATGAGCTTGGTGGCCTCCTGTGAAGGCGCCAACGAACTCATGGCACAGATCTAACCAGGAAGAGATGGAGTCCGCCGGCAAGTGCATCAACCAAGACATTACATTGGGCTTGAGCGCCAGCGGGAAGTAGTTGGCAAGCACCTTGTCGTGGCGAGCCCCAGCGGCCTGCATCGCGATGGTGTAGATGCTGAGGAACTCGGATGGTTGGGTCTTGCCGGTGTACTTCTCGCTGACGTCGGGCTTGAACGTGCGGTGAGACTACCACTGGAACTGCCTCAGTTCACGGGTAAAAGCCGGGCAGCCCACCTCGTAAGGTAGGCCGCCGGGCTCCCCCGGTGCCGGGTGGTCCGTAGCATGTCCCGCCCGCTTGTCCGACTGGCGGCGCGTTTCGCGCTGGCGCTCGATAGTGGTTCGAGCGTCTTCGTGAGCTCGCTCCCGAAGAACCTGGCGCTGGTCGCGGAGGGTCTGTGGAACGGGAGACGCTATGGAGATGTTATCACTAGCGTCGTCGCGACGGGCCGACACCCGTGGCGGCTGGCAAGGAGGAGGAGAGTGCACCGTGGCTGCAGCTCCCCCGGTCCTCCCAGTGCCAGCATGTGGTGGTTCGGTCTAGCACCGAGCCGAGGGCCCCGCCGGTCGCGGATCGTCTTTGTTCGCGACGGCGGCGAGGCTCCGGATAGTGGCCCTCCACTCATCGAGCTTCTCCGCAGCAGGAGGGAAGTCGAGGAGCAGCTGCGCGTGCACCAAGGCTTCCGCTGGCGTGGGTGGTGGTGACAGCTGAGTGGATCGCGGCGCGCTTCGACTTCTAACCATGTTAGAAGGAGCTCCGTCATGACCCAGCGGCTGCGTGCCATTTTCACCAGCGTTTCAGCGAGCGTGTTGAACTCCTTCGTCTTGCCGATGATGCACAGGGCTCTTCCCACGGCGGTGCCCAGGGACACCAACGTGGTGACGCTGCTCGGCACGCACACCATGGGAAGAACACGCGGTGGTCGCCGGTGTATGCATCCTGGAGGTCGCCGCACCGCCCGGAGTCGGCGCAACGACACCCCCGGAGGGCCCCGCGCCGCCTGCGGGGGCCCCAGCTCCGTCCTTGGGTCCGGCGGTGTGCAGCCGGTCGTCTGGTGCACGAACGACGGCGCTCACCAGGCTCCGACTGGCTGGGTGGTGCTGGTGCTCGCGGGCTGCGGACCGAGTCTTGTCCGCGACCGGTCCGCTGCTCGTCCGCACTGGCACGGGCTGTTCGGCCCCCAACAAGCCGATCGCCGTGGCCGTCTTCTTCTAAGGGGCCATGGTGATGAAGAATGCTCACTCAACTGCTAAAACCGATTCTCACAAATGCGCCCCTACCTGGCGCGCCAAAGATGTCAGTGGGAAACGACACCTATGGGATCACAAGAATCCCTACTGCGGTTGCGGGGCGCGGGGTTGAGAGAAGAGCGGGTCTAACAGAGAAGCACGCGGTTCGTTTATCCAGATTTAGGCCGCGAGGATGCATAAAACCCTACTCTTGCTTTGATGGCTGTATTCTGTGTTCTTGAGCTAGCTACGGAGTGTAACGAGCTCCAAAAAGCCGAATCCTTCTCCTGGTCGCCTCAGGCCTCCTTTTATAGGTGAAAGGGGCTGCCACAGTGGCACACAGGAGGTGGAATGGTCTACAGTGGCACGAGGTTATCCCTCGTATTATAGGATAAGGTGCATTTAATGCATCGCTTAGGTGTCCTCTCACTTTATCGGGGACGGGGGCGAGGCCCGTCCCATCCGTCGCCGCTCCTCCAGGCTTCGACACGCGCCTTGGCCAGCGGTGCACGCGGTGCCATGTAGGCAGGCAGGCAGCTGAGGTGGCGTGGTGGTGGAGCCTCCTCGAAGGGCTGCATGTAGCCACGCAGGTGCCTGCCCAGCTAGTTGGGTCGGCAGCTGCATGCGGACGGCGGTGGAGACTTGGCTGGTGCGGGCCTGATGGTGGCCCTGCTGGCGTGCTTGGTGAGGGCCTTGCCGGGTGGCCCGGCAAGGGTCTTTCCATGGCGCGCAGGCATCCCTGGCAAGGATCTTGCCGAGGGTCTTGTGGGTTCCTTCGACGAGGATGGCTGCTTTCCCATCCTCACTTGATCTTGACTATTCTTTGTCTTCACAAAGATCTGCATGCCACCACAGAGGTGCCTCCCGAGCCCTGTCCCAACACATGTGTTGAGTGTTGGTGGGCTTGAGGGTGGCTTGCTCGGCTGGCGTGGGCGAGCTGCCCCGGCAAGGGTCTTGTCGGGGCCACTAGGGCCGCCCCGGCAAGGATCCTTGTCGGGGAAACCTACTTCGCCCATCTGATCTTTGTGGCCTTGGTCCTTGTCGTTGCTTTGCTTCGTCTTGGGCTTCGGTCTTACCTTAGCTCACCTCCCCCGGCCCTGTTATGCGCGGCCGTGGCGGGAGGCTCTGACTGCCCGTGCACAAGTAAAGGGGTCAAAAGGAGAGCCCCTACTTTTGTACACCGACAGTCGTGGTAATTTTTTTGTCCCATTTTGGGCAGGTTTGGGGATATGCTTCTCACAAACCAGAGCTTCTCACAACAACTGATGGTTTCGGTAGGGAACATCCCACCTTTGGTGACGAAATGATATCCATTGCCTCTTATTGCTTTCAAAAATTTTCTCCTGTCAACATAGAACAACAGGAGTGTTGTGTCAATTTTTGGGAATTTTTGGGGTTCGTTTGGACATTTTATGCATTAATTGAGTTTTCAATGCATTCATGTGCATAATTCAAATTTGAACTACATCCACATGCTCCAATGCATATAAATTGGTTGAAAAATCAAATCTGTGTCCTTGGGTGCATGCTTAGGTCCCATGCAAGAAATGGGAATGAATTTCAAACACTGGGGCACCGTTGATTGCCGGCAAAACATTGAGATACTTTGTTTTTAAATTCTAGTAAATCCAAAACTCGTCTGAAATTCATGAAACTTGGCATGCTATCATGGAATGGCACCCGAGATGTTGTGGTATTTTTTGTGTCCATTTTTAGAGAAGGCGCACTCGAATAACAGCCAACAAAGGCAATTTGAAAAAATAGCTGCCACTTTAATATATCAAACGTTTGTATAATTCAAATCGTGTGCATTCTGTTAACCATTCATGTGACACCACGTGTCTTCGTTTTAATGGCTATAGGAGGTGCCGTGCGGACAGCTTCTTGACCCTGACTGAATGGGAGGCGTGCGAGCGGAGTCTGGTGCGCAGGCTGACTAAGAGGCGTGCAAGCTGTCCTCCAATGCACATGCTCACCGGGAAGCATGTGAGTTGTCCGCTGCGCAGGCTCACTTGGAAGCGAGCCCTTTGACTTCCATGGCCGCCCGCCTTTGTCTCCATTAATGGCGCCCGAGCCGCTGTTTAACACGGGCGGCCTTACTGTTCGCCTCCCATTCCCTATCTCCCGCAGACCTCCACCAACTCCATTGCGCAGAATGATCATCTGCCACTAGTCTTCAAGTTTGGTGAAGTTGACTCCGAGCCGGAGGAGATAGAAAATAAGGAGGAATGGGGCTCATGGACATGACCCTGAATGAGCTGGACGGGGAGGTTGCTGCCCCTCTCTCGTCCCAGTTCCCATCCCCACGCCCGCACCAGTGACCATCCCCATAGCATTGATGGGCTGGTTGCCGGGCACTATCACATAGCTGGAAGCCGTGGGCGTCAGCGAGATCTTCGTGGACCCGCATGAGCTCGTGTACATGCCAGAGCCAGCGCCCGTGCCCGTGCGCGCCCCTCCACCCACCGTGGCGCCGGCCCTCGTGTGTTTGGCTGCACCCGCCGCGCCCGCGCCCCTACCCGTGCGCGCCCCTCCACCCACTGCGGCTCCAGTCCCCATGCGTTTGGCTGCACCAGCCACGCCCGTGCCCGTGCCCCCCTGAGCGGCATGGGATGCTGCCATCGACCGCTACCTCTCAGCGGCGCCAGTTGCCATCCTCCCACGCCCCGCCCGTCAATCGCACGATGACATGATGTTTGATTTACAAGTGAAGAACATTTTGTGCTGCCTTGAAGACTTCAACAACGGCGTCCCATAGGACGACAACGATAACGACGGTGCAGCACGCTGCCTCCGTTGCTGCCAGAAATAGTTTTTTTGGGATTTAATATTGTATCTCGAATTCTCGATGAAAGATCGTGGATGTCGCCTAGAGGGGGGTGAATAGGCGCTTTAAAATAATTACAGTTTAGGCTTGAACAAATGTAGAATAAACCTAGCGGTTAATTTGTCAAGAACAAAACCTAAAACAACTAGGCTCACGTATGTGCACCAACAACTTATGCTAAGCAAGGTAAACAACTATGTGATAGCAGGATATATGACAAAGAACAAAATGGCTATCACAAGGTAAAGTGCATAAGTAAAGGGCTCGGGTAAGAGATAACTGAGGCATACGGAGACGACGATGTATCCCGAAGTTCACACCCTTGCGGATGCTAATCTCCGTTTGGAGCGGTGTGGAGGCACAATGCTCCCCAAGAAGCCACTAGGGCCACCGTAATCTCCTCACGTCCTCGCACAATGCAAGATGCCGTGATTCCACTAAGGGACCCTTGAGGGCGGTCACCGAACTCGTACTAATGGCAACCCTTGGGGGCGGTCACCGAACCCGTACACTTTGGCAAACCTTGGGGGCGGTCACCGGTACCCGTAAAATTGCTCGGGGAAATCTCCACAACCTAATTACAGACCCCGACGCTTGCCCGGAGCTTTACACCACAATGATTGAGCTCCGAACACCACCAACCATCTAGGGCGCCCAGGCACCCAAGAGGAACGAGCTCAAGGGTACCAAGCACCCAAGAGTAATAAGCTTCTCAACTTGTAAGTTGCACGTATTACCGTGGAGAACTCAAGCAGATGCACCAAATGCAATTGCAAGGAAACTCGTTGTGCCGTAGTCCTCTCCCAAATCCCACCAAAGCAACAAATGCTAGGGAGGAAAATGAGAGGAAGAACAAGAAGGAGAACACCAAGAACTCCAAGATCTAGATCCAAGGGGTTCCCCCCACATAGAGGAGAAAGTGATTGTTGGAAACGTAGATCTAGATCTCCTCTCTCTTTTCCCTCAAGTACTAGCAAGAATCATTGGAGGGATTGAGAGAAAGCAAGCTCGAAGAAGGTCAACAATGGGGGAAGAACACGAGCTTAAGAGATAGATTCCAATGGGGAAGAAGACCAATTTTTATAGGGCCCCACGAATCTGCCCGTTATGTGTAGAAAGTTGTAGGACCGGTACAACCGGTCAAAGCAGAGGAAAAACCAACCTGTAGCAAAAAGCCCTAAGCGGTACAACAGCCCGGTGGACCGGTAGTACCGGTTAAACTGAACTAACCAATAGAACCGGTCAACAACCGCCCAAGAACCGCTCCAAAACAGAAACTAGTCCGGTGTTAGAGAGGTACCTGGCCGGTACAACCTTCAGACCAATTCTGGAGCAGTACAAACGCTCCAAACATCGATTGTACCGGTCAACTGGTACAACCTCTCGATGGGGCGGTACAACCTCTCTATGTAAAAGAGGTAAGATCAAAACAGCCACAACTTTCGCATACGAGCTCCGAAATCGACGAAATCAAGTTTGTTGGAAAGCTAAGGACAAGAGAAAACACAATCTTGATAGAAATATCAAGAAATAGCAATTGAGAAAAAACCCAAAATAAAATAGTGAGAACCCTTTCTCAAATAAGACCGATAAAAACTCCAACACCAAAAACACAAAAGAAGATGCATATGAAATCGGCTTTCGAATAACCCAAACTTGTCATGAAGATGACCATAAAGCTCCAAATCTCACAAGGAGAAGAACCAGCCAAGAAAGATGATGTAAGGATGCAATGGTTTGAGCTCTCGACAAACGATACGATCAAGCTACTCACAAGAGAGCCCCCCTTGATAGTACGACAATCGATCCTACAACCCGGTCTCCCAACTACCACTATGAGACCGGTAAAATATACAACCTATCAAGGGCAAACCTTTGCCTTGCACATAGTCCACTTGATCTAAATGATGACGATCTTGACTTCCTCAAGTTGTACCACCTTTCTTGATTGTGTTGGCTCAATGAAGACTAGTTGATTACTCCCCCATACTCCACTATGGGTGAGCCACTCTTTGACACATCTTCACAATTCCATTGACACCACAATGGACGGCAAGCTTCAAGCTTAATTGATTGCTCCCCCATACTCCATTATGGGTGAGCGTGTTGCTCCACTTGAACTTGCACAATGCAAACTTGATGACGATCACCACTTGATGTCATCCTCCATGGGTTGTATGAGATCTTCACCTTGACGCAAGACCATGGAAACATACCTAACCCCACACAAAACTCTCACGTAGACCATGGGTTAGTACACAAAGCATAATGGACAATTCTTACCATACCATGGGATCACTTGGTCCCTCTCGGTACAACTTGGCGCTTTGTGTGTTGATCAACTTGAATCACTCTCTATACTTAGTCTTGATCAACCTTGAATGTTTCCAACTCTTTTCATTAGGATGATGTCTTGAAGGTAAACTCGAATGTTCACACAATATTCTTCTTCAAGACATGCTTGCAATAAGCTCACCTCTCACATGACCAATCTTTGGATAATTCCTTAATAGCACCTTTGTCAACCCATAAACTCCTTAAAACCAACACATGGACTTCAAGAAATGCCTATGGACAAATCCTTCATATATAACTCAATGCAACCATTAGTACATAGAGAATGTCATCAATTACCAAAACCACACATGGGGGCACCACATGTTCTTTCAATCACCCCCATTTTGGTAATTGATGACAATCACTTTCAAGAGAGTTTATATAAGGAATTATGCATCACCATGCAATGCAACAACCAATAATGCATGCGTATGAGATGCAAATGTTTAGGAACAAAAATAAAGAAAGAATAAATAACTCTCTAAACTTCTCCATAAAACTCTCTTAAACTTCTCGCCCATGGGCATCGATTGCCAAAATGGGCGAAAAGCTTAGAAGGCCAATATAAATTTTGTTCCTCCATAAATTGTGTATTTCTCAACAAGAGAGTGGAAAGCAATACACATATCCAAAGGTAAATACTTAGAGGAACACAAACTATATTGAGGCACAAAGATTGCTAAAGAAAGATATGCCACAAAGACATAACAAAGAGAGACACAAGCAATCAAGCAATAAAAATATACTAATTGAAGCAAGCCATCAAAGGATATCAATTGAACCAACTAGTCCAAAGATCCTACGAGCCACATAAAAATATATTATGATACACGCAAGGGACTGTTTTAAAGAAACTAGGGAAGCTTCCCATGATTTGTGCACAAATAAGAATTTTTGTAATTGGATACAACAAGCACAAAATAGGATCGTCACTCCCCCAAGATCAATAGAACCTCACGACAAGTGCAAGAGAGCAACGGAGTGTTCTAAAGACACTGGTGAAGCCCCCCATGATTTGTGCACTCCTTAGAATATTTGCATTAGGATACCAAGTGCACAAAATAGGATCATCACTCCCCGAAAATCAATAGAAACTCACAACAAGTGCAAGTGAGCATGTAGGAAACAAAGCCTAGCACTTGCAACAAACAAATGGTTGAGCAACATATACAAGAGGCAACTTAAGAATAGGCTCAACCAAAACCGATTTTTGTGAGATAAGGCAATGTACTTGAGAAGACTAATGTACGGATGAGCAATAAGCACGAATATAGTCTTGAATGAATGAAATACACGGTCCAAGGCATGTCATTCCCACACAAAACTAGCAAAAGGGTTCACAAGCTCACTAATAAGCATATAAAGAACCTATGCTTGTGGCAACCCATGGTGAAGATATAAAATGAAGCTCCGTTAAGACGAGGGATACCAATTAAATTGGCAAAAGCCTCATCATAACAAGCAAGAGGAAAATAATCTTCACCACAAAAGAGTGCAACAAGATGCAACGAGATAAGACCCACACTCAAGATAAATCCTTACACGAAACCACCAAGGAAAAAGGTGGGCATGAAGGAATAAGGATATCAACTAGAGATGTAACTTTGCTCAAGTGTATAAGATTCTAGGTAGATCAAAATCATGATGATATCAATCCACAAAGAAGGGTGTACACATGAAATAGTTACAAAAAGGAAAGAACAAGATATCCACAAGGAAGTCATAAATATACCAATAAGGTATTTGCTTGGAAGCATAACACATGGCTAGATATGGTCTTATTGTATATAAATGAACTCCTACCACACATGTTGGGAACGCAGTATTTCAAAAAAATTCCAACGATCACGCAAGATCTATCTAGGAGATGCATAGCAACAAGAGGGGAGAGTGTGTCTACATACCCTCTTAGACCGAAAGCGGAAGCGTTAAGAAGCGTTGTTGATGTAGTCGAACATCTTCACGATCCAACCGATCAAGTACCGAACGCATGGCACCTCCTTGATCTGCACATGTTCAGCTCGGTGACTTTCCTTCGTAGTCTTTATCCAATTGAGGCCGAGGGAGAGTTTCGTCAGCACGACGGCGTGTTGACGGTGATCATGAAGTTACCGGCGCAGGGCTTCGCCTAAGCACTACGACGATATGACTGATGTGTGTTTCTGTGGAGGGGGGCACCGCACACGGCTAAAACAATTGTTAACTTGTGTGTTCTAGGGTGCCCCCTTGCCCCCGTACATAAAGGAGCAAGGGGGACGCTGGCCGGCTCTATAGGGCGCGCCCAAGGGGGCAATCCTACTCCTAGTAGGAGTTGGATCCCCCCTTTCCTAGTCCTACTATGAGAAGAAGGAAGGATAGGAGAAGGAGAAGGAAGGAGGGGGCGCCACCCCTCCCCCTAGTCCAATTCGGACTAGGCCCATGGGGGGGGGCCACCCCTTGGCTGCTCCCTCTCTCTCCCTTAAGGCCCAACAAGGCCCATGACTTCCCAGTGGTTCCGATAACCCTTCCGGCACTCCGACGTATATCCGGTGACCCCCAAAACTATTCCGGTGTTCGAATATAGTTATCCAATATATCAATCTTTATGTCTCGACCATTTTGAGACTCCTCGTCATATCTGTGATCTCATCCGGGACTCCGAACTACCTTAGGTACGTCAAAACACGTAAACTCATAATACCGATCGTCATCGAACGCTAAGGGTGCGGACCCTACGGGTTCGAGAACTATGTAGACATGATCGAGACTCATCTCCGTTCAATAACCAATAGCAGAACATGGATGCTCATATTGGTTCCTACATATTCCACGAAGATCTTTATCGGTCAAACTACATAACAACATATATTGTTCCCTTTGTCATCGGTATGTTACTTGCCCGAGATTCGATCGTCGGTATCATTATACCTGGTTCAATCTCGTTACCGGCAAGTCTCTTTACTCATTCTGTAAAGCAACATCCAGCAACTAACTCATTAGTTACAATGCTTGCAAGGCTTATAGTGATGTGAATTACCGAGAGGGCCCAAATGTACCTCTCAGCCAATCGGAGTGACAAATCCTAATCTGGATCTATACCAACTCAACAAATACCATCGGAGACACCTATAGAGCATCTTTATAATCACGCAGTTACGTTGTGACGTTTGATAGCACACTAAGTGTTCCTCCTGTACTCGGAAGTTGCATAATCTCATAGTCATAGGAACATGTATACGTCATGAAGAAACCAATAGCAATAAACTAAACGATCATAGTGCTAAGCTAACAGATGGGTCATGTCCATCACATCATTCTCTAATGATGTGATCCCATTCATCAAATGACAACACATGTCTATGGTTAGGAAACTTAACCATCTTTGATTAGCGAGCTAGTCAAGTAGAGGCATACTAGGGACACTCTATTTGTCTATGTATTCACACATGTACTAAGTTTCCGATTAATACAATTCTAGCATGAATAATAAATAATAAACATTTATCATGATGTAAGTAAATATAAATAACAACTTTATTATTGCCTCTAGGGCATATTTTCTTGAACACATCCATCAAATACATCACAACTAGCAACAAGAGATCATCCTCGGAATGCTTTGATAAAGGAAACAAGTATCATAAGTTATGAAATGAATATCATGCCAAGATGCAACCTTCACAAGGTTGAATGCACACGAGGAAAGCATGAATAAATACTTGTTAACTAGATAGCATTGTAAGGATGTAGAATATACCAATTGAAGGTATTAGATAGTAGTTTATTGAACATCCTAGCTTGACTCCAATAAGCACATGGTGACACCACCTTCCTTGTGAGTGAGCGGAGCATCAAACGTATCTCTAATTGTTCCTAGAACAACAACACAAACAAAATGGTACCCAACCTCATTGGGACCAAAGGGTCAGAGAACACATAAATATGTGCATAGATATGAAAATGAATTTACGCACATCTCATCCAATTTGAGAGTTGGTGGAGTTTCCCCTATATATTGGGTCAAAGAAAGAAAAGCATGCCAAATAAAATACATGAGTAAATATGCATGCTCGAAACTATGGGGTGGGCACGAAGATCTCTCCCCCCCAAGCTCAGACATCCCCGCGATCTCAAGGCCTAGCTCGCCGAACCCGAGGAACAAGGGACACAAGAGTTTATACTAGTTCGGGCGACCGATGTGGTGTAATACCATACTCAAGTGAGGTGTGGTGGATTGCCTTGTGGGCTGAGGATGAACAAGTACCAGGGAAGAACAGCCTCCTGAGGACAGGTGTTCTTGGGCTCGGTGATCTTGTGTGTGTGTGAGGGTGGAATGGATCCGATCGAAGGTTCCTCTCCCTCCTATGGTGGTGGCTAGTCCTATTTATAGAGGCCCCGGTCCTCTTCCCAAATGTTAGGCGTGAAGGTATCCCACAATGGCCAATTTGAAGGGGGACAACTAGTACAAGCTATCCTTACAAAAGGTGGTGTTTGCCTGCGAAAGGCTCTAGTGGTGACGATGTCGTGGGCTCCATGGTGACCTCCGTCCTGCCGTCCTGCTAGTCTTGGTATTGTTGCACCGATATGGAAACCTTTGTCTGATGCCTCCGGACTCCTCGCTTGCGCCTGCTCCTTTAGCACCAAAGTGGAAACGAGTACTCTGCGCCTGCTGGCGCCCGCCTGGCCTTGGTCGTCATGGCTCATGTCACGGGAACCTTGCGAGGTGCCCCTCTCCTTGATATCTCCGCTCCTCGCGAGCCAGCCTAGTGAGGCTGCCCCTGAGGAGGTCTTGTGTCGTCCGCCTCGCGAGGCTTGGCCCCTCGCAAGGGTCTTGAGTGTTTGCTGGTGAATATGGGCCATACCAGGCCGTTGGTGGAGCCATGTCGTGGGCCGCAGGCAGGCAAGTCTGGGGACCCCCGCTCCCAGGACTCCGGCAGTAGCCCACGGGCCCAAGGCGTGCTCGGACTTGGCTTCGAGGCGAAGCTAAGGGGCAAGTGCGGAGCGCCGCGGCCCCTAACCGCCTACGGCCTTGATTGACGCATGGTGACCGATGGGACGTGGGCGTCTCCGCTTCCCCATGCTGCCTCGGCAACTGCTCGACTTGACGAGTCCCTGGTGCATGCAGAAAAGCCATCATTACCGGCAATCGTGGGGGTCGCCGGTTGGCCTTCTCCTGCTATAAATGGGGAGGGGGCGGAGCCCCCGTCACCCATCTCTTCCCATTCCGCTTGCTTCTTCTTCCTTGCTTCACTACTAGCAGCGACACCCATGGCACCGATGAAGAGGTTCTCTGCCGCGGAGAAAGGAAAGGCTCGCCAAGACGGGCCCGGCTCTCCTCCGCACAAGAGGGGGCGTGGTCGCCCTCGTAAGCATGCAGGGACCCCTGCTGTGGTTCCCCGCGCGCGAGGATGAGTCTCTTGAGGGTCCAGTGCCGCTCCGGGCGTCCGATGCGGCATTTCTCCTCCTGGTGGAAGCCGCTTGGGGCGCGGTGGCCTTATTGACGAAGGAAGGTGCACCACGGTCACTAGGCCTCCTCGGCCGCGCTTCCACTCGGGGGAGGTGCTGCCGGAGTTCGTTGTGTGGTCGGAGAACCCGACCGGCACCTGACTCCAGCTTCCACGCTTGTTTGCCAGAGAGCTGGCGGCTTTGGTTCCCGGTGGCCTTTGGCTGCAGGCGGGCGGCTGCTGCAGGAAGGCCTCGTGGGTCGCGATGGAGATCTTCGTCGCGGGCAACATAGCCCTGGCCCACGGCTGGCAGAAGTTTGCCCGCACGCGCGGCCTGGGCAGGCGGCACACCCTCCACTTCGTGAGGGTGTTCAGGGAAGACGGCCGCCGTGCTGGGTGCTGTCCAGAAGACAATGAGGGTGGCGAAGTGCTCGGCCTTGGCGATAGCTGCGACGAGGATGAGGGCGAGCTCGCCCTTGGTGATGGTCGCGGCTCGTCCAGCAGCGGCGGCTCCTCCTCCGGCGAAGGCTCCAGCAGTGGCGGCTACGACCAGCCGCCCCATTGCCGCGCTCGCTTCGAGGACGGTGGTGGCTCGTCTCATCGTCGTAACCAGTGAAGCGCGAGGAGGACCCTGGCTGAGTTTGAGGGATCGCTCGGAGCTGATTCTCAGGAGTAGCTGCGGGTGTAGGGGCCGTTTTTTCCTGTTTTTCTTTCTTTTCTTCTTGCATCGCAAGAAACAAGTATGGGGCCCCGCGGGGGCGTATAATGAACCGTAACAGTTTTCCTGCCTTTTGCTATGTTTATGATTTCTGAGTTGTGTTGCGGCAACAGTGCTTTACGTAGGCGTGTAAAGATAACTTAGGTTGGTGTGTCTGAAGTAGTTTCCGCCTCGTGATGCATGCATCTCCCAGCACTTGGCGAGACCTCCTTGCTGCGGACTTGGGGGGTTGTCGAGGTACTGCAAAAATTTGTTAAGAAGCCCTTATTCTTCCTTGCTCAGGGCCCCAGGCGTAGCCGGTCATGACCCAGCGCTCCACATCGCGGTACCCGTGGGGCACGGACTTAAAAGAGGGGGGTGCACCAGCTTGAGAGCTCGAACGAGGGTGCCTCGCGAAGACCAGGGGAAACGCTTACGCACGCACATGTCCAGCCCCCTCGCGAGGCATGCAAGGGAGAGTGCGGGTCAAAACAAAGAACCGAGGGAAGAAACAGATAGAAAAAGGTAATCGAACCAAGCCAACGAGAAACACCAGAATGCGCATTTCCATTAAAGAGGGGTAAGCCAACTACGGAAAGCAAATGAACAGCCGCGTCCGGCACCTAGTCTAGTCTTCTCACCATCGCAAAGCTAAGTGCTGCCACTAGGACGTGGGAGGGAGCCCCCGAGGCCCGAGGGCGGCACTCCGGAGACTCCGGGGCATGTACAAGCCCACTCATTATTACGTGAGAGTGTCACGAGCGGAGACCTTCACAGGCACTGGGCCTTGCTTCATTGGTAGAACTTCTAGAGGTGCTGGATGTTCCAGGCGTTCTGGATGGGGACCCCGTCATGCGTATCCAGGCGCACGGCGCTAGGCTTGGAGACGTGGGCAACCCTAAACGGGCCCTCCCACATGGATGAGAGTATGCAGCCCTTCCCTGGAGAGCACCCGCCTTAGGATGAGATCGCCCACCTCGAGCGTCTTGGAGCGGACGCTACGGCAGTGATATCGTCGCAGCGCCTGGTGGTATCTTGCCGCTCGGAGCGTGGCTTCACGGCGGCGTTCCTCCCCCAGCACAAGGTCCATCCCCCGCATGGCGTCCGGTTGCGTCTCATCAAACGCCAGGACCCACGCGGAGCGATGCTTGACCTCGTGAGGGAGAACCACTTCTGCTTCGTAGACGAGGAAGAACAGGGTCTCACCTGTTGGCTTGGTGGCAGTGGTGCAGATGGACCACAACACGGAATAGAGTTCGTCGTGCCAGCCCCTACCGTGGGCCTCGAGCTTCTGCTTAAAGGTCCTGGTCTTGAAACCTCTCAGGACCTCCGCGTTGGCACATTCGGCTTGGCCATTGCTCCTGGGGTGTGCCACCGAAGTGTAGCATATCTGCGTTCCAAGGTTAGCACCATATGTCTTGAAGAGATTGCTAGTGAACTGCGAGCCGTTATCGGTGATGATGCGGTTAGGGACCCCGAACCGGCTCACGAGGCCCTTGATGAACTTAACTACGGACCCGGCCGGGATGGTGCGGACGGCCTCCACCTCTGCCCATTTGGTGAACTTGTCGATGGCGACGTAGAGGTAGCGGTAGCCCCCAGGCGCTCGAGGGAACGGGCCTAGGATATCCAGCCCCCAGATCGCGAATGGCCACGAGAGCGGGATGGTCTGGAGGCCCTGAGCTGGCTGATGGATCTGCTTAGCGTGGAATTGGCAGGCCTCGCAGGACCTCACCAGCTCGGTCATGTCGTTGAGTGTCAGAGGTCAAGAGAACCCGCTGCGAACGCCTTTGTCGACTGGGGTACACGACGACAAGTGGTGCCCTCAGTCTCTGCCGTGTAGGTCAGCTAGCAACTCGTTCCCCGACTCCCTGGAGATGCATCGCAAGGAAACATCATTTGGTCGCTTTCTGTATAGTTCACCATCACGGATGCAGTATGCTGTAGCCTGCCGGGCCACGTGCTCCGTGTTCTCCTCTTTCTCCGGCAGCGTCCCTCGTGTCAGGTATTCCTTGAACTCCTCGGTCCAGCACCCCTCCCGAGGCTCGAGTGCCAGGAGCAGGCATGCTCTAGTTGTCGGGCCACAGGCGGGGGATCCCAAGGCTGGTGGTTGGGGGAGTTCCTCCCGAGGCGACGCCAGCCCCGCATATGGGGGTGCTGCTGATGGCTTGAAAAGCCGCTCTTCGAAGACGCCGGGCTCCTGGGTAGACGCTTGGATGCCCTTATGGTGATGTCGTCAGCTTCCTTGTTCATGCCATGAGGCACGTGCTGCAGCTCCAGGCCCAAGAAATGCTTCTCCATCTTGCGCACCTCCGTGAGGTACGCCTCCATGTGCTCTTTCTTCGGCTCGTACACCTTGTTGGAGAAGTTGACGAGGAGCTGTGAATCGCCCTTGATGGTGAGTTGATTTACCCTCAAGGCCATGGCGGCCTTGAGACCGGCAGTCAACCCCTCGTACTCCGCAATGTTGTTGGAGACCTTCTCGCCCCGCTGGAAGCAGAGCTGCACGATGTAGTAGAGCTTGTCTTGGGTGGGCGTCATGAGCACGGCTCCAGCCCCCGCGCCTTGGCGTGTGAAGGCGCCGTCGAAATACATGACCCAACCATCTGGTGCTTCACTCCCGGCGGGAGGGGTCTACCATCGCGGACTTCAGGTTCCGGGGCGTCGGTCCATTCGGCCACGAAGTCGGCTAGGGCGGCCCCCTTGATGACCCAGATTGTGCTGAACTCCAGCTGAAATGCCTGAAGTTCGATGTTCCATTCGGCAACCCTTCCCGCGACATTAGGGCTCCGGATCACCCTCTCCAGTGGGTAAGCTGAGACGACTTTAATCGGGTGGCCTTGGAAGTAATGGCGTAGCTTGCGTGAGGCCACCAGGAGTGCGAGCAGGAGCTTCTGTCGCTTGGGGTACCATGCCCTCGCATCCCGCAGTACCATGCTGATGAAATACACTAGGTGCTCGACGAGGGCAGGAGCATCAATGGAGCCTGCGTCTGCCGGAGGTTGGTGCGCCCCCCGAGGTGACGGGACCCCAGGAGCCTGGCCATCCATTGGGGTCTCTGTAGGCCCGAGAACGCCGTCTTGCTAGGCCTGATCATTCGTTGGCGTTGTGGCGGCCTTTGTGGCATCCTCTTGGTGCCGCATCGCCTCGGTTGGAGGTGCGGCACGGCGCGGCGGACTCTTGGCCTGGCGCTCCTCCCGTACCACCACTAGTGCCGCACTAGCGGAGTAGGGAGTGGCGGCAAGGTAAAGCACCAGGGGTTCGAGGGGACGAGGCACCACCATCACCGGAGGGCTGGTCAGGTATCTCTTGAGGTCTTGAAACGCCAGGTCGGCCTCCGGGGTCCACTCGAATAGGCCCTTCTTCTTCATCAGCTTGAAGAATGGCAGGGCGTGCTCCCCCAGCTTGGAGATGAAGCGCCCTAGCGAGGTCACGCAGCCTGCAAGCTTCTGCATTTCCTTGACAGTTTGTTGTGGGCTCATGTCTTCTATCGCCTTGACCTTCTTTGGGTTAGCCTCGGTCCCCCTGTGGGACACGAGGAAGCCCAGCAGTTTGCCGGAGGGAACACCAAACACGTACTTCTCTGGGTTGAGCCTCAGGTCCACCTAGCACAGGCTTGCGAATGTCTCCTCCAGGTCCTGAATCAGAGTTGCAAGTGCATCTAGTGACCCTTAGTGGTTTTGGTGTATTTAAGACTTATAGGTTAAGGGACTAATGTGTTTATGAGTGTACACATGTCTATAAGTCTATGAGGAGTTTGATATTTACAGAGAAAGTCGACCCCTAAAAAAGAAGTTCTTCGACTGAAGACTTTGGATTTCTGAAGACTTTGAAAGTGAAGAAATTGGTGTGACCTTGAAGACTTGGTTTTCGTTCGAGGAACATGAAGCGTGAAGACTTTTGTTTTCGTAGTTTCATTTTATCTTTCTTGAGTCATAGGAAACACTTTGATCTTTGTTAAAGGGGGTCGAGGAAATACTAAGGAAAAATTTCCATGTGATGCTCAACTCAAAATCCTACACCTACCAATCCCTTCGAGTGAAGCCATTGGAAATCTCAAACAGTTCAGTCATATTCTTCAATGACAGAGACGAAGTTCTTCTGGTCTCTGAGGAATTTGTTCTGACTAAGGAGTTAGGAATTCACCGGTGTAGATTGCCTACACAGTGAGGAACATGATAGCCCTGAGGAATTTGAGCCTCAAATTTCCGACCGTTGCTGTGCTACGCGCCAGCTGTCCCAAAATATCTTATCCACCTAACGGTCATATCATTGAAGGGCATTTATGTCTTATCATGTCGGGCTGCTCCCTAGGCTATAAATAGCCGCCCCCTACAACCACTAGCTGGTTGGCTGCTCCGTGAGAAACCAACGATTGTCATTTGAGAGCATCCCATCCTCCGAGGACTTTGAGCGAAAATCATCGAGTGAGGAAAAACCCAAATCCAAACACCTACAAAACCAAAGTGATTGAGCATCACTGAAGAGATTGATCCTGCGTGGATCCGATGCTTGTTACCTTTTGAAGACTGTGCTTCTTCCAGACGGATAGGCGTCATGGTCTAGAGCATCCAAGAGGAATTGTGGATCGCCGAGTGACCGAGTTTGTGAAGGTTCGGAAGTCACCTGAAGACTTACCAAGAGTGTTTGGGTGAGGTTTGTGTGACCTTAGCTCAAGGAGAATACGGTGAGGACTGTGTGTCCGGGACTGCGTGTCCTCAGGTTTAAATACCTAGCCGCTCCAACTAGATGTACAACTGAGACATCAGTTGGAACTGGTCTACCAACTCATTGTCTTCACCAAGCATACTGGTTCTATTTCCTCAACTCTTTCATTTCCTCATAACTGTGTTGTGCACTTGTTCATATCTGTGTTTGAAGACTTTCCCAATTTCCCCAATTCAATTTCTTCAGTCTGTTTGTCTTCATCCTGTGTTATCCTGTGATTATGCTTTCTGTACTCCGTGCTTGTCTTCAGTTCATCATGATGACCATGCTTGTGTTCGGTTATGTTTACTTTTGAGTACTTATTCCGCTACTAGTAGTTCTTCGCTAAGGAATTTCCTCACCGACAAATTCCTAAGTGAAGAATTCATAAAAATCGCCTATTCACCCCCTCTAGTCGATATAACACACTTTCAATTGGTATCAGAGCAAGATACTTCCTTGTTCTGTGTGATTTTGGTTTAACCGCCTGGAGTTTTAGTTATGTCGACCGCAGGTATGATCAAGGTCTCTGCTGGGTGTCCTACCTTCGATGGGACGGACTACCCCTACTGGAAGAATAAGATGCGAATGCATCTTGAGGCAATTGATAACGATCACTGGTATGTTGTGGAAAATGGTGTTCCCTCAGTCACACCTTCACTGAATGCTACTGATGTGAAGAGATTCAAGCAACTTGATTCTCAAGCGAAGAATATCATATGTGGCCATCTGAGCAAAGGACAGTATGGAAGAGTGAGTGCTTTGGAAACTGCTAAGCTTATCTGGGATAGGCTGTCCAAAGTCAATGAAGGAGTCTCAACAGAGCATGACTCTTGAGTTGATGTTCTTCGCAATCTCTTCAACTGCTTCAAAAGACTCGACAATGAAAATGTTCAACAAACCTTCGATCGCCTCACTGACATCTCAAATGAGCTTCAAGCACTTGGTGCCACTGACATCACCGACCATGAGGTGGTGAAGAAATTGCTGAGATCACTTGATTCCTCATTTGATACTCTGGCATTGATGATACAAGAACGTGCTGATTACAAGTCACTTGATCCCGCTGATATCCTCGAGAGGCTAAATACTCATGAGTTTCAGCTTGCTGAGAAGAGAGATCTCTATGGTTCAAGCTATGGTAGATCACATGCACTGAAGGCCAAGGCAGTTTCTGAGTCTGAAGATGAAGATTATGGTAGCAGCCTTGGTGACCCTGAAGAACTGAGTCATGAGCTAGCACTGCTCATGAAGAAATTCCAGAAGTTCTCAAGACGTGGTCGCTTTGGAAGACCCTCAAGGAGGAATGATTCCTCATCCAGTGACTACAAGAAGAGGCTTTGTCACAAATGCAAGAAACCTGGACACTACATTCAAGATTGTCCTCCGTGGGAAAATGAATCAAAGAAGAAGAAATACAAGGATTGCAGTTCTGATGATGCGAAGAAAAAGAAGAAATCCTCAAAATCTTCATCATCAAAATCCTCGAAGTGTTCGCCTCACAAGAAGAGCAGCTCCAAGAAGGCTCGGGAATTCATTGGCAAGGAAATGGACTCTGAGGCTGAATCTGAGGAACATGAGGAAGAGGAGGCATCTGAGGAGTCCGAGTCTGGCTCTCGCTACTGCATTCCTCAGCAAGTATATCTTCAACTCTGAAGAAAATGGCTGAGGGAGTCCTGGATTAGGGGGTGTTCGGGTAGCCGGACTATACCTTCGCCGGACTCCAGGACCATGAAGATACAAGATTGAAGACTCCGTCCCATGTCTGGAAGGAACTTTCCTTGGCGTGGAAGGCAAGCTAGGCGATGCGGATACTCAAGATCTCCTACCATTGTAACCGACTCCATGTAACCCTAACCCTATCCGGTGTCTATATAAACCGGAGGGTTGTAGTCCGTAGGAGAACGATCATCATACACAATCATACCATAGTCTAGCTTCTAGGGTTTAGCCTCCTTGATCTCGTGGTAGATCTACTCTTGTACTACCCATATCTTCAATATTAATCAAGCAGGAGTAGGGTTTTACCTCCATCGAGAGGGCCCGAACCTGGGTAAACATCGTGTCCCTTATCTCCTGTTACCATCCGACCTTGACGCACAGTTCGGGACCCCCTACCCGAGATCCGCCGGTTTTGACACCGACATTGGTGCTTTCATTGAGAGTTCCTCTGTGTCGTCGCCTTTAGGCCCGATGGCTCCTCCGATCATCAACAACGATGAGGTCCAGGGTGAGACTCTTCTCCCCGGACAGATCTTCGTCTTCGGCGGCTTCGCTCTGCGGGCCAATTCGCTTGGTCATCTGGAGCAAATCGAAAGCTACGCCCCTGGCCATCAAGTCAGGTTTGGAAGCTTAAACTACACGGCTAATATCCGCGGAGACTTGATCTTCGACGGGTTCGAGCCACAGCCAAGCACGCCGCACTATCTCGAGGGGCATGATCTAGCTCTGCCTCCGAACAGTGCCCTGGAGGCCGCACGTGCACCGGTTCCGACCCTAGACTCGGAGCCTATTACACCAAGCGAGGATGAGCGGTTGGACTTCACCTCGGGGGCTGCGATCTCAAAGGCAATCAAGCCGAACGCCAGCCCCGCACTCCGCATGACCCGCGACTCCGAGGGTCCGGACTCCTATTCGGACTCCGAACCCCCCGTGCCCTCGCTAATCGAATCTGATTGGGCACCCATAATAGAGTTCACCGCCGCGGACATCTTCCAGCACTCGCCTCTTGGCGACATCTTGAACTCTCTCAAGTCTCTCTCTGTATCAGAAGAGCCCTGGCCGAGTTACGGTCAGCGAGGATGGGATACGGACGATGAGGAAATTCAAACCCCGCCCACCACCCACTTTGTAGCCACCGTCTACAGCCTAAACGACGTGCTCAACTTCGACTCCAGACATCGACAAAGATGGATGACGATTACGCAGGAGATACCGATGAACCAACGCTCATAGGGCACTGGAAATCCACCGCATCTCACGATGTGTACATGGTGGATACCCCTAAGGGAAACGATAACGAGGAAAAAGGGGATGGAACGGGAGATAGACCCCCCGGAAAGCAATCAAAGCGTCGGCATAAACGCCGACCCAAGCCCCGCCTCGATAAAAACACAGCCATAGAGCAGGACAAGCCGGTAGGCGACGAGCAAGCCTTAGAGCAGCCGTCCGAACAGGGCAACACGGATAGAGAAACCGAAACTCCCTCTCCCGGCGAAAACGGCATTCCGGACAACCTTACGCCGGATAAATCCATGGAGCAGAAAAGTCTCCACAAGAGGCTCGTTGCAACTGCATGAAGCCTGAAAAAGCAGAAGCGGAAGCTAAAGACAGCGGAATATGCACTCCGTATTAAATGGAACAAAGTAATCAACACCGCAGACAGATACGGCGACGGTCGCCGTACTAAAAGCTATCCAAAGAGAAAGCTACTGCCCGAATTCGACGAAGAGGCCCTAGAGCCCTCGCACTCAAAAAATAAAAAAGCCATACAGTCGGATAGACGACCCAATAAGGCGGCAAGTGGCATCGCACTCAAATCGGTATGCGACCCACCTAAGGAGTCGCATCATGGCCCAGCCAGGTCCATTTATGGGCCAAGAAAGCAAGCTCTTGCAAGCAATGCAAAAAAGCCATCATCAGAATCCGGCACACCCAAATACAGGGGCGCCGCACACCCCCTATGCTTCACCGATGAGGTTCTGGACTATGAATTTCCAGAGGGATTCAAACCCGTCAACATAGAGGCGTATGATGGAACAACAGACCCCGGAGTCTGGATCGAGGATTATATCCTCCACATACATATGGCTAGAGGAGATGATCTTCACACCATCAAATATTTACCCCTTAAGCTTAAAGGGCCAGCCTGGCACTGGCTTAAAAGCCTTCCCGAAAACACAATTGGAAGTTGGGAAGAGCTCGAGGATGCTTTCCGAGCAAATTTTCAAGGGACCTATGTCCGCGCCCCGGATGCAGATGATCTCAGTCACATAACTCAACAGCCCGGAGAATCAGCTCGGCAGTTCTGGAATAGATTCCTTACTAAAAAGAATCAGATAGTGGATTGTCCGGACGCCGAAGCCTTAGAAGCTTTCAGGCATAATGTCCGAGACGAATGGCTCGCCAGACACCTCGGCCAGGAAAAGCCAAGAACAATGGCCGCACTCACAAGCCTCATGACCCGCTTTTGCGCAGGAGAGGACAGCTGGTTGGCAAGATGCAGCCCCAGCGACCCAAGTACATCCGAAATCAGGGACGGAAACGGAAAACCGCGACGCAACAAGGATCGTCGCCGAACTAAAGAAAACAGTCCGAAGAGCACGACAGTCAATGCCGGATTCAAAGGCTCGCGACAAAATCAGACAAAACCACCCCTCCAGGATAATAGGGATGATCCGTCCAACTTAAACAGAATCCTGGACAGGATATGTCAGATACACAGTACTCCTGGGAAGCCTGCTAACCATACCCACAGAGATTGTTGGGTTTTTAAACAATCCGGAAGACTCAACGCCGAACACAAGGGGCTCGACACACCAAGCGAAGACGAGGACGAACCCCAGAAGCAGAGCACCAGGAAACAAAAGAACTTCCCACAAGAAGTAAAAACAGTGAACTTACTTCACGTAACAAAACGTGTGGCACCCATAAAGGTACGCACAATACAACCTATGCCTAAGGGGTCCCGCCACTGGTTATTAAAACCAATCACTTTCGATCAGCTAGACAATTCTAGAAATATCAAAAACACAGGCTAGACTGCCCTGATACTCGATCCAATAATTGGCGTATTCCAATTCACAAATGTCCTTATGGACGGCGGCAGTGGACTAAACCTGATATATCAGGATACAATCCGTCGCATGGGGATAAACCAAGCAAGAATCCGCCGCAGCAAAACCTCCTTTCAAGGGGTAGCACCTGGCCCGGACACCCATTGTATGGGTTTTCTCCGGCTCAAAGTTATATTCGGCTCTGCCGATAACTTCCGTCACGAAAAACTGACCTTCCATGTCGTCCCGTTTTCAAGTCACTATCAAGCACTACTGGGACGCGGAGCTTTCGCTCGCTTTAACGCAATACCGCACTATGCATCTCTCACGCTTAAGATGCCCGGTCCACGAGGCATCATCTCTTTGAAGGGGACGCACTAGAGTGCGCCTCCCCCAAACGGAGGACTGTGCGGCCGCTTAGACAGCCGCACAATAAAATGGCCTCACCAGCCAAAAGACTTTCCGACATAGGTCATTAAAGGCCACAGACCCGGAATAGACGAGTTCGGCACAAGTCCATCATCAACGCAGGCTTAGAGGCCATATACCCCCGTACTAGGGGCTATACGCAGAGACAATAAAGCTCAATTTTACATTTTACCTCATACTTCATTTATTTTAAAACCTTTTGTTCGGCACGACCCGTTTTCAGTTTAGTTCCTCTCTTTTATAGATGAACGTCGTGCGGCACCCGTCCAGGATACGGCACAACGGAGACACAGGCGCAGACGTGCAGTAGGGACCTGTCCTAAAGGATTCTTTTCAGATTAAGACCCTGCGTAAACCTTTTTTATTGTCTCTTGTTGCAATACATCCCCTGGTTCTTTCCGACATAACCAAGGAGGAGGCTGGCGTCTTGGCATGTGGCCACGTCAGAATTTTTTTGCACGTACCTGGACACTAGGGGCTTTTTTTAGCAAAGAGTGTTGTTTAGCCCGCACTCATAAAGACCGAACACCTTAGGGAGTGTTCGGCGTCGCGAGTTTTGGCATTATATGCATCATCTCCGAATCATGTCTTTGGTCAAATGTTGGGTTGCCCGGCTCCTGAGTTCGGCTACCTTACGTTCCGCTCTATCGGCTAAGGTAGCACCAGGAGAACTACTGCGATTGTGCCCCGGTTCGACCGGGCGAGCACCTCAGTAGAGAAAGCCCAAAACTGACTGTCATGATGTAGCGTGAGACTGGTCAGCCACTCGATGACCTATTGGAATCTATCGGATTCCTCCGCGTTAACGAAGGGCCGCTTCCCGGTCAGGCACATACGCGCCCCGAACTCGGGCAAGCGCAGTCGCCACCAATGGGCTACCTAAATAGTCCCACTGTCAAGCTCCTATGGCTAAGTGAAAGTGTTAAAGCATTATAGTCCGGTTGCCTGGCCCGCTGCGCTATCACCTCCTTTGTAGGACCAAGACGTTGGGTTAAGTGTGAAAATGCGTCTTCTGCGAGCACCCCCGTACTATGTGCGTGGGGGTTGAAGCCAACGACTGCAATCTTTCAGATTTTATACATATATTTTAAACGGCCGCACAGGAGGTGTTCATAATACTTGAAGGCACAAGTATAAAAAGGCCACTACAGTTTATAAAAATATTACTTCATCATTACATATGCTATAATAACATAGCATCCTTCGAGCACTGCGACTCTATTACACGAGCGCCTTCAAGGACTTCCTGAAAATAGTGCTCGGAGGATACTCGGCTTTTCTCCGAATCTCGGGACGCAATAACGATGGTCTCCATCTCCGCCCAGTATGTCTTGACACGGCAAGAGCCATCCTTGCACCCTCTATACACGCCGACCTCTTCATTGCATTAATGCGCGGCACTGCGTCAAGGAGCTGCTGCACCAATCTAAAATAACTCTTCGGCTCCGAGCTCCCCGGCCACAGATGACCCATGACATACTTCATGGCGAGCCCGGACAACCTGTTAAGTTCGGCCCATTCAGCCAAACGATCGTCCACTGCTAGTGGATGCTCTACATTGTGAAAACGCAACCAGAACAGTTTTTCCACTTCACGATCTTCCAGATCTCGGAAGTGTTCGGTCGCATCAGCAGCACTCGCTGCTAAATCCAGATAGGTGTCCTCCACACTCCACATCCGGTCCAACGGAGCAAACTTCGGATCGCAAAATTTTCTCCGCAGCATGAAGGGCTTTCCAGCCGCAATCTGTTCGGCCTGACGCAGCTCCTCCTTCGCAGCTCTCATTGCAGAGCGCGCGTCCTTGGCATCAGCAACGGCCTTTTCTAGCACCGCCTGTCTCGCCTGGTCTTCTTTCTCAAGAAGTCTGCAACGGTCTGCAGTGCTCTTTAACTTTTCGGCCATAGTGGCCATCTCTTCCTTGCTTCGGCAATGAGCAGCCTGTTCGGCTCTCAGCTCTTCAAGGGCCTTCTTGGCAGCCGCATCACTTCTCCTGGCTTCATCTTTAGCTCGGGCAAGTTCTGCCCTAAGATTCTCCACTGCGGCCGCACCATCTGCGTCAAGCACACATATCGTAAGACGCTGGCATAAAACTCTTCTTACCTAATGCTGCCCGAGGAATCATATACCTTGAGCCTCATCCAGCCGCTTGTTGACAAGCGCGATGTCGGCATCTGCCACGTCCAGTTGCCGCTTTAGTTCGGCAACACCAGCAGTTCGGCTTGATTCCGGACACCCTGCAGCCTACATTAAAAGGTGACATTTTAGACCTGGGATTATGATCCTCCGCGTCCCGTCAGTTCTTGACGACATGCAGAGTCTCAGGGGCTACTATCTACATAGGGCGCATCTTATTTATGCGCAACTAACAAAAGTACACATTATCTAATGTACCTCAAAACCTGTCAATAAACTTTCGACGGCCTCATGCAGTCCGCTCTCTGCGGACGAAATCCTTTCAATCACCGTGCCCATTAATGCATGGTGCTCCTCTGAAATAGAAGCTCGCCCTAGCAGAACCTTTAGCTCCTCCGGCCGAGCACCAGAAGGTGCCGGACTCGTCCCATGACCTCTTTCGAAGGCCGGACGCGGAGAACTTTGAGGGGCCCCATCGCTATCCTCCGCCCCTACCGAACTCGGAAAAATACTCCATGACGACACCTCAGGGTCGCCCGCCTCGCTAGGCAGCCCAGCAGAAGGAGGCGTCCCGCTCTCCATCATCTCCTGAAGAAGATCCCCCGAAGACGAGCTCTGCTGAGAAGGGCTGAGGTCCGAACTAGAAGGTAAAACTTCAGTTAAAATTCTCAGATATAAATCATGGGTTTCTCTCATCCCTCGAAAGGAAAATCTTTCTCTACTTACGGCTCGCTGGAGGGCTGATCTCCTTGAGTACGCAGTCCGGCCGAGGAACTCCCCGGCGCCGGACCCTCTGACGAGGTTCTTTTCCCCCGCTTCGAGACCACGGTCTTCGGATCGTCAGAGGCGGCTCTCTTCTTTTCCCTAGGAGAGGAATCGTCGGTTCCTCCCTTCGGAACAGCCTCCTTCGAGGAGGCCATGGTTTCCTTGTCCTCCCCCTTACTTCCCTCCAAAGGCACTACCTCCAGCATCCTGACTAGCACGAGATCCGGCCTGGTTTCTGGAAGGGGAGCCGGACACCTGATCAGCTTCGCCTTCGCTATCCACTCCTGTTTAAAAGGAGAGCTCTGTTAAGGGCAAGGTAATTATGCGGATAGAAGGTCCGGGCACAAGGTTACTTACTCGAGTATCCGGGCGATTGCGGCTTAGGCCTGCGTCCTCGGTCAAATCCGGACACACTTCTTGTGATCCGAAGAACAATTTATACATCTCTGCGGTCGCGCTCATAAAATCCTGGAGATCTCGTGGTCCTTCTGGATTGAACTCCCACAGGCGAAGGGGGCAACGTTTGCCGGGCAGTGTCCGGCGAATCAGCATGACCTGTGTCACCTTGACCAGGTTGTGGTCTCCTTCCAAGAGATCCTTAATGCGGCCCTGCAGCAAGGGTACGTCTTTGGGCAAGCCCCGATCTAACCCTATGTTGATCCACGACGCTAGCCGTGGTGGGGGACCCGAGCGAAAGGCAGGAGGCGCCACCCATGTGGTGCCCCGAGGAGCGGTGATATAAAACCACTCTCGTTGCCACAGGCCAAGCTCCTCTTGAAAGAGCCCTCGGGCCATGGAGCATCGGCATTTCTTCTTATGACAGCGCGTCCGCACTCTGCGTGTCGCCCCTCGATCATCTTCGGCTCCACTTTGAAGGTCTTGAGCCATAATCCAAAGTGAGGGGTAACATGGAGGAACGCTTCACACACAACGATAAATGAGGAGATATGGAGGATGGACTCCGCAGCTAAGTCATGAAAAGCCAGCCCGTAATAAAACAACAGTCCCCTCATAAAGGGATCCATGGGGAAGCCTAACCCTCGGAGGAAGTGAGACATGAACACCACGCTCTCGCCGGGCTGGGGACTGGGAATAACCTGTCCTTGAGCAGGCAACCTGTGCGAAATCTCGCCGGTCAGGAACTTAGCCTCCCTCAACCTTAATACGTCCTCCTCCGTGACGGAAGAAGGCGTCCATCGGCCTTGAAGGTCGGAACCGGACATTGTTGAAAGTCCGAAGCGCCTGGAATCTGAAGCTGGGGGTGTTGGAACTCGAGGCGACATGCGAACTCGTTTGAGATTAAGAAAAGGAGCGAGGCCTTGGTCTCTTTATAAGGGGCTGAATACCAAGAGCCCTCCCCGTAACCGTTTTGGACTCGCCTTTAATCAAGGGAGCGTGCTAACGGGCACGATTGGGTTACCCACGACCGTATTGATGAGAATCCCGTAAAAAGGGCACATGATCTCTGCTTTGACAAGACGTGCCAAGGAAACCGCCTCGCTAAACGCGCTGAGGTGGAAAAGTGAAAAAAATTTGTATAAAGAGCTTGGCTGCAGTGTTATGACGCACTGCATAATACGTCAGCAGATTTGATTTGTGTTAATGTTATTCTCTCTATGGCGATATGTGGAAACTTGTTTTGCAGAGCCGGACACTATTTTTGGTGTTTACAATCTTCTATGAAGGACTTGGAGGAGGAACCCGCCTTGCAATGCCGAAGACAATCTGCGCGCCGGACTCGTCGTCATTGAAGCCTGGTTCAGGCTCTTGAGGAGTCTGGATTAGGGGTGTTCGGGTAGCCGGACTATACCTTCGCCGGACTCCAGGACCATGAAGATACAAGATTGAAGACTCCGTCCCGTGTCCGGAAGGAACTTTCCTTGGCGTGGAAGGCAAGCTAGGCGATGCGGATACTCAAGATCTCCTACCATTGTAACCGACTCCATGTAACCCTAACCCTATCCGGTGTCTATATAAACCGGAGGGTTGTAGTCCGTAGGAGAACGATCATCATACACAATCATACCATAGTCTAGCTTCTAGGGTTTAGCCTCCTTGATCTCGTGGTAGATCTACTCTTGTACTACCCATATCTTCAATATTAATCAAGCAGGAGTAGGGTTTTACCTCCATCAAGAGGGCCCAAACCTGGGTAAACATCGTGTCCCTTATCTCCTGTTACCATCCGACCTTAACGCACAGTTCGGGACCCCCTACCTGAGATCCGCCGGTTTTGACACCGATAATGGCTTCACCAACAAGGCTGATGAAGGCAATGATGACTACGCTCCCTCCTATTGCTTCATGGCAAAGGGTGCCAAGGTACTCAAATATACCTCATCTGAATCTAGTGAGAATGAATCTGATGAAAACCTCAAGCCCGGCTACTCTAAACTTGCTAAGATTGCTGTGAAACAACAAAGGGCCTTTGAAAAGGTTCAAAACATGCTAGACAAAAGTGATGATATGTTGGGTGAAGAAATGGATCGCACTAAAACCTTGACTGAGAGTCTTCAGAGACTTCAGACTAGGTTTGGCAACCTTCAAAGTCATCATAACACTCTCTTATCTGATCATGAGAAGCTTTCTTATGAATTTCTTCAAACAAAGCAAGATCTTGAGAAGCTATGAGTGAGTTATGAAGATCTTCAGAAGGAGCGCAATTCATTGCTAGCCCAACAAATCAGCGCTGCTCAGGAAGAATTTGTTCCTCTATGCTTGAAATGCATTGAACTTGAATCTGCTAATTCTTCATCTGAATGTTCAAATGCTTCTAACGTTACAAATTCTTCACCTGCCTCTGCTATCACTAATTCCTCATCTGAGGACATTGCTAGTATCGCTGACGATGCAGGGCTGAAGGAATTGTACATGACAGGCATGTACAAAAGCCTCAAAGGGCATCAGACTCTTTGTGATGGGCTTAAAATGCAGATCCTCAACAGGAACCCTAGGAAAGAGGGTATTGCATTCGAGAGGAAACTCAATGCTGATGGTACATACTGGAAGCCTGAGCAGTACTCCAAAACCTCATGGATTGCTGCAAAGGGACCTCCAGTTGATCCATCTAATCTATCTAGCTTTACATGTGAATCTCCTCATTCTTCTGATGAGTCATTTGACTCCAACTATAAACTGTTCAAAAATCAGAATGGTGAAGTATTTGCTAGATATGTTGGCACTAACTACAAGAACGGTTCACCTATGAAGAAAATCTGGGTTCCCAAACGGTGCCTTGAAAGTCTTCAGGTGAATGTCCTCATGACACCACCTATGAAGAATAGGAACCCCAGATCAAATTCTTCATTTGGACCAAATTCTTCATATGGATCCAAGTCCTCATACGGACCAAATTCCTCACGTGGATCAAATTCCTCAACAGGATCAAAGTCCTCATATGAATATCATCGTGCTAACAACTCTGTTTCGCAGGGAAGAGCTAAGGGCTATGAATATGAGCATTATTCTTCTAACCATTATGTTCATAAGTCATCGAAGAATTTCTCTGCTTATTCATATGCTTATCCTAGCTCCTCTTATGTGAAACGGAATGGACTAGCTTCTATGCCACCTTTCTCGTATGGAGCTCGCAGAGTGATGAACTCTTTGCCACCCCTTCAGATGCGGGTGGTGAATAAAAAGAACTAATCTCTTCTGTAGGGTCAGGTCTCTAGACATGCTCAAACGTCTGTAGAATTTGCTGGAGACCTGAAAATTGCCTGATAGGACGCAGGCTAATCATGAAGAAATGAACTTTCATTTCTCACGTCCTCATACTGCTTTATCTGTTGCATTGCTTGATGAAATTGATCTAATGAATTGTGATGTCATATTCTTCACTGATGAAGTATATGAAGTTTGTAAGTTGCACTAATTCATCTGCAGGATGATCAACCCAAAGCCACTGAGTGGGTCCTCGATAGTGGATGTACAAACCACATGATTGGTGACAAAAATTTATTGATGGATGCTCCCTTATCACCATCGCATCTGAAGCATATCATCTTCGCTGACAAAGGCAAATGTCAGGTATTGGGTCTAGGTAAGGTTGCGATCACAAAGGATCCGACACATGGATAAACTCATGCTTGTCGAGTCCTTAGGATACAACCTCATGTTTGTATCATTGCTTTGTGATCTTGATATGGTTTTTGTCTTTGGCAAGTATCGTTGTGTTGTGGTTATGGAAGCTCACAATCCCAAAGTTTTCGAAGGCTTTAGGAGAGGAGACTTGTAAATTCTTGATTTCTCTACAGGACCACAACCAGCCGTGAGCCTACTTGCAAAAGCTTCAGAAGGCTGGTTATGTGTGACGCCCCCGATTCAATCGTACACTAATCATGCACGCAAATGTGTACGATCAAGATCATGGACTCACGGGAAGATATCACAAGACAACTCTAAAACATAAATAAGTCATACAAGCATCATAATACAAGCCAGGGGCCTCGAGGGCTCGAATACAAGTGCTCGATCATAGACGAGTCGGTGAAGCAACAATATCTGAGTACGGACATAAGTTAAACAAGTTGCCTTAAGAAGGCTAGCACAAACCGGGATACAGATTGAAAGAGGCGCAGGCCTCCCCTGGGATCCTCCTAACTACTCTCGGTCGCCGCCGGGCTGCACGTAGTAGTAGGCACCTCCGGGGTAGTAGTCGCCATCGACGGTGGCGTCGGTTTCGGGCTCCATCGCCCGTCGCAGCAATCGAGTAGAGATAGGGGAAAAGGGGGAACAAGGCAACCGTGAGTACTCATCCAAAGTACTGCAAGCAAGGAGCTACACTACATTTGCATGGATATATGTGTAAAGGCCATATCGGTGAACTGCAGAATGCCGTAATAAGAGGGGATAGCTAATCCCGTCGAAGACTACGCTCGGCAGCCTCCGCCTTTGCAACATGTAGAAGAGAGCAGATCAAGTCCTCCAAGTAGCATCGCATAGCATAATCCTACCCGGCGATCCTCCTCGTAACCCCGAGAGAGAGCGACCACCGGGTTGTATCTCGCACTTGGAAGGGTGTGTTTTATTAAGTATCCGGTTCTAGTTGTCATAAGGTCAAGGTACAACTCCAAGTCGTCCTGTTACCGAAGATCACGGCTATTCGAATAGATTAACTTCCCTGCAGGGGTGCACCACATAACCCAACACGCTTGATCCCATTTGGCCGGACACACTTTCCTGGGTCATGCCTGGCCGCGGAAGATCAACACGTCGCAGCCCCACCTAGGCGCAACAGAGAGGCCAGCACGCCGGTCTAAACCTAGGCGCCCAGGGGTCTAGGCCCATCACCCTGAGCACACCAGCACGTTGCGAGGGCGGCTGAAAGCAGACCTAGCCTAGTGGCGTTCGGGCCCACCGGCCAAGGCCGGGCCCGGGCCGACGTCACGAAGTGCTTCGGCTGATACCACGACGCCGAGTGCCCATATCTCTCCCACGTAGTTGGTTAGTGCGTATAGGCTCGTAGCCAACTCAGGTCAAATACCACGATCTCGTTAAGCGTGTTAAGTATCCGCGAATGCCGAACAGGGCCAGGCCCACCTCTCTCCTAGGCGGTCTCAACCTGCCCTGTCGCTCCGCCACAAAGATCCACTCGCGGGTGCTCCACCAAATTAATTCGACTTTAGTCTCCACATGTATCATGTATAAAGTATATAATATATACCCGTGATCACCTCCCGAGTGATCACGGCCCGATAGTATAGCATGAGACGGACAAGAATGTAGGGCCACAGATGAAATGACTAGCATCATATAATAAGCATATAGGATTGTAGGTAAAGGTAACAAAAGTAGTAACAAGGACAGTCTATGCATCAGTATAGGTATAACAGAAAGAAGTAACATGCTACACTACTCTAATGCAAGCAGTAGAGTTAAGAATAGGCGATATCTGGTGATCAAAGGGGGGGCTTGCCTGGTTGCTCAGACAAGAAGGAGGGGTCGTCAACACCGTAGTCGATCGGGGTACCAGCAGCAGCATCAGTCTCGGGGTCTACCGGGGAAGAAGAGGGGGAAGAAACAGTAAATACGGAGCAAACAAAGCATCACAAAACATAACGAGGCAATACGCGGTGCTAGGTATGCCCTAACGCGGTAGGAGGTGATACCGACGAAGGGAATCATCCGGGAAAGTATCCCGGTGTTTCGTGATTTTCAACAGATGAACCGGAGGTGAAATGTTGCAGGTTCACTATGCTAGGGACGCGTGGCGATTTAACGGGCTGCCTATCCGGATTCGCCTCGTTACGAGCAACTTTCATGTACAAAGTTTTTCCATCCGAGCTACGGTTTATTTTATATTAATTTTAAAGTTTTAAATCATTTTCTAGAATTAACAAAATTAATTTAATTCTAAAATACATTTCTGACGTCAGCATGACGTCAGCACGACATCAGTAGTCAACCAGTCAGTTGACTGGGTCAAACTGACACGTGGGTCCTACTGTCATTGACTAAGACTAATTAAACATGTTAATTAGTTTAATTAGTTGTTCAGTTTAATTAATCAAAATTAATTAAGTTAATTAATTCTTCAATTAATTAATTAATTAATTAATTAATTGTTTTTATTTTTATTATATATTATTTTTTCCTTTTTTTATATTAAACGTTCTCAGGGGGTGGGGCCCCCATGTCATTGGACCTAGGGGCCAAACGGGCGAACGGGCACGGGCGTGGGCACCCGTCGAGGCTAACCTGCGGCTTGGACGGAGCCTGTGGGCGCCGGACCCGGCGCCGATCGACCGAGGTCAAGAACAAGGGCGGGCGGCGAAGCGCAGGGGACGGCGTTGCTGGCGCTGCGTGCCCGAGGCCACTGGGGAGGCGGCTCCGGTGAGCCGTGGAGCAGCGTGGATGGGGCCGGCGCGGCTGGAAGCAGTGCGCGCCCGGCGGTTCGAGGCTGCAGCAGCAGGGAGGAGGCTAAGGGCGCGAGGGGCCGTGGCCGAGGCGGGCGGAGGGGCGCCGGCGAGGGGACTCGCCATGGCGGCGAAGCGGCGAGCGGGAACCGAGCGACACGGTCGTGGTCAGCGCGGGCGAGGCGAGGACGGGCTGTGAGCGCGGGGTGCGCCCGAACGGAGGGAAGCGGAGGAGGGTGGACGGGGCCTCACCAGGGCCCTGAAGTTGTGCTAAAGACTGCTCGGGGAGGCGCCGGGCTGCGGGGCGAAGGCGACTCCAGTGGCGCTGGGCGCGTAGGTCTCGGGTGCGGCGTCCCATGGCTGTGGCGGCGACGATGCTGAGGGGAGGGGGGTCCGTCGGTGGAGGGGTCGACGACGAGGGCGGCGAGGTGAGGCGGTCGACGGCGACGAGCGAGGGAGAAGGGCGCCGGTGTCGGGGAGCGCGGGGTCCAAGCGGCGGCGGGGTTGGTTCGATCGGCGCCAGGGGCGCCCGATCTGGCTCGAGGGGAGGGGAAGAGCGAGGGATCGTGGGGAGGAAGTGGGGTGAGTGGGGATGGAACCGGCTAGGGTTCGGCTCGGGGTGGTTAAGGGAGTGGTTTTGGGCGGCTGGGTAGCAATGGGGTGGGCCGAGGCCCAATGGGGGTTTATTTTCTTTTGTTGTTGTTTTCCTTTTATTCTTTTCTGTTTTATTTTAGTTGCACTTTATTTTTTGGTTTAGTAAAATATGAAAATAGCCCCAAAAATAGCGTGTCAAATACTCCACTGTTCTAAGAAGTTTTACCTCAGAATAAAAATAGTTTAGTATTTGGTAAAATATATTAGGAGTATAACTAATTGTTTTGGTGCTGTTTTAATCACTTTAGGGTATTTAAATATCTTCTAAGATGTTGTTACTCCACCAATAATATCCATGATTCATTTGTCACATTAAGAACATTTTAGTTTTGAATTTTGAATACTTTAATTGTTTGACTATATTTTAAATTTGAAATTGAATCGTTTTTGAGCTAACGCGAGATTAGCAACAGTAACCGAGGTGACGTGGCATCATTAGCGGAGGGTTACTGTAGCTTAATTATCCGGGCGTCACAATTTTCCTCCACTACAAGAAATCTCGTCCCGAGATTTAAGAGGTGGAAAACGGGGGAATGGTCTCGTTACGAATTTCTAACGAATCTTCTCGGTCTTGATTGCTCTTCTCGAAGTGTTCGATCCTTTATATTGATGTCTTCATTTTTCTTCTTCAAGTCATCAAGATAAAGTCGGTATCCTTCCTTCGGAGTCTTCATCATACTAACGAGAGATTAAGGGGGTATACCGGAAGAATGGACCTCTGCAGGGTAGACTATCTGGTAGACAACAACGAGGAAGGTGGCGGAAAGTAACTCTCGAATTGAAACTTAACGAATTATCGAGAGCAAAGTAAGAAAGTACCACGAGAAGTTCCAAGCGGTTAGGCAATCGTTCGATGCCTGTTACAAGGCGTGAAAGGGGTTCAGAGCAACGGGAATAAGCATTGCGTCTGATACCAGAATAGATCACTAGGACGGTGGCCCGTGAATTACATACGAGGCCACGCGCGAGGAATAACTTTGGGAATAGGGGGTGTACAGGAGAGTCAGGTTTCGATCCTGTGGAACTGTGGGTTATGGGCCCACCAGGTGTGTTTTTTTAATAGGAGCAGTGACATCTTGCACGGTCATGATAGCAAGGCATGTCAGAGAGTACCATGTCAGTTATGTCGGCAACAACGTTGGTACCAAGGGCGAGGGACGAAGAGAACCATTTTCCTGCTCGTTGAACGAGGCGGACCAATAGGCAAAGTTCTCGTCCATCGATGGTTACCGGAATGTCATCAACAATAGTAACAGGGTCTTACTTACAGTGGTACAACGAGGTGCTTACCTAAGCGAGGAATTATCACCGCTTTCGGTTAAGTCTGATTCTTGGAAAGGTTAAACAAAACAATGGAAAGGATAGTATCATTATCAGATTAAACAGAATAATTGAAAGGAAAATGTGTTTAAACACATATTTTAGGAGTATATCCTTCCCAATGACAAGCAGAGCATGATACCCATGACAAGATATACTGTAGAAAACCCTTTAGGTAAGGGAGAGAAAATTTCATGACATTACCCATACAACGGTGTTTGGATAATTGATAAAGAGAATTTAGCATTGTGCTTCAAATGTTCTTGGTGATGAACGAATTACCACAGACATGCTTCGTAGCAATGATATGGTGTTTCAATCAAGGGCCAGTCTTTGGATACACCAATGATCCATCAGGAGTAACTTATAAAATAAGTCCTACAATTTCCTCCAGGAGGAATGGTTATCCTTGCAAAAGAAATAATAATGATAGGTCCTCCAGCCGGGGGGGGGGTGTGCTAGGCATGACATCATATTACCGGGTCATCAAAGGACCAACAACCTAACTCCTGGAAAGTTGTCCCAACCATCATATCTGACCGAGATTTAGATCCAATTGGTGTCATGATACCTCAGACTCAGGATGTCCGAGAAGAAAAGGTGCAACACAAATAGACGAAATGACATTTCAAGATTCTCAGGAATGAACTAAGGGAGCGGGTTCTTGAAGCAATAGTTCATCCTTAAACCAAGGAGAGGATGAGGGGGTAGCTCATGGAATCAACGAAAATCCTCGAGATCTCCAAAAAGGTGGATTTCCACAGTTATGTGAACAAGGAGATAACATTTGTCGGATCAAATGATAAAATGGTGTATGCTCGAGGAGAACATACACAGTTAAACATTGGATGAGAGGTGCACTGAAATATGGGCTGGGTTGCACGACCAACGTCGGAATGATGATTCAATAATCAATAGTCTAGGAATGAACGGTTGACCATTAACTTCAAAGCAATAGGGTTGCTAGAATTACAGAATCCAAACAACACCGTTCACTTGTAGGTACCTCGGTTAGAATTAACACGGGAACCAAGAAAGAATGGTGATGGTGAGAAGTATCACTATACCAAGAATTCTTAAGAGGTGGAGTAATCCTCATGACATTCTTGTCATAAAAGATGGTAATACTCCAAGCTAAAGAAGAAAAAATGTTGGATAGTAAGGATCTCAAGGTATAACACGAAACACGAACAAGTTTGTGTTGAACGGAAGGCAATAAAGTGGTCAAAGATAACCCAAATCATCGGGGGCAAGGATGGTATTTCTCATCATGATCTCAATTGATATCCTGGAAGAGCTCATAAGGTTGATGAGGATCACGACACATTTGTCGACAGATTTCATGAAGAAGTAATCAATCAGCGACGCCATCAAGTCAAAGGAATAATGAAGCCAAAAGTCATTGGAACCATGGGTACGACACAAACTCGAAATAAAGCTTGCTGTTCAAGGTCAAACGGTATGACGAGGGAGATCGATTGTAATATTAGCTCACCGTCGAAATATGTGCTCCGAGAAGAAGGACCCGGTAGCACAGTTAAATTTTAGCATGATAATGATATGGCCGATCAGGCTAGGAATGATGTGATCGGGTACAAACTCGTACTTATAGAAGCTTACTGAAGAGTTGTTGAACCATAGTGCGGACTCGGTTCAGTTATTGGTGTCTTTGAGTGTTTAATAACTCAGAGCCCGTGAAAAATTGGAATCAGTGGGAATGTAGCACTTGATGAAGAACTCATAAGAAGTTATGCAGTTCCATGATAATCTTTTAGATACCAGGGGGGTAATACTCGATGACAGATCAAAGTAGAAGTTGGACTGGGGTATTGCTCTACCGAAGACAAGTGCTTAAACTTGCACGAGAAATGGTATTTAAAAGAGAACATGGTCGGAACCACGATTGCAAAAGGCGGATCCCGGATATAAGATGAACTTATACGGAGGAATAATTAATTTAAGAGAAGCTTTAATGATAAGATCTACATCGTGTCCATGGGCATGAACACAAAGTTCAAGGTCGACTCCCACTTCTCCAATGCATAACCTTTCATTCACTTCACGTTCGATGAAGTTGCAGTGTTGAAATTTTATCTAGCGAAGCACCAGAAGAGTATGACTCGTGAAAACTTTCGGGTTCACACGGTTTAGAGAAGGCATATGTTCAACCCATAGGGGCTTCTTAGAAACATATACCACAAGTTTCAAGAGTAAATAACACAAGCCCGAAAGCAGAGCATGGTTGGCCAAGCAGAGGATACAACTTAACAAAGGCATTATGTATCAGGGGAAGAACTCACAAAGTGATCAAGTGTGAAGGACACTGTCGGATAACAATCCAACAAAGGAACCGATGGTCCACAACGGAGCTGGTGTGGGTATCGGTACTCTATCAAAGGAAGAAGGAATGCAAGTGCACCGGATTATAGAAACAACTGAGTAACTCAAAGCTTAAATGCAAAGGAATTATGAATTCCAAGACAAGGGGTCAGAAGCATTGCTCTGATTAGGGATTGATAAGTTGAATAAACTTAGGGATACGATCGATGGCAATCTGATTGGCGAGAACCGGCTCATGTTCGAAAGTAGCCGAAAATATAATTTATAAGGATCAACTGATGATTGCGTGCATTCGCACACATATAGAATCAACGGACACAAAATGATAGTGACAAAGGATGCCAATCAGATTACTAGACTTATGGGATGAACCATAATGAAAGCAAGCAAGAATTTCAAGAGCAAAAGGCTACCGAAGATTTTCGGAAGATCGAATGATATTTCGAGGATTGGTGACATACATGAATCAACTGGCGATGAGTGGATACTCGGTAAGTGCGAGAAATTATCCGTAGGGGTATTCATGTAGCAAAGAACTGCAAGGCAAGAGGGCACAAAGTATCCTCGGAACAATAGAGAAAACTTCGGGTATCTTGTAATAACAAGATCAATGGGGGATGATCGTATGAATGGCAAGTGTAAGTAGTTATCCATAAGGATTTATTGGTGGTCGGGAATAGCAAAAGTGATGGGCACAAGGTCTCGAGAGAAAATCGAAGAGTATCTTCGAAATCTTCTGGTGCAGCCGGCGATCACCTGGACTGAAGGGGCTCTCCGGGCGAAAGTATTTTCGAGAACCTAAAGTTAGATTTTAGTAACAAATCGTTTAACCCAAATAGAAGAGAGTTCAGAATCCCAGAGTAAAGGTCGAGGAGTAAAAGATCCTAATACCACCCAATGGCGACGTGTGCCCGTAAGACACACAACCATGTTAGTAAAAGTTTTGCAATGTCTAGATTCGACTTCGGCCAAGGAGTTGGAAGGGGGATTCCTACAGCGATCGGCTCGATACCAACTCAGGACGCTCGATTCAATCATACACTAATCATGCACGCAAATGTGTACGATCAAGATCGTGGACTCACGGGAAGATATCACAACACAACTCTAAAACATAAATAAGTCATACAAGCATCATAATACAAGCCAGGGGCCTCGAGGGCTCGAATACAAGTGCTCGATCATAGACGAGTCAGCGGAATCAACAATATCTGAGTACAGACATAAGTTAAACAAGTTGCCTTAAGAAGGCTAGCACAAACCGGGATACAGGTCGAAAGAGGCGCATGCCTCCTGCCTGGGATCCTTCTAACTACTCCTGGTCGTCGTCAGCGGGCTGCACGTAGTAGTAGGCACCTCCGGGGTAGTAGTCGTCATCGACGGTGGCGTCTGGTTCCTGGGCTCCATCGTGCAGTCGCAGCAATCGAGTAGAGATAGGGGGAAAAAGGGGAACAAGGCAACCGTGAGTACTCATCCAAAGTACTTAAAGCAAGGAGCTACACTACATTTGCATGGATATATGTGTAAAGGCCATATCGATGGACTGAGCTGCGAGAATGCCGTAATAAGAGGGGATAGCTAATCCCGTCGAAGACTACGCTCGGCAGCCTCCGTCTTGCAACATGTAGAAGAGAGCAGATGAAGTCCTCCAAGTAGCATCGCATAGCATAATCCTACCCGTGATCCCCTCCTCATAACCACGAGAGAGAGCGACCACCGGGTTGTATCTCGCACTTGGAAGGGTGTGTTCTATTAAGTATCCGGTTCTAGTTGTCATAAGGTCAAGGTACAACTCCAAGTCGCCCCGTTATCAAGATCACGGCTATTCGAATAGATTAACTTCCTAGGGTGCACCACATAACCCAACACGCTTGATCCCATTTGGCGGACACACTTTCCTCGGGTCATGCCTAGCCGCTGAAGATCAACACGTCGCAGCCCCACCTAGGCGCACAGAGAGGCCAAAGACGCCGGTCTAAACCTAGGCGCCAGGGCAGGCCCATCACCTGAGCACACCTGCACGTTGCGAGGGCGGCCAGCAGACCTAGCCTAGTGGCGTTCAGTCCAATTCGGGCGCGGCCGGCCGACGTCACGAAGTGCCGGTGATACCACGACGCCGAAAGTGCCCATATCTCTCCCACGTAGTTGGTTAGTGCGTATAGGCTCGTAGCCAACTCAGGTCAAATACCACGATCTCGTTAAGCGTGTTAAGTATCCGCGAATGCCGAGCAGGCCAGCCCACCTCTCTCCTAGGCGGTCTCAACTCTGCCTGTCGCCTCCGCCACAAAGATCCACTCGCGGTTGCTCCACCGGCCACCGACTTTAGTCTCCACATGTATCATGTATAAAGTATAGAGTATATACCCGTGATCACCTCCCGAGTTATCACGGCCCGATAGTATAGCACGACAGACGGACAAGAATGTAGGGCCACAGATGAAAATACTAGCATCCTATACTAAGCATATAGGATTGCAGGTAAAGGTAACAACAGTAGTAACAAGGACAGACTATGCATCAGGATAGGTATAATAAAGCGGTAACATGCTACACTACTCTAATGCAAGCGGTATAGAGTAGAATAGGCGATATCCGGTGATCAAGGGGGCTTGCCTGGTTGCTCGAGACAAGATTGAGGTGTCGTCAACACCGTAGTCGATCGGGGTACCAGCAGCAGCATCAGTCTCGGGGTCTACCGGGGAAGAAGAGGGGGAAGAAACAGTAAATACGGAGCAAACAAAGCATCACAAAACATAACGAGGCAATACGCGGTGCTAGGTATGCCCTAACGCGGTAGGAGGTGATACCGACGAAGGGGGGAATCATCCGGGAAAGTATCCCCGGTGTTTCGCATTTTCAACAGATGAACCGGAGGTGAAATGTTGCAGGTTCACTATGCTAGGGACGCGTGGCGGACGAACGGGCTGTGTATCCGGATTCGTCTCGTCGTTCTGAGCAACTTTCATGTACAAAGTTTTTCCATCCGAGCTACGGTTTATTTTATATTAATTTTAAAGTTTTAAATCATTTTCTAGAATTAACAAAATTAATTTAATTCTAAAATACATTTCTGACGTCAGCATGACATCAGTAGTCAACCAGTCAGTTGACTGGGTCAAACTGACACGTGGGTCCCATCTTGTATTGACTAAGACTAATTAAACAGGTTAATTAGTTTAATTAGTTGTTCAGTTACTTAATCAAAATTAATTAAGTTAATTAATTCTTCAATTAATTAATTAATTGTTTTAATTTTTATTATATATTATTTTTTTCCTTTTTTTATATAAAACGTTCTCAGGGGGTGGGGCCCCCATGTCATTGGCCCTAGGGGCCAAACGGGCGAACGGGCACGGGCGTGGGCACCCGTCGAGGCTAACCCGGGGCGCTTGACGGAGCCTGTGGGGCGCCGGACCCGGCGCCGATTAACCGAGGCCGCAGAAGGGCGGGCGGCGAAGCGTAGGGACGGCGTCGCTGGGCGCGTGCCCGAGGCCACCGAGGCGGGCTCCGCTGGAGCCGTGGAGCAGCCAGTGGATGGGGCTGGCGGGCGCTGGCTGGGCAGCGCGCCCGGTGGTTCGAGGCTGCAGGAGCAGGGGAGGAGGCTAAGGGCGCGAGGGGCCGGTGGCCAGAGGCGGGGCGGAGCGGCGCCGGCGAGGCGGGACCTCGCTCGCGGGCGAGCGATGAGCAGGAACCGGAGCGGACGCGTCGTGGTCAGCGCGGCGAGGCGAGGACGCCAGTGAGCGGTGGTGCGTCCTTAACGGAGGGGAAGCGGAGGAGGTGGACGGGCCTCACCGGGGCCGGGTTGTGCTAAAACTGCTCGGGAGGCGCCAGGCTGCGGGGCGGCGGCGACTGGTGGCGGCGCTGGGCGGCGCAGGTCTCGGTGCGGCGTCCCGCCGGGTTGTGGCGGCGACGATGCCGAGGGGAGGTCCGTCGGTGGAGGGTCGACGAGGGCGGCGAGGTGAGGCGGTCGACGGCGACGAGCGAGGGAGAAGGGCGCCGGTGTCGGGGAGCGCGGGGTCCAAGCGGCGGCGGGGTTGGTTCGATCGGCGCCAGGGGCGCCCGATCTGGATCGAGGGGGGAGGGGGAAGAGCGAGGGGATCGTGGGGAGGGAAGTGGGGGTGAGTGGGGATGGAACCGGCTAGGGTTCGGCTCGGGGTGGTTAAGGGGAGTGGTCGGCTGGGCCGGCCTGGCTAGCCCAATGGCCAGCTGGGCCGAGGCCCAGCAGGGGGGGCTTTATTTTCTTTTGTTGTTGTTTTCCTTTTATTCTTTTCTGTTTTATTTTAGTTGCACTTTATTTTTTGGTTTAGTAAAATATGAAAATAGCCCCAGAAATAGCGTGTCAAATAATCCTTGTTCTAAGAAGTTTTACCTCGTAATAAAAATAGTTTAGTATTTGGTAAAATATATTAGGAGTATAACTAATTGTTTTTGTGTTGTTTTAATCACTTTAGGGTATTTAAATATCTTATAAAGATGTTGTTACTCCACCAATAATATCCATGATTTATTTGTCACATTAAGAACATTTTAGTTTTGACTTTTGAATACTTTAATTGTTTGACTATATTTTAAATTTGAAATTGAATCGTTTTTGAGCTAACGCGGGATTAGCAACAGTAAGCGAGGTGACGTGGCATCATTAGCGGAGGGTTACTGTAGCTTAATTATCCGGGCGTCACATTATGGCATCGACGACTTGGTCATGCAGGCATGAGGAATTTGCACACGCTTGCGAAGAAGAAGCATGTCATTGGCATTGAAAATGTCAAATTCCTCAAGGATCACTTATGCGGAGCCTGTGAAGCTGGGAAGATGACAAAGGCTAAGCATCCAGCGAAGACTATCATGACCACCACTCGACCATTTGAATTGCTTCACATGAACCTCTTCGGTCCTAACCATTATTATGCAGTCTCAAATGATACATCTCAATATGGCTTTGTTATTGTTGATGATTACTCTCGTTACACATGGGTACACATTGTTACTTACAAACATGAAGTGCAGGAAGTCTTCAAACGATTTTCCTCGAGGGCTTCAACCATCTTTGGTGTGAAGATCAAGCACGTCAGAAGTGACAATGGAACTGAGTTCAAGAATTCTAGTCTCAATGACTATCTTGATGAACTTGGTATTACTCATGAGTTATCTGCTCCTTATACTCAGCAGAATGGCGTCGCGGAGCGCAAGAACAGGACTCTTGCTGAGATGGCTTGCACTATGCTTGATGAATACAAAACGCCTCGTCGTTTCCTGATTGATGCAATTGATACTACGTGCCACATCATCAACAGAGTATATCTTCACAAATTCTTCAAGAAGACTTCCTATGAACTCCTCACTGACAAGAAACCCAATGTGAGTTATTTGAAAGTCTTCGGTGCAAAATGTTGGATTAGAGATCCTCATCACAACTCAAAATTTGTACCGAAGGCACATGAAGGTTTTATGCTTGGTTACGGAAAGGACTCGCACACCTACAGAGTCTTCAACAACGTTCTTCACAAGGTTGTCGAAACTGTAGATGTGCGGTTCGATGAAACTAATGGCTCGCAAAGAGAGCACCTACCTTCTGTGATAGATGAACCATCACCTGAGGAATTTATCAAGTTCAAGGCTACTGAGGATGGCATTTCAACTGAAGAATGTGCTGAAGAATTCATTCCAGAACGTGAAGAACGTCGAGCTAATGCACCTGAAGAAAATGCTGAAGAAAATGGTGCTGAAGAAAATGCTGATCAAATCCCTCGACGACAACCAGCTCATCCTCGTGTTGCAAAAGAAGTGCAAGTTAAAAATATCATCGATGACATTGAAGCACCAGGTCCTCTCACACGCTCAAGAGCTTCACATTTATCTAACTTTTGTGGGCACTATGCTTTTTTCTCTATTACAGAGCCCACTAAGGTAGATGAAGCATTTCTGGAGCGTGAGTGGATTTAGGCCATGCAAGAAGAATTACATTAGTTCGAGCTCAACAACGTTTGGGAACTGGTCAAACGTCCAGATCCTCGCAAGCACAATAACATTGGCACAAAGTGGATCTACCGCAACAAGCAAGATGAAAATGGCCTTGTGGTGAGGAATAAGGCACGACTAGTAGCTCAAGGCTACACATAGGTTTTGAAGATACAAAGAATCCTGACAAAGTCTTCAGACTCAATAAGGCCCTCTATGGCCTCAAGCAGGCCCCTCGGGCGTGGTATGATACTTTGAAGGAATTCCTCATGAGGAAAGGCTTCAAACCCAGTTCACTCGACCCTACTCTTTTCACTAAATCTTATGATGGTGAACTGTTTCTGTGCCAAATATATGTTGATGATATTATCTTTGGCTGTACTGACCAACGTTATAGTGATGAATTTGCCTATATTATGAGTGAAGAATATCAAATGTCTATGATGGGAGAATTGAAATTCTTCTTAGGTCTTCAAATTAAATCAACAACGCAATGGCATATTCATATCTCAGGAGAAATACCTCAAGGATGTACTGAGGAAATTTGGTATGCAAGATTGCAAAGGCGTCAAAATCCCTATGCCCACAAATGGCCATCTCTGCACTGATGAAAATGGTATTGACTTTGATCATAAGGTATACCGCTCCATGATTGGTTCTTTATTGTACTTATGTGCATCTAGGCCAGATATTATGCTTAGTGTTTGCATGTGTGCCCGATTTCAAGCTACACCGAAGGAATCACACAATCAGGCTGTGAAGCATATTCTTCGATATCTAGCTCACACACCAACACTTGGATTATGGTACCCCAAGGGCTCGGCTTTTGATCTCATTGGATATTCTGACTCTGAGTATGCTGGTGATCGTGTGGACCACAAGTCAACATCTGGTACATGTCATTTCCTCGGATGATCTTTGGTCTATTGGTCCTCGAAGAAACAGAACTGCGTATCACTCTCTACTGCCGAAGCTGAGTACATTGCTGCTGGTTTTTGCTGTGCTCATTTTCTGTGGATGAAGCAAACTCTCAAGGACAATGGCGTCAACGTGAAGAATGTGCCTCTCTTCTATGACAATGAGAGTGGCATCAAGATTGCTCACAATCCATTTCAGCACTCCAAGACAAAGCACATTCAGATTCATCATCATTTTCTTCGTGATCATGTGTTGAAAGGCGACATTTCTATTGAGCATGTGAAGACTGAAGAACAGCTAGCCGATATCTTCACAAAGCCCTTGGATGAGAAGAGATTTAGCAAGTTGCGGTGTGAGCTAAATATCTTAGAATCTTTGAATGTTCTTTGAAAAGGACACTCATCCTAACACTTATGCAAAATTGATGACTTAGATGTGCAACACATGAAGAAACGTTTTTTTCAATCAATGAAGACTAACACTCTAAGTGTGAAGAAATTAACGAAGAATTTGATTCTGAGAGCCCTACGATGATTGTACACGGTGTCTGATATCATCATTCTTATACGGTGGGTCACACCACCACAAAAGTTAAAAATCTTCAATTTGAGTTTTTCCTCAGTTTTGAAATTCCTCAGTTGTTCATGTTCTTCAACTTTGCATTGTCTTCTCTATTTCCGTCGTCTTTCTTCATTGGCTATATATATATATATATATATATATATAGAGAGAGAGAGAGAGAGAGGTTATGTCCTCTACAACATTCACTTATGGCTAATTCTTCAAGTTGATTTTTCTGCTAAGTGAATGTGATCGGACCCTTCCCCCTCTATGCTAAACTCAACCCAATCTATTCACAAATTTGTCATGTGCGTTCTATTTGAAACTCGCTCAAAATCTTAACTGTGTCCTTGTCAGCTGAAGAATTTGCAAACGGGACGTTAAAACTTATGTTATCCAAAACTTTTGTTTTGCCGCTCAAACCGTTTTGCTTCCCACGAAAACACTTACCTATTCACCCACGATCTCACACGATCTCCACTTCTCAGTACGTGGGTGACACCTGTCAAGCAAATGAGAAGGGTGTAACGCCCCAGATTCGATGCGCCAGGTGTCCTTCAGTTATTCACCGTCGTTGCCATGTCATTTGCTTGCGTGTTGCACTTTTCCATGTCATCATATGCATTTCATATCATGTCATCATGTGCATTTCATTTTGCATACGTGTTCGTCTCATGCATCCGAGCATTTTCCCCGTTGTCCGCTTTGCAATCCGGCACTCCTATGTCTCCGGCGCCCCTTTTACCTCTTTTAGGTATGCGGGTGTTAAGCGGTCTCAGAATGGACCGAGGTTTGTCAAGCGGCCTTGGTATACCACCGGTGAACCGCTGTCAAGTTTCGTGCCATTTGGAGGTCGTTTGATACTCCAACGGTTAACCGGGTAACCGTAAAAGCCTCCTTCTCTTTGCAGCCCAACACCCCTCCAAAGTGGCCAAAACCCATCCAAACCACCTCCATGCTCTCGGTCGTTCGATCACGATCGTGTGGGCGAAAACCGTGCCCCATTTGGACACTCCTAGCTCCCTCTACCTATATATATGTGTCTCCCTCCGAATTTTGCTTGTGATCCAACCCCTAGCCATTTTCCTCCTCCATAGCCGGACATGTTCGTCCCGCCAGACGCGTCCACCCCGCCGCCACGTCGCTGACGAATCGGAGCCACCACCTCGGCCGCGCCGCCCCGTCGGCCGAGGAGCTGCCACGTGGCGCCCGCGCGCCGCCGGCCGCCGCGGCCCATCGCGAGCCTCCCGGCGGAAACGCCGCCCAGCCGCCCTTGGCGCCAAAACCCAGCCTTCGCCGAGCCCCGCCGCGCCCGCGCCGCCCTCGGCGCCCGGTCCCCACCGCCGGCCCCGCCGCCCTTGCTGGCGCGTCTCCTCCCGACCTCCCGGCCCCGCCTCCCAGGCTTGCGCATGGAACGCCGCCGCCTCGGCCCGCCCGGCGGCCTCGCCCTCGCCTCGCCGGCGTCCTCCGGCGCCGCCCGCCGTCCTCGCGGATCCGGCGAGATCCGCCGCCGCCTCGGTTCGCGTGCCCTCGGTTGACTTCTTCTCCCCCCCCCTTGATTTCCTCCGTCATTTTTCTGTCAGTATTTTGTTGCGTTTTCATCATGCCATAACTTTGCACTCGTTGCTCCGTTTGGGGCGTGCAACATACCGAATTGTTCGACACGATGAGTAAATCATTTCATCTCATTGCATCATTTTCATTTGAGCTCATATTGATGCCAGAAATTCTGTTAGAAGAGGGCTATGTGATGTTAGTTCCAGATTCTTATCAGAACATGCACTTTTGTCATTTTTTCCATGATTGATGTGTGCACCCTATGAACTTGAGTCCTACATGTGTTTTGTAATATGCCATGCCATCTTTACAGGCGTGTATGCCATGTATTTTTGTGATCTCTGTGGTGACTAGCACAAGCATGCAAACTAGGCTTCATGATGTTGCTGATTTCACCCTGATTACTGGCGATATTTTTATGCCATATTAACTTGATGCTACCGAGAGATCCATGCTTATTTTGAGATACTTCAGTAAGGATGTTTTGAACATATGGTTATTCTCTATCCATCCATGCCCTTGTTTGCAATTATGGAGTGACATAGCTTGAGTCAATCGAGCTCTACTTTTGCTATAAAATGTTTCCTGGCAGATTGTTTACATGTTATTCAATTTTGCCAAGGTTGTTGTAGTTGATCCTTGCATGCTATGATGTTGTTCTTGCCATGTATAGATTCTATGCCATGTCTTATTACTGAGAGTTGCCTTTCCATGCCATGTATTGCTCTGTGGTGAGTGGTTCAAGCTCACCAACATGCCTACTTATTGTTGTTCCTGCCATGTATGAATCTGTAATATAACTTGCTATGTTTACATGAGTGCCATCATATCTTCTTGTCCTTTTTGGCTTATGGTCAGTAAGGGACTTTTGTTCTATGCAATTAGTAGATTCGTTCCGTTCCTTTGTTTCCCATGATAAGTTCCTGTAGCATGTTGTTTGATAGCTCTAAACATTGCAACCTGATGTTATTTCTGCTAAAGTCTGAAACTGTTATTATTTGCAATCTTTCCATGTCATTTTGAGCATGTTCTAGTGATTTCTGGAGATAGCTCAGTGTTCATGTTTTGTCATGCTTTACCTAACATGCTACAGGAACTTATCATGGGAAACAAAGGCATGGCATGAATCTACTAATTGCATAGAACAAAAGTCCCTTACTGACCATAAGCCAAAAAGGACCAGACGATATGATGGCACTCATGTAAACATAGCAAGTTATATTACAAATTCATACATGGCAGGAACAACAATAAGTAGGCATGTTGGTGAGCTTGAACCACTCACTCACCACAGAGCAATACATGGCATGGCAAGGCAACTCACAGTAAGAAGACATGGCATAGAATCTATACATGGCAAGAACAACATCATAGCATGCAAGGATCAACTACAACAACCTTGGCAAAATTGAATAACATGTAAACAATCTGCCAGGAAACATTTTATAGCAAAAGTAGAGCTCGATTGACTCAAGCTATGGCACTCCATAATTGCAAAAAAGGGCATGGATGGATAGAGAGTAACCATATGTTCAAAACATCCTTAATGAAGTATCTCAAAATAAGCATGGATCTCTCGGTAGCATCAAGTTAATATGGCATAAAAATATCAGTAATGTGGAATCAAAATAAGCAACATCATGAAGCCTAGTTTGCATGCTTGTGCTAGTCACCACAGAGATCACAAAAATACATGGCATACACCCCTGTAAAGATGGCATGGCATATTACAAAACACATGTAGGACTCAAATTCATAGGATGCACACATCAATCATGGCAAAAATGTCAAAAGTGCATGTTCTGATAAGAATCTGGAACTAACATCACATAGCCCTCTTCTAACAGCATTTCGGGCATCAAGATGAGCTCAAATGAAAATGACGCAATGAGGAGAAATGATGTACTCATCGAGGCGAACAATTCGGTATGCTACACGCCCCAAACGGAGCCACGAGTGCAAAGTTATGGCATGATGAAATTGCAACAAAATCGGGCGGGGGGGGGAGAAGAAGTCAACCGAGGGCACGCGAACCGAGGCGGCGGCGGATCTCGCCGGATCCGCGAGGACGGCGGGCGGCGGGCGGCGCCGGTGGACGTCGGCGAGGCGAGGGCGAGGCGAGGCCGAGGCGGGCCGAGAGGCGGCGGCGTTCATGCGGCGCTGGAAGCCGGAGGCGGGGCCGGGAGGTCGGGAGGAGGTGGCGCGGCGGCTGGCGCGGCGGCCGGAGGCGGGACCAGGGCGCTGGAGGGCGGCGCGGCGGGCGCTGGTGATCGGAGGTGCGCGATGACGCTGGCGGCGCTGGGCGGCGGGGCCCGCGAGCGCTGGGTTTTGGCGGCGGGCGGCGGCGATGGCGCCCCGGCCGGGAGGGCTCGCGATAGGCCGCAGCTGGCTTCGCGGCGGCGGGCGCTGGGTGCCACGTGGCAGCTCCTGGCTGGACGGGGGCGGCGGCGCGGCTGAGGTGGCGGCCTCCGATTCGTCGGAGCGACGTGGCGGCGGGGGTGGACGCGTCCGGCGGCGGGATGGACATGTCCGGCTGCGGGAGGAGGAAAATGGCTAGGGTTGGACTGCGCGCAAAATTCGGAGGGACACACATATATATAGGTAGAGGGAGCTAGGAGTGTCCAAATGGGGCACGGTTTTCGCCCACACGATCGTGATCGAACGACCGAGAGCATGGAGGTGGTTTGGATGGGTTTTGGTCACTTTGGAGGGGTGTTGGGCTGCAAAGAGAAGGAGGCTTTTATGGTTACCCGGTTAACCGTTGGAGTATCAAACGACCTCCAAATGGCACGAAACTTGACAGGCGGTCTACCGGTGGTATAACAAGGCCGCTTGACAAACCTCGGTCCATTCCGAGACCGTTTAACACCCGCACACGACGAGAGGTAAAAGGCGCCGGAGACATAGGAGTGCGGGATTGCAAAATGGACAACGGGAAAATCTTTGGGATGCATGAGACAAACACGTATGCAAAATGAAATGCACATGATGACATGATATGAAATGCATATGATGACATGGCAAAGTGCAACACGCAAGCAAATGACATGGCAACGACGGCGAATAACTGAAGGACACCTGGCGCATCGAATCTGGGGCGTTACAAAGGGTCAGGGGCACATTCGTCCAATTTCTTCGGGCGAACAGTTTTCCACCGTGGCTATAAATACCTCCCTCCCCTTCCTCACTTCTTTTACTCCGCTCGACCTCTCTCCAGCTCGAGCTTCTCAAACCCTAGCGCCGCCGCTACTTCATCGTCGCCGGTGAGGAAGAGCTTCACTGCCTCGACCTCGTCGCCGTCGTACTCGCGCCGGCCGCGGACTTCTTCCCTCCGCCGCCGCCGTAGCTGTCTTCCTCTGCCAAGTTAGCGTGTGGAAGATCTGCACTGACGAACTTCACGTCTCCACCTCACAGTTCGTCGTGTTCTTCGTCCAGGGTAATTAAAAGTTACTTTTACTGCCCTCATTGATTCAAATGTTTTCTACAAAAACTTCAAAGGTGCACTACAAAAAAATACACTTCCATGATGATACGCGTTTTTCACAGTAGGTCGCGTTTTCTGTCATGCAGGTACATCTATGACAAGTTTATGACAGAATCAAGATAGTCATACCTATGCTGTCGTAGAAGTGTTCCATGACATTGCCAAAATTATCATCACGGAAGTGTCCACTTCCATGATGATAAATCGCGCGTCACAGAAGTGCTTTCGTCAAGGGTGACCGACACGTGGCATCCACCGTAATGGAACGCCGTTAAGCTATCGGGTCGGATTTTGGATCCGATAACCCGTTAATGTACCACGACCAATGCTGATTTTCCACGTGTAAAATTCTCATTGGTCGACGGATCACGCGATGTCGACTCCGGCGTTGCGCAGGTGTCACTCATCCAATGGTCGAGATGGGCCTATGATATGTTGACACGTGGACTGGCCCAAAAGTGGCCCACAAAGTTTAAATGGGCCGGCCCAACCGAAGGACCATAAGATTTAGCGGACCATAAAAGGCCGGCCCAGCTAAAGGCCCACAAAATTTAGCAGACCATAATGGGCCGGCCCAACTAAAGGCCCACACGATTTTGCAGACCATAATGGGCCGGCCCAGCTAAAGGCCCACAAGATTTTGCAGACCACAATGGTCCGGCCCAGCTAAAGGCCCACAAGATTCTGCAGACCATAATGGCCGGCCCAGCTAAAGGCCCAACATTCTCAGTCAAATCAGCCCGTCAACGGCTTGTCCTAAACTTGTCATCAACGCGGCCCATGGTCACTTCTGGCCCGTTAACAGTCCGCTAAGTAATTGGGCCGAGTTACGGCCCGGTGTATTTCCGGCCTGTTAAAGGTCCGGCTTCATTTGGGCCCATTTACAGGCCATCAAAACTTTCGGCCCATAAACGACCGTAAAGGATTTGGGTCATATTCGGTCATGTTTGACATTCGGCCCGTTAGAGGCCCACTATAGCTTTGGGCCACTTTCGGCCTGTTGTCATTGTCGGCCTGTTAACGCCGGACGTAAACCATGGGCCATATGTGGCCCAACATCATATCGGGCCCATTAACGACCCATATAAAAATGACGATAATCTAGCCCGATCAAGTTCCTACTGTTAAAGGCCCGTGTATTAGGTCGGCGCATTTACGACCCGTCCGAATTTCGACCTATCAAAGATCCGCATCGTAAACGGGCCACCATTTCGGCCTGCTAAGTCCAGTGGGTTATTTGGCACAATCAGGGCCCAATCTCACTTTCGGTCTATTAAAGGCCCATGTTTTTTATGGGCTCGAGAAATTTACACCTGTAAATGGCCTATTTTTACCGAGGGCCCAAATTATGTTTAGGCACATTAAAGGCCCACTATGGGCACAGTCCTACCAGAAAAATATGAAAGATTATGCTGATTTAGGCCCAGATATTTTTAGTGGGCTACATGCAAATTTCGGCCCAGAATCGTTTTAGCCCAATTGGAATGGGCCCGACGAATGTTGGCATGTTGGGCTCCTACGAAGCTTTCAATCGAATACATTACTAAGATAAACCTACACTATACAAAAATAGCGTCGTAATTACTGCAGCCTGAGGCAGCATCATAAGTGTTGTATCACAACAAAATAAATTCCAACCATACAATAAAAGGCCTGTTGGCAAAAAGTTTACAGTCCTTCCAGATAAAAGCACCATCAGATGTATAGAAACATAGATCATTTGACCTGAGTGCTAATGTTTCAGGCTGTAGAATCTGATGGAGCAGCACGATCTCCACCTTTTTTCCGCCATTGCTCTTGAACAACGGGCGAATGTCCGATAGTCCGGTTTCAATATCATTCATATCTTTACTACATTTGTCATCCTCTATTCTTGTTTCCGTATCGACGTCCTTTAGGGATTGGTCTTGTGTCTGGAGCTCAGATATATCACTACATCTAGCAGGAAGATTTTGTTCAAGAGGCAATTTGGACGAGGTTACCTTGACAACCAACCCGTAATTACGCATGAAGGTGCTTTTTGCCTGTTAGTGGAGAGATCTTGACGATCGCAGCAAGAGGTGACATTGTGCCCGTAGTAGCCTCGTCACCTTCAGGTGGTTGTGGCCGTTCAATCATTTGTTCCATAGCTTCACGAAAGTTTGAACTTGTAGATTAGTGTACCGGATAAGTTACTAATGAGACAAAAACAAACAAAGTAGGTTAAACTTTTATACATAACTTATTTTGGTGAACTCTTGTAATACATTAGCATGTATTGTAGTGCCAACTACATAATAAAATCACTTTGGAACATATGTCCATGTAGCATGCGCATTGTATTGTCTATTTCCTCACATTCGTTGACATCTAAGGATAAAGAGACATGGTTTAAAGTAGGATGAACATAGTATGACATCATTCATATCATGGGCAAACAGGATATAGAACAAACAGGCTATTTTATCATTGTGTGCATGCGTGAACATAACAACTAGATTACAGATCGAGACCAAAAGAATATCCTTCATCTCTTTTAAACCATGTAAGGTGAAATGATACGTTAAGACAACTGTGAATAAAAGTGAACATAGTAACTGACATTGGCAGCAAACCAAGTAGTTAAATGAACACATCACAAGTACCAATCAGTTCAAGGCGGAGGAGTAAGGACTTACAAGGTGCCTTGAATCGGTGTGCTCATGCCCTTCATCTTGTTGGTGTGGAAATCCTTGAAGATTTGCACGCATTGATTCAGTGTTCTTTTGGTCCGCACGGGCTTTCCTCTGTATTTGGAACAAGTCAATATAGATACGATAATATGGCACAAAAAAAGAAGGAAGTAGCAGCTATTTACAAGAGACTCGCAGTGTGCAATATAGCTACGAGATCCTGTTGTCTATTGTAATTTCACTTTAGAACGGTTGGTTTCGTTCTTCAAACAGTTAGCCTAGAAGAAGATACACTTGTAAGGCACATACATAAATACAAGTTCAATATGTGGTTTGATCAAATACATATAGCCTACCTTATACTTTGGATCAGACCAGTGTTTAACGAGGGTTGTCCAGTCTTCATGTGTAATATATTCCACTGGAGATGTTTGGGCGATTTCATTGTTAGCCTTGCCTTCAAAGTGAGATTTTCTAAGGTGGTACCGATCTTTGTCGCAGAGCGGTGAAAAACATGAGTGCATGCTTGTTTAGTTGCATCATCTTCGGATCCAACTTGAACCTCATCTGTTGAAAAAGAATGTGAGTCTTACTAGGAGGAAGCTAGAAAGTATGGGATGAGCAAGACAATATTACTAATTGCGATGAATAACATTACTTACGGATAAATGGTCAAGGAAGGTGTTAAATTGGGTATTGTCTTTCTCATTCCTGTACTCCATCCACGTTGGGAGGATACGTGCATGACACCTAACGGCAACAACTGCCTCTGATACTAACTTGGCTGACTCTGTAGCATCACGTGGCCTTTTTAAACCTGCCTCAAAATGGATCTCCATTCTTCCTACTTTAGATTTTGTTAATCTGTCAAGCATTATCCGTGATGTCTGTTTCCGCTAGCGCTGTGGTGCTAAATCAACAACGAATATGGAAAGTGTTAGTGTACATCAAACTGTGAGAGTACATATAAAGGAGCATGCAACTGCAACTTGACTCGGTCAGGTACCGTCTTGGTGTTGATGCTCATGAGGTTCATCTAATCCTGCCAAATCCTGTCGTGTCGTGATTGCTTGGAAGTAGTGTTAGGTGTGAAGGCAGCTTGGGAAATGGCCGCCCGAGCAAGCGAACGAGTAAGCTGGTTGAGATCGGGTAATGCAGTTGAAGCGGATGCTGCAGCTGGTGGAGCAGGTGATACTATGTTTGTGGATTTAGCCAGTGGACTTGGACCTTCTACTGCACTATAAGTACCAGCAGAATCTCGATGGAAGAACCTTTTCCGTTTCATCCAACGAGTAACAGCACTCCCTACTATATTATTTTCCTTGCTCTTTTTTTACTTTGCCGTGTCAAGCTGTACCCACAACACAAAAGAATAAAATCACTCTTCAGAACTCATTGATGCATGATACAGACAAGCAATACTTTGTGTTGGGGAACGTAGTAATTTCAAAATTTTCCTACGCACACGCAAGATCATGGTGATGGCATAGCAACGAGAGGGGAGAGTATTGTCCACGTACCCTCGTAGACCGTAAGCGGAAGCGTTATGACAACGCGGTTGATGTAGTCGTACGTCTTCACGATGACCGATCCAAGTACCGAACGTACGGCACCTCCGAGTTCAGCACACGTTCAGCTCGATGACGATCCTCGGACTCCGATCCAGCAAAGTGTCGGGGATGAGTTCCGTCAGCACGACGGCGTGGTGACGATGATGATGCTCTACCGGCGCAGGGCTTCGCCTAAACTCCACGACGATATGACCGAGGTGGAATATGGTGGAGGGGGGCACCGCACATGGCTAAGGAACGATCCGTAGATCAACTTGTGTGTTATGGGGTGCCCCCCTGCCCCCGTATATAAAGGAGCAAGGGAGGAGGTGGCCGGCCTAGGAGGGGGCGCACCAAGGAGGAGTCATACTCCCACCGGGAGTAGGATTCCCCCCTTCCAAGTAGTAGGAGTAGGAGTCAAGGAAAGGGGGAAGAGAAGAGAAGGAAGGAGGGGCGCGGCCCCTCCCCCTAGTCCAATTCGGACTAGGCCTTGGGGGGCCGCGCAGCCTCCCCTCTCTCTTTCCCCTAAAGCCCAATAAGGCCCATATACTTCCCGGCGAATTCCCGTAACTCTCCTCAAGAAAAAATACCGAATCACTCGGAACCTTTCCAAACTTCGAATATAGTCGTCCAATATATCGATCTTTATGTCTCGACCATTTCGAGACTCCTCGTCATGTCCCCGATCTCATCTGGGACTCCGAACTCCTTCGGTACATCAAAACTCATAAACTCATAATATAACTGTCATCGTAACGTTAAGCGTGCGGACCCTACGGGTTCGAGAACTATGTAGACATGACCTAGAACTATTCTCGGTCAATAACCAATAGCGGAATCTGGATGCCCATATTGGCTCCTACATATTCTACGAAGATCTTTATCGGTCAAACCGCATAACAACATACGTTGTTCCACTTTGTCATCGGTATGTTACTTGCCCGAGATCCGATCGTCGGTATCCAATACCTAGTTCAATCTCGTTACCGGCAAGTCTTTTTACTCGTTACGTAATGCATCATTCCGTAACTAACTCATTAGCTACATTGCTTGCAATGCTTATAGTTATGTGCATTAAAGAGAGGGCACAGAGATACCTCTCCCAGCAATCGGAGTGACAAAACCTAATCTCGAAATACGCCAACCCAACATGTACCTTTGGAGACACCTGTAGCACTCCTTTATAATCACCCAGTTACGTTGTGGACGTTTGGTAGCACCAAAGTGTTCCTCCGGTAAACGGGAGTTGCATAATCTCATAGTTACAGGAACATGTATAAGTCATGAAGAAAGCAATAGCAACATACTAAACGATCAAGTGCTAGGCTAACAGAATGGGTCATGTCAATCACATCATTCTCCTAATGATGTGATCCCGTTAATCAAATGACAACTCATGTCTATGGCTAGGAAACTTAACCATCTTTGATTCAACGAGCTAGTCAAGTAGAGGCATACTAGTGACACTATGTTTGTCTATTTATTCACACATGTATTATGTTTCCGGTTAATACAATTCTAGCATGAATAATAAACATTTATCATGATATAAGGAAATAAATAATAACTTTATTATTGCCTCTAGGGCATATTTCCTTCAGTCTCCCACTTGCACTAGAGTCAATAATCTAGTTCACATCGCCATGTGATTTGACACCAATATTCATATCTGTATATGATTAACACCCGTAGTTCACATCGTCATGTGACCAACACCCAAAGGGTTTAATAGAGTCAATAATCTAGTTCACATCGTTATGTGATTAACACCCAAAGAGTAATAAGGTGTGATCATGTTTTGCTCGTGAGAGAAGCTTAGTCAACGGGTCTGTCATATTCAGAGTTGTATGTATTTTGCAAATATTCTATGTCTACAATGCTCTGCACGGAGCTACTCTAGCTAATTGCTCCCACTTTTAATATGTATCCAGATTGAGACTTAGAGTCATCTGGATCGGTGTAAAAGCTTGCATCGATGTAACTCTTTACGACGGGCTCTTTTGTCACCTCCATAATCGGGAAATATTTCCTTAGTCGTCACTAAGGATGTTCTTGACCAATGTCCAGTGATCTACTCCTAGATCACTATTGTACTCCCTTGCCAAATTCAGAGCAAGGTATACAATAGGTCTGGTACATAGCATAGCATACTTTATAGAACCTGTGGTTGAGGCATAGGGAATGACTTTCATTCTCTTTTCTATTTTACTGCCGTGGTCGGGATTTGAGTCTTACTCAATTTCACACCTTTGCAACACAGGCAAGAACTTTTCTTTGACTGTTCCATTTTGAACTACTTCAAAATCTTGACAAGGTATGTACTTATTGAAAAACTTATCAAGCTTCTTGATCTATCTCAATACATCTTGATGCTCAATATGTAAGTAGCTTTACTGAGGTCTTTCTTTTAAAGAACTCCTTTCAAATACTCCTTTATGCTTTCCAGAAAAAATTCTACATCATTTCTGATCAACAATATGTTACTCACATATATTTATCAGAAAGGCGGTAGTGCTCCCACTCACTTTATTGTAAATACAGGCTTCACCGCAAGTTTGTATAAAACTATATGCTTTGATCAACTTATCAAAGCGTGTATTCCAACTCTGAGATGCTTGCACCAGTCCATAGATGGATCGCTGGAGCTTGCACATTTTGTTAGCATCTTTAGGATTGACAAAACCTTGTGGTTGCATCATATGCAACTCTCCTTTAATAAATCCATTAAGGAATGCAGTTTTGACATCCATTTGCGAGATTTCATAAAATGTGGCAATTGCTAACATGATTCGGACAGACTTAAGCATCGTTACGAGTGAGAAAATCTCATCGCATTCAACACCTTGAACATGTCGAAAACCTTTTGCAACAAGTCGAGCTTTGTAGATAGTAACACTACTATCGATGTTCCGCATCTTCCTCTTGAAGATCCATTTATTTAACTTGACTTGCCGATCATCGAAAGGTGTCAACCAAAGTCCACACTTTGTTCTTATATATGAATCCTATCTCAGATTTCATGGCCTCAAGCCATTTCGCGGAATCTGGGCTCATCATCGCTTCCTCATAGTCCGTAGGTTCATCATGGTCTAGTAACATGACTTCCAGAACACGATTACCGTACCACTCTGGTGTGGATCTTACTCTGGAAGACCTACGAGGTTTGGTAGCAACTTGATCTAAAGTTTCATGATCATCATCATTAACTTCCTCACTAATTGGTGTAGGTATCACTGGAACTGATTTCTGTGATGAACTACTTTCCAATAAGGGAGAAGGTACAATTACCTCATCAAGTTCTACTTTCCTCCCACTCACTTCTTTCGAGAGAAACTTCTTCTCTAGAAAGGATCCATCTTAGCAACGAAAAACTTGCCTTCGGATCTGTGATAGAAGGTGTACCCAATAGTTACCTTTGGGTATTCTATGAAGAGCGCACTTCTCCGATTTGGGTTCGAGCTTATCGGTGAAAACTTTTCACATAAGCATCACAACTCCAAACTTTTAAGAAACGCAGCTTAGGTTTCTTGTTAAACCATAGTTCATATGATGTCGTCTCAACGGATTTAGATGGTGCCCTATTAAGCGTGAATGCAGTTGTCTCTAATGCATAACCCCAAAGCGATAGTGGTAAACCGATAAGAGACATCATAGATCGCACCATATCCAATAAAGTGCTTGATTCTGACGTTCGGACACATCATAACATTGTGGTGTTCCAGGTGGCGTGAGCTGTGAAACTATTCCACATTATTTTAATTGAAGACCAAACTCATAACTCAATTATTCGTCTCCGCGATCAGATTGCAGAAACTTTATTTTCTTGTTACGATGATTTTTCCACTTCACTCTGAAATTCTTTGAACCTTTCAACTATTTCAGACTTATGTTTCATCAAGAAGATATACGCATATCTGCTCAAATCATATGTGAAGGTCAGAAAATAATGATACTTGCCTTGGGAATCAACACTCATTGGATCGCATACATCAGTATGTATTATTTCCAACAAGTTTGTTGCTCGTTCCATTGTTCCGAAGAACGGAGTTTTAGTCATCTCGCCCAAATGCACGGTTCGCAAGCATCAAATGATTCATAACCAAGTGATTCCGAAAATCCATCTTTTATGGAGTTTCTTCATGCGCTTTACACCGATATGACCCAAATGGCAGTGCCACAAATAAATTGCACTATCATTATTAACTTTGCCTCTTTTGGCTTCAATATTATGAATCTGTGTATCACTACGATCGAGATCCAACAAACTATTTTCATTGGGTGTATAACCATCGAAGGTCTTATTCATGTAAACAGAATAACAATTATTCTTTAACTTCAGATGAAAAACTATATCGCAATAAACATGATCAAATCATATTCATGCTCAACGCAAATGCTAAATAACATTTATTTGGCTTTTACCACTAATCTCGAAAATATAGGGAGTGTGTGATGATGATCATATCAATCTTGGAACTACTTCCAACACTCATCGTCACTTCCCTTCAACTAGTCTCTGCTTATTCTCAGTAACTCCTGTTTCGAGTTACTAATCTTAGCAACCAAACAAGCATCAAATACTCAGGGGCTACTATAAACACTAGTAAGGCACATATCAATAACCTGTATATCAAATATACTCTTGTTCACTTTGCCATCCTTCTTATCCGCCAATCACTTGGGGTAGTTCCGCTTCCAGTGACCAGTCTCTTTGCAGTAGAAGCACTTAGTCTCAGGCTTAGGACCAGACTTGGGCTTCTTCACTTGAGCAGCAACTTGCTTGCTGTTCTTCTTGAAGTTCCCCTTTTTTTCCTTTGCCCTTTTCTTGAAACTAGTGGTCTTGTCAATCATCAACACTTGATGCTCTTTCTTGATTTCGACCTTCGTTGATTTCAATATCACGAAGAGCTCGGGAATCTTTTTCGTCATCCCTTGCATACTATAGTTCATTATGAAGTTCTAGTAACTTAGTGATGGTGACTAGAGAATTCTGTCAATCACTATCTTATCTGGAAGATTAACTCCCACTTGATTCAAGCGATTGAAGTACCCAGACAATCGAGCACATGCTCACTAGTTGAGCGATTCTCCTCCATCTTTTAGCTATAGAACTTGTTGGAGACTTCATATCTCTCAACTCGGATATTTGCTTGAAATATTAACTTCAATTCTGGAACATCTCATATGGTCCATGACGTTCAAAACGTCTTTGAAGTCCCGATTCTAAGCCGTTAAGCATGGTGCACTAAACTATCAAGTAGTCATCATATTGAGCTAGCCAAACGTTCATAACGTACGCATACGCTCCTCGCAATAGGTCTGTCACCTAGCGGTGCATCAAGGACATAATTCTTACAGGCAGCAATGAGGATAAACCTCAGATCACGGATCCAATCCGCATCATTGCTACTAACATCTTTCAACACAGTTTTCTAGGAACATATTAAAATAAACATATGAAAGCAACAAACATAGGGAAGCAACAACGCGAGCTATTGATCTACAACATAATTTGCAAAATACTACCAGGACTAAGTTCATGATAAATTTAAGTTCAGTTAATCATATTACTTAAGAACTCCCACTTAGATAGACAGCCCTCTAATCTTCTAAGTGATCACGTGATCCATATCAACTAAACCATGACCGATCATCACGTGAGATGGAGTAGTTTTCAATGGTGAACATCACTATGTTGATCATATCTACTATATGATTCACGCTCGACCTTTCGGTCTCCATGTTCCGAGGCCATATCTGCATATTCTAGGCTCGTCAAGTTTAACCTGAGTATTCTGTGTGTGCAAAACTGGCTTGCACCCGTTGTAGATGGACGTAGAGCTTATCACACCCGATCATCACGTGGTGTCTGGGCACGACGAACTTTGGCAACGGTGCATACTCAGGGAGAACACGTCTTGATAATTTTTAGTGAGAGATCATCTTAAAATGCTACCGTCAATCAAAGCAAGATAAGATGCATAAAGGATAAACATCACATGCAATCAATATAAGTGATATGATATGGCCATCATCATCTTGTGCTTGTGATCTCCATCTCAAGCACCGTCGTGATCACCATCGCCACCGCGCGACACCTTGATCTCCATTGTAGCATCGTTGTCGCCTCGCCAACTATTGCTTCTACGACTATCGCTACCGCTTAGTGATAAAGTAAAGCAATTACATGGCGTTGCATTTCATACAATAAAGCGGCAACCATATGGCTCTCGCCGATTGCCGATAACTCGGTTACAAAACATGATCATCTCATACAATAAAATATAGCATCACGTCTTGACCATATCACATCACAACATGCCCTGCAAAAACAAGTTAGACGTCCTCTACTTTGTTGTTGCAAGTTTTACGTGGCTGCTACGGGCTGAGCAAGAACCGTTCTTACCTACGCATCAAAACCACAACGATAGTTTGTCAAGTTGGTGCTGTTTTAACCTTTGCAAGGACCGGGCGACGCCACACTCGGTTCAACTAAAGTGAGAGAGACAGACACACGCCGGTCACATTTAAGCAACGAGTGCTCTCAACGGTGAAACCAGTCTCGCGTAATCGTACTCGTAAAGTCTGTCAGGGCCGCTTCATATCACAATACCGCCAACCAAAGTATGACATGCTTTGGTAAGCGGTATGACTTGTATCGCCCACAACTCATTTGTGTTCTACTCGTGCATATAACATCAACGCATAAAACCAGGCTCGGATGCCATTGTTGGGGAACGTAGTAATTTCAAAATTTTCCTACGCACACGCAAGATCATGGTGATGGCATAGCAACGAGAGGGGAGAGTATTGTCCACGTACCCTCGTAGACCGTAAGCGGAAGCGTTATGACAACGCGGTTGATGTAGTCGTACGTCTTCACGATCCGACCGATCCAAGTACCGAACGCACGGCACCTCCGAGTTCAGCACACGTTCAGCTCGATGACGATCCCGGACTCCGATCCAGCAAAGTGTCGGGATGAGTTCCACAAGACGACGGGCGTGGTGGACGATGATGATGCTCTACCGGCGCAGGGCTTCGCCTAAACTCATGACGATATGACCGAGGTGGAATATGGTGGAGGGGGGCACCGCACACGGCTAAGGAACGATCCGTAGATCAACTTGTGTGTTATGGGGTGCCCCCCTGCCCCCGTATATAAAGAAGCAAGGGAGGAGGTGGCCGGCCTAGGAGGGGGCGCACCAAGGAGGAGTCCTACTCCCACCGGGAGTAGGATTCCCCTTCCAAGTAGTAGGAGTAGGAGTCAAGGAAAGGGGAAGAGAAGAGAAGGAAGGAGGGGCGCAGCCCTCCCCTAGTCCACCCGGACTAGGCCTTGGGGGCGCCCAACCTCTCCTATCTCTTTCCCCTAAAGCCCAAAAAGGCCCATATACTCCCGGCGAATTCCGTAACTCTCCGGTACTCCGAAAAATACCCGAATCACTCGGAACCTTTCCGAACTCCGAATATAGTCGCCCAATATATCGATCTTTATGTCTCATCCATTTCGAGACTCGTCGTCATGTCCCCGATCTCATCCGGGACTTCGAACTCCTTCGGTACATCAAAACTCATAAACTCATAATATAACTATCATCGTAACGTTAAGCGTGCGGACCCTACGGGTTCGAGAACTATGTAGACATGACCTAGAACTATTCTCGGTCAATAACCAATAGCGGAACCTGGATGCCCATATTGGCTCCTACATATTCTACGAAGATCTTTATCGGTCAAACCGCATAACAACATACGTTGTTCCACTTTGTCATCGGTATGTTACTTGCCCGAGATTCGATCGTCGGTATTCAATACCTAGTTCAATCTCGTTACCGGCAAGTCTTTTTACTCGTTACGTAATGCATCATTCCGTAACTAACTCATTAGCTACATTGCTTGCAAGGCTTATAGTGATGTGCATTACCGAGAGGGCCCAGAGATACCTCTCCGACAATCGGAGTGACAAAACCTAATCTCGAAATACGCCAACTCAACATGTACCTTTGGAGACACCTGTAGTACTCCTTTATAATCACCCAGTTACTTTGTGACGTTTGGTAGCACCCAAAGTGTTCCTCCGGTAAACGGGAGTTGCATAATCTCATAGTTACAGGAACATGTATAAGTCATGAAGAAAGCAATAGCAACATACTAAACGATCAAGTGCTAGGCTAATGTATGGGTCATGTCAATCACATCATTCTCCTAATGATGTGATCCCGTTAATCAAATGACAACTCATGTCTATGGCTAGGAAACTTAACCATCTTTGATTCAACGAGCTAGTCAAGTAGAGGCATACTAGTGACACTATGTTTGTCTATTTATTCACACATGTATTATGTTTCTGGTTAATACAATTCTAGCATGAATAATAAACATTTATCATGATATAAGGAAATAAATAATAACTTTATTATTGCCTCTAGGGCATATTTCCTTCACTTTGATGTAAGACAACCGTATGAGGATGGAATATGTAAGAAAAACAGGACGACATGACATATTCACAACTACGATGTGCAAACTAAGCAGAAGGATTTTCAAAAAAATAGAAGTAATGCAAGCTAGACACCATATGAAAGATGCAACCAATATTACTCTGCCAAGTTAAAAGTGTCGTTTCATAAGTGGTAATTCAAAGAATTAGAAGCAGTACAACGTAGAAATCAATGCAAGATGCAACCAGTATCAAACTGCCATGTTAAAAGCGTCCAATCATGAGTGACTGATGCAGGATACACAACAACAGTACTTTGATGTAAGAACATGGTATGATAGATAGATGTAGTGTATTCTAGACACAGAAAGCCATGTCATATGCACATGTATAACGTATAAACTCAGCAGGTGCAATTTAATCAAAATAGAAGAAATACAGGCTAGACAACATATGCACCATGAAACCAATTATCACACTAAGCACCTGCGATGGTGGAGTACGGGAGATGAACTCATCATGTAGACTTGGGACTTCAACTTCATTAGCAGTAGCAGTGGCAAATCTAGAGAGTCTTTGTTTGCGTCGGTCCGGAGGACCACCAACATCCCCTAACTTACTCTTTTCCTTCCTATTTTCTAATATTTCCTTATGAAGTCAAAACCAAAAGAAGATGAATAAAATTAGCTCTGCATAACTGGTTGATGCATGATACAGACGAACACTACTTTGATGTAAGGCAAGCGCAGGATAGGAGGATGGAATATATACAAAAAGACAACGTTTCATATTCACACGCATTTATAAGAGGATGGAATATGTATGAAAAAACAAGAAGGCGGAAGGCATTTCAACAAAATTAGAAGAAATGAAAGCTAGGCACCATATGAACATGCAACCAATATCAGTCTATTAGGTAAAAAGTGTCTCGTCAGAAGTGCCATTTCAAGAAATTAGAAGCGGTACAAGCTAGAAGACAATGCAAGATGCAACCTACATCACAGTCCCAAGTTAAATGTGTCTTATGGGTAAGTGATCGTTGCAGGTATAAGTTGTAAGCTATGCAGATGCAATTCAACATAATCAGAAGCAATACAAACTAGACATCATACGAAAAACGCAACCACGTATAACAGTTCCAAGTAAGAGCAAGCACATGTGATGGTGGAGTAGGGGAGATGTGCTCATCATGTACACGTATGTTCTAGAAACAGGAACACGTGTCATATTCACAGGCATTATGTGTAAAGTAAGCAGATGCAATTCAAGTTAGAAGCAATACAAGCTAGACATCATACGCAACATGCAACCACATATAATAGTGTCAAGTTAGAGCAAGCACCTGTGATTGTGGAGTAGGGGAGATGTGCTCATCATCTACACAATACGTTGACTGTCCAGCCTTGTGTTGTCTTGCGAATCTTGTTGGGAGGATGGCGGAGTAGAATCTATAGAGACCCCCTGTTTGAGTTGCTCCGAAGGACCACCATCATCCACTGCCGGACTAATTTCCTTCAGCTATAATGATTTTTCATTGTGAAGTCAAACCGATAAGAAAAAGGAATAAAATTCGCTCTTCGTAACTCATTCATGCATGATAATCTTGTGAACACTACTCGGATGAAAGGCAAACACATGATGCAAGGATGGAATATGTATGAAAAACAGGATGGTGTGACATATTCACACCTATGATGTGGTAACTAAGCGAAGGCATTTCAACAAATTAGAAGCAATCGCAAGCTAGACACCATACGAAAGATGCAACCAATATCACTCTGCCAAGTTCAAACTGTATGGCGTTTCAACAAATTAGAAGCCGTACATGCTAGAAATCATATGCAAGACACAACCAATATCACAGTGGCGACTTAAAAGTGCCTTATCATAAGTGACTGACACGGGATATGCAAGAATAGTAGTCTGATGTAGAAACAGGAACACATGTCATATTCACAGGCATTATGTGTAAAGTAAGCAAATGCAATTCAACAAAGTTAGAAGCAATACAAGCTAGTCATCATACATAACATGCAACCACATATAATAGTGCCAAGTTAGAGAAAGCACCGGTGATGGTGGAGTAGGGGAGATGTGCTCATCATCTACACAACTACGTTGATTGTCTAGCCTTGCGTTTTCTTGCAAATCTTTTTGGGAGGATGGCGGAGTAGAATCTGTAGAGAACCTCCGTTTCAGTTGCTCGGAAGGACCGCCATCATCCAATGCCTTGCCAATTTCGTTCAGCTTTATTGATTTTCCATTGTGAGGTCATACCGACAAGAAAAAGGAATATCATTCGCTCTTTAGAACTCATTCATGCATGATACTAACGAACACTACTCTGATGAAAGGCAAAGTCATGATACGAGGATGGAATATGTACAAAAAATGGACGGATTGACATATTCACACCTATGATGTGGTAACTAAGCAGGAGGCACTTCAACAAATTAGAAACACTGCAAGACACCATATGGAAGGTGCAATCAATATCACTCGCCAAGTTAAAACTGTCTCAAATCACGGTATGGCGTTCATCAAACTAGAAGCAATACATGCTAGAAATCATATTCAAGACGCAAACCAATATCACACTGCCAACTTAAAGGTGTCCCATCATAAGTGACTGATGCAGGATACACAAGAAGAGTAGTTTCATGTAAAAACATGGTGTGATAGACATATATAGTATGTACCAAAAACAGGAAAGCGTGTCATATTCACATGTATCATGTGTAAGATAAGAAGATGCAGTTTACACTAATTAGGAGCAATACGAGCTAGACACCATATGCAACATGCAACCACATATCACACTGCCAAGCTAGAGCAAGCACCTTGGATGGTGGAGTAGGGGAGCGGAGACTTGGACCTTGTAATGCACTATCAGTACAAGGAGAATCGGTACAGATGCTCCGTTTACGTTGCTGCAGAGGACCACCATCATCGCCTTCCTTACTCTTTTCCTTCCTCTTTCTTGATTTTTCCTACCCACAAGAAAAAGGAATAAAATTTTCTCTTTAGAACTCATTGATGCATGATACTGACGAACACTACTTTCATGTAAGGCAGCCGCATGATAGGAGGATGGAATATGTATGAAAAATAGGACGGCGTGACATATTGACATGTATGATGTATAAAGTGTAAACTAAGCACAAGGTGCTTGAACTTGTTAGAATCGATGCAAGCTAGAAACCATATGAAAGATGAAACCAATATCACTGCTTAAATTAAAAGGGTGCCCTAACAAATGTATTTGACCAAATTAGAAGCAATACATGGCAACAAAGCTAGAAACAATATGCAATATGCAACGAATAAAGGTGACTCATCGTAAGTGATTGATGCAGGATACAGAAGAGAGGTAGTTTCATGTAAGAACAAGGTTAACACATAGATATAGTGTGTACCAAAAATAGGAAGGCATGTCATATTCACAGGTATAGTGTGTAAACTAAGGAGATGCAATTTACCCTAATTAGAAGCATTACAAGCTAGACACCGTATGCAACATGCAACCACATATCACACTGCGAAGTGAGAGCAAGCACCTGTGATGGTGGTGTAGGGGGAGTGCGGTCTTTAGGTACACAACTACGTTCAATATCTTAATTTAGGCTTGCTGTTTCTTGAGAATCATGTGGAGAGGATGAAATTGCATTCTTTATAACAATATTGCGTCTCATATTAACCCACGCGCGTGACTGTCTCATCATAAGCGATAGACGCAGGATACACAAGAACAGTAGTTTGATGTAAGAACATGGTGTGATAGGTAGATGTAGTATGTACCAAAAACACGAAGGCGTGTCATATTCACATGTATAATGTGTAAGCTAAGGAGATGCAATTTAACAAATTAGGAGCATTGATGGTATGAATGCTTCTCGGAGGCGGTTGAGACTGGCGTCTTGGTGAAGTTACAAACCTACCCCAGTTTAGACCTTTGGACATCGGGCCGATAGGCTACACAGGCCAGAGTCAGGACAGTAATTTCCTATCACCAAAAAATTAGTCTCGCACGGTTTCGGGTGACCAGAGGCCTATTTGGCGCTTCGTTCAATATTTGGGAGCAGAAGCATTAACGTTTTCAATTCTCTTGAATTGAACTTTCAGGATTTGTCAAACTTCACAAATCTTTACTCTTGAAAATCCTAAAGCTACGATTATTTTGGAATGGAGGTGGTACATTTTAATATACATGGTACACGAGTATATATTAAAAAATATGCAACTTACCTCAGTTCATGCATGGTTCCAGATATAATCTCCTTGGTTGGAAAAAAAAAGTTAGATATGCGTATGAATATATGGCATGTTCAAACTCACAACAAAGATTGATGCCCCCTTTTACATCTGATTTAAAAATGCCATTATCTCGGGTTCAAATAGATGAATGCACTTCCTATGAATTCAAATCTTCGAAACCCCCTTTATGTTTAATTCGACATGTATTCTATTTTGTAGCTAGCAATTTGGAATGTATCCATGCAAGTGACAAATGTATAAAGTGCTTCACACTAACAACATGGAGTGCACTAATTAATGTTTATATATGAATTGCAAAAGCATCCATTGCCTGTATTTCAAACCGCTCTCACTCTATGGATCGATAATATGAAATAAACACATGCACATGCTAGAATTCAATAGAGTATGGGTTCTGATAGACCGATTTTCTTCCATACGCAATTTGCAAAATTCATGATCTCATCCAAAAATAATAATGCCATTTATATTTTAATTTAATGCGTAGAACCGCCTTTTACACGTAGATGCACTATGCCTCGCCCCATTCTCACAAACGCGTTATATATCTCTCTATCTAACGCATAAGTGCACACACTTTATATGCATCGGCATTTGTCTTCCACACATGCTCACAACCTCTCTCAGGGTGTCGGGGTGTCTCACTCACATGCTCTCTCTGTTTCTCTCTTTCTCTCTTTGTGACTACTATGTACCACTCTTTTCACTAATCTCAGTTGGAAAACACTATTTCTCTCACATGCATACATACACATGCACGGTCTCTACTAGCCCTCTATACGAACATATATGTGCCTACGTGTCTCCCGCATGCACATTATCTTTAGGCCTCTCTCGCACACATGGCCCCAGACACACCTCTCTCTTAGTAGTTGGCAGATATGATTTCATCATATCATTACGTAGGATATCCACGGCTGTTAGGCTGGATGGTAATCTGAGGCAAAGTTTTACCCTAGTTCGGATCGGACCCTTGCAGTTGAAGAAAGAGTCTACTCCTGGTACTATATATTAGTGATAGGGGTGTGTACAAAGTACACGTGAATACCAGGCATTGTGCGTGTGTGTATACTATCAAAGAACTAGACCCCAAGCTTGTATAACATACTAAGGGCCTAGGGTTACAAATCATATATAGTCGGCTTATCACCAGTGGGGATAGAGTCCTCCGTGACTCTGGTAGCTTCGTGTTGTATGCCGAGTCCTCCACATGGGTCTTCGTACAACACGTGTCGGTCCAACCTATATGTGGCGCAGGATGGAACCGACCCATGAGTCTTCATGTTGACCCACCACAAACTAGAAATGATGTGCCCACCACACCACACACGCAATCGGCCACTAAGAAAATAAGCATATACAATAGTACAACGGTATCTAGCTCATGATACGTCTCCATATTTTGTTGATGACACTGACGGACTTTGCATTTGATGCGTGCTCTGTATTTTGTTGACGACACTTACGGTCATTGTATTTGAAGCGAAAGCACGATATGGTCACTGGACTTCAGAATAAGCTCATCATGGTCACCACATACATTTTGTCGTGCTAACCAACATGTGGTTGGATGGTTAGAGGACAGTGGTTTCTCGAGCCCACCAAGGTTAAAGTCCCGGTGCTCGCATTTATCTTGTGTTAATTTCAGTATTTTCTGGTGATGTACGTTCAGTGGGAGGAGACATTCCACTCGACTACGAGGCACCTATGGTGACTTCGTAAAATCTCAAGATCATATATGCTGGCCCACTCTCCCGAAGGTGCTCATAGGGGTAGGTTCGCGTGTGTGCGCTTATAGCGGTGAGTGCTTGCGCGTATATATGAGCCCTTGCATCTGTACCGTGTTAAACAAATACATATCATGATTATACGGTCACTGGCTCACCCGTACAACTCCGTATTTTGTTGATGACACAATCAATTGACCAGTCAAACGTTCCACGCGGCGCAACTAGTGTTGCACCATCGGGGCGCATAACCGTGGGGCCCACCTGTCAGCCCGTATATGAAAGAAAGAAATGGTAGGTTGAGTTTGTACTGTGTTAATAAAATAGGAGTACATTTTAGGGTGATCATATGGTCACTGGCTCACCATACAGCTCCGTAATTTGTTGATAACACGATCAATTGACCAGTCAAACGGTCCACATTCAGCAGCGCACATTACCATAGGGCCCACTCGTCGGTAGCGTATATGAAGGGGATGAAATGGTAATAAATTAGTGGTTGGTGGGTATTCGAAGTCGTGAGACCTCTGGTTGGCAGTCACCGACGGTTGGGGGGGCGTTCATTGGGCGGTGGGGTGGGGATCCCCGGAGAAAAAGCTCGGCAGGGGGGCTGGCCGGTGCGGCGGTGGACCTGCGGTGGGGAGTGGTTTCGGGGAGGGCGGGCTGGCCGCGGGCGGCGGGGGCTGGCGGTTCGGCCGGTGGTGGCTGGCGGCTCAGGGGGGGTGGAGTTTGATGATAAACTGGAGGCCCTTGATTTCTTATCCAACGGCTGGAAAATCTAATGACCAGAGATGAAAAAGTCAGTCGACTGACGTGTAGCCTCACCCCGCACGTACACATGCACGCACGCAAGACATGCACGCATGTAGGCGTGCAACACCGACACCTGCATACGCACGCATGCCGGCGCAACAACGACACGTACACATGCACTCACGAACACACGCACGTACGCACCCATGCATGCAACACTGAAACGTACCCTTGCATGCACGCAACACTCGCACGCCTGCATGGACATAACACACGACGCAAGACACACGCTCAACCTATACGTGCATGCACCCATTGTTAAGGACATGGATTGTTACGGGTATTAATCAATCTTATCTATGATAAGCAGAACATTGATGTTTGCAGCGGTCTTTATGAATCACAACGTATCGAACGGGCTATCAACATAGTAGGCTTATCTACATGAAAAAGGTGACGTCACACTCAATGAACAATCATCGATTTATGAAATGCCCGCTTCTGACCGCCCTGGCCCACCAAAGGATCCTCTGATGTGCGCTGCATGCGTTGGGTCACTGACATGTAGGCCATGCACCCAAAGAGCCCACACGTCAATGGAAGAATGGTGCAGTGTCCTAGGTCGGAGTCGAGGGCGCCACTCGCGGCACGCCCGGCTAAACACGCCTCTGTGCCGCATTCAAACGCCTCCATGAAACCCGCCCGTGTGGAAGCAGAGAAACCCACTCTGGACACACGTCCGTTCATGACCGGGCCGGCGTTAAACGCAACGCCGGCCGAGCTCCTCCCGTCCACCGTCTATTTAATCTCCATTTAAGCGAGGCCAAACGCCGGCCAAGAATCGCACACCTCCGCCGCTCCCCTATCTCCTCCACCATTTTGTTCACTCTTACAATGGCTTACGAACAGTAGTTATTCCGCATCCAAGTCGGCTAGGTAGCCCGCCGGATACGAGCTATGCAGCTTGCTGATCCACCTCCCTCCCCTTGCTCGACGGAGCCAGTTGCCGCCCCAAGCCGGCGCGCGGTTCAGCAACTCGCCATTTCTGTGGCCGAGACTCCCATGCCGGCGGCCGTGCCATGCAAGCAGCGACAGAAGCCGGGTGCACGGAGAGCGACGAGTCGGTGGCCAGCGCCTCCGCGTCCGCCGCCATCATCGAGGAGAAGTAGAACACGGGAGGCCGCCAGCGCCTCCTCCCATGAAGGCCACCACAGAGGCAACGCTGGCATACATAGCAGGTGTCTTGCCGGATCCTTTTGTTGCGAGGACCTTCGTCGACCCCGCATGGGCTCCACGAAAGAGGGGAATGTTAGGATGAACTCGAGCCAGTGCCAGCCATGGCGAAGTAGTGGCCGGTGATGAACTCGAACCGGTGCCGGCCACCATCCTCTTCGGCACCAGCCAATGATATCAGTTGGGCAGTGGGGAAGCGAGCCGTCCTTTGTGCTGAAGCATATACCTCCAGGGTTCTCGGCAGTCCGGTGATCGTCTTTGCCGGACATGAGGAACACAAATCGATCAAGGCGACCATTTAGGCCAGGTATTATATACATGTGATGTCCAGAACTAGCACCGCGTAGTTCATTTGAATGTAATGAAATCCATCATGTTTGTATGAAAATCCGGTATTTTATATGATTTCCGTCGTTGTTTATATGAAATATCAGTTTGTCTACGTGTTTGCATGAATTTCGTCCGGTTGTTTGAGTTGCTGTCATAATGTGTGCGGCTACGGTTGGATGGCGTAATTTGCGGGTCACCGGTCGGTCTGCGGGCGGCTCGGGCGGCGTTGTGGGATAAAAACACAGCTCAGGCGAGCTTGTCTCCAACGTATGCGTCCGGAGGATGCATGACAACATGAGCACCTGAGCCATTCCTCGTTCGTCGGTGGCAAAGGCACCGGTGGACAAAAGGGTCGCCAATATTTTGGCAACCCTGGGCAAGATCCAAACATCCCCTCCCAACAGATTCAAATCCCTCGTTTGCCGTGGAATTTTGCCATGTGTTGTTTTCATGGACTAGCAAGATGCCAGTGCATTGCATGGAACATCAAGATGCATTTTTTTACAAACTCCTGCATGCATGCAAGGGATAATTAATGTCCTCCTTTGCTAGTACCATGAGGCAAACACCATTAATATTGCATCGATTAGTGTTAGTGGCCTTTGTATATCTACAAATTGTAATTTTGATAGTGGCCCCTTGTATATAAAAATGGAGGAGAAAGATGAGAGATAAGGTGAGGAGGAGTGGGGCGTGGTGGTGACCGGGTGGTCGGATCAGGCAGAGGCATGGGGATGGGCCATGATTATGTCTAGGTTTGTATTCTCACACACACCCACGCAGTGGGGGACGTGCACGGAGAGAAGAGGTGCACGACGGTGCACGTACTCCGCCTCTTTCCCAACCACACCCGCGGGTACACGGTGGAGCTCATTTCTGTCTGAAAAGGCAGCCCACGTGGTAATTTGGCACGATGTCTTTGGTTGTCCACTTGGTGGAGGGAGGATCATCTACCACGGGTGAACAAACAAATTGCAACTTGACGCGTTATGTTAAATTAAAAAGAGGCAAACCATGTGGGGCCTACCTTAGAGGCAAGGCTCTATACATCGGAGTACTTTTGATGTGTCCCATCAACTCATGAACGAGGAGAAGCTTGCTTAGTACACCGTCTCCCCGCCCACGGCACGGTGGCTCGCAGGATGAGGTGAAGCTTGCTTACAGTACTACTACTACTACTACTACTACTACTACTACTACTACTACTACTACTACTACTACTACTACTACTACTACTACTACTACTACTACTACTACTACTACTACTACTACTATCAGAAGTTTTACGCCCGCTCCCTCGCCATCGCTGCTGATGGGAGTGGCACGCGGAGAAAATTTTACTACTCCCTCTGTTTACTCCTCGTCCCTACTACGTACTTTGGTTAGTACTCCCTCCATTTACTTATACAAGGCCACTATAAAAAAATATTTTGCATCTATACAAGGCCACAAATAGTAATCGAGACAAAAGTTACTACTCCCTCCTTTCCAGTTTATGGCTCAACTTCAAAATCTCTCCAACCAAGGTAGATGGTGAGTGGTCGAATTAATTTCGTAGTTTGCATAAGTAATTAGTACGCTCATTTTTCTCAAGAAGTTATGTTTACCGAGGCATTAATTAGAACGAATGCATGAATGACCACTAAATTTCCATGAACTTGTACATGCATTGTTTAGTTTCCTCTTGACACTGCTTGAGTCGGGTGATCTAACGCACCTCAAAATCCAAGATGTAATGGTACTACTACTAGTATAGTAGAATTGAGACTTATCAAACGGAAAAACGAATGTTTTTTAGATGAGCCCTATAAACCCTAGTGGGTACGTACTCAGAAAACAGATTTTTCCAAAACTAAGTTGCTCCCTTTCATGAATTACATGTAGTATACTCCTCCGTCGATGCTCCCTTTCATGAATTATGTACTTCACCGACGACATGTGGGACATATAGCAACCGGTCGACGTGTCAAGCACCAAATAATAGTGCAGAATAGCGGGGGACGCACCCCACTCGTAAGCCCAAGAGTAGTAATGAGCAATGAGACGTGAAATCACAATGCCGCACCTTCCTGCACGGACGAAGCAACCATTATTTCACACTTTGTTTCGCCATCATCTCAAACCACATAGTATTGCTTCGCCTCAAGAGGGACACGCCAGACGCCTTGGTACATCATGACACGTGGGACCGCATGGCAGGCCATGCTCCCCCGCCGATCGCTCGGTAAAATCACCTCATTTTTACAATACTTCCTCCTTATCGGTTTACTACATGGCATGCACGTCGTTCTAGGTTGAGAATTTAACTGGCTATATATGTGATGAATAGTACTCTAGCCTTTTAAAAAATGTATACTTTTGTACAGTAGTACTATCGATGGATTGCGCCATGGAGCAAAAATTGAAATTAAAAAAAAGGTGGTACATATAGAGAGCGCTCGTCGCCAAATTATGCATATAGTACTATTAAAAAAGCTAGTACGTGCTTAATTGGGGTGCTAAATTCTATTAAAGAAATACTAGTAGTATGTACATACTGAAGAGTTAAAGTAACGAGTAGAAACGTAACATAGTTCCGCTAGGGGCTCAGCCCAACACACCCCTCAAATTAAACTAAGCACACCTGAAATTAAACTATGCAACTAATCTGGTAGACACTGCATTAGAAGTTTAGAACCACCATGAGCAATGACACTGCCACCTTACTCGGAGTCCTCGTCCACGTCCTCGACTTCGTCCTTGTCCCTCTTCCTCTTGGTCGATACTTCTTTGCTTGAACCGCACACTTGGCTGTTGCTCTTCATCCAACCCTTGTAGATATAGAAACAAAGGTAGCCATCCATTGTAGCGTAGTGGATGTGGTCTATATCTAGTACATTCTGCTGCCATGCATGACGATGAAACGTGTAATGAGGTTTCTCCAGTTTACGGTACGAAGGATGAACCATGGCTCCTGCCAGGGTCCGCATTGAAGGCTGACGACAGGGCACCAGCCGATTCTTCTGGAGGTCGAAGGGGTTGCCTACAACGAGGCCTATCCGACCCAGGACTTCTTTGTCGTTCGTATAGTCTACCGTAATGAATTTCACTGTTTTGTCCTTGAGGAAGTTCTTAAAATCCTGGCACTCAACGTCGGCATGGCATATGTGGTAGACCAAGCAAACGTTATGTACGCAAACCTGGATCACGGCAGGCTTCTTCCTATCTTCGTCCTTTAGATCCTTCTCTCAACCCAGGACTGTGGTGTACTCAACATCTAGCCCAGCGACCCACTCATCATCTGAGTTTTCGAACATGCGTCTGAAGCGAGAAAGGCATCCTTTCATCGTCGCGGAAGAACGGGTGTAGATGACGTCAAACTCATTGCCGGTGATGGTTCTAACCTTGTAGTCACCGCCAATCATGGAGATTTGGGACGCCATGGATTTGGGTGGAGGGTTAGGATTAGTGGAACTACCGTAATGTGAATGGACGGGATGACTAGGAGCGAACCGCCGTAGTATTGAAGGACGTGTGAGGACGAGTAGGAGCGAACTGCCAGCGTGCAAACGGCAGGGTAGTGGCTTTCCATTCTCCCATGATACAGGCTTCCGAGAGCCCTTGGATCTGAGATCGAATGGTTGCATGGCGTGATTCTAGACCTATGGGTAAATATCCTATCCTGGAGGGTTATTCTGCAAATTTTCAGCAACTTAGCATACGACCGTTTGATCTCAGATCCAAGGGTTGTCAACAGCCCGTATCATGGTCGTGCCTACCACAACAGTCGTGTCGCTCGCGCGGTCGCGCCCTTGGAGATTTAACACGGTGCGTTAGGCTATCTGATGTTGGCATGTCATACATAGTCATCACTTAGTCACTCATAGTACAACAAGGTTGGCTATAAGTATATTTTTTTACTCCTCTCTATCTCTTTATTCGTACTCCCTCCGTCCCATAATATAAGAACGTTTTTGACACTAGTGTAGTGCCAAAAACGTTCTTATATTATGGGACACAGGGAGTACTAGTATTTATAGCATTTGCCAAGGAGTGACTGTCGGATTTCGGGTTCCGGCAGACCCTTGAGGTTCGAACTCTGGGGTGCGCGCGGAGATTACGCCTTCTACCTCTCCGCCTTGCAAAGATCTAAGCTAACAAAAGAACAACGCAAGAGACACAGGGTTTATACTAGTTCCGGCCACCGTTGTGGTGTAATACCCTACTCTAGTTTGTGGTGGGTGGATTGCCTCTTGGGCTGATGTTGATGAACAATACAAGGAAGAATAGCCTCGCGAGGGTCTGCTCTTGGCTGGGGCAATGAACTGCTAGGAGGAGTTCAGCCGCCCTTCTCTCTCTCTCTCTTATTCTCTGCTTGCCCAGATTCTGGATTGCTCGATCCAGAATTCTGATTGCCTCTATCCTAGATTCTCCTTGGCTCTATCCTAGATTCTCATTGCCTCTACCCTGGGGGTGGCTAGTCCTATTTATAGGCAAAGGCCCTGGGCCTCTTCCCAAAGATTGAGCGGGAAGGGCGCCAACAGTTGGCCATTTTGAAGGTGAACATCTGGTACACTTATCCTGACTAAAGTTGGTCCTCGCCTGCCAAAGGCTCTGTGGTGACGCCGTCCTAGGCTCCGCGATGACCTCCTCCCCACCGTTGGATTGGTCTTGGTCTCGTTGCACTGAAATGGATGCCTTTGCTTGATCCTCTCGCCTGCGCTTGCTCCCTTTGCACCAAAGAGGAAAGGAGGACACTGCACAGGCTGGCGCCCGCCTAGCGCCATTGGTCATCATGGCTTGCGTCATGGGCACTCGTGAGGTACCCCGCCTTGATCTCTCCGCCTCCTCGTGAGCCAGCCTGATGAGGCCGCGCCTGAGGAAGCCCCGCGTCGTCCGCCCCGCGAGGCTTGGCCCCTCGCGAGGGTCTTGGGTCTTGTGTTGATGAAGATGGGCCGTGCTGGGCCCCCTTTAAGCCACGCCGCAGGCCGCAGGCAGGCAAGTCTGGGGACCCCCGTTCCCAGAACGCCGACAGTGACCTCTTCCAATGAGATGGTGTTGCTAAGTTTGCTTCATTTAATTAGCTATAGACTCAATATTATATTTTCACCTAGGTACACGCGCTTAGCACTGTTTCTTCCTTGGGTCACCAAACTAGTCTCTCTCTTCTTGATTAACTTGCCACATCAGACTTTATGCCTATCTGGCAAGCTTAAGCACCTATAGGAGCAAGTAAAAGTAAGTACAATAGTGCGCTTTACATGGCATTTTTGCATATGTGGAGGAAAGAGAGGCAAGGAAAAGTGGAGAAGTGGGCTCTCATGCAAGAGCCAGCCTCTACTACATGGTGGAGCATTGGGAGAGGCACATGTATGGAGGTGGTCAGGAATCGAGGAGACTCACGCCCGGTCGTGGCGCTTGATTAAAATGATAATGGCAAGTCAAATCATGGGGCTCCACCTGTCCAAAGTGATAACTCGCTGTCAAATCACACAGCCCTACGTTTGCAGCAGCCTACTCCCTCGTCTTCTCGCGTCTCTGTCGAACCGACTAGGCGGAACTGCCCCGCCTACCGCGCAGGAAAAGCCCCACCCTCGACTTTTAAATACAACTACATCCGCTTAAGAATCCAATGATATACTTTTTGTGACACAGTAACTCATATTTAGTTAGTCAAATGGATGACCTAGAACTATGTGCAGGCCCTATAAACCGAGACGCATAAAAATAAAAAAACCGAGACGGAGAGGGTAGTTCAGCACGTATCTTTTTAGATATATATAGTCGGGATTCACTAAGGAGCAAAACCAAGTGGTAGGCTGCTCCTGTCGTGTTGGCGTAGCAACTCAAGCAGGGTCAGTCCGCACACGAAATGGCGACACACTTAGCAGGAACCCTTTGGCCGACATGTGGCTCATCCACCGTCTTGTTCCACATGCGATGCACCAAATTACAGTTTGGAGCAGCGGTTGGAATTGGAGGCACCCCGGTCGTAGCGCCGCAGTAGTAGAAAATGAGCGATGAGGGGTCAAATCACAAAGCCCCACCTTTCCCGCATTAAGCTAGACGGACGAAGCAACCATCATTTCACTTTAGGGCGCAAGAGCATAAAGAAAAGAGAAAACAATGATGCATGCGGCAGCTACCTAGGGCACCCTAGGGTAGGGTTCTCCACTACAGATCCTTTTTTTGAAAGCGCCTCCACTACAAATCGACTTCTCCCTCGTCCTCTTGAAGAAAACCGATGATGAGTGCGGCGGAAGGGTTTGTAGGATTACTACGGCGTGCGGGGCCATGTCGTAGTAAACGGGTTCGAGTCGATGCCTTAAATATGTGTGGGCCGCTTGGTTTTATGGGAACGAGGCAGCATTTTGGGTTGGGGGACTAGTGGAGATATAGTGCATTACAAAAATTGTGGGCGAGGGTTCGTAGAAAAGGCAATGATGCATGGGCCCTGCATTTTGATATACCGGGGCAGCGTGAAATTTGCTACTCTACTCAAAACTAGTAAGGTACACATGTATTGAACGCATGATATTTCGAAACCAAATTATGAATAAATACACACTATAGCATGTAAAGCTTTGAGTCATATATGCATGATGTAGATGTTCGTTTAGTTCTTATAGTTCATCTCATTGAAAATCAATTATTTTTCTAAAAATGTTCAGATTCATGGGGTTGTGCATTGTAAATCATAAAGTAAAAAACAAATAATGGTAATTCATTTAGAAAAAATAATCAATTGTGATACAAAATATTCTAGAACAAAGGAGAAGTGCTTGTGTTTTGAGGTTTGTGCATTATGCTTAAGTTCAACCATGGAGTCTTCTAAATTGTACATGTGGCAGATCTGGCGGAATGTTGATGATATGCAATGGCCAGTAGTGCTCGGATTTGCCTATCTCTTCACTGTCGGGTTTGCTTCATCCAGCGACCATCTTTCAAAGTTATTGGCACACTATATAGTTCTTGTGCCATAGTTGCATGTTTTGGAAAAAAGCTACTAGTGGGTTGTACTATCTATTTAGGAATAGAAGATGTATACATGGAAGTTGTAGGGAAAGAGATGACATGGAGCATCTCAATTCCTATGAGTAGGGATTGGAAAAGAGATGTCATTTGGTTCACATCATAGGAACTTTTCTATTCAATCTAGAGATGACATGTATCTCAATTCATATGAGGAGGGATTAGAAAAGAGATGTAATTTGGTTCATATCATCGGAACTTTTCTTTTGAATATACGCTAATGGTTATTTTCCTTAGAAATTAAGGGAGTATAGGAATCCATTCATATGAACCAAGTGGCTCTAAAGCTATAGAAATGATATCATGTTTATTTCCTTTGAAATGTGGAGTATATGAATCTATTCCTATGAACCAATTGGCTCTAAAGGAAAAAATCCTATTGATATTCCTCGACACTAAAGGATGCTTGAAATTGCTGCGGGTGATACGATGGTCTTTCTTTGTAGACTCCTCACCCATATTTATAGTTACCTCTCGAAGATGAATGAAATGATATATACATGGTATTCTACAAGTGAAATTTGGTACACGAAAACTCGGTAAAAGTTTGCGAGGTTCGAATTTTCAATAAAGCTATATACCTTTGCATTTTGGAGCGGAGGAGCATCTGACGATTGCTAACACTCACGTGGAAGATTTGTGTGTAGGAGGAGTGGCTGTTCTGTTAAATGACATGGCAAAACCGACACTCTCGGATGCCGATCTAACGGTTCTTACGGCGTTCGTCAGGAAAAGGCTTGTGGCGAACGTCTGTAGGATAATGATTTACGGACACATGCATTGCATTGATACGTGCCCCCCTCTCTCTCACGCACATGCACCCTCACGAGTCACGACTCTCCCGAGTCCTCTCGCAGACTTGCACGTCGCACCCACCGCCTATCTGGAGGTAGACGTCACGCACATATGTGCTCTTCACACCCTACCCTCAGAACTTCTAAAAAACAAAAGACGGCGTGCACATTTTATTTTAGCTCACACGTCACACACTTATACTATTACTCTTGCGGCGAGCGTTCTTTGGGCATAGTATATTGTACTCTCACGAAGAGAAGCGGTGCATGAACGCACTAGTTCTCTCACACCCACTCGCGGATACACGTAGGAGCACATTTTTTTGAAGCTGGTACAACAAAATCACTCCACTATATATAAAAGCAGGAGCCTTAGCGCTTGCTTTACTAGGGTTCCTCTCGTTCACTCTCTCATGCTCTCCAGATCTAAGCAACACATAGGTGGCCACACTCTCTCTCAGCTCACGGCTGGTCACAAATCCGGCTGGACAACCTCGGCCGGGGCAGGGGTGTAGGTGCATCATTCACGCTGTCGTCGGCGGCGAGGGAGGAGACCAATAGCTTCCCGCGCGTCCCGATCGGTGGCCGTGTCGTTCTCTCCGGCGGCGCCCGGCTCGGGAGACCTCCGACCCTTCTTCCTCCCTGCGGTATTGTGGCCAAGATGCGGCCTCCCGACGCCGTCTTTGCCACATCTTGACGACCCTCGGTATATATTCCTTGAAACCTGCCTTGCTCTCATCGCTGACTCCTTCGTGTGGATCCTTTTCTACTTCCGTCCGCTGTTCCAAAGCCACCTAGACTTCTACTATTATTAGAAGTAAATCTACTTCATACAGTCGACTCAAAGCGTTGGTTCAAACAGGGAAGAAAGTGGGAAAGCTGTAGCATGAATCTAGGACTTGGTTCTAAGAGGAAACGGGGGAAAGTAGTAATATCTGTCACTGTTTAAATAACCGTATTTCGTATTTGAGCAAACAGGGATGTCTGTCTCCATATCGTTTTGGGATGTCTGTCTCCGTATCGTTTCTATCCGAGCAATCAAAAGCACACACCTCAGTTTTAGTACAACTGCGTAAAATGAGATGGCTATCCCTCGTTCTTAGTCGTCTAACCTCCGTCTTCAAGGTATCCCTACATTGGTAGTAACTAAGGTAGAATGACCAACACAATCTAAAAAGAAGCTGATTCGTACATTTTACTTCCTCGATTGCGATGCAGGGACGAGCGAAAAACAAGCGCATCCTAGTCCGAATGCACTTTCTACCAATTCATCCATGGACCGAGGACTAGGCACGTACGCACGGGCGGTTTTTTGGACAGGTGCGTGGACAAGAGGCATTGTGGTCTGTTTATTTCTGCAAATAGCGGTGCTTAAATTTAGTGGAATGCCCAAGCATTTCAGCTGGTCAGTACACTTCATGGTTTAGTTCAGCATTCCAGCTGGGACCGCAATTATAATTGGTTATTCTGGAATGAGAGAACCTAACCCTGGATGGTGGCAACAAGAAAAAACCAGAGTGAACTCCAGGAAATTTAAGCCTGCCGGGAGGCCCTTTGCTCAGAGAAGCCTTGCTTGTTTTTTTCCTGATTTGTAAACCTTCTCACAACTTTGTCTTTTACGTGAACTAGTATATGTTTGTTGTGTTCTATGAATCATTGAGATGTATAAAATTGCTTAACTTATGCTTTTCAAGTTTTTTATGAAGACGAAGTTTAATGTGAGTGTTCCACATGGTATTTGGACTAGCGTGTGAACGTTTGGAATTTATTACATTGTGGCCTCAATTAACTGCATGAACCACTGTAACAAGATACACAGTTGCTTATATATCAGACAATAGATTGTTGATTGTTAGTTGGTCGACAGCCTAGTGTTGAAGCGAGCTGAGCCAATGTGCCGTGTTTTGCACAACTGCTTACAAGTGGGGTAGCACCAACAGTGTTTACAAGTACTTATGTATACGTCGGTATACGGTTCTCGAACGAGTGCTCTATTTCATCAAAACACACACTTTGCTCATTATGATAAACCGTGACAACTTATGTCTTACCATGCCATATTCATGAAAAAAACTAGTGAGGACGCATCTGTTTGGCAACAATTACGATGGTTCTCACATGATTCACGAGCACACAAAAAGTAGCGGCGGTTCCCATAGACGGATTCAAGCAGTACTAGCCCGGAGGGGTCGATAATAGGCAAGGTTCGGATAATTAGACACAATCCAAACTATTATTAAACACTAGCTGGGGCAACTATTTCATGCCTCGATCTAATTTGGGCTGGCCACAAGACGGACCTTGCCATGAACATCATCGAGGACGTCCCGCAGCAGCTCAATCCTGTAAACCTTCATGAAGACAAGCTTGTGGCCTTCCCACTAATAAACTTGTTTGTGGAGGCATGCCATGTCATCTTCCCGCGTAAGCTTGAAAACAACAGTATGCCTCACAAACGAAGGAGTAGCTTTGAACTTCTTGTGCTTCAGTACACCCTGGACAACACGCCTGACAACAGTGAGGCTGGAATACAACTCTTCATTGGTATAACCGCAAATGGCTTCCAGGATCCAACAGCCTAAGAACTCTGTTTTCCCAGTGCGTATATTCAGGTCGTCCGCCTCATAGTGAGTGACATGTACAACCACACAATCCTTGTCTGCATCAGGGCTCTAACTGAAACAAACAAATTATGAATTACTTTTCAGTATAAGAAACACAAGTTATTTAAACCACTATGTATAGCATGGCATCGAAGCTAATACAATTTTGCATTATTAATCACCACATACTTCCTTTTCTATAAAAAATCACCACATACTTAGATGAAAAACCACAATCGAGATCGGCAAAGAAGGAAATCACCTTGGGCGGCTCAGCGGGGGGGACACATCCTCGAAGGGGGAAAACTGCTCCTGCAGTGCCATGGGGGCTGTAACCTCAAACAGGTGTTGACCATCTCGATGAGTGGCCGTGGCGATCTGGGTCGGCTCGGTGGTTGCCTCCATCTTCATGGAGCTCTACATCTCTAAATGGGGATCAGCCTCCCGCGTCTGCTCCAATATCGGCAGATCTTTGCCTGGTTCTCATTGGTCCATCATGAAACTGACGAATACTAGGAGACCACTGAAAGGAAAACACAATTGCAATGACAATGAAACAGAAAAGAGAGTGAGGATCGGTTACGGCTTTGCAAAAGTTTTTTTTCTCTGAACTAAAATATACCAACATCACGGATCCGCTTACCTTCCCTTTGTTCGGAGAGAAGAAGAGTGGCATATGCGAGTGTTGCCTTTCTTGAAGACGGTGAGGGAGAAGGGGATTCAGCGAAGACTGAAATGATGGTTGCTTCGTCCGTCAAACTTAGACTGTGGGGAGGTGGGGTTTTGTGATACGACGGCTCGTTCTTTGGCGCTTCGACACAGGTGACTCTCACTTTGCATACTGCCCTCTAATTTGGTGGATGGCATTTGGGCCCGCGCGCTGCATGGCCCGCATGTCGGTGAACAAAAGTATAACGACATTTAGTAGAGGGAGACGTTTCAATGACCTAGGAGGAGCCAGAAGCGGTAGAGTGTCTCCACTGTACTAGTAGTAATTGTTTTTCTGGGTAGCTGTAGAGTGTCTCCACTTTACTAGTAGTAATTGTTTCTCTAGGCCCAAGACAAAACAGCCTCCACACTCGTAAATAGTAAAATCAATTCAAAAGCCCACATATTTACTGAATGAGAGGCGCTACCCACACCCAAAGACACCCCCCAAAAAAAAAACATGGGTGCTCTTCTTCCTCCTCGCTCCCACCCACCTCACGTCATTTCGCTCCACCCGTACCCCAAATTCCTCACCTCACTCCCTACAGAAAACCCCAGCTCCCCTTCTTCCTCACTCCCTCTGAAACCCCAGCTCCCCTTCTTCTTCGCTTCTTTTCTACAACTAGGCTCATCATTCGTTACTCTGCTCAAATCCGTGAGCTGTGACGCGACACCCTCGAGGAAAATGGAGTCGGTGACCCCAGCGCCAAGAAGATGAGGCTCCCTTGGCCGATGCTGTTGTAGATCCCGCACCCAGCGCTGGAGAAGCGGTGACCCCGCCCCCACCAGATCCCAGGAACCCATAGAATCTAGGGTGGACCACATCAGCGATCTCCCGGACGCCGTCCTTGGGGAGATCATCTCGCTTCTCCCCACCAAGGATTGCTACTGCACCCAAGTCCTCTCAATTCGGTGGCGCCCTCTATGGCGCGTCGTGCTTATAATCTCATTTGCCGCCTATCTCTCTTCAATGATTTTGAAATCCCAGAGCCATCATCTCCTCCCACGGGCTCCGTTCAAAGCCTGCGCATCCCGTCATGCTACACGAGCAAGCATACCATGCCCTGCAGTGGGCCTTTGGCTGAAATCCCACAATTCATAGAACTACAGCTGCTTGAGTTCTACTATTCCCCTGGAAATCACATACCACATACCGAACGCCATGAACTTTTGCCCTCAGCACCGATGTCCATCTCACGGTTTTTGTCCTCTCTCCACACCGCCACCTTTGCGCTGTGCTACCTACCAGACAATCTGGTACTAAACCTTCGACTCCCATTTCTCAAGAAACTTTCACTTGTGCGGGTTCGTATATCGGAGGCCTCATTGCACAGCATCATCCACTCCGGTTGCCCTGCTACCGGAGTGCTTGGTGCTTGTTTTCCTGATTAGAATCGGTTGTCTCCAAATAAAGTCGCCTAACCTTGTAAGAATTGGAATTTCTTTTGATGGAAGGCAGCTCATCATCCAAGATGCCCCTTCACTTCAAAGGTTGATCCTTGATTCTAGTTATTCACCGTTGCAAATAACCGTCCTCTCTCAAGGGTAAACTGGAGACCTTGGGTGTAATACATGATCTTTGTGCTCATTTCAATATGGTGTTTGGCTCCACAGTTCTTCAGGTACTTTATATTATCATCTACACTTGTAACCATAAGCTGCATTTTAAATTTATGCGCATAATTTATATATCATCTTGGAGTACACATTTTGTACTAATATTATGTTCTATGTTCAATGTAGAGTTTCTCCATGGATGGCCTATCAATGGTGCTGGATTCTGTCAAGATCTTATATATCCAAATGAATAGTTTTGATCTGAACAAGATTATTGGCTTGCTGCAATGCTTTCCATGTCTCGAGAAGTTGTATATAAAGGTGATAATTTCACGCACATTGGAAACCCGCATATAGTGTACTAGAATTAACCGTTCAGCTGTTGCTCTTTCGACACTCTTCTTTTAGACCTTAAGCTTTTCAATCTTCATGTCTATTTAGGCAACAGGACGGGGTAAGAAAGTTATAACCAAGCGGTGGATTCGTAAGCATCGAGATTTTCTCACTTCTCATGAGATTCGATTGAAGACAATAACACTAGAACGATATGTAGCCAACCGTGCAAACACAAGATTTGTCACATCCTTCCTGCTGAATGCGAGGTTACTATTGTCCATTAGGCTTAAGTTTATCAACAGCATGGTTTTGACGGATGGGTATGTCGAAGAGAAAAAAAAGGAGTTTCAGGTGGGCAAAAGAGCTTCTGAACGTGCTGGGCTTCTATTTACAACATATTGTGGTCATAATCCAGTAAATTTTACGACCTAGGATGTTCATTCTATGGACCTCACCGATCCATTTGATTTGTATTTGCCGAAAACAGTCTTTGGAGTTAGATCTTTGTTGCCCTTTTTAATCTGGTTTTTTTGTAAACCTGATGAACAATTAACCCTCGTGCTTTTGTACAGTTTGTAACCTGGAGTTAGATGTTCCGGCCCTTTTCAACTCAGCTGTGACTGTCATATTTTCTTTGAAACAAGGCAAATGGCTTGCCATTCGTTTAATTTAGAGTGAAATATTGTAACAAATCCCAACCAAGGGAAATAACATCACTCTACTTGTTGCTTGAGCTCACTGTGCATTATAGAAGCCAAGTGATTAGCCCCCACCAGCACCCACAAACTTATTTCGAACTAGCACATCAAATGGGCTATAAATTTTCATAGGAAAGGCTGCATGACCATGACAGATTTCGATTCTAACATTTGGGACCTGCGAGGAAATAGCCTATCCAAGGTGGTGTCGACTTACTAGCCAGTCAACAAACGATTCTGCCTACCAGCCGTTGGATTGACATCCAACATCTGTCGTGTATCTTCTATCTCTTGTCTTCTTCTTCTTCCTCCAGCCGCCCAAACCAAACCACCCGTCGGCTCACTTTGCTCCCCACCTCCCATGGCTGGTTGGCGCCTCCGCCGCCCTACCGTACGTACCCTCCAACGTTGGCCAGTCCCTCCCTCTATTCCCCCACACGTCCTGTTATTCTCCGGCGACGTCAGCCCCAACACGCACCCGCGCCCGAACCAGTCAACCCTCGTACTCCCCTCCGCCTGCGACTGGACCGGCGCATCTTCAACGACTCCTGTTCGTTCCGTCCGAGGCCTCGCCGTCGTCCTCCGCCTTGCGGCCTTGGTTCGCTCGCCGTGCGCGGTGCGCCGCCCTCTTGCGTTGTCAACGTCGTCAACAACCGAGAGGAACAAGGAGATGACTGTACGTGGAGAGGATGACAGTAAGGACCCACCAGTGTCATGGCGATGCAAGCAAGTGCCTCTATAGTACAAGCCCAAAAATATGGTTCCTCCTAATGGTTGGACATCCGGGGCTCACGCCATTGTCAAGTAGTCAATAAACGAGAGAATTACACTACGGCCGGTGACACTGTGGGACCCAACAAGTCACGCCGTTTTTTGAGGAACAAGCGGTTGTTATTTATACTAGTTTTAGCGACGGATCAGGGTAACAACGGGCTGTGGGGGCTGGGCCTGTCTAGCTAGGGTTTTATTTATGTTTACCACATCATGAGCCCAGTTGTGTTTTTTTCTTGCTGAAAATGGCTAGCCCAGTTCTATTTTTTAAAAGAAATACCCAAACAAGGCCTACTTGCTTTATCGGCCCTGCTGGGCTGCAAATCTTTCAAGACGAGGAGAGTTTCATTCAATTTGCCCAGAAATGGGCTGTACATTTTCTAAACACATCAAACCGGGAATTAGTTTCAATTTTTTTCATTACAAGATCTTAAATTCCATTGATTTTATGTGTGGACAATTATTTGGATTTTATATTTATATAAATAATTTTTCAAAATAGTTTAAATGTGAATCGATATTTCTGGATTAAAAACAGTTGACCGCTTTTGAAATATGCAAAATTTTGTATACTTTTTAACCGTGACCACAGTATGGGGTGTAATGCTAACAAAAAGAAGATGGGCTCCAAAAAAATTCTTAAGAATTAGCAAATGGGTTGTACATTATTAGAAATAATGGCAGATGGGATGTATGCTATTTTCCACAGATTTGAGGCTGACTTGTGCGCCTACTACAGGTTGACGCATATGCTTTCATAAAAAAAGGTTGACACACACGCAACGCCTTGTCAACTTAGTCAACACACGACAGCAGTGACTGTTGGATGTCCATCCAACGGCTGTCGTGCTTCTTCAATCTCTGCTTTTCATGCTCCAGCCACTCAAACAAGTGCCGGCGGGACTGCCTGCTCCCTCCTCCTTGACGGCTATCTTTGCAGCAGAGGCCTCACGGCCCCACCGTACTCCCATCGCTGGCCTAGCCATCCCTCTACTCACCCACACATGCTATTATTCTCCGGCGTCGGCAGACGAACCAGTAAACCCTCGTACTCCTCTGCGTGGGAAACAACTTCCGAGTATTCCCGGGCTTCGTGTCGTTCCCTTCCTAGGCCTCGCCGTCGTCCACCGCCCTGGAGCTCTCGGCGCGGCCTGGTCAACGTGGTCAATGAACGACATCCATCGGAAGTGGACTGTACGTGGAGAGGCTGACAGCTGGGTCCACAGCCGTGATACGTCTCCAACGTATCTATAATTTTTGATTTCTCCATGCTATATTATCTACTGTTTTGGACAATATTGGGCTTTATTATCCACTTTTATATTATTTTTGGGACTAACCTATTAGCTGAGGCCCAGCCCAGAATTGTTGTTTTTTGCCTATTTCAGTGTTTCGAAGAAAAGGAATATCAAACGGAATCGAAACGGAACGAAATCAACTGGAGAAGTTATTTTTGGAAGGAAGCTACCGGATGGACTTGGACCCCACGTCAGGAGCAAAGGGAAGTGCCCACGAGGGTGGTGGGCGCGCCCCCTGCCTCGTGGGGCCCCCGAAGCTCCACCGACGTACTTCCTGCACCCATATATACTCATGTACCCTAAAACTTCCAAAAAACAGATTAGATCGGGAGTTCCGCCGCCGCAAGCCTCTGTAGCCACCAAAAACCAATTGGGACCCTGTTAGGCACCACCGGAGGGAACCCTCATCGGTGGCCATCTTCATCATCCGGCGCTCTCCATGACGAGGAGGGAGTAGTTCACCCTCGGGGTTGAGGGTATGTACCGATAGCTATGTGTTTGATCTCTCTCTCTCGTGTTCTTGATTTGGCACGATCTTGATGTATCGCGAGCTTTGCTATTATAGTTGGATCTTATGTTTCTTCTCCCCTCTACTCTCTTGTAATGGATTGAGTTTTCCCCTTGAAGTAATCTTATCGGATTGAGTCTTTAAAGATTTGAGAACACTTGATGTATGTCCTGTCGTCCGTATCTATGGTGACAATGGGATATCACGTGATTCACTTGATGTATGTTTTTGTGATCAACTTGCGGGTTCCGCCCATGAACCTATGCATAGGGGTTGGCACACGTTTTCGTCGTGATTCTCCGGTAGAAACTTCGGGCACTCTTTGAGGTTCTATGTGTTGGTTGAATAGATGAATCTGAGATTGTGTGATGCATATCGTATAATCATACCCACGGATACTTGAGGTGACATTGGAGTATCTAGGTGACATTAGGGTTTTGGTTGATTTGTGTCTTAAGGTGTTATTCTAGTACGAACTCTAGGGTTGTTTGTGACACTTATAGGAATAGCCCAACGGATTGATTGGAAGGAATAACTTTGAGGTGGTTTCGTACCCTACCATAATCTCTTCGTTTGTTCTCCGCTATTAGTTACTTTGGGGTGACTCTTTGTTGCATGTTGAGGGATAGTTATATGATCCAATTATGTTATTATTGTTGAGAGAACTTGCACTAGTGAAAGTATGAACCCTAGGCCTTGTTTCCTATCATCGCAATACCGTTTACGCTCACTTTTATCGCTTGCTACCTTGCTGTTTTTATATTTTCAGTTTACAAAAACCTATATCTACCATCCATATTGCACTTGTATCATCATCTCTTCGCTGAACTAGTGCACCTATACAATTTACCATTGTATTGGGTGTGTTGGGGACATAAGAGACTCTTTGTTATTTGGTTGCAGGGTTGTTTGAGAGAGACCATCTTCATCCTACGCCTCCTACGGATTGATAAACCTTAGATCATCCACTTGAGGGAAACTTGCTACTGTCCTACAAACCTCTGCACTTGGAGGCCCAACAACGTCTACAAGAAGAAGGTTGAGTAGTAGACATCAGGCTGCACGCAAGGAAATGCCTCCTTATTACGCGCAAAATAATGATTCCTCCACCTGACAGCTAGGACACACAGGAAGAACCTCTGTATTTCGCGAAAAAAAATGTTCCCCCCGCTGACAGGTCGGACCCACCAGCTATATCTTCGCACGCAAGGAAGTGCCTCCTTATTACGCCCAAAAAAATGAATACCCCCCTGCTAGCTGGGACCCACCATATTGTTGGGCTGACTTGTGGGCCTACTAAGTTGACGGGGACGGAGGGCTTTGTCAACTTAGTCAATACTCCAGTGACCGTATGATGTCCATCCAACGGCCATAGTGCTTCTTCAACCTCTGGTCTTCTTGCTCCAGCCGCCCAAAGCAACGCCTGTCGTGCCGCCTGCTCTTGCCTCCCGTGGCCGGCTGTGCTACCGCGGAGGCCTCACCGCCCCCATACTACTCCCACCATTGGCCAGGCCATCCCTCCACTCACCCACACCCCCTGTTATTCTGCGGCGACGGCAGCCTCACACATGACCCGAACCCGGTGAACGCTCGTACTCCTCTCCGCGTGGGCATCCACTGTCGCGTCTTGCCCGGCTCCGTGTTGTCCCCTTCCTAGGCCTCGCCGTCGTCCACCGCCGTGGTGCTCTCGGCGCGGCGCGGTCAATGTGGTCAACGACCAACTTCCATCGGAAAAATCTTTGACGTGGAGAGGTGGCAGTGGGTCCACGGCAGCCGCAAGGAAGTGCCTCCTTATTACGCGGAAAATAATTATTCCTCCACGGCAATGAGGGACCCACCGGACGGGCCACCAGTATTTTGCTAAAAAAATCGCTTCCCCGACGATTGCTGGGACCCACCGGATGGGCCACCGTATTTCGCGAAAAAACGTTCCCCCCGCTGTCAGCTCGGACCCACTGGAAGTGCCTCCTTATTACGCATAAAAAATGAATACTCCCCCGGCTAGCTGGGACCCACCTTGGTGGGAGGCTGACTTGTGGGCCTACTAAGTTGACGGGGACGAAGGGCTTTGTCAACTTAGTCAATATGAACGATTCTAGCTCCAGTGACCGTACGATGTCCATCCAACGGCCGTAGTGCTTCTTCAACCTCTGGTCTTCTTGCTCCAGCCGCCCAAATCAGCGCCAGTCGTGCCGCATGCTCCTGCCTCCCGTGGCCGGCTGTGGTGCCGCAGATGGAGCGCCTCTAGCCCTCGCGAGTGGGGCGCTGCGGGGGTCCGCCCCACAGCTACGTTCGCATGCCTTATGGCTTGCCGAGCGTGGCTGCTACGTACCAGCGCCTCGTGAGGGGCATCATGGAGGCTCACGAAGACAGGCGTTCCGCAGCCCTGGCGGAGATGGAGGCGACTCGTGAAGAGCCACCAGAGCCTCCGGAGCCTCCCGAGGCCCCTGGGCCTGGGGGCTCGTGAGGATCGGCTTCCGCGGCCCACCGAGTCTGCTGCACCAAGACCCCTTCGTCCTCGACATCTTCATGTGACATCTTTCAAGTTTCATTTCCAGCTGGGAGCGCCCCTCCTAGGGCTGCATCATTCCCAGGCCGCGTGGGTCTATCCCTGCGGCATGTATCCCTTTTATTTCGTGTTGTTAGATTGCTTTGTTGGGAGCGCCCCTCGGGCTGCATCATCCCCAAGTCGCTCGGGCCAGGCCCAGCGGCATGTATCTCCCTTGCGTTTATTTCCGGCTATGCATTCGCCCATCATGCTTGATTACTTGATGCCTGTCCACGGCACCTCTTCTTCTCCATGTCGACCACTTGCACGTTAAAGGGGGGCACCTGAGCATCGCGACTCAGGCTCCTACTGGCTCTCCATCCCTCACCCTCTGGCCTTGTCCACGGCATCCCGATCTGGCATACCAGCGACGACTGACACTAGCTCGAGGGCGGGGACCCGAGGACGTAGAGTGCCGGCATCTAACCAAATTTGCAGGAACACATCACAAGATAAGGCCCAGTGCCAGGCGCAACCCGCCTAGAGGGAGGGCCCCGTGAGTCCCGCGCTGGCTCACGGGTGCCCGTGACACCTCACCTAGCCCTATCGTGCGGCCCGCGTGTCGAGGCGGGCTGTAGCCTGCGCCAGGGGCTCCTCCCGGAGGGGAGCCCCCTCCCACGCACCAGTGGAAGCACCATGCACCGCGCTGGCTGACGACACTGCCGAGGAGCAGCTATGCCCGTACACATACGGAAGCGCTATGCTCCGCGCTGGTGATAAACAACTGAGGGTGGCCCCCGGGCCGCATCAACCTCAGGGAGCCCAGAGCTCAGTGTCTAGCCTCATCGCAACGCCTCCCCTCGGGAGCGCCGCGCCGGCGAGGCTAGGCAAACGGGGCTGCGCCTGAGTCACGCCAGACGTCGCCACCCAGCCCGAGCCCCTCGGGCCTGGTTCGTCGCGCGTCTCTCCCCGAGCGGAGCCAAGGTATGAAGGCCGTTTGAGCGTCAAGGGGGACCCCTGAGCATCGCGACTCAGGGGCCTAACTGGTCCCGTAGCCCCTCACTCCTTAGTTCCAAAAGGCTAATGCTGGGTGAGGTACGCGCGGGGCCGGGCTCTGACGTCGAACGGTAGTCCGACTTGCATCTCACCTCATCACTCGCTGTTTGCGCGTCAAGGGGGACTCCTGAGCATCGCGACTCAGGAGCCTAACTGGCTCCGTAGCCCCTCACTCCTTTGGTCCCGTCCTGGTTTCCGGTCGGGGCTAATGTTGGGTGAGGTACGCGCGGAGTCGGGCTCTGCAGACGTAGAACGGCAGATCCACCTACATCACACCTCCCTACTTGTTGTTCGTGCGCCAAGGGGGACTCCTGAGCATCGCGACTCAGGAGCCTAACTTGTCACGTAGCCCCTCACTCCTTTGGTCCCGTCCTCGTTTCCGGTCGGGGCTAATGCTGGGTGAGGTACGCGCGGGGCCGGGCTCTGCCGGCGTAGAACACAAGCAAGTAGGGAGGAAAAGCATAAAATTCAAGGAATTTAAAAGCAAATATTACAGTCCATACTGTCGTCTCAATACCAAACGCGAGTTTAAACGCCTCCCCGAGGCATGATACATGTGCAGGAATTAAAAGCAGGACAGGAGCAGTAGTGGAGTCACTTGTCGGCGGTGGAGCAGCGCGGAGTGGCTTCGCCTCATGGAGCAACAGGGCTGGCAGCGCCTTGCTTCGGCTTGGTGCTGAAGGCCCGGAACTTCCCAGCCCGGCGCCTCCAGGTGCGCCCCTACGGACCTCGGCGTGGCGGCGGCACCTCGCCGCTTCTGGCTCCAGCAATTTGTCGAGGTCGGCGCTGGGGTCGCGAAGGTAGATGTGGGTGAAGACCCCTGTCAGCGCTGCAGAAGACAGGACATGCGCCTCGGCCTCAGTCGTGGGGCCAATGCCAAGGGCGACATCCTCAAGGGCACGAACCAGGAAGGGAAGCAGCTTGGCGGGGCCGTCCTCGGCGCCGGCCAGCGGGCTCTCCAGGCCGCTCTCGTAAAGCATCTTCAGCGAAGCACGAGCCTTCTTCTCCATGTCCGCGAAGGCCACGCGATCCTCGGCAAGAACCCGGGCTTTGCCGTCCAGCTCAACCTTCGTTGCCTCCAGCTCCTTCTCCAGCGTGCCTAGACGGTCGCGGCGCTTCTTGAGCTTGGCCTCCCGGCCCTCGATGGCCACCTAGCGAGCCTTCATGCCTTCTTCTTGCTCCTGGTGAAGACGAACCTCTTTCACGAGCTGGTCCCGCAGGCCCTGCAGCTCGTCCTCCAGCGCCTTGCAACGACCGCGGACTTCAACCACCTCCCCCAGGGCCGCGTCACGAGCAGCCTTCATCTCAAGGACGGCCTGCCTCTCCTCGTCGCAGGCCGTCGAGGCCTGAACCAGTGCCGCCCGGATTGAAGCGTCGGAGCGAATCCATCCTGAAGCCAGCTCCAAGTGCCCGGCCACCAGGCGAGGGTCGGCGCCAAGAAAATCCTGCCGCAGCCGGTCCAGCCCAGCAACAGCACGCTCCAAGACGGCAGGAGGAGTTGGAGAAACAACAGTCGAAGGAGCAGGAGGAGAAGGTGGCGACGGCAAGACCACAGCGTCCTGAGGTGGAGCCTGCTGCGCCCCAACGGCTGTGGTGGCGGTAGTAGGCAGAGGCACCACAGGAGTCACTTGGGCCATGGGGGCTGAGCTCGCCCCAGCCAGCTCGGCCAGGCCACGCGAGGACGACCGGGCAGGAGAAGCCCGTGCGTCGCGGCCATCTCCTTCCGCATGCGGAGGCGCTGCCGCGGATGGAGCCTCAGGAGCCCCCTTCGGCTTCTTCGCCGCGGGCGCCAGCCTATTGAAGAGATGCAAACATCAAGCCTCAGCTGCAGGACAAAGGAATAAAGACAAGGATCAAGCACTTACGGGTCGTCGCCGGCGAGCTCGGGCAGCCTCCGGCCAAACTTGAAGCCTGACAGCCGGCTGGAAGGGTCAACCTCGGAAGCAGAAGGTGCGTCTGCAGACCGCCTCAGGGCAGGGGCAGACCCGCGGGAGATCAGCCCGGTCTTGTCCTTCTTCGGGATCAGGGGCAAGCTCCCTCCGACCTACTCGTCTCCATCCTCCTCATCATCGCTCGAAGAAAGGTGGAGAGTGCGGGGCCTGCGCCGGGGGAGGGGATCCCTCGACTCCCCGTCGGTCGCCTCAGAGTCAGGTCCCTTCTCCCGCTCCTCGTCGTCCTCCTTTCTGCCGGAGTCGCCGGAGGACACGTCCACCAGTCCCTCGGGAGCCGCCACGGGCACGGGCCCGTCCCCGTTGAAGACGGGCATGGACTCCACCACTTGCTTCCAGTCGTCGCGGAGGAATAAGGGCGTAGGCGCGCCCTCCAACCTTGCCACCTCGCCCCCGACCAGAGATTGGAGGACCGCGGCCAAATCTTCGTCGCCCAAGGCCGCGGGGCTCGGATGAGGCCTCCACATAGGAGGTGAGTACTGCCGAAGTGGAGCCAGTTGGTGCTCCAGGAACTCCCTCAGCAGCGACGCGCCGGTCAGCTTCGCCGCTGCCATGCCGACCGGCCTCAGGTCCGCGTCCATCTTCTCCAACACCGGCTTCGCGCGGGGTCCGTGAGCTCCGCTTGGCACCAGTCGTTGGAGCTCACGGGCTGCTCCGCGGGCAAGATCAGCCGAGGGTGGATGCGCCCGGCATCTACCAAGACCCACTTGCTCCTGAAGCCCTCAATCCTCTTCCCGGGCTTCGAAATGGCAATGGTGCCACCATACGCGACGAAGCTTGCGCACGCGGAAGGAGAACCGCGAGAGACCCGAAGGGAGAAGTAATGGCGCAGCAAGGCCACTGAGGGCTGCACCCCAACGTGAGCCTCGCAATAATACGCGAAGATCGCCAGAAGAAGGATGGAGTTGGGGTGGAGATGCAGAGCGTGCAAGTTGTAATGGCGGAGGATAGAGAAGAAGAACTCGGAGAAGGGAGGCACCAGACTCGCAGCAATGAAACTTACAAAGAGAGGATAAAAGGTGCTCCCTCGGCCCTCAGGGGTGGCGGAGCCGGCCTTGAACACCTGCGCCCCGTCGATGCCCTGCGCCGCCGCCATCCGGCGCAGCCGGGCAAAGCCCGCCTCCGACACGTTTGGCAAGTCCAGAGCAGACGAGTACCAAGCTTCGGCCGGAGACTGACGAGGCGCCATGGCTTCCTAGGTCACACGGACGGAGTAGATCTGGAAACTTGGAGGAAGAAAGGGGAGGCGCAAGAAAGGGGATCTGAGCAGCAACCGGAGAAAGCAAAAGACAAAGCCTAAGCATATGCCGCTCCTTTATCAACCTGCGCGGTTGCTGAAGCACTCGCGTCCAATCAACCGCCACGCGGCGCCCAAGGCCGCAGGCTGTTAGGGCCCGCGGCGCTTCGCCCTTGCCCTTTCGCCTCTCAGCACGGCCAAGTCCGGGCGCGCCTTGGGCCCGGGGGCTACTGTCGGCGTTCTGGGAACGGGGGTCCCCAGACTTGCCTGCCTGCGGCGTGGCTCAAAGGGGGCCTAGCACGGCCCATCTTCATCAACACAAGACCCAAGACCCTCGCGAGGGGCCAAGCCTCGCGGGGCGGATGACGCGGAGCTTCGTCGGGCGTGGCCTCATCGAGCTGGCTCACGAGGAGGCGGAGAGATCAAGGCGGGGTACCTCACGAGGTGCCCATGACGCCAAGCCATGACGACCAAGGGTGCGGCGGGCGCCCGGCCAGCATGGCGTCCTCCTTTCCTCTTTGGTGCAAAGGGGGCAAGCACAGGCGAGAGGATCAAGCAAAGGCATCCATTTCGGTGCAACGAGACCAAGACCAGTCCAACGGTGGGAAGGAGGTCATCGTGGAGCCCAGGACGGCGTCACCACAGAGCCTTTGGCACGCAAGGACCAACTTTAGTCAGGATAAGTGTACCAGATGTTCCCCTTCAAAATGGCCAATTGTTGGCGCCCTTCCCGCTTAATATTTGGGAAGAGGCCCAGGGCCTTTGCCTATAAATAGGACTAGCCACCCACAGGGTAGATGCATCGAGCATCTAGATCAAGAAGAGGTCCAGAACCTGGGCAAGTAGAGAATCAGAGAGAGAGGGAAGGGCGGCTGAACTCCTCCTAGCAGTTCATCGTCCCAGCCAAGAGCAGACCCTCGCGAGGCTGTTCTTCCTTGTATTGTTCATCATCATCAGCCCAAGAGGCAATCCACCCACCACAAACTAGAGTAGGGTATTACACCACAATGGTGGCCCGAACTAGTATAAACCTTGCGTCTCTTGTGCTGTTCTTTCAGTAGTTTAGATCTTTGAGAGACGGAGAGGTAGAGGGCGTAATCTCCGTGCGCACCCCAGAGTTCGAACCTCAAGGGTCTGCTGGAACCCGAAATCCGACATGTACTATTAATCTTGTCAATATTCAAATGCGGTTTTGTAAAACGCATTAGAGCATGGTTAATAATATAGCCAGTCGATGGCTATAAGGAACCGCCATGTCATCTATAGCCATCATCTATTATATGCACTCATAGAGTAGTGTGGGCTATAAGGTTGGCTATTTCCCGCAAAAAAAATTATAAGGTTGGCTATTGTATTAGTACTTTTTTTCCATCTCCTCTCCATCTCTTTCTTCATATTTATTGTATTTAACTAGGAATGCGTATATAGCTAGGCTCTTGCATGAGAGTTTACTCCCCTTACTTTTTCACATCTCTCTCATCCACATAGGCCCTATATAAATGGAAGGAGGGAGTACTACTATGAGCACTGCATACTCTAGTACAGATGTTGTCAGTACTCCACTAGTACTATTGGACAGGAAGCTTAAAAAAGTTACAATTGGACTGGCTATACGTGGCGAAATCCTAGTAGGAAGAGCATGCGCGAGAACAAGCACATTCACGTGGTTGAAAACAAATTGGAAACCATCTCGAGTACAAAACTAGGAGTACGTACGAATCTAACAATATTGATTGGGCGTTGTGGAATGTTGATACTTTTTTATCAAAGTAGAGATACTTTGACTGCACATAAAAGTTATATGTAAACTGGAAAGGATAGGAGGGACTATATTGTACGTTCAAAAACGAAACGAACATTGAATACCCTTTATATATGATTTGCGGATGCTATGTTCACCGGTTCAAAATTTTGAATCCGCCTTAGGTATCACATATGCCCCCACTCGTTCTCTCTCGATTTCATCTCAAGGTCCGGAGATCAATTGAAAGAGGACTAGGGTGGGTACAATACGTTCGTTTCGCTTATGAACATACAATATACTCCCTCTGATCCCCACAGACCCCCCCCCCCGGCGGGTCATTTCTATCATAGAAACAGACCAAACATTTATCTCCTTCCACGACACACAATTGATCTCTGAACATCAATCGATCTCGTCAACATGTGTCGGGGCATGAACTGAATGGGATGTCAAAACTAAGACGCGAAGCAACACGTAGTGGAGGCAAAGTGAAACTTTACACGAACCGTTTGTTTGTATGCATGTCGGGCAAATTACAAAACATTGGAAATACAAGTATGGTCTAGGCCCACATGCGAAAGATACTCGGCAGAATGTTCAAATGAGGCATGCGGGAGGATGGACTCGACCGGAGGGCGACATGATCGATGGAGAAGAGGGTTGGAGAGGAATGGGAAATAAGCAAACGCCACATGATTATACTTGAACGACTCAAATAAACAATAAGTTGTCTCACTTGGCCTACATAGTGAAAGGCCTAATGCGCAACGCGGAGCACTGACGCTCGAATATGGCCGGGAAAACAGGGAAACCGACATGTGGGGCACACCTGTCTAGACAACGTAGCGCAGACTAGTCCAATGGAGGAGCTGGCCCACGACCTCCTCGCCACTGGCAACCGTTCATGTGGGTCGTGGGGGCCAACAACTTGGTGCAGCTCCAGCACCGCCTCTGGACACGGCGACCGCAGTGAGCGACACTCTCATCTCGCTAGACACGATCAGTTTCAGTGTACCGCGGGTGGCGTTGGTGTTGTGGCACGACCAACAGTATGTTTGGTTTGTGCCCAAGGTTGCCCCATCAAAGCATTTGGTAGCCAAAATTTTGGTTGAGGTTTTGGTTGCCCATGATTTGGCCGACATTGGCAAGAAAAATGAAGTTGGCTAGAGTTCATTGGCTTGCCAAAAAAATGGCAACCATCCAAACAAAGACCAATCTTTGGGTCATGACCAAAATTTTGGTAAGGTGCACTTTGGCCACAATCCAAACAGACCCCAACACCCGGCTCGTCGAGGATGCACGGGGCACCGGGACGCGTCCGTGGAGTGGTGTAGAGCGGCCAACTGCATCCTCAGGACCTGAGACCATGTCGGGTCATCTTGCTTTTTCAATGACATGTGTCGATTGCATGTGAGCAAAGGGCATCTCCAACGTTGCCACGACCGCAGCTGACTACCCTGGCACCCCAAAAACCCTCGTCCCTCGCGCCGTCGCGCGGTGCGTTCCAAGCCGGCGCCAGCTGCCCGCATTCATGTCGTCTGTCCGTATATCGTTGTTAAGAGGCTCGGTGCCCGAGGAACCAACTCCGGCGACTTAATGACGCACTAGGATGCTTGGCCTCACCGGAAAGCGCTACTTAAAGCGGCAACGCCCATCTAACCTCCACACCATAGTGCATCGTCCTCCTACCTGGCACCACATCCGCCATGACCGCAAGCGCGAACGCTCTGCGGGAGAGCTTGTCTTCTGGGATGAAGCTCGAGGTCACCGCCCTCGCTCAAGTCGCCTCTCGCGACGCAATAACGGCGTAGCTGGACGCAGACGCGACCGCACAAGTGGTGGCCACGCTGGCGGCCGACAACGGGAGCACCGTCAGCCACAGGTCCTACTTGCCACCGTCCAACGTCCGGCACCGCAGAGGTCGGGGACTCCTCCGAGGATGAGTAGGGCATGGGAGGAGGCAGGGCATGGTGTGCCAACTGGCCGATCTGTATCCCGTGTTCTACTCTTCCTCCCCAGAGACCGCACCTTCACTTCACGGTTCTTGAACCCCGCCCCCGTACATAGAGATCGCAGATGGAGGACATCGGTCGCCGAATACGTTTAGGGTCGGGTTTCTTTTATTTTTCTGTCCTATAAAAGTTCGAAATGTAATGAAAATCTGCTGTGTTTGCATTAATCTCGGCCGGTGTATATGAACTTTCACAATAATATAGTATATTGTAGGAGTACTAGCAAGATGCCGTATGCGTGTACGAAAGATCAAGATCTTGTGGGAGAATAGGATGAACGAGGGAAGGCCTTATCTACAAATGTGGAGAGGAGTGCGGGTAAATTGTCATAGTTTCCTTCCTATCCGTTAGATATAGATCGGACGGCCTATATTGCAGGATGACAGGCACACCATCATCACCAACTCTGATTTTTATTGAACCGAGACAAAGCTAACATGCAAAGTAAAATAAACACATAGGGTCTATACATACACAATTTATCTTAGGCACTCCAATAGTACGTCCACTACACATTCACACATTTCACATCTTTCTATATCTACGGGAACCTACGAAAGGGTTAACGTAAATTGCCTCTCTCTCTCCTCCCCTGATTTTCATGGTGGTGGGCCCCACCCTCCGCCCAATCTACAATCAACAGCTCACATGTTTCATATTACGTTAATTACGTAACTGGGATTACGTAGGTGTAGCATTACTCGTCCTAAAAAAACCAACTAAGCCAACCTCCCAGCATATCGCGCGGGAAAAGACCCGGCCGCGCCGTTTTAGTCGGGATTACCGGAGTACTAGTAGTAGTATCGATGGATCGCGCGAAGCAACAAGGTTTTGTTTTTTGAGGGGGTGAAGCACCTAGTTTAAAAGGAAAAAGGCGATACACTCACATCACCCCTGTCGCGGTCGCATTGCACCCCACACACGTTCGGTCCTGCACATGGCTCACGCAAATTGAACGCGCTTCGGCTTGCCTCTTCACTGACACGTGGGACTGCACTTGGGGAAACCGACCAAGCGCCAAACTCCCCCCGCCCACCACACGAAAATCCTCCCCCACCCAAAAATGCCCCCCAAATCCTAGATTCAACCGCCCTTCGGCCAACTAGCCAATAATATTCCCCAAACCCCCCTCCCCCCCCCCGTCCCCCTCCACTCCATTCGCTCCGCCAAAGCCACCCTACCCGCCGCGCCGATACGTCGGTGCCGCGGTTCGTCGAGGGGACGCACGGCGATCCTCTCGCTCCCACAGTACGCTCTCGTAGACTGTCGTCCTCTAGCCGCGCCGCCACCGCTGGCGACGTTCTTGTGGAGGCGCACGGCGGTCAGCGCTGCCACCGCTGGCGACGTTCGTGTGGAGACGCGCGGCGATCAGCTTCTCCCACGGTACGCGCATTCTAGACTGAGGCCCCGTGCATGTCAGTGTAGCGCTGGATGTCAACCGATAGACGTTGTTAATCTCACTGTTTGCCGAAGTAGTTTACAGTCAATATGCTCTTCTTAAGAAGCTTCCTTGCCCTATTCTGCAGTCAATCTGCTTCGCTGAGATGGCATGCCAAGGCCGATTAGTTGCTAAAATATCCTGCCATATATTTATTGTGACGTAGATTGCCATGGTCTAGTAGCCAATCTGTTAGGTGAAATAGCTCTACACCATTTTATACTCGATCTTTGTTGCTGCGATGGCCTTCGATAGTTCGATGGATGAGTGCTCGGCCTCATTGACTGCTGAAACAGTCTGCCGTAATTTAGCACTCAAATCTGTTTGCTGAATTAGCTTTACATATATTTCATTACTTAGATCTGCTCGTCCAAATATCTTGCCATAGCTTTAGACATTGACCTAGGTATTTTTTTCTGGACTTCATAAAAATGCATATATGTTTTTCCTATAATATCTAGTAGAAGAACTAATTTGTATGTATAACAGATGGACAGGACTTGGATAACTTCTACTCGAAGATTCTCCGCTGCATATGTCGAGGGGGTTGAAAACTTCATGAACTTTATCAGAGCTGAGTACGGTGTGTCGGCGTTCTAGGAACGGGGGTCCCCAGACTTGCCTGCCTGCGGCGTGGCTCAAAGGGGGCCCAGCGCGGCCCATCTTCATCGACACAGACCCAAGACCCTCGCGAGGGGCCAAGCCTCGCGGGGCGGACGACACGGAGCTTCCTCAGGCGCGGCCTCATCAGGCTGGCTCACGAGGAGGCGGAGAGATCAAGGCGGGGTACCTCACGAGGTGCCCATGACGCAAGCCATGACGACCAAGGGCGCCAGGCGGGCGCCAACTCGCACAGTGTCCTCCCTTTCCTCTTTGGTGCAAAGGGAGCAAGCGCACGCGGGAGGATCAAGCAAAGGCAACCATTTCGGTGCAACGAGACCAAGACCAGTCCAAATGCAGGGAAGAAGTCATTGTGGAGCCCAAGCTGGCATCACCACCAGAGCCTTTGGCAGGCGAGGACCAACTTTAGTCAGGATAAGTGTACCAGATGTTCCCCTTCAAAACGGCCAATTGTTGGCGCCCTTCCCGCTCAATATTTGGGAAGAGGCCCAGGGCCTTTGCCTATAAATAGGACTAGCCACCCCCAGGGTAGAGGCATCGAGGAATCGACCAGAACCCAGAGATCGGATCAAGTAGCATTACACAGAGAGAGAGAGAGAAGGGCGGCTGAACTCCTCCTAGCAGTTCATCGCCCCAGCCAAGAACAGACCCTCGCGAGGTTGTTCTTCCTTGTATTGTTCACCATCATCAGCCCAAGAGGCAATCCACCACACCACACACTGGAGTAGGGTATTACACCACATCGGTGGCCTGAACCAGTATAAACCTTGTGTATCTTGTGCTGTTCTTTCGATAGCTTAGATCTTTGCGAGGCGGAGAGGTAGAGGGTGTGATCTCCGCGCGCACCCCAGAGTTCGAACCTCAAGGGTCTGCCGGAACCCGAAATCCGACATTTGGCACGCCAGGTAGGGGTGCGCCGGAATTCGCCTTACACCGCTCTGTCCTCCTCCGACCATCGCGTCCATGTCCGACGACGCCGGGCCCGCTGAAGCGCCGGGCCGCCTCGCTTCCAGCCGCCCAGACGGCCCCGTCGGGCGTCCTCGCCGTTACCCGTCACCCGCCGTCAACGCCACCACTGCCCGGGCGGGAACGAGCAGCAAGCGTCGTCTCAAAGATCCGTCTGCGGCGGCAAGACGGCCGCACCGCTACTCCCTCGCTCACCCGGCTGGTTCTTCGTCCGCGCGTTCCGTGCACCCTTGAGGCCCGAGCTGCGCCATCGCGGCAAACGAGCTCCTGCGCTACCGTCCGTCGGCCGACGACGTCTCACGAAGAGTGGCTCGACCGCTGCCGCCGAGCTCGTCCGCGCCAGCAGGGGTTCTCCCGCGCCCGTCCGTTCATTGCGCCGCACCCGCCCAGCAGCTGGCAACAAGCCGGGCGCCCACCGCCTCCTCATCAAGAAGACGCCATGGCTCCAAGGCGCGTGGCCCCTGGGCGGAACCCGCTCCGTCAAGTGCCGACGCGGCAAGAGCAGAGCTGCCAAGAAGTCCCTCGCCCGCAAGAAGCTGCCAGGGCGCTCCCTGCTCCAGCATGTCGCGACCATGCTCCTGCTCCCGCACGTCAAGACCCCACGCTGCTCCCAGCTGCAGCGCATGGGGACCCGCAAGACCAAGCTCTCCGTCACCCAAGGCCTCCCGTGGCCACGGCGGGCTTCCGTGCCTACACCACCGAACTGCCTAGCGTCGCGTGGCCCGGCAAGTTCAAGCCGGACCTGCCTCCTCGCTACGACGGCACGGCCGACCCCGCGGAGTTCCTCCAGCTCTATGAGCTGGGCATCGAAGCTGCCAACGGAGACGAGAAGGTCATGGCGAACTGGTTTCCCATGGCGCTCAAGGACGGGGCCCACACCTGGCTCCTGAATCTGGCTCCAGGCACGATCTCCTCCTGGGACCAGATGCGCACCCGCTTCATCGCCAACTTCCAAGGTACTCGCGACCGGCCACCCGCCGTGAGCGACATGCGCCGCATCAAGCAACAACCCGGGGAGACCCTGCATAAGTACATTCAGCGCTTCAATAGTGCGCGCCTCAAGATTCCCAAGGTGTCCGAGGAGGCCATCATCTCAGCCTTCTCCGACGGCGTGCGCGACGTCAAGATGAAGGAGGAGCTGGCGATGCATGAGGACATGTGCACTTCCTTGGAGCTGTTCAACTTGGCGACCAAGTGCGCCAGGGCTGAGGAAGGGCACTCTCCCTCCTCGAGCTGCCTGCCGCAGACCCAGAAGAGAAGAATTCCAAGGCCAAGGATGTGAAACGCAAGGGGGCTGCCATGCTCGCAGCAGAACCAGACACCAAGCGGGGCAGAGATCAGCCCGAATCCTCCGAAGGCAGTCGGTACTACGTGTACCACGACCTCCACACCCACAACACCAACGAATGCCAAGAGCTCCGAGCCGTGCGAGAAGGAAGGATCGGCCGTGGCCCCGACCGCGTTGATCGGGGCTACGTCCGAGGAGGAGGAAGAAACACAGGACGCTGGGAAGACCGCGGCCCGCGCCAAGGGTGGCGCGATCAACCTCGCGAGGATCGCTGGCGAGACCCACCTCGCGAGGGGGACTGGAGGGATCAGCCTCGCGAGGACCGCCCACAAGGCAACGCAGGCCTCCCTCCGCTGCCGCCTCAGCCAAGGAGAAACGAGGACCGCCATCAGGACGAAGGGGTTGGGGGCTTCCAGGAGCCACGCGCAATTGCCTGCATCCTGGGCGGAGCTCAAGCCCCAGCCTCTCAGCGCATCTTCAAGCAGTTCGCCCATGAGGTGAACGCAGTCCTCCCCAAGCTCGAAGCCACACGCCCTCTCAGGTGGTCATCATGCGCCATCACGTTCAGCTCAGCGGATCAGCTCAAGTGTGCAGCCACAGCCGGAGTCCTCCCAATGCTTTGTTCCCCAATCATCAGCAACGTGGTGGTCACCAGGACCCTCATCGATGGCGGGGCAGGGCTCAACGTCCTGTCCATGGAAACCTTCAACAATCTCCAAGTGCCTTACAACCAGCTTCAGCCAACCAAGCCTTTCTCCGGAGTTACTGACGGCTCCACGGTCCCGATCGGGCAGGTCCGCCTCCCTGTCACTTTCGGGGCACGCAACAACTACCGCACCGAACTCATCGACTTCGGCGTCGCTCACATTCGCCTGCCGTACAACGCCATCCTCGGCTACCCAGCGCTGGCCAAGTTCATGGTCGTGACTCACCACGGCTAAAACGTCCTCAAGATGCCAGGAAGTGGCGGAGTCATCACGGTGCCCTGCGAAGAGAAGGATGCGGTGTGTTCCCTGGAACGAGCCTTTCAGGCCGCGTCACTGGAAGACCCGGATCGCGGAAGAAGGAGGTTTCCCGAGACCACCCCCCAAGAAGAAGAAGACATCGCCAGGCTCAGACCCTCAGGAGGCAGGCCCCTCAGGACCCGCGCCTGCCCAGGGGGAACCTCCTTCCATCGCATAGGAAAGCGCGCCCGGCGCCCTCCTCAAGCAGGGCTTGGGGGCTCTCCCATGGAGGGCCACCGACCTGACTAAGGTCACGAGGGAGGCGCTTGGGCACCACGTGGAGGCGTGCTTCGAAGCACGTTCCCCTCAAGAAGGAGCAAGGCAAGGAGGGTCAGACCCTCAGGAGTTCGTCAACAAGGCCATTCAAGAATTACAGGAGACAAGAGTCATGAGAGGCAGCCCATCCAGGCGAGGATGGTGGGCTGCGCGTCTGCGTCGACGTACCAGGGCTCAACCGAGTCGCCTCGCTGGAGCGCCTCTGGCCCTCGCGAGTGGGGCGCTGCGAGGGTCCACCCCACAGCTACGTTCGCATGCCTTACGGCTTGCCGAACGCGGCTGCCACGTACCAGCGCCTCATGAGGGGCATCATGGAGGCTCAAGAGGCCAGGCGTTCCGCAGCCTTGGCGGAGATGGAGATGGTCCGCGAGGAGCCACCAGCGCCTCCGGAGCCTCCCGAGGCCCCTGGGCCTGGGGGCTCATGAGGATCGGCTTCGGCAGCCCACCGAGTCTGCTGCACGAACACTCCTTCGTCCTCGACATCATCAGGTGACATCTTTCAAGTTTCATTTCAAGCTGGGAGCGCCCCCCAGGGCTGCATTATTCCCAGGCTGCATGGGTCCGTCCCTGCGGCATGTATCCCCTTTATTTCATGTTGTTAGCTTACTCTGTTGGGGGCGCCCCTCGGGTTGCATCATCCCCAAGTCGCACGGACCTGGCCCGGTGATGACCGCTTTCCCAACATCTATTTGAATGAACTCACTCCTTCGCGGCTAACGTGTTTGATCTAGTTGCCCGCTCAACTGACGCCAACTGACGGAGCTGCTCGCAAAACGGCACGGCGCCTGCGCATGGGTCCGTCCCTGCAGCGCTGACAAACCTGAGTGGCTGAGCTCTGGCCGCGGCAGCCCCGCATGGCGCCACCTCGCCAAGCCTTCAGTGCCTCATCACCCCTCGGAAGCAACCAACGGCTGACTGTCAATTGTCATGGCAACCCCTTGTTCTCTCTATGATAAGTCTACAAGATCTCCTGAGGGAGCTGCGCCAGGCAATACCCTTGCGGCGTCCCATTCACTCTCGCCCGCGCGAACCACTTGCACATTAAAGGGGGGGTGCCTGAGCATCGCGACTCAGGGCTCCTACTGGCTCTCCAGCCCTCACCCTCTGGCCTTGACCACGGCATCGCGACCTGGCATACCAGCGACGGCTGAGACTCGCTCGAGGGCCGGGACCCGAGGATGTAGAGCAGAAAGGGGAGCAAAGGCGAGAGGGAAGGGACACGCGAGGACCTCGCCAAGAAACCTCACGCCTGCCGATGCACGGACCCGGCGACACACCGGAGGGCGGTCCCCGGTCCTCAAGATAAGTCATCATCCGGAAGCACCAGCTACCATGGCACCATCCCCGCACCTAATGCAATCCCGTGTCAGCGACGCCGCTCTCCTTTCTCACCGAATGATGGCTGCTTGAGCGCCAAAGGGGACCTCCTGAGCATCGCGACTCAGGGGCTCTTACCGGACCTCGGGTCGCTCACCTCCTGGCCTTGACCACGGCATCACGACCTGGCATACCAGCGACGGCTGATGCCGCCTTTGGGATCGGGACCCGGGCGCAGAGCACCAAGCCCTCGTGAGGTTCGAAAGGGAGAACTGAGCTGAGACGGAATGAGCAACTCACATAGTTTTACGACAAGGGTTATATTAACAAGCAAGATCACAGGCACCTTACAAGCCCCCATGGGGCGCATCCTTGATTCCTCGCAGGGAACGGATCCTAAAAGGATGCTAACTACGCGCGCCCCTGCGAAAGGCGCCATCATCAACAGTGGGCCGTCGAGCGCCGGCACCAACCCCATCCAGATCAGAGTCGGCAACGACCTGACGAGCCCGCCTTGCTCCAAGAGCGGCGCCGGTTCGTGGGCTCGTAGCTGTCGTCGCTCGTCTCTGGAGTCACGAAGAGTTCGCCGGAGTCGCTGGATCCTCCAACGCCTCCGCCGCCTGAGGAGCCGCCAAGGGAGCAGTCGGCGAGCCTAGTCCTCGCTGTAGCAGGGTCCTGACCACCTCTCCCGGGGCAGCACTCCAGCCGACGCCCGTTCGCATCGAAGACCTTGAAGAACATCACTGAAGCACCGTCGTACTCCAAGTGGATCGTGAGGGCGCCTCTTGTCCTGCAAGCCCGAGCGGTCTCGCCCCAGCCTCGAGTCATGAAGACCTCGCCCGGGGCAACGACCGTGACCTCCGCCTCGGTCGCGAGGGTGCTGTAGCCGGCATGCTGTAGCCAAAGCTCCAGGAGTTCTCCCTGCGGGATGATGGAGGCGAAGAAGGGAGGAAGGCGAATCCAAGATTGAGGAGGCATGGCGGCGTGGAGCACGAACTCTTGCGAGGAGCCCTCGGTGTGCACCCCAGGGGGGACGACCAACACCTTCGTGACCCGTCGGCGCCGACGGCGGCGCCACCCGCGGCGATCGGCATCGACTCCTTCAGAGCCCTCGATGTGGGCGTACAAGGGGAGCGGGAACCCCGGCGGTGGACGCTCGCACCACGGCCTTGATACCACCTGACGGGCCTCCTCGTCCTGGCCGCGGAGGGCGAGCCGTTTCTTCGGTGGGAGCGGGTATGGTTCCTCTCAGGGAGCCTTCCCCTTCTCTGCCGCGGAAAACCGGCGGATCGGAGCCATCGTAGCAAGACGGAGCAAGGAACGGGAAGAAGGAGAAGCAAGGAGAGATGGACTAGAAGGGTGCGCACCGTCCCGTACTTATAGCCGGCGAAGGCCAACCGTCGACCTCCACGATCGCAGGTAATCATGACCAGTTTTGCATGCAGGGACTTGTCCAATCCGTGCAGATGCCGAGGCGTCTGGGGAAGTGGAGACGCCCACGTCCAATCAACCGCCACGCGGCGCCCAAGGCCGCAGGCTGTTAGGGCCCGCGGCGCTTCGCCCTTGTCCTTTTGCCTCTCTGCACGACCAAGTTTGGGCGCGCCTTGGGCCTGGGCTCTTGTCGGCGTTGCAGGAACGGGGTCCCCAGACTTGCACGCCTACGGCCTGCGGCGTGGCTCAAAGGGGGCCCAAAGACGGCCCATCTTCATCGACACAGACCCAAGACCCTCGCGAGGCCAAGCCTCATGAGGGGCGACACGGAGCTTCCTCAGGCGCGGCCTCATCAGGCTGGCTCACGAGGAGGCGAAGAGATCAAGGCGGGGTACCTCACGAGGTGCCCATGACGCAAGCCATGATGACCAAGGGCGCCAGGCGGGCGCCAACTCGCGCAGTGTCCTCCCTTTCCTCTTTGGTGCAAAGGGAGCAAGCGCAGGCGGGAGGATCAAGCAAAGGCACCCATTTTGGTGCAACGAGACAAAGACCAGTCCAAAGGCAGGGAAGAAGTCATTGTGGAGCCCAAGCTGGCGTCAGCACCAGAGCCTTTGGCAGGCGAGGACCAACTTTAGTCAGGATAAGTGTACCAGATGTTCCCCTTCAAAACGGCCAATTGTTGGCGCCCTTCCCGCTCAATATTTGGGAAGAGGCCCAGGGCCTTTGCCTATAAATAGGACTAGCCACCCCCAGGGTAGAGGCATCGAGGAATCGACCAGAACCCAGAGATCGGATCAAGTAGCATTACACAGAGAGAGAGAAGGGCGGCTGAACTCCTCCTAGCAGTTCATCGCCCCAGCCAAGAACAGACCCTCGCGAGGTTGTTCTTCCTTGTATTATTCACCATCATCAGCCCAAGAGGCAATCCACCACACCACACACTAGAGTAGGGTATTACACCACATCGATGGCCCGAACCAGTATAAACCTTGTGTCTCTTGTGTTGTTCTTTCGATAGCTTAGATCTTTGCGAGGCGGAGAGGTAGAGGGCGTGATCTCCGCGCGCACCCCAGAGTTTGAACCTCAAGGGTCTGCCGGAACCCGAAATCTGACACGGTGGTCCAAAATCAGATGTGCTCTGCCCGTGTAGCAGTTGTATGAATTCTGTTACAAGACCCCAGTCAATTGTGCAAAATCATCTACACTTGTATGGGATGTCGGTCACATATACTAGGTGGGTTCATCATGGTGAAGCTGTGAACGTCAATGTTATTGACTACGTGGAAGCAGAAGATCACCATCTTGATCTGCCTGATGCTCAGGTGGAAGAGGAGGACGAGGAGGTGGTGGCGGAGCCAGTGAGTTTGACCAACATTGAAACAATGCTACGAAATGCTCGTGCATTCTGTGAACTTTCACCTGCAGAAGAAAAATGGTGGGCCCGCATCTTGGAACAATGCAACGTGGCTGTCACCCCAGGAAATAAGCTGCCAGTATTCTCAGCTATGGTCACCTTTCTTCATGTGAAGACATCTGAGTGGATGACCAGCAAATCATTCGATGCGATGTTGGCTGCTTTCCGCAAAACTTTCCCAGATGCGTCTGAGCTGCCACACACCTACAGTAAAATGAAGAATTTCCTTCGTGTAGTTGGAATTGGATATGATATGATCCATGTTTGTAAGAATAATTATGTCTGTTCCGGATGGATTATGCCAACTTAAGTGAATGCCCGAAATGCAAATCATCAAGATGGAAAGATGGTGATTTGTGAAGAGGATTCCTCATAATGTTCTGAGACATTTTCCAATTACACCAAGATTGCAGAGGTTGTTTCATGATGCTGAAACAAGAGAGGATGTACTGTGGCACTCTAGGAACCAGGAGTACAGAGATCAGAATGTAATGAGCCATCCATCACATGGTAGTGAGTGGAAAAGCTTCAATCGTAAACACGAAAAGTTTGTCTTGACCCAAGAAACATTAGACTTGGCTTAGCTTCGGATGGATTTAACCCATTTGGCCACTAGAGCGCCACATATAGCATGTGGCGGTGCTTGTTATCCCTTACAACATGCCTCAAAATGTCTGCACCAAAGAATCAAACTACATGATGGCCTTGCTCATCCCAGGTCCAAAAAGTCCTGGAAAGGATTTTGATTTGTTCATGGAGCCTCCTGTGGAGGAACTTCAACTGCTATGGAGGGGTGTTCTCACTCGAGACCTATATAGCAGCCCACCAGCTGATTTCTTTCTGCGTGCTATTATAATTTGGTGCATCCATGACTATCCGGCTTTGGGCACTATGTCAGGGCGAACGACACATGGTTACAATGCATGTGTTCGCTGTGATAGGAATCCGCTATCATACGCAATACTTAGCAAGATCTGTTACATTGGACACTGCCGTTTCCTTGCCAAGGACAAGCCGCATCCTAGAAAATACCGAAGACATGTGTTCAATGCAAAGCATGAAAACCGTGATGCGCCAAAGAGGCTCACCGTCGATGAGTTGCAAGTGGAATTAGAGAAGGTCGGGCATATTACACCAGGAAACCATCCTGGTAGTGGTAGCGGGAAAAGGAAGCATGGCAGGGCAGAAGAGAGATTATTGTTTACCCGCAGGTCCACTTTGTGGGACTTGGAGTATTGGAAATATTTGGATCTGCGGCATAATCCTGATGTGATGCACATCGAGAAAAATATATGTGACAGCATTATCAGCACACTTCTTAATACTGAAGGCAAGATGAAAGATACCTTAAAATCAAGGATTGATTTGACACGCCTGGGTATCAGACAGGATTTGCAGGTGCAAGATGAAGGTAAACCACGGGATATGGCACCAGCTGTGTACGTCTTGGACAAGGTAAAAAGAAAAGAATTCAACGAGGTCCTGTCACGTGTGAGATTCCCACATGGATTTGCTTCCAACCCGGAAAGGAGAGTCGGTGCAGATGGAAACAAGGTACAAGGGTTGAAAACTCATGACTGCCACGTCCTACTTCAAAGGGTTTTACCTGTTATCCTTAGAGGATTGGGCCGCCCTGACTTATACAGAGCAGTTGCAGAGTTGGGACAATTTTTCAGGGAACTCTGTAGTAGAAATATCAGGATAGATGCTTTCGAGCGTCTTAGAAACAAGATACCAACTATCCTATGCGACCTTGAGTAGATATATCCTCCAGCCTTCTTTGATGTGATGGTGCATTTGGCTGTTCATCTACCTGATGAGGCACTACTTAGCGTCCAGTGCAGTATGGCTGGATGTGCCCTATTGAAAGGCGGCTAGGCACTTTCAAGGGCTATGTTAGGAACAGAGCTAGACCCGAGGGTTCCATTGCAGAGGCCTACATTGCTACAGAAGCGTTGACATTCTGCTCAAAATACATTAAAACAACTGATCAGCTTAGCAAAGAGGTGGATGAAGACAATCCCGGGCTCAATGTTTTCGATTATTCTATTCGAGTTATAGGGAAGAGTCGACAAGAGGACAAACCTAAATATTTGGACAAAATGGTTTGGTATGTGTTGAATAACTGTCCTGAGATACTACCTTATATCAAGTGTTAAGTATTGCAGCTTATCCATCGTAATCTACTAAACCTGCAGCACATTCTTATATATTTAGATGTTTGACGCGGTCACTATGTTGTGCAGCATCTACAAAAAGGAGTTACTGCCGATCCAAGAAACATTGACAAATTGGTTATGGCAGGATTTGCCAAATGGTTCAAGAGCCATGTAAGCTTTTGAATTGCCTTTGTCGGGCTTTTTTAATATATTGAGTACATAAGATGATCAGCTTGTCTATTTTCTAACCATAGGTTAAGAAGATGCGGGAGGATCGGCAGGCAGTTGATGATGCCCTTTACTCACTAGCAGTGGGTCCTGATACTCGGGTAAAAAATTATGAATCTTGCGTTGTTGGAGATGTGCGCTACAACACTCTTGCACGAGACGAAGGCAGGAAGACACAAAATAGTGCCATCATGAGCACGGATACGTATGACAAAGAGACAAATAAAATGTATGCTAACATAACATACATTGTTCGATTCTTGATATATCTCCAGCCGAGGATCATCGGTGTGTGGTTCTGTTGTGCTGTCGTTGGTATAACCTGTTTTCCAGGATCGCAAAACCCAGAGCTGATGATTATTTCAAATCCATCAATGTCAAGGCGGTGTACCAGACCAACGAGCCTTTTATTTTGGCAAATCAAGCAACACTTTTTCTTGGAAGACACATTTACACGTAGCGATGACTGGAGAGTATTGCAAAGGTTTGAGCAGAGGAATTCGTTTAATGAAGTTGCACAACAAGATGATGCTTACACTGCTCCTGATGTACAAGATAACACAGATGTTCCTAATATCTTTGAGAACCATCGCGTCAATGACGCCGGCGAAAAGATTGTCTGTCGTGTTGTGGACATACAAGAGTTGATCAAGAAGAAGCCAACGTTCGAGGACGTTGAGGACGAAGAAGAAGATGACACCGTGGGGAATTACGATTCAGACTGATACACATGGCGAAGATGTTGACGCTGTTGCTGCGGATGATGATTACATTGCTTTTGTCGTATTTGCTCGCCGAAGACGTTTTTATCTACTATGTGAAATTGTGTTTGCTATGACAAGCTGAAACACGATGAACATGTTGTTTAGTATTTTCCTGTGAGAACATCACTTGTTATGTATGTTGATTTGTGTTTGGTGATTGTATGACGACTAAAACATGATGACACTGTTGTTTAGTTGTACTCATATTTGGCTGTGAAACTTGAATTTGATTATATAGTTTGTTGTTGGACTTCAATTTTCTCGACGTCTTCGAATGAGAACAAAGCTGACCCGACAGGGCCTCTGCTAATTTATTTATTTATTACCAAAGGGCCTCTGCTATTTATTTATTTATGAGCAAAAGGGGATACCCCCTGATTTCCGTTAATAGAGATCATTAGATGTTCAAAACACTATGCCCAGCCTGCTACACAGGTTTCATTCATTACTATTTCAGCAAAGTGTTCATGTCATAGCCACTGAATACATCACAAGTGCTACATACACTGCAAATAAAGAGACAATCATCCTACAGAGCACATCGATTTTGCCCATTATCTTCACAAGCTCTTTCATCTCCTCATTGTTTTCAAGGCCGTTCAGCAGCTATTGCTTGGCCATGATCAGAGGAACTGCATCTTTAACCTTATCCTCTGCATCTTCCTCTTCTGTCGTTCCTTCAGTTACTTGTCCAACACCCCAACCTGCTGGTATTGGGATTCCTCGGCTAACCAAATAATCAACATAGTTGCACTCCCCCACATCAGCAACTTCCCAAAAATACAAATCACATGAATCTTCCCTTTTCTGCATGAATCAAATTGGAAGATCATCAACCAAATTATTAAAAAAATCAGCAACTGAAAGCAGCAGAACAACGCTTAAACATATTATTACCCCATGATTCGGGCATTTGTAGAAGACTCGGCCAGGGTTGAGGATTGTGGTTGAGACGCGACGGATGACTCTGCGTGATTTGCAGCAGTGGCACCACATCAACGGCAGCGGGTTGCGATGAGCAACCGGCTGCGGTGCGCGTGCCGGCGGGGGTGTGATGAGACCCACAAGCGATGGTACGGGTGGCGGCTTGGCACATATTTGGTTGTTGCCTGCTGCAGAGCAGGTGGACGAGCAGCCAGCGGACATGGTTGATGCGGCCAGAGCTCCTGATGCTAGGCAGAGTAAGTAGAGAAGAGGAGAAGCAAACGTTGGATATGTCAGTTTCATTACTTGCAGAGTAGCATAGCACCATATATAGTCATAGTCTAGGTTTGGATTCGAACCACCATGTGAGCACGTCTCTCTTTTTTCTAAAACTCAGCAACGTCTCTTTACAGGTACACTAGCTTGTTCTCTACGCCTTCTCAAGTCTTTGATTCCTCCACCTGATATTTGGGACCCACCGGAAGGGCCTCTGTATTTTGCAAAAAAACGTGCCCCCCGCTAACAGGTCAGACCCACCAGCTATCTTCGCACGCAAGGAAGTGCCTCCTTATTACGCACAAAAAAATGAATACTACCCCTGCCAGCTGGAACCCAGCATAGTGGGAGGCTGACTTGTGGGCCTACCAAGTTGATGGGGACGGAGGGCTTTGTCAACTTAGTCAATATGAACGATTCTAGCTCCAGTTACCGTACGATGTTCATCCAACGGTCGTAGTGCTTCTTCAACCTCTGGTCTTCTTGCTCCAGCAGCCCAAACTAGTGTCGATCGTGCCGCGTGCTCCTGCCTCCCATGGCCGGTTGTGATGCCGCGGAGGCCTCACCGCCCCCTACTACTCCCACCGCTGGCCAGGGCATCCCTCTACTAACCCACACCCCCTGTTATTCTGTGGCGACGACAGCCTCACACCACAGTCGAACCAGTGAACCCTCGTACTCCTCTCCGCTTGGGCATCCACTATCGCGCCTTCCCCGGCTCCGCGTCATCCCCTTCCAAGGCCTTGCCCTCGTCCACCGCCTTGGTGCTCTCGGCGCGGCGTGGTCAATGTGGTCAGCGACCGACTTCCATCAGAAAAGTACTGTACGTGGAGAGGCTGACAGCTGGGCCCACGGCCGCAGGTGGGTCCACGGCCACAGCCCAGTTTTTTTGCTATTTGCCAAGTAAGTCGCTTTGTCAGGCCAGTTGGGCTGGAAATCTTTCAAGACGAGGAGAGCTTCATTCGGCTGGCCGAGAAAATGGCCTATCAGTAATGAGAAATGGGCTGTACATTTTTTAAACACATCAAACTGGCAATTAGTTCCAAATTTATTTTTATCATTTTGAGATTTTAAATTGCATTGCATTTTATGCGTGGACAATTTGTTGGATTTTATATTGATATACATTTATTTTTAAAACCAGTTTGAATGTGACTCGAAATTTCGGGATTAAAAATAGTTCGGACACTTTTGAAATATGCAAAATTTAAATGCAGTTTTTTAACCGTGGCCCCAATATGGGCTGTAATGCTAACAAAAGGAATATGGGCTCCAAAAAAAACCTTAAGAATTAGCAAATGGGCTGTAGATTATTAGAAATAATGGTAGATGGGTTGTATGCTGTTTTCCACAGATTTGAGGCTTTCCTAAAAAAAGGTTGACGCACAAGCACTGACTGTTAGATGTCCATCCAACGGCCGTCGTGCTTCTTCAATCTCTGCTCTTCCTACTCCTGCCGCTCAAACAAGCGCCGGCGGGACTGCCTGCTCCCTCCTCCCCGCGGCCGGTGTCTTTGCTGCAAGAGACTCACCGCCCCACCGTACTCACATCGCTAGCCTAGCCATCCCTCTACTCACCCACACCTGTTGTTATTCTCCGGCGACGGCGGGTGAACCAGTAAACACTCGTACAGTCGTACTCCCCTCCGCGTGGGAAACAACTGCCAAGTCTTCCCTGCCTCCGTGTCATTCCCTTCCTAGGCCTCACCGTACTCACATCGCCCTGGTGCTCTTGGCACGGCCTGGTCAACGTGGTCAACGACCGACATGCATCTGAAGTGGATTGTACATGTAGAGGCTGACAGCTGGGTCCACGGCTGCACGCAAGGAAATGCCTCCTTATTACGCGCAAAATAATGATTCCTCCACCTGACATCTGGGACCCACCGAAAGGGCCTCTGTATTTCGTGAAAAAAATGTTACCACCACTGACAGCTCGGACCCACCAGTTATATCTTCGCACGCAAGGAAGTGCCTCCTTATTACACACAAAAAAATGAATACTCCCCATGCTAGCTGGGACCCAGTATAGTGGTAGGCTGACTTGTGGGCCTACTAAGTTGACGGGGATGGAGGGCTTTGTCAACTTAGTCAATATGCACGATTCTAGCTCCAAAGGACCGTACGATGTCCATCCAACGGCCGTAGTGCTTCTTCAACCTCTGGTCTTCTTGCTCCAGCCGCCCAAACCAGCGCCGGTCATGCCTCGTGCTCCTGCCTCCCATGGCCGGCTGCGATTCCGCGGTGGCCTCACCGCCCCCTACTACTCCCACCGCCGCCGTGCCATCCCTCTACTCACCCACACCTGTTATTCTGCGGTGACGGCAGCCTCACACCGCAGTGAACCAGTGAACCCTCATACTCCTCTACGCGTGGGCATCCACTGCCGCGTCTTCCCCGGCTCCACGTCGTCCCCTTCCTAGGCCTCGACGTCGTCCATCGCCCTAGTGCTCTTGGCGCGGCGTGGTCAACATGGTCAAGGAACGGCTTCCATCGGACGTGGACTGTACGTGGAGAGGCTGGCAGCTAGGTCCACGGCCGCAGCAAGGAAGTGCCTCCTTATTACGCGAAAAATAATGATTCCTCCACCTGACAGCAGGGACCCACCGGACGGGCAACCGTATTTCACAAAAAAAACGTTTCCCCCCTGACTGCTGGGACCTACCACCTACATCTTCGCACGCAAGGAAGTGCGTCCGGGCAAACAAAAATGATTCGCCCCCCTGACTGCTGGGACCCACCAGCTACATCTTTGCACGGAAGGAAGTGCCTAACAGTCGGGACCACCTGGTCGAAGCGTACGTAGCATTGTCATTCTGGTCGCAAACGTGTACGTACATACTGGTCGATGTAGAGGCACGCACGTGTCGTAGTAGAGGCGCGCACGTAGCATGTACATGTACGTACAGCGGCCAGGCTGCAAGAAAGTAAATACGGCCACGTACGTACATACGGGCGGGGTCTCGGACACCTACTCGTGCGTACATACGGCCATGGCTCGTGTACATGGCTAGGTCGGAACGGAGAAACAGCGTCGTCGTCGTGTTCATGGGGAGGCACCGGAATGCGTCATGTTCATCGGGAGGCAACGGAACGCGTGGGAGCCAACCGGCTTGGACGGAACAGCCGATGGAAACGAGGCCTGGCATACCACGTAACGGAGGAACGGGTTTTGTGTTCGACCGCCACCACGAGACGGGATCCTGTTCATCGGGAGGGGTCTGGCGTATCGCAAAACAGAGGAAACGGACCTCCTACGGTCGAAACGGGTCCTGTTAATTGGGAGGGGTGTGGCGTACCGCAAAATGGAGGAAATGGTCTTGTGTTGGAGCGCTACGGTCGAAACGGGGGTCCTGTTCATCGGGTGGGGTGTGGCGTACCGCAAAATGGGACTCCACGGGCTACTGTTCATCTCCACCGTCGACCCCCTCCAGCCTCCACGGGCTACTGTTCATCCACCGTCGACCTCCTCCAGCCTCCACGTGCGACTGTTCATCCACAGGCTCCTGTTCATCCAGCCTCCACCGCGCGCTACTCCACCGGCTACTGTTCAACCAGCCCTCTCCATGGGCTCCTGTTCAACCACCCCTCCACGGGCTACTATTCATCCAGCCCTCCACCATCTACTGTCCATCCAGCCCTCCATGGGGTGGTCTGTTCATCCAGCCCTCCACGAGGTCCTGTTCATCCAGCCCCAACCGGCTCAATCGATCGGGGTCCTGTTCATCCAGAGGCAACACCACGGGGTCCTGTTCACCCACCCCCATCGGGAACTGTTCATCCACCCCCCAAAGAACGCCACTTTGTTCATCCAGAGGCAGCATCAATCGGCTTCAGTTAGCAGCAGTAGCAAAGGAATCGCTCGATCGGGTTCAATTAACAGCCATCGATCGATCTCTCGGGTTCAGTAACGCGTAGCCTGAAGTGCAATCGCTCGGGTTCAGTTAGAGCCCAACGCCTCGCTCGGGTTCAGTTAGAGCCCAACGCCTCGTACCCACGCGTGTGCGTGTACGAGAGAAACGCGCATCGCTCGGCCCCGACCACCCACCCAATCGGGAACACCCGATATTTTCCTCGCCCTCGCTTCTACCACGGTTTTTTCCATCATGGACGGCCCAAAGAATTTCATGCAGCTGCGTCTCCGGCCCGCCCGGGACGAAAAGCCCATTTTCTATCATGATTTTTTTGTCATAGAAGTAGGAGCCCACCACATCTATGATGATACCGGGTTTTGTCACAATTATCGTCATAGAAGTGTCATAAGTATGACAGGAAAAAAATTCGTTCGGCCCAAAATGTCACGGATGTGTCTTTGTTTTGTAGTGTTTGAAGCCTTAGCCAGAAGGCAAAATGCAATAGATGATGATGTAGGATCCCTTGAAGCACCATTCAAGACCACATCTTGTTCCATGGGGTGTTGGGTTTCCTCTACATTGTTAGCACAACAAATCGAGGAAATAGATGCATTTTTATCATGGCAACAATACATAGCAAGCATATCATCATGAGATTTAGTCAAGCAATTTCTATATGATATGCAAGGACTATCAACACAAGCATGTGAAACATTTGGAGTGCCCGAAGTGCTAAAGTCCAAAGATGAAGCATTACAATAAGAAAGCGATGAAGGATTACCAACAATAAGGCCACTATCATCATTGCAAGGAACACCACTACTCACCATGTCATTACCTTGTGGCAAACCACATGTAGGTGAAGTAGAATAAGTTGAGAACACAGCATGGCCGGAGGTGGAGGGAGAACAAACATCCCCACAAAACTTGGACACGCCATATTTATCTTGAAGCTTTGTCCACAACTCATGAGCATCCCAGAACGGCATGAGTTGAAATATAACTACATTGCTCAAAGCATCAAAAGGCACATTAGAAGCTTGAGCATTGAGATAAGAGTTTTTCTCATCCTATAAAGATAATCTTTGGGAATCCTTTGGAGGAGAAAAACCCATATTTACAATTCGCTCTAAATTTGGGTCCATGACCCTGAAGAGATTAAGAATGTGAATTACCCAAACATCAAAATGTGTGCCATCGAAACTAAGAGTGTCAGAGAATCCTAAACCCCTAGTAGACCTCCTTACTCTCTAGGAGGTTAAGCCTTATAAAGAGAGACCAGGTTCTGATACCAATTGAAAGATCGTGGATGTCGCCTAGAGGGGGGTAAATAGGCGCTTTAAAATAATTACGGTTTAGGCTTGAACAAATGCGGAATAAACCTAGCGGTTAATTTGTCAAGCACAAAATCTAAAACAACTAGGCTCACCTATGTGCACCAACAACTTATGCTAAGCAAGATAAACTACTAGGTGATAGCAAGATATATGACAAGAAGCAACATGATTATCGCGAAGTAAAGTGCATAAGTAAAGGGCTCGGGTAAGATTTAACCGAGGCACGTGGAGACGACGATGTATCCCGAAGTTCACACCCTTGCAGATGCTAATCTCTGTTTGGAGAGGTGTGGAGGCACAATGCTCCCCAAGAAGCCACTAAGGTCACCGTAATTTCCTCATGCCCTCGCACAATGCAAGATGTCGTGATTCCACTAAGGGACCCTTGAGGGCGGTCACCGAACCCGTACAACTGGCAACCCTTGGGGGCGGTCACCGAACCCGCACACTTTGGCAACCCTTGGGGCGGTCACCGGAACCGTCAAATTGCTCGCGGTGATCTCCACAACCTAATTGGAGACCCCGATGGTTGCCTGGAGCTTTACACCACAATGATTGAGCTCCGAACACCACCAACCATCTAGGGCGCCCTGATGTCGCTTGAAGCTACGTCGGTATTTCCCCAAAGAGGAAGGGATGATGCAAAGACAAAGGCGGTAGGTATTTCCCTCATATATGAAACCAAGGTTATCGAACCAGTAGGAGAACCAAGCAACACAACATAGACAGCCCCTGCACACAGATAACAAATCCTCGCAACCCGACGTGTTAAAGGGGTTGTCAATCCCTTTCGGGTAACAGTGCCAGAAATTGGTAAATGGACGTGAGATAAAATTGTAGATATTGATAGATCGAACGCCAAATAAAATAAATAAGAATAAATTGCATCAAGGTATTTTTGTATTTTTGGTTTAGTAGATCTGAAAATAAAAGGCAAATAAAATAGATCGCGAAGGCAAATAATATGAGAAAGAGACCCGGGGGTCGTAGATTTCACTAGTGGCTTCTCTTGAAAAAAATAGCAAACGGTGGGTGAACAAATTACTGTTGGGCAATTGATAGAACTTCAAATACTCATGACAATATCCAGGCAATGATCATTATATAGGCATCACGTCCAAGATTAGTAGACCGACTCCTGCCTGCATATACTACTATTACTCCACACATCAACCGCTATCCAGCATGCATCTAGTGTATTAAGTTCATGGGAAAACGGAGTAATGCAATAAGAACGATGACATGATGTAGACAAGATCTATCTATGTAGAGATAGACCCCATTGTTTTATCCTTAGTAGCAACGATACATATGTGTCGGTTCCCTTTCTCTCACTGGGATCAAGCACCGTAAGATCGAACCCACTACAAAGCACCTCTTCCCATTGCAAGATAAATAGATCAAGTTGGCCAAACAAAACCCAAATATCGGAGAAGAAATACGAGGCTATAAGCAATCATGCATAAAAGAGATCAAAGAAACTCAAATACTTTCATGGATATAAAAAGATAGATCTGATCATAAACTCAGAGTTCATCGATCCCAACAAACACTCTGCAAAAAGAGTTACATCATATGGATCTCCAAGAGACCATTGTATTGTGAATCAAGAGAGACAGAGAGTGTGTGTGTGTGAGAGAGAGAGAGAGGAAGCCATCTAGCTACTAACTACGGACCCCAAAGGTCTACAAAGAACTGCTCACGCATCGTCGGAGAGGCACCAATGGAGGTGGTGAACCCCATCCGAGATGGTGTCTAGATTGGATCTGGTGGTTCTGGACTCTGCGACGGCTGGATGAATGTTTCGTCGACTCCCCTAGGGTTTTTGGAATATTGGGGTATTTATAGAGCAAAGAGGCTGTCCGGGGGCACCCGAGGTGGGCATAACCCACCAGGGCGCGCCTGGGCCTCCTAGCGCGCCCTGGTGGGTTGCGCTCTCCTCGGAGCACCCCCCCCAGGCGCAGCCAGGGCCCATTATGTTCCTTCTGGTCCAAAAAAATCTCCGTAAAGTTTCATTGTGTTTGGACTCCGTTTGATATTGATTTCCTGCGATGTAAACACATACAGAAAACAACAACTGGCACTTGGCACTATGTCAATAGGTTAGTACCAAAAAATGATATAAAATGACTATAAAATTATTATAAAACATCCAAAGTTGATAATATAATAGCATGGAACAATCAAAAATTATAGATACATTGGAGACGTATCACGCCCAAGCACCCAAGAGGAACAAGCTCAAGGGTACCAAGCACCCAAGAGTAATAAGTTTCTCAACTTGTAACTTTCACGTATCACCGTGGAGAACTCAAACCGATGCACCAAATGCAATGGCAAAGGGCACACAGAATGCCCAAGTCCTTCTCTCCCAAATCCCACCGAAGCAACAAATGCTAGGGAGGAAAATGAGAGGAAGAACGAAGAAGAGAACACGAAGAACTCCAAGATCTAGATCCAAAGGGTTCCCCTCACATAGAGGAGAAAACATAGATCTAGATCTCCTCTCTCTTTTCCCCCAAAAACTAGCAAGAATCCATGGAGGGATTGAGAGAAAGCAAGCTCGAAGAGGGTCAACAATGGGGGAAGAACACGAGCTCAAAGGATCAGGTTCAATGGGGAAGAAGACCCCCTTTTATAGGAGGGGGAAAATCCAACTGTTATGTGCTCAGCCCACACACGAGCGGTACTACCGCTCCAATGAGCGGTATTACCGCTCGGGCAGTAGTAGAAGGAAAATAGAGCAACAAAGAGGAAACTCGGCGGTAGTGCCGCTTGTAAGTGGTACTACCGCTCATCCCAGCCATACTACCGTGGGAGAAGCAGAACATGAGCAAAGGAGGCAGGGTACAATAGCGGTACTGCTGAAGCGGTACTACCGCCTGACCGAGTGGTACTACAACTTATAGGCGGTACTGTCGCGCCTTACTGCCGCCCTGCGGCTGCTGAACCCGACACGAAAAACAGACCCGAGAAAAAGCAGCGGTAGTAGGCGCGGAACTGGACAACGGAAGTACCGCCAACAAGCGGTACTACCGCCCGACAGGAGCAGTACTACCACAGGGAGAAAACTAGAACCGCCATAACTTCTGCATATGAGCTCCGAATTGAGCAAACTCAAGCATGTTGGATAGAGGAAGATGATTAGCATCAAAACAGTAAGATATAGAGGAGTGAACCCTCCATCAGAGAAGAACCGGCATAACCTCCAACATCGAAAACATCATAGAAGATGCATGTGAACTCCGTTTTCGGTGAACTCGGGCTTGTGACGAAGATGACCAATAGCTCCAAATCTCACAAGGAGAAAAAACAAACAAGAACCAAGAAAGATGATGCAAGGATGCAATGGTTTGAGCTCTCTATGAACGATACGATCAAGCTGCTCATCGAGAGCCTCCCTTGATAGTACGGCAATCGATCATATAACCCGGTCTCCAAACTACCACCATGAGACCGGTAAAATAGAAAATCTATCAAGGGAAAACCTTTGCCTTGCACATAGTCCACTTGAGCTAGATGATGATGATCTTGACTTCCTCAAGTTGGACCACCTTTCTTGATTGCTTAGGCTAGGTGAAGGCTAGTTGATTGCTCCCCCATACTCCACTATGGGTGAGCCACTCTTCGGCACATCTTCACAAGTCTGTTGCCACAACAATGGACGGCAAGCTTCAACCATATGATCTCTTCGTGATGATCCTACTTGAACTTGCACGTCGCAACCTAACCCCACAGAGAAATCTCACGAAGACCATGGGTTAGTACACAGAGCGTAATTGACAATGCTTACCATACCATGGGATCGTTTGATCCCTCTCGGTACATCTTCTATGCTTTGTGTGTTGATCAACTTGATTCACTCTTTGACTTAGTCTTGATCAACCTTGAATCTTTCCAACTCTCTTCATTTTGATGATGTCTTGAAGGTAAACATGAATGATCACACACTCTTCTTCTTCAAGACATGCTTGCAATAAGATCAACACTCACATGACCAATCTTTGGATAATTCCTTAATAGCACCTTGGTCATCACAAACTCTCCTTGAAACCAAAAAAAGGACTCCAACAAAAAAGCCTATTGACAAACCCTTCAAATATAACTCAAGGCAACCATTAGTCCATAGAGATTGTCATCAATTACCAAAACCAAACATGGGGGCACCGCATGTTCTTTCACCCTCCTTGGTGCGCCCCTATAGGAAAGGGGAGGCGCCACTCCTTATGGGCCCTTGTGGCCCAAGATACCTTCCACCTCTTGTCCTTTTAAGGCCCGTTATATTAAATTAAATATAAAAGCCTACTATGTATATTATTTATTTAGCATCAAGGTGGTTCCCAAGGGGCCTTTTATTATTGATTTAGCATAACCGAAACATTTTCCACCTATATATTATTTATGGCGTAATACCCGGTATTAACCAATAAACTCTGAAACCCTTCTAGTGACCCAGAAATGCTTCTGGTTCATCTTGAAACTGAATATTAATGAAACAATTCCACAAATAAATCCTCAATATTGTCATCCTACTAACGCTTAGAAGATTATGATTACCTTAAGCTTGTGGCCCCGTAGGTTCGGTAAATCATAGACATGAACGAAACTCCTCCGTTCAATGACCGATAGGGGAATCGTGGACGTCCATATCGGTCCCTTCGATTACATGAATGACATTCGAGTGAACCTTTAGTTATCATGTGATGTTACCTTTGCTTCGCAATACTTTACAAAATCTGAGATGCATTTGTATCCTCCTGAGTCATACGCATGCTCACTATACCATCATCCTCGTTGCCGGTTTTGTTCTTCTTTCTCGCCGATATGTTTCGGCATCCCCATGACATAGTCACCTATGTCTGGCTAGATGATGATCTATGCCGCCACACTGAGTGAGCCTTAAGAATATATCTCCATCATCGGAGGAGCAAATCCCACTCTTGAGCTATCTAGTCCCTTGTCATACTTTCTGATGAACCTGTAAGTTGTCTTTGTGGTCACCGTGTTACAGATGACGTTTGAGCAACCCCAAAGTCCACCGTATGGTAGGAAGTGACTATGATACTCACATGGTCAAAGTAGCAAAACACAAGTTAACACTCTGTGTTATAACAGTTGATTTCAAATGATATTATCTCAAAATATAACAAACAAGTTTGGGTCGATTCAATATGATCATTCTTCTAACGTCATACTCTCAATGTTGTTCTATGACTAAGGTTACACTTAACAATATCCTATGATCCGGAAAACATGATCACCAACAACACTTGGTCAGTCTTAGAGGCGAGACTAGGAACCTATTCTTTACAGTTTATCATTCCACGCGTGCATATGAGTTTTCCATTGCATCACATATTCCAGGATTATAGCAGTTAGAGCATGAAATATAAACTCTTAAATATAAAAATGGAAATATAATAATACAATATTATGGCCTCTATGGCATATTTCCAACAACTTGTTTGACAGCAGGACGATTTTTTTGTTTTCTACTACGTTTCCTAACACATACGTCTCAAATTTATTTATAATTTTTAATTGTTTCATGCTATTATAATATCAATTTTGAATACTTTTTATGGAAATTTTTATTATTATTTGGACTAACCTATTAATTCAGTGCCCAAAGCTAGTTGTTTTCTACATGTTTTTGACTTTTTAGAAAATCTATATCTACGAATATTAAAAAAACCTTGCGAGATAATATGTTTTTTCCAAGACACGATGATTCCAAAAAGTGTCGGGATCTGTCGCGGGGACACCCTAGGCTCACACAGCCTGGTGGTACGACTAGGGGGCACATGTGTGGCATGGCTGCGTGGGCCCCTTGGGCACCACCTTTACGACCATTTTTCACCTATAAATCCTAAAAATCATGGAAACCTCGGTACCTTTTTGCGATTTTTCTAGCCGCCACAAGTTCCTCTTCCGAGGAGATCCAGTCTGGAGGTCTGTTTTACCACCATGCTGGAGGGGGAATCCACCGTTGAAGCCATCTTCATCAACCTCTTGATGCCTCCATGGTCATGTGTGAGTAGTTTACTTAGGACCTTGGGTCCATTGCAATATCTAGATGACATGATCTCTACCTTATGATTCATTACAAAGTTTCGGGAGCTACCTCACATGATTAGGATCAACATGATGTTATCGGTGGTCGTGTTTGTTGGGATATGATGAATTGTCACTTTATGATCTGATTGTTCATTGAATTAAATGAATCTTTTGAAGTTTTTTGTTGTATAATTGAGTAGCTATGTATGCTTTCATTTTCTTCTCTGACCAGGATTGATAGGTACGTAGTTCTTCACAGGAAGTGGTGTGTAGTAGTGTGTTCAATCTTGCCGTGAGTTCGATCCTGGTGACAATAAAGGATTGGACATGTATTGTATTGTTGCCACCAAGGATAAAAGGATGGTTTCTTTATCACACTTAGATGACAATTTTAGTGTCTACATTATGTCATCATGCTTATTGCAATGCTCTGTTTTTCATGAACTTAATACTTCGAGATGCATTTGGATAGCGGTCTTGGGGTGGAGTATTAGTTGTAGATGCAGTTGGATAACGGTATACATATCACGAACGTAATGCCTATACAAGAGTACGCCATGAATGATCATAGTCATAAATATAAATGTTGCAATTTAATCACTGCCCAACTGCAATTTGTTCGCCACATACATTTATCTGCTTGGAGAGATGCCACTAGTGAACCTATGGCCCCGGGGGTCTACTTTACATGACTGAAAACATCTAAAAAAATATTGTTCTTTCTTGTACCACTTTATTTACTTTATCTATTTATCAATTCCTACCATACCATGCAATTTACCATTGTAACTAGAAGGACAAGAAGCTTGACAACCTTCTTGTAATGTTAAGACCAAGATAAACAAGTGAGAAGTCGTGAAGGGCTAGTGGGACGTCGTGACGTCAAAGCAGGGCCCTGCCCCTGATGCCAAGGCCCTGGCCTCAAACACTGGGGTTATTGGTGCGGTGTCGCCGCCTTTCGAGTCAGTGGTCGGCAGTGAGGACAACGTATAGCTTGATGAATCTGCCAAGGCCTTTGACTTGTCGTCAATCTGGTCGTCCAAGCATGCTTGCATCGCCTGCTGGTACGTCGCTCTGACGTTCTGCTGCCCAAAGACGCTTCCTGGATCGAAGGGCGGCGGCGAAGTTGTCGCGAAGCTAGATGAGGCCACCGATGCAATCTGTCGAAACGGTTGGACGCACACGTGGAAGCCGCCATGGTTATTGATGATGAAAGCCAGTGCGCCAAAGAAGACGATGCAGATAGGGTAGGCCGGTGGATTGAAGTTAACCCGGCCTGTCCGCGGTGAAGGTGAAAGATCGGGAGGTTAGGCTCTCTCCCGGTGGGAGGCCGCCGGAAGCTAGAGGAGATTCGATCTGGGATAGGTCTCCGGCCGACGCGGCCCATGCCTAGCACGCAATTAACGGTGCATAATACAGTCAATACCCTCAATAGGGTAGTGAACGTGACCGGGAAGTTCCAGATTAGAGGTCAAAGTGGTGATTTAACCAGGTTCAGGCCTCCGATGAGGAGTAATACCCTACGTCCTGCTTTGAGTTTGTATTCATGGTGGGTGTACCTCGTGCGAGGGATTATAATGGGGGATAAGTGTTGCTACCGAGAGTAAAGGTCTACAGAAGTATGTGGGAGTGAGAGCCTCGTAGCCCCCTCCTTATATGCACGACAACGACTAAGGTCTATAGGAGGTAGATCCAATCTTGGCTGCCGCCATCTTGACTTGGGGCCAAGATGGTCCCTAGATATCTATCTGATGCTCCGAGCTCCGTCCTGTTGCTAGCTCCTTGATGGGCCTCCTAGGCCCCGTGGCAGGCCTACTGCCAGGCTCCTCGTGGAGTAGCCACCCCTTGTGTATTCCACTATGAGCATCGTTTAAGAAGAATGATAAGTGTGACCAAAATACAGTCTAGTTTCATGCCTCGCAGGTCGAACATGAAAGCCATTTTCTTGTACGACAACTTACGAAGAGATACATGGAGCAAAAGAACCTGCATATGATGTTCTTTCGGCCATCGGGAGAATTTCGGGGGTTACCGGTATTGTACCGAGACCATCGGAAGGGTCCCGGGGGTCCACCGGGTGGGGCCACCTATCCCGGAGGGTCCCGTGGGCTGAAGTGGGAGGGAACCAGCCACTGGTGGGCCGGTGCGCCCCCCACTTGGGCCCCCCTGCGCCTAGGGTTGGAAACCCTAGGGTGGGGGGGAGAAGGCTTACGATATGATACCGCAGTATGTCATGTGTTGGGCCTTAGAGAAACGGGAAGTATATTAGCCTCATAAGGACATGTACGACACCGACGACTTCCCCCGATTGGACTGTGTCAAGGGTCAGGATGCTTTTTTCTTTGGTGATGGAATTGTGTCACAAAGGATGTAAAAGGAGATATCCATTGGTGAATGCTCTTTATGAATGATGTGGTGCTAGTCGATGATAGTTGGATGAAAGGTTAATAAAAAGTTAGAGCCATGGAGATAAACTTTGAAATCAAACGATTATAAGCTTAGTAGAACTAAAATTGAATACATGAGGTGTGAATTTAGTATATCTAGGCATGATGAGGAGGTTAGCCTTGACGCCTTTCGATATTTGAGGTCAATACTGCAGAAGGATGATGATATCGAAGAAAATGTGAGCCATCGAATCAAAACCCGGATGGACAAAGTGATGCCAAGCTCCTCGAACAAGATAGTGCCGCAAAAGGTAGAAGTCGTGCTCGATTCGACCCTCATTATTGAGTGTTGGTTGGCTAAAAGACGACATGAGTAAAGTTGGTTGACAATATGTGTAGAGTTAGACGTAATAGAGTTGGTGCAGCCCTAATTGAAGAGAAGTCTATCCGACATCAACGGCTAAAGCGTATTGATAACCTCAAAAAAGGTTAATATAGACCAAACTTGACATGAGAAGAGGCCATAAAGGAGGGATAAGAGTATCACCAAAAAACAACGAGTTGATTCCAGGATCATATGGGTTTAAGCTCTTGACAACGAGTTGATTACAGAATCACATGGGTTTAAGCTCTTAACACCAGCTTGCCGGGAGGCTTTGTTGATCTCTTTAACCTTTGAAATCAGAAAGGACCTGATCAAAACTTCTTATTTCAGAAAATATGCATCCTTTCCTCTAAAAACTAACTGCAGGATTTAAAACGACCATTGCAAATTTTATAGGGAGGTTCCAGAAATATGCTATAGTGCGATTTTGCTGTCTTTTATAAGAGCAGTTTTTTCATTGACCAAAGGGGTTTCCGTAAACGGAAAGAGCTGGGAGCTGGGAGGCGGCCAACCGAAGCTACCCCACCCAAACCGAGACGAAAACAGATATAGTAATCGTCGCATTGTACGTAAAACTACAACCACAAAACATACCATGGTGCTACGAGCAGCGAACCACTAGACTAGACAAGGAGCAACACAGTAAAAGCATTTCTTTAAGTGAAGAAACGCGGGTGGACAGATTAGCACACTTCTAAATCACCTCCATCGTCTACATCATCTCGGTCTTCATCTCCGTCCTCTTCGACATCGTCCTCATCGATCTCGGAGTCATCCCCACTCATCTCGAGTCATCTCCATCCCCTTCAAGATCCTCACTCATCTCGGAGGCATCATCATCTCCATCTTCAAGGTCCTCCGGACACCTGCACAAAGAAACGATGATCCATGATTGGGATAGCAAACATTTGTGTTATGAAATTCCTTTAGCCACCAGATCCAATAAATGAAAAACATTCCCAACTGAACGCATTGGAATAAACCAGTTTAGTAGATCTCCTACATACCCATCTCATGCAATTCGGACACCACCTGAATAAATTGAAACAAGATAGCATCCATTAGGTTCTGAAACAAAAAAGACTTCGATAATGCAACAAGCGGATGTTTCTAGAGTAAAGCAACATATACTGCAACAACAATCTATACACATGAGTGAAGAACAAATTCACCTGTCTCAGAGCAATCACTTCTTCATGGAAATCCTCCACCGACTCATATTGATTCAGGAAATAAACCCCGTGGCACCCAACACATACATTCCTTCAGATTAATCAAAGATATAATTAGTGTTGGTGAAATTTAAAATCCCTGCAACATAATGATAAATTAACTAATGAAATGCAGTTGAAGTATCATATTTTCAGCAAGCAAGTTGGGCATCACAGAATCCTCGATATGTGCTAGGTTTTTTTCAAAGGACCGCATAATAACATCATCTACAAGACATATCAACATAAAAAGACAAAAGATCTAATCAAGCTGGACAACAATCTCATAAATAAGATGTCATATGAAGCTGGACAACAATCTTAGAAATAAGATGATGTCTGTACATGAAGTTCCAAACTGTGTTCCAGATTGAACTGACTTTTCCACATTGTGCTGTCTTTATTAATTCACTCTGCATGTATTAGTTGAATGGACAGCGAGACACTCCTTTCGGTTTCATGAATGAGGATAAATGTAAAGGATTAAAGTAGTTTTGTGGTAGCAGGATATAGAAGATTTGTTAATAGATTTTGATGGTTGAATGTAAAGAAAATACATGTGGGATCCGGGACAAGGCGTGTGTGGCTTAAAAAGCCGCTTGCAAAATCTTTGTACGAGAAGCTTGCTGCACATGTTTGCATGGAACTACGATGAATGAAGCTATGCCTTTGGATTGCACTATATAAGTCCAAGTTTTGTTGTCCGAGTCTCCCTGTTTGGAGAATTAAGGAAGGGGATCGGAGGGGCAAAAAGATGAGGGGTCGCAATGAAGGCCAGGAATATAGAGGTAACAGAGGAAAAAAAGTTTTCACTCCAGCAGCTCGCCACAGCTGACAGGCTACCAAGAATTTCAGTCCAAGCTTACATGAAGAACAATGACTGCTTTGGGTAAGAGAGAGGCGCGTGGATGAGGGATGTGCGAGAAAAGTGGTGGACGGTTACTTTTAAACGTCTCATTAAGTAAATTGGATTGTTACACAAGCCAAGTCATCAAAGATCATATAGTGAATTTCAAGCATAATGGACTGATGTAAACAAGAAATACTGTGTCAGAATAGCTTATAAACAACATATACAAGACAGGCCACCACCAAGTATGGTGCATTTTGTGTTGGGAGAAGAACCTTACTCTGAACCATCTATCTATGTATCTATCTATCTAGAATAATGGCCATCCGTGTCAAGACAAAGCTTATGGACAAACAAAGAGCACCACAACAAAGAAGGAAACATGAGCTGCAACGTTAAATATTGAAATAAAAAACAAAGTTATATCACCCTGCATTAAATTAAAGGGTGTGAGACGATTTACGCGCTATGTGCTCAATAAAATAATTAACACTTGCACAGAATTAATCATGCTAATGTCATATACACGCAAATCTGCAAATCACTTAAGAGAGAGTGAGAACAAGATGGGTACCAGGCAAGTGATGATATTCGGTGAGCTCCGGTGGAAACTGCCAAGCATGGACCAGGCGGGAGGAGAGGTCCGGCATCCCCGAATCTTCAAACTTCTCATACTGCACCACACTACTGTTCTGCAGGTTGACAGAGAAGATGTGCTTGTCCAGGAAGAAGTAGACCTCGTGTGCCTTCATCGGGTTGACAAGCGCCACAGTGGGGATCACATCCCGGTGCAGCGGCGTCCTTTTGTAGGTCTCATGGTTCCAGATCTCAGCCAACCTCACTTCGTGCGTCGGCTTCCATTGCGCTTCTGACGGATTGTTGGAGGACAGCGTCCACATGCTGACCACCGGTTTGTGTCTGGGGCCATGGATCTCAAGACGCATCGCAGGCTGCCTTCGCTCACCTTTAAGCAGCGTGTATGTCACCGTTGATTGTGGACGGTGCAAAGGGCAGCTCGTGTTGTACATGCGGAACTTGATTTGGTGAACCACCGGTTTATCGTCGAAGGGTCGCAGGCAAGTATCTGAGGGAGAAGTCGAACCACCAGAGCAAACCTTCATGAGTGAGAACGCCATCACCGCGCATTGTTGCTTATCCAAGATTTTTGAGCAGTCGGGCTCCTTCTCGACCCACGAGTACAAGTCGACCGTGCAGAAGAGCGTGAAGAAGACATCTTCTTCAAAAAAGCACGGGTTGAGATCGGCCACCATGAGAAGCCTGCGGTTGTGGTTGCGGATGAGGCCAACGCAGAGTGGCGATTGAAGCCGCCATCGTGGGGAAGATGCCCATCGCCCCGCGGAAAAGCGGATCGCAGATGTAGAAGGTGAGCCCGAACGAGGTGTAACCGCATAGCGAGAAGGTGGCCGCTGCGGTCGGCAGCCGCGATGTAGGGGTACTCGACGCTTCCGTGGGCGACGCTACTCTCTCGGCGAATAGGCGGGAAGGTAGCGGAACCTTGTTGAAGGAGAACGTCGCGTTGGGGAATTTCGGGGCTTCATCACATCTTCCGACACATCCGGAACAGCAGACATGATGTACCACTGCTCCTGCGCCGCCGGGGCCATTGCTGGGTGTGTGTGTGATGGGGGGTGGGGATGGGGATGGGGATGGGAGGAATTGGATGATTAGGGTTCCCTGAGATGTGGGATGGGAGGAATTGGATGGGATGGGAGGAATTGGATCGATTAGGGTTCCCTGAGATGTGCGCGGGGATGTGGTCGATGGGAGTTGGATCTGGAACCTTCTTTCTATTCTCTCTTCTCTATATAGGCGAAGAAGGTGCTCCTTCGGTTGGGTACTTCGGGGCAGAGGCCCACAGCCCAGCCCAACATGCAAAACGCTTTGGGCCATCCCCGATTGAACAGATTGGGACAAACGTCTATTGTAAAGATCATGGGCAACTTGGCACCTTCGATTGCCGTTTTTCTCAAAAAAAAAAACCTTCGATTGTCGTCCGATCGTGGTCATTTCGACCGTCTGCCTGGTTTCAATCATTGGATCTTCACCGGTCGTTTCACCTTGTTTCACTTTGCTGGTTGTTTTTGCTTGTCGGTGTCTAGGAACCTGACATTGGGTTGTGTGCAACAACCCTTTGTGAGATCGACCAGGGACCAAACACGCTACGTTACCGAGTGTAGGATCGGAAGTATGTCTAGAGGGGGGGGTGATTAGACTACTTGACCAAATAAAAATATAGCATTTTTCTCAATAGTTCTTGGCAGATTTTAGCTATCTTAGCACAAGTCAAGCAATCTTCACACAATTCAAGCAAGCATGCAAAAGAGTATATGAGCAGCGGAAAGTAAAGCATGCAACTTGCAAGAATGTAAAAGGAAGAGTTTGGAGGATTCAAACGCAATTGGAGACACGAATGTTTTTGGCGTGGTTCCGATAGGTGGTGCTATCGTACATCCACGTTGATGGAGACTTCAACCCACGGAGGGTAACGGTTGCGCGAGTCCACGAAGGGCTCCACCCACGAAGGGTCCATGAAGAAGCAACCTTGTCTATTCCATCACGGCCGTCGCCCACGAAGGACTTGCCTCACTAGCGGTAGATCTTCACGAAGTAGGCGATCTCCTTGCCCTTACAAACTCCTTGGTTCAACTCCACAATCTTGCTCGGAGGCTCCCAAGTGACACCTAGCCAATCTAGGAGACACCACTCTCCAAGAAGTAACAAATGGTGTGTTGATGATTAACTCCTTGCTCTTGTGCTTCAAATGATAGTCTCCCCAACACTCAACTCTCTCACAGGATTTGGATTTGGTGGAAAGAAGATTTGAGTGGAAAGCAACTTGGGGAAGGCTAGAGATCAAGATTCATATGGTTGGAATGGAATATCTTGAGCTCAACACAAGTGTAGGTGGTTCTCTCTCAGAACATGTGTATTGGAAGTGTAGATGTGTTCTGATGGCTCTCTCCACGAATGAAGAGTGGGTGGAGGGGTATATATAGCCTCCACACAAAATTTAACCGTTACACACAATCTGCCAAACTCGGTGGGACCGAATGGTTAAACTCGGTCGGACCGATTCAGCAAACCTAGTGATCGTTAGGATTTTCGGTGGGACTGAGATGCAACTCGGTATGACCGATTGAAGGAAATATGCCCTAGAGGCAATAATAAAGTTATTATTTATTTTCTTATATCATGATAAATGTTTATTATTCATGCTAGAATTATATTAACCGGAAACATAATACTTGTGTGAATACATAGACAAACTAAACGTCACTAGTATGCCTCTACTTGACTAGCTCGTTAATCAAAGATGGTTATGTTTCCTAACCATAGACATGTGTTGTCATTTGATTAACAGGATCACATCTTTAGGAGAATGATGTGATTGACATGACCCATTCCATTAGCTTAGCACCCGATCGTTTAGTATGTTGCTATTGCTTTCTTCATGACTTATACATGTTCCTATGACTATGAGAGTATGCAACTCCCGTTTGCCAGAGGAACACTTTGTGTGCTACCAAACGTCACAAGTAACTGGGTGATTATAAAGGAGCTCTACAGGTGTCTCCAAAGGTACATGTTGGGTTGTCGTATTTCGAGATTATGATTTGTCACTCCGATTGTTGGAGAGGTATCTCTGGGGCCCTCTCGGTAATGCACATCACATAAGCCTTGCAAGCATTGCAACTAATGAGTTTAGTTGCGAGATGATATATTACGGAACGAGTAAAGAGAATTGCCGGTAACGAGATTGAACTAGGTATTGAGATACCGACGATCGAATCTCGGGCAAGTAACATACCGATGACAAAGGGAACAACGTATGTTGTTTGACCGATAAAGATCTTCGTAGAATATGTGGGGCCAATATGAGCATCTAGGTTCCGCTATTGGTTATTGCCCGGAGACGTGTCTCGGTCATGTCTACATTGTTCTCGAACCCGTAGGGTCCGCACGCTTAAGGTTTCGATGACAGTTATATTACGAGTTTATGAGTTTTAATGTACCGAAGGAGTTCGGAGTCCCGGATGAGATCGGAGACATGACGAGGAGTCCCAAAATGGTCGAGACGTAAAGATCGATATATTGGACGACTATATTCGGACTTCGGAAAGGTTCCGAGTGATTCGTGTATTTTTCGGGGGTAACGGGGAGTTACGGGAATACGAGGAAGAAGCAATGGGCCTCATGGGCCAAGTGGTGGAAGAGAGGAGGCAGGGCGCGCGGCCCCCCTAGCCCAAACCGAATTGGACTTGGGGCCGGCCCCCTTTCCTCTTTTTCCTCCCTCTCCTTCCTTCTCCTTCTCCTTCCCTTCCTTCCCCTCTCCTACTTGGACTAGGAAAGAGGGGGGAATCCTACTTGGAGTAGGATTGCCCCCCTTGGGCGCGCCTCCTCCCCTTGGCCGCCTCTCCCCCCTTGCTCCTTTATATACGGGGGCAGGGGGGCACCCCATAGACACACAAGTTGATCTTCGTGATCGTTCTCTTAGCCGTGTGCGGTGCCCCCCTCCACCATAATCCTCGATAATATTGTAGCGGTGCTTAGGCGAAGCCCAGCGACGGTAGAACATCAAAATCGTCACCACGCCGTCGTGCTGACGGAACTCATCCCCGACACTTTGCTGGATCGGAGTTCAGGGATCGTCATCGAGCTGAACGTGTGCTAGAACTCGGAGGTGCCATGGTTTCGGTGCTTGATCAGTCAGGCCGTGAAGAACGTACGACTACATCAACCGCGTTGTTATAACGCTTCCGCTTTCGGTCTACGAGGGTACGTGGACAACACTCTCCCCTCTCGTTGCTATACATCACCATGATCTTGCGTGTGCGTAGGAAATTTTTTGAAATTACTACGTTCCCCAACAGTGGCATCCGAGCCAGGTTTTATGTGTTGATGTTATATGCACGAGTAGAACACAAGTGAGTTGTGGGCGATATAAGTCATACCGCTTAGCGAAAGCATGTCATACTTTGGTTCGGGCGGTATTGTTGGATGAAGCGGCCCGGACCAACATTACGCGTACGCTTACGCGAGACTGGTTCTACCGACGTGCTTTGCACACAGGTGGCTGGCAGGTGTCAGTTTCTCCAACTTTAGTTGAACCGAGTGTGGCTATGCCCGGTCCTTGCGAAGGGTAAAACAACACCAACTTGAGAAACTATCGTTGTGGTTTTGATGCGTAGGTAAGATTGGTTCTTGCTTAAGCCCGTAGCAGCCACGTAAAACTTGCAACAAACAAAGTAGAGGACGTCTAACTTGTTTTTGCAGGGCATGTTGTGATGTGATATGGTCAAGACATGATGCTAAATTTTATTGTATGAGATGATCATGTTTTGTAACCGAGTTATCGGCAACTGGCAGGAGCCATATGGTTGTCGCTTTATTGTATGCAATGCAATCGCCCTGTAATACTTTACTTTATCACTAAGCGGTAGCGATAGTCGTAGAAGCATAAGATTGGCGAGACGACAACGATGCTACGATGGAGATCAAGGTGTCGCGCCGGTGACGATGGTGATCATGACGATGCTTCGGAGATGGAGATCACAAGCACAAGATGATGATGGCCATATCATATCACTTATATTGATTGCATGTGATGTTTATCTTTTATGCATCTTATCTTGCTTTGATTGACGGTAGCATTATAAGATGATCCCTCACTAAATTATCATAGTAAAAGTGTTCTCCCTGAGTATGCACCGTTGCGAAAGTTCTTCATGCTGATACACCACGTGATGATCGGGTGTGATAGGCTCTACGTTCAAATACAACGGGTGCAAAACAGTTGCACACGCAGAATACTCAGGTTAAACTTGACGAGCCTAGCATATAACAGATATGGCCTCGGAATACGAAGACCGAAAGGTCGAGCGTGAATCATATAGTAGATATGATCAACATAGTGATGTTCACCATTGAAACTACTCCATCTCACGTGATGATCGGACATGGTTTAGTTGATATGGATCACGTGATCACTTAGAGGATTAGAGGGATGTCTATCTAAGTGGGAGTTCTTAAGTAATATGATTAAATTGAACTTAAATTTATCATGAACTTAGTCCTGGTAGTATTAGCATATCTATGTTGTAGATCAATAGCTCGCGTTGTTGCTTCCCTGTGTTTATTTTGATATGTTCCTAGAGAAAATTGTGTTGAAAGATGTTAGTAGCAATGATGCGGATTGGATCCGTGATCTGAGGTTTATTCTCATTGCTGCACAGAAGAATTATGTCCTTGATGCACCGCTAAGTGATGGACCTATTGCAGGAGCAGATGCAGGCATTATGAATGTTTGGCTAGCTCAATATGATGACTACTTGATAGTTTAGTGCACCATGCTTAACGGCTTAGAATCGGGAGTTCAAAGACGTTTTGAACGTCATGGACCATATGAGATGTTCCAGGAGTTGAAGTTAATATTTCAAGCAAATATCCGAGTTGAGAGATATGAAGTCTCCAACAAGTTCTATAGCTAAAAGATGGAGGAGAATCGCTCAACTAGTGAGCATGTGCTCAGATTGTCTGGGTACTACAATCGCTTGAATCAAATGGGAGTTAATCTTCCAGATAAGATAGTGATTGATAGAATTCTCTAGTCACCATCACCAAGTTAGTAGAACTTCATGATGAACTATAATATGCAACGGATAACGGAAACAATTCCCAAGCTCTTCGTGATGCTGAAATCGACGAAGTTAGAAATCAAGAAAAACATCAAGTGTTGATGGTTAACAAGACCACTAGTTTCAAGAAAAGGGCAAAGGGAAGAAGGGGAACTTCAAGAAGAACAGCAAGCAAGTTGCTGCTCAAGTGAAGAAGCCCAAAGTCTGGACCTAAGCCTGAGACTAAGTGCTTCTACTGCAAAGGGACTGGTCACTGGAAGCGGAACTACCCCAAAGTATTTGGTGGATAAGAAGGATGGCAAAGTGAACAAAAGTATATTTGATATACATGTTATTGATGTGTACTTTACTAGTGTTTATAGCAACCCCTCAGTATTTGATACTGGTCCAGTTGCTAAGAGTAGTAACTCGAAACAGGAGTTGCAGAATAAACAGAGACTAGTTAAGGGTGAAGTGACGATGTGTGTTGGAAGTAGTTCCAAGATTGATATGATCATCATCGCACAATCCCCTATACTTTCAGGATTAGTGTTGAACCTAAATAAGTGTTATTTGGTTTTTGCGTTGAGCATGAATATGATTTGGTCATGTTTATTGCAATACGGTTATTCATCAAAGTCAGAGAATAATTGTTGTTCTGTTTACATGAATAAAACCTTCGATGGTCATACACCCAATGAAACAAGTTGGTTGGATCTCGATCGTAGTGATACACATATTCATAACATTGAAACCAAAAGATGCAAAGTTAATAATGATAGTGCAACTTATTTGTGGCACTGCCGTTTAGGTCATATCGGTGTAAAGCGCATGAAGAAACTCCATACTGATGGACTTTTGGAACCACTTGATTATGAATCACTTGGTACTTGCGAACCGTGCCTTATGGGCAAGATGACCAAAACACCGTTCTCCGGTACTATGGAGAGAGCAACAGATTTGTTGGAAATCATACATACAGATGTATGTGGTCCGATGAATATTGAGGCTCGTGGCGGATATCATTATTTTCTCACCTTCACAGATGACTTAAGCAGATATGGGTATATCTACTTAATGAAACATAAGTCTGAAACATTTGAAAAGTTCAAACAACTTCAGAGTGAAGTGGAAAATCATCGTGACAAGAAAATAAAGTTTCTACGATCTGATCGCGGAGACAAATATTTGAGTTACGAGTTTGGTCTTCAATTAAAACAATGTGGAATAGTTTCACAAACTCATGCCACCTGGAACACCACAGCATAATGGTGCGTCCGAACGTCATAACCGTACTTTATTGGATATAGTACGATCTATGATGTCTCTTACCAATCTACCACTATCGTTTTTGGGGTTATGCATTAAAGACAGCTGCATTCACATTAAAAAGGGCACCATCTAAGTCCGTTGAGACGACACAATCTGAACTGTGGTTTGGCAAGAAACCAAAGTTGTCGTTTCTTAAAGTTTGGGGTTGTGATGCTTATATGAAAAAGTTTCATGCTGATAAGCTCAAAACCAAATCGGAGAAATATGTCTTCATAGGATACCCAAAGAAGACTGTTGGGTACACCTTCTATCACAAATCCTAAGGCATGACATTCGTTGATTATAATGGATCCTTTCTAGAGAAGGAGTTTCTCTCGAAAGAAGTGAGTGGGAGGAAAGTAGAACTTGATGAGGTAACTGTACCTGCTCCCTTATTGGAAAGTAGTTCATCACAGAAATTTGTTCTGTGACTCCTACACCAATTAGTGAGGAAGCTAATGATGATGATCATGTAACTTCAGATCAAGTTACTACCGAACCTCGTAGGTAAACCAGAATGAGATCCGCACCAGAGTGGTACGGTAATCCTGTTCTGGAGATCGTGTTACTTGACCATGACGAACCTACAAACTATGAGGAAGCGATGATGAGCCCAGATTTCATGAAATGGCTTGAGGCCATGAAATCTGAGACAGGATCCATGTATGAGAACAAAGTATGGACTTTGGTTGACTTGCCCGATGACCGGCAAGCCATAGAAAATAAATGGATCTTCAAGAGGAAGACGGACGCTGATAGTAGTGTTACTATCTACAAATCTAGACTTGTCGAAAAAGGTTTTTGAAAAAGTTCAAGGTGTTGACTATGATGAGATTTTCTCACTCGTATCGATGCTTAAAGTCTGTCCGAATCATGTTAGCAATTGCAGCATTTTTATGAAATCTGGCAAATGGATAAACAAAACTACATTCCTTAATGGATTTAAAGAAGAGTTGTATATGATGCAACCAGAAGGTTTTGTCAATCCTAAAGGTGCTAACAAAATATGCAAGCTCCAGCGATCCATCTATGGACTGGTGCAAGCATCTCGGAGTTGGAATATACGCTTTGATAAGTTGATCAAAGCATATAGTTTTATACAGAGTTGCGGTGAAGCCTGTATTTACAAGAAAGTGAGTGGGAGCACTACAGCATTTTTGATAAGTATATGTAAATGACATATTGTTGATCGGAAATAATGTAGAATTATTCTGCAAAGCATAAAGGAATATTTGAAAGGAGTTTTTCAAAGAAAGACCTCGGTGAAGCTGCTTACATATTGAGCATCAAGATCTATAGAGATAGATCAATACGCTTGATAAGTTTTTTCAATGAGTACATACCTTGACAAGATTTTGAAGTAGTTCAAAATGGAACAATCAAAGAAAGAGTTTCTTGCATGTGTTACAAGGTGTGAAATTGAGTAAAGACTCAAAACCCGACCACGACAGAAGATAGAAAGAGAATGAAAGTCATTCCCTATGCCTCAGCCATAGGTTCTATAAAGTATGTCATGTTGTGTACCAGATCTATTGTATACCCTACACTGATTTTGGCAAGGGAGTGCAGTAGTGATCTAGGAGTAGATCACTGGACAGCGGTCAAAATTATCCTTAGTTGAATAAGGATATGTTTCTCGATTATGGAGGTGACAAAAGGTTCGTCGTAAAAGGGTTACGTCGATACAAGTTTTGGCACTGATCCAGATAACACTAAGTCTTCATCTGGATACATATTGAAAGTGGGAGCAATTGGCTATAGTAGATCCGTGCAGAGCATTGTTGACATAGAAATTTGCAAAATACATACGGATCTCAATATGGCAGACCCGTTGACTAAACTTCTCTCACAGGCAAAACATGATCACACCTTAGTACTCTTTGGGTGTTAATCACATAGCGACATGAACTAGATTATTGACTCTAGTAAACCCTTTGAGTGTTGGTCACATGATGAATGTGAACTATGGGTGTTAATCACATGATGATGTGAACTATTGATGTTAAATCACATGGCGATGTGATCTAGATTATTGACTCTAGTGCAAGTGGGAGACTGAAGGAAATATGCCCTAGAGGCAATAATAAAGTTATTATTTATTTCCTTATATCATGATAAATGTTTATTATTCATGCTAGAATTGTATTAACCGGAAACATAATACTTGTGTGAATACATAGACAAACTAAACGTCACTAGTATGCCTCTACTTGACTAGCTCGTTAATCGAAGATGGTTATGTTTCCTAACCATAGACATGTGTTGTCATTTGATTAACGGGGTCACATCATTAGGAGAATGATGTGATTGACATGACCCATTCCATTAGCTTAGCACCCGATCGTTTAGTATGTTGCTATTGCTTTCTTCATGACTTATACATGTTCCTATGACTATGAGATTATGCAACTCCCGTTTGCGGCGGAACACTTTGTGTGCTACCAAACGTCACAACGTAATTGGGTGATTATAAAGGAGCTCTACATGTGTCTCCAAAGATACATGTTGGGTTGGCGTATTTCGAGATTAGGATTTGTCACTCCGATTGTTGAAGAGGTATCTCTGGGCCCTCTCGGTAATGCACATCACATAAGCCTTGCAAGCATTGCAACTAGTGAGTTAGTTGCAAGATGATATATTACGGAACGAGTAAAGAGACTTGCCGGTAACGAGATTGAACTAGGTATTGAGATACCGACGATCGAATCTCGGGCAAGTAACATACTGATGACAAACGGAACAACGTATGTTGTTTGACCGATAAAGATCTTCGTAGAATATGTGGGAGCCAATATGAGCATCCAGGTTCCGCTATTGGTTATTGACCGGAGACGTGTCTCGGTCATGTCTACATTGTTCTCGAACCCGTAGGGTCCGCACGCTTAAGGTTTCCATGACAGTTATATTATGAGTTTATGAGTTTTGATGTACCTAAGGAGTTAGGAGTCCCGGATGAGATCGGGGACATGACGAGGAGTCTCGAAATGGTCGAGACGTAAATATCGATATATTGGACGAATATATTCAGACTTCGGAAAGGTTCCGAGTGATTCGGGTATTTTTCGGGGATACCGGGGAGTTACGGGAATACGAGGAAGAAGCAATGGGCCTCATGGGCCAAGTGGTGGAAGAGAGGAGGCAGTGGCCCCTAGCCCAAACCGAATTGGACTAGGGGGCCGGCACCCCTTTCCTCTTTTTCCTCCCTCTCCTTCCTTCTCCTTCTCCTTCCCTTGCTTCCCCTCTCCTACTTGGACTAGGAAAGAGGGGGGAATCCTACTTGGAGTAGGATTGCCCCCCTTGGGCGCACCTCCTTCCCTTGGCCGCCTCTCCCCCCTTGCTCCTTTATATATGGGGGCAGGGGGCACCCCATAGACACACAAGTTGATCTTCGTGATCGTTCTCTTAGCCGTGTGTGGTGCCCCCCTCCACCATAATCCTCGATAATATTGTAGCGGTGCTTAGGCGAAGCCCAGTGTCAGGACCCCGATCCTAAGTCACACCGATCTAGCATGTAACACATCATATCACTTTGCGGCCTCACGCACGGTATTTCCACGGGTGTCGCCTTACCATGGCCCGGGACCGTTTGCGCCTTTTGGCTCACGTATATGATAGTGTCGCTAGCATCCATATGACAAAGAACCCGGGCCGACATGGCTAGTCGTGAACCCAAAGCGGCGCTTAACCCATGAGGACAGGCATACATGAATCACATCGAGCATGTCGGTCATCAACGTGTGAATCTGGGCTGTAGCACTGGGCTAACAGGACCCCGGTATCCCGGGCTGTAGCAGGCTAGGCAGGACTCCGAATATCACCGCGTGACATTTCCCCGAAGGGACAGACATAAGAATGAGGTGAAACACATGCCGGCCAGTCAAGTGTCCAAGCAGTAGTCTTTGGCTAGCAGGACTCCGGTGAACCGGCTGTAGCGGACTACTATCGCCGAAGCACGAGACTACATTTCCCCATATGAGAGGCTGCCAAGGATAAACAACTAGTTTGTCGGATCCCACACATACCAAGCATTTCAAACATACACACAATATGCTCAATATGTGTAAATACAACATGGCATCACAACATAACTCTACGACTCAAGTATTAATTCATTAGGCTCCGAGGAGCGAGATATTACAAACATGGGTCTCATGACCCAACACTCAGAGCATACAAGTCAAAGCATATGCGGAAGCTTAACATGTCCGAGTACGCACAACTATAATGAAAAAGGTGAGAAGCACGACTATCTACCAGATCTCGCCGAGGGCACAAGATCGTATCCGAGGTAACAAGCTAAACGTCAAGTCCAAGCGGAACTACTAAGCGAGGCCCGACGTCTCTGCAAAACATAAAATAAGCAAATGTGAGTACAAATGTACTCAGCAAGACTTACATCAGAACTAACTACATATGCTTCATTATCAGAAGGGGGTGGTGGAGTTTGACTGCAGCAAGCCAGCTTTGACTCGGTGGCTATCCTGAACTACGACTGCAAGTAACTCTTTGAGGGGCGCATTACACGAGTCCACATATTGACCATATCAATACACCACTATGGACCCGCTCCGTCTCCCCACGAGAACGCCATCCATAGCACTCACGCTTGTCTTGCGCATTTTAGAGTATCCACTTTCACTTGTCTATGAACTGATATAGGCAACCCAGAAGTCCTTTTCCGCGGACACGGCTATTCGAATAGATCATATTAACCCTGCAGGGCTGTACTTCTTCACACACGCTCTCACCACTTACCGCCGTTTACACGACATGTACTCGGCAACCTTCAAGCGGAAGCCCAACGTGGGTGTCGGCCATGGCCTACCTAAACACACGAGTCCCGAGTCCAGGTTTATCGCCTATTTGGGTTCCATCCGCAGGGAGTCCGGCCGAGGTTTCCACTAACGGCCCCGAACGATGTGTGCAGGGTTCCCGAGACACCAAACAGGCGAATCGGTACACCGGGCCACGTGCCTACCGCAACACAACCCACCCCTATGGTCAGCGTTGCTATGCGGCCCCCAAAGATGCTACAAACACCGTAAACTACTTGCAACTCCCGGACCAAGGACAAGAGTGGTTAAGAAGCCGAGAGGGTCCATTGGTTTCGGGCCCAATGCGTGGTAGTAACTGTTTCATGGATCACAAACACAGAACTCAGTTCCTGAGGACGGCTGCAATGAGACAACCCACCATGTACTCCTACATGGCCTCTCACCGCTACCTTTACCAAATCGTGTTCACACACTTAGCTCACACACAGTTGGACATGTTCACACACCTCCGATTCATCCCCGATGAATCAGACCTGACTCAACTCTAAGCAGTAGCAGGCATGACAAACAAGCATGAATGAGTAGGCACAACAGGGCTCAAACAACTCCTACTCATGCTAGTGGGTTTCATCTAATTCTTGTTGAATGACAGGTCATGCGAGAGGATAAAGGGGTTCAGCTACCGCAGCAAATGTGAGATGAATCGTTGTTGTCCTAATGCAGTAAAAGAGAGCAGGAGCGAGAGAGTGGGATTGTATCAGAATGAACAAGGGGGTTTTGCTTGCCTGGCACTTCCGAAGATAATATTGCTCTTCATCAGTGTCATCGATCTCATCGTCGAAACCACGTCTATCGAGAGAGAACAACCACCGACAAACAAGAAGAAACACAATCAATGCAATTCACAAACAAATGAATGACATGTCATGTTAAGGAACTGAATTGACCTAATGCAACAGTAAGCCAAGTTAATTGAAGTGGAATTCAAACAAGGTTAAACTCCAACTTCAAATACTAGTTCATAAATTACCCTAATCATGATTCATCCTATTCAGTGAGGTTGACTTGTTCAAACATGCATGATCATGGCATAAACAGATTCTTCATATTTTTCTGATCATTTTTCATATATAACTTATTTCCATTGGAGTTACGGTTGAATTCCTATGAATTTTAGAAGTTTTGGATATATTCTGGAATTTCCTGAGTTATAATAAATCCGGAAATGGTATTACTGCGTCAGCCTGACGTCAGTGTGACGTCAGCGGGTCAACGGGACACGGTCCGGGTCAAACCTGACAGTGGGTCCCGCGTGTCAGCATAATTAGTTTAGCAAAATATTAATTAGAACTAAACCTGATTAGTTAACAGGGTTGGGCCCCACCTGTCTTTGACTCAACAGAGTCAACCAGGGTCCACCCGTGGTCAAAGTCAAAGTCGGCTACACCGGCGTCTAGCCGCCGGCGAGCCCGACACGGCGGCGAGAGTGGATTTGGTCATTTCGGCAACCAAACGAGCCGCGGAGGGTGTCTTTGGATAGCTGGGAGCAAACCGCAGCTTTTGGTGGAGTTAGTTGAGCTCGGGGCGGCCGGAATCGGCGCCGGCGACGAGGTTGGCGGCCGCCGGAGTTCGGACGAACTCGGGGTCGTCGCAAGGAGGCACGACAGGAGGTGTGGAGTGGTGCTACGGAGTCCTGCGGACTCACTGAACACGAGGGTAGGCTCGAATGCGTCGTGGGTGCGCTCTAGCTACGGCGGCGCCATGGCCGGCGGCGGGAAGCTCTCGGGTCCGACGGAATCAACGGCTAGAGAGGGAAATAGAGCACGGGGAGAGAGGGGTTTGGCAGAGGAGCTCACGGCGGGGTCGATGAGTAGCTCAGCGGGCTCGGGAGAGGCCGGACGGCGTCGGAGCATCTCCGGCGATCTCGGTTGCCCGAGGTAGAAGACGACCGCGGAGACGTCATTCGGGGCATCCGGTGCCGCGTGGCTCGGCGGAGAGGTTCAGGGTGGCGAGGCGGAGCTCGTGGGCGGGATGGCTGGCCGTGGGGAGGTCGGTGGCCACGACGAACGGCGACGGTGGCGACGAGGCCGGGTGCGTGCGAGTGAGAGAGCAGAGGAGGGAGAGGCCACGGGCAAGGGAGAGAGGGGTCGAGAAGTGCGTGGCGCTCGGGAGACGCCCAGGCGTCGGGAGGAGGCGGCAAGCAGGAGGTGGCGCTGGCGAAGGCCGGGCACGACTGTGCATCCGATGGCGGGAGGAAGAAGACCTCCCCCTCAGTGGCTGGCGGGCGGATGGGCTGCCAGTGAGCGCCGTGTAAGTGGCTGGGCTTCTCTCTTTTATTTCCATTTTCTATTTTCTGTAATTATGTTTGGCTTTAATAAAATGCCAGGCATTTCCAAAAATCATGAAACTGGTCAATGTCACTGTTTGGAATGTTTCCAACAACAAACATTTCAGTTTATGATTATTTGAACATTTAAACTATTTATTAGCATTAAATGCCCAAATGCAAATACTATATGATTTAATTCAAAAATCCAAATGTCATGGAAAAATGTGCAACATCTCCGTTATCAAGTTTCACATTTTCCAAAAATGGTGAACATTTTTGAAGGCCATTTGGGTTCATTGAAAAATATTTCTTAGTTGAACCTATTTGAATTGCTTTGGTGCTAGGGCTTGGTCATCCCCATTTCAAATTTCATGAAAATTAAACATGATGCATGGATGCAATGCCACTAGTTGCAAGCAAGCTCTAGGGCTGTGACAACTCACCCCACTAAACAAGAATCTCGCCCTGAGATTCAAGACGTGAGGTAAGAGGAAAAGGGGAGTCACAAAACTATCGCAATCTTCATGATCCATTTGCCCTTCTCGAAGATGTTGATTCATTCCATCATCTTGGTCTTGACGTCTTTGCTTTAGAGATCTTCACTCAACATGACAACAGAAAGAAGGGGGAAACCGTACAGGATTAAATCTTCTTGAAGATCGGGCAACTCAAGATCAGTTCATGGAGTGAGACGTAAGAACATCTCTTGAGTTGAGACACCAAACACACATTAGGAATGATGGTAAAGAAATGGATGACGAGGGTTCAAATTGGTAGGCAACCATTCCACGCTTAAGTAAAATGGTGCATGGTTCAAAGTAACAAGGAGATGATTGCCATGATTCCATAACGGGAGACCTTAGGAAAGGTGACTCATAGAATTATTCCCTTAAGTGGCAAAAAGAATTACTTTTGATACAAAGATCATTGAAACTCTTCATTCCAGCCTAAGGCAATCACAATCGATCATTTGGCGGAGTGCAAAGGAATGGTATACCCGGACTAGAATGGATGATGTGGACTACCTTGTTGAATACAACGCAATGGATGATTTTGCTTATCATCGAAAATGGATGGGACCTATGGCAGACTGACACAATGACGGAAAAGTAGCCGGGAACAAAATCCAACATCGGGAATGACCCAACTATCATATCTGCCTGAGATTCAGATCTGGTTGGTGTCAGGACATTCCAGACTCATCAAGTCTAGAAAGAGAAATGAAAGTTTGCAACACAAATCGACGAGATGACGTTGCGAGATTCTCGGGAAATGAACTACGATAGCAAGCTCCAAAACATGAGCTGGTTATGCTACATACATGTGAACACGTTGTCCAAGACAAGCATGACCACATAGTAGTCTTATAATAAAACACCACCGAAGTTACGTTGGGAACCATCATCTAGGGTAACGAAGTCTTGTGCATGACCTAGGATTTACACAACAACTCCTTTTCCTTGAACAAATCAATCAGTGGCTTGGTGTGCTATGGAATTCATATGGAATGAAGATGATCAGTCTATCAGACCATAGAATACTTCGCACGTGTGCATGACTGATTTGGGATGATTCCAGGGGAATCAAAAACAATCCTTCTCAAACTCACGGCGGCAACTTGCATCAGATGCACATGAGTTAGGGAAAGTCACTTCTTTCATCCAAACATATGCTTCACAAATGGTCATGAAGAAAATGCTTACACAAGTTTCCAACACTAGGTTGATGTTCAACATGACTAATGGGGAAAACAAAATGCTGCTGATGGGCTCAACAACAACTCATCGGAATTTCCATATCACTGGACTTCCACCATCATGGAACACGGTGATAGCATTGGTCAGACCAAAAGATGTAATGGTGTAGGCTCGAGGGATCAACCACGAGTAAGACAACATTACGAGCATCATTGGTTCTGATTTGACTTGATGATAGCCCATACTCAAGTCAAAGTTTTGACAAGGCAATAGATCCAACAACTGATCACGAGGACCAACCGATGGAGATATCATCTTTCTTCAACACACACACGCACGTAAGATATCCCTTAGAGATGAACTAAGTTAAGCAAAGTTTTATCTTCCAACTCTCCAAGTTGTTGTCTAGCTCAACCAACTAGCTCAGGGATATCCAACACAGATGCTTGGAGAATGGGTGGTTTAGAAGAAAACCAATATGATCATGAACTCAACATAGCGGTCAGGTGACAACCTGGTAACACTTCCAAGAAGGTATTTGGAAAGTCACGAACCACCGATATATTACTAAGCTCGAGAACAATCTTGCTTTTCAGGGCAAGATGATATGACCAAAAGAGTGAGGAATTGACACAATCCTAACTCATAGATCGAAGAGTGCACCAGAACTAAGGACTAGGTAGCACGATTAATCTTAGGATGATGATTCAATAACCAATACGCTAAGAATGAGAGTATTGTCCATTTAATACCAAGCAACGAGTTGCTAGGAGTATTGATTTCACACATCACAATTCACTTGTCGGCATTCCGGTTACAACAACACGAAATCGAGAAATGAATAATGATAGCGAGAAGTATCACTACGTCAAGAATTCATGAGAAATGGTGCAATTCTCATGACAATCCTGACATAAAGGGGGTAATACTCCGAGGTAGACCAGAATTAAAACCTGGATTGGCATTTTGATCTCATGGAATACAACCGCTTTGACCCAATCCTAGAAATGGACAAGGTAATCGGAGTTTGTTTCTCCTAGTCATTCCAGAATACAATGGCTCGACGGACCACAAGGATAATAGGCATCGATAAACACGATCGCACACATACCCTTGACTATCAATTGATAGACGGGGGGTCGGGATACAACTAAAAAGAACAACCCAAAGGAACATATAATTTTCTGAGTTGCGGATGCACAGATTAGTATGTCGAGCAAAGCTCAACATTTCTTCCGGATAATCCATGCAGAGAAGTTAGAACTGGCAGAGTCACAATATAGAATGGAGTACCCCTCAAGAGCACCCTGGTTGTGATCTTTTAATTCAACGACTTCTGCCTTATTGGTTCATGGTATTCGAAAGAAAGAAATACCACGGACCTCGAGGACTAATGCAAAGGTTACTAATAACCTAAAGGAACTAGCAAATACTAACAACATGAAGTAGGGTGAATCTCGGTTCAAGAACCATGGATAGAATGCCTACTAACTAATAACATCACGGGATGCTTTCAAGAATAATGGCCAGAATCATCACACTAGGGATACAAAAGCATTGCTAAATTGCTAGGTGACTTCCTAAACACCTAGGGTCATAATACGAGCTCCAACATCGACGCCGTGGCAACACAGTACCTCAACTTACCGATTAGTGTGCAGATTCTGACCAAAAAGGACATCGAGCGGAAGGAGAGGATTTGCAAATGCATCGACTATTTAGAGACACAGGATGACTCGGACAGCATAACGGCTGTAAATGCTCAAAATGATTTGAGACATCCTGCAAAAATGGTGGCATAACCACTCAACATCACAATATCAAGGTTCCGAGATCAACAATTATCATACAGAATAGTAGGAACTGAACTGGGGCTTAAAACCAACAATCTTAAAGGTCTATGGATTAGTAACACGTCATCCTGATAGATAGATGAGAAGCCTAGTTCTTAAACCCAGAGAAGAGAAGAGGATGACTCAGATCAGAGGGCCATGAGATATAAGGAGTAAAAAGAGCCTTACGTTCCCTTCCACAATCAATTCCCTTATATAACTAAAGCATTTCTAGACACAACTTCGACCAGTTTGGCTTGGTAATCCTACAGGCAGTCAGGCTCTGATACCAACACTGTCAGGACCCCGATCCTAAGTCACACCGATCTAGCATGTAACACATCATATCACTTTGCGGCCTCACGCACGGTATTCCCACGGGTGTCGCCTTACCATGGCTCGGGACCGTTTGCGCCTTTTGGCTCACGTATATGATAGTGTCGCTAGCATCCATATGACAAAGAACCCGTGCCGACATGGCTAGTCGTGAACCCAAAGCGGCGCTAACCCATGGGGACAGTCATACATGAATCACATCGAGCATGTCGGTCATCAACGTATGAATTCGGGCTGTAGCACTAGGCTAACAGGACTCCGGTCTCCCGGCATGTAGCGAGCTAGGCAGGACTCGAATATCACCGCGTGACATTTCCACGAAGACGGAACATAGGAACGAAGTGAAACACATGCCGGCCAGTCAAGTGTCCAAGCAGTAGTGCTGGGCTAGCAGGACTCCGGTGAACCGGGCTGTAGCGGACTACTATCGCTCAAAAGCACGCGACTACATTTCCCCATATGAGAGGCTGCCAAGGATAAACAACTAGTTTGTCGGATCCCACACATACCAAGCATTTCAAACATACACACAATATGCTCAATATGTGTAAATACAACATGGCATCACAACATAACTCTACGACTCAAATATTTACTCATTAGGCTCGAGGAGCGAGATATTACAAACATGGGTCTCATGACCCAACACTCGTGAGCATACAAGTCAAAGCACAAGCGGAAGCTAAACATGTCCGAAAGTACGCATAACTATAATGAAAAAGGCTGAGAAGCCCGACAATCTACCGATCTGCCGAGGGCACAAGATCGTAGCTGAGGTAACAAGCTAAACGTCAAGTCCAAGCAGAACTACTAGCGAGACCGACGTCTCTCGCAAAACATAAAATAAGCAAATGTGAGTACAAATGTACTCAAAGAAGACTTACATCGTAACTAACTACATATGCTTCATTATCGGAAGGGGTGGTGGAGTTTGACCGCAAGCCAGCTTTGACTCGGTGGCTATCCCGAACTACATTTGCAAGTAACTCTTTTGAGGGGCGCACACGAGTCCACATATTCACCATATCAATACACCACTATGGACCCGCCTCCCGTCTCCTCACGAGAACGCCATCCATAGCACTCACGCTTATCTTGGCGCATTTTAGAGTATCCACTTTCACTTGTCTATGAACCGATATAGGCAACCCGAAGTCCTTTTCCGCGGACACGGCTATTCGAATAGATCATATTAACCTGCAGGGTGTACTTCTTCACACACGCTCTCACCACTTACCGCCGTTTACACGACATGTACTCGGCAACCTTCAAGCGGAAGCCCAAAGTGGGTGTCAGCCACGGCCTACCTAAACACACGAGTCCCGAGTCCAGGTTTATCGCCTATTCGGGTTCCATCCGCAGGGAGTCCGTCCGAGGTTTCCACTAACGGCCCCGAACGATGTGTGCAGGGTTCCCGAGACACCAAACGGGCGAATCGGTACACCGGGCCACGTGCCTACCGCAACACAACCCACCCCTATGGTCAGCGTTGCATGCGGCCCCAAAGATGCTAGAAACACCGTAAACTACTTGCAACTCCGGACCGAGGACAAGAGTGGTTAAGAAGCCGAGAGGGTCCATTGGTTTCGGGCCCAATGCGTGGTAGTAACTGTTTCATGGATCACAAACACGTAACTCAGTTCACGAGGACGGCTGCAATGAGACAACCCACCATGTACTCCTACATGGCCTCTCACCGCTACCTTTACCAAATCGTGTTCACACACTTAGCTCACACAGTAGGACATGTTCACACACCTCCGATTCATCCCCGATGAATCAGACCTGACTCAACTCTAAGCAGTAGCAGGCATGACAAACAAGCATGAATGAGTAGGCACAACATGGCTCAAGCAACTCCTACTCATGCTAGTGGGTTTCATCTAATTCTTGTGGAATGAGAGGTCATGCAGAGGATAAAGGGGTTCAGCTATCGCAGCAAGTAACAGATGAATCGTTGTTGTCCTAATGCAGTAAGAGAGAGCAGGAGCGAGAGAGTGGGATTGTATCGGAATGAACAAGGGGGTTTTGCTTGCCTGGCACTTCCGAAGATAATATAGCTCTTCATCAGTGTCATCGATCTCATCGTCGAAACCACGTCTATCGAGAGAGAACAACCACCGACAAACAAGAAGAAACACAATCAATGCAATTCACAAACAAATGAATGGCATGTCATGTTAAGGAACTGAATTGACCTAATGCAACAGTAAGCCAAGTTAATTGAAGTGGAATTCAAACAAGGTTAAACTCCAACTTCAAATACTAGTTCATAAATTACCCTAATCATGACTCATCCTATTCAGTGAGGTTGACTTGTTCAAACATGCATGATCATGGCATAAACAGATTCTTCATATTTTTCTGATCATTTTTCATATATAACTTATTTCCATTGGAGTTACGGTTGAATTCCTATGAATTTTAGAAGTTTTGGATATATTCGAATTTCACGAGTTATAATAAATCCGGAAATGGTATTACTGCGTCAGCCTGACGTCAGTGTGACGTTAGCGGGTCAACGGGACACGGTCCAGGTCAAACCTGACAGTGGGTCCCGCGTGTCAGCATAATTAGTTTAGCAAATATTAATTAGAACTAAGCCTGACTAGTTAATAGGGCTGGGCCCCACCTGTCATTGACTCAACAGAGTCAACCAGGGTCCACCCGTGGTCAAAGTCAAAGTCGGCTACACCGGCGTCTAGCCGCCGGCGAGCCCGACGCGGCGGCGAGAGTGGATTTGGTCATTTCGGCAACCAAACGAGCCGCGGAGGGTGTCTTTGGATAGCCGGGAGCAAACCGCAGCTTTTGGTGGAGTTAGTTGAGCTCGGGCGGCCGGAATCGGCGCCGGGCGATGAGGTTGGCGTCACGGAGTTCGGACGAACTCGGGGTCGTCGCTAGGAGGCACGGCAGGAGGTGCGGAGGGGTGCTACGGAGTCCTGCGGACTCACTGAACACGAGGGTAGGCTCGAATGCGTCGTGGGTGCGCTCTAGCTACGGCGGCGCCATGGCCGGCGGCGGGAAGCTCTCGGGTCCGGCGGAATCAACGGCTAGAGAGGGAAATAGAGCACGGGGAGAGAGGGGTTCGGCAGAGGAGCTCACGGCGGGGTCGATGAGTAGCTCAGCGTGCTCGGGGGAGGCCGGACGGCGTCGGAGCATCTCCGGCGATCTCGGTTGCCCGAGGTAGAAGACGACCGTGGAGACGTCATTCGGGGCATCCGGTGTCGCGTGGCTCGGGGGAGAGGTTCAGGGTGGCGAGGCGGAGCTCGTGGGCGGGATGGCTGGCCGTGGGGAGGTCGGTGGCCACGACGAACGGCGACGGTGGCGACGGGCCACTCGGGTGCGTAAGTGAGAGAGCGAGGAGGAGGAGAGGCCGCAGGCGAGGGAGAGAGGGGTCGGGTGCGTGGCGCTGGGAGACGCCCAGGCGTCGGGGAGGGAGCGGCAAGCAGGAGGTGGCGGCGGCGTTGGGCACGCATTGTGCATCCGGTGGCGGGAGGAAGAAGACCTCCTGCCTGGTGGGCTGGGCGGGCAGATGGGCTGCCGGTGAGCGCCGAGTAAGTGGCTGGGCTTCTCTTTTATTTCCATTTTCTATTTTCTGTAATTATGTTTGGCTTTAATAAAAATGCTAGGGCATTTCCAAAAATCATGAAACTGGTCAATGTCACTGTTTGGAATATTTCCAACAACAAACATTTCAGTTTATGATTATTTGAACATTTTAACTATTTATTAGCGTTAAATGCCCAAATGCAAATACTATATGATTTAATTCAAAAATCCAAATGTCATGGAAAAATGTGCAACATCTCCGTTATCAAGCTTCAAAGATTTTCCAAAAATGGTGAACATTTTTAAGGCCATTTGGGTTCATTGAAAAATATTTCTTAGTTGAACCTATTTGAATTGCTTTGGTGCTAGGGCTTGGTCATCCCCCTTTCAAATTTCATGAAAATTAAACATGATGCATGGATGCAATGCCACTAGTTGCAAGCAAGCTCTAGGGCTGTGACACCCAGCGACGGTAGAACATCAAGATCGTCACCACGCCGTCGTGCTGACGGAACTCATCCCTGACACTTTGCTGGATCGGAGTCCGGGGATCGTCATCGAGCTGAACGTGTGCTAGAACTCGGAGGTGCCGTATTTTCGGTGCTTGATCGGTCGGGCCGTGAAGAACGTACGACTACATCAACCGCGTTGTTATAACGCTTCCGCTTTCGGTCTACGAGGGTACGTGGACAACACTCTCCCCTGTCGTTGCTATACATCACCATGATCTTGCGTGTGCGTAGGAAATTTTTTGAAATTAGTACATTCCCCAACACCGATATGGTTAGGGTTAGGGCATAACGTAATCTCGGTGTGACCGATTACACAAACTCGGTGGGACCGATTTTGGTGATAAGCTAACCAGAGAGTTGGTCAGGTAAACTCGGTGGGACTGATTCGCTCATCTCGGTGAGACCGAAATGTTACAAAAGGGAAACAGAGAGTTTACATTGCAATCTCGGTGGGACCGATCGCTCACTTCGGTTAGACCAAGACGTTACGAAGGGAAACAGAGAAATTGCAATCCCATCTCGGTGAGACCGAGATCCCTATCGGTGAAACCGAATTGCTAGGGTTTGTGGCAGTGGCTATGATATGTGAAACTCGGTGGCGCCGGATAGAAAGAATCGGTGGGGCGAGTTTGACTTTTGGTTTAGGTCATATGTGGATGTGGGAAGATAGTTGAGGGTTTTGGAGCATATCACTAAGCACATGAAGCAAGAGGCTCATTAAGCAACACCTCATCCCTCCTTGATAGTATTGGCTTTTCCTATAGACTCAATGTGATCTTGAATCACTAAAATACAAAATGTAGAGTCATGATCTTGAAGCTTGAGCCAATCTTTTGTCCTTAGAATTTTGAGGGATCCACTTTCCTCATCCATGCCATGCCATCCATTGAGCTTTTCCTGAAATATTACTCTTGGAATAATGTTAGCTCAATGAGCTATATGTTGTTAGGAATTACCAAAACCACCCAGGGATAGTTGCACTTTCAATCTCCCCCTTTTTGGTAATTGATGACAACATATAGATCAAAGCTTCAACAAATGATAATAAGAGTGAAAGATATTGTCGCTTTGAGAAGTATGTGATAAGCAAGAGCTCCCCCTAAATTTGTGCATATTTTAAGATTTGCTTTGGACTGCAAATGCACAAGGAGTTAGGATCATGGGTTACTCTTCCATGTCACATACATCTTGGTGGAGCGCTCAAAATGATAAGAATTAAATACATGCACTCATCACCAAGCAAAGTGAATGATCAAAATAAGGATAAACTGATAGTAACATCCAACAAGCATTAAGTGTAGCTTATGATCAAACACATGATCATCAATGTCTCACAGATAAAAGCATAGTATCTCAAGCACTCAAAAGCAAATAAAGTTCAACCAAGAAGACAAGAGAGAATAAAAGCAAACTCTCTCTCTCTCTCGAAGCCTATGATCTATACATTTTTCTCCCCCTTTGGCAACAAGTTACCAAAAAGTTCATAGAAAATGCATAGCACTAAACGACTCTCAGGCTTGGTCTTCAGGTGGTGGAGTCCGGATGACGCCAAGGACGAAGGCTTCAGTTGAAGTAGTTGGAGCTGCTGGGGTAGGAGCTGGAGCTGGTGGAACTGAGGCTGTAGCTGGTGCAGAAGTAGTGGCTCTGGTGTCAGGAACTGGCACTGCAGATGATCTCTGAGCTCTAGGCACTCTGGCAAATGCATCAGTTGTTGTCTTGCCCTTCCTCTCCTGCATATCATCCTGTAGTTGCTCCACAGCAGACTGAATCTCGCCATTACTTTCACATCTAAGTCATAGAACTTTTGTTCCATGATTCTTTCCAAGCTCTCTTGGTTTCGAGTCGTGGTGGCCAGTCCTTTCTCAATTCTCGAGTTGATGCTATCGATAACCGAGCTGCTCCTCGCTTGTTCTTCAAAGTACTCAGATGCCTCCTCTTGAGTTGGCATCTTGGCAGCTTTCTCCATCTTTGCCTTCTCCTTCTTTGCTTGAGCTTGTGCTGATGATGATTCATTCTCATTCATCACAAATTGATTGTCCTCAAAATCTGGATGGATGGGCAGGTGTTCCTTATCCAATGTGTATGTGCTCGTGCCCATCTTCGAGTTAATCAACTCCTGAATATGTGGGGCATATCCACAGCTCCTCTTCTGATCAGCTGTTGTCCTCTTGATGGTCTCAACTATGAGGCTCATTACCTTGAACTTCTGTGGCACATCAAATATGTGAAGCAAGTTTATTGCAGGGCCTCTGATCATTTTGTGATCACCTGACTTGGGCAAGAGAGTGTGCCTAAGGATCCAGTTAATTGTAGGCAGCCCTAACATAAGGAAGTGAACTGATCCAAACTTGAAAGTCTCAAGAGCTTTGTCTGGGATCTCCTTATACATGTTTGACATGGAATTGTGATCCATCTTCTTCTTGGCATAGACATCCAAGTCATCTTCTTGCTCTTCAGGGGCATTGATCAGCTGAGCCCATTCTGCAACTGTAGACTGTTATCTAGTGCCTTCAGTCATCCATACTATCCTGAAGGAAATATGCCCTAGAGGCAATAATAAAGTTATTATTTATTTCCTTATTTCATGATAAATGTTTATTATTCATGCTAGAATTGTATTAACCGGAAACATAATACATGTGTGAATACATAGACAAACAGAGTGTCACTAGTATGCCTCTACTTGACTAGCTCGTTAATCAAAGATGGTTATGTTTCCTAACCATGGACAAAGAGTTGTTATTTGATTAACGGGATCACATCATTAGGTGAATGATCCGATTGACTTGACCCATTCCGTTATCTTAGCACTTGATCGCTTAGTATGTTGCTATTGCTTTCTTCATGACTTATACATGTTCCTATGACTATGAGATTATGCAACTCCTGCCACGGAGGAACGCTTTGTGTGCTACCAAACGTCACAACGTAACCGGGTGATTATAAAGGTGCTCTACAGGTGTCTTCGAAGGTACTTGTTGGGTTGGCGTATTTCGAGATTAGGATTTGTCACTCCGATTGTCGGAGAGGTATCTCTGGGCCCTCTCGGTAATGCACATCACATAAGCCTTGCATGCATTGCAACTAATGAGTTAGTTGTGAGATGATGTATTACAAACGAGTAAAGAGACTTGCCGGTAACGAGATTGAACTAGGTATTGAGATACCGACGATCGAATCTCGGGCAAGTAACATACCGATGACAAAGGGAACAACGTATGTTGTTATGCGATCTGACCGATAAAGATCTTCGTGGAATATGTAGGAGCCAATATGATCATCCAGGTTCCGCTATTGGTTATTGACCGGAGACGTGTCTCGGTCATGTCTACATTGTTCTCGAACCCGTAGGGTCCGCACGCTTAACGTTACGATGACAGTTTCAATATGAGTTTATATATTTTGATGTACCGAAGTTTTTTCGGAGTCCTGGATATGATCACGGACATGACGAGGAGTCTTGAAATGGTCGAGACATAAAGATTGATATATTGGAAGCCTATATTTGGATATCGGAATTGTTCCGGGTGAAATCAGGATTTTACCGAAGTACCGGGAGGTTACCGAAACCCCCCGGGAGGTAAATAGGCCTTAGTGGGCTTTAGTGGAAGAGAGGAGAGGTGGCCAGGGCTGGGCCGCGCGCCCCTCCCCCCTAGTCCGAATAGGACAAGGAGAATGGGGCGGCGCCCCCCCTTCCTTCTCTCTCTCCTCTTTCCCCCTCCCGAATCCTATTCCAACTAGGAAAGGGGGGGAATCCAACTCCCGGTGGGAGTAGGACTCCTCCTGGCGCGCCCTCCTCCTGGCCGGCCGCACCCCCCTTGCTCCTTTATATACGGGGGCAGGGGGGCACCTCTATACACACAAGTTGATCTTCGTGATTGTTCATTAGCCGTGTGCGGTGCCCCCCTCCACCATATTCCACCTCGGTCATATCGTAGCGGTGCTTAGGCGAAGCCCTGCGACGGTAGAACATCAAGATCGTCACCACGACGTCGTGCTGACGGAACTCCTCCCTGACGCTTTGCTGGATCGAAGCCCGGGGATCATCATCGAGCTGAATGTGTGCTAGAACTCGGAGGTGCCGTAGTTTCGGTGCTTGGATCGGTCGGATCGGGAAGACGTACGACTACTTCCTCTACGTTGCGTCAACGGTTCCGCTTCAGTCTACGAGGGTACGTAGACAACACTCTCCCGCCTCGTTGCTATGCATCACCATGATCTTGCGTGTGCGTAGGAAATTATTTGAAATTACTACGTTCCCCAACATATCCTGCCATCTGGATAGAAATGTGCTGTGGAGTAGAATTGCATTATGAGCTCCTCATTCCACTTTGTGAGCTTCTGCCCAAGAAAGTCTGCAACTCCACAAGCTTTGAAGCTGTCAAGCACTCCAGGATAGTGTTCTTCATTCTCCTTGATATACTCCCAGTCAACCCACCTCATATCACACACTATGGGTTTCTTGTCTAGCAGCACTGTCTCATAGAAGTCTTGCTGTTCCTTGGTGTGGAACCTGTAATCAACAACAATCCTTCTCCTTGAAGCATATGGATCTGCCTCTCTCCATTTCCTCATCCCTGAATCTCTCCTGATTTTCATATCCTCAGCCACAGGATGAGCATCGTTGTGGTCTGGAATCTTGGGCTTGAGCTTTCTGAGAACTTGTCCTTCTTCTTCTTCTTCAGCAGCAACATCAGGCACTGGGGCCTTGTTCTTCTCAGCAGCAGATATGTTCCTAGTGTTCCTCTTTGGTGCACTCTTGGGCTTGGAGGCAGCTTTGGGTGCTTCTTTGGGCTTTGATGAAGCAGCCCCTAACCTTATGGCATCACCCATAAGCTTTTTGTGCCTTAGGTGCTGGTGCAGCAACCTCTTCTTCCTCGTCTCCCTCAGAGTCTCTCCTCATGGAGGGTTTGCCAAGAACTCTGGCAGTAGTGGTTATGACTCTCTTTTTCTTCTTGTCTTGGCCACCTGTTTCCTCTTCAGATTCCATGGTAAACTTCATGGTTTCTTCGGTTGCAGCCTTCCTAGGCTTGGAAGTGGGAACTCTCCTTGCAGGTGCCTTCTTATGCATACCAGGCTTTGTGGCCGCAGCTGAGCCATATTCTTTCTTGAGCACCTTCTTCTTTGATGTGGCTTCCTCTTCTTCTGCCACATAATCTTCATCCTCAGATTCAGAAGTTCTTCTCTTGCTTGCTCTAGTGGCAGCCTTAGGCAAGTTGATTGGGGTGCTTCTGCTACCCTCATCAGGGCTACTAGAGGGACTAGTGCCCTCACTCATGTGAATCTGCTCCTCTGATTTGTTCTGGCTGTCACTCTGATCAGACATGTTGCAAACACTGACTGCAGACCCTGTGAATAGATTGTAGATGAGATAGAGTGGATGAGCATCACAAAATGCAGAGATTTTTGCAAAAGAATGAGTCAAAACTTAGTTTTAGTTTTCCACAGAAAGCATTTCGGATCAACCGATTTGCAAACTCGGTGATACCGAAGCAGCTTTTGGAACCTAAACTAGTGAACTCGGTCCGACCGAGTCACAGTTCGGTGGCACCGAGACTGCTAGGGTTTCACAAAGTCCTGAACTCGGTCACACCGATTTGCAATTCTCGGTCAGACCGAGAACCACATGTGCAATGGCCGTGGCCGAATCGGTGGAACCGAGTTCCGCAACCCGGTGGGTCCGAGATGGTTTCGGCGGAAACCTAAACCTAAATTTTCGAATCGCATCTATTCTAAGGATTGTTTTGACTGGATAGAGGTGTTTCAATCATAGCAAGAATCTTAATGAACACAATGTGCAAGGAATCATACGGGGATAGCACTGTGTTCGATTCCATACCCTAGTTCGGCGATGAACTCGCTGCGGCGGCAACGACGGAGACGAAATCCGTTGACGGCGGTGGAGACCAGCGACAGGAGGCGGCTGGCGACGAGGAGGACGATCCGGAGACCCAGGAGGCAGAGCGAGCTATGCGCGGGCGAAGGGGTTTTGGAGAAATTTCCAAAATTTTGCCCGTGAGTATATATAGCTCGACCCTGTCGGTGTGACCGAGTGGAACAACTCGGTGGCACCGAGATGCATAACTGTTGACGATTCTGACAACTCGGTGTGACCGAAAAGTTCAAATCGGTTGCACCGAGATAAAAACGTAGATCGACTTAGTGATCTCAATATGACCGAAATGGAGGAATCGGTCAGACCGAAACACACAAAGAAGTTTTGGAAGTTTAAGTCTATGACAAATCGGGGACTCCGAGTGCTCCTCACACAGAGTGGTTCGAATCTGACTTGATCAAATTTTGTGATGTAGCATGAATAGAGTTTGAGAAGAGAAAAGCATAGATAGCTAGAGAGGGTTCTTAGGCATTCTTGTCCATCCACTTGGCAAAAGAAAAAAAAACCAATCAATCAAAACAACAAGTGGATGTCCTCGAATGAGTAAAATATGCAATCAACATGCTCACACAATAAAATGGCAATTGAAATATGTGTCAAAGCATGCACAACCAATTCTAGCATCTATCAAGCAATTGGCGATGACTAGGTCATCTATATATGAGTATATTGACTTAGGAGTCAAATGAGAACATTTGATCATAGGTCATACTCATCGTTTAAGCACAAGTGGGGTTACCACTTTTACATAAAGCATTGTTGTGTTCACACCATTAGAGTTGCTTTATCTCAAGTCTTAGAGTAAAGCTCCCCCTAGATGTGAGATCCCCCCTAAGAGGGATGAACTAACCTTGGGTTTTGTCGATGATGACTTCATGTAGATGTTGAAGATGTGGATGCTCAATGTTGATGTAGATCATTTGGAGCTATCCATTGGAGTGAGTTGCACTTTCAATACCTACATGGGTTAGTCCCACAAGGAACAAACAAGGATATCCATAGACATAGAGTGATGCACACATAAGATGATGTCTATGAGAGCTTTTAGGTTACCTTGTCCCTTGTCTTACCAACAAGAGGGTTTGTGACTCCTTGAACTAGTGCAAGATGTGGAAGTTGACTGCACTTGTTCTTGCCAAAATGATAAGAGTGAAGTATGTTATGAGTCACCCTCAAGAACTCTCTAGTTCTTCTTCTTCTGGATCCACACCATCTTGATGGGAATCCTTGGTGTTGTAGTTGTACTTGATGAAGTGGAACTTGAAGTAGTCTTGGGAACACACTTGACTAAGGTCTTAGGAGCTTGTTCAAATGCATCAATTTCCTCTTGAAGCTTGTCCTTGCCTTTTTGCTTGTAGTCTTGTGGTGGAAGATCATCTTGAGCTTGTGTCCCTTTGAAAGAAGTGGGATCATACTTCTCTTGTTGAGGAACAAACTTCGTCTTGGGGTATTGATCTTCTTCCCACTCAACTCCATTGGCATTGAACTTTCGTTCAAAACTAATACCTTGATTCTTCCGGTGCCTTCCTTGCTTGCGTACAATTTCCTCGAATTGCTTACTTCCGGCAAGGCTCTTGTAAACTCCTTTCTCTATAATTCCCTTCAATAAGCTATTTTCTTTCTCAAGTGTAACTTGGCTAAGAGAATCATTAGTGGAATTAAGAGAACTACTAGAAGCAACAATATTGGATTTAGCATGATCATTGTTACTACAAGAGGAAGAATCTTTCTTGTTCTTGTTACTAGACTTGACTTGAGGCATGTAAGTGGATAAGAGTAAACGCTTGGCAATGTAAGAAGAACATTTCTTACGAAGATCATCATTCATTTCTTTTAAGAACTCATGCTCTTGCTCAAGGTTGAGCTTTTCAAAGCGTAATTTCTCATGAGTCCTTAAAAGTTCTCGATGATCTCCTAAGATAGTTTCATGAGCTAACTTAAGAGTGTTTAGTTCTTTAGTTAGAGACTCAATCTTCTCCTTATCATTGTCATTCGTTTTAGCATGATTAATTGACGTTTCATCATAGTATTCATCACTAGAGTTGTCAACAAGTAAATCATCATCACCTAACAAGTCATCTTCATCACTATTGAAATCAACATACTCGGGATGTGATACCTTTGGGCCTTTAGCCATGAAGCATGTTCCAACTCCTTCATTTGGTGAGTCAAATATGTCGTAGGAGTTGGTCGTCACAAGTGCTAGACCGGCAACACCTTCATCTTGAGTATATTCGGAGTCGGAGTGATAACTTCTCTCGGAGTGGTTGTCGGACTCGGAGCCAGATACCCATTCACCAACATGAGCTTGATGTCTTCGTTTTGTGTAGCTCCTTGATGACTTGTCCTTTCTTTCCGAATCCTTGCTTCTCCGTGAGGGTCTTCATTCATAACGATCATCTCTACTCCTTCTTTCTCTAGATGGTGATTCTTCTCTTCTACTTCTTCTCTTGGGAGAATCTTCTCTTCTCTTGTAGGGGGTCAGACACTCATTGGAATAGTGTCCGGGCCTTCCACAATTGTAACAGTTTCGCTCTCGATTAGAAGATCTTTTGTCATTGTAGGACCTTGACTTGGAGCTTCTATCTTTGCTTCTACTCTTGTAGAACTTGTTGAAGTTCTTCACCATTAAGCTCAATTCTTCGTTGAAGGTTTGTTTCTCACTTGATGATGTGGGGGCTTCACATGAGGCTTTGTAAGCACCACTTGATTTGTTGTGAATTTCCTCTTTATCCTTGAGTGACATCTCATGAGCAACAATTCTTCCAATGACTTCCGTTGGCTTGAGATCTTTGTAATTGGGCATCATTTGGATCAATGTGCACGCGGTATCATATTTTCCATCCAAGGCTCTTAGGATCTTCTTGATGATGAATCTATCGGTCATCTCTTCACTCCCTAAGCCGGCAATCTCATTTGTGATAAGAGCAAGCCTAGAGTACATTTCAGCGACACCTTCACCATCCTTCATTTTGAACTTGTCAAGTTGACTTTGAAGCACATCCAATTTGGATTCCTTGACGGAGTCGGTACCTTCATGCATATCAATCAAAGTATCCCAAATTTCCTTTGCATTCTCAAGACGGCTGATTTTGTTGAATTCTTCGGGGCACAATCCGTTGAAGAGGATATCACAAGCTTGAGCGTTGTATTGCAGCATCTTCAACTCTTCCGCGGTAGCTTCACGGTTCGGTTCTTTCCCATCAAAGAAGTCACCTTGCAATCCAACACACACAATGGCCCAAACGGCGGGGTTATGTCCAAGAATATGCATTTTCATCTTATGCTTCCAACTAGCAAAATTAGTACCATCAAAGTAAGGACCTCTACGGTGATAATTTCCCTCGCTAGACGCCATACTCTCCTAGGTTGTGAAACCAAGGCTATGAGCACCAAAAGTTATGGAAATCAAAGCAAATGGAGATCAAAGCTCTGATACCACTTGTAGGATCGGACGTATGTCTAGGGGGGGTGATTAGACTACTTGACCAAATAAAAATCTAGACTTTTCCCAATTTTAGTTCTTGGCAGATTTTAGCTATCTTAGCACAAGTCAAGAAATCTCCACACAATTCAAGCAAGCATGCAAAATAGTATATGAGCAGCGGAAAGTAAAGCATGCAACTTGCAAGAATGTAAAGGGAAGGGTTTGGAGGATTCAAACGCAATTGGAGACACAGATGTTTTTGGCGTGGTTCTGATAGGTGGTGCTATCGTACATCCACGTTGATGGAGACTTCAACCCGCGGAGGGTAACAGCCATGTGAGTCCACGGAGGGCTCCACCCACGAAGGGTCCACGAAGAAGCAACCTTGTCTATTCCATCACGGCCGCCGCCTGAAGGACTTGCCTCACTAGCGGTAGATCTTCACAAAGTAGGCGATCTCCTTGCCCTTACAAACTCCTTGGTTCAACTCCACAATCTTGTCGGAGGCTCCCAAGTGACACCTAGCCAATCTAGGAGACACCACTCTCCAAGAAGTAACAAATGGTGTGTTGATGATGAACTCCTTGCTCTTGTGCTTCAAATGATAGTCTCCCCAACACTCAACTCTCTCTCACAGGATTTGGATTTGGTGGAAAGAAGATTTGAGTGGAAAGCAACTTGGGGAAGGCTAGAGATCAAGATTCATATGGTTGGAATGGAATATCTTGAGCTCAACACAAGTGTAGGTGGTTCTCTCTCGAACATGTGTATTGGAAGTGTAGATGTGTTACGATGGCTCTCTCCACGAATGAAGAGTGGGTGGAGGGGTATATAGCCTCCACACAAAATCTAACCGTTACACACAATCTGCCAAACTCGGTGGGACCGAATGGTTAAACTCGGTCGGACCGATTCAGAAAACCTAGTGACCGTTAGGATTTTCGGTGGGACTGAGATGCAACTTGGTAGGACCGATATGGTTAGGGTTAGGGCATAACATAATCTCGGTGTGACCGATTGCACAAACTCGGTGGGACCGATTTTGGTAATATGCTAACTAGAGAGTTGGTCAGGTAAACTCGGTGGGACCGATTCGCTCATCTCGGTGAGACCGAAATGTTACAAAAGGGAAACAGAGAGTTTACATTGCAATCTCGGTGGGACCGATCGCTCACTTCGGTTAGACCGAAACGTTACGAAGGGAAACAGAGAAATTGCAATCCCATCTCGGTGAGACCGAGATCCCTATCGGTGAAACCGAATTGCTAGGGTTTGTGGCAGTGGCTATGATATGTGAAACTCGGTGGCGCCGGATAGAAAGAATCGGTGGGGCCGAGTTTGACTTTTGGTTTAGGTCATATGTGGATGTGGGAAGATAGTTGAGGGTTTTGGAGCATATCACTAAGCACATGAAGCAAGAGGCTCATTAAGCAACACCTCATCCTCCTTGATAGTATTGGCTTTTCCTATAGACTCAATGTGATCTTGGATCACTAAAATACAAAATGTAGAGTCATGATCTTGAAGCTTGAGCCAATCTTTTGTCCTTAGAATTTTGAGGGATCCACTTTCCTCATCCATGCCATGCCATCCATTGAGCTTTTCCTGAAATATTACTCTTGGAATAATGTTAGCTCAATGAGCTATATGTTGTTAGGAATTACCAAAACCACCCAGGGATAGTTGCACTTTCACCGAGGGCATCGATCGCCGGAGAGGAAACAACAAGAGGTAAAACACACCGGAGGTACATACGTTCAGGCCACCGTAGAGGTGTAATACACTACTCCTGCCTAAGGATAATATTGTTGTGTGTTCACAATGAACTGGTACAATGTATGTGATATGTTGCGAATGAGGCGAGCCTCCGCTAGGTAGTAATCCTTTATTTATATCAAGGTTGGTGCTCCCTTTGTTCTACGGGGGTTGCCACATGCCCAGAATAAATCTAGGAGAGAGGAGGGGTCAACAATACTTGTGTAACTTGACAAACAGTAGTAAAAAAAGAGTTCCAAAAGTCCAAGAAAGAATCAGTATAGGAGCAAAAAAATAAACATACAAAAAAACTATTTGGAAATAAGAATATAAATATTTGAGCTTATTTACAAACTTATTTTGCAGATTTAAACCTTATTTACAATTGAACGTAATGCAAGAAAATATAACTGGGGAACCATGTTAAACAAACAGCAGATTAGTTTCCTCATGGAACTGTTCCTTTGAGTTGAAAAAAACTCTTGCATTGGGACCCTTGAGAATAAAAAAGGGAAATATGTTTCCCAAAGAAATCGGTTGCTCGTTTACAGAACTGTTTCAGCTGTCTTCAGATATTGTTTACAGCCGAAGGTCTTGCAAAGAAACTATCACTAGACCAGCAAGAGAAAAAAAGATAGCTCTATTGTTAAGGAAACATTTTTCGCATGGAAGTATTCCTTTGAGTTGAATCTTGCAGTGCAACTTCCCTTGAAGGTGACAGTATTAATGAGACCCTTGAGAATAAAAAGAAGAAATATGTTAATTGAAATGCAGGTGCAGAACATTTAATCATTGGGATTCTTTTTGGTGAACCCTGTTACACTAACTAATAAGAATAATGAGACCCTTGAGAATAGAAAGAATAAACATGTTAATTGGAAATACATGTTGATTTTCAGAAGTTACCTGAGGTTACTGTCATATGCAGGACGAGTAAACATTGGCCTTCAAAGCTTCACTTGAATATGCGGAAACCCTATTGAAACATATACAGGATTAGAAGAAAATAATTTCATTGTTCGGTATGAAAGAACAGGCTCTAAGAAAAAAACATCTCTTTTCTATCATTGGGAGACAAATAAATAGAGAACTTACATGTCTCTGCAGGAAATAAGTTACTAATGGGAGCTGAATTTCATTGTCCTTGCAAGTTACAATCTCAAAAGGAATTTTTGACGAGAGCATGTAAATCATCCTACAGTATTTTAGAAAAAGTGATGTTTATTTCCGATATGTTCCAATTAATGACCAAAAAGGAAACATATGTCTATCGCCACATTAGAGAAACCCTCCAAACCGAGACCTTTGTACTTGCTAACATACCGAAGAAGGAAAATTCTTGAGTCATACCTGTGAAAGAAAAATAATAGCACAATCAGTTCCATACTTAGGATGGAAATTATTGTGAATTTAAAATACTTTTAATCTGATTTTTTAGGAGAAAGAACCAAAAGGTTGTTGGTGGCTGGTACAAATCTTGTAAAATGGGAGAGTTCCATGGAAAACCCACCTAAAATTGACCTTGGGAGCTGGTACAAATCTTGATTCAACATTTCCTATGCTGAAAGAACTAGAATTTCCGTATGTAGCAGCAAACAAAACCTTGAATTTGCAGATAACATCACTAATAGTTGGTAGAAATGTATCACCACTGTAGTATGGGTTCATGATATCAAAAAATTTGGCTCTGAAGTTAGCAATGATTAAAATCCATTGTTTTTCTTTGAATATGGGCATTTTTACCTAGGGAATTGTGGAAAGTTACAATCTAATAGTGTAACCTCTTTAAAGAAGAAAAATCTGTAAGAGCAGTTTGTACAAAAGAACTTGTCTTACCAAGGAAGCATTCAATAAACCGAAGCCAACATTACTTTCCTATAAGATTAGTTGGTTTGCAGGATCTGAATGATTTAGCATTGGGTTCATTAGCTTCTCCTGCATGTTTGTTTCCCAGAAAATGATTGATAGTTAAGAAAAGTAAATATCGATGATGTGAAAACGAAAACCGAGGAGAAGAATTCAAAATATAGGCTGACCATGTCGTCAATGCTAACTATGTGCTCCACTATTTCACTGTTTCGCAGGAGGCCTTTTCTTCCTCGGTCCAGCTGGTCTTTGTTCTTTAGTTTTGAAAAACAACCAACAACCCGAGGGTTTATCGAACCACCAGGCTTGAATTATAGAGTTATAGTTTTCTGATCCACCCAAACTCCTTCAATCTCAAATATCCTTTGGCTGTTCATGACAGAAGAACATCACGAAGAAAAGTAAAAAATAAATCATGAGAAAATAGTATGGATCGCATATAAAAACTGTTTATGTTCGAATTATGTAGAACATATCACATAAAAATTCATATGCTTTTTGTACATAGCTGTAAGTTAATTTGGGAAGAAGTCCAGCCAATGTTTGGTAGAAATCATTCTCTATTCCATCTGAAAAGATGACTTGCTTACCAGCCTTTTTGGGTTCTTGAATTACTAGTGTCGCAGATTTGAAAAATTGTTCACATGTTGTTGCCAAGTTGAAGTTTCTGGTTTTGAAAACTTACTGGAATGTGTTCATGTTGTTCGGTTGCTTGAACTAGCAAAGGATCTTCAATAGGTGTGGCAATATTGTTTGGGTAGAGTTCCGGTGATAGGGAATCCATTATCCTTATTGGGCTCTCAGTTCCAGGAACATTGGGGTTGGCATGACTATTGCAATGCATGCTATACTGATTAGCTGGCAGGCTGAACTCATTAGAGGCACGAGATGCAAATGGAACATTCTGAACTATCTCAGTTGAACTGGTAATTGCATCAAATGAAGGAGAATCTATGCCTTCATATTGAGTGTCTGTACCAGCCTCTCCATTTGAATTGCCATGCATTGTATTGTTGAAAGTATTGTGAGCTGCAAGTAAATTTTCATCAAGCAACGAGCCTTTATCCAGTTCAGCATCAATGAAATCTGGTTGAAAACAAGTGCAGAGAACATTAAGAATAAGAAATGTTAACAGCTCAGGTCATCTACATGTCTAAAAAAATTACTTTGGATAAAATGAAGTTTGTAAGAGAAATGACCTTCCAAATGCTCTCCTGGTAATAAGAATCTGAACAATGGTAAGCAAAAATTTGTTTCTTCTACTCTTTGGTTTGGGGATTTTGATTCAGACAAGTATCCTGCAGAAAAAAGTTGTGATTATTTATTTCATGATCTATTTGGGTGCAAAGAAAAAAAGATGCTTAGAAGAGCTATGAAAGAAAAACTTACGATGCAACAGTGCTGAAACAGTAGTGGGAGGTGCTGTTCTCCGACTTGATGTCTTCACATATAATTCCGGACAAGCAAGCTCTTCGAAAGATGGTAGATTACCATTAAAAGATAGAGAGAAATTAGAGCTTGTTATGTTCACAGACTGAGTGAAATCATTGACCAATTCTTGAAGAATTTCATTGATGGTGACTTGTTTATCTTCGTCAATGATTGTTGGGACATTTAGCATTGGGAAATTTAGAGGTGATTCTATAGCCAACAATTGTTCAGTCTTGGGAACTTTGAATGTGTTCTCCAAAAATGTTGATTTAAATTGGAGGTTTGGGCTGTTGGAAGATGTTCAGGACTTGAGGAATTAAGAATGCATATCATCTACATAGCTCTTCAGAGTAGATGCTGAGTTCTAAATGATATTCGTGTAGAATTTTTGAGCTTGCATTTGAAGAATTATCTTGTCTTGTTAAAATGAGAGAGTATGTCTTGTTAAAAAAACTTTAAAAATGAGAATGTCGGTTTGTTGTTCGTCTGAAAAAAGATGAAAAGCAGCAAGAGAACTTTCTTATGTCAGACCAATATCTGTGAATTTGGATTCGATATACTGTGATATCTCTTTAGGGAGTTCAATGAAAACTGAATCAGTGAATGGAGTAGAGGAGATGTGCTTTATCTGTTTGGGTAAGAGGAGGATGTTTAATATTTATATAATGTTTCACTGCACTTTGAAGAAGTACCGGAACTATAAAATGAAAATTAAAGATAGGGAATAGAACTATGTAATGTGCAATAGTAATATTTATGAAGAACAAGGCCATACCGGTAGTCTGCCATATCTGTTACTTTCGCCATGGAGCGCATCGAGTGCCATGTATGAATTTAGCATGGTTGCCGACCATAGTGGTAGTCTTGGTTCAATGCTTGGCAACTTGAACTCACTTATTATGAGGAGCTCGAAATAGGATATCTGACATTGAAAACAAAATTCAGACAGATTGGATAAAAATGAAAAGTGTTAATCAGAGACAAAGAAAAAATTGAATGGTACATAGAAAAAGAAAAGTTAAAGAAATTTTTTCATGGGAAATATGCTTACCACCATAAGTAATTTGCTTCCTCCAGGAATGAACTTTTTGGTGCTTGTGTTGTTTAGTTTTGCTTCCTTTATTGAATAAACCATGTAGCTCAAACATAGCAGACACCAATCATATTGGGAAATACTATCTATGTCAACTATTGCATTGTAGACAAACTTGGTAACAACTCCACTTGAATTAGGGGCAACAAACAGTGATAGTAGTATGAGAATGAAGATTCGACAGTATTTATCTTCAGGAAGTTCATCATTGATAATTGAGAAAAGGTGCTCAATAGTGGGTGCAGTTGTTCCTAACTCGTGCTTGATGAATTCATAGGTTGCTTCTGATGGTTTCATGATGACAGGAACTCCACCAATTGGTATGCCAAAAATCTTGTGAACAGTTGTAGTTTTAATTGGGAATTTCAATCCGTTTGGCATTTCATTGGAGCAAGAGGTAGTGTTGAAATGGTTTGCAAGCCAGAAGTAAATGGAGTCAATATTGGACATGTTGGTTATTTGTAGGAATGTTTGAAAACCCATTCTACGTACACACTGTTTGTGTATGTCAGTCATTTCATATGCAAGCTTGATAAATGATTCGACATGCTGAAATTGATTGCACTGCATGAAAAAAATAAAGGAAGAAATGGAAATTTAGATGATTTTTTTTCATTTGAGAAAGGAATGGTATAGAGCATATGTCCATTACCTTGGATCTCTTCTGATCTGCATGTAGAATCTCTTCCGCTTCTCTTTTCTTTGTACATCCTTGTTCCATCTACACTGAATACAGTATTATTAATTGTTCTAATGAAATTAAGTGAAAGTAAGTCAAAGTACGAGAACATGGCAGTTAGTTAGCTATGGAATGAACACTAACATTATTGATGCAAATTTCTGATCTGCATTCATTGTAAGCACTGTGTTGAACTACTAACAAACATGAGCTCATCAAAACTTGTAATAAGCACTGTTTGGTAGGACTAGGTATTACTGAAAATATCTTCTAATAAGCACTTGTTATAGTACTTCCAGGAATTAGTGAAAATCAGCAGGAAAAACATCTTAATTGGCATGAACACACACTACTGCAGGTTGCTGCTAACGCGGCACTACAATCAGAGACCCTTCGACGAAACTGTGTGCGATGCCATAATCGCAAACGGTGGTGTAAAAAACCTTCAAAAAATGTGCAAAATGTTTGCGATGCCGGAGCCATCAAACACGGTTCAGATTTTACTTGCGTGTGTGATACAGGGCATACGGTTCAGTTCAATGAACTGTTTGCGATGAGGATGAACAAAAGAAACAGGAAGCCAGATGAGGGCGTGTGCGATATACAACATACGGTTCACTCGGATGAACTTTTTTTGATAAGGAGGAACAATAGAAATGGGCAGCTAGATAGAGGTGTGTGCGGTTGAGGGCATACACTTCAGAAGAATTAATTGTTTGCTATTAGGCAACAGACAGAACTGCGATTATTAGCAAAAAAAAGTGTGCGATTGATGGCATACACTTCACACAGATGAATTGTTTGCGATTAGCCACAACAAACTGAAACATTTAGATAGATCAACGTGTGTGCGCTAGACGGGCACACACATTCTAATTAAAAGAAGCTTGCGTGATGGTAACAACAAGCGCGCACGGTTGTTGGAACAAGACGTGTGTGTACGTTGCCTATTGCGGTGCACCCTATGGTGCAAACGCCACGTACGCGCCCGAGAAGGCGTACGTGCCGATGTTACGCCTTCCAGGAATAGTGCCGCACTTATAACCGTCAGTAAATTTTGAGCCTCCGTCCCGTCACATTCCAAATTGCAAATCTGTTCACACCGATCAAAACCTAAACGGTTTCCCACTTAGGAGCGTATTAGTACTCGGTTATAAATACTACTCCTCCAAGATGACGGCACATTCCTCCTCAACTCCTCATCCACAAAAACAAACAAGTCATTCATCATCGTTCCCTTGCGTCTGCCATGGCCAACGTGAGTTCTGGATCAAGAGATTGCCATCAGGGAGAGGCGAGCATGGAAGCGGAAGCACGAGAGATGTCTCGCCTCGCCGCGAAAGCAGCCAACATGTCCCGCCACGTGACCGTAGCAGCAGAGAGGTCCCGCCGCGCTGCCGAAGCAGCACGGAGGTCCCGCCGCGCCGTCGATGCAGCAGACTGGTCCGGCCGCATCGCGGAAGCAGAAGAGATGTCTCGCCGCACTGCAAATGCTGCAGAGATGTCCTCCCGCGCCGCGGCGGCCTGGGAAAATGTCTCGCGAGCAGGCGAGGACTCTTACAGGCGCATGCATGCCATCGTCCTTAGCCAGATGGATCAAATCTCCAGTTCGGCGAGGTTGCAGGATGACCTGAAAGCCTTGTTTGAACAGTCTACCGGCATCATCCGGCAACTAAATGAGAGCAATGCAAAGCTCCGGGCCGAGCGCGACCTGCTGAGGGCGAAGATCGTCGGAAGTGCAGAGCAGCAGGAGGAGACCACTGCCTTGTTGAAGAGGACCGGCGTCATCATCGAGAAACTTATGGACGAGAATGCCATGCTGCGCATTGAGCGTAGAAGGCTGGTGGAGGAATCCGTGGATGCTCTCAAGCAGCATCTTGAGGACAAGAAAGAACTCACCGCCGCTCGTGGAGACTAGTTCCCGCGGCCTGCAGCAATGCATCAAGAAAGTAGAGATCAGCGAGCCAGATCGTTATCTTCCTTCTTCTTTTGCCCTTGTGTATTTCGGGCGTTGCCGCATGTGGCTTTTTTTTAATCATGTTCCTAAATATGTAAGACAATTATTATCCACTGTCATCGTCCTTATATTCATCATGCTTGTTATAAGTCACAGTCGATGCTATATGGGTCTGTCGGATATTACATCAAGATCCGTGCAAAACTTTATTTTCAGATTTTCGTTTTTCTCTCTTAAATCTCAGTCCACTGAGACATATAGCCACGCCATTGAACAGGGGCTCGGGCGCCATTAATGGAGACCTTGGGAGGGAGGTGCGCGGCGGGTAGCGGTCAAAGGGCTCTCCTCCCGATGAGCACACGCAGGGGTCTGATCGCCGCGCTCCCGTACTCCTAGCCAATAAAAAAGGGGGACGCGCGGCGGCACGTAATTGGTAAGTAGAACGCCCACGGTTTCAATAATACTTGTGTTTTCGATTTGTAACATGACAACACTTGTTCCAAAATGACTTTGTTGATTGTTAATGTGTGTGTCTTCGCAAATCGGATAGAAAAATTACCACAACATGTTGGTGCCATGTCATGACACCATGCCAAGTTTGACTGATATGCTTAAAATTAATCCTTATGCGAAGTATATGAAGGATATTGTTACAAATAAGAGAAAGATACCGGAAGCTGAAATTTCCACCATGCTTGCTAATTATACTTTTAAGGGTGGAATACCTAAGAAACTGGGAGATCCAGGAGTACCAACGATACCATGCTCCATTAAAAGAAACTATGTTAGAACTGCTTTACGTGATCTTGGAGCCGGTGTTAGTGTTATGCCTCTCTCTTTATATCGTAGACTTGATTTGAATAAGTTGACACCTACTGAAATATCTTTGCAAATGGCTGATAAATCGACTGCTATACCTTTCGGTATTTGTGAGGATGTGCCTGTTGTGTTTGCAAATGTTACTATTTTAACGGACTTTGTTATTCTCGATATTCCCGAGGACGATAGTATGTCGATTATCCTCGGTAGACCCTTTTTGAATACTGCAAGGGCTGTTATTGATTGCAACAAAGGCAATGTCACTTTTCATGTTAATGGTAATGAGCATACGGTACACTTCCCGAGGAAACAACCTCAAGTCCACAGTATCAATTCTATTGGAAATTTTTCATCGATTATTACTGGAGGTTTTCAATTCCCTCTTCCTACTGTCAAGAAGAAATATGATATTCTTATTGTTGGGGATGTGCATATCCCCGTTGAGGTAACCTAGTGTTATTCGAAATTTCTTCGGTTCCATGTTACTTGGAAAGAGTTTGTTAACAAGACTTGATCAACCTTGTTAGTGGATTCCTTTTGATAAGCATGAGATGGATGAAGTTAGAAAGCACAACCTTCTGTACCCTCCTTTTACTTTCTATTATTTAGATTAAATAAAGCAAAAATAGTATTTTCTGTCTGTTTTCTGAATTATCCGTGCAATAAAAAATACCCCGAAAATAAAAGTTCTCCAAATGCCCCGAAAATGGAATATGATTTTTTCTAGAATATTTGAGAATATTTAGCACTGAGAACACAACAGGGGGAGCAAGCATCTGGCCATGAGGGTCCAGGGGGCGCCCCCTGCCTCGTGGGCCCCTGGTGGCCCCCCTCCACTTATTTCTGCACCCACACACTTCTTCTTCCTCCCAAAAAATCACCAACCAGCTCAAGCACGAGTTCTAGCTCTTCTTGCTGCGATTTTCGATCTCCTTGCTCAAAGCTCCACTCACAAAACTGCTTTGGGGGATTGTTCTTTGGTATGCGACTCCTCCAATGGTCCAATTAGTTTTTGTTCTAGTGCTTTATTCATTGCAAATTTTTGTTGCCTAGGTGACCCTGTTCTTGAGCTTGCATGTCAAATTTATATGGTCCCAAGTAGTTCTAATGCATGATATAGTCTCCAGGCACTTGTGGGAGTAGTTGCTATCAATTTTGTTGAGTTTGATTCACTTTTATTTTTAGTTACTAAAAATTTCAGAAATTTTCAGAAAACGATGAAGAGATTATTGAGGGGCTCTTCGAGCCGAAGCTCGAAGGATAAACAAAGTGAAGAGGATAAGAGGCCCAAATATAATCTCCATCGCACCGCGGAGGTTCGGCCGTGTGAATGGCCTTGTGATGATTTCTTGAAGGCAGCTGGGATTCATGATGATTTTTATTCTTTGGCTGAGAATGCGGACCAGCGCGAATAGTATCTCCTACTCACTAATATTTTTGTGCAAAATTTTCATTTCCATGCTAAGAGATCACCACCCTCGGTGGATTTTTATTTATAGGATGAGTATAAGGAGATGTCCCTTTTTGATTTCTGTCGGGTCTGTAAGATACCCTTTACGGGCAGCATAGATGAACCACATCGTAATGATATGGAAGGGTTTATTGATATGATTGTTGTAGGGGAAACAAGGAAAGTTTTCGATGCAAGAATTACTAGCCTACATTTTCCGGTTCTGCGTTACTTTGCGATATTTGCTAGTAGATGTTTAATTGGTCGCGGAAACTGTGGAAACCTTAGTGCCCCTGATATTGTTATTTTGGGCCATGCCTTGTTTCGTGATAACACTTTTAGTCTAGGCACTATTGTTGCCAAGTGGTAAAATCTGAACCGCACGAAGGGTCCCATCTTGGGAGGTATCTTCGCCTCGCGCCTCGCTGCACACTTTAACATACCTATTAGGCATTATGAGAAAGAAGAAAAGTTGTTGCCTCCTGTTTTTCTAGACTATAAGAGTATGGTAGCACATGATTTTATTGTTAAGAATAAGAAATAGATGCTTAACTACAGACTGATATTTGATAAAAAAATCACCCTGAGACTATTACTTTTCCTTCTCCTTCTTTGTTTGACTTATCTTCAGGCAAGTATCTTGTTCTGCCGGAGGCATTTCATGCCTACCAGAACCCCACACCAGCTACAGAGCCAGGGCCGGAGCCACAACCTGATCCTCACCGTCAGTCTGTTTACCAGTGGGATTCGGAGGAGATTGCCAACCAGTGGCACCCCAAGGCTCCTTCTCGGTACGACCCCAGCTACAACTTTTATCCATGTGCATAGACCAACTTAGGCCAAAAGCCTAAGCTTGGGGGAGTATGTATTTCTCACCGACATTACATTCATGTTCACACACTCTTGCCAGTTATCGGTGCTCATACTTTTTCATTGTAATATCCATGCTAGTTTATTTTCTTTTCTAGCCTTCTTCTTATGTGTTTGAAAAACCTTAAGAAAAACCAAAAATTGTAGCTTTTAGTTAGTTTACTTTCCATGCCTGTAGTAGTAGTAGTAGTAATTAAAAGAAAACCCAAAAAGATTTCTCGTTCTTCTTTTGCTTGTTGGGAGCTTTCCTGTGTAAATAGTTTTATTTCTTTTCTTTTCTTTTCTTTGGGGGTTGAGAGGAGAAGACCATAATGAAAACGTTGAAGTGGCTCTTATATGCATTATTGTTGATTTAACAAGAGCCCATATTATCTTGTCTTCTCCTGTGTGTCAGATGCCTGCAGATTCCAGCTTAGTCCAATGCACATGTACTATTATTATTATACATATCGTTCGGTTGTGCAAGTGAAAGGCAATAATGACGATATATGATGGACTTATTGAGATGAGAAAAGCTGGTATGAACTCGACCTCTCTTGTTTTTGTAAATATGATTAGTTCATCGTTCCTGATTCAGCCTATATGAATAAACATGTTTGCAATGACAATTAGAGATTATAGTTGCTTATGCCATGCTTAATTTGCTAGGAGTTTATAATGGTTTACCTTGCATGACAACATGCTATTAAAATGGTTGTGATGTGGTATGATAGGGTGGTATCCTCCTTTGAACGATTCGAGTGACTTGACTTGGCACATGTTCACACATGTAGTTGAAACAAATCAACATAGCCTTCACGATATTTATGTTCATGGTGGATTATATCCTACTCATGCTTGCACTCAATATTTATTAATTTTAATGCATGTTCATGACTGTTGTCGCTCTCTAGTTGGTCGCTTCCCAGTCTTTTTCTAGCCTTCACTTGTACTAAGCGGGAATACTGCTTGTGCATCCACTTCCATAAACCCCAAAGTTATTCCATATGAGTCCACCATACCTTCCTATATGCGGTATCTACTTGTCGTTCCAAGTAAATTTGTATGTGCCAAACTCTAAACCTTCAAATGAAATTCTGTTTTGCATGCTCGAATAGCTCATGTATCAACTAGGGCTGCCTGTATCTTCCATGCTAGGCGGGTTATCCTCAAGAGGAGTGGACTCCGCTCCTCACTCACGAGAAAATGGCTGGTCACTGGGATGCCCAATCCCTTGCTCTAAGCAAATCAAATCGAAATAATTGCAAACAAAACTCCCCCAGGGCTGTTGCTAGTTGGAGGCACTCGTTGTTTCGAGCCAGCCATGGATTGATGCTTGTTGGTGGTGGGGGAGTATAAACTTTACCATTATGTTTGGGAACCACCTATAATGTGTGTAGCATGGAAGATATCGAGATCTCTCGATTGTTATGTTGACAATGAAAGTATGCTGCTCAAAATATTATTTATCTCTATTTCAAAGCCGAGCTCTGGCACCTCTACAAATCCATGCCTCCCTCTGCGAAGGGCCTATCTATTTACTTTTATGTTGAGTCATCACCCTGTTATTAAAAGGCACCAGGTGGAGAGCACCGCTATCATTTGCATGCATTACTATTAATTTATATTGGGTATGACTATGATTGGATCTCTTTTACCATGAATTACAATGTTTAGTCAGTCCTTGATCTTTAGAGGTGCTCTGCATTTATGTTTTGCGGTCTCAGAAAGGGCTAGCGAGATACCAACTTGTTATATCATATTATGATTGTTTTGAGAAAGTGTTGTCATCCGAGATTTATTATTATTGCTCGCTAGTTGATTATGCCATTCATATGAGTAAATATGAGCTCTAAGTGTTATTGTGAATATGGTTAGTTCATAATCTTTGCTGAAAACTTGAATGTTGGCTTTACATATTTACAACAACAAGAGCAAACACAGTTTGTAAAAGTTTTTCTTTATCACTTTCAGTTTATCAACTAACTTGCTTGAGGACAAGCAAAGGTTTAATCTTGGGGGAGTTGATACGTCTCCATCGTATCTACTTTTCCAAACACTTTTGCCCTTGTTTTGGACTCTAACTTGCATGATTTGAATGGAACTAACCCGGACTGACGCTGTTTTTAGCAGAATTGCCATGGTTTTATTTTTGTGCAGAAATAAAAGTTCTCGAAATGACCTGAAACTTCACGGAGAATATTTTTGGAATTAATAAAAAATACTGGCGAAAGAATCAAGGCCAGGGGCCCACACCTGTCCACGAGGGTGGGGCGCGCCTACCCCTGGCGCGCCTCGCCTCGTGGGCCCCCGGTGCTCCACCGACCTCAACTCCAACTCTATATATTCACGTTCGGGGAGAAAAAAATCAGAGAGAAGGATTGATCGCGTTTTACGATAAGGAGTCGCCGCCAAGCCCTAATCTCTCTCGGGAGGGTTGATCTGGAGTCCGTTCGGGGCTCCGGAGAGGGGAATCCATCGCCGTCGTCATCACCAACCTTCGTCCATCACCAATTTCATGATGCTCACCGCCGTGTGTGAGTAATTCCATCGTAGGCTTGCTGGACGGTGATGGGTTGGATGATATTTACCATGTAATCGAGTTAGTTTTGTTAGGGTTTGATCCCTAGTATCCACTATGATAAGAGATTGATGTTGCTATGACTTTGCTATGCTTAATGCTTGTCACTAGGGCCCGAGTGCCATGATTTCAGATATGAACATATTATGTTTTCATGAATATATGTGAGTTCTTGATCCTATCTTGCAAGTCAATAGTCACCTATTATGTGTTATGATCCGTTAACCCCGAAGTGACAATATCGAGACCATTACCGGTGATGACCGTAGTTTGAGGAGTTCATGTATTCACTAAGTGTTAATTCTTTGGTCCGGTACTCTATTAAAAGGAGGCCTTAATATCCCTTAGTTTCCAATAGGACCCCGCTGCCACGGGAGGGTAGGACAAAAGATGTCATGCAAGTTCTTTTCCATAAGCACGTATGACTATATTCGGAATACATGCCTACATTATATTGATGAATTGGTGCTAGTTCTGTGTCACCCTATGTTATAACTATTGCATGAGGAATCACATCCGGCATAATTCTCCATCACCGATTCAATGCCTACGAGCTTTTCACATATTGTTCTTTGCTTAGTTACTTTGTCGTTGCCACTGTTACAATTACTACAAAACTATCACTGTTACTTTTGCTACCCTTACCATTACTTCCATACTACTTTTCTACTAAATACTTTGCTGCAGATATTAAGTTATCCAGATGTGGTTGAATTGACAACTCAACTACTAATACTTGAGAATATTCTTTGGCTCCCCTTGTGTCGAATCAATAAATTTGGGTTGAATACTCTACCCTCAAAAGCTGTTGCAATCCCCTATACTTGTGGGTTATCACCCATCTCTTGCATGGGACCTAGAAATTCACCCAAGGACACACATGTGATTTTCAACCAACTTTGGTGCACTGGAGCATGTGCTTGTAGTTCAAATTTGAATTATGCACATTAAATACCCAGAAACTCAATTAATGTATAAAAAAGGCCAAACGAACCCCGAAAAATTCCAAAATTAAACACAACACTTCTGTTGTTCTATGTTGACACAAGAAATTTTTTTAAAGCAATAAGAGGCAACGGATATCGTTCCATCCCCAAAGGTGGCACGTTCCCTAACGAAACCATCACGCTTGTTGTGAGAAGCTCTGGTTTGTGAGAAGTTTATACCCAAACCTGCCCCAAATGGGACAAAAATTTTGCCACAACATGTTGATGCCGCTCCATGATAGCATGCCAAGTTTCATGAATTTCAGACAAGTTTTGGATTTACTAGATTTTAAAAACTAGGTATCTTAACATTTTGCCGGCAATCAACAGTGCCCTGATGTTTGAATTTCAATCCCATCTCTTGCATGGGACCTAGAAATTCACCCAAGGACACACATGTGATTTTTTAACCAACTTTGGTGCACTGGAGCATGTGCTTGTAGTTCAAATTTGAATTATGCACATTAAATGCCCAGAAACTCAATTAATGTATAAAAGAGGCCAAACGGACCCCGAAAAATTCCAAAATTAAACACAACACTCCTGTTGTTCTATGTTGACACTAGAAAATTTTTGAAAGCAATAAGAGGCAATGGATATCGTTCTGTCCCCAAAGGTGGCATGTTCCCTACCGAAACCATCACGCTTGTTGTGAGACGCTCTGGTTTGTGAGAAGCTTATACCCAAACCTGCCCCAAATGGGACAAAATTTTCACCACGACATGTTGATGCCGCTCCATGATAGCATGCCAAGTTTCATGAATTTTAGACGAGTTTTGGATTTACTAGAATTTAAAAACCAGGCATCTCAACGTTTTGCCGGCAATCAACAGTGCCCTGATGTTTGAATTTCATTCCCATTTCTTGCATGGGACCTAGAAATTCACCCAAGGACACACATGTGATTTTTCAACCAACTTTGGTGCCTTTGGAGCATGCTTGTAGTTCAAATTTGAATTATGCGCATTAAATGCCCGAAACCCAATTAATGTATAAAAAGGCCAAACAAACCCGAAAAATTCCAAAATTAAACACAACACTCCTGTTGTTCTATGTTGACACTAGAAATTTTTGAAAGCAATAAGAGGCAACGGATATTGTTCCGTCCCCAAAGGTGGCACGTTCCTCACCAAACCATCACGCTTTGTTGTGAGAAGCTACGGTTTGTGAGAAGCTTATACCCAAACCTGCCCCAAATGGGACAAAAATTTTACCACGGCATGTTGATGCCGCTCCATGATAGCATGCCAAGTTTCATGAATTTCAGACGAGTTTTGGATTTACTAGAATTTAAGAACCAGACATCTCAACGTTTTGCCGGCAATCAACAGTGCCCCGGTGTTTGAATTTCATTCCCATTTCTTGCATGGGACCTAGAAATTTACCCAAGGACACACATGTGATTTTTCAACCAACTTTGGTGCACTAGAGCATGTGCTTGTATTTCAAATTTGAATTATGCACACTAAATGCCCAGAAACCCAATGTATAAAAAAGGCCAAACGAACCCCGAAAAATTCCAAAATTAAATACAACATTCCTGTTGTTCTATGTTGACACTAGAAATTTTTTGAAAGCAATAAGAGGCAACGGATATCGTTTCGTCCCCAAAGGTGGCACGTTCACTACCGAAAACATCACACTTGTTGTGAGAAGTTTATACCCAAACCTACCCCAAATGGGACAAAATATTTACCACGGCATGTTGATGCCGCACCATGATAGCATGCCAAGTTTCATGAATTTCATACGAGTTTTGGATTTACTAGAATTTAAAAACCAGGCATCTCAATGTTTTCCCGGCAATCAAAAGTGTAGTGGTGTTTGATATTCATTCCCTTTTCTTGCATGGGACCTAAGCATGCACCCAAGGACATAGATTTGATTTTTAAACCAATTTGTATGCACTGGAGCATGTGCATGTATTTCAAATTTGAATTATGCACATAAAATGCCTAGAAAACCCAGTTAATGTATAAAAATGTCCAAATGAACCCCGAAAAATTTCAAAACTTAACACAACACTCCTGTTGTTCTATGTTGGCACTAGAAATTTTTTGAAAGCAATAAGAGGCAACGGATATCGTTTCGTCCCCAAAGGTGGCACGTTCCGTACCGAACCATCACGCTTGTTGTGAGAAGCTTATACCCAAACCTGTCCCCAAATGGGACAAAAAATTTTACCACGACATGTTGATGCCGCTCCATGATACCATGCCAAGTCTCATGAATTTCAGACGAGTTTTGGATTTACTAGAATTTAAAAACCAGGTATCTCAACATTTTGCCGGCAATCAACAGTGCCCCGGTGTTTGAAATTCATTCCCATTTCTTGCATGGGACCTAAGCATGCACCCAAGGACACAGATTTGTTTTTTCAACCAATTTATATGCTCCGGAGCATGGACATGTAGTTTAATTTTGAATTGTGCACCTGAAATGGCTAGAAAACTAGTTTAATGTATAAAATGTCCAAACGAACCCTGAAGAATTCCAATTCTTTTACAACACACATATAGTTGCATGTTTCACTGCAGATAAAAGGTCTAGCAATTCAAACACCATCCGTTGCCGCTGTGACCCTATTATGTAGTTCAAATCAAGATGAAAAATCAAGTAGATCCCACACAGCTTATTATCACCAACCGTGTGAGATATAGTACAAAATATCCTGGAGCACCGTCGGTCTATAGTACGCCTATGGCTTACGCGAGAAGGTGCCTCGGCTATAGTCCACAGCTGGCGTGTCAAGCACACTAGCTCGCTCCCCAAATACCCCCGCCTCTACATCCCTCGCAATCTCGAAACTATTACTGCCTCGTAATCTCGAAAATATCTACCGCATGGAAGGTTTTAATGTTTGATAGCACACAATTAGTATGTGCGGACCGTCTGCGATGTCTGTACTCCCGCTCTGCTTCAATCCCTTGATTCAAATTTTCAGTAGCCCTGACATTTTACTCCCACCTCTACATCCCTCGCATTCAAATTTTCAGTAGCCTCGACATTTTACTCCCGCCTCTGCATCCCTCGCAATCTCAAAAATATTTGCTCGCCCTTGATCTAAATTTTTAGTAGCCCCGCCTTGTTACTCCCGCCTAGTAAAATTTCAGTTGTCGCAGTATTTCCTCAAACACCACCTTGCCCCCGTGCCCCCCTCCACACACACCACAGACTCCCAAAAACCTCCGCTCACACAGATACTCACAACCCTCGAAACCATTGGTAGGTCGCTGATACGTCTCCAACGTATCTATAATTTTTGATTGCTCCATGCTATATTATCTACTGTTTTGGACTATATTGGGCTTTATTTTCCACTTCTATATTATTTTTGGGACTAACCTATTAACTGGAGGCCTAGCCCAGAATTGCTGTTTTTTTTGCCTATTTCAGTATTTCGGAGAAACAGAATATCAAACGGAGTCCAAACAGAATGAAACCTTCGGGAACGTGATTTTCTCACCGAACGTGATCCAGGAGACTTGGATCCTACTCCAAGGAACAAAAGAGGCGGTCACGAGGGTGGGGGGGCGCCCCCTAGGGCGCGCCCCCTGCCTCGTGGGCCCCCTGTTGCTTCATCGACGTACTCCTTCCTCCGATATATACCTATGTACCCCCAAACGATCAGATACGGAGCCAAAAACCTAATTCCACCGCCGCAACTTTCTGTATCCACGAGATACCATCTTGGGGCCTGTTAGGAGCTCACGGAGAGGGCCGTCATCACGGAGGGCTTCTACATCATCATAGCCTCTCCGATGAAGTGTGAGTAGTTTACCTCAGACCTTCAGGTCCATAGTTATCAGCTAGATGGCTTCTTCTCTCTTTTTGGATCTCAATACAATGTTCTCCCCCTCTCTCATGGAGATCTATTTGATGTAATCTTATTTTTGCAGTGTGTTTGTTGAGATCGATGAATTGTGGGTTTATGATCAAGTCTATCTATGAATAATATTTGAATCTTCTCTGAATTCTTTTATGTATGATTGGTTATCTTTGCAAGTCTCTTCGAATTATCAGTTTGGTTTGGCCTACTAGATTGGTTTTTCTTGCAATGGGAGAAGTGCTTAGCTTTGGGTTCAATCTTGCGGTGTCCTTCCCGAGTGACAGAAGGGGCAGCAAGGCACATATTGTATTGTTGCCATCGAGGATAACAAGATGGGGTTTTTATCATATTGCATGAAACTATCCCTCTACATCATGTCATCTTGCTTACATGTTACTGCTTTTTAACTTAATACTCTACATGCATGTTGGATAGCGGTCGATGAGTGGAGTAATAGTAGTAGATGCAGGCAGAGTCGGTCTACTTGTCTCGACGTGATGCCTATATACATGATCATACCTAGATATTCTCATAACTATGCTCAATTACATCAATTGCTCAACAGTAATTTGTTCACCCACCGTAGAATACTTATGCTCTTGAGAGAAGCCACTAGTGAAACCTATGGCCCCCGGGTCTATTCTCATCATATCAATCTCCATCACTTTATTAATGCTTTGCTTTTTACTTTGCCTTTTACTTTTCACTTTGCATCTCTATACCAAAAATACCAAAAATATTATCTATCATTTCTATCAGATCTCACTCCCGTAAGTGACCGTGAAGGGATTGACAACCCCTAATCGCGTTGGTTGCATTGAGCTATTGTTTTGTGTAGATACAAGGGACTTGCGTGTAGCCTCCTACTGGATTGATACCTTGGTTCTAAAAAACTGAGGGAAATACTTACGCTACTTTTCTGCATCATCCTCTCCTCTTCGGGGAAATCCAACGCAGTGCTCAAGAGGTAGCAAGAAGAATTTCTGGCGCCGTCGCCGGGGAGTCTGCACAAAAGTCAACATACCAAGTACCCATCACAATCCCTATCTCCCGCATTACATTAGTTGCCATTTGCCTCTCGTTTTCATCTCCCCCACTTCACCCTTGCCGTTTTATTTGCCCTCTCTTTCCCAATCTCCTTCTATTTTTCCGTTTACCTTCTTCTCGTCTTCTTGTTGCCATGGTCGAACCAAAAAGAATTAAGGGTCCTTTCCAGGGTACTAGTACCTTGGATGACCCCTCTATCCTCTCTAAGCTCAAAAATAATGATGTTATGGAAAGGCCCACCGGGGTTACCGATGAGAGTTTAAATAATTTTGATGAAGATGACTCTGGAGTTTTTCGCTATTTACTTGATGAGTCTTTAAAATATGCTTGGGATAGGTTATTAAGGATTAGGGCTAGCTATGTACCACAATATCAAATTGAGGTTTACTTAAAAAGTTTCTATGTTGGATTACCCGCTTCTTTCAAGCAAGTGCTAGATTCTATTTTTGAAGAGGGTTTTCTTGAAGGGGATGCTATAGATACCTATGAAAGGATGAAAACTATATTTGGGCACCCCATGAATGATAAGGTTGAATCTACCACCCTCTTATGCTTCTACCAAAACAAAATTATCAAAGAGATGAAATCTAGTTTAGATGCAAATTTCCGTAATGTGCTTAATCTTACTTCCTCTATTAATGGCAATGTGCTTTCCCAAAATAGGAGGATAAATGCCATAGAAAGGAAATTTGCTCTTTTCTTTCCTAGTGCCAAAGATGGCAATACCTAGATCTATCCTCGCTTTTATGCCTAGCTAGGGGCGTTAAACGATAACGCTTGTTGGGAGGCAACCCAATTTTTTTTTTGTTTCTGTTTAGGAATAAATAATCCATCTACCTTCTGTTTGGATGTGGTTTTGTGTTTTAATTAGTGTTTGTGCCAAGTTAGACCTATAGGATCTTCTTGGATGATAGTTATTTGATCTTGCTGTAATTTCCAGAAACTTTGCGTTCAGTGCCCGAATTGTTGAAAATCACCAGAACGTGATAAAATACTGATTCCAATTGCTGCTGATCAATAAAAAAAATTTCTAGGTCTTTCTATTTTGGTAGATGTTTTGGAGTTCCAGAAGTTTGCGTTAGTTACAGATTACTACAGACTGTTCTGTTTTTGACAGATTCTGTTTTTCGTGTGTTGTTGCTTATTTTGATGAATCTATGGCTAGTAAAATAGTTTATAATCCATAGAGAAGTTGGAATACAGTAGGTTTAACACCAATATAAATAAAGAATGAGTTCATTATAGTACCTTGAAGTGGTCTTCTATTTTCTTTCTCTAACGGAGCTCACGAGATTTCTATTGAGTTTTGTGTTGTGAAGTTTTGAAGTTTTGGGTGAAATCTTTTGATGGATTATGGAACAAGGAGTGGCAAGAGCCTAAGCTTGGGGATGCCCATGGCACCCCCAAGATAATCCAAGGACACCAAAAAGTCAAAGCTTGGGGATGCCTCGGAAGGCATCCCCTCTTTTGTCTACTTCCATCGGTAATATTACTTGGAGCTATATTTTTATTCACCACATGATATGTGTTTTGCTTGGAGCGTCTTGTATTATTTGTGTCTTTGTTTGTTAGTGTGCCACAATCATTATTGCTGTACACACCTTTTGAGAGAGCCATACATGAATTGGAATTTGATAGAATACTCTATGTGCTTCACTTAGATCTTTTAGAGCACGGTGGTGGATTTGTTTTATAGAAACTATTGATCTCTCATGCTTCACTTAGATTATTTTGAGAGTCTTAAATAGCATGGTAATTTGTTTAATAATAATATGCTTGGTATTCAAGATTTATGAAACTTTCTTTTGAGTGCTGTCGGTGTCAAAACCGGCGGATCTCGGGTAGGGGGTCCCGAACTGTGCGTCAAGGTCGGATGGTAACAGGAGACAAGGGACACGATGTTTTTACCCAGGTTCGGGCCCTCTCGATGGAGGTAAAACCCTACTCCTGCTTGATTAATATTGATGATATGGGTAGTACAAGAGTAGATCTACCACGAGATCAAGGAGGCTAAACCCTAGAAGCTAGCCTATGGTATGATTGTGTATGATGAAGTTTCTCTGTCCTACGGACTACAACCCTCCGGTTTATATAGACACCGGATAGGGTTAGGGTTACACAGAGTCGGTTACAATGGTAGGAGATCTTGAGTATCCGCATCGCCTAGCTTGCCTTCCACGCCAAGGAAAGTTCCTTCCGGACACGGGACGAAGTCTTCAGTCTTGCATCTTCATGGTCCAGGAGTCCGGCGAAGGTATAGTCCGGCTACCCGAACACCCCCTAATCCAGGACTCCCTCAGTAGCCCCTGAACCAGGCTTCAATGACGACGAGTCCGGCGCGCAGATTGTCTTCGGCATTGCAAGGCGGGTTCCTCCTCCAAGTCCTTCATAGAAGATTGTAAACACCAAAAATAGTGTCCGGCTCTGCAAAACAAGTTTCCACATATTGCCATAGAGAGAATAACATTAACACAAATCAAATCTGCTGACGTATTCCGCAGTGCGTCATAACACTGCGGCCAAGTTCTTTATACAAATTGTTTTCACTTTTCCACCTCAGCACGTTTAGCGAGGCGGTTTCCTTGGCACGTCTTGTCAAAGCAGAGATCGTGTGCCCCTTTTACGGGATTTTCATCAATACGGACGTGGGTAACCCAACCGCGCCATTTACCACGACGCTTGGGAGGCAAGGGAGTTTTATTAGGTAGGTGGAGACGCATAACCGCATCCGGCCTTATAAGGGGATAAGGATCCACCTTTTCACCTACGCCTTCTTCCTCCTTTGCCAATCCATCTCTCACAAGACTCAAGCTCCAGCGCCCAAGCCCGCTCTTCCCACCTCAACCTTCTCCGGCAATGTCCGGAGCGGGAGGCAAGTGGATGGTCTCCTCCGTTACGGAGGTTCAAGTAAAAAAGCTAAGGAAAGCCGGATACCTGTCCAAGGACATCCCGCACCGGCTTCCTGAGAAGGGGCAGCTCCTCCCCACCCCAAGGCCCCATGAGAGGGTAGTTTTCCTTCCCCACTTCCTCCGCGGACTGGGTTTTCCACTTCACCCATTAGTCCGGGGACTCATGTTCTACTATGGCCTAGATTTCTACGATCTGGCCCCGAACTTCATCCTCAACATCTCGGCGTTTATCGTCGTGTGTGAGGCCTTCCTCCGCATCCGCCCCCATTTCGGCCTTTGGCTCAAGACTTTCAACGTCAAGCCCAAGGTGGTGCGCGGCAGCCAAGCGGAGTGCGGAGGTGCTATGGCTGGCAAGATAGCCAACGTCCTCTGGTTCGAGGGCTCCTTTGTGGAGACCCTAAAGGGGTGGCAAGCCGGGTGGTTTTACATCACCGAGCCATGCGATCCGGAATGGGTCGCAGCCCCCGAGTTCAGATCCGGACCCCCACGGCTTATGTCCCGGAAAGAGACGGCCTGTGGGGGCAACGAGGAAGAAGTGACCGGACTGAAGACCTACATCCAGTCCCTGGTAAACAAGCCAATCCGGCTGGTCAATATAGTCCAGGTCATGCTCGTTCGCCTGATCCTCCCGTGCCAACAACGGTATTTCAATTTGTGGGAGTTCGACCCGGTGCAGCACCGAACCCTTAACAGGCTCTTCGACACGTCGTATGAAGACGTCTGGAAGGTGCTAATCAAAGGCGCCGAGGCTCCCGCATCCGCTTCCGAGGACCGCGGATACAGCACGCAGCGTCACGCTAGCGAGGTAAGCTATCTATGCCTTTGATAGGATTATTAAGCTCTTTTTCATAGATTAACTCTATGCGTGATCTAAACTCCCTTACCTTTGACAGGCTTGGCATGCGATATCCGGACCAATTAACTGTCCGGCTCCCTTGCCCGAAGACCCAGCCCCAGCTCTCCTAGTGAAGCTGCTGACTCCGGCACCATACGTGGTGCCGGAGAAGAAGGTCAAGAAGACGAAGACCACCGGACTCGAAAGAGTGCCCAGAATCTCAGTGGTGTCGACTACCGTCTGACGAGTCCGAGGTGCCCTCCTCTCATGAAAACAAGGAGAAGGAAGAAGAAAGCTCTCCCCCCCAGTGGGGGGAGAAAAGAAGAAGAAGGCCGCCCCAACGGGGGAGGCCGAGGGGTCTAGGAAAAGGAAGACCCCTCCGCCGGACTGCTCCCACGACGCCAAGAGAGCGGAGAGGAGTGGCCGACAGGCCAAGCGTCCGGCGAAATCGTAAGTATTCAGATACCAGAGTGACTCATGATATTCCTTTAATGCGCAGCTTTCCCTGATGTCGAATGTGATTTATGCATCCCGCCCCAGGACGAACTCGACGATTCGTCGAGCGGCTCCCTGGATTCGTCGAACGTGAACTCAGTTCCGCCCGCTGTCTCCCCCTGCAATGCAGACGACACCGAAGTGGCGTCGCAACAAGCTCCGGGGCAGGAGGAGGTGGTCCTGGAGGAGCAGAAAGGCAACCTCCCGGACCCCAGGAATAAAGGGGACAAGACCCCCCATGGCTCCGAGTCCGGCTTTGTGCCGGACGCCGCGCCGGACTCAACAGTCCCGGTCCGTGGTGGGCGAACTCCTTCCAAGAGGAGCAAGCCTTCCGAGCCGGCGGCCTCCGTCCAACCGGAGGTGCCGGACAATCTGCTGGAGGTGCTTGACGGCGCCTCCATCGACGAGGAACACCGTACTGTTATGAGTACGGTGATCCGAAGGGTTCAGTCCGCCAAGAGCGGACTGACTGAAGCTTGCGCTAGCCTTCTGACAGGCTTTGAGGTAAGTAAAAATATGTCAAAATATTACCGCATAGAGAGTAGCCTCGATGCTCTGCTCATGGCTCAAAAGAAAAGCCGAATAGAGGATCTATTAATTTTCGCAGGAGTCTAACAACAAAGAGTCAATATGCGTATGCAGGCTTCGCTGCTATCCACCGCCGCAAAAACTGCACAGGTGGAAGTCCTAAAAAAGGACCTCGGGCGGACCGAGCAAGAGCTCGGCCTTGCCAAACAGCAGCTCGTGGAAAAAGAAGGTAAGAAATACCCTACAAAGAAAAAAGGTGCCTATAGAGAGGAGTGATTGCAAAGAATAACAGGATCAGATTGCTTATTGTAGGGGCCACAACCGAGGTGGCGACCCTCAAGCGAGGCACTATCTCGAGGTCAAGAGAAACGGCCAAGGAGCGCCGAGCGAGAAAGATTTGGGGCTCAGGTTGGCGAGGTGCAGCAAGAGCTGCAGGCTCTCATGAAAAACATGAGAGCTTGGAGCTTGAGTCAAAGGCGCAAGCATCTGAGCTCAAGGCCGGCCCTTGAGACCGCCTAAGGGTGCCAAGGCCGAAGCTCAAAAGGCCCTCCAAGAGTTGGAGGAAATGAAAAGATAGCAGCGGTAAGGCATTCTTAATGCAAAGTAGGAACATAAAAGTAAACTACTTGTCACTTACTCCGAATCCGGAGTTCTCCTGTATGCGTTCGCAGATCTTCCCGCAGCGTATCCGCCGCCGCATTCTACCGAAATAAGAGGGCAGCTCGACGGAGAGTGTGTTCTGGTCTCAGATTCTCGAGGCCGGACACCAGGTTTTGAGCGATCAGCTGAAACAGCTGGTCGAGCTCCACAAGGAGGCCGAACAAGCCATGCAGTGGCTTCAGAGTTCTGGCTGTGGCCTGCAGAGGCCCCGCCTGGAGCTACTTCGGGCTGGTGCGGCGGCTGGTGGAGGCTTGTCCACGGCTTGAGGTCATCAAGCGTTCCGCTTGCATCGAAGGTGCCCGGAGGGCCCTTGCCCGTGCAAAGGTGCACTGGGGTAAGCTTGACGGAGAGAAGCTGGTGAAGGACGGGCCGCCGCAGGGGAAGGAGCATCGCAAACCCGAGAACTACTACAAGGATGTTCTTGCCGGTGCCCGCCTTATTGCGGATGAATGTACTAAGGATGTAATATTTGAATGAACTCGCTCGTGTTTATCCTGTGCGCTGAAAACTTGTTCATATGCGCTAAGCAATGCTTATGGAATTTAAAATATTATTTTCTGTGCGGCCGTTTATCAAAAATTGAGAGATGGCTACCGTCGGCTTCGCCCCCATGCCGCTTAGTCTTTGGGGTGTTCGGATAAACCCGAGCGCTCTTTTTCCCATGTTTGGGTCCTTCGAGGGAGGCGCCAAAGACAATGAACCGTGCAATCAGACTATAATGCTTGAACACTCTCACTTAGCCATAGAACTTTATAATTTTAATTTCGTGAAGCCCCTAGTTCGGAAGACCGAATTGGGCGCTTATCCACGCCTTTGGTCGGACAGAGCGAGCTCCTAGCTCGAATCGGCATAAGTCTTTAAGGACTCGAAAAACCTCTCGAACAGCGATCGGTCTCGCGCCTTTATCATGACAGTCAGTTTTAGCTTTCTCCATCGAGGTGCTTAACCCAGCTGAACCGGGGCACAATCGCAGTGGTTCTCCTAGTGCTACCTTAGCCGATATAGCGGAACGTAAGGCACCAAAACATAGGAGCCGGGAAATCCCAACTATTGACCCAAATCATGATTCGGAGCCGATGCATATAGTGCTATAAGTTCGGGGTGCCGCACTTGTGAAAGTGTACGGACTTCTCACACCAGATCGAAGGGTAATGAAGCCCCTGGCGTGTTTGCCGTACCATGGTGTACGGGTGCGATCATGTTATTTAATAAACATATATATTAAAAGAGAATAATGCAAGAAATAGATAAAAAGCTATGCGTTGTTTAGAAAGAGGCTATTTATCGTCGTGTGTGAGCCCTTCCTCCGCGTCCGCCCCCATTTCGGCCTTTGGCTCAAGACTTTCAACGTCAAGCCCAAGGTGGTGCGCGGCAGCCAAGCGGAGTGCGGAGGTGCTATGGCTGGCAAGATAGCCAACGCCCTTCCGGTTCGACGGCTCCTTTGTGGAGACCCTAAAGGGGTGGCAAGCCAGGTGGTTTTACATCACCGAGCCACGCGATCCGGAATGGGTCGCAGCCCCCGAGTTCAGATCCGGACCCCCCACGCGGCTTATGTCCTGGAAAGAGACGGGCCTGTCGTGGGGCAACGAGGAAGAAGTGACCGGACTGAAGACCTGCATCCAGTCCCTGGTAAACAAGCCAATCCGGCTGGTCAATATAGTCCAGGTCATGCTCGTTCGCCTGATCCTCCCGTGCCAACAACGGGATTTCAATTTGTGGGAGTTCGACCCGGCGCAGCACCGAACCCTTAACAGGCTCTTCGACACGTCGTATGAAGACGTCTGGAAGGTGCTAATCAAAGGCGCCGAGGCTCCCGCATCCGCTTCCGAGGACCGCGGATACAACACGCAGCGTCACGCTAGCGAGGTAAGCTATCTATGCCTTTGATAGGATTATTAAGCTCTTTTTCATAGATTAACTCTATGCGGGATCTAAACTCCCTTACCTTTGACAGGCTTGGCAGGCGATATCCGGACCAATTAACTGTCCGGCTCCCTTGCCCGAAGACCCAGCCCCAGCTCTCCTAGTGAAGCTGCTGACTCCGGCACCTTACGTGGTGCCGGAGAAGAAGGTCAAGAAGACGAAGACCACCGGGACTCGAAAGAGTGCCCGGAACTCAGGGTGTCGGACTGGCCCCGACGAGTCCGAGGCGCCTCCTCTCGTGAAAACAAGGAGAAGGAAGAAGAAAGCTCTCCCCCCCAGTGGGGGGAGAAAAGAAGAAGAAGGCCGCCCCAACGGGGGAGGCCGAGGGGTCTAGGAAAAGGAAGACCCCTCCGCCGGACTGCTCCCACGACGCCGAAGAGAGCGGAGAGGAGTGGCCGGACAGGGCCAAGCGTCCGGCGAAATCGTAAGTATTCGTATACCAGAGTGACTCATGATATTCCTTTAATGCGCAGCTTTCCCTGATGTCGAATGTGATTTATGCAGCCCGCCCCAGGCCGAACTCGACGATTCGTCGAGCGGCTCCCTGGATTCGTCGGACGTGAACTCAGTTCCGCCCGCTGTCTCCCCCTGCAATGCAGACGACGCCGAAGTGGCGTCGCAACAAGCTCCGGGGTAGGAGGAGGTGGTCCTGGAGGAGCCGAAAGGCAACCTCCCGGACCCCAGGAATAAAGGGGACAAGACCCCCCAGGGCTCCGAGTCCGGCTTTGTGCCGGACGCCGCGCCGGACTCAACAGTCCCGGTCCGCGGTGGGCGAACTCCTTCCAAGAGGAGCAAGCCTTCCGAGCCGGCGGCCTCCGTCCAACCGGAGGTGCCGGACAATCTGCTGGAGGTGCTTGACGGCGCCTCCATCGACGAGGAACACTGCATCGTTATGAGTACGGTGATCCGAGGATTCGATCCGCCAAGAGCGGATCGATCAAGCTTGCGCTTAGCCTTCCGGCTGAGCTTTGAGGTAAGTAAAAATATGTCAAAATATTACCGCATAGAGAGTAGCCCCTGATGCTCTGTTCGGCGTTCGAAAAGAAAAGCCGAATAGAGGATCTATTAATTTTCGCAGGAGTCTAACAACAAAGAGTCAATATGCGTATGCAAAGCCATTGCTATCCACCGCCAAGACCGATCACATGGTGGAAGTCCTAAAAAAGGACCTCGGGCGGACCGAGCAAGAGCTCGGCCTTGCCAAACAGCAGCTCGAGGAAAAAGAAGGTAAGAAATACCCTACAAAGAAAAAAGGTGCCTATAGAGAGGAGTGATTGCAAAGAATAACAGGATCGTACTGCTTATTGTAGGGGCCACAACTGAGGTGGCGACCCTCAAGCAGGCACTATCTGAGGCCGAAGAGAAAACGGCCAAGGAGCGCGCCGAGCGAGAAAGATTTGGGGCTCAGGTTGGCGAGGTGCAGCAAGAGCTGCAGGCTCTCATGAAAAAACATGAGAGCTTGGAGCTTGAGTCAAAGGCGCAAGCATCTGAGCTCGCGTCGGCCCTTGAGACCGCCAAGGGTGCCAAGGCCGAAGCCCAAAAGGCCCTCCAAGAGTTGGAGGAAATGAAAAAGATAGCAGCGGGTAAGGCATTCTTAATGCAAAGTAGGAACATAAAAGTAAACTACTTGTCACTTACCCGAATCCGGAGTTCTCCAGGCGTCAAGATCTTCCCGCAGCGTATCCGCCGCCGCCGCATTCTACCGAGCTGAAGAGGGCAGCTCGACGGAGAGTGTGTTCTGGTCTCAGTATTCTGAGGCCGGACACCCTGTGCCTTTGAGCGATCAGCTGAAACAGCTGGTCGAGCTCCACAAGGAGGCCGAACAAGCCATGCAGGGCTTCCTAGTTCGGCTGTGGCCCGGAGAGGCCCTGCCTGGGAGCTACTTCGGGCTGGTGCGGCGGCTGGTGGAGGCTTGTCCACGGCTTGAGGTCATCAAGCGTTCCGCTTGCATCGAAGGTGCCCGGAGGGCCCTTGCCCGTGCAAAGGTGCACTGGGGTAAGCTTGACGGAGAGAAGCTGGTGAAGGACGGGCCATAGGGAAGGAGCATCGCAAACCCGAGAACTACTACAAGGATGTTCTTGCGGTGCCCGCCTTTATTGCGGATGAATGTACTAAGGGTGTAATATTTGAATGAACTCGCCGTGTTTATCACTGCACTGAAAACTTGTTCATATGCGCTAAGCAATGCTTATGGAATTTAAAATATTATTTTACGTGCGGCCGTTTATCAAAAATTGAGAGATGGCTACCGTCGGCTTCGCCCCCATGCCGCTTAGTCTCGGGTGTTCGGGATAAACCTGAGCGCTCTTTTTCCCATGTTTGGGTCCTTCGAGGGAGGCGCTCAGCACAATGAACCAGGCAATCAGACTATAATGCTTGAACACTCTCACTTAGCCATAGAACTTTATAATTTTAAATTTCGGCGAAGCCCCTAGTTCGGAAGACCGAATTCGGGGCGCTATCCACGCCTTTGGCCGGACAGAGCGAGCTCCTAGCTCGAATCGGCATAAGTCTTTAAGGACTCGAAAAACCTCTCGAACAGCGATCGGTCTCGCGCCTTATCATGACAGTCAGTTTTAGCTTTCTCCACTGAGGTGCTTAACCCAGCTGAACCGGGGCACAATCGCAGTGGTTCTCCTAGTGCTACCTTAGCCGATATAGCGGAACGTAAGGAACCAATACATAGGAGCCGGGAAAACCCAACTATTGACCCAAATCATGATTCGGAGCCGATGCATATAGTGCTATAAGTTCGGGGTGCCGCACTTGTGAAAGTGTACGGACTTCTCACACCAGATCGAAGGGTAATGAAGCCCCTGGCGTGTTTGCCGTACCATGGTGTACGGGTGCGATCATGTTATTTAATAAACATATATATTAAAAGAGAATAATGCAAGAAATAGATAAAAAGCTATGCATTGTTTATAAAGAGGCTATTTATCAAAGCCGAACGATACAAGTAGTGCGAAAAGTAAAAAGATATTAGACTATTTAACATGTCCTGACCAGGGGCAGGCCGCGGAATTGTGTTCGAAACAGATATACCGCTCGTAATAGAGACCACCTGAGAGTTCCATAATGCGGCGTAGCTTTGTCTGCTTCCCTGGATCTTGCATCGTTTGTGCGGCAGCCGAATTGCCGAACAGGTCGTCCAAATTGTGGAGTCCTGAAAGTAATAAAAAGAATCCGGCAGCCCCTAGTACGTTTTAAGCCGTATTGTGAGCATGCCGTTACTGTGCCCCTTCCCCTGTGCCCATGGAATTTCAAGGGCGTAATTATGTACACGAGGTACTAGCTCCGCTATGTCGCGATGGCTGGGGTTGGGGCCGCATTGCTACGCCTGCTCAGAACGTGCCAGGCGGTCTTGTTGTAGGTTACTCCGGGCGCGCTTGGCATTGTCTGGCTTTTTAACGGTCGGACTGGAGAGTTGCCTAAAAATGCTGCTTTGTACTTCCGCTGCGAGAGCCGCCGTGTGCTCCTCCGTACGGAGGGAGCGTTCGGTGTTTCCGTTGACCGTGATTACTCCTCGAGGGCCTGGCATCTTGATCTTGAGGTATGCGTAGTGCGGCACCGCATTGAATTTGGAAAATGCGGTTCGTCCGAGCAGGGCGTGATAGCCACTGCGGAACGGGATTATGTCGAAGATTAACTCTTCGCTTCGGAAGTTATCCGGAGATCCGAAGACCACATCAAGTGTTACGGAGCATGTACAGTTGGCTTCTACACCTGGTATAACGCCTTTAAAGGTCGTCCTTGTGGGCTTAATCCTTGATGGATCTATGCCCATTTTCCGCACTGTATCCTGATAAAGCAGGTTCAGGCTACTGCCGCCGTCCATGAGGACTCTTGTGAGATGAAATCCGTCGATGATTGGGTCGAGAACCAATGCGACAAAGCCGCCATGACGGATGCTAGTGGGGTGGTCCCTTCGATCAAAAGTGATCGGGCAAGAGGACCATGGGTTGAACTTTGGGGCGACTGGCTCCATCGCATATACGTCCCGTAGCGCACGCTTCCGCTCCTTCTTGGGAATGTGGGTTGCGTATATCATGTTCACCGTCCGCACTTGTGGGGGAAACCCCTTCTGTCCATTGTTGTTCGGCGGCCTGGGCTCCTCCTCGTCATTGCTATGTAGCCCCTTGTCTTTGTTTTCGGCTCTTAACTTGCTTGCCTGCTTGAACACCCAACAATCCCTGTTGGTGTGATTGGCTGGCCTTTCGGGGGTGCCATGGATCTGGCACGAGCGGTCGAGTATTCGGTCCAAACTGGACGGGCCCTGAGTATTCTTTTTAAATGGATTTTTCCGCTGACCGGGTTTATAGCCTTTGAATCCGGCGTTTACTGCCGTATCTTCATTCTTGTCGCTGCTAACGCGGCACTTTTGCTTATTTCGACGTGTCCTGCCACTTTTGTCCTTGGTATCCGAACTACCAGGGTTCTTTGATAAGTTGTTGCTGTGAGCTAGCCAGCTATCTTCGCCCGTGCAAAAGCGGGTCATGAGTGTCGTGAGGGCTGCCATAGATTTCGGCTTTTCCTGTCCTGTGCCGCAAGCCACTCGTCGCGGATGTTATGCTTGAAGGCTGCTAGGGCCTCCGTGTCCCGGACAATCGACTATCTGGTTTTTCTTTGTTAGGAACCGTGTCCAGAATTGCATGGCCGATTCCTCTGGCTGCTGAATTATGTGGCTTAGGTCGTCATCGTCCGGTGGTCGCACATAAGTGCCCTGGAAGTTGTCAAGGAATGCGGCTTCCAGGTCCTCCCAAGAACCGATTGAGTCCGCTGGCAGGCTGTTAAGCCAGTGCCAGGCCGGTCCTTTGAGTTTGAGAGGGAGGTATTTGATGGCGTGTAGATCATCGCCACGTGCCATGTGGATGTGAAGGAGATAATCCTCGATCCATACCGCCGGATCTGTCGTGCCATCGTATGATTCGATGTTTACGGGTTTGAAACCCTCTGGGATTTTATGATCCATTACTTCATCTGTGAAGCATAATGGGTGTGCGGCGCCCCTGTACTGGGCTATGTCACGACGCAGCTCGGAAGAGCTATGTCTGTTGTGTTCGGCCCGGCCGGATTTATTGTGTCCGGAGTGAGGATCATCGTCACGTGTCGTCGGGCGCCTGCGCGATCCGTAGATCGATCTTGTTTGCCTTGCTTTATCCTCCAGTACATCTCGCAGGTCTGGCGCATTTTCCCGTGCCTTGGTTGAGCGGCGTCGGGGCATGGCTTGGGTGGAGGTTCGACAGGCCTCTCTGTCGCGGCCGCGAGGTGGCCGGTCTGCCATGTCGTGCGCTGGTGATGTAGGCGCTTCCTCCTCTGATCGGGGTAGCGGCCTGCGCTTAGGATAATTCTTGGAGGGGCGCTCGAGTTCGTACTCTTCGGCCGCAAGGACTTCAGTCCATCTGTCAGCTAGCAAATCTTGATCAGCTCTAAGCTGTTGCTGCTTTTTCTTTAGGCTGTTCGCCGTGGCCAAAAGCCTGCGTTTGAAACGCTCTTGTTCGGCGGGGTCTGATGGTACGACGAATTCGTCGTCATCGAGGCTTGCCTCATCTTCGGAGGGAGGCATATAGTTATCATCCTGAACCTCTCGTTCTGCCGCTCTCTCATGAGGGCTGGCTTCTCCATCTTCCTGCGCTGAATCTTGCTGGGTTGGGTGTTCTTCGGCGCTATCCAGGGTAGTATTATCTCCCATGCCGGAATCACCGTTTTTTCTTTGGCGGGATTTAGAGCGGCGCCATTGACGCCGACGCTTTGGCTGTTTCTTGGAGGTGTCATCCCCCGCTGTTCCATCGCCATCTCCATCCTTTGGAGTATCCACCATGTATATGTCATATGACGAGGTGGCTTTCCAGCGCCCTACAGGTGCTGGTTCCTGTTCCTCTCCGGCATCGTCGTCCATACCGTCGATGTCTTCGGAGTCAAAGTCAAGCATGTCGGTTAAATCGTCGACAGCGGCTACAAAGTGGGTGTTGGGTGGGCCTTGAATTTCTTCATCGTCCGCATCCCATCCTTGCTGACCGTAATCCGGCCAGGGCTCTCCTGACAAAGAGAGAGACTTTAGAGAGTTCAGGATATCGCCGAATGGCGAGCGCTGAAAGATGTCCGCGGCGGTGAACTCCATTATAGGCGCCTAATCGGATTCGATCGGCGGGGGCGCGGGAGGCTCGGAGTTCGGAGAAGAATCCGGCTCCTCGGAGTCACGGGCCGTGTGGAGCGCGGGGCTAACGTTCGGCTCGATCGCCTTTGAGATCGTAGCCCCCGAGGTGACGTCCAACCGCTCATCCTCGATTGGCGCAACAGGCTCCGGATTAAGGGTCGGAACCGGCGCGTGTGCGGCCTCCAGGACACTGTTCGGAGGCAGAGCTAGATCGTGCCCCTCGAGATAGTGCGGCGCGCTTGGCTGTGGCTCGAACCCGTCAAAGGTCAAGTCTCCGCGGATATCCGCCATGTAGTTTAAGCTTCCAAACCTGACTTGATGGCCAGGGGCGTAGCTTTCGATCTGCTCTAGATGACCAAGCGAATTGGCCCGTAGAGCGAAGCGGCCGAAGACGTAGATCTGTCCGGGGAGAAAAGTCTCACCCTGGACCTCATCGTTGCTGATGATCAGAGGAGCCATCGGACCTAAAGGCAACGACACAGAGGAACTCTCAATGAAAGCACCAATGTCGGTGTCAAAACCGGCGGATCTCGGGTAGGGGGTCCCGAATCGCAAGGCCAAGGTCGGATGGTAACAGGAGACAAGGGACACGATGTTTTACCCAGGTTCGGGCCCTCTCGATGGAGGTAAAACCCTACTCCTGCTTGATTAATATTGATGATATGGGTAGTACAAGAGTAGATCTACCACGAGATCAAGGAGGCTAAACCCTAGAAGCTAGCCTATGGTATGATTGTGTATGATGAAGTTTCTCTGTCCTACGGACTACAACCCTCCGGTTTATATAGACACCGGATAGGGTTAGGGTTACACAGAGTCGGTTACAATGGTAGGAGATATTGAGTATCCGCATCGCCTAGCTTGCCTTCCACGCCAAGGAAAGTTCCTTCCGGACACGGGACGAAGTCTTCAATCTTGTATCTTCATGGTCCAGGAGTCCGGCGAAGGTATAGTCCGGCTATCCGAACACCCCCTAATCCAGGACTCCCTCAAGTGCGTTGAATACTAAGAAAAGATTGATACTTGATAATTGTTTTCAGATATGAAGATGGTGATATTAGAGTCATGCTAGTTGAGTAGTTGTGAATTTGAGAAATACTTGTGTTAAAGTTTGTGATTCCTGTAGCATGCACGTATGGTGAACCGTTATGTGATGAAGTTGGAGCATGATTTATTTATTGATTGTCTTCCTTATGAGTGGCGGTCGGGGATGAGCGATGGTCTTTTCCTACCAATCTATCCCCCTAGGAGCATGCGCGTAATACTTTGCTTTGATAACTTCTAGATTTTTGCAATAAGTATATGAGTTCTTTATGACTAATGTTGAGTCCATGGATTATACGCACTTTTCCCATCCTTCCATCATTGCTAGCCTCACTAATACTGCGCACTTTTCGCCGGTATCATACACCCACCATATACCTTCCTCAAAACATCCACCATACCTACCTATCATGGCATTTCCATAGCCATTCCGAGATATATTGCCATGCAACTTTCCACCGTTCCGTTTATTATGACACGCTCCATCATTGTCATATTGCTAGCATGATCATGTAGTTGACATGGCATTTGTGGCAAGGCCACCGTTCATAATTCTTTCATACATGTCACTCTTGATTCATTGCATATCCCGGTACACCGCCGGAGGCATTCATATAGAGTCATATTTTGTGCTAAGTATTGAGTTGTAATTGTTGAGTTGTAAGAAAAATAAAAGTGTGATGATCATCATTTTTAGAGCATTGTCCCAAGTGAGGAAAGGATGATGGAGACTATGATTCCCCACAAGTCGGGATGAGACTCGGACGAAAAAAAGAGGCCATAAAAAAAGGGAAAGGCCCAAATAAAAAAATGAGAGAAAAAGAGAGAAGGGACAATGTTACTATCCTTTTACCACACTTGTGCTTCAAAGTAGCACCATGATCTTCATGATAGAGAGTCTCTCATTTTGTCACTTTCATATACTAGTGGGAATTTTTCATTATAGAACTTGGCTTGTATATTCCAATGATGGGCTTACTCAAATTGCCCTAGGTTTTCGTGAGCAAGCGAGTTGGATGCACACCCACTTAGTTTCTTTTGTTCAGCTTTCACATACTTATAGCTCTAGTGCATCCGTTGCATGGCAATCCCTACTCACTCACATTGATATCTATTGATGGGCATCTCCATAGCCCGTTGATACGCCTAGTTGGTGTGAGACTATCTTCCCCTCTTTTTGTCTTCTCCACAACCACCATTCTATTCCACATATAGTGCTATATCCATGGCTCACGCTCATGTATTGCGTGAAGATCGAAAAAGTTTGGAAAATGTTAAAGTATGAAACAATTGCTTGGCTTGTCATCGGACACGTGCATGATTTAAATACTTTGTGTGGTGAAGATAGAGCATAGCCAGACTATATGATTTTGTAGGGATAACTTTCTTTGGCCATGTTATTTTGAGAAGACATAATTGCTTTGTTAGTATGCTTGAAGTATTATTATTTTTATGTCGATATGAACTTTTGTCTTGAATCTTTTGAATCTGAATATTCATACCACAATTAAGAAGATTTGCATTGAAATTATGCCAAGTAGCACTCCTCATCAAAAATTCTCTTTTTATCATTTACCTACTCGAGGACGAGCAGGAATTAAGCTTGGGGATGCCTGATATGTCTCCAATGTATCTATAATTTTTGACTGCTCCATGCTATATTATCTACTGTTTTGGACTATATTGGGCTTTATTTTCCACTTTTATATTATTTTTGGGAATAAACTATTAACCGGAGGCCCAGCCCAGAATTGCTGTTTTTTTGCCTATTTCAGTATTTCGGAGAAACAGAATATCAAACGGAGACCAAACGGAATGAAACCTTCGGGAACGTGATTTTCTCACCGAACATGATCCAGGAGACTTGGACCCTACTCCAAGGAACAAAAGAGGCGGTCACGAGGGTGGGGCGCCCCTAGGGCGCGCCCCGCCTCGTGGGCCCCTGTTGCTCCACCGACATACTCCTTCCTCCTATATATACCTCACGTACCCCCAAACGATCGACACGGAGCCAAAAACCTAATTCCACCGCCGCAACTTTCAGATCCACGAGATCCCATCTTGGGGCCTGTTAGGAGCTCACGGAGAGGGCCGTCATCACGGAGGGCTTCTACATCATCATAGCCTCTCCGATGAAGTGTGAGTAGTTTACCTCAGACCTTCGGGTCCATAGTTATTAGCTAGATGGCTTCTTCTCTCCTTCTGGATCTCAATATAATGTTCTCCCCCTCTCTCGTGGAGATCTATTCGACGTAATCTTCTTTTTGCTGTGTGTTTGTTGAGATCGATGAATTGTGGGTTTATGATCAAGTCTATCTATGAATAATATTTGAATCTTCTCTGAATTCTTTTATGTATGATTGGTTATCTTTGCAAGTCTCTTCGAATTATCAGTTTGGTTTGGCCTACTAGATTGGTTTTTCTTGCAATGGGAGAAGTGCTTAGCTTTGGGTTCAATCTTGCGGTGTCCTTTCCCAGGATGTAGAAGGGCAGCAAGGCACGTATTATATTGTTGCCATCGAGGATAACAAGATGGGGTTTTTATCATATTGCATGAAACTATCCCTCTACATCATGTCATCTTGCTTAAGGTGTCACTCTGTTTTTAACTTAATACTCTATATGCATGCTGGATAGCGGTCGATGAGTGGAGTAATAGTAGTAGATGCAGGCAGGAGTCGGTCTACTTGTCTCGGACGTGATGCCTATATACATGATCATACCTAGATATTCTCATAACTATGCTCAATTCTGTCAATTGCTCAACAGTAATTTGTTCACCCACCATAGAATACTTATGCTCTTGAGAGAAGCCACTAGTGAAACCTATGGCCCCCGGGTCTATTCTCATCATATCAATCTCCATCACTTTATTAATGCTTTGATTTTTTACTTTTCCTTTTACTTTTCACTTTGCATCTCTATAACAAAAATACCAAAAATATTATCTATCATCTCTATCAGATCTCACTCCCGTAAGTGACCGTGAAGGGATTGACAACCCCTAATCGCGTTGGTTGCGTTGAGCTATTGTTTTGTGTAGGTATAAGGGACTTGCGTGTAGCCTCCTCTTTGGATTGATACCTTGGTTCTCAAAAACTGAGGGAAATACTTACGCTACTTTGCTGCATCATCCTCTCCTCTTCGGGGAAATCCAACGCAGTGCTCAAGAGGTAGCAGTCGCCGATATCATCGGCACCTCCATCCTCAACCTCTGCCCGTGTGCCAGGGAGCTCGAGGAGCCAATGGCCAAAAAGAGGTTTATCGCGGCCTTTTTGCCTGACGCCGGCAAGGTGGCCGCCGAGGTGTCCCCATCGTCTTCCGCGGGCTCGATCCGCCGTCGCCGGTCCCCCGATCCGCCTACCGCCGCGCCCCTAAGCCGGTTCAAGGACTTCCCCGTCCTCCCTCGGACCGGTCAGCAGACGAGGTCGTACCTTAGGGTCCGGCAGCGGCGGTGGGGGACGTGGGTCACCGAGATTACATATAGGGAGACCCACACCCGCCAGTGGCTCGGTACCTTCCACACGGCCGAGCTCATGGCCATGGAGTATGACCGCTCGCAGGTCCGCTACCACAGCGTGGCGGCTAGGCTCAATTTCCACTTCGGCGCGCGTCCGGTCAGCCTCGTTCCGCCGGAGCAAGGGGTGGTGAGCTCGGCTATGGCGCGGGAGGACCGCGAGGCGTGGGAGCGCCTCGAGGCCGAGGCCGCCGATGAGGCCTACATGCAAGAGCTTCGCCGGCAGCACCTAGAGCTCGTGGGGGCAGAGCGGGCGATCTTTGCCGGCGCGGAGGGCGGCGAGGTTATCACGCTCTCCTTCGATGACAAGGTCGAAGGCGGCGAGGACCGCAGTGGGGAGGGCGGTGAGGTTATTGCGCTCTCCTCCGATGACGAGATCAAAGGCAACAACAATGGCAGCGTGGAGGGCATCGAGGTGGGCCTCCAGGATGAGGAGATCAACGTCGATGGAGTGGAGGAGTGCCTTCCCCAACGACCCCGACGACGGCACCGGCCCGGACCCGGCTCGCGGCACACCGTACATGACGAGGAAGGATTAGCTTGACCTCTACTTTGACCGAAAGTAGTTTAGCTTAGTTTAAATTTATGTTTTATGTTCGGTTATGCAAAACTATCTATGTTTATGTTTGAATGCATTCTACTTTCGGTTGAACCTGCTTTGAAGTTGATCAAATTGAAGTTTACAACCTTAAGTTTAGGGGATCGACTAGAAAAGGCCAAAAATTGCTGGAGTATATATATATATATCCACTAAGGGTTTTAGTCCTTTAACTTTTTAAGGATCGGCTAGAGATGGCCTTATGACTTGTTTATTTTAGTTCTTCACAATGTGATGCTCTATATGTGCAACTATTTGCCGTGCAGTTCAATTTCATCAATAACAGTTTCAACAATACCACTATGAATTACGATATTTGGTTGCTATTAAGGATATTGCAGTTAACACACCTTTTCATTTTTTAACAATAACTAGTGTACTTTAGACCTGCACAATACCAGTTTGAATGACTATTTGCTTGTTTTTAAATGTTATGCCTGATGCAGTTAACACACCTTTCCACTTCTTGTTTTGCTTAACTAGCGTGTTTAAGCCTGCACACTGAAGCTATCATTTGTAGATTATGTTGTCAACCATGTATATATTTGGTTGATGTTTAGCCTGTTGTGCTTAATATGCCTTTATATGTACTCATGCAGGACAATATTGAGAACAGTGTTGTTTTCCATCGAGGTTAGTTTCATCGCATTGCTTATATGTACTCATTGTTCAGGATATCGGTAGCTGGTACCATTTAGCCTGGGGCTGATTAGGGATTAATCATCGAATCAGACATTTCACTGAATATATATGTAACCCATTTATCAGTAGGTTAACTAGGGCCGTATTTAATATATCCGAGGCTACATAGCAACATGCATTGTACTGAATGACTAAATATGCAATCCCAGGCTACATAGCAACAAGCAAGAGTGTTACCTTAATGTTCTGATCATGACTAGATATACATGTAATAAAATCTTATATAATGGGATGGAGGGAGTGTTGTACTACATCATTTTTCAATTGTTGTTTAGCTTCTAATATTAACTTGGTGCTTTTAGGTACATATATCATTGCCAAAGATCCACACTTCGACCCTTTCTGCGTATGGGGCAATGAGATATTTATGAACTAGCATCAAGTGAGGAAACTGATAAAGATTGTTATTAAAATAGGTCAAAATATGTCAATCGAACTATTTGTTTACACTTTAGGCAAGATAATAGTGAACTGCAGGATGGTAAGTAATAACCCTGTAGCCTTCTTTTTACTGCCCTTAATGAGTTGTGTTAGATGACAATGTCTGAATCTTTTTTTCTTTTGCATTGGATCTTGAAGCAGTTTACTCAAGATTGCCTCTCAAACTACATGATTGGCGGCCAACCATCACAAGGGGTTGGACTAGAGTCCTGAATGCCTTCTGCATCCAGGAGAGCACAATAGGGCCATTCCGCTTCACCTTGTTCAGCAACCGGAATGTCTGTCGCCTCTTTCTTTACCATCTATAATAGTACAAGTGTAGAACCATGGTTCATCATTCTTTATTTGATGCTTATGTAATTCTTAAACATATGTACGTGTGAATCGCATAATGCATTGGTTGTTTGAACCCGTTGGATATAAATAAAGCTATAGCCTACTTTCAAGTTTAAATTAGGTACAATTTAAATAGCAGCAACTAAATTAGGGCGAAATTACGGTGTGCAGGTCATTATGGTGCACACGGTTAATAAGGCACAGCGTGTGCGATTTAAATCATAATCCAACACGGTTCACGAAGAGGAAACGTGTGTAACAATGCACACAATTGCCATTTGCAAAGCGTGTGTGATGTCAGACACTATCACATACGGTGCGGGGAAACTAAATGTGTGTGACTGTCCACCTATCATACACGGTTTATAATCATGAACTGTTTGTGATGTGCTAGGCATCATAAATCTCCCGTCCGTGGAATCTGCCTGGAAAGCTCCCGTGCCTAGAATCTTCCTGGTTTTAGGTTAAACCACAAAACTCCGACTGCGATGGCAATGCGAGCACAAACGAGTAGCAAGGATGAAGCATTTGGGATATTCGAGATATCAGAAACGGTTATATAGGGACAACTGTATGCATCAAGGCTCCCTATCCCCGACAGTTTCTGGGTCGTGTGGGAAGGACCCCCCCTATCACCGTCACTCACTAGGCGACGGTTCGAAATGCCGCCGCGGAAAGGGGTTAAAAACCGTTTGTATAGCACCGACGCGTACCAGTGACAGCCGCGGAGTAGAAATCGGCATGACCAAACAGAGACATTGAGTAATGGCTCCTACAAAAGTGTATAGCCCAACCGAGACAACAGTACTTCCACAAGGCTACTATTCCTGACATGTTCTAATTTCACTACATGGCTGCTGAAAATTTCATGAAATGCAATTCCACACATAGATGTGGTGGAAGATGATGCAGAAGCACATGTTGCATTTCATGGCCGTTGCACACCCCTAACTTCTTGGTCATGAAATGCAACATGGCTGCTGCAGCTACACATGTTCTAATGACACTTCAATTTCACTATATTACAAAAAATCTTACGAAGCAATTACATAACAAAATAGAGATGCAGCTTGTACATGGAATTGAACACAAGTATATTTGTGATGAAAATTGTTCCATGCCCTAGTACAGAAACTCAATTAGCCCATGGAGTAGCTGTGAATTAAACAAACCCTAGTCCATCAGAACATGTGTCATAGTTAGTCCCAGCTAAAAAGTTCCAATCCTTGGAAGAAGATCTAAATCATGATGATGCTTCCACAAGTTAAAAAAATACAATATACACAGATGAAGAAATTAGAGGCGAGTAAAACCTAGGGAGGTAGGAAGGGAGAAGGGATGGAACCTTTTGTTTAGAGCTGATTCAGCGCAGCGGAAAAATTCCAGTGAAGAGCAGGATTCAAATCTCAAGAGGGCCGACGACGAGCGGAGGGGGCAGAGAACAGAGAAGCAAAATGGGGAAAGTGTTGTAAGTGGACGGCCCCACTTGTATATTGCTGAACATAAAATAGATGAGAAAAAACAGGCTCGGACTAGATAAGGCATGGGGGGTACGTGGCTCGATCTATTCCACCAATCCACGAGACAGGCGGTGGCAGGGTAGCGGCGACGCCGTCAGGGCACCTCCATCTTGTTACCACCGGCGGTGGTCCTCGAGCGCACAGGTAATACCTTGCCCCCTCTTCTTGATCTTCTTCCTTTCCTTTCCTTAATTCTGTTGTGCACTGAAGAAAGTTTGGTTGGGGGAAAAGGCGGAAGAAGTGGAAGAAAATTTAGTTGTAGTTCTAGGATAGTGACAGGTAGAATTGGCCAGTTAGTTGTTGTTGATATGCCGAACAAGTACCTAGTTTAAGGATTATCTAAAATTGGCCAGTCATTGTACCTTGAGGATTACCTAGTTTAATGTTGTGAAGAATTTCTTGTGGCATGAGTTGCACTTGTTGTTACAATTAGAGATAGATCCAACTTTGGAGTTGCTATATATGTTGGATGAACCGCATGTTACTGTTGTCGGTTACTTGGGAACATCAAGTTCAGTCTTTCTCTTTTGTGTACAATGGATATTTATGAAGAAAGCAAGTAGTAATTGTAAACCAAGAGCATCCATCCTTACAACACTATAGTGTTTGGGTTCACGTTTATGTCTGCTTTTGCTCCCATCCGTTTCGTTTTACTTCGCATATTCTCAAGTTTGACAACGTTCACAGAAAAAAGCAATAAACAGTACATGGTGTCTTGTTTGTTAAAAAAAGTAACAGAAGATTCTGATTTATGGTTGCAGCCTATGGTACATCCAGATGGAAGGTGAAAGCAGTTTTGTGCAATTTGCTAACCAACAAGTAATCAGTAAGAAGAAAGAGATTACTAAGAAGGTTAGCCTCTACATTTCTTGTTTATAAAAATAGAAGTTGAGTGTGTTCTTTTAAAAAACTTAGTGATTACAACATGAGGAAAAAACTCAAAAAAGAGAAAATGTGTGTTGTTTTCTTCTGGATGCAAAAGCAAACTGAGAAAAGAACTGCATCCAATGGAAAATAAGTGAAGAAGAGAAGGAACAACGATGATAACAAGCTGCTCGAACCTACTGCGGGCAAATGTGCTGCAGAACCTGCAAGTGTGGTGAGTCACTATCCTTGATTCAATCATCGCTTCACGTAGGATTTCAGTTAGGATGAAAAAATATTTAAATTTCTTTCACTTTTCTCTTAGGGTTGTCCTTTGATGGAAGAATTTGATCAGTTTGTTCAATATCAAAGTTTGAGGAAAGAAACTGAGGTTAGTTGTTTGACATGTCTGATTTCAAACGCATTTCTTCCTAGGAAGTGATATGAACTAACAAACTTTAACACACACAAAAATGGTGTCCAGGAACCGATTGAGAGTCAAGAAGCTGAAATAGGGTTCAATTTATTTGGTGGCATTGACAAAGAAGTAGAAGAAGTTGCACCAAACATCATCACCGAAGATTTGGCAATGTCAAATAACAATGAACATACTATAAGTACTTACAAACTGGGTAGTGCAATTATAATTCTAGCATATGTTTTTCCAAATCAAAAAATGTGACAAGATCTTGAATATAGTTGTAGTGTTTGACAGAAAGTATATCTCCAGTGTTTTTGGCAGTCAATGGACATAAATGATGAGAACAACTACAATGTTACTGAATCATCTTCAGCAGTAGTGCTAAGTTTGAGCAAGCAGGTCAGTGTGAGAAAAAAAGGGAAAACCTGCAAGTGATTGTGTTGGAAAATAAAAATTGAGAAATGATATGGCTATTAAAACGTAAATAAATCTTTACAGGACAGTGTTGGTGAGAACATGTGTAGTGAACCTTTGACAACAACAGAACAGGTGGAAAATATTTGCCGTGAGGTAAGATTCTGCATTTCTAGAATAAATAATAAAAAAGACTTTCTAGATATTAACCTTGTTTTCTAAAGATTCTTATTCTGATGTCGAATAGTTGTGTTCCTTCCCTTTGCAGGTACTTTCTTTGGCTCAGAATTCTGAATGTGATTATGAAGGAAATTCTGAGAGCGAAGATTCTGATGAAGATACAGTAGCTTGTGCAGTGAATGAAGAGTATGTGTTCCCTACACTAGAAGAAGCATACAATGGTAGTACGCTAGAAGTTGGTAAAGTGTTCTCAACACTGGATGATGCTTCCCGGTTTGTAAATGTTTATGCTCAGTTGGATGGTTTCACAATGATAAAAGGAAGGAATTATAAGAACAAGAATTTGTATTTCCAGTGCAACAAAAGTAGGAAAAGACCAAGTGTCAACACTGGTTTGAGGAAAAGGAAAAGAAGCATTATTGAAGGGACAAATTGTCCAGTGAATATAATAGTGAAGTTGGTGGATGACAAGTGGCATATTGCATCAATGTGTCTTGAGCATAACCATGATCTAGTAAGGTATCCATCACTTACAATCTTTTTCTTAAGCCACAGAAACATGAATGAGGCAGAAATCATGTTGTCAAAATTGCTTCAAGAACATAGAGTTAAACCGAGAAGAATCATGAGCATATTCAGAAAGCTCTGTGGTGGGAAGTTGGGAAACATTACCTTTGATGTGAAGAAACTGGATGATTTTAAATAGGGAGAATGGGTGCGCAAAAAGGGGAACACATATATTGAATGGACATTGCAGTACATTGAGAAGCTATAAATTGATACTCTTGGTTTCTGCTACAGGATGCAAAGAGATACAAACAACACGGTTCTCAGCTTGTTCTGGACATATGCTCGTTCCCGATTGAACTACCGATTGTTTGGTGAGATCATTTCATTTGACACCGCTTATAGCACAAACAAATATAACATGCCTTTTGCACCTATAGTGGGAATTAATGGCCATGGAAGAACAATTGTGTTTGATTGGGCGCTATTGCAAGATGAGACTTCAGATACTTTTGTGTGGCTGTTTGGAACTTTCATGGAGGTCATGTAGTGGAAAAACCCAGGAATAATATTGACAGACCAAGATGCATGGATGAAATCTTCTATTCCTCAAGTATTTCCGGATGCGTTATGTAGGTTCTGTCTTTGGCATATATTTAAAAATGTGCGGGAAAACATGAGTGCTTCATGGCTACGAGGGAAAAAATGGAAAAAATATATGATGAAGTGTTTATTGCAATCCATTACTGTTGAGGAATTTGAAGAAAGATGGGAGAAATTTGTTCTGAAGTATAAGTGTGTTGAACATGCTCACATCAAAAGGATGTGGGACAACCGGACCTTCTCTGTTCTAGCTTATTTTCGAGGGATGTTTTGCCCTTTCATCAGGTCAACCAGCCGTAGTGAAAGCTTCAACTCAAATTTCAAAGACTATATCAAGAGGAAAGATACTATAGAGGTATTCATGAAACAGTACGTGCTATTCCAAGAGAATGTTATTCACATAGAAAACCAGGACAAATTCTTGTCGAATGAGAAGACTCCTATCTTTTGGAGTCATCAGGCAGTTGAACGACATGCAGCAACAATAGATACCAGAGGAATCTACTTGAAGTTTTTGACAGAATTAGTGAATGCAACAGCTTTTAAAGTTATCGAAATTGAGAAGGATAAAGTGTATGATTTGAAAAAACACATCAGGTATGAGAAACCAGAATTTGCAAGAGAAATGTTCAGAGTCCATGTGGTCCTTACTACTGGTTCATTCAAATGTTTCTGTGGGAAGTTTGAGCATGATGGTATTGTTTGTTGCCATATCCTCATACTTTTTACGCAGTTTGACATTACCCATATTCCAAATAAGCTGATTGTTGAGAGATGGACTATTTCCTTTCGAGAAAAAGAATTAGATAAGTGCAAGAAAGAAATGGTGCTGCTTATAGGTGAAGATCAGTCACAGAATGCAGTCAGATATGCTATTCTGATGAGTAAAGTTAGTGGAGCTTGCTCAGACATCAGCAAAGATTCTGAACTTAGCAAAGAACTTTTGGATGTTGTTGCTCAAATTCATTCGAAGTACTTGCAAGGAAAGAAACAACAACCGAAAGTGCAGTCTAAAAATTCGTTGAAAGATCCTCCTATACGGCCATCCAAGTCTGTGAACAAAGGAGAAAGATTGAAGCCACAATCTGAAAAGAAATCTAGGAAGAAAGCGGCTCCGAAAAAGAAGACTGGTTGAAGCTTTTCATTGTTCGCAGCAAGGAAGAAGATAATTTCTGTTTGCAGCAAGGAACAATATAATTTCCCTCGATGAAGAACTTTTTGCATTGTTAGCTGAGAAAATTTAGATGGATTTTAATTAGTGTGTCGATAAAAATATTTTGATAAGTTACACTTGTTATAGCTATAGTTGAGCTTGAACTATTTAATTTATTTTGTGGTAATAAGAAAAGTAAAAAAACTAATATGTTTCGTTGATATGTTGTTACATATGCTAGCTGCATCGAGGCATGCCTTGCTAGGTAGATTTGAGACAGAGGAAGTGCTAGATGTGCGCATGTATGAATAAATCTGTCTACAAACATTTCTATCAATTAATGTCCCTTGTGGAACATTATTGAACGGACATTCTTGAAGAAACATTATTGAGGAAACAAGAAATGTTCTATAAAAAAGTTCCCTCAATAATGTTCCTTGAATAATGTTCCCTCTAATAATGTTCTAAAAAATCACTAAATATTTTTTCAAAATAAATAATGTTCTCTGAAGTTTAAAAATGTTCTTCAAGTCAAATAATTGTCCCTCGGCATCAACAATTATTTGGGGAACATTATTTGGGAACCATAATTAAAGAGACATTATTGAGGGAACATTATTTGGGGAAACAATATTAAAGGAGCTATATTAATCAGGGAACACTAAAGAGGGACACAAGAAATTGAACATTTATTTGGGGATCATTAATAAAGGGACATTTTTGAATGAACATTAAAAAATGTTAATTGAATAATTTCCTTTGGGTCAACAAAATTTTCTTGAAGAAAAAAAGTTTACTAAAATAATACAATAATGTTCCTGGAATAATGTTCCCTCAATAATGTTCTATAAAAATCATTAAATGTTTTTCGAAATAAACAATTTTCTTTGAAATTCAAAAATGTTCTTCAAGTCAAATAATTTTTCCTCGGAATCAACAATTATTTGGGGAACATTATTTGGGACCATTATTAAAGAAACATTATTCAGGGAACATTATTGGGGGAACAAAAGAAATTGAACATTTGTTGGGAAACATTATTAAAGGGACAATTTTGAATGAACATTACAAAAATGATAATTGAATAATGTTCCTTTGGGTCAACAAAATTTTCTTGAAGAAAACAAATTTACTACAAGAATATAATAATGTTCCTCGAATAATGTTCCCTCAATAATGTTCTAAAAAATTACTACATGTTTTTCAAAATAAACAATGTTCTCTGAAATTTAAAAATGTTCAAGTCAAATAATTTATCCTCGGCATCAACAATTATTTGGGGAACATTATTTGGGGACCATTATTAAAGAAACATTATTCAGGCAACATTATTGGGGGAACCAAAGAAATTGAAAATTTATTCGGGGAACATTATTAAAGGGATATTTCTGAATGAACATTAAAAACATGATAATTGAATAATGTTCCTTTGGGTCAATAAAATTTCTTTGAAGAAAAAAAGTTTACTACAAGAATGTAATAATGTTCCGTGAATAATGTTCCCTCAATAATGTTCTAAAAAATCACTAAATGTTTTTGAAAATAAATAATGTTCTCTAAAATTTAAAAATGTTCTTCAAGTCAAATAATTTTAATGAACATTTTTGAATGAACATTAAAAGAATGATAACTGGATAATCTTCCTTTGGGTCAACAAAATTTATTTGGAGAAAAAATGTTTACTACATTCTGAATATAATAATGTTCCTTGAACAATGTTCCCTCAATAACGTTCTAAAAAATCACTAAATGTTTATCAAAATAAAAAATGTTCTCTGAAGTTTAAAATGTTCTTCAAGTCAAATAATTTCCTCGGCATCAGCAATTATTTGGAGAACAATATTTAGGGACCATTATTAAAGAAACATTATTCGGGGAACAAAACAAACTGAACATTTATTTGGGGAACATTATTAAAGAAAAAGAAAGGAATAATGTTCCCTCAATAACGTTATAAAAAGTCACTAAATGTTTTTCAAAATAAACATTGTTCTCTGAAATTAAATAATGTTCTTCAAGTCAAATAATTTTACCTCGACATCAACAATTATTTGGGGAACATTATTTGGGGACCATTATTAAGAAACATTATTCAGGGAACATTATTGGGGCAACAAAAGAAACTTAACATTTATTTGGGGAACATTATTAAAGGGACATTTTTGAATGAACATTAAAAAATGATAATTGAATAATGTTCCTTTGGGTCAACAAAATTTCCTTGAAGAAAAAAAGTTTACTACTAGAATATAATAATGTTCCTTGAACAATGTTCCCTCAATAATGTTCTAAAAAAATTACTAAATGTTTTTGAAAATAAATAATGTTCTCTGAAATTTTAAAATGATCTTCAAGTCAAATAATTTTTGAATGAACATTAAAAGAATGGTAACTGGATAATGTTTTATTGTGTCAACAAAATTTCTTTGGATAAAACATGTTTACTACATTCTGAATATAATAATGTTCCTTGAATAATGTTCCCTCAATAACGTTCTAAAAAGTCACTAATGTTTATAAAAATAAATAATGTTCTCTGAAGTTTAAAAACGTTCTTTAGGTCAAATAATTTCCTCGGTATCAACAATTACTTGGAGAACAATATTTGGGGACCATTATTAAAGAAACATTATTCAGGGAACATTATTGGGGGAACAAAAGAAATTGAACATTTATTTGGGGAACATTATTGATGTAGGGTGTTCCACCCTTGGGCCGATCTTTCACGATTTGGAGGGGATCCCACGAAGAACACGAAGAACACGAGGGGAAACGCGAGGGAAATCACGAGGGGAAACGAGAGGGAACACTCAAATCAACAAGAAACGATCACACATGTGCTAGATCCTCGAAACATAAAGAGATACACGATCCACGATCAACAAAGGACGATACAAACGGTCACTAGTTCATCTTCGTGAGGAGGTCTTGAAGGGGTCCGCCCGTGAGGGGGTCTTGAATCCAAGATGGATCTTCTTCGTGGAGGCCGCGGTCTCTCTCGGTGGAGTAGATCCGGATGGATGAGCAAAGCTCTATCTCAAATGAGCTAAACCAATGCTAACCCTAACCAGGAGGAGGGAGAGGTCTATTTATAGTCATAGTACAAGTTGGGGACGAAGTGAAGGGGTACATGGGCTGGTGGCCCCTTAAACTGCGTGCAGGGTTGGCCGGATGTATGGGCGTCGGTCCGGATGTCCGGGGCTTCGCGACGGGCCGGATGTACGGGCAGGGAGGCCGGATGTCCGGGCTGGCCTAGGTCGCTTCCAGATGCATTCAGTGATGGAGGGTCGGATTTCCGGGGACATGGGCCGGTAGTCCGGGCTTGGGCCGGATGTCCGGCCGCTGTAGCAGCTGGCTCTTCTTCCTTCTCCTTCCTTCCCTTCCGCGCACACTTGGCCTCGGTCCTTGGGCTCTCCATGGTCTCCGAGTGTACCTGAGTATGCACAAGGTCCGCGCTTGAAGTAGCATCCATGTCTTACATGTGGAAAGCAAAGATTCGGAAAGGAGCGAGTTCACCTTAGGTCCAATGCGTATGCTCGAGGTCTCAACATGTGGGCACTTGGGGCTTGGGGAGTAGTCGTAGTGTACATGGGGATGATCATAGGATGCTCCGCATCATCTCCCCTCCCTTGGGAAAGATCCGACCTTGGATCGTGATCCTCATCACCATGGAAATGGTAGTCGCGGAAGAACTTGTAGTTGGAAGGAGTTACTCCAAGGTGTCGCCGGAGTGGTATATATACATGCAAAAATAGCAAACACAAACAACACTCGGAAATACAATGGTTAGCGCACACAAAGTGTCCATCATGTAAGAATGAGTCCGTGAGGCAAGATTGTTCGCGACAAAGCGCATGAAGCTTATCAAGATGATATAGAATGATATGCAAAGCGTTCATGGGAGCAAAAGCATTCATTGTGCACACAAATGTGTTGTGAATATGATCAATGCAACCACGGTGCAAAATGATGTCATAGTGTGACGGTTTATCAATAGCATGAATATGGTAATGGATGCTCAATATGAATAAGTTATCATGCAATTGATGGTAGGCAATATGATCCTGATGTATGAATATGCCATCAAGAAAGATCACAAAATTTTTGCTAAGGAAGTGTATGTCGGCGTTCTAGGAACGGGGGTCCCCAGACTTGCCTGCCTGCGGCGTGGCTCAAAGGGGGGCCCAGCACGGCCCATCTTCATCGACAAAAACCCAAGACCCTCGCGAGGGGGCCAAGCCTCGCGGGGCGGAAGACACGGAGCTTCCTCAGGCACGGCCTCATCAGGCTGGCTCGCGAGGAGGCGGAGAGATCAAGGCAGGGTGCCTCACAAGGTGCCCGTGACGCAAGCCATGACGACCAAGGGCGCGAGGCGGCGCCAGCCCGCGCAGTGTCCTCCTTTCCTCTTTGGTGCAAAGGGAGCAAGCGCAGGCGAGAGTATCAAGCAAAGGCACCCGTTTCGGTGCAACAAGACCAAGACCAGTCCAACGGCCGGGAAGAAGTCATTGTGGAGCCCAAGCCGGCGTCACCACCAGAGCCTTTGGCAGGCGAGGACCAACTTTAGTCAGGATAAGTGTACCAGATGTTCCCCTTCAAAATGGCCAATTGTTGGCGCCCTTCCCGCTCAATATTTGGGAAGAGGCCCAGGGCCTTTGCCTATAAATAGGACTAGCCACCCCCAGGGTAGAGGCAACTAGAAATCGGAGAGAGGCAATTGGGATCGGATTGAGTAGCATCACATAGAGAGAGAGAGAAGGGTGACTGAAATCCACCTAGCAGTTCATCCCCCCAGCCAAGAACAGACCCTCGCGAGGCTGTTCTTCCTTGTACTGTTCATCATCATCAGCCCAAGAGGCAATCCACCCACCACACACTGGAGTAGGGTATTACACTACGTCGGTGGCCCGAACCAGTATAAACCTTGTGTCTCTTGTGTTGTTCTTTCGATAGCTTAGATCTTTCCGTGGTGGTGGGGAGCAGGTAGGTAGAAGGCGTAATCTCCGCGTGCACCCTAGTGTTCGAACCTCAAGGGTCTGCCGGAACCCGAAATCCGACATTTGGCGCGCCAGGTAGGGGTGCGCCGGAATTAACCTTCCACCGCCCCGTTCTCCTCCGACCATCGCGTCCATGTCTGACGCTCGTTGGGCCCGCGCCGAGCGCCGAGCCGCTCTCGCTTCCCGTGTCGCCCAGACGGCCCCTGTCGGCGGGCGTCCTCGCCGTTCCCCGTCACCCGCCGTCGACGCTGCCACCGGCCCGGCAGGGAACGGGCAGCAAGCTCGTCCCGGCATCCGTCCGTGCGGCAAGACGGACGCACCGCTACACCAACACCCCCGGTCGTCGCGGCCCTCCTGGGTGGCTCGCAGCGCTGCCTACAAGTCACCGTGTCAAGCCGTTCATCCGCCGGGTTAGCGCCACTTCCGCGCGGCAGGGGGCTCTCCCGGACCGGGCAGCACCCAAGGCCGGCCTGACCTTCAGCTCGGAGGACCACCCCTCCAACTCGGCCTGCTCGGGCGCGCTCCCCATGATGTGCACCCCCACCATCTGCCAGGTGGCCGTCACCAGGACTCTCATCGATGGCGGTGCGGGCCTCAGCGTGCTCTCGGTTGAGGCCTTCAACCTCCTCTACATACCCCTGGAGCGACTGCAACCCAGCCGTCCCTTCTCAGGCGTTGGGGGCGAATCATCCAGCTCCTTGGGATAGATCCGGCTCCCGGTAACCTTCGGCACCTACGACAACTTCCGCACGGAGCTGATCAACTTTGACATCGCCCCCATCGGTCTCCCCTACAACGCCATCCTCGGCTACCCAGCGCTGGCCTAGTTCATGGCCGCGACGCACCCGGCGTACAACCTCATGAAGATGCCCGGGAGCAGCGGTGTCCTCACCGTGCACGGGGATACCGGAGATGCGCTGCGAGCGCTCAAGCTCGCCTTCAAGACGGCAGCGTCGGTACAGCCCGCCGGCTCGGAGACCCCCGAGCCCAAGGGGGCTGCACCCGCCAAGAAGAAGCAGTTGTTCACCGAAGACAAGGCAGAAACCAAGCAGATACCCGTCGATGAGGACGGGTCCACCAACGCCACTTTCACCATAGGTGACAACCTCGAGCCCGAGCAGGAGGAGGCCCTGGTCAAGTTCCTGCGCGCGAACAAGAAGGTATTCGCTTGGGAGCCTGACCAGTTGGCGGGGATCCCTAGGAGCATAATCGAGCATCAACTCAACGTGTGCCCCAACGTGCGCCTGTGGAAGCGTATACAGGCGGTAGTCCATCGAAAAGCAGGCCTTCATCGCCCAAGAGACCCGCAAATTAGAAGTCATTGGGGTCATTCGCGAGGTCCGATACCCGGATTGGTTGGCCAACCCTGTCGTTGTGCCAAAGAAGGGAGGGAAGGAACGCATGTGTGTCGACTTCACCAAACTCAACAAGGCATGCCCACAAGATCCGTTCCCGCTCCCACGCATCGACCAGATTGTCGATTCCACCGCAGAGTGCGACCTGCTATGCTTCCTGGATGCCTTCTCTAGGTATCACCAGATCAAGATGGCGGTAGAAGACATCGAGAAGACAGCCTTCCTAACCCCGTGTGGGGTGTACTACTACACATGCATGCCATTTGGGCTGCGTAACGCGGGGGCGACCTTTCAGCGGCTGATGCACATCACCTTGGGCCCGCAGCTCGGGAAGAATGTTGAGGCTTACGCCGATGACATTGTGGTGAAGTCTCGGGAGGCCAAGACCCTGATACAAGACCTGGAGGAAACCTTCGCGAGCCTCGACGCGGTGAACCTGCGGCTCAACCCGGAGGTGTGTGTGTTCGGAGTCCCCTCAGGCAAGCTCTTGGGTTTCCTCGTGTCCCATCGAGGCATTGAGGCTAACCCGAAAAAGGTCAAGGCGGTCGAGGACATGAGCCCGCCAAAGACTCTCAGAGAAATGCAGAAGCTCACTGGGCGCGTGACTGTGCTAGGGCGCTTCATCTCCAAGTTGGGGGAGCGAGCGCTGCCCTTCTTCCAGCTAATGAAGAAAAAGGGGCCCTTTGAATGGACTGAAGAGGCCGACAAGGCATTCCAAGATCTCAAGAGATACCTGACCAGCCCACCGATCATGGTGGCTCCGCGCCCTCGAGAGCCCCTGGTGCTTTACCTCGCCGCCACTCCTTACTCCGCCAGCGCGGCCCTGGTGGCGGTTAGGGAGGAGCATCGATTCAAAACCATGGCAGCAGCCCGGGACAAGGCAAAACAGGAACAAGGAAGGCCCACAGACACCGCCACCGCGGCTGAGGAGGATCAGCCGCCGCAGAGGAGTGCACCGGAGGCGGAAGAGGCCCCTCTCCCAGATGGCCAGCCTCAGGAGACCTCATCGCCTCAGGAGGCGCCATGGTCTCCAGAGGGCGCCACCAGCACTGACACACCCAACCTCGTTGAGCACCCAGTGTACTTCGTCAGCACGGTGTTGCGGGACGCGAGGGCACGACACCCCATGCCTCATAAGCTCCTCCTCGCGCTACTGGTGGCCTCGCGCAAGCTGCGGCACTATTTGCAGGGTCACCCCATCACGGTCGTCTCGTCATACCCCTTGGAGACAGTGCTCAGGAGCCCTAACTCAGCCGGAAGGGTCGCTGAGTGGAACATAGAACTGCAAGCGTTTCAGCTTGAATTCAGCACGACCAGGGTCATCAAGGGAGCAACATTAGCGGATTTTGTGGCGGAATGGACGGAGGCACCAGGCCTCAAGGCCGACGAGGATCGGTCCCTCTCCCCGGGGAGCGAGGCGCCAGAAGGCTGGGTCATGTACTTCGATGGGGCATTCTCCAGGCATGGCGCTGGGGCTGGGGCGGTGCTGATATCGCCCACTCAGGACAAGCTCTACTACGCTGTCCAGCTCTGTTTCCAGCAAGGTGAAAAGGTCTCCAACAACATAGCGGAGTATGAAGGTTTGATAGCGGGCTTGAAGGCCGCAGCTGCCCTGGGGGTGAAGCGCCTCACCATCAAGGGCGATTCGCAGCTCCTTGTCAATTTCTCCAACAAGGTATACGAGCCGAAAGATGAGCACATGGAAGCCTACCTTGCGGAGATTCGCGGGATGGAGAAACAGTTTTGGGGGTTGGAGTTGCAGCACGTGCCCCGTGGCACCAATCAGGAGGCCGACAACATCGCCAGACGGGCTTCCAGGCGGCTACCTCAGGAGCCTGGCGTCTTCGAGGAGCGGCTCTTCAAGCCCTCAGCCCTGCCATCATTGTCAAACACGGCTCAGCCTCGGGAGGAACTTCCCCAGCCACCGGCCTCAGGAGCCCTGGTCTGCGGCCCGGCCTCAGGAGCACGCCTGCTCCTAACGATGGAACCTCAGGAGGGGTGCTGGATCATGGAGCTCCGGATTTATTTAACACAAGGGACCCTGCTAGAGAAGGAGGAGGAAGCGGAGCGCGTGGCACGGCAGGCCACAGCATACTACATCAGGGATGGAGAGCTCTACCCGAAGCGACCAAACGATGTATCCCTGCGCTGCATCTCCAGGGAGCAAGGAAAGGAACTGCTGGAAGACATACACGGCGGAGACTGTGGGCATCATTCATCATCATGGACCCTCGTCGGCAAGGCATTCCGCAGTAGGTTTTATTGGCCCACCGCACTCAACGGCGCCGTTGAACTGGTGAAGGCTTGTGAGGCCTGCCAATTTCACGCCAAGCAGATCCATCAGCCGGCAGGAGGCCTGCAGACTATACCCCTTTCGTGGCCGTTCGCAGTTTGGGGGTTGGACATCCTGGGCCCGTTCCCTCGGGTGCCAGGGGGCTACCGCTACCTCTACGTTGCCTTGGACAAGTTCACCAAGTGGGCTGAAGTAGAGGCCGTCCGCACCATCCCCGCGGGTTCCGCGGTCAAGTTCATCAGGGGCATCGTGAGCCGGGTCGGGGTGCCGAACCGCATCATCACGCATAACGGTTCACGCTTCACCAAAGAACCTCTTCAAAACATACTGTGCTAACCTTGGAACGCAGATATGCTACGCTTCGGTGGCGCACCCATGAAGCAACGGCCAGGCCGAACGAGCCAACGCAGAGGTCCTAAGGGGCCTCAAGACCAGGACGTTCAAGAAGAAGTTGGAGGCCTGCGGCAGAGGTTGGTACGATGAGCTTCAGTCCATGTTGTGGTCCATCCGCACAACCGCGACCAATCCGACTGGAGAGACCCCGTTCTTCCTGGTCTACGGAGCCGAAGCGGTCCTCCCTCACGAGGTCAGACGTCGCTCCGCACGGGTCCTGGCGTTCGACGAGGCGCAGCAGGACGCCATGCAGGGGATGGACCTCGTGCTGGGGGAGGAACATCGCCGAGAAGCCGCGCTACGAGCGGCGAGGTACCAACAAGCACTGCGACGGTATCACTACCGCAACATCCGCCCCAGAACTCTCGAGGTAGGAGATCTCGTGCTCAGATGGGTTCTCTCCAGGGAGGGGCTGCACAAGCTCTCTCCCATGTGGGAGGGCCCGTTCAAGGTTGTTCATGTTTCCAGGCCCAGCTGGCTCGCTTGGAGACTCAGGAGGGGGTGCCGGTCCAAAACGCATGGAACATCCAGCACCTCCGGAGGTTATACCCCTGAAAAGGCCCAGAGCCTGTGAAGAAGGCGAACGCCTGTGAAGACTATCCCTTTCTGGAAAAGGCCCAGAGCCTGTGAAGAAGGCAAACGCCTAGGAAGACTACCCTTTTTTGGAAAAGGCCCAGAGCCTGTGAAGAAGGCGAACGCCTGTGAAGACTATCCTTTTTGGAAAAGGCCCAGAGCCTGTGAAGAAGGCGAATGCCTGTGAAGCTGCCGCGTTTCGGAAAAGGCCCGGAGCCTGTGAAGAGGGCAAATGCCCGTGAAGCCTGCTTCCTCCAAGAAAGGCCCGGAGCCTGTGAAGAAGGCCAACGCCTGTGAAGCTCGCCGCCCGTGACACTCTCACGTAATAAAGAGTTGGGGCTGTACACGCCTGTAGTCTCAGAGCGCCGGCCTCAGCCCCGGGCTCCCTCCCACGCCCAAAGTGGCAGCACTTAGCTCACTGGTGAGAAGACGTCTAATACTAGATTAGGTGCCGGACGCGGCTTTTTCATTTGCTTTCCGCAGTTGGCTTGTTCATTCGCATTCGAAGTTTTATTGAAACTATTGCCGTTGTTGGTTTGTGGTTCTTCGAATTTTTACTCTCCTGCCTTGATTTCTCTTATACAAGGCCTCGCGAGGGGGGGGGGGGCAGCCGAGCTCCCTCGTGAGTGTTTCTGTCCTAGCCGTTCAAAGGTTTTGGGACCTGGGTCCATTACAGGAGCACCCCTCCAGTCCATGCCCCACGGGCACCGCGACACGAACATTGTGGCCCGGTCGGTCGCCTTCACGGCTGGGGCCGGGAACTATCTACACGCGTGCACGAAGCCGGGAGGCACGATAACGGAAGCAAAGCAATGATTAACAGCAATACCCCAAACACGCCCCTGCGGGGCTCCACGCTACTGTTTTTTTACGCAGGACAAAGGAAAAAAAGAGCAAATCAGGCGCAGCTCGCCTCACGCCGGCCTGCAGGGAAGACTCGAGCTGCCTCCAGCGCTCAGGCAGACTCCCTCTCGCGCTTCACCAAGGCGCGACGGCGGGCGGGCGCGCTACCGCCGTCCAAGCCGGTGCGACGGTGCGGAGGCCGACCGCGGCCACCGCTAGAGGAGTCGCCGCCGAAAGAAGAAGGAGAAGCAAAGGGGGATGAACTGGAAGGGCGCGCGCCGCCCCGTACTTATAGCCGGCGAAGGCCAACCACCGGCCTCCACGATGTCCAATCCGTGCAGTTACCGAGATGTCGTGGGGAAGTGGAGATGCCCACGCCCAATCAACCGCCATGCGGCGCCCAAGGCCGCAGGCTGTTAGGGCCCGCGGCGCTTCGCCCTTGCCCTTTCGCCTCTCTGCACGGCCAAGTCTGGGCGCGCCTTGGGCCCGGGGGCTACTGTCGGCGTTCTGGGAACGGGGGCCCCCAGACTTGCTCGCTCGGCCCGGGCGTGGCTCAAAGGGGGGCCCAGCACGGCCCATCTTCATCGACACAAACCCAAGACCCTCGCGAGGGGGCCAAACCTCGCGGGGCGGATGACAGGAGCTTCCTCAGGCACGGCCTCATCAGGCTGGCTCGCGAGGAGGCGAAGAGATCAAGGCAGGGTACCTCACGAGGTGCCCGTGACGCAAGCCATGACGACCAAGGGCGCCAGGCGGGCGCCAGCCCACGCAGTGTCCTCGTTTCCTCTTTGGTGCAAAGGGTGCAAGCGCAGCGAGAGTATCAAGCAAAGGCACCTGCTTTGATTGCAACAAGACCAAGACTAGTCCAACTGCCGGGAAGAAGTCATTGTGGAGCCCAAGCCGGCGTCACCACCAGAGCCTTTGGCAGGCGAGGACCAACTTTAGTCAGGATAAGTGTACCAGATGTTCCCCTTCAAAATGGCGAATTGTTGGCGCCCTTCCCGCTCAATATTTGGGAAGAGGCCCAGGGCCTTTGCCTATAAATAGGACTAGCCACCCCCAGGGTAGAGGCAACTAGAAATCGGAGAGAGGCAATTGGGATCGTATTGAGTAGCATCACATAGAGAGAGAGAGAGAGAAGGGTGACTGAACTCCACCTAGCAGTTCATCCCCCCAGCCAAGAACAGACCCTCGCGAGGCTGTTCTTCCTTGTACTGTTCATCATCATCAGCCCAAGAGGCAATCCACCCACCACACACTGGAGTAGGGTATTACACCACATCGGTGGCCCGAACCAGTATAAACCTTGTGTCTCTTGTGCTGTTCTTTCAATAGCTTAGATCTTTCCGTGGCGGTGGGGAGCAGGTAGGTAGAAGGCGTAATCTCCGCGCGCACCCCAGTGTTCGAACCTCAAGGGTCTGCCGGAACCCGAAATCCGACAGTGTACAAGCTCATATATCATGGATGTCATGGGGATACGAGATGCAACAAGGCAATCATAATGTGAGTCAATCCATGCATAAGATGCAAATTTGTTATGAGTATGAGATGTCCATCGAGCATGACATTTGAACACACAATTAACAAATATGTAGGTGTTGGTGCAATGTGTCAAATGAGTGTTGATGTACCAATGATCGATGTTGTGGCATGAGTGGAGGTTCGAAGGTGCATGCAATAAGTCTGAGCACTCCTCAACTTGAAGGTCCATGGGGTCCATCTCCAATGTCGCTCCTCCGTTTATGGGATGTATCATGTAGACAACAAGAAGGAAACAACAATGAAATAATGACTCATCCAATATGCATATTTAAAGATGGCTCAAAGGGAATGAGTTCACCTTGATGAGGATGTCGAAAATGTTGGTGTTGCACATCATGTACGCCTTCACATACCCAATATGTCTCGCGATGGTACCGCCTTTTGAATCGTTCAAAATGAAAGAACATGACAAACACTCGGAAAAACAAGTGAGGTTAGTGCAAATGCAACACCTATCGTTCATGTGTTAAAATACCCAACAAGTGTTTTCATCATTCTTATCGTACGAAAGGACAAGGGAGTATTGCATAGTATGGAGGCATATGATGTGAGAACAACTACATACAATAGGCTCAATCAAAAAAGCATGCATCACAAGTAAGGTGTCAAAGTCTCCAAGATCAATAAGCATAGTATGGTTGCACTCACTACAAGTAGATATGAGAGATCCAACTAATGGACACAAGAGACAATGATCAAGATATATCATGTGAGAGGCATAAACATATATGTCACCATGTTGGAACACGCGGTACGCTACGCTAGTGCCAAATAAAATTTTCTACCAGTCACCCAAGATCATGCTGCAGGAAATAGATCATGGGATCGGGTTTACCACTAGACGCACAGTCACCGCAGCGGAAGTAGAGTTGGTGATGCGTGTAGCTGATCTCCCGGGCCGTCTCCTCCTCGTGTTGTCGATCTCCCACGAGCAGCGAAGACCGGTGAACGGTGATCTCACGCAAACGGCACCTCGCGGTTCCCTCGAATGGTTCGTCCAAGCACCGCAGATGCGATGCCTCCAAGGTATCCACACGTACAGGGAGCAGCGTCGAGCGGCGGACTGCTAGGTCCGCTCGCGCGGCATGGGCATGGGGAGTGGCGGTGGCTAACCAGGGTTCAATCCGATCAACCCTAAGTGGTGTGCCCACTCCCCTTTATATAGACTTCCGAGGTGGGCTCAACACTTGAGCCCACTAGGAGTCCACATCCATTTTCCACTCAGATCCAATCCGAATGGTCTGTAGCCCCTTAAGTGTGCGACCCTATAGGTTCACGTACACATGGACACGACCAGAGTCGATAGTTGGTAGCGGCTCCTAGCAGAACGTGCCAACTCCCATGTGGGCGTAGTCGTTTGACGAACCTCAACAATGTGGCATATGCAACATTCCTTTTGCCTCACGATATTTGTTGTCGAGCTCAAGGCGAGTACTTGTCACCCTTGTGTTAGCTCGACCTCTCTTCTCGAAACCATGATACAGATTCCTGAACTGGGTTAACACTTAACCCAAGTCGCATGGCCATGCTTTCCGAATCTGATCACTCGAGAGGGCCCAGAGAATATCTCTCCAAATAGGAGGGGCAAATTCCATTTTGGTCACCATGTCTCGCGGCATGTCTCACGACTCACCCGAAAGCTACCTTTATAACTACCCAGTTACAGAGTAGCATTTGATAGACCCTAAGTTAGCCGATCCTCATCCCGAGAACATGTGAGGACCTCAGTACTAGGACATGGCATAGACATTGCACTTGAGATTAACAGATGACTATATCAGTTTAGCACCTCCATGCACATGACTTGTGAAACATAGTCATCAGCCGAGTCGTATACTAGTCAAGGATATGTGTCCGCATAACCTTATCAACTAGGGACCATTAAAACAATCATCATACAATACATAGTTCCACAAACAAGTCACATACTTATTGATACATGTCGGTGTACAAAAAGAGGGTTACACTTTTTGTACCCCTATGACTGTGCATGGGCAGTCTGAGCCACGAGCGTCGCTGCACCGAGCCCGGCAAGGGAGGTAGAACCAAGGTGAGGCCGAAGCCAAAGAAGAGCAGAACGACGCCAAGACCAAGACCACAAAGATCAAAGGGGACGAAGCGGGGCCCCCTGGCAAGATCCTTGCCGGGATGCGGTTTTTGCCAAGCTGGCAAGACCCTTGCCGTGGCAGCTCGCCCCAAACCTACGGAGCGGGTCACCCTTGAGTCCACTGCCCCCATTGGGCAAGGATTCGGGAGGCATCCCCGTGGTGGTATGCAGATCTTTGTGAAGACATTCAAGATCAGATGCACACTCTAGAAGAGGATTGTCCTTGGCGGGATCCCAGCCAAGGAAAACCACAAGGCCCCCGGCAAGATCCTTGCCGGGGATGACAGCAGGCGCCACGGCAAGACCCTTGTCGGGACCCCGACAAGACCCTTGCCGGGGCCGCGGCAAGGCCCTTGCCAAGGACACCCGGGGGGCCACCAGGACCAACGCCAGGTCCTTCGGGATCGGGAACATGAAGACGCTCGGACCACCATCGAGCGCCGGCGCGGAGCGCGCCACCAGTCAGATAGGGCGAAGGGCCTGCTGTGGACCACCCAAAGACCGGAGAGCCACAGGGGCCTGCCTTACGAGGTAGGCTGCCCGACTTTTACCCGTGAGCTGCGGCAGTTCCAGTGGCCCACTCACCGCACTTTCAAACCTGACGTGGGCGAGAAGTACGGCGGCAAGACCCACCCATCCGAGTTCCTCAGCATCTACACCATCGCGATCCAGGCTGCCGGAGCTCGTGACGATAAGGTGCTTGCAAATTACTTCCCGTTGGCTCTTAAACCCAACGCCATGTCATGGTTGATGCACCTGCCGGTAGACTACATCTCCTCCTGGTTGGATTTGTGCCATGAATTCGTGGGCGCCTTCACTGGCGGTCACCAAGCTCATGGCCAAGCGAGTGATCTCCACGTCATTCCCCAGAAGGGAGGCGAGAGTCTCCGCAAGTACATACAGAGGTTCAGCCGGGTACAATACAATATTCCGGATGTTCACCCCGCCGCCATCACCAGCGCGTTCCATCAGAATGTTCGGAACCGCAAGATGCGCGAAGAGCTGGCGATGAACAAGGTGAAAGATGTCGCGGAACTCTATGTTCTCGCGGACAAATGTGCCCGGGCTGAAGAGGGGAGGAAGTACCCCGGCGAAGATGCCGGCGTGGAAACCGACTCCTCTGAAGAGGACACCGCCGCCCCGGCGAAGAAAGGCCGGCGCCGCAACAGGAAGCGCAAAGGGAAAGATGTGCTTGCCGTCGAGGGGTCTGACGACACCGGCTCCACCAAGAAGACCAAGGCAGGTGACCCCGGCAAGGAAATTGCCGGATGTGTCGTCTGCCAGGCCTTGGCGGTTGCCGAGAAGCCGGGCAACTCCGACAACCGATACTGCAAGATCCATCACACCAAAGGCCATGCTCTCCAAGACTGCCGGCAGGTTGAGCTCCTCGCTGAGAAGCAGAGGGCTGAATACGAGAGGCGGGACAAGCAGAAGGGCCAAGACGGTGCTGAGGGATCCGGCAAGAAACACGACGGCCAGGCGGGCCGTCGCGGCAAGGATAAGCAACAAGAGAGGCCCGCTCGGGGTCGTGACAGAAAGCCAGTAGATGACGATCACAAAGAGGACGACGAGTCCGGCGACCAAGAGTTTCAGAAAGCTACAGAGGCCATGTGCGTTGACGGCGGCGCTTTGCTGCATGCCTCTCGGCGCCGGCTTAAACAGTGAGCGCGAGAAATTACAGCAGCAGAGCCGTCGTTTGATGCCCAGAGGCCGCTGAAGTGGTCCAGCACACCTATCATTTTTGACTCTGAGGATCACCCTGATCGCACTACTGCGGTCGGGTGCTTGCCGTTGTTGGTTTCACCAACAATACGCAACCTCAAGGTGACAAAAATGTTAGTAGATGGCGGGGCCGGTCTGAACTTGATCTCGCCTGCCGTGGCCGAGAAGCTGCAGATCCCTGATGGAGACCTTGAAGAAACGGGCACGTTTCAAGGGGTCAGCCCGGGGAGAAGCCAACCCAAGGGAAAGGTCACGTTGCCCGTAACTTTCGGGAGCGACTTGAACTTCAGGACGGAGAGGATTGTGTTTGATGTTGCCAAGATCCCCTTGCCCTACAACGGGATCCTTGGCCGCCCAGCGTTGGGCAAGTTCATGGCGGCGTTGCACTACGCCTACAATACCCTGAAGATGCCAGGGCCCATGACGGTCATCACCATCCCCTCCGACAAGAAGGATGCGCTGATTTGCGCTGATCAAGTGTACCAGCAAGCAGTCGCAGCAGCTGCCGCCGCTGGGGCACTCGCTCCTGCTGCCGGGACCCCGGGGGGGGGGGGGAAGAAGAAGGCCGGTGAGACCTCGGACACCCACTCCGGCAAGCGCACCTCTCCGGAGTGTAGCGCTGCCGTCGAGGACGTGCCAGAGAGCTCCGCCGGCGGAAGCAAGAGGTCCAGGGCCACGCTGCCGGGAACCAAGAAGGTTTCCGTCAACAAGGACGGCACGGGAGGAGCTTTCACCATAAGCTCCACCCTTGACGACAAATAGGAAGACGCGCTCGTCACCTTCCTGCGGGCGAATGTCGATGTGTTTGCATGGCAAGCTTCCGACATCCCCGGCGTTCCCAGGGAGGTGATCGAGCACCACCTTGCTGTCTGTCCTCATGCGCGGCCCGTCAAGAAGAAGGTCAGAAAGCAAGCTTTGGAACGACAAGAGTTTATCACAGAAGAAATCCGGAAACTGGAGGCAGCGGGTTTGGTAAGAGGAGTGCTCCATCCGACGTGGTTGGCCAATCCGGTTGTAGTGCGCAAGGCAAATGGGAAGTGGAGGCTGTGTATTGATTACACATATATCAATAAGGTTTGTCCTAAAGACCCCTTCCCGTTGCCGCGCATCGACCAGATTGTTGACTCCACGGCTGGGTGTGATCTGTTGTCATTCCTCGATGCCTACTCCGGCTACCACCAGATCTTCATGACGAAAGAAGACGAAGAGAAAACAACATTCATCACCCCATGTGGTACGTATTGTTTCATACGGATGCCTTTCGGGTTGAAGAGTGCTGGATCGACGTTTGCGAGGGCGGTCCAGACTGGTTTTGAGCCCCAGCTCCATAGAAATATGGAGGCTTATATGGATGACATAGTGGTCAAAACCAAGGACAAGGCCACCCTCATATCAGATTTGCGGGAGACATTTGCAAATCTGCGCAAGATCAACCTCAAGCTGAACCCTGAGAAGTGCGTCTTTGGCGTCCCTTTCGGCAAGCTTCTCGGGTTCTTTGTGTCGCAGCGGGGGATAGAGGCCAACCCGGACAAGATCAAAGCTATAGAGCAGATTGAAGCACCCAAGCGGATCAAGGATGTGCGCCGGCTCGCTGGTTGCGTCGCTGCCCTGGGCAGGTTCATATCCAAGTCCGCCGAGCGCGCCCTTCCCTTTTTCAAGATCCTGAAAAAGGCAGGCCCGGTGGAGTGGACACCAGAAGCCGAAGCGGCATTGCAAGATCTGAAGAAGTACCTCTCCTCCGCACCAACACTAGTTTCGCCCAGGCCCTAGGAGCCGTTGCTGCTATACTTAGCGGCAACGAACCAGGTGGTCAGCGCCGCACTAGTGGCGCAAAGGGAGGTCGACGACGAGGTAATGGCAACAACAGAGCCTGACGCCACCAGTGCGGAGGCGACACAGTTGGTCGAGGTGCCGCCAAAGAAGAAAGTGATGCAGCGCCCGGTCTACTTCGTTAGCTCCCTCTTGCAGGGGGCTAGGTCGAGGTACTCCGGTGTGCAGAAACTGCTCTTCGGCCTCCTCATGGCCTCGAGGAAGCTGCGTCACTACTTCCAGGCACACGAGATCACTGTCGTCACTCGCCTCCCTCTGCAGCGAATATTGCACAACCCAGATGCGACGGGGAGGATTGTGGAATGGGCACTGGAGCTGTCCAGCTTTGGCCTCAAGTTTGAAAGTACTTCGACGATCCAGAGCCGAGTCCTGGCGGAGTCATTGCAGAATGGACCGCCACACCTGACGAAGAAGCCCAAGAGACTGCTCTCCCTGGCAAGGAGGCAAGTTGCGATTGGATTATGTACTTTGATGGGGCTTTCTCCCTCCAGGGTGCCGGGGCTGGCGTACTGCTCGTCGCCCCCACCGGAGAGCACCTCAAGTACGTGATCCAGATGCACTTCCCCAGGGAGGCGTCAACAAACAGCACGGCGGAATACGAAGGGCTGCTTGCCGGTCTTAGGATCCGGCGGGCCTCGGAATCAAAAAGCTCATCGTCAGGGGCGACTCGCAGCTTGTCGTCAAGCAAGTCAATAAGGATTACCAGAGCCCGTTGATGAAGGCCTACGTTGATGAAGTGAGAAAGCTGGAAGAGCGTTTCGACGGTATCCAGGCTGAATACGTTCCCCGAACGGAGAACGATATCGCCGATTACCTGTCGAAGCGCGTTTCCCTCAAGCTACCTATGGAACCAGGTACCTTTGTGCTTCAGCTAACTCAACCATCCGTTGATCCATCAACCGAGCAGAACAAGAGAAGGAAATTAGGACCCGACAAGTACTTTCCCGCCGAGCTCCCCGGAGCCGCCGGCAAGGATGTTGCCGAGGACACTGAACCCGCCACGGGGCGGCTAGCTCCGGCAGGACGCCAAGCTCTTGCCGTCGAGACGGCCGCCCCTATAGCGGAGGAAATGCCTTTAGTCCTCGCCGTCGAGCCTCAGGCTCCAGCGTGGGCACAACATACCGTCCGATTCCTCCAGACAGGGGAGCTTCCTGAGGAGCAGGAAGAAGCGGAAAAAGTAGCCCGTCGCTCTGCCATGTACCAGTTCGTCGATGACGTCCTGTACAGGAAGAGACCGAACGGTGTGAAATTGAAGTGCATCCCTCGAGAGGAAGGACTGGAGCTGTTGGCAGAGATACATGGAGACATATGTGGATCCCACATTGGGTCGAGAGCCCTTGTCGGCAAGGCGTTCCGGCAGGGTTTCTTCTGGCCCACCGCCCTCCAGGATGCAACGACACTCATCACCAGGTGTGAGGCGTGTCAGTTCCATTCAAGAAAGCTTCATCAACCAGCTCAAGCCCTTCAAACCATTCCTCTCTCCTGGACCTTCTCGGTGCAGGGCTCGACATCTTGGGCCCTTTCCCCGCCTTGTCGGGGCTTTGAGTACTTGTACGTAGCCATCGACAAGTTCACAAAGTGGCCAGAAGTGGAGGCAGTGAGGAAGGTCACAGCTCAGTCAGCCGTCAAGTTCTTCAAGGGGCTAGTGTGCCGTTACGGTGTACCCAACCAGATCATCACCGACAACGGTACGTAGTTCACAAGCCGCACCTTCATGCAATATACTCAGGACCTCGGTAGCAAAGTCTGTTTCGCTTCCGTCGCTCACCCGCGGAGCAACGGGCAAGCTGAGAGGGCAAATGCTGAAGTGTTGCGAGGCTTAAGGACCAAGACCTTTGACAGACTGCACAAGAGCGGAAGGCGCTGGATGGATGAGTTGCCGACGGTTCTTTGGTCAATCAGGACGACACCAAATCGAGCCACCGGCCAGACACCCTTTGCCCTGGTATACGGGGCAGAAGCAGTTATCCCCACTGAACTCATATACGGGTCACCTCGAGTGCTCGCTTATGATGAGCTTGAGCAAGAGCAGCTGCGGCAAGACGACGCACTGCTCCTTGAGGAAGATCGTCTTCGGGCGGCTGTGAGAGCAGCACGCTACCAGCAAGCCTTGCGCCGCTACCATAGCCGCAAGGTTCATGCCCGGAGCCTTGAGGAAGGCGACCTTGTTCTTCGGCGCGTTCAATCGGCCAAGAATTCCAACAAGTTGACGCCGAAGTGGGAAGGCCCTTATCGGGTAATACGAGTCACCAGGCCCGGCGCAGTCCGCCTGGAGACCAAAGATGCCGTTCCGGTGAGCAACTCCTGGAACATCGAGCATCTTCGCAAGTTTTACCCATAAGGCGCGGCTTGTCGGGCCTCCCGGCAAGCCACCTTTTGTACAAGCATTGCCGATGATGCATGTAACCCTTTGTACAAAGCCAGGCGCAGACCCTGAGCATAAATGAAGCGCTGGCGCCCTAAGTTATAGCATGCATGCTAGATCGAGTCTCGTCCTTGGTTAGGGTTGATAGTGCTTAGCGGCGGCTAACCCCTAGCTTAGAGGTCGAGTGTGCGTCTCTTTGCCGTTCTTTTGTCTCCTTTGGTTCGCAGGGCTTGGATATCCTTGCCGGATCACTTGAGGATGAAAAAAAGGGGGGAAGAGGGACGGACCAGCATCTGGACCCCGGCAAGCCAGTGTTGCCGGGGGCTGCAAGTACAAAGATTCACCCACGGCGAACCAGAGTTGTCGGGGGCTGCAGTTTCAGATAAGTTCTTCATCCTTTATCATGCATTCTCTTATGGACTGAGGTATGCGAAACCTCGTTTCTTCCTAAAGCTACCGTGCTCCCCTAACTCTAGGCCCTAGGGCTCGTTCCTGGGGCCAGGTTTGGTCGTAGTCGCGGCAGCGAAAGGACGAAACGAGGAGCCTGAACCCGCCTCATCCCTGCCTCCGCCGAAAGCGTGAGAAAGGTCGAGCGACGTGGGAAGACGGCAGGGCCTGCTGCCGGGGAAGGAAGTGTCTATCTTAAAGATATCAAGGATTTACCCCTTGACGTGGGTTCCACCCGCAAGACAAGTGACCCGGCAAGCATCCCCTTTTTCATTAAAAACATTCCACTCAGGTACAGTTCATGGAGAATGAAAAACATGAATGATGGGATTACAAGCTTTAAATTCAGCTAAGGCCCGAAGGCTTACAAACTAAAAAGAGATAAGGTTCCCGTAATCCCTTTCTTGTCCCTCTCTTCAGGAGGCAGGTCAAGGAGGCGAAAAGGGCAAAAGGGGCACCTAGACGAGCTACAGGTGGCAGAAGACACCAAGAGAACATCTCGGTGGTCGTCCAAAGGCTGGACGGTGATGGCAGCGCCGGAGGCGGAGCTCGAAGACGAGGCGGCAGGACGTCAGCACGTGTCGAAGGCGTCGTGCCCACGTACTCCGAGTTGACGGCCTTGCCGCCCTCCCTCTTCCTCTTCTGCAGCCTCCCAACGCCAGCCGCCCAAGGAGACGACTCCGAGAAGTTCAAGGAGCCGGCGACACGGATGATGGGGTCGCCGGTGCCGCACGGAGTGGCGCCCTACACCTAGTCGGACCCGTCATCCTGCCGCCCGCTACCCTCGTCGTCGCTGGCGCTGTCCTCCTCGTCACTCCCGCTCGAGGAGGAGTCTTCGCTATCGGAAGAGCTCTCCACGCAGCACCTTGCCCGAGTCCCGAAGCACCCGAATACCTTGACGGAGAGGAGACCGCCCTCCATCAGCTTAAAATGGAGGGTGAGCCCCCCCGTCAGGCGGTGGATACGGGCGAACGTCTTCTGCCCTCGACCAAGATACATCACATTAGGGGCTGGGAAGTCGACGCGGACTCGCATACTGCTGATTCCACAGCCCCTCATGTGCAGCCTCAGTGTCTCGGGCGGGTCCAGCTCCATCTCGCTCGCGAATGGAGTCGGGAGATGAAGACGACGGCGAGGCGGCCGCCGCAGTCTGACGAAGAACTCACAAGGGTCGTCCCCAACGTGGCCCTCCATGGGAAGAGGAACTGCTGGCGGAGGCGAAGCCGGCGCGCCGCCCCGTCCTCCTCTTCCCCGAGCGCCTCGGCCTCGCCCACGGCCTCGCCCTCTCCCCCTTCCCCTAGCGGCTGGCTCTGCCACCACAGGTGCAGGAGGAGGAGGGACGCGTTGTCGAGCGGCGACCCTCGTCGCCACCGTCGAAGGACCAGGGTTCCCTTTCTCCATGGCGAATGAGAGGGAGGGGAGCAGAAGCTGAAGAAGTGAGATGGAGGAATGCAGGGCACCGACCCCCCCCCCCCCACACTTTATAAAGGAGCAGGGTGGCGGCTCGACCGCCCCGTTCCGCCAATGAGGACGTGAATGGCGCACGAGACCGGGGCCGATCTGCCGCCCCAGCCTGCGACGGCCCGGCTTCCCGCCTCCACCAACTGCCACCCCAGGCGCATGAGCGCCGCGTGGCGAACGTGCAGGACCAAAGCGACGGGTGAGGTGACTTCTCCCCACCCCGTGACTAAAGGGAGTGGGCGCCTTGAAAGACCACGCCTCGGCCCCGTCCAGTAAATGGGCCGCACCTCCACGCCTCCCTCCGTTAATGGGGAAGACGCGAGCCGCCCCCTTTTTTCTCTACGACGTGACGCATGCGTGCAGAGGCCAGCCTCACGCATGCCGCCCACGTCACGCCCGCCTCCCCACGCCGCGCCACACGCGGGAAGCATGGGAGGCGCAGCGCGCAAAGAAACTTATCATGGTAAAACCGCCTGCCTGCCTGCTCACAGACCGTTCTTGGGCCTGGCCCAACAACGCGTAGCGCTCATGTGTGGCCCAGGCCCGGGGGCTCCTGTCGGTGTACAAAAAGAGGGGTACACTTTTTGTACCCCTATGACTGTGCACGGGCAGTCTGAGCCACGGGCGCCGCCGCACCGAGCCCGGCAAGGGAGGTAGAACCAAGGTGAGGCCGAAGCCAAAGAAGAGCAGAACGACGCCAAGACCAAGACCACAAAGATCAAAGGGGACGAAGCGGGCCCCCCGGCAAGATCATTGCCAGGAGGCGGTTTTTGCCAAGCCGGCAAGACCCTTGCCGTGGCAGCTCGCCCCACACCTACGGAGCGGGTCACCCTTGAGTCCACTGCCCCCATGGGGCAAGGATTCGGGAGGCATCCCCGTGGTGGTATGCAGATCTTTGTGAAGACATTCAAGATCAGATGCACACTCTAGAAGATGATGGTCCTTGGCGGGATCCCAGCCAAGGAAAACCACAAGGCCCCCGGCAAGAGCCTTGCCGGGGATGACAGCAGGCGCCACGGCAAGACCCTTGTCGGGACACCGACAAGACCCTTGTCGGGGCCGCGGCAAGGCCCTTGCCAAGGACACCCACGGGGCCACCATCGGACCCGCGCCAGTCACACCTCCACCACCGTTCGCATGCAGCTGCCGACCCAACCAGCTGGGCAGGCACCTGCGTGGCGGCATACAGATCCTCGTGGAGACCCGCCGCTGCGCCACCTCAGCTGCCTGCCCGCCTACATGGCATCACAGGCACCGCTGGCCAGGGCGCGTGTCGACGCGGGAGAGAGCGGCGACGGACGAGACAGGGCTCTCCCCCGCCCCCGATAAAGCAAGGACACCTAAGCAAGGCGCATTAAATGCGCCTTGTCATGTAATGCGAGGGATAACCTCGCAACATTGTACCCTTTCCACCTCCTGTGTGCCACTGTGGCAGCCCCTTTCCCTATAAAAGGAGGCCCCTGGCAACCAGGAAGAGGATTCGGCTTTTTGGAGCTCCTCACGCCCCATAGCTAGCTCAAGAACACAAACATATAATCCACCAAAGCAGGAGTAGGGTTTTACGCATCTTCGCGGCCCGAACCTGGGTAAAGGAATCGTGTACTGCCTGCTCGATCCGCTCTTCTCACGACCCCCGCGCCCCGCAACCGCAGAAAGGGATTCTCGTGATCCCATAGGTGTCGTTTCCCACCGACAATACATATCATTGATGATGTTCAAGGACAATACAAAGGACTCATGAATACATATGGAAATATCATCATCATATGATTGCCTCTAGGGCATATCTCCAACAGTCTCCCACTTGCACTAGAGTCAATCATTTAGGCATCGTATGCCCATGGAGCTCATGTGCGCCTCATGCTTGGACGTGGGAGATGCTTCACAATGGATCAGCAACATTTGCATCCGTGTGTACCTTGCATATGTTTACATCACCTCTTTCGACAATGTCGCGAATAAGGTTAAAACGCCTGAGTATGTGTTGGGTTTTATGATGGTTCCGTGGTTCCTTGACTTGCGCAATGGCACCACTATGATCACAACAGAGGTCCAATGGATTAGACGCGCCCTCAACCACACCAAGATCAGAAATAAAATTCTTCACCAAACCACCTTCTTTTGCAGCTTCAGAAGCCGCAATGTACTCGGCCTCTGTTGTAGAATCAGCTACCGTATCTTGCTTGGAGCTCCTCCAGCTCACTCCTCCTCCGTTCAGAATGAACACAAACCCAGATTGCGATTGACTATCATCCCTATCTGTTTGGAAACTAGCATCGGTGTAACTCTTTACAACGAGCTCATCCTCACCTCCATAAACCAGGAACATATCCTTAGTCCTTCTCAAGTACTTAAGGATATTCTTAACCGCTATCGTTGACTCTCCCTGGATCAACCTGGTATCTCACTGTTGGGGAACGTAGTAATTTCAAAAAGTTCCTACGCACACACAAGATCATGGTGATGCATAGCAACGAGAGGGAGAGTGTTGTCTACGATACCCTCGTGAGACCGTAAGCGAAGCGTTATATCAACGCGGTTGATGTAGTCATCGTCTTCACGATCCGACCGATCCAAGCACCGAAGCACGCCACCTCCGAAGTTACGCACACGTTCGCTCGGTGGTGTCCTCGCCTTCTCGATCCAGCAAGAGGGGCGAAGTAGTAGATGAGTTCCGGCAGCACGACGGTGTTGGTGAAGAACAATCTTCGCAGGGCTTCGCCTAAGCACTACGAAAACTATGACAGAGGATAAACTAGAGGAGACGGGGTTGCCGGCACACGGCTTGGTGTTTCTTGATGTGTCTTGGGTGCTACCCCTACCCCTCTATTTATATGTTGATCCTTGGGGTGAAACTTGGAGTAAAAGCCTCCACAAAGTTGGTTTCACCCGAAGGCAAGAGTCCTTCTCGGACTCGGGGCGAACGCTTGAGGTTCCCGGCGTCTGGACCTGCACGCCGAGGACCACTGGCGTCGGCCTCTGACTCCATAAAACTTCCTTTGCGCTTTCCAAAAGCCTCGTGGGCTTTCCCTTTAGCCTGGATAAAGTGTTCTCGTGCCCAAACATTTCGGAAACATCTCGAACCCCTTCCAATGGATTAGGAACCTTCCGGAGATCAAACACTACTATCCACATATCAATCTTTACTTAGGACCATTAGGAGTTCCTCGTCATATCCGTGATCTCATCCAAAACTCCGAACAACATTCAGTCACCAACATACATAACTCATAGTACTATATCGTCAGCGAACGTTAGCGTCACGGACCCTACGGGTTCGAGAACTATGTAGACATGACCGAGACACCTCTCTGGTCAATAACCAATAGCGGGACCTGGATGCACATATTGGCTCCTACATATTCTACGAAGATCTTTATCGGTCAGACCGCATAACAACATACGTTGTTCCCTTTCTCCATGGCGAATGAGAGGGAGGGGAGTAGAAGCTGAAGAAGTGAGATGGAGGAATGCAGGGCACCGACCCCCCCCCCCCCCGCTCTTTATAAAGGAGCAGGGTGGGGGCTCGACCGCCCCGTTCCGCCAATGAGGACGTGAATGGCGCAGGAGACCGGGGCCGATCCGCCGCCCCAGCCCGCGACGGCCCGGCTTCCCGCCTCCACCAACTGCCACCCCAGGCGCATGAGCGCCGCGTGGCGAACGTGCAGGACCGAAGCGACGGGTGAGGTGACTTCTCCCCACCCCGTGACTAAAGGGAGTGGGCGCCTTGAAAGACCACGCCTCGGCTCCGTCCAGTAAATGGGCCGCGCCTCCACGCCTCCCTCCGTTTATGGGGAAGACGCGAGCCGCCCCCTTTTTTCTCTACAACGTGAAACATGCGTGCAGAGGCCAGCCTCACGCATGCCGCCCACGTCACGCCCGCCTCCCCACGCCGCGCCACGCGCGGGAAGCATGGGAGGCGCAGCGCGCGAAGAAACTTACCGCGGTAAAAACCGCCCTGCCTGCCCGCGCACCGTTCTTGGGCCTGGCCCAACAACGCGTAGCGCTCATGTGTGGCCCAGGCCCGGGGGCTCCTGTCGGTGTACAAAAAGAGGGGTACACTTTTTGTACCCCTATGACTGCACGGCGATCTGAGCCACGGGCGCCGCCGCACCGAGCCCGGCAAGGGAGGTAGAACCAAGGTGAGGCCGAAGCCAAAGAAGAGCAGAACGACGCCAAGACCAAGACCACAAAGATCAAAGGGGACGAAGTGGGCCCCCCCGGCAGGATCCTTGCCAGGAGGCGGTTTTTGCCAAGCCGGCAAGACCCTTGCCGTGGCAGCTCGCCCCACACCTACGGAGCGGGTCACCCTTGAGTCCACTACCCCCATGGGGCAAGGATTCGGGAGGCATCCCCGTGGTGGTATGCAGATCTTTGTGAAGACATTCAAGATCAGATGCACACTCTAGAAGATGATGGTCCTTGGCGGGATCCCAGCCAAGGAAAACAACAAGGCCCCCGACAAGAGCCTTGCCGGGGATCACAGCAGGCGCCACGGCAAGACCCTTGTCGGGACCCCGACAAGACCCTTGCCAGGGCCGCGGCAAGGCCCTGGCCAAGGACACCCACGGGGCCACCATCGGACCCGCGCCAGTCACACCTCCACCACCGTTCGCATGCAGCTGCCGACCCAACCAGCTGGGCAGGCACCTGCGTGGCGGCATGCAGATCCCGTGGAGACCCACCGCTGCGCCACCTCAGCTGCCTGCCCGCCTACATGGCATCACAAGCACCGCTGGCCAAGGCGCGTGTCGACGCGGGAGAGAGCGGCGAAGGACGAGACAGGGCTCTCCCCCGCCCCCGATAAAGCAAGGACACCTAAGCAAGGGGCATTAAATGCGCCTTGTCATGTAATGCGAGAGATAACCTCGCAACATTGTACCCTTTCCACCTCCTGTGTGCCACTGTGGCAGCCCCTTTCCCTATAAAAGGAGGCCCCTGGCAACCAGGAAGAGGATTCGGCTTTTTGGAGCTCCTCACGCCCCATAGCTAGCTCAAGAACACAAACATATAATCCACCAAAGCAGGAGTAGGGTTTTACGCATCTTCGCGGCCCGAACCTGGGTAAAGGAATCGTGTCTTGCTGCTCGATCCGCTCTTCTCACGACCCAGCGCCCAAGAACCGCAGAAAAGGGATTCTCGTGATCCCATAGGTGTCGTTTCCCACCGACAATACATATCATTGATGATGTTCAAGGACAATACAAAGGACTCATGAATACATATGGAAATATCATCATCATATGATTGCCTCTAGGGCATATCTCCAACAGTCTTCCACTTGCACTAGAGTCAATCATTTAGGCATCGTATGCCCATGGAGCTCATGTGCGCCTCATGCTTCGGACGTGGGAGATGCTTCGTCAATGGATTAGCAACATTTGCATCCGTGTGTACCTTGCATATGTTTACATCACCTCTTTCGACAATGTCGCGAATAAGGTTAAAACGCCTGAGTATGTGTTGGGTTTTATGATGGTTCCGTGGTTTCTTGACTTAAGTAATGGCACCACTATTATCACAATAGAGGTCCAATGGATTAGACGTGCCCTCAACCACACCAAGATCGGAAATAAAATTCTTCACCCAAACACCTTCTTTTGCAGCTTCAGAAGCCGCAATGTACTCGGCCTTTGTTGTAGAATCAGCTACCATATCTTGCTTGGAGCACCTCCAGCTCACTGCTCCTCCGCTCGTAATGAACACAAACCCAGATTGCGATTGACTGTCATCCCTATCTGTTTGGAAACTAGCATCGGTGTAACTCTTTACAACGAGCTCATCCTCACCTCCATAAACCAGGAACATATCCTTAGTCCTTCTCAAGTACTTAAGGATATTCTTAACCGCTGTCCAGTGACTCTCTCCTGGATCAACCTGGTATCTGCCTGTTGGGGAACATAGTAATTTCAAAAAAGTTCCTACGCACACACAAGATCATGGTGATGCATAACAACGAGAGGGGAGAGTGTTGTCTACGTACCCTCGTAGACCGTAAGCGGAAGCGTTATATCAACGCGGTTGATGTAGTCATACGTCTTCACGATCTGACCGATCCAAGCACCGAAAGCACGACACCTCCGAGTTCTGCACACGTTCGGCTCGGTGATGTCCTCGCCTTCTCGATCCAGCAAGAGGGGCGAAGTAGTAGATGAGTTCCGGCAGCACGACGGCGTGGTGACGGTGTTGGTGAAGAACAATCTTCGCAGGGCTTCGCCTAAGCACTACGAAACTATGACAGAGGATAAACTAGAGGAGACGGGGTTGCCGGCACACGGCTTGGTGTTTCTTGATCTGTCTTGGGTGCTAGCCCTACCACTCTATTTATATGTTGATCCTTGGGGTCGAAACTTGGAGTAAAAGCCTCCACAAAGTTGGTTTCACCCGAAAGGCAAGAGTCCTTCTCGGACTCGGGGCGAACGCCTTGTGGTTCGGCGTCTGGACCTGCACGCCGAGGACCTGGCGTCTGGCCTCTGGACTCCGCAAAACTTCCTTTTGCGCTTTCCAAAAGCCTCGTGGGCTTTCCCCTTTGGCCGGATAAAGTGTTCTCGTGCCCAAACATTTCGGGAAACATCTGGAACCCCTTCCAATGGATTCCGGAACCTTTCTGGAGATCAAACACTACTATCCACATATCAATCTTTACTTCCGGACCATTCCGGAGTTCCTCGTCATATCCGCGATCTCATCCAAAACTCCGACAACATTCAGTCACCAACATACATAACTCATAGTACTATATCGTCAACGAACGTTAAGCGTGCGGACCCTACGGGTTCGAGAACTATGTAGACATGATCGAGACACCTCTCTGGTCAATAACCAATAGCGGGACCTGGATGCACATATTGGCTCCTACATATTCTACGAAGATCTTTATCGGTCAGACCGCATAACAACATACGTTGTTCCCTTTCTCCATGGCGAATGAGAGGGAGGGAGTAGAAGCTGAAGAAGTGAGATGGAGGAATGCAGGGCGACCCCCCCGCTCTTTATAAAGGAGCAGGGTGGGGGCTCGACCGCCCCGTTCTGCCAATGAGGACGTGAATGGCGCAGGAGACCGGGGCCGCTCCGCCGCCCTAGCCCGCGACGGCCCGGCTTCCCGCCTCCACCAACTGCCACCCCAGGCGCATGAGCGCCGCGTGGCAAACGTGCATGACCGAAGCGACGGGTGAGGTGACTTCTCCCCACCCCGTGACTAAAGGGAGTGGGCGCCTTGAAAGACCACGCCTCGGCCCCGTCCAGTAAATGGGCCGCGCCTCCACGCCTCCCTCCGTTTATGGGGAATACGCGAGCCGCCCCCTTTTTTCTCTACGACGTGAAACATGCGTGCAGAGGCCAGCCTCACGCATGCCGCCCACGTCACGCCCGCCTCCCCACGCCGCGCCATGCGCGGGAAGCATGGGGCGCGGCGTATGAAAAAGAAACTTACCGGTAAAACCGCCCTGCCTGCCGCACCGTTCTTGGGCCTGGCCCAACAACGCGTAAGCGCTCATGTGTGGCCCAGGCCGGGGCTCTGTCGGTGTACAAAAAGAGGGGTACACTTTTGTACCCCTATATTGTCTGCAGGCGATCTGAGCCACGGGCGCCGCCGCACCGAGCCCGGCAAGGGAGGTAGAACCAAGGTGAGGCCGAAGCCAAAGAAGAGCAGAACGACGCCAGGACCAAGACCACAAAGATTAAAGGGGACGAAGCGGGCCCCCGGCAAGATCCTTGCCAGGAGGCGGTTTTTGCCAAGCCGGCAAGACCCTTGCCGTGGCAGCTCGCCCCACACCTACGGAGCGGGTCACCCTTGAGTCCACTACCCCCATGGGGCAAGGATTCGGGAGGCATCCCCGTGGTGGTATGCAGATCTTTGTGAAGACATTCAAGATCAGATGCACACTCTAGAAGATGATGGTCCTTGGCGGGATCCCAGCCAAGGAAAACCACAAGGCCCCCGGCAAGAGCCTTGCCGGGGATGACAGCAGGCGCCACGGCAAGACCCTTGTCGGGACCCCGACAAGACCCTTGCCGGGGCCGCGGCAAGGCCCTTGCCAAGGACACCCACGGGGCCACCATCGGACCCGCGCCAGTCACACCTCCACCACCGTTCGCATGCAGCTGCCGACCCAACCAGCTGGGCAGGCACCTGCGTGGCGGCATGCAGATCCTCGTGGAGACCCACCGCTGCGCCACCTCAGCTGCCTGCCCGCCTACATGGCATCACAAGCACCGCTGGCCAGGGCGATGTCGACGCGGAGAGGCGGGCGAAGGGCAGAGACAGGGCTCTCCCCGCCCCGATAAAGCAAGGACACCTAAGCAAGGCGCATTAAATGCGCCTTGTCATGTAATCTGAGGATAACCTCGCAACATTGTACCTTTCCACCTCCTGTGTGCCACTTTGTGGCAGCCCTTTCCCTATAAAAGGAGGCCCCGCAACCAGGAAGAGGATTCGACTTTTGGAGCTCCTCACGCCCCATAGCTAGCTCAAGAACACAAACATATAATCCACCAAAGCAGGAGTAGGGTTTTACGCATCTTGGCGGCCCGAACACAGGTAAAGGAATCATGTCTTGCTGCTCGATCCGCTCTTCTCACGACCCCAGCGCCCCAAGCGCAGAAAAGGATTCTCGTGATCCCATAGGTGTCGTTTCCCACCGACAATACATATCATTGATGATGTTCAAGGACAATACAAAGGACTCATGAATACATATGGAAATATCATCATCATATGATTGCCTCTAGGGCATATCTTCAACAGTCTCCCACTTGCACTAGAGTCTATCATTTAGGCATCGTATGCCCATGGAGCTCATGTGCGCCTCATGCTTCGGACGTGGGAGATGCTTCGTCAATGGATTAGCAACATTTGCATCCGTGTGTACCTTGCATATGTTTACATCACCTCTTTCGACAATGTCGCGAATAAGGTTAAAACGCCTGAGTATGTGTTGGGTTTTATGATGGTTCCGTGGTTTCTTGACTTGCGCAATGGCACCACTATGATCACAATAGAGGTCCAATGGATTAGACGCGCCCTCAACCACACCAAGATCAGAAATAAAATTCTTCACCCAAACACCTTCTTTTGCAGCTTCAGAAGCCGCAATGTACTCGGCCTCTGTTGTAGAATCAGCTACCGTATCTTGCTTGGAGCTCCTCCAGCTCACTGCTCCTCCGTTCAGAATGAACACAAACCCAGATTGCGATCGACTATCATCCCTATCTGTTTGGAAACTAGCATCGGTGTAACTCTTTACAACGAGCTCATCCTCACCTCCATAAACCAGGAAAATATCCTTAGTCCTTCTCAAGTACTTAAGGATATTCTTAACCGCTGTCCAGTGACTCTCCCCTGGATCAACCTGGTATCTGCCTGTTGGGGAACGTAGTAATTTCAAAAAAGTTCCTACGCACACACAAGATCATGGTGATGCATAGCAACGAGAGGGGAGAGTGTTGTCTACGTACCCTCGTAGACCGTAAGCGGAAGCGTTATATCAACGCGGTTGATGTAGTCATACGTCTTCACGATCTGACCGATCCAAGCACCGAAAGCACGGCACCTCCGAGTTCTGCACACGTTCGGCTCGGTGATGTCCTCGCCTTCTCGATCCAGCAAGAGGGGCGAAGTAGTAGATGAGTTCCGGCAGCAGCGGGCGTGGTAGCGGTGTTGGTGAAGAACAATCTTCGCGAGGCTTCGCCTAAGCACTCTGAAACTATGACGGAGGATAAACTAGAGGAGACGGGGTTGCGGCACACGGCTTGGTGTTTCTTGATCTGTCTTGGGTGCTAGCCCTACCTCTATTTATATGTTGAGCCTTGGGGTGAAACTTGGAGTAAAAGCCTCCACAAAGTCGGTTTCACCGAAAGGCAAGAGTCCTTCTCGGACTCGGGGCGAACGCTTGAGGTTCGGCGTCACGGACCCAGAACGCCGAGGACCTGGCGTCGGCCTCTGAACTCCATAAAACTTCCTTTTGCGCTTTCCAAAAGCCTCGTGGGCTTTCCCCTTTGGCCGGATAAAGTGTTCTCGTGCCCAAACATTTCGGGAAACATCTGGAACCCCTTCCAATGGATTCCGGACCCTTTCTGGAGATCAAACACTACTATCCACATATCAATCTTTACTTCCGGACCATTTCGGAGTTCCTCGTCATATCCGTGGTCTCATCCAAAACTCCGAACAACATTCAGTCACCAACTTACATAACTCATAGTACTATATCGTCAACGAACGTTAAGCGTGCGGACCCTACGGGTTCGAGAACTATGTAGACATGACCGAGACACCTCTCTGGTCAATAACCAATAGCGGGACCTGGATGCCCATATTGGCTCCTACATATTCTATGAAGATCTTTATCGGTCAGACCGCATAACAACATACGTTGTTCCCTTTCTCCATGGCGAATGAGAGGGAGGGGAGCAGAAGCTGAAGAAGTGAGATGGAGGAATGCAGGGCACCGCCCCCCCCCCCTCGCTCTTTATAAAGGAGTAGGGTGGGGGCTCGACCGCCCCGTTCCGCCAGTGAGGACGTGAATGGCGCAGGAGACCGGGGCCGATCCGCCGCCCCAGCCCGCGACGGCCCGGCTTCCGCCTCCACCAATCGCCACCCAGGCGCATGGCGCGGCGTGGCTAACGTGCAGGACCGAAGCGACGGGTGAGGTGACTTCTCCCCACCCCGTGACTAAAGGGAGTGGGCGCCTTGAAAGACCACGCCTCGGCCCCTTCCAGTAAATGGGCCGCGCCTCCACGCCTCCCTCCGTTTATGGGGAAGACGCGAGCCGCCCCCTTTTTTCTCTACGACGTGACGCATGCGTGCAGAGGCCAGCCTCACGCATGCCGCCCACGTCACGCCCGCCTCCCCACGCCGCGCCACGCGCGGGAAGCATGGGAGGCGCAGCGCGCGAAGAAACTTACCGCGGTAAAAACCGCCCCGCCTGCCCGCGCACCGTTCTTGGGCCTGGCCCAACAACGCGTAGCGCTTATGTGTGGCCCAGGCCCGGGGGCTCCTGTCGGTGTACAAAAAGAGGGGTACACTTTTTGTACCCCTATGACTGTCTGCAGGCGATACGAGCCACGGGCGCCCGCCGCACCGAGCCCGGCAAGGAGGTAGAACCAAGGTGAGGCGAAGCCAAAGAAGAGCGAAACGACGCCAAGACCAAGACCACAAAGATCAAAGGGGACGAAGCGGGCCCCCCGGCAAGATCCTTGCCAGGAGGCGGTTTTTGCCAAGCCGGCAAGACCCTTGCCGTGGCAGCTCGCCCCACACCTACGGAGCGGGTCACCCTTGAGTCCACTACCCCCATGGGGCAAGGATTCGGGAGGCATCCCCGTGGTGGTATGCAGATCTTTGTGAAGACATTCAAGATCAGATGCACACTCTAGAAGATGATGGTCCTTGGCGGGATCCCAGCCAAGGAAAACCACAAGGCCCCCGGCAAGAGCCTTGCCGGGGATGACAGCAGGCGCCACGGCAAGACCCTTGTCGGGACCTCGACAAGACCCTTGCCGGGGCCGCGGCAAGGCCCTTGCCAAGGACACCCACGGGGCCACCATCGGATCCGCGCCAGTCACACCTCCACCACCGTTCGCATGCAGCTGCCGACCCAACCAGCTGGGCAGGCACCTGCGTGGCGGCATGCAGATCCTCGTGGAGACCCACCGCTGCACCACCTCAGCTGCCTGCCCGCCTACATGGCATCACAAGCACCGCTGGCCAGGGCGCGTGTCGGCCAGGAGAGGCGGCGGCAGACGAGACAGGGCTCTCCCCGCCCCCGATAAAGCAAGGACACCTAAGCAAGGCGCATTAAATGCGCCTTGTCATGTAATGCGAGGGATAACCTCGCCACATTGTACCCTTTCCACCTCCTGTGTGCCACTGTGGCAACCCCTTTCCCTATAAAAGGAGGCCCCTGGAAACCAGGAAGAGGATTCGGCATTTTGGAGCTCCTCACAACCCATAGCTAGCTCAAGAACACAAACATATAATCCACCAAAGCAGGAGTAGGGTTTTACGCATCTTCGCGGCCCGAACCTGGGTAAAGGAATCGTGTACTGCCTGCTCGATCCGCTCTTCTCACGACCCCCGCGCCCCGCAACCCCAGAAAGGGATTTTCGTGATCCCATCGGCGTCGTTTCCCACCGACAATACATATCATTGATGATGTTCAAGGACAATACAAAGGACTCATGAATACATATGGAAATATCATCATCATATGATTACCTCTAGGGCATATCTCCAACAGTCTCCCACTTGCACTAGAGTCAATCATTTAGGCATCGTATGCCCATGGAGCTCATGTGCGCCTCATGCTTCGGACGTGGGAGATGCTTCGTCAATGGATTAGCAACATTTGCATCCGTGTGTACCTTGCATATGTTTACATCACCTCTTTCGACAATGTCGCGAATAAGGTTAAAACGCCTGAGTATGTGTTGGGTTTTATGATGGTTCCGTGGTTCCTTGACTTGCGCAATGGCACCACTATGATCACAATAGAGGTCCAATGGATTAGGCAGCGCCCTCAACCACACCAAGATCAGAAATAAAATTCTTCACCCAAACACCTTCTTTTGCAGCTTCAGAAGCCGCAATGTACTCGGCCTCTGTTGTAGAATCAGCTACCGTGTCTTGCTTGGAGCTCCTCCAGCTCACTGCTCCTCCGTTCAGAATGAACACAAACCCAGATTGCGATTGACTATCATGCCTATCTGTTTGGAAACTAGCATCGGTGTAACTCTTTACAACGAGCTCATCCTCACCTCCATAAACCAGGAACATATCCTTAGTCCTTCTCAAGTACTTAAGGATATTCTTAACCGCTGTCCAGTGACTCTCCCCTGGATCAACCTGGTATCTGCCTGTTGGGCAACGTAGTAATTTCAAAAAAGTTCCTACGCACACACAAGATCATGGTGATGCATAGCAACGAGAGGAGAGTGTTGTCTACGTACCCTCGTAGACCGTAAGCGGAAGCGTTATATCAACGCGGTTGATGTAGTCATACGTCTTCATGATCTGACCGATCCAAGCACCGAAAGCACGGCACCTCCGAGTTCTGCACACGTTCGGCTCGGTGATGTCCTCGCCTTCTCGATCCAGCAAGAGGGGCGAAGTAGTAGATGAGTTCGGCAGCCTGACGGCGTGGTAGCGGTGTTGGTGAAGAACAATCTTCGCAGGCTTCGCCTAAGCACTCTGAAACTATGACGGAGGATAAACTAGAGGAGACGGGGTTGCGGCACACGGCTTGGTGTTTCTTGATCTGTCTTGGGTGCTAGCCCTACCCCTCTATTTATATGTTGAGCCTTGGGGTGAAACTTGGAGTAAAGCCTCCACAAAGTCGGTTTCACCCGAAAGGCAAGAGTCCTTCTCGGACTCGGGGCGAACGCCAGGGTTCGGCGTCTGGACCTGCATGCCGAGGACCTGGCGTCGGCCTCTGGACTCATAAAACTTCCTTTTGCGCTTTCCAAAAGCCTCGTGGGCTTTCCCCTTTGGCCCGGATAAAGTGTTCTCGTGCCCAAACATTTCGGGAAACATCTGGAACCCCTTCCAATGGATTCCGGAACCTTTCCAGAGATCAAACACTACTATCCACATATCAATCTTTACTTCCGGACCATTCCGGAGTTCCTCGGCATATCCGTGATCTCATCCAAAACTCCGAATAACATTCGGTCACCAACAAATATAACTCATAGTACTATATCGTCAACAAACGTTAAGCGTGCGGACCCTACGGGTTCGAGAACTATGTAGACATGACTGAGACACCTCTCTGGTCAATAACCAATAGCGGGACCTGGATGCCCATATTGGCTCCTACATATTCTCTGAAGATCTTTATCGGTCAGACCGCATAACAACATACGTTGTTCCCTTTGTCATCGGTATGTTACTTGCCCGAGATTCGATCGTCGGTATCTCAATACCTAGTTCAATCTTGTTACCGGCAAGTCTCTTTACTCGTTACGTAATACATCATCTCACAACTAACTCATTAGTTGCAATGCTTGCAAGGCTTATGTGATGTGCATTACCGAGAGGGCCCAGAGATACCTCTCCGACAATCGGAGTGACAAATCCTAATCTCGAAATACGCCAACCCAACATGTACCTTTGGAGACACCTGTAGAGATCCTTTATAATCAGCAAGTTACGTTGTGACGTTTGGTAGCACACAAAGTGTTCCTCCGGCAAACGGGAGTTGCATAATCTCATAGTCATAGGAACATGTATAAGTCATGAAGAAAGCAATAGCAACATACTAAACGATCGGGTGCTAAGCTAATGGAATGGGTCATGTCAATCATATCATTCTCCTAATGATGTGATCCCGTTAATCAAATAACAACTCTTTGTCTATGGTTAGGAAACATAACCATCTTTGATTAACGAGCTAGTCAAGTAGAGGCATACTAGTGACACTCTGTTTGTCTATGTATTCACACATGTATTATGTTTCCGGTTAATACAATTCTAGCATGAATAATCAAGATTTATCATGAAATAAGGAAATAAATAATAACTTTATTATTGCCTCTAGGGCATATTTCCTTCAGTCTCCCACTTGCACTAGAATCAATAATCTAGTTCACATTGCCATGTGATTTAACACCAATAGTTCACATCATTATGTGACCAACACTCAAAGGGTTTACTAGAGTCAATAATCTAGTTCACATCGCTATGTGATTAACACCCAAAGAGTACTAAGGTGTGATCATGTTTTGCCTGTGAGAGAAGTTTAGTTAACGGGTCTGCCATATTCAGATCCGTATGTATTTTGCAAATTTATATGTCAACAATGCTCTACACGGAGCTACTATAGCTAATTGCTCCCACTTTCAATATGTATCCAGATTGAGACTTAGAGTCATCTAGATCAGTGTCAAAATTTGCATCGGCGTAACCCTTTACGACGAACCTTTTTGTCATGTCCATAATCGAGAAACATATCCTTATTCCACTAAGGATAATTTTGACCGTTGTCTAGTGATCTACTCCTAGATCACTATTATACTCTCTTGCCAAAATCAGTGTAAGGTATACAATAGATCTGGTACACAGCATGGCATACTTTATAGAACATATGGCTGAGGCATAGGGAATGACTTTCATTCTCTTTCTATCTTCTGCCGTGGTCGGGTTTTTAGTCTTGCTCAACTTCACACCTTGTAACACAGGTAAGAATCCTTTTTTTGCTTGATCCATTTTGAACTTCTTCAAAACTTTGTCAAGGTATGTGCTTTGTGAAATTACAATTAAGCGTCTTGATCTATCTCTATAGATCTTAATGCCCAATATGTAAGCAGCTTCACCGAGGTCTTTCATTGAAAAACTCTTATTCAAGTATCCTTTTATGCTATCCAGAAATTTTATATCATTTCCGATTAGCAATATGTCATCCACATATAATATCAGAAATGCTACAGAGCTCCCACTCACTTTCTTGTAAATACAGGCTTCTCCAAAAGTCTGTACAAACCCAAATGCTTTGATTACACTATCAAAGTGTTTATTCCAACTCCGAGAGGCTCGCACCAGTCCATAAATGGATCGCTGGAGTTTGCACACCTTGTTAGCTCCTTTTGGATCAACAAAACCTTCTGGCTGCATCATATACAACTCTTCTTCCAGAAATCCATTCAGGAATGCAGTTTTGACATCCATCTGCCAAATTTCATAATCATAAAATGCGGCAATTGCTAACATGATTCGGACAGACTTAAGCATCGCTACAGGTGAGAAGGTCTCATCGTAGTCAATCCCTTGAATTTGTCGAAAACCTTTTGCGACAAGTCGAGCTTTGTAGACAGTAACATTACCGTCAGCGTCAGTCTTCTTCTTGTAGATCCATTTATTCTCAATTGCTTGCCGATCATTGGGCAAGTCAACCAAAGTCCACACTTTGTTCTCATACATGGATCCTATCTCAGATTTCATGGCTTCAAGCCATTTTGCGGAATCTGGGCTCACCATCGCTTCTTCATAGTTCGTAGGTTCATCATGATCTAGTAGCATGACTTCCAGAACAGGATTACCGTACCACTCTGGTGTGGATCTTACTCTGGTTGATCTACGAGGTTTAGTAGTAACTTGTTCTGAAGTTTCATGATCATCATCATTAGCTTCCTCACAAATTGGTGTAGGTGTCACAGAAACCGGTTTCTGTGATGTAGTACTTTCCAATAAGGGAGCAGGTATAGTTACCTCATCAAGTTCTACTTTCCTCCCACTCACTTCTTTCGAGAGAAACTCCTTCTCTAGAAAGGATCCATTCTTAGCAACGAATGTCTTGCCTTCAGATCTGTGATAGAAGGTGTACCCAACTGTCTTGTTTGGGTATCCTATGAAGACACATTTCTCCGATTTGGGGTTGAGCTTATCAGGATGAAACTTTTTCTTATAAGCATTGCAACCCCAAACTTTAAGAAACGACAACTTTGGTTTCTTGCCAAACCACAGTTCATACAGTGTCGTCTCAACGGATTTAGATGGTGCCCCTTTTTTTTCGTGAATGCAGCTGTCTCTAATGCATAGCCCCAAAACTATAGTGGTAAATCGGTAAGAAACATCATAGATTGCACTATATCCAATAAAGTATGGTTATGACGTTCGAACACACAATTATGCCGTGGTGTTCCAGGTGGCATGAATTTGTGAAACTATTCCACATAGTTTTAATTGAAGACCAAACTCGTAACTCAAATATTTGTCTCCGCGATCAGATCGTAGAAACCTTATTTTTCTTGTTACGATGACTTCCACTTCACTCTGAAATTCTTTGAACTTTTCAAATGTTTCAGACTTATGTTTCATCAAGCAGATATACCCATATCTGCTCAAATCATATGTGAAGGTCAGAAAATAACGATACCCGCCGCGAGCTTCAACACTCATCGGATCGCATACATCAGTATGTATTATTTCCAATAAGTCAGTTGCTCGCTCCATTGTTCCGGAGAACGGAGTCTTTAGTCATCTTGCCCATAAGGCATGGTTCGCAAGCACCAAGTGATTCATAATCAAGTGATTCCAAAAACCCATCAGCATGGAGTTTCTTCATGCGCTTTACACCAATATGACCTAAACGGCAGTGCCATAAATAAGTTGCACTATCATTATTAACTTCGCATCTTTTGATTTCAATATTATGAATATGTGTATCACTACGATCGAGATCCAATGAACTATTTTCATTGGGTGTGTAACCATATAAGGTTTTATCCATGTAAACAGAACAACAATTTATTCTCTTACTTAAATGAATAACCGTATTACAATAAACATGATCAAATCATATTCATGCTCAACGCAAACACCAAATAACACTTATTTAGGTTGAACACTAATCCCGAAAGTATAGGGAGTGTGCGATGATGATCATATCAATCTTGGAACCACTTCCAACACACATCATCACTTCACCCTTAACTAGTCTTTGTTTATTCTGCAACTCCTGTTTCGAGTTACTAATCTTAGCAACTGAACTAGTATCAAATACTGAGGGGTTGCTATAAACACTAGTAAAGTACACATCAATAACATGTATATCAAATATACTTATGTTCACTTTGCCATCCTTCTTATCCGCCAATCACTTGGGGCAGTTCCGCTTCCAGTGACCAGTCCCTTTGCAGTAGAAGCACTTAGTCTCAGGCTTAGGACCAGACTTGGGCTTCTTCACTTGAGCAGCAACTTGCTTGCTGTTCTTCTTGAAGTTCCCCTTTTTCCCTTTTGCCCTTTTCTTGAAAATAGTGGTCTTGTCTACCATCAACACTTGATGTTTTTCTCGATTTCTACCTTCATCAATTTCAGCATTACGAAGAGCTTGGGAATCGTTTCCGTTATCCCTTGCATATCATAGTTCATCACGAAGTTCTACTAACTTGGTGATGGTGACTAGAGAATTCTGTCAATCACTTCTTATCTGGAAGATTAACTCCCACTTGATTGAAGCGATTGTAGTACCCAGACAATCTGAGCACATGCTCACTAGTTGAGCGATTCTCCTCCATCTTTTAGCTATAGAACTTGTTGGAGACTTCATATCTCTCAACTCGGGTATTTGCTTGAAATATTAACTTCAACTCCTGGAACATCTCATATGGTCCATGACGTTCCAAACATCTTTGAAGTCCCGATTCTAAGCCGTTAAGCATGGTGCACTAAACTATCAAGTAGTCATCATATTGAGCTAGCCAAACGTTCATAACATCTGCATCTTCTCCTGCAATAGGTCTGTCACCTAGCGGTGCATCAAGGACATAATTCTTCTGTGCAGCAATGAGGATAAACCTCAGATCACGGATCCAATCCGCATCATTGCTACTAATATCTTTCAACACAATTTTCTCTAGGAACATATCAAAATAAACATATGAAAGAAACAACGCGAGCTATTGATCTACAACATAATTTGCAAAATACTACTAGGACTAAGTTCATAATAAATTTAAGTTCAGTTAATTATATTGCTTAAGAACTCCCACTTAGATAGACATCCCTCTAATCATCTAAGTGATCACGTGATCCAAATCAACTAAACCATGTCCGATCATCACGTGAGATGGAGTAGTTTTCAATGGTGAACATCACTATGTTGATCATATCTACTATATGATTCACGCTCGACCTTTCGGTCTCCAGTGTTCTGAGGCCATATCTGTATATGCTAGGCTCGTCAAGTTTAACCTGAGTATTCCGCGTGTGCAACTGTTTTGCACCCGTTGTATTTGAACGTAGAACCTATCACACCCGATCATCACGTGGTGTCTCAGCACGAAGAACTTTCGCAACGGTGCATACTCAGGGAGAACACTTATACCTTGAAATTTAGTGAGAGATCATATTATAAAGCTACTGTCAAACTAAGCAAAATAAGATGTATAAAAGATAAACATCATATGCAATCAAAATATGTGACATGATACGGCCATGATCATCTTACGCCTTTGATCTCCATCTCCAAAGTACTGTCATGATCTCTATCGTCACCGGCATGACACCATGATCTCCATCATCTTGATCTATATCAATGTGTCGTTACATGGTCGTCTCGCCAACAATTGCTCTTGCAACTATTGCTATCACATAGCGATAAAGTAAAGCAATTATTTGGCGCTTGCATCTTATGCAATAGAGAGACATGTTAGACGTCCTCTACTTTGTTGTTGCAAGTTTTACGTGGCTGCTACGGGCTGAGCAAGAACCGTTCTTACCTACGCAATAAAACCACAATGATAGTTTGTCAAGTTGGTGCTGTTTTAACCTTCGCAAGGACCGGGCGTAGCCACACTCGGTTCAACTAAAGTTGGAGAAACTGACACCCGCCAGCCACCTATGTGCAAAGCACGTCGGTAGAACCAGTCTCGCATAAGCGTATGCGTAATGTCGGTCCGGGCCGCTTCATCCAACAATACCGCCGAACCAAAGTATGACATGCTGGTAAGCAGTATGACTTATATCGCCCACAACTCACTTGTGTTCTACTCGTGCAAATAACATCAACACATAAAACCTAGGATCTGATACCACTGTAGGGGAACGTAGTAATTTCAAAAAAATTCCTACGCCCACACAAGATCATGGTGATGCATAGCAACGAGAGGGGAGAGTGTTGTCTACGTACCCTCGTAGACCGTAAGCGGAAGCGTTATATCAACGCGGTTGATGTAGTCGTACGTCTTCACGATCCGACCGATCCAAGCACCGGAAGCACGGCACCTCTGAGTTCTGCACACGTTCGGCTCGGTGACATCCTCGCCTTCTCGATCCAGCAAGAGGGGCGAAGTAGTAGATGAGTTCCGGCAGCACGACGGCGTGGTGACGGTGTTGGTGAAGAACAATCTTCGCAGGGCTTCGCCTAAGCACTACGAAACTATGACGGAGGATAAACTAGAGGAGACGGGGTTGCCGGCACACGGCTTGGTGTTTCTTGATCTGTCTTGGGTGCTAGCCCTACCCCTCTATTTATATGTTGAGCCTTGGGGTCGAAACTTGGAGTAAAAGCCTCCACAAAGTCGGTTTCATCCGAAAGGCAAGAGTCCTTCTCGGACTCCAGGGGCGACGCCAGGTTCCCGGCGTCTGGACCTGCACGCCGAGGACCTGGCGTGCAGCCCTGGACTCCGCAAAACTTCCTTTTACGCTTTCCAAAAACCTCGTGGGCTTTCCCCTTTGGCCCAGATAAAGTGTTCTCATGCCCAAACATTTTGGGAAACATCTGGAACCCCTTCCAATGGATTCCGGAACCTTTCCGGAGATCAAACACTACTATCCACATATCAATCTTTACTTCCGAACCATTCCGGAGTTCCTCGTCATATCCGTGATCTCATCCAAAACTCCGAACAACATTCGGTCACCAACATAAATAACTCATAGTACTATATCGTCAACGAACGTTAAGCGTGCGGACCCTACGGGTTCGAGAACTATGTAGACATGACCGAGACACCTCTCTGGTCAATAACCAATAGCGGGACCTGGATGCCCATATTGGCTCCTACATATTCTACGAAGATCTTTATCGGCCAGACCGCATAACAACATACGTTGTTCCCTTTGTCATCGGTATGTTACTTGCCCGAGATTCGATCGTCGGTATCTCAATACCTAGTTCAATCTCGTTACCGGCAAGTCTCTTTACTCGTTCCGTAATACATCATCTCACAACTAACTCATTAGTTGCAATGCTTGCAAGGCTTATGTGATGTGCATTACCGAGAGGGCCCAGAGATACCTCTCTGACAATCGGAGTGACAAATCCTAATCTCGAAATATGCCAACCCAACATGTATCTTTGGAGACACCTGTAGAGCTCCTTTATAATCACCAAGTTACGTTGTGACGTTTGGTAGCACACAAAGTGTTCCTCCGGCAAACGGGAGTTGCATAATTTCATAGTCATAGGAACATGTATAAGTCATGAAGAAAGCAATAGCAACATACTAAACGATCGGGTGCTAAGCTAATGGAATGGGTCATGTCAATCATATCATTCTCCTAATGATGTGATCCCGTTAATCAAATAACAACTCTTTGTCTATGGTTAGGAAACATAACCATCTTTGATTAACGAGCTAGTCAAGTAGAGGCATACTAGTGACACTCTGTTTGTCTATGTATTCACACATTATGTTTCCGGTTAATACAATTCTAGCATGAATAATAAACATTTATCATGAAATAAGGAAATAAATAATAACTTTGTTATTGCCTCTAGGGCATATTTCCTTCACTGCCCACCACGCTAAGAGCAAAACTAACATCGGGACGGGTACATACCATAGCATACATGATGGACCCAACAGCCGAAGCATACGGAATCCCATCCATGCGTCTTCACTCATCAGGAGTCGAGGGACTACGAGTCTTGCTAAGACTAATGCCATGTGACATGGGCAAGAAACCTTTCTTGGCATCTTGCATGTTGAACCGCTTCAACACCTTGTCTATATACGCACTCTGGCTTAATCCAATAAGCCTTCTCGATCTATCTCTACAGATCTTGATTCCCAAAATGTAAGCTGCTTCTCCCAAGTCCTTCATAGAAAACTATTTTTCAATGAGTCCTTGACAGATTCAAGCATTCGAACATCATTTCCAATCAATAATATGTCATCCACATATAAGATCAGAAATGCAACTGAGCTCCCACTGACCTTCTTGAATACACAATGATCACAGTCATTCTTGATGAAGCCAAACTCTTTGATAGCTTCATTAAAACGAATGTTCCAATTCCGAGATGCTTGCCTTAATCCATAAATGGATCTCTGAAGCTTGCATACCATGCTAGACTTCTTTGGATCGACAAAACCCTCGGGTTGTGTCATATACACATCCTCGGTTAAATTTCCATTAAGGAAAGCCGTTTTGACATCCACCCGCCATATTTCATAGTCGAAATATGCCGCTATAGCAAGAATGATCCGAATTGATTTAGGCATCGCTACCGGTGAGTAAGTCTCATCGTAGTCAACTCCTTGAACTTGTCGATAACCTTTAGCCACAAGTCGAGCCTTATGGACTGTGACATTTCCGTCCATATCAGTTTTCTTTTTAAAGATCCACTTGCACTCAATGGCCCGAACGCCATCTGGCAGATCAACCAAGTTCCAAAATTGATTGTCATCCATGGACTTTAATTCGGATCTCATGGCCTCAACCCATAACTCGGAATCAGGGGTCTCCATCGATTCCGCATACGTAGTCGGCTCGTTCTCCAAGAACAACACATTGCAGTCATGCAAATTGCGTAACCTTTCCGACCTCCGTGGAACCGGTGTCGACTCCACTACGGGTTCCCTGACTAACTCCGGTGTGACAGTATCACCTACCGGAACGTCCCCGTGTGGTTCTCGAATTTCTTCTAGTCGGACCGTCCTCCCACTAGCCTTCCGATTGAGAAACTCTTTCTCAAGGAAAACTCCATGTCGAGCGACAAACACTTTGACCTCTTCACGGTTGTAGAAGTAATATCCCAAGGTTTCCCTTGGATATCCCACGAATATGCACTTGTCCGATTTGGGTGTGAGCTTATCCGACTGGAGTCGCTTGACGTATGCTTCACAACCCCAAATTTTCAGGAAAGACAAACTGTGACTCTTCGCAGACCATATCTCATATGGTGTCTTATCTACGGACTTAGATGGTACCCTGTTTAGTGTGAAAGCTGCAGTTTCTAGAGCGTATCCCCAAAATGACAAGGGTAAATCCGACTGACTCATCATCGATCGGACCATGTCCAACAGGGTCCGATTCCTCCGTTCCGACACACCATTTCTCTGTGGCGTACCCGGAGGAGTCAGTTGTGGAACTATTCCATGATTCTTCAGATGATCATCAAACTCCTGGCTCATATACTCACCACCACGATCAGATCGTAGAAGTTTGATTTTCTTGCCGAGTTGATTTTCCACTTTGTTCTGAAACTCCTTGAACTTTTCAGAAGTTTCTGACTTGTGCCTCATCAAGTAGACATATCCATATCTACTCAAGTCGTCGGTGAAAGTCATGAAGTATTGGAAACCACCTCTGGCTGCCGTGCTCATTGGTCCACATACATCACTATGTATAAGTTCCAACAACTCGGACGCCCTCTCGCAACTCTTTGCAAAAGGAGTCTTAGTCATCTTACCGAGTAGGCAAGACTCGCATGTCTCGAATGATTCAAACTCAAATGAAGTTAGAATTCCATCATCATGGAGCTTCTTCATGCACTTTTGACTAATGTGTCCTAGTCGACAATGCCATATGTAAGTCGGATTTATCTCATTAGGCTTATGCCTCTTGAAATTTATGTTATAGACTGATTCACCTTCAAGATCTAGGATAAATAACCCATTTACAACGGGTGCAAAGCCATGAAACATATTATTCAAGTAAATAGAACAACCATTGTCCTTAATACTGAATTTATAACCTTGTCTCATCAAACATGAGGCAGAAATAATGTTTCAACTCAAAGCAGGAACATAATAACAATTATCAAGTTCCATTACAAATCCTGAAGGTAAATTAAGTTGCATAGTTCGGACGGCCAATGCAGCAACTCTTGCTTTATTCCCGACGCGAATTTCAACTTATCCTCTTGCGACATTCCTAGTTCCGCTTAGCCCCTGCATCGAGTTGCATATGTGAACAACTGATCCGGTATCATATATCCAAGAGCTACTAGAAACATCAGCAAGATAAATGTCTATAACATATACAACAAGTGTACCTGAAGAAGAAGTCATACTTCCAGTCTTCTTGCCCTTCTCGGCAAGCCACTTGCTACAGTTCCTTTTCCAGTGTCCGGGTTCCTTGCAATGAAAGCAAATACTCCCCGAAGCCGTCCCTGACTTAGGCGCAGCGGCTGCAGTTGGAGTTGCCTCCTTCTCTTTGCCCTTTGCCTTAGCCTTTTTCTTGGACCAGCTCTTCTTGAACTTAGCCGAGTTCTGCACCATCAACACTTGACGATGTGTACCTTTCTTGATATCCTGCTCTGCCACTTTGAGCATCCCATGCAATTCAGTGAGCTTCTTTTCCATCCCATGCATATGGTAGTTCGAGATGAACGGCCCATAGCTGTCCGGAAGAGAACCCAGAATTGTATCTGTGGACAACTCATCCCCAAGTGGGAAGCCCAGCCTATCCAGAGCTTGCATGTACCCGATCATCTTGATCACATGCGGGCTTACTGGATCACCCTCTTTCAGCTTACAATCCATCAAGGATCGCCAGACGTTGAACCTTTCGGTCCTAGCCTGCATTTGAAACATGCTCTTAAGGTTCTCGATCATATTGAAAGCCTCAATATTTTCGAACTGCTGCTGCAGATCGGGCTCCATAGAAGCTAGCATGAGACAACTGATCTCGTTTGATTCATCAACGAGTTTCTGGTAGGCATTTCTGGCTGTGGCATTAGCATTATCGGCAGGTTCCTCTGGAAGCGGATTCTCTAGAAATTGTTCCTTTTTCTCATGCCTAAGAAGAATTCTCAGGTTTCTATACCAGGTGGTAAAGTTTGTTCCATTCAATTTATCTTTTTCCAGGATTGATTTCAATGCAAAAGGGGTAACTTGAGCAGGTGGTGCCATTGATCTACAACAGAAATATGCAAAACACTAAGACATGTATTTATGAAGAGTAATTCATATTAAACATTTTAATAAGATCATTACTCCCACTAAAATCAACATCCCTCGGTTGATACTTAGTGATTCAAGATCCAAGATCAACATGTCAACTAGTGAGCTTTTGCATCACCGCTAGAGGACAAGATCACTCGGTAAGCAACTTGCTAATCGTATCTCCATACGACTCTTGTTGTTTTGGACATCTCATGCCTCGCCAACTCCTATGCCTCGTAGCCCAAAACTATTTTGATAGCCACGACAAGTCAACCAATGCTCCGCGTGTAAGTGTCCGACACAAACCCATCACTTCAAGGAGATCTAGTGGCACCCTAATTTCATAGGCCCGCCACTAAATATACTTGACATGTGAAGGTGCAGCAATTGGGGAGGCATTTGTACTTGACATTCTTTGAGGGATCACCCTACTTAAAACATCTACCATGCAAAAGGAAGGGTGCATAAAAGGGATAAACTTTCACAGGCAGTTTATGTATGTGTGATATGGTATAGCCCCTTTTCACAGTGCGTGGTGATCTCCATCTCCACGTGCGCCGTCTGACCATCCATGGTTGTCCTCATGGTGATCTCCATCTCCATGCCATGGTGTCAACCGCCAAGTGTTACATAAGATACTATGCTATTAAAAACTAATAGCTACTGAAAGTAAATTACATTACATGGCTTCTCATGTTGACACGCAGGTCATTAATACAATAATGGGACAATCATATGGCTCCTTCCGGTTGCTGCACTCATGACACGCAGGTCATGAAACAATAATATACAAGCAACATAGATGGGCTATACCAAATCATAGTCATTCCCCGCAAAAACGAGTCAGGCGTTCTACCGCCGAAGATAAAACCTCCTGAAACTCTATCTTCCAAGCGTATTTTGGCCTAGCCATAAGCGCCAAAATCCTGTTCTAGTATTTCTCCGCTAATCCAACTTTTCGTTACCTTCAGTTTGACAGGTCGTGGAGAAAAATCGGAGTTCGTATGCAAAAGTTACAACCGTTTTACCGAGACCGCTTCAACAGATTTCAGCACCGCGGAAATCACATTTCCAAGGTGTTGATCTATGTTCCGATTCGATCAATCTCATTGATCTTCGCGTGCTGCATCGGGATGTACGTTCCACTATCTACCCCGATTGCGGACAACCGACCGGTAGGGGTAAGTCGTGTCATGACCTCTGCATCACGATCACGGAAACAAGATCAGGAAACCAACCTTCAACACTGACATGCGCGACCGATCTCATCGACCCGCACCTGAACCGGTCTACATATCTCATATGCCTATCATCGAATCTATCACCACACAGCAGAGGCTCTGATACCACTGTTGGAACACGCGGTACGCTACGCTAGCGCCAAATAAAATTTTCTACCGCGCACCTAAGATCACGCTGCTGGAAATAGATCACGGGATCGGGTTTACCACTAGACGCGCAGTCACCGCAGCGGAAGTAGAGTTGGTGATGCGTGTAGCCGATCTCCCGGGCCGTCTCCTCCTCGCGTTGCCGATCTCCAGCGAACAGCGAAGACCCGTGAATGGAGATCTCCCGCAAACGGCACCTCGCGGTTCCCTCGAACGGTTCGTCCAAGCACCGCAGATGCGATGCCTCCAAGGTATCCACACGTACGGGGAGCAGCGTCGAGCGGCGGACTGCTAGGTCCGGTCGCGCGGCATGGGCGTGGGGAGTGGCGGTGGCTAACCAGGGTTCAATCCGATCAACCCTAAGTGGTGTGCCCACTCCCCTTTATATAGACTTCCGAGGTGGGCTCAACACTTGAGCCCACTAGGAGTCCACATCCATTTTCCACTCAGATCCAATCCGAATGGGCTGCAGCCCCTTAAGTGTGCGACCCTATAGGTTCACGTACACATGGACACGACCATAGTCAATAGTTGGTAGCGGCTCCAAGCAGAACGTGCCAACTCCCATGTGGGCGTAAAGTCGTTTGACGAACCTCAACAATGTGGCATATGCAACATTCCTTTTGCCTCACGATATTTGTTGTCGAGCTCAAGGCGAGTACTTGTCACCCTTGTGTTAGCTCGACCTCTCTTCTCGAAACCATGATACAGATTCCCGAACTGGGTTAACACTTAACCCAAGTCGCATGGCCATGCTTTCCGAATCTGATCACTCGAGAGGGCCCAGGGAATATCTCTCCAAATAGGAGGGGCAAATTCCATCTTGGTCAACCATGTCTCGTGGCATGTCTCACGACTCACCCGAAAGCTACCTTTATAACTACCCAATTATGGAGTAGCGTTTGATAGACCCTAAGTTAGTCGATCCTCATCCCGAGAACATACGAGGACCTCAGGTCTAGGACATGGCATAGACATTGCACTTGAAACTAACAGATGACTATATCTCGCTTCATCTCAAAGTGGGTCTGTCCCGCTCGGTGATCTCCATCCCCGAGCCCATACTATCGGTTTAGCATCTCCATGCACATGACTTGTGAAACATAGTAATCAAACGAGTCGTATACTAGTCAAGGATATGTGTCCACATAACCTTATCAACTAGGGACCATTAAAACAATCATCATACAATACATAGTTCCACAAACAAGTCACATACTTATTGATACATATCATTGATGATGTTCAAGGACAATACAAAGGACTCACGAATACATATGGAAATATCATCATCACATGATTGCCTCTAGGGCATATCTCCAACACACCAACCCAAGAAAGCGAGTAGGAATGGAACATGGGTGATACTATAAAGCAACCAATCATAGTGATCAAGTCAAGCAAGCTAGTAGTGCGAAGATGCAACGTACTAGAAGGAATCATGGCAAGCATGTCATGTGTGCAAATAGTGGGCATGAATAATGCACATGACATTGTTGGGGAACGTAGTAATTTCAAAAAATTTCCTACGCACACGCAAGGATCATGGTGATGCATAGCAACGAGAGGGGAGAGTATTATCCACGTACCCTCGTAGACCGTAAGCGGAAGCGTTATCACAACGCGGTTGATGTAGTCGTACGTCTTCACGATCCGACCGATCCAAGTACCGAACGTACGGCACCTCCGAGTTCAGCACACGTTCAGCTCGATGACGATCCCGGGACTCCGATCCAGCAAAGTTTCGGGATGAGTTCCACAAGACGACGGCGTGGTGGCGATGATGATGTTCTATCGGCGCAGGCTTCGCCTAAACTCCTGACGATATGACCGAGGTGGAATAAGGTGGAGGGGCACCAGACACGGCTAAGGAACGATCACGAAGATCAACTTGTGTGTCTATGGGGTGCCCCCTGCCCCGTATATAAAGGAGTGGAGGAGGGAGGGCGGCCCTCTCTATGGCGCCCTAGGGGAGTCCTACTCCCACCGGGAGTAGGATTCCCCCTTTCCTAGTCCAACTAGGAATCCTTCCAAGTATTAGGAGTAGGAGACAAGGAAGGGGGAGGGAGAAGGGAAGGAAGGAGGGGGCGCAGCCCCTCCCCCTAGTCCAATTCGGTCTAGGCCTTGGGGGGGCGCACGGCCTGCCCTAGGCAGCCCCTCTCTATTTCCCGTATGTCCCAATAAGGCCCAATACTTCTCCCCCGTATTCCCGTAACTCCCCGGTACTCCGAAAAATACCCGAACCACTCGGAACCTTTCCGAACTCCGAATATAGTCGTCCAATATATTGATCTTTACGTCTCGACCATTTCGAGACTCCTCGTCATGTCCCCGATCTCATCCGGGACTCCGAACTCCTTCGGTACATCAAAACTTATAAACTGATAATAAAATTGTCATCGTAACGTTAAGCGTGCGGACCCTACGGGTTCGAGAACTATGTAGACATGACCTAGAACTATTCTCGGTCAATAACCAATAGCGGAACCTGGATGCTCATATTGGCTCCTACATATTCTACGAAGATCTTTATCGGTCAAACCGCATAACAACATACTTTGTTCCCTTTGTCATCGGTATGTTACTTACCCGAGATTCGATCGTCGGTATCCAATACCTAGTTCAATCTCGTTACTGGCAAGTCTCTTTACTCGTTCCGTAATACATCATTCTGTAACTAACTCATTGGTTACATTGCTTGCAAGGCTTATAGTGATGTCCATTACCGAGAGGGCCTAGAGATACCTCTCCGACAATCGGAGTGACAAAACCTAATCTCGAAATACGCCAACCCAACATGTACCTTTGGGAGACACCTGTAGTACTCCTTTATAATCACCCAGTTATGTTGTGACGTTTGGTAGCACCCAAAGTGTTCCTCCGGTAAACGGGAGTTGCATAATCTCATAGTTACAGGAACATGTATAAGTCATGAAGAAAGCAATAGCAACATACTAAACGATCAAGTTCTAGGCTAACGGAATGGGTCATGTCAATCACATCATTCTCCTAATGATGTGATCCGTTAATCAAATGACAACTCATGTCTATGGTTAGGAAACATAACCATCTTCGATTAACGAGCTAGTCAAGTAGAGGCATACTAGTGACACTCTGTTTGTCTATGTATTCACACATGTATTATGTTTCCGGTTAATACAATTCTAGCATGAATAATAAACATTTATCATGATATAAGGAAATAAATAATAACTTTATTATTGCCTCTAGGGCATATTTTCTTGATCTCCCACTTGCACTAGAGTCAATAATCTAGTTCACATCGCCATGTGATTTAACATCAATAGTTCACGTCTATATGTGGTTAACACCCATAGTTCACATCGACATGTGACCAACACCCAAAGGGTTTACTAGAGTCGATAATCTAGTTCACATCGCTATGTGATTAACACCCAAAGAGTACTAAGGTGTGATCATGTTTTGCTTGTGAGATAATTTTAGTCAACGGGTCTGTCACATTCAGAGCCGTAAGTATTTTGCAAATTTCTATGTCTACAATGCTCTGCACGGAGCTACTCTAGCTAATTGCTCCCACTTTCAATATGTATCCAGATTGAGACACAGAGTCATCTAGATTAGTGTTAAAACTTGCATCGACGTAACCCTTTACGATGAACCTTTTTTCACTTCCATAATCGAGAAACATATCCTTATTCCACTAAGGATAATTTTGACCGCTGTCCATTGATCTACTCCTAGATCACTATTGCACTCCCTTGCCAAGCTTAGTGGTAGGGTATGCAATAGATCTGGTACACAGCATGACATACTTTATAGAACCTATGGCTGATGCATAGGTAATGAGTTTCATTCTCTGTCTATCTTCTGCCGTGGTCGGGTTTTGAGTCTTACTCAATCTCACACCTTGTAACACAGGCAAGAACTCTTTCTTTGACTGTTCCATTTTGAACTACTTCAAAATCTTGTCAAGGTATGTATTCATTGAAAAACTTATCAAGCGTCTTGATCTATCTCTATAGATCTTGATGCTCAATATGTAAGAAGCTTCACCGAGGTCTTTCTTTGAAAAACTCCTTTCAAACACTCCTTTATGCTTTGCAGAATAATTCTACATTATTTCCGATCAACAATATGTCATTCACATATACTTATCAGAAAGGTTGTAGTGCTCCCACTCACTTTCTTGTAAATACAGGCCTTTCCAAAAGTCTGTATAAAACCATATGCTTTGATCAACACATCAAAGCGTATATTCCAACTCCGAGATGCTTGCACCAGTTCATTGATGGATCATTGGAGCTTGCACATTTTGTTAGCACCTTTAGGATTGACAAAATCTTACGGTTGCATCATATACAACTCTTCTTTAAGAAAACCATTAAGGAATGCAGTTTTGACATCCATTTGCCAGATTTCATAAAATGTGGCAATTGCTAACATGATTCGGACAGACTTTTAAGCATCGATACGAGTGAGAAAATCTCATTGTATTCAACATCTTTAACTTTGTCAAAAATCTTTTTCGACAAGTCTAGCTTTGTAGATAGTAACACTACTATCAGCATCTGTCTTCCTCTTGAAGATCCATTTATTTAACATGGCTTGCTGATCATCGAGCAAGTCAATCAAAGTCCATACTTTGTTCTCATACATGGATCATATCTCAGATTTTATGGCCTCAAGCCATTTTGCGGAATCTGGGCTCATCATCGCTTCCTCATAGTTCGTAGGTTTATCATGGTCTAGTAACATGACTTCTAGAATAGGATTACCGTACCACTCTGGTGCGGATCTTACTCTGGTTGACCTACGAGGTTTTGGTAGTAACTTGATCTTGAAGTTTCATGATCATCATCATTAGCTTCCTCACTAATTGGTGTAGGCATCACTGGAGCTGATTTCAGTGATGAACTAGTTTCCAATTCGGGAGAAGGTACAAATTACCTTATTAAGCTCTACTTTCCTCCCACTCACTTCTTTCGAGAGAAACTCCTCCTCTAGAAAGGATCCATTCTTAGCAACGAATGTTTTGCCTTTGGATCTGTGATAGAAGGAGTACCCAACAGTTTCCTTTGGGTATTCTATGAAGACGCACTTTTTCCGATTTGGGTTCGAGCTTATCGGGTTGAAAACCTTTTTCACATAAGCATCGCAACTCCAAACTTTAAGAAACGACGGCTTAGGTTTACTGCTAAACCATAGTTCATACGGTGTCGTCTCAACGGATTTAATGGTGCCCTATTTAACGTGAATGCAGCTGTCTCTAATGCATAACCCCAAAACGATATTGGTAAATCGGTAAGAGACATCATTGATCGCACCATTACGTTATGGTGTTCCATGTGGCGTGAGCTGTGAAACTATTCCACATTGTTTTATATGAAGGCCAAACTCGTAACTCAAATATTCTCCTCCACGATCAGATCGTAGAAACTTTATTTTCTTGTTACGATGATTCTTCACTTCACTCTGAAATTCTTTGAACTTTTCAAATGTTTCAGACTTGTGCTTCATTAAGTAGATATACTCATATCTGCTCAAATCATCGTGTGAAGGTCAGAAAATAACGATACCTACCACGAGCATCAACACTCATTGGACCGCATACATCGGTATGTATTATTTCCAACAAGTCAAGATCTCGTTCCATTATTCCGAACAACGGAGTTTCAGTCATCTTGCCCAAAAGGCACGGTTCGCAAGCATCAAATGATTCATAATCAAGTGATTCCAAAACCCCATCAGCATGGAGTTTCTTCATGCGCTTTACACCGATATGACCCAAACGGCGGTGCCACAAATAAGTTGCACTATCATTATTAACTTTGCATCTTTTGGCATCAATATTATGAATATGTGTATCACTACGATCGAGATCCAACAAACTATTTTCATTGGGTGTATGACCATTGAAGGTTTTATTCATTTAAGCGAACAACAATTATTCTCGATTTTAAATGAATAACTGTATTGCAATAAACATGAAATCATATTCATGCTCAACACAAACGCCAAATAACATTTATTTAGGTTTAACACTAATCCCGAAAGTATAGGGAGTGTGCGATGATGATCATATCAATCTTGGAACTACTTCCAACACTCATCGTCACTTCCCCTTCAACTAGTCTTTGTTTATTCTCAGAAGTCCTGTTTGAGTTACTAATCTTAGCAACCGAACAAGTATCAAATACTCAGGGGCTACTATAAACACTAGTAAAGCACACATCAATAACCTGTATATCAAATATACCCTTGTTCACTTTGCCATCCTTCTTATCCACCAAATATTTGGAGTAGTTCCACTTCCAGTGACCATTTCCTTTGCAGTAGAAGCACTCGGTTTCAGGCTTTAGGTTCAGCTTTGGGCTTCTTCGGCGGGAGTGACAACTTGCTTGTCATTCTACTTGAAGTTCCCTTTCTTTCCCTTTGCCATTCTCTTGAAACTAGTGGTCTTGTCAATCATCAACACTTGATGCTCTTTCTTGATTTCTACCTTCGTCGATTCAACATCACGAAGAGCTCGAGAATCGTTTTCGTCATCCTTTGCATACTATAGTTCATCACGAAGTTCTACTAACTTGGTGATGGTGACTAGAGAATTCTATCAATCACTATCTTATCTGGAAGATTAACTCCCACTTGATTCAAGCGATTGTAGTACCTGGACAATCTGAGCACTTGCTCACTAGTTGAGCGATTCTCCTCCATCCTTTAGCTATAGAACTTGTTGGAGACTTCATATCTCTCAACTCGGGTACTTGCTTGAAATATTAACTTCAACTTCTGGAACATCTCATATGGTCCATGACGTTCAAAACGTCTTTGAAGTCCCGATTCTAAGCCGTTAAGTATGGTGCACTAAACTATCAAGTAGTCATCATATTGAGCTAGCCAAACGCTCATAACGATACGCATACGCTCTTGCAATAGGTCTGTCTCCTAGCGGTGCATTAAGGACATAATTCTTCTGTGCAGCAATGAGGATAAACCTCATATCACGGATCCAATCCGCATCATTGCTACTAACATTTTTCAACATAATTTTCTCTAGGAACATATCAAAACAAACATACGAAAGCAACAACGCGAGCTATTGATCTACAACATAATTTGCAAAATACTACCAGGACTAAGTTCATGATAAATTTAAGTTCAATTAATCATATTACTTAAGAACTCCCACTTAGACAGACATCTCTCGAGTCATCTAAGTGATCACGTGATCCAAATCAACTAAACCATAACCGATCATCACGTGAGATGGAGTAGTTTTCAATGGTGAACATCACTATGTTGATCATATCTACTATATGATTCACGCCGACCTTTCGGTCTCCGTGTTCGAGGCCATATCTGCATATGCTAGGCTCGTCAAGTTTAACTTGAGTATTCGCGTGTGCAAAACTGGCTTGCACCCATTGTAGATGGACGAGAGCTTATCACACCCGATCATCACGTGGTGTCTCGACGCATTTAACATTGGCAACGGTGCATACTCAGGAGAACACTTCTTGATAATTTTAGTGAGAGATCATCTTAAAATGCTACCGTCAATCAAAGCAAGATAAGATGCATAAAGGATAAACATCACATGCAATCAATATAAGTGATATGATATGGCCATCATCATCTTGTGCTTGTGATCTCCATCTCCGAAGCACCATCGTGATCACCATCGTCACCGGCGCGACACCTTGATCTCCATCGTAGCATCATTGTCGTTACACCATCTATTGCTTCTACGACTATCGCTACCGCTTAGTGATAAAGTAAAGCAATAACAGGGCGTTTGCATTTCATACAATAAAGCGACTACCTTATGTCTCCTGCAAGTTGCCGATATCTCGGTTACAAAACATGATCATCTAATACAATAAAATATAGCATCACGTCTTGACCATATCACATCACAACATGCCCTGCAAAAACAAGTTAGACGTCCTCTACTTTGTTGTTGCAAGTTTTACGTGGCTGCTACGGGCTGAGCAAGAACCGTTCTTACCTACGCATTAAAACCACAACGATAGTTCGTCAAGTTAGTGCTGTTTTAACCTTCGCAAGGACCGGGCATATCCACACTCGGTTCAACTAAAGTGAGAGAGACAGACACCCGCCAGTCACCTTTAAGCACGAGTGCTCGTAACGGTGAAACCAGTCTCGCGTAAGCGTACGCGTAATGTTGGTCCGGGCCGCTTCATCTCACAATACCGCTGAGCCAAAGTATGACATGCCGGTAAGCAGTATGACTTGTATCGCCCACAACTCACTTGTGTTCTACTCGTGCAAATAACATCAACGCATAAAACCAGGCTCGGATGCCACTGTAGGGAACGTAGTAATTTCAAAAAAAATCCTACGCACACGCAAGGATCATGGTGATGCATAGCAACGAGAGGGGAGAGTATTATCCACGCCCTCGTGAGACCGTAAGCGAAGCGTTATCACAACGGTTGATGTAGTCAGACGTCTTCACGATCCGACCGATCCAAGTACCAACGACGGCACCTCCAAGTTCAGCACACGTTCAGCTCGATGACGATCCCGGACTCCGATCCAGCAAAGTGTCGGGGATGAGTTCCACAAGACGACGGCATGGTGACGATGATGATGTTCTATCGGCGAGGGCTTCGCCTAAACTCCGCGACGATATGACCGAGGTGGAATATGGTGGAGGGGGCACCAGACACGGCTAAGGAAGCGATCACGAAGATCAACTTGTGTGTCTATGGGGTGCCCCTGCCCCGTATATAAAGGAGTGGAGGAGGGAGGGCCGGCCCTCTCTATGGCGCGCCTAGGGAAGTCCTACTCCCACCGGGAGTAGGATTCCCCCTTTCCTAGTCCAACTAGGAATCCTTCCAAGTATTAGGAGTAGGAGACAAGGAAGGGGGAGGGAGAAGGGAAGGAAGGAGGGGGCGCAGCCCCTCCCCCTAGTCCAATTCGGACTAGGCCTTGGGGGGGCGCGCGGCTTGCCCTAGGCAGCCCCTCTCTCTTTCCCGTATGGCCCAATAAAGCCCAATACTTCTCCCCCGTATTCCCGTAACTCCCCGGTACTCCGAAAAATACCCGAACCACTCGGAACCTTTCCGAACTCCGAATATAGTCGTCCAATATATTGATCTTTACGTCTCGACCATTTCGAGACTCCTCGTCATGTCCCCGATCTCATCCGGGACTCCGAACTCCTTCGGTACAACAAAACTTATAAACTGATAATAAAATTGTCATCGTAACGTTAAGCGTGCGGACCCTACGGGTTCGAGAACTATGTAGACATGACCTAGAACTATTCTCGGTCAATAACCAATAAGCGGAACCTGGATGCTCATATTGGCTCCTACATATTCTACGAAGATCTTTATCGGTCAAACCGCATAACAACATACTTTGTTCCCTTTGTCATCGGTATGTTACTTACCCGAGATTCGATCGTCGGTATCCAATACCTAGTTCAATCTCGTTACTGGCAAGTCTCTTTACTCGTTCCATAATACATCATTCCGTAACTAACTCATTGGTTACATTGCTTGCAAGGCTTATAGTGATGTGCATTACCGAGAGGGCCTAGAGATACCTCTCCGACAATCGGAGTGACAAAACCTAATCTCGAAATACGCCAACCCAACATGTACCTTTGGAGACACCTGTAGTACTCCTTTATAATCACCCAGTTACGTTGTGACGTTTGGTAGCACCCAAAGTGTTCCTTCGGTAAACGGGAGTTGCATAATCTCATAGTTACAGGAACATGTATAAGTCATGAAGAAAGCAATAGCAACATACTAAACAACCAAGTGCTAGGCTAACGGAATGGGTCATGTCAATCACATCATTCTCCTAATGATGTGATCCCATTAATCAAATGACAACTCATGTCTATGGTTAGGAAACATAACCATCTTCGATTAACGAGCTAGTCAAGTAGAGGCATACTAGTGACACTCATTTGTCTATGTATTCACACATGTATTATGTTTCCGGTTAATACAATTCTAGCATGAATAATAAACATTTATCATGATATAAGGAAATAAATAATAACTTTATTATTGCCTCTAGGGCATATTTCCTTCAGACATATCACAAGCATGAAAGCAAGATATGACGCAAGCCATGACGACCAAGGGTGCCAGGCGGGCGCCGGCCCGCGCAGCGTCCTCCTTTCCTCTTTGGTGCAAAGGGAGCAAGCGCGGGCGAGAGTATCAAGCAAAGGCATCCATTTCGGTGCAACAAGACCAAGACCAGTCCAAAGGCAGGGAAGAAGTCATTGAGGAGCCCAGGACGGCGTCACCACCGGAGCCTTTGGCAGGCGAGGACCAACTTTAGTCAGGATAAGTGTACCAGATGTTCCCCTTCAAAATGGCCAACTGTTGGCGCCCTTCCCGCTCAATATTTGGGAAGAGGCCCAGGGCCTTTGCCTATAAATAGGACTAGCCACCCCCAGGGTAGAGGCATGGACAGACATCGTCGAGCAATCTAGAATCTGGGCAAGTAGAGAGAGAGAGAAGGGCGGCTGAACTCCTCCTAGCAGTTCATCGCCCCAGCTAAGAGCAGACCCTCGCGAGGCTGTTCTTCCTTGTATTGTTCATCATCACCAGCCCAAGAGGCAATCCACCACACCACAAACTAGAGTAGGGCATTACACCACAATGGTGGCCCGAACTAGTATAAACCCTGTGTCTCTTGTGCTGTTCTTTCAGTAGTTTAGATCTTTGCGAGGCAGAGAGGTAGAAGGCGTAATCTCCGCGCGCACCCCAGAGTTCGAACCTCAAGGGTCTGCCGGAACCCGAAATCCGACATTTGGCGCGCCAGGTAGGGGTGCGCCGGAATTCGACTTCCACCGCTCCATTCTCCTCCGACCATCGCGTCCATGACTGACGCACGTCGGGCCTGGGCGGAGCGCCGGGCCGCCATCGCTTCCCGCGTCGCCCAGACGGCTCCCGTCGGCGGGCGTCCTCGCCATTCCCCGTCACCTGCCGTCAACGCCGCCACCGGCCCGGCGGGGCACGAGCAGCAAGCGTCGTCTCAGCATCCGTCTGTGTGGCAAGACGGCCGCACCGCTACCCCATCGCTCACCCCAGCTGGTTCTTCGTCCCGCGCGCTCCGCGCACCCTTGGAGGCCCGAGCTGCGTTCGTCGCGGCAAACGAGCTCCTGCGCTACCGTCCCATCGACGATGTCTACGAAGAGTGGCTCGACCGTGTCGCCGAGCTCGTCCGCGCCGCAGGGGGCTCTCCTGCGCCGTCCGTTCCGCTGCGCCGCACCCCGCCCCGCGCGGGCAACGAAGCTCCGGGGGCGTACCAGCCGCCTCCTCTCCAAGAAGACGCCATGGCTCCAAGGCGCGTGGCCCCTGGGCGGAACCCCCTTCGTCAGGTGCCAGCGCAGCAAGAGCGGAGCTGCCAAGAGGTCCCTCGCCCGCAAGAAGCTGCCCGGGCGCTCCCTGCTCCGGCACGTCGCGACCCTGCTCCTGCTCCCGCACGTCAAGACCCCGCGCTGCTCCCAGCTGCAGCGCATGGGGACCCGCAAGACCAAGCTCTCCGCCACCCAAAGCCTCCTGTGGCCACAGCAGGCTGCCGTGCCTTCACCACCGAGCTGCACAGCGTCGTGTGGCCCGGCAAGTTCAAGCCTGACCTGCCTCCTCGTTACGACGGCACGACCGACCCTGCGGAGTTCCTCCAGCTCTATGATCTGGGCATCGAAGCTGCCAACGGAGACGAGAAGGTGATGGCGAACTGGTTCCCCATGGCGCTCAAGGAAGGGGCCTGCACATGGCTCCTGAATCTGGCTCCAGGCACGATCTCTTCCTGGGACCAGATGTGCACCCGCTTCATCGCCAACTTCCAAGGTACTCGCGACCGGCCGCCCGCCGTGAGCGACATGCGCCGCATCAAGCAACAACCCGGAGAAACCCTGCAAAAGTACATCCAGCACTTCAACAGCGCGCGGCTCAAGATCCCCAAGGTGTCCGAGGAGGCCATCATCTCAGCCTTCTTCGATGGTGTGCGCGACGTCAAGATGAAGGAGGAGTTGGCGATGCATGAAGACCTGTGCACTTCCCTGGAGTTGTTCAACTTGGCGACCAAGTGCACCAGGGCTGAGGAAGGACGTCTCTCCCTCCTCGAGCTGCCTGCCGCAGACCCAGAAGAGAAGAAGCCCAAGGCCAAAGACGTGAAGCGCAAGGGGGCTGCCGTGCTTGCAGCAGAACCAGACACCAAGCAGGGCAAGGATCTGCCTGAATCCTCCAGGGGCAGCCGGTACTGTGTGTACCATGACCTCCACACCCACAACACCAACGAATGCCAAGAGCTCCGAGCCGTGCGAGAAGGAAGGATTGGCCGTCGCCCCGACCGTGCAGACCGGGGCTACGGCCGAGCAGGAGGAAGAAACGCAGGACACTGGGAAGACCGCGGCCCGCGCCAAGGGTGGCGCGATCAACCTCGCGAGGATCGCTGGCGAGACCTGCCTCACGAGGGGGACTGGAGGGATCAGCCTCGTGAGGATCGCCCTCAAGGCAACGCAGGCCTCCCTCCACTGCCGCCGCAACCAAGGAGGAACGAAGACCGCCATCAAGACGAGGGGGCTGGGGGCTTCCAGGAGCCACGCGCGATCGCCTGCATCCTGGGCGGAGCTCAAGCCCCAGCCTCCCAGCGCGTCTTCAAGCAGTTTGCCCGCGAGGTGAATGCAGTCCTCCCCAAGCTCGAAGTGATGCGCCCTCTCAGGTGGTCGGCGTGCGCCATCACGTTCAGCTCAGCGGACCAGCTCAAGTGTGCGGCCACAGCCGGAGTCCTCCCGATGCTTTGCTCCCGGTCATCAAGAACGCATCGGGTCACGGGACCCTCATCAATGGTGGGGCAGGGCTCAACGTCCTGTCCGTGGAAACATTCAACAATCTCCAAGTGCCCTATGACCAGCTTCAGCCAACCAAGCCTTTCTCCGGAGTCACTGACGGTTCCATGATCCCGATTGGGCAGGTTCGCCTCCCTGTCACCTTCGGAGCACGCAACAACTACCGCACCGAGCTCATCGACTTCGACGTCGCTCACATCCGCCTGCCGTACAACGCCATCCTCGGGTACCCAACGCTGGCCAAGTTCATGGCCGTAACTCACCATGGCTACAACGTCCTCAAGATGCCAGGACGTGGCGGAGTCATCACTGTGCCCTGTGAAGAGAAGTATGCGGTGTGTTCCCTGGAGCGAGCCTTTTAGGCCGCGTCACTGGAAGACCCGGATCGCGGAAGCAGGAGGCTTCCCGAGACCACCCCCAAGAAGAAGAAGACATCGTCCGGACCGGCCCCTCAGGAGGCGGACCCCTCAGGGCCCGCGTCTGCCCAAAGGGGAACCTCCTTCCATCGCATAGGAAAGCGCGCCCGGCGCCCTCCTCAGGCAAGGCTCGGGGGCTCTCCCCTGGAGGGCCACCGACCTGGCCAAGGTCACGAGGGAGGCGCTAGGGCACCACGTGGAGGCGTGTTTCGAAGCACGTTTCCCTCAAGAAGGAGCAAGGCAAGGAGGGTCAGACCCTCAGGAGTTCGTCAACAAGGCCGTTCAAGAACTACAGGAATCAAGAGTCATGAGAGGCTGCCGCCGTCTACCGGCTGTGGCTCCCCATCCAGGCGAGGATGGTGGGCTGCGCGTCTGCATCGACGTACCAGGGCTCAACCAAGTCGCCTCGCTGGAGTGCCTCCGGCCCTCGCAGGTGGGGCGCTGCGGAGGTCCGCCCCACAGCTACGCTCGCATGCCTTACGGCTTGGCGAGCACGGCTGCTACCTACCAGCGCCTCATGAGGGGCATCATGGAGGCTCAAGAAGACAGGCGTTCCGCAGCCTTGGCGGAGATGGAGATGATTCGCGAGGAGCCACCAGTGCCTCTGGAGCCTCCCGAGGCCCCTGGGCCTGGGGGCTCGTGAGGACCGGCTTCCGCAGCCCACCGAGTCTGCTGCACCAACACTCCTTCGTCCTCGACATCATCAGGTGACATCTTTCAAGTTTCATTTCCAGCTGGGAGCGCCCCCCAGGGCTGCATTATTCCCAGGTCGCGTGGGTCCGTCCCTGCGGCATGCATCCCTTTTTATTTCAAGTTGTTAGCTTGCTTTGTTGGGGGCGCCCCTCGGGCTGCATCATGCCCAAATCGCTCGGGCCGGACCCAGCGATGTCTACCTTCCCAGAACCTATTTGAATGAATCCACTCCTTCGCGGCTAATGTGTTTGATCTAGTTGCCTTCTCAACTAACGCCAACTGACGGAACTGCTCCCACAACGGCACGACGCTTGCGCATGGGTCCGTCCCTGCAACACCGACAAACCTGAATGGCTAAGCTCTGGTCGCGGCAGCCCTGCATGGCGCCACCTCGTCAAGCCTTCAGTGCCTCATCTCCCCTCGAGAGCAACTAACGGCTGACCGATAATTGTCGTGGCAACCACTTGTTCCTTCTATGATGAGCCTACAGGATCTCCTAAGGGAGCTGCGCCAGGCAAGGCCCTCGCGGCGTCCCCTTCACTCTCGCCCACGCGAACCGCTTGCACGTTGAAGGGGGGGGTGCCTGAGCATCGCGACTCAGGGCTCCTACTGGCTCTCCAGCCCTCACCCTCTGGCCTTGACCATGGCATCACGACCTGGCATACCAGCGACGGCTGAGACTCGCTCGAGGGCCGGGACCCGAGGACGTAGAGCAGAAAGGGGAGCAAAGGCGAGAGGAAAGGGGCACGCAAGGACCTCGCCAAGCGATCTCACTCCTGCCGACGCACGGACCCGGCGACACACCATGCACGATCCCCGATTCTTGAGATAAGTCACCGCCCGAAAGCACCGGCTACCGTGGCACCACCCACGCACCTAATGCAATTCCGTGTTAGCAACGCCGCTCTCCTTTCTCACCGAGCGACGGCTGCTTGAGCGCCAAAGGGGACCTCCTGAGCATCGCGACTCAGGGGCTCTTACCGGACCCTGGGTCGCTCACCTCCTGGCCTTGACCACGGCATCGCGACCTGGCATACCAGCAACGGCTGACGCCGCCTTGGGACTGGGACCTGTCGGCGCAGAGCACCAAGCCCTCGTGAGGTTCAAAAGGGAGAACTGAGCTAAGACGGAATGAGCAACTCACACAGTTTTACGACAACGACTATATTAACAAACAGGACCACAAGCACCTTACAAGCCCCCATGGGGCGCATCCTTGATTCCTCGCAGGGAACAGATCCTAAAAGGACGCTAACTACACACGTCCCTGCAAAATACGCCATCATCAACAGTGGGCCGTCAAGCACCGGCACCAACCCCATCCAGATCAGAGTCGGCGACGGCCAGACGAGCCCGCCCTGCTCCAGGAGCGGCACCGGCTCGTGGGCTCGTACCTGTCGTCGCTCGTCTCCGGAGTCGCGAAAAACTCGCTGGAGTCGCTGGATCCTCCAACGCCTCCGCCGCCTGTAAGGCCGCCAAGGGAGTGGTCAGCGGGCCTAGCGCTCTCCGTGGCAGGGTCGTGGCCGCCTCTCCCGGGGTAGCACTCCAGCCGGCGCCCGGTCGCGTCGAAGACCTTGAAGAACATCACTGAAGCACCATCGTACTCCAAGTGGATCGTGAGGGCGCCCCTTGTCCTGCAGCCCCGGGCGATTTCGCCCCAGCCTCGAGTCATGAAGACCTCGCCCGGGGTAACGACCGCGACCTCTGCCTCGGTCGCGAGGGCGCTGCAGCCGGTGTGCTGCAGCCAAAGCTCCAGGAGTTCTCCCTGCGGGATGATGTAGGCGAAGAAGGGAGGAAGGCGAATCCAAGACTGGGGAGGCATGGCGGCATGGAGCACGAACTCTCGAGGGGACTGTCGGATTTTGGGTTCCGGCATACCCTTGAGGTTCGAACTCTGGGGTGCGCGCGGAGACTTCGCCCTCTACCTCTCCGTCTCGCAAAGATCTAAACTACTGAAAGAACAGCACAAGAAACACATGGTTTATACTAGTTCGGGCCACCATTGTGGTGTAATACCCTACTCTAGTTTGTGGTGGGTGGATTGCCTCTTGGGCTGATGATGATGAACAATACAAGGGAGAACAGCCTCGCGAGGGTCTGCCCTTGGCTGGGACGATGAACTGCTAGGAGGAGTTCAATCGCCCTTCTCTCTCTCTCTTCCTGGATGTCTCTACCCTGGGGGTGGCTAGTCCTATTTATAGGCAAAGGCCCTGGGCCTCTTCCCGAATATTGAGCGGGAAGGGCGCCAACAATTGGCCAATTTGAAGGGGAACATCTGGTACACTTATCCTGACTAAAGTTGGTCCTCGCCTGCCAAAGCATCTGTGGTGACACCGTCCTGGGCTCCACGATGACCTCCTTCCCACCGTTGGACTGGTCTTGGTCTCGTTGCACCGAATGGGTGCCTTTGCTTGATCCTCTCGCCTGCGCTTGCTCCCTTTGCACCAAAGAGGAAAGGGAGACATCATGGCCGGCTGGCGCGGCACCCTTGGTGCGTCATGGCTTGCGTCATGGGCACCTCGTGAGGTACCCGCCTTGATCTCTCCGCCTCCTCGTGAGCCGGCTGATGAGGCCGCGCCTGAGGAAGCGCCGTGTCGTCCGCCCCGCGAGGCTTGGCCCCTCGTGAGGGTCTTGGGTCTCGTGTTGATGAAGATGGGCCGTGCTGGGCCCCCCTTTGAGCCACGCCACAAGGCCGCAGCAGTGCAAGTCTGGGACCCCGTTCCCGGAAACGCCGACAGTAGCCCCCGGGCCCAAGGCGCGCCCGGACTTGGCCGTGCCGAGAGGCGAAAGGGCAAGGGCGAAGCGCCGCGGGCCCTAACAGCCTGCGGCCTTGGGCGCCGCGTGGCGGTTGATTGGACGTGAGCGCCTCCGCTTCCCCATGACGCCTCGGTGATCGCACGGATTGGACAAGTCCCTGTATGCAGATCGTGTCATGATTACCTGTGATCGTGGAAGCCGACGGTTGGCGTTCGCCGGCTATAAGTATGGGACTGCGCGTGCCCTTCCAGTCCATCTCTCCTTGCTTATCCTTCTCCTCCATGGCTCCGTCGAGGAGGTTCTCGGCTACGGAGAAGGGGAAGGCCCACCAGGTTGAGCCTGCCTCTCCTCCGCCCAAGCGCGGTCGAGGGCGCCCTCGGAAGCATCTCGTGGCCGCCTCGGCAGCGTCCCGCGGTCATGGAGACGGTTCCCAGCGTGGTGGCGGGCGAGCCGCTGTGGTCGGGGGACGCGCTTTGGTCGCGCTCCCCGAGCCACGCTTCGCGCTACAGTGCTGCCGGAGTTCGTCATATGGTCGGCGGAGCCGACTAGCGCCCGGCTCCAACTCCCTCGCTTCCTCCTTGGCGAGCTCCCGGCCGGTGCCCCGGGTGGCCTCTGGCTTCAGGCAGACGGCTGCTGCAGCCGGGCCTCATGGGCTGCGCTGGAGGTCTCCGCCACTGGGAGCTTGGCCTTAACTCGTGGTTGGCAGGCGTTTGTCCGTGCTCGCGGCCTGGGGCGCCGGTGCACCCTGCACTTTAGGTTTGACGGTGATGCCACCCTCTACGTGAGGGTGTTTGGGGAAGATGGTCGCCGCGCAGGGTGTTGCCCCGAGGACGATGACCGCGGCCGGGGACCCAACCCCGACGACGATGGAGGAGACAGCGCCCGCGCGGATGGCAGCGCCCAAGGCTCCCCAAGCTTCATCAACTCTTCTTCAAGCGACTCCTCCAGCGGTGGCTGCAGTCAGCCCCCACGCCGTCGAGCTTGCTTGGGAGGCGGTGGTACGTCCGCCCGTCGTCGCGCCCCGGTGAAGCGCGAGAGGGAGTCCGCTTGAGTCCCGGAGGCAGCCCGAGTCGCCTCCGTAGGCCGGTGTGAGGCGAGCCGCGCCGGGCTTGTCTTTTCTTTTCCTTTTGTTTCCTGCGTAAAAGAAAACAACTGCATGGAGCCCCGCGGGGGCGTGTTGGGGGTTATTGCTGTTAACCATTACCTTGATTTTGTTTTCGTGCTTTTTAGCTATGTGTCTGCGCGTAGATAGTCCCGGCCCCAGCCGAGGGGGGCGACCGACCCAGGCCCTGTGTGTGTGTCGCGGTGCCCGAGGGGCACGGGCTAGAGGGGTGTTCCCGTAACGAGCCCAGGCCGTGAAACCTTCGATCGGCTAGAACAGAAAAGCTCGCGAGGGCGCTTGGGTATCCTCCCTCGCGAGGCCTTCCATAAGAGAAACCAAAGCGGTGAGCAGAAATCGACGAACCACAAACCAACGATGGCGACAGTTTCAATAAGACTTCAAATGCGAACAAACAAGCCAACTGCGGAAAGCAAATGAAAAAGCCGCGTCCGGCACCTAATCTATTCTTCGACGTCTTCTCACCAGCGCGGAGCTAAGTGCTGCCACTGGGCGTGGGAGGGAGCCCCAGGGCCTGAGGCGGCGCTCTTGCGACTCCGGGGCATGTACAGCCCCACTCATTATTACGTGAGAGTGCCACGGGCGGCGAGCTTCACAGGCGTTGGCCTTCTTCACAGGCTCCGGGCTTTTCTTCTTAGGGGAAATGAGCTTCACATGCACTTGCCCTCTTCACAGGCTCCGGGCCTTTTCCGAAACGCGGCAGCTTCACAGGCGTTCGCCTTCTTCACAGGCTCTGGGCCTTCCTCAAAACACGACAGCTTCACAGGCGTTCGCCTTCTTCACAGGCTCTGGGCCTTTTCCAAAAAGGGATGATCTTCACAGGCATTTGCCTTCTTCACAGGCTCTGGGCCTTTTCCAAAAAGGGATGATCTTCACAGGCGTTTGCCTTCTTCACAGGCTCTGGGCCTTTTCCAAAAAGGGATAATCTTCATAGGCGTTTGCCTTCTTCACAGGCTCTGGGCCTATTCCAAAAAGGGATAATCTTCACAGGCGTTTGCCTTCTTCACAGGCTCTGGGCCTTTTAGGGGTAGAACCTCCGGAGGTGCTGGATGTTCCATGCGTTCTGGATTGGCTCCCCCTCCTGAGTCTCCAAGTGCACGGAGCCTGGCCTGAAACATGAACAACCTTGAACGGGCCCTCCCACATGGGAGAGAGCTTGTGCAGCCCTTCCCTGGAGAGAACCCGCCTGAGCACGAGGTCTCCTACCTCGAGGGTCCTGGGGCGGATGTTGCGGCAGTGATATCGTCGTAGCGCCTGTTGGTACCTCGCCGCTCGCAACGCGGCTTCTCGGCGGCGTTCCTCCCCCAGTACGAGGTCCATCCCCCGCATGGCGTCCTGCTGCGCCTCATCGAACGCTAGGACCCGCGCGGAGCGACGTCTGACCTCGTGAGGGAGGACTGCTTCGGCTCCATAGACCAGGAAGAACGGGGTCTCCCCAGTCGGCTTGGTCGCGGTTGTGCGGATGGACCACAACACGGACTGGAGCTCATCGTACCAACCTCTGCCGCAGGCCTCCAGCTTCTTCTTGAATGTCCTGGTCTTGAGGCCCCTCAGGACCTCCCCGTTGGCTCGTTCGGCCTGGCCATTGCTTCGTGGATGCGCCACCGAAGCGTAGCATATCTGCGTTCCAAGGTTAGCACAGTATGTTCTGAAAAGGTTACTGGTGAACTACGAACCGTTGTCTGTGATGATGCGGTTCGGCACCCCGAACCGGCTCACGATGCCCCTGATGAACTTGACCGCGGAACCTGCGGGGATGGTGCGGACAGCCTCTACCTCTGCCCACTTGGTGAACTTGAGAATGGCAACGTAGAGGTAGCAGTAGCCCCCTGGCGCCCGAGGGAACGGGCCCAGAATGTCCAGCCCCCAGACTGCGAATGGCCATGAAAGGGGTATAGTCTGCAGGCCTCCCGCCGGCTGATGGATCTGTTTGGCGTGAAATTGGCAGGCTTCACAAGCCTTTACCAGTTCGACAGCGTCGTTGAGTGCGGTGGGCCAATAGAACCCACTGCGGAATGCCTTGCCAACGAGGGTCCGTGATGATGAGTGATGCCCATCCCCCGCCGTGTATGTCCCCAGCCAGTTCCTTTCCTTGCTCCTCGGAGATGCGGTGAGGATACGTCGTTCGGTCGCTTAGGTAGAGCTCTCCATCCACGATGCGATATGCCGTGGCTCTGCGCCACACGCTCCGCTTCCTCCTCCTTCTCCGGCAGGGCCCCTTGTGTTAAATAACTCCGGAGTTCCGTGATCCAGCACTCCTCCTGAGGTTCCATAGTCAGGAGCAGGCGTGCCCCTGAGGTCGGGCCGCAGACCGGGGCTCCTGAGGCAGGTGGCTGGGGGAGTTCCTCCCGAGGCTGAGCAGTGTTTGATAATGACTGCTGGGCTGAGGGCTTGAAGAGCCGCTCTTCGAAGATGCCAGGCTCCTGAGGTAACCGCCTGGACGCCCGTCCGGCGATGTCATCGGCCTCCTGATTGGTGCCACGGGGCACATGCTTCAACTCCAACCCCCAGAACTGCTTTTCCATCCTGCGGACCTCCGCTAGATAGGCTTCCATGCGCTCATCCTTCGGCTCATACACCTTGTTGGAGAAGTTGAGAAGGAGCTGCGAATCGCCTTTGACGGTGAGGCGCTTCACACCCAGGGCGGCTGCGGCCTTCAAGCCCGCTATCAGACCCTCATACTCCGCTATGTTGTTGGAGACCTTTTCACCTTGCTGGAAACAGAGCTGTACAGCGTAATAGAGCTTGTCCTGAGTGGGTGATATCGACCTTTGCACCAGCCTGCTGCGTTCGAGAACGCCCCATCGAAGTACATGACCCAGCCTTCCGGCGCCTCGCTCCCTGGGGAGAGGGACCGATCCTCATTGTCCTTGAGGCCTGGTGCCTCTGCCCATTCTGCCACGAAATCCGCTAATGCTGCTCCCTTGATGACCCTGGTCGTGCTGAACTCGAGCTGAAATGCCTGCAGTTCTATGTTCCATTCGGCGACCCTTCAGGCTGAGTTAGGATTCCTGAGCACTCTCTCCAAGGGGTATGACGAGACGACTTTGATGGGGTGAGCCTGGAAATAGTGACGCAGCTTACGCGAGGCCACCAGTAGCGCGAGGAGGAGCTTCTGAGGCATGGGGTACCGTGCCCTCGCGTCCCGTAACACCGTGCTGACGAAGTATACTGGGTGCTCTACGAGGCTGAGAGCATCAGTGCTCGTGGCGCCCTACGGAGGCAAGGGCGCCTCGCGAGGCGACGAGGCCTCTGGAGGTGGACCATCTAGGTGAGTGGCCTTTCCTGCTTCCGGTGCACTCTTCGGCAGTTGATCTTCCTTAACCGCGGTTACGTCTTCTGTGGGCCTCCTTTGTTCCTGTTTTGCCTTGTCTCGAGCTGCTGCTGTGGTTCTGATTTGGCGCTCCTCCCTAACCGCCACCAGGGCTGCGCTGGCAGAGTAGGGAGTGGCGGCGAGGTAGAGCAGCAGGGGCTCTTGAGGGCGCGGAGCCACCATGACTGGGGGACTGGTTAGGTACCTCTTGAGATCTTGAAACGCCTTATCTGCCTCTTCGGTCCATTCAAAGGGCCCCTTCTTCTTCATTAGCTGGAAGAAAGGCAGCGCTCGCTCCCCCAGTTTGGAGATGAAGTGCCCTAGCGCGGTCACGCGTCCAGTGAGCTTCTGCATTTCTCTGAGGGTCTTCGGCGGGATCATGTCCTCGACCGCCTTGACCTTCTCCGGGTTAGCTTCGATGCCTCGATGGGATACAAGAAAACCCAAGAGCTTGCCCGAGGGGACCCCGAACACACACTTCTCTGGGTTAAGCCGCAGGTTCACTGCGTCGAGGCTCGCGAAGGTCTCCTCCAGGTCTTGTATCAGGGTCTTGGCCTCCCGAGATTTCACCACAATGTCGTCAACGTAAGCTTCAACATACTTCCCGAGCTGCGGGCCCAAGGTGATGTGCATCAGCCGCTGAAAGGTTGCCCCTGCATTACACAGCCCAAATGGCATGCATGTATAGCAGTACACCCCGCATGGGGTTAGGAAGGCGGTCTTCTCGACGTCTTCTACCGCCATCTTGATCTGGTGATACCCAGAGAAGGCGTCCAGGAAGCATAGCAGGTCGCACTCCGCAGTGGAATCGACGATCTGGTCGATGCGGGGGAGAGGGAATGGATTTTGCGGGCATGCCTTGTTGAGGTTGGTGAAGTCGACACACATGCGTTCCTTTCCTCCCTTCTTGGGCACAACAACAGGGTTGGCCAACCAATCCGGGTATCGGACCTCGCGAATGACCCCATCGGCTTCTAACTTGCGGGTTTCTTGGACGATGAAGGCATGCTTCTCTGTGGACTGCCGCCTGGCCTTCTGCTTCACGGGGCGCACGTTTGGGCACACGTTGAGGTGATGCTCGATGACGCTCCTGGGGATCCCTGCCAACTGATCAGGCTCCCAAGCGAATACCTTCTTATTTGTGTGCAGGAACCTGATTAGGGCCTCCTCCTGCTCAGGCTCGAGGTTGGCGCCTATGCTGAAAGTGGCACTGGAGGACCCGTCCTCGTCGACAGGTATCTGTTTGGTTTCTGCCTTGTCCTGGGTGAACAACTGCTTCTTCTTGGCGGGCGCAGCCCCCTTGGGCTCGGGGGTCCCTGAGTCGGCGGGCTGTGCCAATGCCGCCGCCTTGAAGGCGAGCTTGAGTACCCGCAGAGCGTCCCCGGTGTCCCCGTGCACGGTGAGGACACCGCTGCTCCCGGGCATCTTCATGAGGTTGTACGCCGGGTGCGTGGCGGCCATGAACTGGGCCAGCGCTGGGTAGCCGAGGATGGCGTTGTAAGGGAGGCCGATGGGGGCGATGTCGAAGTCGACCATCTCCGTGCGGAAGTTGTCGTAGGTGCCGAAGGTTACTGGGAGCCAGATCTGTCCCAAGGAGCTGGATGATCCGCCCCCAACGCCAGAGAAAGACCGACTGGGTTGCAGCCGCTCCAGGGGTATGCAGAGAAGATTGAAGGTCTCAACCGAAAGCACACTGAGGCCCGCGCCACCGTCGACGAGGGTTCTGGTGACGGCCACCTGGCAGATGGTGGGGGTGCACAACATGGGGAGCGCGCCCGAGCCAGCCGAGTTGGAGGGGTGGTCCTCCGAGCTGAAGGTCAGACCGACCTTGCGCACCACCTAGTCCGAGGGAGCCCCCTGCCGCGCTGAAACGGCGCTGACCCGGCGGACAAACGGCTTGACGTGGCGACTTGTGGGCGGCGCCTGCGAGCCGCCCAGGAGGGCCGCGACGACCGGGGGTGTTGATGTAGCGGTGCGGTCGTCTTGTCGCACAGACGGATGTTGAGATGACGCTTGCTGCTCGTTCCCCGCCGGGCCGGTGGCGGTGTTGACGGCGGGCGACGGGGACCGACGAGGACGCCCGCCGACGGGAGCCGTCTGGGCGACGCGGGAAGCGAGGGCGGCCCAGCGATCGGCGCGGGCCCGACGAGTGTCGGACATGGACGCAACGGTCGGAGGAGAACGGAGCGGTGGAAAACAAATTCTGGCGCACCCCTACCTGGCGCGCCAAATGTCGGATTTCTGGTTCTGGCAGACCCTTGAGGTTCAAACTCTGGGGTGCGCGCGGAGACTTCGCCCTCTACCTCTCCATCTCGCAAAGATCTAAACTACTGAAAAAACAGCACAAGAGACACAGGGTTTATACTAGTTTGGGCCACCATTGTGGTGTAATACCCTACTCTAGTTTGTGGTGGGTGGATTGCCTCTTGGGCTGATGATGATGAACAATACAAGGGAGAACAGCCTCGCGAGGGTCTGCCCTTGGCTGGGACGATGAACTGCTAGGAGGAGTTCAGCCGCCCTTCTCTCTCTCTCTTCCTGGATGTCTCTACCCTGGGGGTGGCTAGTCCTATTTATAGGCAAAGGCCCCAGGCCTCTTCCCGAATATTGAGCAGGAAGGGCGCCAACAATTGGCCAATTTGAAGGGGAACATCTGGTACACTTATCCTGACTAAAGTTGGTCCTCGCCTGCCAAAGGCTCTGTGGTGACGCCGTCCTGGGCTCCACGATGACCTCCTTCCCACCGTTGGACTGGTCTTGGTCTCGTTGCACCGAAATGGGTGCCTTTGCTTGATCCTCTCGCCTGCGCTTGCTCCCTTTGCACCAAAGAGGAAAGGGAGACACTGCGCGGGCTGGCGCTCGCCTGGCACCCTTGGTCGTCATGGCTTGCGTCATGGGCGCCTCGTGAGGTACCCCGCCTTGATCTCTTCACCTCCTCGTGAGCCAGCCTGATGAGGCCGCGCTTGAGGAAGCGCCGTGTCGTCCGCCCCGGGAGGCTTGGCCCCTCGCCAGGGTCTTGGGTCTCGTGTTAATGAAGATGGGCCGTGCTGGGCCCCCCCTTTGAGCCATGCCGCAGGCCGCAGGCAGGCAAGTCTGGGGACCCCCGTTCCCAGAACGCCGACAGGGACCCCTCGGAGTGAACACCAGGAGGGACGACCCACATCTTCGTGACCCGTCGGCGTCGACGACGGCGCCAACCACGGTGATCAGCGTCAACTCCTTCAGGGCCCTCGACGTGTGCGTACAAGGGGAGCGGGAACCCCGGCGGTGGACGCTTGCACCAAGGCCTCGACACCACCTGGAGGGCCCCGTCGTCCTGGTCGCGGAGGGCGAGCCGTTTCTTCGGCGGGAGCGGGTCAGGTTCCTCTCGAGGGGCCTTTCCCTTCTCCGCCGCGGAGAACCGGCAGATCGGAGCCATCGCAGGAAGACGGAGCAAGGATCGGGAAGAAGGAGAAGCAAGGAGAGATGGACTGGAAGGGCGCGCACCGTTCCGTACTTATAGCCGGCGAAGGCCAACCGTCGGCCTCCACGATCACAGGTAATCATGACCCACTATGCATGCAGGGACTTGTCCAATCCGCGCGGTTGCCGAGGCGTCGTGGGGAAGCGGAGACGCCCACGTCCAATCAACCACCACGCGGCGCCCAAGGCCGCAGGCTGCTAGGGCCCGCGGCGCTTCGCCCTTGCCCTTTCGCCTCTCTGCACGGCCAAGTCCGGGCGCGCCTTGGGCCCGGGGCTCTTGTCGGCGTTCGGGAACGGGGTCCCAAACTTGCACACTGCACTGCGGCGTGGCTCAAAGGGGGCCCCAGCGCGGCCCACCTTCATCAACACAAGACCCAAGACCCACGCGAGGGGCCAAGCCTCGTGGGGCGGACGACGCGGAACTTCCTCAGGCGCGGCCTCGTCAGGCTGGCTCACGAGGAGGCGGAGAGATCAAGGCGGGGTACCTCACGAGGTGCCCATGACGCAAGCCATGACGACCAAGGGTGCCAAGGGGCGCCCGGCTCACAGCGTCCTCCTTTCCTCTTTGGTGCAAAGGGAGCAAGCGCAGGTGAGAGTATCAAGCAAAGGCATCCATTTCGGTGCAACGAGACCAAGACCAGTCCAAAGGCAGGGAAGAAGTCATCGTGGAGCCCTGGACGGCGTCACCACCGGAGCCTTTGGCAGGCGAGGGCCAACTTTAGTCAGGATAAGTGTACCAGATGTTCCCCTTCAAAATGGCCAACTGTTGGCGCCCTTCCCTCAATATTTGGGAAGAGGCCCAGGGCCTTTGCCTATAAATAGGACTAGCCACCCCCAGGGTAGAGGCATGGAGAGACATCGTCGAGCAATCTAGAATCTGGGCAAGCAGAGAGAGAGAGAGAGAGTGAGAAGGGCGGCTGAACTCCTCCTAGCAGTTCATCGCCCCAGCTAAGAGCAGACCCTCGCGAGGCTGTTCTTCCTTGTATTGTTCATCATCACCAGCCCAAGAGGCAATCCACTACACCACAAACTAGAGTAGGGTATTACACCATAATGGTGGCCCGAACTAGTATAAACCTTGTGTCTCTTGTGCTGTTCTTTCAGTAGTTTAGATCTTTGCGAGGCGGAGAGGTAGAAGGCGTAATCTCCGCGCGCACCCCAGAGTTCGACCCTCAAGGGTCTGCCGGAACCTGAAATCCGACAACATCCACGAGTATATATGTACATACACGTTCGTGACCAGAATGACAACACTACGTACGCTTCGACCAGATGGGTCCCGACTGTCAGGCACTTCCTTGCGTGCGAAGATGTAGCTGGTGGGTCCCAGTAGTTAGGGGGCGAATCGTTTTGTTTTTTTGCCCGGACGCACTTCCTTGCGTGCGAAGATGTAGCTGGTGGGTCCCAGCAGTCAGGGGGAAACGTTTTTTTTCGTGAAATACAGTGGCCCGTCCGGTGGGTCCCAGCTGTCAGGTGGAGGAATCATTATTTTCCGCGTAATAAGGAGGCACTTCCTTGCTTCGCCGTGGACCCGGTCAGCCTCTCCACGCATACGATCCACGTCCGATGGAAGTCGTTCCTTGACCATGTTGACCACGCCACGAGAGCACCAGGCGGTGGACGACGGCGAGGCCTAGGAAGGGACGACGGGGAGCCGGGGAAGACGCGCGGTGGAAGCCAGCGGAGGAGTACGAGGGTTCACTTGGTTCGGCTGCGGTGTGAGCTGCCGTCGCCGCAGGCTGGCCAGCGGTGGGAATAGTAGGGGCGGTGAGGCCTCCGTGGCGGCCTGACCCGGCCACGGGAGGCAGGAGCATGCACGACCGTGGCTTTGGGCGGCTGGAGCAAGAAACCAGAGGTTGAAGAAGCACTACGGCCATTGGATGGACATTGTACGGTCACTCGAGCTAGAATCGTTCATATTGACTAAAGTTGACAAAGGCCCCCGTCCCAGTCAACTTAGTAGGCCCACAAGTCATCCTCCCACCATGGTGGGTCCCAGCTAGCAGGGGGAGTATTCATTTTTTTTGTGCGTAATAAGGAGGCACTTCCGGTGGGTCCGAGCTGACAGCGGGGGAACGTTTTTTTCGCGAAATACGCTGGCCCGTCTGGTGGGTCCCAGCAGTCAGGGGGGAAACGTTTTTTTTCGCGAAATAAGATGGCCCGTCTGGTGGGTCCCTGCTGTCAGGTGGAGGAATAATTATTTTGCGCGTAATAAGGAGGCACTTCCTTGCGGCCACCGACCCACCGTCACCTCTCCACGACAAGATTTCTCTCGATGGAAGTCGGTCGTTGACCACGTTGACCACACCGCGCCGAGAGCACCAGGGCGGTGGTCTGGATGACGGCGAGGCCTAGGAAGGGGACGACACGGAGGGGGGGAAGAAGCAGCAGTGGAAGCCCGCACGGAGAGGAGTACGAGGGTTCGCTGGTTCGGCTGCGGTGTGAGGCTGCCGTCGCCGCAGAATCACAGGGGGTGTGGGTGAGTAGAGGGATGGCCTGGCCAGCGGTGGGAGTAATGCAGGCGGTGAGGCCTCCGCGGCATCACAGCCGCCACGGGAGGCAGGAGCACGCGACACGACCGGTGCTTTGCTGGGCGGTGGAGCAAGAAGACCAGAGGTTGAAGAAGCACTCTGACCGTTGGATGGACATCGTGACGATCACTGCAGCTAGAATCGTTTATATTGACTAAGTTGACAAAGCCCTTGGTACGCGTCAACTTAGTAGGCCCACAGCTCGCATTTGGCGAGAGAACATATAGCCCATTTGCGATTTGTAAGAATGTACAACCCATTTTTTAATTCTAATGGAATTTACTACAGCCCATTTACAGTTTGTTAAAAGTACAGCCCAACTTCTAGCTAGGACAACGATTAATAATTTCAAACAACTGCTCAAAATAGAATTCAAAAAACATTCCCACATTTTGATGGGATCCGAAATATTTTTATCCAAAATTTCTAGTCAGGTTAAATATAATTTCAAAATAAAGTAGTATTACGTTAAAATCCAACGAAATATTGCGCTACAAGAACAAGTAATGAAATTAAAATTTTCAAATTCCAAAAATAATATATTTTTCAAACTAATTACGTGTTTGGTGCATAGTAACTGTCCAGTTATTATAATTACATCCCATTTATTATTTCTTAAAGTCCATTTTCTTTTTAAGCCTAATGCATACCTCCCAGGAAAGTTTGCAGTCCAGCGGGGCGGAGAATAATAAGTTGCCCGGATATTGGGTACAACTGTCGGCCCAGTTGCATTGCTGATGTTGAAAAAAAAGGCCTGTGTAGTAACCTAACATGGTTACTCAGCCCACATTCAGCGGCCTTGAAAAGGCCCAAACAAGGCTTCAGACAACTTTTTGAAGTCACTGAGCTCAATTAATAACTTAAGAAAAAAGTTAGATTACAGTGGAACCTAATTAAAAGCTGTCACGAGCAAATAAATAATTCAACGGGTCCCACTTGTGCGTGTGCGTGTGTGTGTGTGTGAGAGAGCGAGAGATAGAAAGAGAGACCCATCAGTTGATGCTCGTAAATACATCTTTCAGCCATATGCATTTCTGATGCTCAGTAAAAACTTATATAGTTGATACAATCATATAGAACATCATAGCACAATTTGCATACAAAAATTTCACGCAGGCGACACAATCAGGATGGAAGCAGTGGATCGCTACGGGAAGGGCTATGTTGAAACCAACAAAGTCGTACATAATGGTTCATCGTCTTTATCAATGACGGGGAAATATCTTGAATGTTGTGCAAAGAAAACAGACAGACAACACAATAAGTTCTGCTAGCACATTAAGTTGACGTACAACCCTTTCTAAAAAAGTTCAGGTACAAAATTAGAACAGGTCACAATCAAATGTACTGGCATATCAGTGCTTCACACCCATAGCTCGGATTTAACTAGTATCTGACAAGATTCAGTTGTTACCTCAAATTAGAGCACATCCAGGCAGCCAGCCCTGCCTCTTCTCCCAAAGAAGCAGTGGCCTCCGCTGCGCGATGGAGTAGGCCTTGTGCCATCCATCGTTCCGAGCAACACGGGGAAAGTTTGACGTTGACTCCTGTAATGGACGTCGTCGACGGACCCTGGCACCAGCGGCGGCGGCAGGACTTCGATTGATGGATTGACCACTTCTTCGACATGCACGAACACTCGATACAGGTACATCCCTAACATGGTCCGCGGCGGCCTTGGTGGTGATGAATAGTACAACCCCGGTTCCTGCACCGGTATCTCAACACCAATCACCTTCGGTATGGTGGACGGCTTCTTCATCCATGCCATAACCGTCAGAGCCCAGCTGTCTAGAGGAACAAACATACTTACGAGCTCACCTCCAAGGTCGTTGATAAGCTCGTTCATGAACTCGCTGTTCCAAGCACATCGAGGCTTGCCGTGGAAGGTAAGCTTTGTTAAAAGCCTCAAGCTCAGAGGGCACCGAGCCCCATCCTGGGTGCCACCGATCAAAGCTCACCAGCGCGCCATCGCAGAACAAATGCCAGGAAGATTCAAACACACGCATCGCAAATGAAAGTTGTCCGTAACTCGACGAAGAAATCAGCCGGTGGCGGACAGACTTCGACGAGCAAGTCACTTATTTGGATGCCGTGCGCAATGCCAAGAGCTTTGACAAGGTCGTCCGGCGAGATGGGAGGCCGGTCGCCGTTGATGGTTACCATCAGCACTTTGCCGGCAAACTGGTCGTCAAGCGCCGCCATGCCATCGTTGGAGCGACAAAGACGCAATGATCAAGGCGGACGGACCTCTGGTTCTCTGGCTCGTTGATCCATGTTGACCGGTGACTTGATTGTGCGCTTTTGTACTGGTATTACAACTGGAGTAGGAATCGAGATTCCAGAGGTGGGGGAGGGGCGGGAGACTGGGGATGAAAAGGTAGCATGAATTTCGAGCACGCGCCAATATGCTCTCGGCGCGCAAGCGCACGAAAACACCGGTGGCGCCCACATGTCGGCCTAAGAGTCCTTATTCTTTCTTTTTTGGAGAGCTCGACCTTTTTTTTTCAGGATCTTTTGAGAGCCCGGCCCGAGAGTCATAATTGACCTGTTTGGCATTGCGTTACTACTCGGCCCATATTCAACGACACCTCACTTGGCCCAAACAAGTGTACATCATCGAAAAGACACCGAGCTCAAATTATATAACTTGAAAAAGGAGATATACTACGAACACCTTTGGAGAATGGTGATGCCCTCATTTAGCCCACCGTAGTTCGAGACAATAAACAGTTGAAACAACGATATATACAACATTCAAACACCGACTAGTGACTACTCTCGACATAAACAGCAAGACATGATAGTTCATAAGAAGTCTTGCTACACCACCAAAACGCACCCATCTGCAGCGCTCAGACTCTCGTGATCCAGACAAGAATGACATTCTAAACAGAAATAACTATTACATAGTAAGAGTGACATAGACGAGGATGACCAAATGACAAGGAATATGCATAACAAAAGAAAGAACTACCCATCCAGAGCTAGCAGCAAAGACAACAAAGTCATTCAAAGATATGATCCAACACCATCATAATTTGCAGCCCTACTTCAGCGACCAGTGATCCGGAGACACCAGTACTCCACCATTTCGATGCAACAGCCCAATTACCTATCAACCTGAAGGCTTGAACCACATCACTACCTGTCGTAATTGAGACATCCAAGGATCAAAGTTAATCCAGATGCCTTTGTCATTCTCACCTTCTTTTGGCTGCAGGCTGTATCGTTGACAATCAGGGGAGTTTGCTTCCGAACTCCTAGGGCTCGTCGTGTAGACACAATTTTCCATAGCAAACAGAGAGTCTCTGCCATCAAGGTCCTTGCCGACGGTGATCTCCTGGTTAATCAGATAATTGAGTCCGAGAAACAGAGAGTGTGAACCAAGGTTGTTTACCCGCCTCCAACTAAAAAAATCCTAAAGGCTCCAACAAGCTGGTATCCTGCTCATAGACGTAATAACCACTGTCCGGATACTCATGTATTTCACGGTGCTTGTATACAGTGGGGTTTTTGCAATATAACTTGAAAGTGCAACTATCCCTGGGTGGTTTTGGTAATTCCTAACAATGTATAGCTCATTGAGCTAACATCATTCCAAGATGAATATTTTAGAAAAGCTCAATGGATGGCATGGCATGGATGAGGAAAGTGGATCCCTCAAAATTACAAGGACAAAGGATTGGCTCAAGCTTCAAGAACAAGACTCTACATTTTACATTTTTAGTGATCCAAGATCACATTGAGTCCATAGGAAAAGCCAATAATATTAAGGAGGGATGAGGTGTTGCTTAATGGGCCTCTTGCTTCATGTGCTTAGTGATATGCTCCAAAATCCTCAACTACCTTTCCATATCCACATATGACCCAAACCTAAAGTCAAACTCGGCCCCACCGATTCTTCCTATCCGGAGCCACCGAGTTTCACATGTCATAGCCACTGCCACAAACCCTAGCAAATCGGTTTCACCGATAGGGATCTCGGTCTCAACGAGATGGGATTGCAATTTCTCTGTTTCCCTTCGTAACGTTTCGGTCCAACCGAAGTGAGCGATCGGTTCCACCGAGATTGCAATGTAAACTCACTGTTTCCCTTTCGTAACAATTCGGTCTCACCGAAAAGAGCGAATCGGTCCCACCGAGTTTACCTGACCTACTCTCTGGTTAGCTTATTACCAAAATCGGTCCCACCGAGTTTGTGTAATCGGTCACACCGAGATTACGTTGTGATCTAACCCTAACCATATCGGTCCTACCGAGTTGCATCTCAGTCCCACCGAAAATCCTAACGGTCACTAGGTTTGCTGAATCGGTCCGACCGAGTTTAACGATTCGGTCCCACCGAGTTTGGCAGATTGTGTGTAACGGTTAGATTTTGTGTGGAGGCTATATATACCCCTCCACCCACTCTTCATTCATGGAGAGAGCTATCAGAACAGATCTTCACTTCCAATACACATTTTCTGAGAGAGAACCACCTACACTTGTGTTGAGCTCAAGATGTTCCATTCCTACCATATGAATCTTGATCTCTAGCCTTCCCAAGTTGCTTTCCACTCAAATCTTCTTTCCACCAAATCCAAATCCTGTGAGAGAGAGTTGAGTGTTGGGGAGACTATCATTTGAAGAACAAGAGCAAGGAGTTCATCATCAACACACCATTTGTTACTTCTTGAGAGTGGTGTCTCCTAGATTGGCTAGGTGTCACTTGGGAGCCTCCGACAAGATTGTGGAGTGGAACCAAGGAGTTTGTAAGGGCAAGGAGATCGCCTACTTCGTGAAGATCTACCGCTAGTGAGGCAAGTCCTTCGTGGGCGACGACCATGATGGAATAGACAAGGTTGCTTCTTCGTGGACCCTACGTGGGTGGAGCCCTCCGTGGACTCGCGCGACCGTTACCCTCCGTGGGTTGAAGTCTCCATCAACGTGGATGTACGATAGCACCACCTATCGGAACCACGACAAAAACATCCATGTCTCCAATTGCGTTTGAATCCTCCAAACCCTTCCCTTTACATTCTTGCAAGTTGCATGCTTTACTTTCCGCTGCTCATATACTCTTTGCATGCTTGCTTGAATTGTGTGAATATTGCTTGACTTGTGCTAAGATAGCCAAAATCTGCCAAGAACTAAAATTGGGAAAAGGATAGATTTTTATTTGGTCAAGTAGTCTAATCACCCCCCCTCTAGACATACTTTCGATCCTACAAGTGGTATCAGAGCTTTGGTCTCCATTTGCTTTGATTTCCATAGCGTTTGGTGGTCATAGCCTTGGTTTCACAACCTAGGAGAGTATGTCGTCTAGCGAGGGAAATTATCACCGTAGAGGTCCTTACTTTGATGGTACTAATTTTGCTAGTTGGAAGCATAAAATGAAAATGCATATTCTTGGACATAACCCCGCCGTTTGGGCTATTGTGTGTCTTGGTTTGCAAGGTGACTTCTCCGATGGGAAAGAACCAAACCGTGAAGCTACCGCGGAAGAGTTAAAGATGCTGCAATACAACGCTCAAGCTTGTGATATTCTCTTCAACGGATTGTGCCCCGAAGAATTCAACAAAATCAGTCGTCTTGAGAATGCAAAGGAAATTTGGGATACTTTGATTGATATGCACGAAGGTACCGACTCCGTCAAGGAATCCAAATTAGATGTGCTTCAAAGTCAACTTGACAAGTTCAAAATGAAGGATGGTGAAGGTGTCGCTGAAATGTACTCTTGACTTTCTCTTATCACAAATGAGATTGCCGGCTTAGGAAGTGAAGAGATGACCGATAGATTCATCATCAAGAAGATCCTAAGAGCCTTGGATGGAAAATATGATACCGTGTGCACATTGATCCAAATGATGCCCAATTACAAAGATCTCAAGCCAACGGAAGTCATTGGAAGAATTGTTGCTCATGAGATGTCACTCAAGGATAAAGAGGAACTTCACAACAAATCAAGTGGTGCTTACAAAGCCTCATGTGAAGCTCCCACATCATCAAGTGAGAAGCAAATCTTCAATGAAGAATTGAGCTTAATGGTGAAGAACTTCAACAAGTTCTACAAGAGTAGAAGCAAAGATAGAAGCTCCAAGTCAAGGTCCTACAATGACAAAAGATCTTCTAGTCGAGAGCGAAACTGCTACAATTGTGGAAGACCCGGACACTATTCCAATGAGTGTACGGCTCCCTACAAGAAAAGAGAAGGCTCTCCCAAAAGAAGAAGTCGAAGAGAGGAATCACCATCTAGAGAAAGAAGGAGTAGAGATGATCGTTATGAACGAAGGTACTCACGGAGAAGCAAGGATTCGAAAAAAAAGGACAAGTCGTCAAGGAGCTACACAAAACGAAGACATCAAGCTTATGTTGGTGAATGGGTATCCGGCTCCGACTCCGACAACCACTCCGAGAGAAGTTATCACTCCGATTCCGAATATACTCAAGATGAAGGTGTTGCCGGTCTAGCACTTGTGGCAACCAACTCCTACGACATATTTGACTCACCAAATGAAGGAGTTGGAACATGCTTCATGGCTAAAGGCCCAAAGGTATCACACCCAGTATGTTGACTTCAATAGTGATGAAGATGACTTGTTAGGTGATGATGATTTACTTGTTGACAACTCTAGTGATGAATACTATGATGAAACGTCAATTAATCATGCTAATCAAGATAAAACGAATGACAATGATAAGGAGAAGATTGAGGCTCTAACTAAAGAACTAAACACTCTTAAGTTAGCTCATGAAACTATCTTAGGAGATCATCGAGAACTTTTAAGAACACATGAGAAATTACGCTTTGAAAAGCTCAACCTTGAGCAAGAGCATGAGTTCTTAAAAGCAATCAATGATGATCTTCGTAAGAAAAGTTCTTCTTACATTGCCAAGCGTTTACTCTTATCCACTTACATGCCTCAAGTCAAGTCTAGTAATAAGGACAAGAAAGATTCTTCCTCTAGTAGTAACAATGATCATGTTAAATCCAATATTGTTGCTTCTAGTAGTTTTCTTGATTCCACTAATGATTCTCTTAGCCAAGTTACACTTGAGCAAGAAAATAGCCTATTGAAGGGAATTATAGAGAAAGGAGTATACAAGAGCCTTGCCGGGAGTAAGCAATTCGAGGAAATTATGCATAAGCAAGGAAGGCACCGGAAGAATCAAGGTGTTGGTTTTGAACGAAAGTTCAATGCCAATGGAGTTGAGTGGGAAGAAGATCAATACCCCAAGATAAAATTTATTCCTCAACAAGAGAAGTATGATACTACTTCTTTCAAAGGGACACAAGCTCAAGATGATCTTCCACCACAAGACTACAAGCAAAAAGGCAAGGACAAGGTTCAAGAGGAAATTGATGCATTTGAAGAAGCTCCTAAGACCTTAGTCAAGTGGATACCTAAGACTACTTCAAGTTCCACTTCATCAAGTACGACTACAACTCCAAGGATTCCCATTAAGATGGTGTGGATCCAAAAGAAGAAGAACTAGAGAGTTCTTGAGGGTGACTCCGCCAACATACTTCACTCTTATCAGTTTGGCAATAACAAGTGCAATCAACTTCCACATCTTGCACTAGTTCAAGGAGTCACAAACCCTCTTGTTGGTAAGTCAAGGGACAAGGTAACCTAAAAGCTTTCATAGACATCATCTTGTGTGTGCATCACTCTATGTCTATGGATATCCTTGTTTGTTCCTTGTGGGACTAACCCATGTAGGTATTGAAAGTGCAATTCACTCCAATGGATAGCTCCAAGTGATCTACATCAAGATTGAGCATCCACATCTTCAACATCTACATGAAGTCATCATCGACAAAACCCAAGGTTAGTTCATCCCTCTTAGGGGGGATATCACATCTAGGGGGAGCTTTACTCTAAGAATTGAGCTAAAGCAACTCTAATGATGTGAACACAACAATGCTTTATGTAAAAGTGGTAACCCAACTTGTGCTTAAACGATGAGTATGACCCATGATCAAATGTTCTCATTTGACCCCTAAGTCAATACACTCATATATAGATGACCTAGTCATCGCCAATTGCTTGATAGATGCTAGAATTGGTTGTGCATGCTTTGCCACATATTTCAATTGCCATTTTATTGTGTGAGCATGTTGAGAGCATATTTTACTCATTCGAGGACATCCACTTGTTGTTTTGATTGATTGGTCTTTCTTTTTCTTGCCAAGTGGATGGACAAGAATGCCTAAGAACCTTCTCTAGCTATCTATGCTTTTCTCGTCTCAAACTCTATTCATGCTACATCACAAAATTTGATCAAGTCAGATTCAAACCACTCTGTGTGAGGATCACTCGGAGTCCCTGATTTGTCATAGACTTAAACTTCCAAAACTTCTTTGTGCTTTTCGGTCTGACCGATTCCTCCATTTCGGTCATACCGAGATCACTAAGTCGATCTAGGTTTTCTACTCGGTGCAACCGATTTGAACTTTTTGGTCACACCGAGTTGCTATAACTGTCAACAGTTATGCATCTCGGTGCCACCGAGTTGTTCCAATCAGTCACACCGACAGGGTCGGGCTATATATACTCACGGGCAAAAAATTTGGAAATATCTCCGAAACCTCTTCGCCCGCGCATAGCTCGCTCTGCCTCCTGGGTCTCCGGATCGTCCTCCTCGTCGCTAGCCGCCTCCAGTCGCTGGTCTCCGCCGCCGTCAACGGAATTCGTCTCCACCGTTGCCGTCGTCGCGAGTCCGCCGCCGAACTAGGGTATGGACTCGATCACAGTGCTATTCCCCGTCCAAATCTTAGCACATTGTGTTCTTAATGAATCTTGCTACGATTGAAACACTCCTATCCAGTCAAAACGATCCTTAGAATAGTTGAGATTCGAAAATTTAGGTTTAGGTTTCCGCCGAAATCATCTCGGACCCACCGGGTTGCGGAACTCGGTTCCACCGATTCGGCCACGGCCATTGCACATGTGGTTCTCGGTCTGAACGATAATTACAAATCGGTGAGACCGAGTTCAGGACTTTGTGAAACCCCAGCAGTCTCGGTGCCACCGAACTGTGACTCGGTCTGACCGAGTTCACTAGTTTTGGTTCCAAAAGCTGCTTCAGTATCACCGAGTTTGCAAATCGGTTTATCCGAAATGCTTTCTGTGGAAAACTAAAACTAAGTTTTTGATTCTTTCTTTTGCAAAAATCTCTGCATTTTGTGATGCTCATCCACTCTATCTCATCTATAAACTATTCACAGGGTCAGCAGTCTGAATTTCAACATGTCTGATTAGAGTGATAGCCAGAACAGATCTGAGGAGCAGGCTCATTTGAGTGAGGGCACTAGTCCCTCTAGCAGTTCTGATGAGGGTAGCAGGAGCACCCCAAGCAATCTGCCCAAAGCTGCCACTAGAGCAAGCAAGAAGAGAACCTCTGAGTTAGAGGACGAGGACTATGTGGCAGAAGAGGAAGCCACATCCAAGAAGAAGGTACTCAAGAAAGAGTATGGCTCAGCTGCAGCCACAAAGCCAGGACTGAAAATCAAAAGGACAGCAGGGAGACAGCCAATTTCCAAAGCCAGGGCATCCTCTTAGAAATCTTCCAAGTCAACTGCAGAACATGAGGCTGTGAAAGAAAAGAAGGAAAGAAAAAGGGGCAGATGGTGCAAGAAGGTTGATCCAATGGCTGAGTTTGAAAAACATTCATCAGATGAAGAAGAAGAAGAAGAGGTTGCTGCACCAGCACCTAAGGCACAGAAACTCATGGGAGATGCCATAAGGTCAAGGGCTACTGCATCCAAGCCCAAGAAAGCACCCAAAGCTGCATCTAAGCCCAAGAGTGCACCAAAGAGAAACACCAGAAACATATCTGCTGCTGAAAAGAACAAGGCCCCAATGCCTGACATTGCTGAAGAAGAAGAAGGACAAGTGCTCAGGAAGCTTAAGCCCAAGATCCCAGACCACAATGGTGCTCATCCTGTGGCCGAGGACATGAAGATTAGAAGAGATTCAGGGCTGAAGAAGTGGAGAGAAGCAGATCCATATGCTTCAAGGAGAAGAACTGCTGTGGATTACAGGTTTCATACCAAGGAACAACAGGATTTCTATGAGACAGTGCTGCTTGATAAGAAGCCCATAGTTTGTGACATGAGATGGGTTGATTGGGAGTACATCAAGGAGAATGAAGAGCACTATCCTGGAGTATATGACAGCTTCAAGGGTTGTGGAGTTGCAGACTTTGTTGGGCAAAAGCTCACAAAGTGGAATGAAGAGCTGATCATGCAATTCTACTCCACAACACACTTCTATCCAGATGGCAGGATTGTGTGGATGTCAGAAGGAACCAGATATCAGTCAACAGTTGCTGAGTGGGCACAGCTCATTAATGCCCCAGAAGAGTAGGAAGATGACTTGGACATATATGCCAAGAAGAAGAAGGATCACAATTCCATGTCCAACATGTACAAGGAGATCCCAAACAAGGCACTTGATACTTTCAAGTTTGGCTCAGTGCATTATCTTCTATCAGGGCTGCCCACTACTAATTGGATTCTGAGGCACACTCTATTGCCCAAGTCAGGTGATCACAAGATGATCCGAGGCCATGCAATAAACATGCTCCATGTATTTGATGTGCCACAGAAGTTCAAGGTGATGAGGCTCATGGTAGAGACCATTAAGAGAACAGCAACTGATCAGAAGAGAAGCTGTGGATATGGCCCACAAATTCAAGAGTTGATAAACTTAAAGATGGGCACAGGCACATACCTGCTGGACAAGGAACACCTGCCCATCCATCCAGACTTTGAAGACAATCAGGTTGTCATGAACAAGGATGAACCATCATCTGCACATGCTCAAGCACAGATGGAGAAGGCCAAGATGGAGAAAGCTGCCAGGATGCCAACTCAAGAGGAGGCATCTGAGTACTTCTTGAAGAACAAGCAGGAGCAGCTAAGTTACCTGATAGCATCCACTCTGAGGATTGAGAAAGGACTGGCCACCCTAACTCCAAACCAAGAGAGTTTGGAAAGAATCATGGAACAAAAGTTCTATGACCTAGATGTGAAGGTGACAGAGGTCCAGTCTGCTGTGGAACAACTACAAGAAGATATGCAGGAGAGAAAGGGCAAGACCACAACTGATGCATTTGCTAGGGTGCCCAGAGCTCAGAGATCATCTGCAGTGCCAGTTCCTGACACCAGAGCCACCACTTCTGCACCAGCTACAACTTCTGTTCCACCAGCTCCAGCTCCTACTCCAGCAGCTCCATCTACATCAACTGAAGCCTTCGTTCTTGGAGTTCTCCGGCCACCACCACCAGAAGACCAAGCCTGAGAGTCGTTTAGTCCTATGCATTTTCTATGAACTTTTTGGTAACTTGTTGCCAAAGGGGGAGAAAAATGTATAGATCATAGGCTTCAAGAGAGAGAGTTTGCATTTTGTTCTCTCTTGTCTTTTGGTTGATACTTTATTTGATTTTGAGTGTTTGAGATATAATGCCGTTATTTATGAGACATTGATGATCATGTGTTTGATCATAAGCTACACTTAATGCTTGTTGGATGTTACTATCAATTTATCCTTATGTTGATCATTCACTTTGATTGGTGATGAGTGCATGCATTTAACTCTTATCATTTTGAGCGCTCCACCAAGATGTATGTGACATGGAAGAGTAACCCATGATCCTAACTCATTGTGCATTTGCAGTCCAAAGCAAATCTTAAATATGCACAAATTTAGGGGGAGCTCTTACTTATCACATACTTCTCAAAGCGACGATATATTCCAGTCTTATTACCATTTGTCGAAGCTTTGATCTATATGTTGTCATCAATTACCAAAAAGGGGAAGATTGAAAGTGCAACTATCCCTGGGTGGTTTTGGTAATTCCTAACAACATATAGCTCATTGAGCTAACATCATTCCAAGATGAATATTTTAGAAAAGCTCAATGGATGGCATGGCATGGATGAGGAAAGTGGATCCCTCAAAATTACAAGGACAAAGGATTGGCTCAAGCTTCAAGAACAAGACTCTACATTTCACATTTTTAGTGATCCAAGATCACGTTGAGTCCATAGGAAAAGCCAATACTATTAAGGAGGGATGAGGTGTTGCTTAATGAGCCTCTTGCTTCATGTGCTTAGTGATATGCTCCAAAATCCTCAACCACCTTTCCATATCCACATATGACCCAAACCTGAAGTCAAACTCGGCCCCACCGATTCTTCCTATCCGGAGCCACCGAGTTTCACATGTCATAGCCACTGCCACAAACCCTAGCAAATCGGTTTCACCGATAGGGATCTTGGTCTCACCGAGATGGGATTGCAATTTCTCTGTTTCCCTTCGTAACGTTTTGGTCCAACCGAAGTGAGCGATCGGTCCCACCGAGATTGCAATGTAAACTCATTGTTTCCCTTTCGTAACAATTCGGTCTCACCGAAAAGAGCGAATCGGTCCCACCGAGTTTACCTGACCAACTCTCTGGTTAGCTTATTACCAAAATCGGTCCCACCGAGTTTGTGTATGTCAGTCACACCGAGATTACGTTATGCCCTAACCCTAACCATATCGGTCCTACCGAGTTGCATCTCAGTCCACCGAAAATCCTAACGGTCACTAGGTTTGCTGAATCGGTCCGACCGAGTTTAACGATTCGGTCCCACCGAGTTTGGCAGATTGTGTGTAACGGTTAGATTTTGTGTGGAGGCTATATATACCCATCCACCCACTCTTCATTCGTGGAGAGATCTATCAGAACAGATCTTCACTTCCAATACATATTTTCTGAGAGAGAACCACCTACACTTGTGTTGAGCTCAAGATATTCCATTCCTACCATATGAATCTTGATCTCTAGCCTTCCCAAGTTGCTTTCCACTCAAATCTTCTTTCCACCAAATCCAAATCCTGTGAGAGAGAGTTGAGTGTTGGGGAGACTATCATTTGAAGCACAAGAGCAAGGAATTCATCATCAACACACCATTTGTTACTTCTTGGAGAGTGGTGTCTCCTAGATTGGCTAGGTGTCACTTGGGAGCCTCCGACAAGATTGTGGAGTGGAACCAAGGAGTTTGTAAGGGCAAGGAGATCGCCTACTTCGTGAAGATCTACCGCTAGTGAGGCAAGTCCTTCGTGGGCGACGACCATGATGGAATAGACAAGGTTGCTTCTTCGTGGACCCTACGTGGGTGGAGCCCTCCGTGGACTCGCGCGACCGTTACCCTCCGTGGGTTGAAGTCTCCATCAACGTGGATGTACGATAGCACCACCTATCGGAACCACGACAAAAACATCCATGTCTCCAATTGCGTTTGAATCCTCCAAACCCTTCCCTTTACATTCTTGCAAGTTGCATGCTTTACTTTCCGCTGCTCATATACTCTTTGCATGCTTGCTTGAATTGTGTGAAGATTGCTTGACTTGTGCTAAGATAGCCAAAATCTGCCAAGAACTAAAATTGGGAAAATGATAGATTTTTATTTGGTCAAGTAGTCTAATCACCCCCCCCCCTAGACATACTTTCGATCCTACATAACTTTTCCGGGTCATGTGTCCGAATGATCATCAGTCTTTTATCGTCGTCTGATCAAGCGAGGAACCAGTTGTGCTTCCCTGTTTTTGGCAAAGGTGGTGTGATTACAAAGGGCGATGCTTGTAGGGACACTACATCATATAAAAAGGACATGCATTGTTAATTTAAGATCAGCATTGTTCGTGAGTATGAGTAGGATAATGCAAGAAACAACATTGATATGTCCCTGTTGGAACTGGCAGGAAAATACAGGGAAATGTATACTGGGTTCGAAAATATAGAAGTGCCATGCATGGTTATACTCATGTTATCTCGCAATCTATTCTTCACAGGAAACTACCATGTCATGCATGTTATGTACTCCCTCCGTTACCAAATATTTGTGTTTCTAGGCATTTCAAATAGACACAACATATGGATGTATGTAGACATGTTTTAGAGTGTAAATTCACTCATTTTGCTCCGTATGTAGTCACTTGTTAAAATCTCTAGAAAGACAAATATTTGGGAATGGAGGGAGTAATCATGTTCATCACGACAAACAAATTCTTCAAGGTAACTAACAGACCATGCATTGTTATATACTTGTGTTACGTGGGCAAATTTTTTGTGAGGATATTATTCTAGCCATTGATTCTTTGAAGGCGAATATAGGTATGTACACATGGTAAGCATTGCAGGATTTCACTACTTCCAAATATAGAGTTATCCATATGCACATTTACTTCCCTAATGTATGGTTAGATGAAACCAACGATTGTGGTGCATGTTTCTACATCATGAAAGTGAGGAAACTAACATGGCCATTGATACACACTCATATTTAGTAGTAGTATATAGATTCTGTAAAATAAGGATAATATCCATATATTCCTAACCGTTTGATTATTCAGGGTACAAATTGGCTGTAATGACATGGTCAGAATCGCATGAATTAACTCATTCCAAATATAGTTGATTTACGGCGTCTCTAATACATTGCCATAGTTCTACTCAAATTCTGCTCAAATAGGGATATGCCAATCATCACAAAAAGTTCAAACAGTGTCATGGCGTCATCATTAACATGAGACGTAAACAACTTACATGCGCCGTCCCAGCAATACGTGGTGCCATCTGCTTTGTCGATCGCGTAGATGATGCCATTGTGTTCAATAGCATCACAGAAGTGTGTATCAGCTTTGATGATGATCCACTGTGAGCCGAGTTGTCTCCAGGGCGTAAAGATAGGCGATTCCACGGTCGAACAAGGCAATTAGCTTGAAGTCTGCATAATTCGCATGTCGTGTGGGCACTTGGCAGATTACAATCTTCTGCAAAACAAGGTCCGTCCAACTGACGTAGTAATCTAGATGATTTGGACCGCGATGGTAATACTCTATATAATCCAACGGAGGAAGGATAATCTCATGGGAGGTCTGGAAGTTCATGAGCACCAAATTTTACCGTCTTCTCTGAAGGAAGCCATCCAGTGGGAGTTCATGCCGACCCAGTACATACTTGCCAAGAAGTTTCGGGCGATGGTGATCGGATCGATGTCGAGGGAAATGATGTACGGCAACCCACTACATACCTGCAAAGAAGTTTCTCCTAATGGAGATCGGATTGAAGTCGAGAGGCATCATGCACGCCTCCGTATCATGGTGAGCCAATCTCGCAAGACCAGATAGCAGCAAGCAGGGTGTGTTGAAAAGCTTAGGCCTCGCTTCGACGATGGCCGTGTGCATGTCCCTCGAGCATGCAGCCATCCGCAGGGCGCTCAACATATCCATACACGAACAACAGAGGTCGAGGATGTCAATGGGGAGATTTCTCCAATCGTGGCTCATATGGATGCTGCGCGGTTCGCGTTCGGCCATGGTGGAGTTTGGAAGGGGGCTTGATTTACGGGGGAGAAGGATGTCGATGCTGGAGCGGCTAGCAAGGGAATAGTGGTACTGGGGGAGGCGAGTGAGGCAACGGTACACGGGGGCACAGTGAGATGGAGACGGAGACGGAGACGGAGACGGAGAAGGAGATGGAGATGGAGTGGTGCTATGGGAGCGGAGAGGGAGACGAGGCGAGGCGCCAATGTGCTGTACAGCGGCGGTGACAGACTGCACAGTGCACAGGGTGAGGCTGACTTTGGTGACTTGAACACGCCACCGGACTAGTGTCGAGCGCAGGTGTTGTCACTTCCTTTGTGAGGACCGGATGAATAGTTTTGACCATCAAGTGTACCACAGTTGTACTACTACTACTACTACTACTACTACTACTACTACTACTACTACTACTACTACTACTACTACTACTACTACTACTACTACTACTACTACTACCTGGACTAGTGTCAGGCGATGCATGCAGTGGTCGTTCTGGTGCATCAAGGACGGCATGCAGATCGTTCCACACTTGAGAAGAGGAAAAATGGAAAGGTAGAACGTGGCAGCAGAGGAAGAGAAGGCTGACTAACGAGGCTAGTAGGGGATCGAGCAGGAAGTTAATGCTCCACGCCTAAAGGTTTTGGGAAAACCTGATTTTCATAAGGTGACTTATACTCACCTAAATGGAGGGAGTATTCCTTAACCAGAGAATGTTGTGTCTCCCACTCATGCGCTCCAAAAAAAAGAAAAACTACGACACATTTTTTTATCTGTTTGCATAGGTCCCACCTATCAGGAAGGATGGGCACGTACACGAACAGGTACGACTCATCAGTCTACCCGCATAGCCTTTTCGTTTAGTCTACCTAGCCGTCTAATCAACTGCCTGCACGCCACTTCTCCCATTTACTTCTCCATCGGGAACCGATTCTCCTCGGCTTCTTCACCTCCCCTTCGTCTTCATTTGCATCCAAACCCCACTGCGTTCACATTGTTTTAACCTCTTTAAATAATCATCTACTACTTCAGTTAGACTAACCGTCTAATCCTAATTCTCCAAACCATAGCCCTCCATTCCAACGGTTCCAAATGGCGAAAGAGATCGAGATACAGGTTTTTAGCGTCCAACATGTCCTCGTCGAAGGCTCGATGCGCATAGTTGCCACCGTCACCGTCCACCCAAGGGTTGTTCGGCAGTGGATCAACAATGTATCCAACTCCCTCGAAAAGGTAGAGACGAGGGTCATCGGTCTCGACGCAGAGTACACGGAGCGTGCCCCTAGGAAGATCCAGCGCGCCGCCGTCCTTTAGATCTGCCTCGAAGATGATGTTTTGGTGTACCACATCATACACCCGCCCTCCATACCAGGTGAGCTTCACGATTTCTTGTCTCGGGAGGATGTATACTTCTATGGGGCAGCCATCGAAGGGGACAAACAGAAGCTGGAGCCGTACAACCTTGATTTGAAAAGCATCGCTGACCTACAAACCAGAATCAAAATTCCTGTAGAAGATTGTGATAAACAGACACCATCCCTATTTGACGTAGCAAATTTTGTGCTCGGTACAAATCTTCAGAAGGGTGACGAGACGGTGGGATTAAGGTTAAATGCGGATGGGAGAATTATCCCTTGACGTCTGCCGGATAAAATATGCTGCCCTCGATGCCCGTGTGAGTTTCGAGATAGCTGCAAGGTCCAATGATCTTGTTGCTAATCCGTCTCCTACAGAGAATTAGAACAAGAAGAAGAAGAAGAAGAAGAAGAAGAAGAAGAAGAAGAAGAAGAAGAAGAAGAAGAAGAAGAAGAAGAAGAAGAAGAAGAAGAAGAAGAAGAAGAAAAGGCTGCACCAAATAGGAGGGCATTATGGATGGATGAACTATTTCCTCTCTTGTAAAAAATGTATTCCCTCTCGGTGTATATTGATATAGATGGACTATTTCGATGGTGTGCATGTCTTTGGAACAGTAGTAGCGTGGGTCCGCTTGACTATAAGGAACTATTTATCCGCATATATAGCTTTCTCGCCACTCCTTCCAAAGTGATCGGTATGCAAAGGTGCATGTGTCCGTAGACATGACATCTTGTCCATGGAAGTTCAACTCTGGCGACAATCATGTTTCATCTCGCGATTCCCACGACGCCTCTCCAACCCACGGCACCACGCCCCCCGACGTGCGCCTCACCCCTCTCGGCCGCACCGCCCCTCTGCCTTTGTGTGCATGACATGTGGGCCACCTAAAATGCGGCGAGCATCAAGTTTCTACCACAGCCACCCGCGATTCCCACGACGCCGCTCGAACCCATGAAACCACACGTCCCCGACCTGCGGCTCACCCCTCTTGGCCCCACTACCCCTCTGCCTATGGGAGCATTACATGTGGACCAGTCACCTATCGGGTCCACATGTAATTGACTCAAAGGTAGGTGTAGTAAGGCGCTGAAGCTCAGTCCCGACGGCCCTGAGAGGAAAATGTAACTCCTGCGCCAGGGCTTGTGGTGCTCCCGCAGCACGAACTCGTGCCAAACTCGAGATTTGTTTCTTTACTATACATGCACACAACGATTTAATGGACATTGTCATCTCAACGTGTGATGGGGAGCTCAAAATTTGAATTTCAAACTTACAAAATGAAAAGATTCAAAACAAATAAACTGGGAGAGAGGGAGTATATCATAGGATGTGTCCCATACAAAATAAGTCCCCTGGTTTGTCACCGCGATGATGCGGTTAGAAAGGAGCACAGCATCTTCCTACTCGTACGGCAACAAATCGGCCGCAGACAAAGATGGTCCGCCTTTGACCGCCATGTGCAAGGTTCGTGCTATCTTATTCAATCTCACCGTGGTTCCATCATACCAATTCATGCGGTGGCCCGTTGCATGGCTGATCCCAATGTTGGACAAAGGTTCTACGGGAATGGTGTCACCATTGTAAATGTTGTGCAGATTGATGTTGGTACCCTCCCGTACATATGCAAGCCAATCTCCACTCGCACCGAGCCTAACTTGTGAAACAGTGGGCAGGGGGAGAATTAGGAAATGGACACGGAAGTAGTCTTTAGAATGCATTTAATACGTGATCAAACTCATCTTACCCGCTCATCGGAGGAAATCCGAGTGCCCCTCAATGTCGGCATCTCAAGGGCGTCAACTTGCAACTACGGCCACGCCGCGCTGGAGAGACCCCCAAGGAAACATCCTCGTGTGTTCCACGGAACATCAAGATGCATTTGTATGAGTAGTTTATCTTGTGAGAGAAAAGGATGAACGAGGGAAGGCCTCTAGAGATAGAGATGGACACTACTACTACCAGTGTCTTTGGCCCATGCGTTGCAATGGATCCAAAGTAGTAGAATAATACTTGTTCACGTGCTTGAAATATAAACACTCTAGATTTGATATACATGTGCCAGCAGACATGACAGCTTGTCCATGGAAGTTGAACCACGGTGACCATCACGTTTCTTGTTTCTACCACTGCCACACCCACACGCGGTTCCCACGACACCGCTCCAACCCACGGCACGACGTCTCCCGACGTGGACATGGATCCTCTGACGTGGCTATCACCGCCTTTGCCACCGCCTTTCCTTCGGCGAGGCGGGACCCACGCTTATGGGTCCCACATGTCAGTGATAGAATGGTAGGATTGTTCGCGTTAGGGGATCATCATCCCCCCGACGTGCCCCTCATCCCTCTCGGCCCCACCGCTCCTCTGCCTTTGTGTGCATGACATGCGGGCCAACTGAACTGCGGCGACCATCAACTTTCTACCACAGACACACCTGATTGGACGTGGTTTGCCTGCTCCGCTGCTGTGCTCTGATCCGTTCTCCCGCACCATCGAATTTTCATCCAGCGGCTGTGACACATTTTGTCTCGGGCATCAATCCTTAGCTGGGGTACTTATGTACTACAGGTAGTACCCGCCGGTGTGGCCATCTACGCCTCGTAACGCCCCGACGCCCTGCTGTGGCACCCTCGCCACGGCCACGCCACCACCGGCCAGTTCATCTCGAACGAGTGAGTCGTGAACACGCCACCACCATGAGAATGACATGTGGGCCAGCCGCATTTAAGGTCCGCATGTCATTGACTCATAGGCCGGGCACTAAGCCACTGAAGTTCGGTCCCGTGGGCCCCGAGAGGAAAATGTAACTCCAGCGGCAGGCCTTGTGGTTCTCCCGCAGTACGAGCTCGTGCCAAAACTGGAATTTGTTTCTTACTACTACTACCAACTAGTACTAGTAAGGTACACGTGCATTGCACGCATGAGATTCTGGTGGTTTGTGCATTATGCTTCTATGTGTGGAGCTCGGATTCTAACATGTGGCAAAATCTGGTGGAATGTAAGGTTAGGCAAGTTTGATTAACTTAGGTGAGTGTTTGGTTCAAGCCACACCTTAGGCAAGCCACACTAAGGCCCCACATGACATACACACACAAAATGTGGCAAGATTCCCTTAGGCTTGCCAACTTGTGGCTCTCATTTTGAAGAACTAATAACTTCTCCTAAGCTTAGTTGTGGCAAAGTTAGTCATGAGTTAAGTTCAACCATGGAGTCTTCTAGATTATACATGTGGCAGAATTTGGTGGATGATATCCAACGGCCGATGGTGCTCGGATTTGCCATCTTGGTACCGTCAGATTGGCTTCATCCAACGACCAACTTTCAAAGTTTTTCACACACTATATAGGGGGTATAGATATAGATGTGCCGGTCCGTTGCAATGGATCCAAAGTATATCTATTTAGTGGAGTGCACTCTAAACACATTATCTATTTATTTTTCTCTAACCTTCCGTAGCCATGCAACCAAGCCACATAAGCTTCATGGGTGCCCCCCACATCATATTATTCATATTATGTTGATTGAAAAAGATAAATCACCCAAAACAAGATCTTCCGTTTTTGTTCCTATGATGTTGTGTCGGTACGCGTACCTACTAGTTGTATAGTGGTAGTACTAGTAATATAGTATTAGGAGTACAAACTTGGTACTAGTAGGAGTAGTACTAATCTGGAATGCTCCTACTCTATCAACGAACCCCGTCGACACCAAATTTCTTGGCTTCCGTGCTACTGACTAGATCTTCCCCTCGTTTACATTTTTTTCCAACCCGGTATGGCGGGTGTCGGTTTTCTTAACGGCGGTCCCACATGAAAGTGAAAATGCTAGGCTACACGCCTTCCCTAAGCTATGTGTCGTGCCGGATGGGCCGTTGTACTCCCGATTCGAGGCGTGTGGGGTGCGACCTTAACGCGGCAGGCCTTTTCCTTTTACCAGCAATGTGCCCATGCGTTGCGACGGATCCAAAGTAGTAGAATAGTAGTATTTGTTCACAAACTTGAAAGAAATTACTATTGTTTTGATATACTCCTAATATATTACTCCCTCCGTACCTAAATATTTGTCTTTTTGAGATTTCAAATGGACTATCACATACGAATTATATAGACATATTCTAGTGTTTCTAGCAAGATGCCCGCGCGTTGCCGCGAAGTTGATGGAAAAAGTAAGCACAACTTATAAATTGACGGATGGAGTACTAGTTACAGGTGATGCATATAATTAAGCAAAGGGATTGCACATGTCGGTATTATTTGGAACGAGAATGCAACAGCACAATAAGAATTAAGGCCACGATGATGCGATCGCGATGGTGGTTCTGAAGGCAAGAAGAAAGATGGATCCACGAACGTCGACCTCCTGCTCCTCCTCAACTTAGTGCGCGGGCCACCGACCGGGCGGCTAAGCGGCGGCTTTGTGGCGGTCGAGGTGCTTCTCAGCAAAGGCATCCAAGGCTTCCAGCCGGTTGAGGAAGGCCAACATCGTAGCGTCCTCACTGGCCTTGTAGATACATATGTACACGATTTGCTCGTACACGTGGATGTGTAGGTCGACGAATTCTTGCAGGGCGAGGCGCCTCACGGCGCGACCTCAGTGGACATTCTTCGTGGCGTCGTGGCGGTCGTGGGGCCACCTGCTTGAAAGAGGTTCCGCCATGGAGGCTGATTAGGGTGGCGAGCAATGAGGAGCCCGGGAGCGTGGGCTGGAGGAGTACGTCGATGTCGTCCATGAGCTTCTTGAGGACGGTGAACTTGTTCTTTGGTGGCAACGATCATCTGGTCCAACTGAGAGTCGTAGTTGGCATCGACGGCGGCCATCCACCAGCCGGTCTCCAACACCGTCTGGAGACGATCCTCGGCGCCATGCCGCAGGCCGGCGTCGTGGACCATCTGGCGCAGCCGCTGGCCGCTAATGTGCATCGCCGCCATGGGCCTGGAGTGAGCTCTTTTGCGCTTAGTGTAGGTGCTTAGGCAAATGCTTAGGTGCGTACGATGTGGTAGATGCATTGGAATGGAGGGGCGCGTTTATATGAGGGCAATGAGGGCAAACTGCGTTGCATTCACATCGTGCAGCCTCTTTTCCCGGACCTCCTCCCATTACTTCCCTCATGCATTAATTGAAGGAAGATGCATTGGCCGTTCAACATATCGGGAACCGCTACTCCCTCCCTCGTCTGCATTAAAGCCGTACCAGGAACTGCGCCGCCCACTGTCAAATCGAATACTCCCTCTGTCTAGGTGTGTAAGTCACCTTACAAAAATCAAATAATCCCAAAACACTTAGGCACGGTACAATAACTCCCTCCTCGTTTCTTGTTTTGTCACATATCAACCAATAAGAGATGTGGACCTTGCATGCTTTCAATGACTTGAGACTAACAAACATGACATGCAGTGGTTAGTTCATTGCATGCAATGCTATTAATTAGCAAAAAGACATTAAGTTTTCTCGTTTTCCTCTCTGCCTTGGTCGCGGTGCACAACGTAAGATGACTTACACACCTAGACGGAGGGAGTAGTATCATGTAGTACTTTATTTATTGCCATGTATGACACATAGTACTCAACTCTCTCTCTCTTTCTTCATTTAATTCTATGACACCTCATCAAAATTGCTAAGGCTAGTACCATTACAACTAGCCTTAGCAAATACTAAACATTAAGTTCTCTCGTTTTCCTCTCCACCTTCGTCACCTAGACCGGGGGAGTATATCACTGTGAGCTTTTCTGCCTTGCGGTAGGCGGGGCAGTTCCGCCTAGTCGGTTCGACGAAGACGCTAGAAGTCGAGGGAGTAGGCTGCTGCAAACGTAGTGCTGTGTGATTTGACAGCAAGTTACTGCTGGACAGGTGGGGCCCCGTGATTTGACTTGACATTATCATTTTAACTGTGGCGCTACGACCGGCGTGAATCTCCCGATTCCTGACCACCTCCATACAGGCGCCTCTCCCAATGCTCCACCATGTAGTAGAGGCTGGCTCTTGCATGAGAGCCCACTTGTTCACTTTTTCCTTGCCTCTCTTTCCTCCACATATGCAAAAATGCCATGTAAAGCGCACTATTGTACTTACTTGCTCCTCTGGTGCTTAATCTTGCCACATAGACATAAAGTCCGACGTGGCAAGTTAATCAAGAAGAGAGAGACTAGTTTGGTGACCCAAGGAAGAAACGGTGCTAAGCGCGTGTACCTAGGTGAAAAGACAATTTTGAGTCTATAGCTAATTAAATGAAGCAAACTTAGCAACGCCATTTCATTGGAAGAGGTCACTCCTTGGCAAATGCAATAAATAATAGTACTCCCCGTGTCCCATAATATAAGAAAGTTTTTGGCACTACACTTGTGTCAAAAACGTTCTTATATTATGGGACGGAAAATCTGAAGAAAGAGATAGAGAGAAGTAAAAAATAAATACACTTATAGCCAACCTTATAGCCAAAACCTTGTTGTAGTATGAGTGACTAAGTGATGACTATGTATGACATGCCAACATCAGATAGCCTAACGCACCGTGTTAAATATCCAAGGGCGCGACCGCACGAGCGACGCGACGGTCGTGGTAGGTGCGACCACGATACGGGCTGCTGGCAGCCCTTGGATCTGAGATCAAGCGGTTGCATGCTAAGTTGCTGAAAATTTTCAGAATAACCCTCCAGGATAGGATATTCACCCATAGGTCTAGAATCACGCCATGCAACCGTTCGATCTCAGATCCAAGGGCTCTCGGAAGCCCGTATCATGGGAGAATGGAAAGCCACTACCCTGTCATTCGCACGCTGGCAGTTCGCTCCTACTCGTCCCCGCACGTCCTTCAATACTACGGCGGTTCGCTCCTAGTCGTCCCGTCCATTCACATTACGGCAGTTCCACTAATCCTAACCTCCTCCCAAATCCATGGCGTCCCAAATCTCCACGATCGGCGGTGAGTACAAGGTTAGAACCATCATCGGCGATTAGTTCGACGTCATCTACACCCATTCTTCCGCGACGGTGAAAGGATGCCTTTCTCACTTCAGACGCATGTTCGAAAACTCAGATGATGAGTGGGTCGCTGGGCTAGATGTTGAGTACACTACAGTCCTGGGACGAGAGAAGGATCTAAAGGACGAAGAGAGGAAGAAGCCCGCCGTGATCCAGGTTTGCGTGCATGACTTATACTTGGTCTACCACATATGCCATGCTGACGTTGAGTGCCAGGATTTTAAGGACTTCCTCGGGAGCAACCTAGTCAAATTCGTTATTGTAGACTTTGGTAACGACAAAGAAGTCCTACGTCGGATAGGCCTCGTTGTAGGCAACACCTTCGACCTCCAGAAGAATCGGCTGGTGTCCTCTCTTGACCTTCAATCTTGACCACAGCAAGAGCCATGGTTCATCCTTCGTACGGTAAACTGGAGAAACCTCCATACACGTTTCATCGTCATGCATGGCAGCGGAATGTACTATATATAGACCACATCCACTATGCTGCAATGGATGGCTACCTTTGCTTCAATATCTACAAGGGTTGGATGAAGAGCAACAGCCAAGTGTGCGGTTGAAGCAAAGAAGTATCGGCCAAGAGGAAGAGGGACAAGGACGAAGTCGAGGACGTGGACGAGGACTCTGAGTAAGGTGGCAGTGTCGTTGCTCATGGTGGTTCTAATGCAGTGTCTACGAATAGTTGCAAAGTTTAATTTCAGGTGTGCTTAATTTAATTTGAGGGTGTGTTGTCTTTGAGCCCCAGTGAGAACTATGTTATGTTTCTTCTCGTTACTTTAACTCTTCAGTACGTACATACTAGTATTTCTTACATTTCATCTTTTAGTTGGTATAGTACTACCACTCGTTTCTTCACATTATATACGTACAATATATATGGCCAACATCATATAGCCAGCAGCTTAGTTGTCAAAGAATTTCAGGGTGCTTAGTTTTGTCAAAGAATTCCAGGATGCTTAGAGGGTGCTTGGATCCAAGGGACTTATTTTAGTCTGACTAAAAATAGTCTCTTTAAGAGGCTAAAGTTCCAAGCACCCCTCGCTAAAGAGGGGCTAAAACTAGTCTTGAGACTAATTTTTTTTAGTCAGGGGTACCCCTACTAAAATGTGGATTAGTCCTCTCTCTACTCATTTAACTCCTCTCCTTTAACACAAAGTAGTTACGGATTGGAGGGTTTGGAGGATAATAAATGCTCATTAACTTGATTTTAGCCTTTTTAGTATTTGGATCCAAGCATGGGTGAGGCTAGCATGTTTTAGTCCCACTACTTTTAGTCATGGGACTAAAACATATCCAAGCACCCTCTTAGTTTTATTTGAGGGGTGGGTTGTGCTGGACACCATTATTGTGACTAGCCTTTTTAATAGTACTATATGCATAATTTGGCGACGAGCGCTCTCTATATGTACCACCTTTTTTTATTTCAAGTTTTGCTCCATGGCGCAATCCATCGATACTCTTGTTGTACAAAAGTATACAGTTTTTAAAAAGGCTAGAGGGCGGGCAGTCTAGCTTGGTCGGTTTCACGAGAGGCGAGGGCCTTTGTGATTTGACGGCTCATTACTTTGTCAAATTGAATAGTATCTTGCCGCCTTTGCTGCCTTGACGCCTCCATTAAACCCCTCCGTTAAACCCGCATGCAAACCGAGAATCCTACTCCGGCCACACGTCCGTTCATGAGCGGGCCGGAATTAAACGCAATACCGGCCGAGCTCCTCCCATCCGCCTCGGTTTAACGAGGCCGACGCCGCCAAGCTCCTACCGTCCGCCCTCTATTTACACGAGGCCAGACAGACAGCGGGCAAAAATCGCACCCCTCCGCCGCTCCCCCATCTCCTCCTTCACCATTTTCTCCACTCTTCCGATGGCTTCCGATGAGCCATTCTCCAGCATATTACCTGGCTGGGTGGCCCGCCGAGCCCTACGGATACGGGCGAGGCCACTCGATGCTTCACCAACCTCGCTTGGCCCGACGGAGCCAGTTGCCGCTAAGCGGTAGCGTGGTTCAGCAACTTCGCCGCTCAGTTCAGCTCGATGAGGAGTGGCGAGTTGCTCCACGCCGCACGGCGGCGAAGCACGCCGGTATGGGCGCTGCCGCTGCCGCTGCCGTATCGCTCCACCATGTCTGCGGTGGCGCGCCTCCCGTGTACGTGGCGCGCCTCCCGTGCCTGCGGCAATGCCATGCAGGCAGAGACAAAAGCCGGGTGCGTGGAGAGCGACGAGTCGGTGGCCAGCTTCTCCGTGTCCACCGCCATCATCGAGGAGAAGTAGAACACGGGAGGCTGCCGCCATTTGGGACCCATGAAGGCCACCGCCGAGGTGACGACCGCGGATTCAGGTGGTTTCTTTGCTGCTTCATCTCTTCCGAGGACCTTCGTCGACCCCGCAAGTGTCGGCGGACATGAGGAAGACAAAGGGATCAAGTGCCATTTAGAACTAAAATAAGTCTAGATACATCCATTTCCAGGACAAGTATTTCCGGACGGAGGGAGTATTAATTATACAAGAGAGCCGGATTGACACCTCTTAGTTCATGTAAATGTAATGAAATCCATCATGTTTATATGAAGATCCGGCTTTTTTATACGAAATCCTTCATGCTTATATGAAATAAGTCCGTGTTTGCACGAATTTCATCTGGTTGGTTAGAGTTGTAAAAATGTATGCCGCTGGCGTTTGATGTCGTCCTCCGCTTAAGGAAGCGGGAGGAAATTTGCCGGCTGCCGTTGGAGATGCTCTTTATGCTGGAAATAATAGAGTGACATCCAATCCATTTGAGTTAATTGCCTGTATGATTGTCCCTCTATAAAAAGTTAATTGCATGTACAGTGTACACGTGACTTGCAGGGTGGCTACTGACTTAAATGTAAAGTTAAAAAGAAACAAGTCCATCCTTAATCTTGTATTATAAGTACTCTGTGGGTTCCACCGTCAGTACAATAGCGAAAGAAGTATATATTAAATAATTAGAGTAATATATAATATGAAAATATAAAGTTAAAAGACAGAATTCGAACTCATGTTATCGCGTTGCGAGCATCCGGCGCTAACCAGCCCTGCACATTTTTGTTGTAGACCATGGTGGAGATATATCTCCATGTCTACTCTTATATATACTCCATCCGTTCCTAAATATTTGTCTTTTTCAGATTTCAAATGAACTACCACATACGGATGTGTATGTAGACATATTTTAGAGTGTAGATTCACTCATTTTGCTCCGTATGTCTTTTCAGGAAGGGGTCAGATTTGTCCTTGATTTATTTATGAGGTATCTAGATGGCACTGCACCGCCAAGAAAAGGAGTGTAACATCAAAATTATGAACTACTTTTTTGAGTATGTTGGTAAGGTCCGGTCATAGTCACTTGTTGGAATCTCTAAAAAGACAAATACTCCCTCCGTCCGGAAATATTTGTCATCAAAATGGATAAAAGGAAATGTATCTAGACGTATTTTAGTTTTAGATACATCTCTTTTTATCCATTTTGATGACAAGTATTTTAGGACGGAGGGAGTAGAAAACAGAGTTGGTGATGATGGTGTGCGTGCCATCCTGCAATATAGGCCGTCGGATTTATATCTAACCGATAGGAAAGAAACTATGGCAATTTTGCAAAAATATACTCACACGTCTCTCCACGTTCGCAAATAAGGCCTTCCCTTGTTCAACCTTTTCTCTCACAAGATAAACTACTCATACAAATGCATCTGGATGTTCCGTGCAACGCACGTGCAGCTAGCTAATTTCTTTTAAAATAGTTGCTGCGATAATTGGGTTGAAGTGATATATTTTATGTCTGCACCGAATGATTTCAGATTCACTAGTAGTAACAAAGAAAAGGTTGCCTTGTTAATTAACAGAAAACAGGGTGAAAACTATCACATGAGGCCGGTAAAAACAAGGCACACTGGGTTCAGCGTCATCGTCACTACAGCTGTGTGCGCGCGAGAAGTCTACATATCGAGGGGGCTACCGAGCGAGGCACCGAGACACAATGTTTGAGAGACAAACCAATTGACAGATTATGATCAGATCGAGTTGTCCTTCTGCTGTCATTGTTGGGGGGGGGGGAGGGTGTAACATCCCAAAATTCTAAATTTTGGAATGTTATATTAAATAAATAACTATGCTTGTTGTCTGATTGTTGGTTTGATTGAATGAGTGAAACTGAGTGAAATTTGAAAAACTTTTGAAAGTTGAATGAGAGGGAATGAAATGACTTTCCCAAAACTTTCTCCTTTGCCTTTTGGATCTCAATGAATTCAAATTCATTCCAACACCAAAGCCTAGAGTGAAGATGACATGACTTCTTCCATTTTGAAATGAGTAGGGTTTTGGAAAAGATTTGAATTTCATTTGGGAAGATTTCAAATTCAAAGCTTTATGCAACTCAATGACTTTCATGAGGGAAGATAAAATGACTTCTTCAATTATATGAAATATGAGTTGGAAGTTGAGTAGTATCAAGTTGAAAGTCATTTGAAAGTGCTTTGAAACCCTCTTTCAAAATTTTGAGTTTTGAATTTGAATTCAAACCTTGGCATGTGGGAAACATTTCAAAAACTATGCACGATAAATACTTGAACCAAAAGTATGAGAGGAGTAAACATGACACTCCAAAAATATCGAGAGGAAAACATTGCCAAAAGATTTGGATTCAAATCTGAATTTTATTTGAATTTGAAAAAATGGAGTTTTATAAAGTTTGGATTTTGTCTTTGGAAAAATGTTCAAATGATAGGGAATATTCCCCTGATCATTTTGGTATATATATACCCTATATAAAATATTTATATTTTATAAGTTATACTCTGTTTTGTTTTATTTAAAAAAAATAAAATTTAAAAAAGAAAACCCACCCCAGGCCCAGCCAGCGCCGCCTCACCCCTCAGCCTGGCCCAAGCCAACCAGTAGCCCAGCCCAGCTGACCCGAGCCAGCCAGGCCACCCAGCTCACCCCCTCGCACCCTCGCCTCGAACCTCCTAGGCTTGCCACCCGGCTCCTTCGCGCTCCCCCCTCTCGTGACTCGTGGGACCCGCCCGTCTTCTTCCTCGTACGCCACGAGGCTCATGGGAGATCCACCGGATCCCGAAGGATCCGGATTCCCGACGCCCCGATGCCCTTCCGAATCATCCCGACCCCTGGCTATAAAAGCGAGGCTCCACCCCATTCCCCCTAGCGACGCCGGACCCCTCTCCCTCTCCCTCCCGAGCTCACCGAGCACCGAACCCCTCCCGCCAAAGTCGCCCGACGCCACCACGTCCACCCCGACCTCCCCAACACCACGAACCCCTCCCGACCTCGTCTGCAGCTCCCGACGACTCATGGGAGCTCGCTGACGTCCGGACGCTCGGAGCACTCTCGCCGCCGCCCGCCGAGTCCCAGTAAGCCCGGCATCCCCTCCACCGCTCGATCCTAGATCTAGGGTTAGGATTAGAAGCCCCAGAAGAATGGGTTTTAGTTAGAAAACCGGACGGCCCGATCGGTTTTATTTTAGTTTAGGTTTTATTTTATTAGGCGGTTCGTTAGTTTAAACCTAGGGCCCGTTTAGCCTATCTAACATACGAGACGCAGTTTAGGCCCATTAGGCCTTTTTCTTTTTATTTTGATTTTACATTTTAGCGAATAGTTTCAATTTTCAAAAATGTATATCTTTTATTCTGTTTAATATTTTTTGAGTGATTCGTTTTTGTTGGATTGCAAATTTTATGTAGTTTCTGAAAAATATATATTTAGCTATGTTAAAAATAATTAAAAATGCTTTAATATTGTTTTAGTCAGAATAGTAAATCTGTTATAACTTTAGTTAGAAAAATTATTTTTGCATGATCCTTTTGTCACCACTTTATTTTGACATTGCCAAACCCTAGAAATTAATTTGGGTATTTTAGGATTAATAAATAATTAGTTTTAGACAGAATCCTATTAATCCTAATTAATTAACTAGTTCCTGTTTTCCTAATTAATGAATTAGTAAATTAATTTATTCTTAACTTGTGATTAGTTATTCTAGGTTAGTTTCTGCCATTCTAGTAGATGAACTTTTATTTATAATTAATAAAAGTTTTAAATTATTTTTCTTAATAGAAATTGGATTAGGCCTAAAATGAATTTTATAATAGCTTTTTAATTAATTCTTTTTGCTCCTAGTTGCTTAGTGAAACCTTTTCTGTTAAGTTAACCTAAAACCATGATTAGGTTATATTAAGAAATTTTTATTATATAAAACTATTTTTGTTATTGTTTGAAGTAGGGAAAACTTTGAGTGGCCTTTCTTTGAGTTTTTCTTTTGGATTTGGTTTGGTTGTTTTGTTGTGTTATGTTGCTATTGTTATGTTATTGTGTTAAGTGATGTTATGCTATGTGCTTATTATAGTTATTGTTTGCCTCGGTAGAATTTCCTGAGTGCGAAGATTGCTACTCTGAAACCCTAGTTTTTCGAAGATCGTCAACCGTGCAAGTTCACTTTGACCATTGCTTTCATACCTATGCTTTTATTGCATTTAGTGGCATCCTTGCAACCACACCTCAAAGTGTTATTGAATCCTTGTAGTTGAGTAGTATGCATGAGGTAGGAACCCATCACCCTGTTACCAAGCCCGGACGTTTTATTTAAATGCTACGCTATAGTAGACGAGGGTTTGGTATGAGTGTTCGGGAGTGGTGTGAAAGGAGGACTCTCGTCAATGACGACAACTCCATGATGGCATCTGCAAGGATGCATCTTCAAGGCCTCAAGACTTCAAGACTCGAGACAAGAATTCAATACACACTCTTGGGTGAAGGGCGGTTGTGGGCACCTGGAGAAACCAGTGGTTGGCGGGATGCATGGAGAAGCGCCATGACATCTTGCGGAAAGCTTCACCCAGGACTCAAAGAGACGGAAGAATACTTCACGCAGGAAGCTTACTGTGCAACCGCAAGTCATTATGGGCTCTGGCTTGGTTGACCTTAGTTGTGACTCTGGCTGGGACGGTACTAGCAGATGTAGAAGGACGGTAGGATTGGATGGGTACCGGACGTGGTCGAGGAACTCTTGAAGACCATGTTTCGGTCATCTTGTTCTCAAACACCACGAAGTGCGAGGACGTAAAGAGAGGGATCGAATCTTGCGGGTAAAGTGTACAAACCTCTGCAGAGGGTTATAACCTAATCGATTAGCCGTGTCCCGATTCACGGACAAATTGAGCATCTGGACTTGGATCTATCTCGGAACTCTCAACACCGGACTGATAACTTAACTGTGGGCAACATATGATGAATTTTGGGCTATGAGACATCGGTTGGCGGAACCATGTCATGATAGAAAACTCCTTAGTACAGACTTCACTTATTCCTTTGATGTAGGGAAAATAAAATCAGCTTTACGCAAACAAAACTCAGATCTGAGCCATAAAGCCATATTGCATATAGTATAGTTTTATCATCTGTTTATTCATGTTGTGATCTTGCGGTACATTCAATGTCTTGACCTACACGGCTGCAACGTATCATGTTGCAGATATTTCCTCGACAGTAAGAGTTACTGCACAGGGTTACGGTCTACACTCAACTCGCCGATGGCGTTGATGGGACTCCACACCCGTTTGATTTGTTTCATTGAGTATTATGAGGTATATATCAGTTTTACGTTATTTATGCATGTGATTGCACTTTGATATATACATTGATGTCTTGTGTGTGCCAAAGATATCTTGATCTGAGGATGGCATGACAACACGAGGCTTGACCGTCGAGGTCGGGTCGCTCTGAGAGATGGTATCGAGCACATGTTGACTGTAGGACGTGACCCTAGAAACCGGAAAAGCCCTTAGGACAGGATATCTCGAAAACTTTATTTACAAAAAGACTCTTACTTCTCATCTTTTCTGAATTTATCAAATAGACCCTCTCACCTCAAATAGTTAGAATATACCCCTTATCCTTTGATCACCCGGAGGATCAACTGAAGACGCTCCAAGAAGGATTTGATATCGAATCTTGATGGCCATTTCAGTAAAGAGGATTTCACCATGCGTTGGAAGAATTGCAGCTACAACAATTGAAGACTCAAGACTTGAAGAATTTGAAGTTCTGAAGAATTATTTGACCTTTAGAGACCAAACCTGTTATACACCTACGTTAGATGCGACGATTTGTGAGCTGTCATTTGTTTGATGTTTTAACAGCCACAAAGTAAAACTTGTTTCTTCAAAAACCATTGTTTGTATTGTGTGTATATCCCTCCCCACCTCTCTAATATCTAATCTCAAAACTTTTGGACCCCATAGAAGATGAACGAATTTGGCATGGTATTCTCTTGACCGATGACTCAGTTGGAGTCTGAGCTATTGATTAAAAACATGGAGGATCACTTGAGAAGAAAATGATTGCGAGGAAGAATGAAGTATCTTACGCTCTTGATTACTTGGAAGGAAGTCTTGCAACTGTGGAAAATGCATCAAGCCATACAAGGATTAAATGGAGCAAGAACTTGGGAGGAATTCAAGAAGACCTGTTGAGATCACGTCTCATCCGGAAGCACCATGATACACCAAGAAATAAACCTTGTGCCTGCAAGATTTATGGAGAAATAGGACACACTCAGGAGGAACACAAGGATGGATACCCTCCTTGTGAGGAAAATCACTCACCGAAGAATGCCCGATTAGGCGGGTTACTTGTTTCCCGTGTGAAGGAAATACACACTACCTGCTCAATGTCGATTTACCCCAAGGTACAAGAAGTTATGAAGCAGCAGAAAGAAGCCCGCAGGAAAAATTTAGAAGAACTTGTGATGAAGGAAGTTATTGAAGACCACGATGGTGAAGGCCTAAACAGATTTTTCGCACAAGCCTGCTATTCATGTGGAGAAGAAGGACATTTTTGAGAGTATTGCATGAAGGAAAGCCAAGAGTATCTCGGAGACTTCCGACAATGAAGTGAACTTTGACCCTCGTGAAATAGAAGCTCGATCATTACGGAGAAATCCAGGAAGAGAAGGCGAAGGCATCTTGAGAACAACCCAATTTACGCACGAAGGACCTGAGTCATATCACTTGTTACAGGTGCAAGGATTTAGGTCATTACGCTAGTAAATGTCCAGAGAAGAAGCCAAGAGCCCAAAGAGTAGACACCATCTCCAAGAAGCCCAAAGACTTATCAAAAGTTATTTGTTTTCGCTGCAAGGAAGCAGGACATTATGCTACCAAATGTCCCGACAAGATGAAAGCTGGAGCTGAGTAGTTGGAACTTTGATATTGGTAGTAAGAAGCAATTTCATGAGTTCGATGAGTTGAGTTATGTAATGGGTGCTCAGAGATTGTAATGAATGCATGAATCAATAAAGTTAAGGTGTGATGATTTCATATGTTGAATTTTATGAGTTGTTACTCCATGAACAAAGAGTTTTGACCATTTTCAAGGATATGAAGAAAAATATGGTCTATGGAAGAATTTGTGCATTTAAGGGTGGTAGTACCCTGTGAGGACACTTGACCCATGGAAATGATAATGATATTCCACGGAGTGAAGTTTGGACAAAATAAGTTGGAGTTTTGTTTTGATATGATGGTATGAAGAAAGCAGTACTCTTGGATTTAAGGAGGTGTAACATGAGAGTTACTCCAAGGATGAGCTAAAGCTACACTAGTGTTGAAGTGGGCCATGACCCATGTGCCCAAGAATTGATAAGGATCAAGTACCCTTTGGAGAAAGAAATTTTGGGAAGACTGAGATTTGATCATCAGACGTTTCATAGGAGATTAAGTTAAAAACCTAAGAGTTGTGAAGAACGATAGATGTTTTGTTCAGCTTGCAGAATCAATGGATTTACTCGAACCCAGTTCGTCAACAAAAGAAATTCTGCAATGTTTGTGAGTATGCCCAAGTGTTAGAATACGTGATTCACTTTGTTTACGATGTGGTAATGATTCAAATGCAGGATGGATTGGCCCCATACCGAAGACTTCTATCATGAACTATCATATGTTGATGGAAAAATCAGAGAGCCTTGAAAACCTTAGAAGAGTGTCGACGCGATAAGCCATAAGACCATAAAATGGTAGGACAATGGAAACCCATTACAGGCAACCGTTGCCAAACGTAGGTTATACTGGTGAGGTTCAACCTGGACCCGTTTCTGCAGGAGAAACCATGAATTGTCGACCACCATGAGATTTTCGATAGTTGTTTAGTATTGGCGGCAGACCCGTCGGATATGAAGACCAGTCTCGGAAGAACCTTACCATGATGAAATGACACATGATATTGTGGAAAGAGTTATGCCCCTCTGGGAGGAGTATCGATAAAGGATTCATACCAAGATATGAGAAGACCGACACCGCCAACCCTAAGGATGAAGTACATGAGTTTTGTCGGAACATAACCATGCTTCTAAGTGTGGTAGCACTCTAGCCCATACCGATCCATGGATTTGCTAGAAGACCCCAACCCCTAACCTTTTCATTCTAGCCTTTCTTGAATCTCGAGGACGAGATTCATTTTAAGTGTGGTAGGTTTGTAACATCCCAAAATTCTAAATTTTGGAATGTTATATTAAATAAATAACTATGCTTGTTGTCTGATTGTTGGTTTGATTGAATGAGTGAAACTGAGTGAAATTTGAAAAACTTTTGAAAGTTGAATGAGAGGGAATGAAATGACTTTCCCAAAACTTTCTCCTTTGCCTTTTGGATCTCAATGAATTCAAATTCATTCCAACACCAAAGCCTAGAGTGAAGATGACATGACTTCTTCCATTTTGAAATGAGTAGGGTTTTGGAAAAGATTTGAATTTCATTTGGGAAGATTTCAAATTCAAAGCTTTATGCAACTCAATGACTTTCATGAGGGAAGATAAAATGACTTCTTCAATTATATGAAATATGAGTTGGAAGTTGAGTAGTATCAAGTTGAAAGTCATTTGAAAGTGCTTTGAAACCCTCTTTCAAAATTTTGAGTTTTGAATTTGAATTCAAACCTTGGCATGTGGGAAACATTTCAAAAACTATGCCTGATAAATACTTGAACCAAAAGTATGAGAGGAGTAAACATGACACTCCAAAAATATCAGAGGAAAACATTGCCAAAAGATTTGGATTCAAATCTGAATTTTATTTGAATTTGAAAAAATGGAGTTTTATAAAGTTTGGATTTTGTCTTTGGAAAAATGTTCAAATGATAGGGAATATTCCCCTGATCATTTTGGTATATATATACCCTATATAAAATATTTATATTTTATAAGTTATACTCTGTTTTGTTTTATTTAAAAAAAATAAAATTTAAAAAAAGAAAACCCACCCCAGGCCCAGCCAGCGCCGCCTCACCCCTCAGCCTGGCCCAAGCCAACCACTGAGGCAGCCCAGCCCAGCCAGCCCAGAGCCAGGCCAGCCAGCTCACCCCCTCGCACCTCGCCCGAACCTCCTAGGCTTGGCCACCCAGGCTCTTCGCCGCTCCCCCTCTCGACTCGTGGGACCCGCCCGTCTTCTTCCCTCGCCCACGCCACGAGCTCATGGGAGATCCACCGGATCCCGAAGGATCCGGATTCCCGACGCCCCGATGCCCTTCCGAATCATCTCGACCCCGGCTATAAAGCCGGAGGCTCACACCCATTCCCTAGCGACGCGGACCCCTCTCCCTCTCCCTCCCGAGCTCACCGAGCACCGAACCCCTCCCGCCGCCAAAGTCGCTGACGCCACCTCGTCCACCCGACCCTCCCCAACACCACTGAACCCTCCCCGACCTCGTCTTGACTCCCGACGACTCATGGGAGCTCGCCGACGTCCGGACGCCTCGAAGCACTCTCGCCGCCGCCGAGTCCGTAAGCCCCGGCATCCTCCACTGCTCGATCCTAGATCTAGGGTTAGGATTAGAAGCCCCAGAAGAATGGGTTTTAGTTAGAAAACCGGACTGACCCGATCGGTTTTATTTTAGTTTAGGTTTTATTTTATTAGGCGGTTCGTTAGTTTAAACCTAGGGCCCGTTTAGCCTATCTAACGCATACAGACGCAGTTTAGGCCCATTAGGCCTTTTTCTTTTATTTTGATTTTCTGTTTTAGCCGAATAGTTTCAATTTTCAAAAATGTATATCTTTTATTCTGTTTAATATTTTTGAGTGATTCGTTTTTTGTTGGATTGCAAATTTTATGTAGTTTCTGAAAAATATATATTTAGCTATGTTAAAAAATAATTAAAAATGCTTTAATATTGTTTTAGTCAGAATAGCAAATCTGTTATAACTTTAGTTAGAAAAATTATTTTTGCATGATCCTTTTTGTCACCACTTTATTTTGACATTGCCAAACCCTAGAAATTAATTTGGGTATTTTAGGATTAATAAATAATTAGTTTTAGACAGAATCCTATTAATCCTAATTAATTAACTAGTTCCTGTTTTCCTAATTAATGAATTAGTAAATTAATTTATTCTTAACTTGTGATTAGTTATTCTAGGTTAGTTTCTGCCATTCTAGTAGATGAACTTTTATTTATAATTAATAAAAGTTTTAAATTATTTTTCTTAATAGAAATTGGATTAGGCCTAAAATGAATTTTATAATAGCTTTTAATTAATTCTTTTTGCTCCTAGTTGCTTAGTGAAACCTTTTCTCGTTAAGTTAACCTAAAACCATGATTAGGTTATATTAAGAAATTTTTATTATATAAAACTATTTTTGTTATTGTTTGAAGTAGGGAAAACTTTGAGTGGCCTTTCTTTGAGTTTTTCTTTTGGATTTGGTTTGGTTGTTTTGTTGTGTTATGTTGCTATTGTTATGTTATTGTGTTAAGTGATGTTATGCTATGTGCTTATTATAGTTATTGTTTGCCTCGGTAGAATTTCCGGAGTGCGAAGATTGCTACTACGAAACCCTAGTTTTTCGAAGATCGTCAACCAGGCAAGTTCACTTTGACCATTGCTTTCATACCTATGCTTTTATTGCATTTAGTGGCATCCTTGCAACCACACCTCAAAGAGTGTTATTGAATCCTTGTAGTTGAGTAGTATGCATGAGGTAGGAACCCATCACCCTGTTACCAAGCCCGGGACGTTTTATTTAAATGCTACGCTATAGTAGACGAGGGTTTGGTATGAGTGTTCGGGAGTGGTGTGAGAAAGGAGGACTCTACGTCAATGACGACAACTCCATGATGGCATCTGCAAGGACTGCATCTTCAAGGCCTCAAGACTTCAAGACTCGAGACAAGAATTCAATACACACTCTTTGGGTGAAGGACGGTTGACGTGCACCATTGAGAACCCATTGGTTGGCCGGGATGCATGGAGAAGCGACATGACATCTTGCTGAAAGCTTCACCCAGACTCAAAGAGACGGAAGAATACTTCACGCTTGGGAAGCTTACCTGTGCAACCGCAAGTCATTATGGGCTCGGCTTGGTTGACCTTAGTTGTGACTCTGGCTGGGACGGTACTAGCAGATGTAGAAGGACGGTAGGATTGGATGGAGTACCGGACGGTGGTCGAGGAACTCTTGAGGAAGACCATGTTTCGGTCATCTTGTTCTCAAACACCTCAAGTGCGAGAACGTAAAGAGAGGGATCGAATCTTGCGGGTAAAGTGTACAAACCTCTGCAGAGGGTTATAACCTAATCGATTAGCCGTGTCCCGATTCACGGACAAATTGAGCATCCGGACTTGGATCTATCTCGGAACTCTCAACACCGGATGATAACTTAACTGTAGGCAACATATGATGAATTTTGGGCTATGAGACATCGGTTGGCGGAACCATGTCATGATAGAAAACTCCTTAGTACAGACTTCATTTATTCCTTTGATGTAGGGAAAATAAAATCAGCTTTTTACGCATAAACAAAACTCGAGATCTGAGCCATAAAGCCATATTCCATATAGTATAGTTTTATCATCTGCTCATTCATGTTGTGATCTTGCGGTACATTCAATGTCTTGACCTACCACGGCTGCAACGTATCATGTTGCAGATATTTCCTCGACAGTAAGAGTTACGGTGACAGGTTACGGTCTACACTCAACTCCGCCGATGGCGTTGATGGGACTCCACACCCGTTTGATTTGTTTCATTGAGTATTATGAGGTATATATCAGTTTTACGTTATTTATGCATGTGATTGCACTTTGATATATACATTGATGTACTGTGTGTGCCAGCATACTGATCCAGGGATGGCACAGCAACACAGAGGCTTGACCGTCTGAGGTCGGGTCGCTACAGAGGGAGAGAAAGACGTATCGAGAGTGTGCGCGGTAGGCACAGAGGCACAACTAGCGAGTGTGTGTGTGTGTGTGTGTGTGTGTGTGTGTGTGTTTGAAAGAGGAGTAGATAGATTATTATCAAGATCGATGTGCCACCCTACTCCTTCGGTGCTTGGTAGTGTGTGTGTGTGTATGTTTGAGAGAGAAGCTAGTCGATAGATTAGTATCAAGATCGAGGTTTCACCCTACTCCTTCGGTGTTGGGAAGTGTGGGTGTGTGTGGGGGGGCAGTGACACTCACATATCTCTACTCTCTTATAAAAAACAGAGTTGGTGATGATGTTGTTCCTGCCATCCTGCAATATAGGCCATCCGATTTATATCCAACGGGCAGGAAGGAAACTATGGCAATTTTGCAAAAAGATACCCACACCTCTCTCCGCATTTGCAAATAAGGCATTCCCTCGTTCATCCTTTTCTCCCACGAGATAAACTTCTCATACAAATGCATCTTGATGTTCCATGCAATGCATGGGCATCTTGCTAGTAGGGAGAAGGAGTTTGTGTGACACATATCTAGCTATATTAAGGGATAGGTAGATAGCATATGTGTGAGAGAAATTATTATACTTTGAGACATTAGTGGCTGTGGGTGGGCGTAATTAACGGGGTGGGCATGTTAGACATAGAGAGCGTGTGTGTTTACGTGTGAGAGACTTGTAGGACGGGTAGAAAGATTTAATTTAACTCCTGACGGAGCGAGAGAAATACACGGCGGCGTGTGTGACTCCGATGCCCACAGGGAAATGAGATATGTATGCGTGTGAGAGAGATTGCACAATTCATTCACGTATCACTATCTAGCAATCGTGGACGTGCATCGCTCGAACATAAGTCAATATCTACTTCGTATTATGACCAAAGGTACAATATCGATTCAACGCTATAAAGATTGGACACTCACATATCACATTTTTTTCTATTTAAATAAACCTTTTCAGTTCTGCATGCCAAAGTTACAGTGATGTTTCTTCAAACAACCAATGTAGCTATCATGTATATGCACCATTGTTACTCTTGCATTCAAATTCATTAGTCTTGGATGATTTAAGTTTCTATTTTGAAGTAATATATGTAATATTCATATATGAATTCAACGGGTACGCAATTTATGAAATGGAGGCTATGTAATCATATGAGGTAACAATTTTAAGTAGCTGACTACAATATCCAATTCTTTTTGTGCGCCTCTACACTAACACGTCAATGCATTATGTTTAAAGTAAATAACCAATGGCACTAAAATATCTATTTACACGAGAAATACATAGGCTGAGCGTTTGATCCCTTTTTTTGTGAATGCGCCACTACACCCGTACGATTGGCCGCGCCCGTGTGAACGTCCAAGTTATCGGCGCATCATCCCGAGTTATTGTCTTTTTTTCTGGGGTGGACTTCACACCAGCTATTAACTACTGACGCGTGCCCCGTGTACACAGTCTAGCATGACCTTCCCGCTGGCACGGTCCAAAATTAGTTGAAACTGGATACGAACGATCCCGCGGGCGGCAAAATCTCCCGCCTCCTTCTAAAATTTCCGCCACCCTAGTCTTTAGCATGCGAAATCCCCCTTTTGTCCTTGGTGCATGGAGACCAACAGTTACAATACCGCCCTCATCTACATGATAGGTCGGGGCTGCTTTGGTAACTTCCGGTTCCCCCACTACACGGCACCCCCATTTCCTCTCCCCCTCCTGCAATAACGACTAACTCCACAGCACCAGAGCATCTTACATCACGTCGTCCGTACTTCATCGCCCTTTCTCCCCTCCCCTCTCGAAACCCTAGACTGCTCATCCACCGGTGTACCATAGCCCATTCACTACCAGCGGCGTCCACCTCGCCGGATCTGCTTCTGCGGCCGCATCTACCCCTCCCACCTCCCCTAGAAACAAGTAGACTGCTCATCCACCACTGTACCACAGCCAATTCAGTGCCGGCCTTGTCCACGGCGCCGGATCTGCTTCGTCGGTACTCTCGTCAACCGCCGCGCATCTGCAGCGGCTCATTCATACTCCCCACCGGAGACGCTTCGTCCACACCCCCAGAGCCGCCCCACCGACACCCCCGTCGACGGCCTCTGATCCTCTTCGCCGACACCTTCCTCAACCCTACCGGAGCCGCTTCGCCAACACCTTCCTCAACCCAACCGGAGCCGCTTCGCCGACACCTTCCTCAACCCTACCGGAGTAGCTTCACCTATACCATTCTCAACCCTACCGGGGCCGCTTTGCCAACTCACAAGTTCACGGCCTCAGATCCGCTTCCTCGCACCCTCATCCAACCTACCGAAGCAGCTTTTGACGCCCCATCCATGGCCGCAGATCCGCATCGTCGACACCAGCCTTAACCCAACCACCGGGCAGCCGGCGCCCGTCCACGGCCAGAGATCCGCGCCGTCGACACCATCCTTAACCCAACCATCGGAGCAGCTTCGACGCCTGGCCCACGGCCAGAGATCCGCATCGTCGACACCATCCTTAACCCAACCACCGGAGCAGCTTCGACGCCTGGCCCACGGCCGCAGATCCGTCGTCGACACCACCCTTAACCCAACCACCGGAGCAGCTTCTGACGCCCCGTCCACGGCCGCAGATCCGCATCGTCGACACCATCCTTAACCCAACCACCGGAGCAGCTTCTGACGCCCCGTCCACGGCCGCAGATCCGCGTCGTCGACACCATCCTTAACCCAACCACCGGAGCAGCTTCACCTACGCCCTCGTCCACGGCCACAAATCCGCTTCGCCCACACCGTAGTCCACCCTACCGGAGCCGCTCCACAAACACCCTACTCGACGGTTCTAGATATCCTTACCGGACCCGACAGCGGCCAGTAGCGTCATCACCCTCGACGCTTTCTAACCTGATTCCCACTGCGGAGAGATGCCAAGCACCCGCCACGGCCTAGGTACTTGTCACCTTTAAACCCGTCCAACATCACTTGCCCGATGTACTTCAAATATACTAACCGGTCGCTGTTACCTGTTATGCAACTGGCAAAGACTACAAGGACGATGTTTCTTCTGGATCTAACAGCTTGGCCAACCAAGATCCTAGACTGAGGCATTGCTATGATCTTGTAAGCGCGTCTCTCTCTCTCTCTCTCTCTCTCTCTCTTGTATTGTTTTGTGCTTTGCTAGGATTTTCGACCAGTAATCTCTTTGTGCAGACAATGATTTCTACTACTGGCTGCTAAATTAGATATGTAGATGTCATACATGATACTACCTCGTACCTCCGTTCCTAAATATAAGTCTTTCTAGAGATTCCACTATAGGCTACATACGGAGCAAAATGAGTGAATCTACACTCAAAAATGCATCTATATCCATCTGTATGTGGTCCATACTGGAATCTCTACAAAGACATATATTTAGGAACAGGGGCAATACATTACACAAAATCATAGGTGGCATGTAGGAATTCCAGTGCACTACATTAGGCTCCCTTAGAGTGCCTGCTAGTCCATCATACAGAGTCATGGCTAGTTTATGGTACGCACACAATCGTTAATTGGTGGTTTAAATATGCGCAAGGGATATGCAATGTAGTATCATGTAGAGATGTCTGAAATTAGTCGTTTCAACTTGCAGATGGGGTTACACAATGAAAAAGTACAAGATGTATGCGGCAATTTCATGGAACATCGCAAAAAAAGGAGAGGCAGCGGTGAGCCTATACAGTGTGTTATGGTACGTCACTCCTCCATTGCAATCATTGTGACATGTTATTTGTATGCCAGTTCTATTAGCCAAGTTTCTTCTGGACAGTTATTACGAGTTATCCTAAGAAAATAAGCACCTGTGAATATAAGCTCCATGTAATAAGCCAACCATTTCTTTTCATTGCGTTTTCAGCTTATCTTTGGTATGATCAGTGGAAAGTCTAGATTGCAGTATATTTTTTCATTTTGCTGCCCATATGGAAATTAATTTGACTTGCAAACATCACAAATTGAACCCAGTGCAGTAATTAATATGATAGGAAAACATACCATCACTATTTGCTCAAAATGCAAATACAAAGATACCATCTACTTGGCACAATCTACTTTGGTCAATGTTTTCCATAGAGATCCCATTGCCTAATTTAAGCGAAGAACGCATGACCCACATTTAAATGAAGAACAATTATTTATTGAAATTCGATGGTCCAAGTGGCTGGTTATTATCGTATTGCAAAGCACCACCGAAAGCATCATATAGCAGCAGAAGCAGAGCTCATAGCAACTCATCATACAAAGAAAGCAGTCTGCAATTCATCATATACCAGCAGCAACTCATAGCAATTCATCATATAGCAGCAGCAGGAGCAGCTTGTAGCAACTCATCATATAGCAGCAGCAGCTCATAGCAATTCATCATATAGCAACAGCAGGAGCAGCTTGTAGCAACTCATCATATAGCAGCAACAACTCATAGCAATTCATCATATAGCAGCAGCAGCAGCAGCTCATAGCAACTCATCATACAACAACAACAACAGCTCATAGCAATTCATCATATAGCAGCAGCAGGCTCATAGCAATGCATCATATAGCAGCAGCAGAAGCAGCTCATAGCAATTCATCGTATAGTGGATCAGAATGAAAATTTGGCAAAAAATCAGAGGAGATCCTCACCTTGTTGGATGAGCTCATCCTTCAACAGGACCTCAAGGCCATGGCACGGGAGGAGGGAGGGGAATAAGGTGCCTTCTGCAGATGTGGCATCACCAGAAGTTGTGCAAAGGCCCGCAGGAGTAGTGCGTTGGACGAACCACAGTGGAGCAGCTGCTGGAGACCATGAGAATGAGGGGCGGCGCCAGAGGGAGGAGCAGCCAGGGAGATTTGCCCCTACCCGCCGGCCATGTAGCCTAGCTGGACATAGCATCGCCGAGGACCAGGCCAGATGGGACCCGATGTGACGGCTCATTGGAGGAACCCTAGTGCCGCAGGCATGGGATCGAGGTAGAGGGAAAGGGAGAGGAGATGCAAGCGGGCAGGAAATGAATGCTTGCGTGTTTGTTTTTACTTGAGGGTCGGGTGTGACACGAGGCGTCAAGTTGCATTTTGAGTGTAATATAGGCGGAACAATGAGTCATTTCACTATTCCCTTCCCTTCAATTTTTAGTTAGGTTCTACCCGAAACACCCCCCTCCAAAGCGAAATTAGTTAAGCCCAAGCCCATAACTCAAAAATGACGTCTCTTAGATGTTGTATGGCTTATTTTGACAATATGGCCTGAATAGGCGGAATCAAACTGGCTCTTAACCTGCAACTCAATTGTGCGTGCAATGATGAATCACTCCTGCCTGCTATCTGTACATTTAGGCATCATCATACATGGCATAACCTAATACATGTGCATTCCATTGTAGAATCTGGAATATTCAATGTTTATGTTAGTTCATACGTTGCACATGATGTTTAAATGCCCCTTAAATCTGATCAGTCAAGTGATGGTCTTTATGCCTCCTTCTTTGCTTCTTTTCTTGATATGTAAGATTTGCTCACACATCTGTTCAATTGCTTGTTTCCATCAGCCAGCCATACTAGGACTGTTTGCTTTGATTACTTGTTGTTCTTGACCTAACACTCTAACAGAGCTTTCAACGATTTAAACACTAAGGGCTGCTATAGTGGGGCCTTGTCTAACTGATAGGTGACATAAAGGTTTGGTCAGTACACTACAGAGGGCTCTCCAAGAGTACTGGAGATCCAGTTCGAAGGTATGCCTAGTTTTTACATAGTGTAGACATAGTAAATTCTCATTTCATTGTGTGCAAGTGCAAGAGATGCGGCATGTTTCATTATGTGGTTTTTTTTGTTATAATCTCATCATTTTGTGTTCACAGACTAGAAAGTATGCATATTTATCTTCCAAGGAGACGAGTAACTAGTTTGTGTCACCTTGCAGAGGGGGTGCAATGAAGATAAGATTGAGGATTTCCAAGTACAAGATGTTAGGAAGGAGCCTTGCAAGAGAAGTAGGAGCTCGCTGAGCCAACCTGCTAAGGTAAGTCACTGTATGCAACTCAACAGTTCAATTCCTTGTTTGTTTCAGGCATAGTTAATTTTCTCTTTTCAATTGCTTTATTTGTCCTGAGTTAATGAGATGCCCAAATAATCATACCCGATGTTGGGTACTTGTATCACTATTAGTTGACAAAATTAAGGGCCTTACCATTTAATTACTCTGCCGAAGTGTGCCTGAACCTTTGAAGTCTATTAACCAACTATTATTGCATGAGGCTCACAATCTAGTTTATACTATGCTAATGATTGCATAGTTTTGCCTGCTGTAGCATGTTTGTATGAAACCCTCTGCTGTTCATTATGCTCCCTAAGACTTTAATTGAGGCACAGAATGGCCAATCGCTTGCTTACTTATACGCATAACGTCTTTGTCTAAATTTGTAACTTGTTTGTGTTTTCGATTGGGCCCCAACATCATGCTCCTCTGGTGAGCTAAGAGGATTTCTGTATGCAGGCTGCACAGACTATCTTTTTTATAATTTTTAAAATATCACCTGCTTATGCTTCATGACGTGTAACATTTTTTTAAAGTGACGTGTAACATTATTGTTAGTCCTATTTTGCCATGTAGTACAAAATAGTGTCTTGTTCGCTTCACTGTTGTAACTATATTTTTGCCCTAGTCATGTGTACTTATAGAAATATTTCAGGATGAAGTGACATCAACACAAAGATCTGCGAGCAGTGCAGCATGGCCGTTACCGAATGATTATGGATTGGAATTGGAATGTGCTGATGTTCTCGAGCATCAACTAGAGGTGGCAAGACAATGTGTACATGATTGTCAACGTATAATCAACAAGTTGAGACTGGACATGCAGGTATTAGATGCAGGAGTCAAAAAAATGAAACAAGACACTGAGGTAACCATGAAGGAATTGGAGATTTTGCAGACTGAAATTTCTGCTATCTGAATCCGGCCAATCCTATTTTCTGAAGAGATTATAGTTCAAATGGAGTTAAGTTGATGCGGCGTCCATGATGTATGAGCTGTATTTACCGTGTATGTAATTTGCTTTGTTTGTATGCTTTATTATCACCGTGCGAACCATAATGCCCGTGGGTATAATCGGCTGTAATTTCTTTATTGTATAGTGTAGGATTATTCTACCTTTCTATGCCTTGATCTCTTTGTTGTAATAGTGTATGCTTTTTAGAGGTGATAGTATTGAGTAGGATAATTCTTTCAATATGCTATATCGTTTAAAAGGGGGCCAACTCGCTAGACGATGGCCCTTCACGGGCCGTAGGATCCATGGGCCTTCTACATCTCGTAGGATCCATGGGCCTTCTACATCTTGTAGGATCCATGGGCCTTATACGTCTCGTAGGATCCATGGGCCTTGTACGTCTCGTAGAATCCATGGGCCGCAGACTCATTTATGGGTCTTGTACGGGCCTTTAATGGGCAGTAGACGGGCCTTTAATGGAAATCGTACGTTTTATGGGCTGACCATAACAGACCGTTAATAGGCCGTATTTGGTGATGCTATGAAAATGGCCCAACAGACTAACGGTCCACAAACGGGCCGACTGTAACGACGGGCTGAATTTGGCCCATGATACGTCTCCAACGTATCTATAATTTTTGATTGCTCCATGCTATATTATCTACTGTTTTGGACTATATTGGGCTTTATTTTCCACTTTTATATTATTATTGGGACTAACCTATTAACCGGAGGCCCAGCCCAGAATTGCTGTTTTTTGCCTATTTCGGTTTCGAGAAATGTAATATCAAACGGAGTCCAAATGAATGAAACCTTCGGGAACGTGATTTTCTCACCGAACGTGATCCAGGAGACTTGGACCCTACTCCAAGAAGTAAAAGAGGCGGTCACGAGGGTGGGGGGCGCCCTCCCTAGGGCGCGCCCCTGCCTTGTGGGCCCCTCGGAGCTCCACCGACGTAATCCTTCCTCCTATATATACCTCATTGCCCCAAACGATCGTAACAGGAGCCAAAACCTAATTCCACCGCGGCAACTTTACGTATCCACGAGATCCCATCTTGGGGCCTGTTAGGAGCTCTACTGAGAGGGCCGTCATCACGGAGGGCTTATACATCATCATAGCCCCTCCGATGAAGTGTGAGTAGTTTACCTCGGACCTTCGGGTCCATAGTTATTAGCTAGATGGCTTCTTCTCTCTTTTGGATCTCAATACAGTGTTCTCCCCCTCTCCCGTGGAGATCTATTCGATGTAATCTTCTTTTTGCGGTGTGTTTGTTGAGACCGATGAATTGTGGGTTTATGATCAAGTCTATCTATGAATAATATTTGAATCTTCTCTGAATTCTTTTATGTATGATTGGTTATCTTTGCAAGTCTCTTCGAATTATCAGTCTGGTTTGGCCTACTAGATTGGTTTTTCTTGCAATGGGAGAAGTGCTTAGCTTTGGGTTCGATCTTGCGGTGTCCTTTCCCAGTGACAGAAGGGGCAGCAAGGCACGTATTGCATCGTTTCCATCGAGGATAACAAGATGGGGTTTATATCATATTGCTTGAATTTATCCCTCTACATCATGTCATCTTGCTTAAGGCGTTACTCTGTTTTTAACTTAATACTCTAGATGCATGCTGGATAGCGGTCGATGAGTGGAGTAATAGTAGTAGATGCAGGAGTCAGTCTACTTGTCTCGTACGTGATGCCTATATACATGATCATACCTAGATATTCTCATAACTATGCTCAATTATGTCAATTGCTCAACAGTAATTTGTTCACCCATCGTAGAATACTTATGCTCTTGAGAGAAGCCACTAGTGAACCGTATGGCCCCCAGGTCTATTCTCATCATATCAATCTCTATCACTTTATTATTGCTTTGCTTTTTTACTTTGCCTTTTACTTTTCACTTTGCATCTCTATATCAAAAATACCAAAAATATTATCTATCATCTCTATCGGATCTCACTCTCGTAAGTGACCGTGAAGGATTGACAACCCCTAATCGCGTTGGTTGCGTAGGAGCTATCGCTTTGTGCAGGTACGAGGGACTTGCGTGTAGCCTCCTACTGGATTGATACCTTGGTTCTCAAAAACTGAGGGAAATACTTACGCTACTTTGCTGCATCATCCTCTCCTCTTCAGGGAAAACTACGCAGTGCTCAAGAGGTAGCAAGAAGAATTTCTAGCGCCGTTGCCGGGGAGTCTACACAAAAGTCAGCATACCAAGTACCCATCACAATCCCGATCTCTCACATTACATTAGTTTCCATTTGCCTCTCGTTTTCCTCTCCCCCACTTCACCCTTGCCGTTTTATTTGCCCTCTCTTTCCCAATCTCCTTCTTTTTCCGTTTGCCTTCTTCTCGCTTGCCTTGTTGTCATGGCCAGTCTTATTTCTTCGCCGTTATCTCCCGAGAATGAAGTCCTAAATTTTAAACAAAGGGAGGGAGAAAATCTGAAAGACGCTTGGTATAGAATTTGCAATGCCCAAAACAGATCTACCAGGAAGCAATCTACTTCAGTTCTTCTTTGCAATTTTTATGTAGGTGCTAGTCCTTGGTACAGATATATCCTTGATACCATTACCGGGGGGAATTTCTTGGGTAGCCATACTTTTGATTCTTATAACGCTTTGATAGATCTATTTGGCTCACCACCTCTTTTGGTTAATGGAACTATGTTAACTTTGGAGCATGTTATGCAAAGGCTTGAAATTATTGAAAACAAAGTTGCTACCATTGAATCAATTGAAAATCTAGATAAAAAGATCCATAATCAACTTACCCAATACGGATCTAAGGTAGGAATGACTTTGAAAAATATTAAGGAGAAAGAACCCATGGTTAATGAGAAAATAAATCTAGATTCCACTAGAATCGATAAACTTGAGGGTATCATTGCCAACTTGGGAACCGCTTTTTCTTCCGTAAAGAATACTCCAAGTCCTCCTACTAAAATTTCCAAGCTTATGTATGTTCCTAAGAATAAGGGTGAATCATCTAGTAAGGAAACTGCGGATCTTAAATCTATAAGTATTCATCCCGAACTTTTTGCTATCATTAAGGAATCATTTGCTACAACTGAATTTTTCGATCTTGTGCCTAAAAGTTTGATAATTACTAAGAAAGATAGATGCCTCATTGAAGAATTGCCTACCAAAGATGGCAATACCTAGATCTATCCTCGCTTTTATGCCTAGCTAGGGGCGTTAAACGATAGCGCTTGTTGGGAGGCAACCCAATTTTATTTTTAGTTTTTTGTGTTTTTCTTCTGTTTAGGAATAAATGACCCATCTACCTTCTGTTTGGATGTGGTTTTGTGTTTTAATTTGTGTTTGTGCCAAGTTAGACCTATAGGATCTTCTTGGATGATAGTTATTTGATCTTGCTGTAATTTCCAGAAACTTTGCGCTCAGCGCCCGAATTGTTAAAAATCACCAAAACGTGGTAAAATACCGATTCCAATTGCTTCTGATCAATAAACAAATTTTCTAAGTCTTCCTATTTTGGTCGATTTGTTTGAGTTCCAGAAGTTTGCGTTAGTTACAGATTACTACAGACTGTTCTGTTTTTGACAGATTCTGTTTTTCGTGTGTTGCTTGCTTATTTTGACGAATCTATGGCTAGTAAAATAGTTTATAATCCATAGAGAAGTTGGAATACAGTAGGTTTAACACCAATATAAATAAATAATGAGTTCATTACAGTACCTTGAAGTGGTCTTTTGTTTTCTTTCTCTAACGGAGCTCACGAGATTTCTATTGAGTTTTGTGTTGTGAAGTTTTCAAGTTTTGGGTGAAATCTTTTGATGGATTATGGAACAAGGAGTGGCAAGAGCCTAAGCTTGTGGATGCACATGGGACCCACAAGATAATCCAAGGACACCAAAAAGTCAAAGCTTGGGGATGCCCCGGAAGGCATCCCCTCTTTCGTCTACTTCCATCGGTAATTTTACTTGGAGCTATATTTTTATTCACCACATGATATGTGTTTTGCTTGGAGCGTCTTGTATTATTTGTGTCTTTGTTTGTTAGTGTGCCACAATCATCCTTGATGTACACACCTTTTGAGAGAGCCATACATGAATTAGGATTTGATAGAATACTCTATGTGCTTCACTTATACCTTTTGAGTTATGTAGTTTCGCTCTATGTGCTTCACTTAGATCTTTTTAGAGCACGGTGGTGGACTTCTTTTATAGAAACTATTGATCTCTCATGCTTCACTTAGATTATTTTGAGAGTCTTTAATAGCATGGTAATTTGCTTAATAATAACGATATGCTTGGTATTCAAGATTTGTGAAACTTTCTTTTGAGTGCGTTGAATGCTAAGAAAAGTTTGATGCTTGATAATTGTTTTGAGATATGGAGGTGATAATATCAAAGTCGTGCTAGTTGAGTAGTTGTGAATTTGAGAAATGCTTGTGTTGAAGTTAGCAAGTCCCGTAGCATGCACATATGGTAAACGTTATGTAACAAATTTGAAACATGAGGTGTTATTTGATTGTACTCCTTATGAGTGGCGGTCGGGGACGAGCGATGGTCTTTTCCTACCAATCTATCCCCCTAGGAGCATGCGCGTAGTACTTTGGTTTTTGATGGCTTGTAGATTTTTGCAAAAAGTATGTGAGTTCTTTATGACTAATGTCGAGTCCATGGATTATACGCACTCTCACCCTTCCATAATTGCTAGCCTCTTGATGCCGTGCATTGCCCTTTCTCACATTGAGAGTTGGTGCAAACTTCACGGTGCATCCAAACCCCGTGATATGATACGCTCTTTCACACATAAACCTCCTTATATCTTCCTCAAAACAGCCACCATACCTACCTATTATGGCATTTCCATAGCCATTCCGAGATATATTGCCATGCAACTTTCCACCATACCGCTCTTCATGACACATTCATCATTGTCATATTGCTTTAGCATGATCATGTAGTTGACATAGTATTTGTGGCAAAGCCACCATTCATAATTCTTTCATACATGTCACTCTTGGTTCATTACATATCCTGGTACACCGCCGGAGGCATTCATATAGAGTCATACTTTGTTTTAGTATTGAGTTGTAATCATTGAGTTGTAAATAAATACAAGTGTGATGATCATAATTCAATAGAGCATTGTCCCAAAAAAAGAAAAAGAGAAAGGCCAAAGAAAAAAAGAAGGCCCAAAAAAATATAATAAAAAGGGGCAATGCTACTATCCTTTTTTTCCACACTTGTGCTTCAAAGTAGCACCATAATCTTCATGATAGAGAGTCTCATGTTTTGTCATTTTCATATACTAGTGGGAATCTTTCATTATAGAACTTGGCTCGTATATTCCAACAATGGGCCTCCTCAAGTGCCCTAGGTCTTCGTGAGCAAGCAAGTTGGATGCACACCCACTTAGTTTCTTATGTTGATCTTTCATACATTTATAGCTCTAGTGCATCTGTTGCATGGAAATCCCTACTCCTTGCATTAACATCAATCGATGGGCATCTCCATAGCCTATTGATTAGCCTCGTTGATGTGAGACTTTCTCCTTTTTTGTCTTCTCCACATAACCCCCATCATCATATTCTATTCCACCCATAGTGCTATATCCATGGCTCACGCTCATATATTGGGTGAAGGTTTATGAGTTTGAGATTATTAAAGTATGAAACAATTGCTTGGCTTGTCATCGGGGTTGTGCATGACGAGAACATTCTTGTGTGACGAAAATGGAGCATGACTAAACTATATGATTTTGTAGGGATAAACTTTCTTTGGCCATGTTATTTTGAGAAGACATAATTGCTTAGTTAGTATGCTTGAAGTATTATTATTTTTATGTCAATATGAACTTTTGTCTTGAATCTTTCGAATCTGAATATTCATACCACAATTAAGAAGATTTGCATTGAAATTATGCCAAGTAGCACTCCGCATCAAAATTCTCTTTTTATCATTTACCTACTCGAGGACGAGCAGGAATTAAGCTTGGGGATGCCTGATACGTCTCCAACGTATCTATAATTTTTGATTGCTCCATGCTATATTATCTACTGTTTTGGACTATATTGGGCTTTATTTTCCACTTTTATATTATTTTTGGGACTAACCTATTAACCGGAGGCCCAGCCCAGAATTGCTGTTTTTTGCCTATTTCAGTGTTTCGGAGAAACAGAATATCAAACGGAGTACAAACGGAATGAAACCTTCGGGAACGTGATTTTCTCACCGAATGTGATCCAGGAGACTTGGACCCTACTCCAAGAAGTAAAAGAGGCGGTCACGAGGGTGGGGGGCGCGCCCCCTGCCTCGTGGGCCCCTCGGAGCTCCACCGACGTACTCCTTCCTCCTATAAATACCTACGTACCCCCAAACGATCAGAACATGAGCCAAAAACCTAATTGCACCGCCGCAACTTTCTGTATCCACGAGATCCCATCTTGGGGCCTGTTCCGAAGCTCCGCCGGAGAGGGCCGTCATCACGGAGGGCTTCTACATCATCATAGCCCCTCCGATGAAGTGTGAGTAGTTTACCTCAGACCTACAGGTCCATAGTTATTAGCTAGTTGGCTTCTTCTCTCTTTTTGGATCTCAATACAATGTTCTCCCCCTCTCTCGTGGAGATCTATTCGATGTAATCTTCTTTTTGCGGTGTGTTTGTTGAGACCGATGAATTGTGGGTTTATGATCAAGTCTATCTATGAATAATATATGAATCTTCTCTGAATTCTTTTATGTATGATTGGTTATCTTTGCAAGTCTCTTCGAATTATCAGTTTGGTTTGGCCTACTAGATTGGTTTTTCTTGCAATGGGAGAAGTGCTTAGCTTTGGGTTCGATCTTGCGGTGTCCTTTCCCAGTGACAGAAGGGGCAACAAGGCACGTATTGCATCATTGCCATCGAGGATAACAAGATGGGGTTTATATCATATTGCATGAATTTATCCCTCTACATCATGTCATCTTGCTTAAGGCGTTACTCTGTTTTTAACTTAATACTCAAGATGCATGCTGGATAGCGGTCGATGAGTGGAGTAATAGTAGTAGATGCAAAAGGCGAGTCGGTCTACTTGTCTCGGACGTGATGCCTATATACATGATCATACCTAGATATTCTCATAACTATGCTCAATTCTGTTAATTGCTCAACAGTAATTACTTCACCCACCGTAGAATACTTATGCTCTTGAGAGAAGCCACTAGTGAACCCTATGGCCCCCGGGTCTATTCTCATCATATCAATCTCTAACACTTTATTATTGCTTTGTTTTTTCACTTTGCCTTTTACTTTTCACTTTGCATCTCTATATAAAAAATACCAAAAATATTATCTATCATCTCTATCTGATCTCACTTTCGTAAGCGACCGTGAAGGGATTGACAACCCCTAATCGCGTTGGTTGCGAGGAGCTATCGTTTTGTGCAGGTACGAGGGACTTGCGTGTAGCCTCCTACTGGATTGATACCTTGGTTCTCAAAAACTGAGGGAAATACTTACGCTACTTTGCTGCATCATCCTCTCCTCTTCGGGGAAAACCAACGCAGTGCTCAAGAGGTAGCAGCCCACAAGCAGAAAACGACAGTAACGGGCCGTAAGTAACCGAATGCTGCAAATGGGACCAAGAATAAATGGGCCCTCAGAAGGCCAAAAGTTAACTTGGGCTGGAAACGGCCCAATGGAATAACGGGCCGTTAATGGGTATAAAGTGATACACTGTTCATTACGGGCCAGTTTCACCACGGGCCGTTAATGGGTGTAAAGTAATACACTGTTCATTATGGGCCAGTTTCAGCACGGGCCGCTAATGGGCCAAGAGTTACAAAGGGCCTCATATGGGCCGAAAGACGTCATGGGCTATACATGGGCCAGAAGTGAAAACAGGCTGGAATCATATTGGATGGCCCAGATGACACTACTGGGCCTAATTCGGATAGGGCGTAACATGCCTTGGGTTAGCGGGCTGTAAATGGGCTATATGCGAACATGCCGTTAACAGGCTTTCCTTGGGCAGGCCCGCCAGCTCTTGACCAAGTCAAATGGGCTGGCCTTTTCAAAGGAATGGGCCTCTGTTGGGCCGGGCCACGTGTCGACGTATCATAGGCGCCTATCTGACCCACTGACGAGCTGACACGTGTTTCGTCCGACCAATAAGAATTTTACACGTGAAAATTTCCCATTGGTCGGGGCTGTTAACGAGTTATCGAATCCAAAACCCGACCTGATAGCTTAACGGCGTTCCGTTACGGTGGATGCCACGTGTCGGTCACCCTTGACAAAAGCACTTCTGTGACGCGCGATTTATCGTCATGGAAGTGGACACTTCCGTGATGATAATTTTGGTAATGTCATGGAACACTTCTACGACAGCATTGGTATGACTATCTTGATTCTGTCATAAATTTGTCATGGATGTACATGCATGGCAAAAAACGCGACCTACTGTGACAAACACGTATCATCACGGAAGTGTATTTTTTTTGTAGTGTAGGTTTGTGTGTGTCGAGCATCTTCATGATGATGGTGTCTTTGTCGTACTTGAGCTCGTAGTAGATGTTGTTCGTTGGCGTCGTGCACATGATGCTTCGAGGTGACTTGCCCTTCATGACAATTTTTATCACGAATGTGATGTTCACCATGTAGATGTGGACGTGGATGAATTGCACTTGCATCGTGTGGGTGCTCCGAAGATGATCAACTTGCTAGCCACCGCCTTGAAGATGACGAAGGGGAAGTAGACTTGACCAAGGCCAGAATCTCCTCCATCCTTGCATCATTCTCCTCCTTTTGTGCGGAAAGCTTGTTGTCGAAGTAGTCTCTTGTACGTGCTTCGGAGTGTCGTATGTCGATGGTGAGGTTGTGATGCGCTCTCGCAATCTTGATTGTGCGCCTTGTATTTGTCGTTGTAGATCGAAGATGGATGTTTTGGTGATGTAGTTGTTCGTGCCGTCATTGTTGTCGAATACCGGAGATGAAATGCCTTGCCTATCCATCACAAGACTCGAGCAAATTTGAGTGGAAGAAAGGAGAGAACTATACCAAATGTAACTTGACCAATGTTGAGAATGGATCAATGATCACTCAATGATGTAACAAGGAAATAACACAACTGGTTCCGGTTCTCGTCAAGTTCTCACACCTACACAAATAATGTTGGGGAACGTAGTGTTTCAAAAAAGTTACCTACGATCACGCAAGATCTATCTAGGAGATGCATAGCAATAAGCGGGGAGAGTGTGTCCATGTACCCTCGTAGACCGAAAGCGGAAGCGTTTAGTAACGTGGTTGATGCAGTCGAACGTCTTCGCGATCCAACCGACCCAAGCACCGAACGTACGACACCTCCGTGTTTAGCACATGTTCAACACGATGACGTCCCTCGAGCTCTTGATCCAGTTGAGGACGCGGGAGAGTTCCGTAAGCACGACGGTGTGGCGACAGTGATGATGATGTTACCGGCGCAGGGCTTCGCCTAAGCACTACGACGATATGACCGAGGTGTTAACTGTGGAGGGGGCACCACACACGGCTAGGAACAATTGATGTGTATTCTAGGGGTGCCCTCCCCACGTGTATAAAGGAGGGAGAGGGAGGGAGGTAGCCTAGGGCGCGCCCAAGTAGGAGGAATCCTACTTGGGCCCCTAGTCCAATTCGGCCCCCCTTACCATATTTGGACAAGGGGGAAAGGAAGGAGGGTGAGGGGAAGGAAGTAGGAGTCCTACTTCATACTTTCCTTTTCCTCCTCTCCTTTCCCTTTCTCCCCACGTGGCTGGCCTTGTGTTCCCTTACTTGGTCCATTAAGCCCATATCTTTGCCGGGGGTTGCCCGGAACCCCTTCTGGTGACCCGGTATCACCCGGAACACTTCCGGTGTCCAAATACCATCGTCCTATATATATGAATATTTACCTCTCGACCATTTCGAGACTCCTCGTCATGTCCGTCATCTCATCCGGGACTCCAAACAAACTTCGGTCATCGAATCACATAACTCAAAATACAAATCGTCATCGAACGTTAAGCGTGTAGACCCTACGGGTTCAAGAACTATGTAGACATGACCGAGACACATCTCCGGTCAATAACCAATAGCGGAACATGGATTCTCATATTGGCTCCTACATATTCTACGAAGATCTTTATTGGTCAAACTGCATAACAACATGCATTGTTTACTTTGTCATCATTGTGCTACTTGTCCGAGATTCAATCGCTGGTATCATCATACCTAGTTCAATCTCGTTACCGGCAAGTCTCTTTACTCGTTCCGTAATGCATCATCCAGTGACTAACCCATTAGTCACATTGCTTGCAAGGCTTATAGTGATTTGCATTACCGAGAGGGCCCAGAGATACCTCTCCGATACACGGAATGGCAAATCCTAATCTCGATCTATGCCAACCCAACAAACACCTTCAGAGACATCTGTAGATCATCTTTGTAATCACCCAGTTATGTTGTGACGTTTGATAGCACACAAGGTGTTCCTCCAGTATTCGGGAGTTGCATAATCTCATAGTCAGAGGAACATGTATAAGTCATGATGAAAGCAATAGCAATAAAACTAAACGATCGTTATGCTAAGCTAACAGATGGGTCTTGTCCATCACATCATTCTCTAATGATGTGATCCTGTTCATCAAATGACAACACATGTCTATGGTCAGGAAACATAACCATGTTTGATTAATGAGATAGTCAAGTAGAGGCATACTTGGGACACTCTGTTTTGTCTATGTATTCACACATGTACTAAGTTTCAGGTTAATACAATTCTAGCATGAATAATAAACATTTATCATGACATAAGGAAATAGAAATAACAACTTTATTATTGCCTCTAGGGCATATTTCCTTCAGTCTCCCACTTGCACTAGAGTCAATAATCTAGTTCACATTGCCATGTGATTTAACACCAATAGTTCACATCACCATGTGATTAGTTCACATCGCCATGTGACTAATACCCAAAGGGTTTTACTAAAGTCAATAATCTAGTTCACATCGCTATGTGATTAACACCCAAAGAGTACTAAGGTGTGATCATGTTTTGCTTGTGAGAGAAGCTTAGTTAATGGGTCTGTCACATTCAGAGCCGTATGTATTTTGCAAATTTTCTATGTCTACAATGCTCTGCATGGAGCTACTCTAGCTAATTGCTCCCACTTTCAATATGTATCCAGATTGAGACTCAGAGTCATCCGGATCGGTGTAAAAGCTTGCATCGGCATAACTCGTTACAACGAACTCTTTATCACCTCCATAACCGAGAAATATCTCCTTAGTCTTCTAAGGATAATTTTGACCGCTGTCAAGTTATGCACTCCTGGATCAATATCGTACCCCCTTGCCAAACTCATGGCAAGGTACACAATAGGTTTGGTACACATCATAGCATACTTTATAGGACCTACGACTGAGGCATAGGGAATGACTTTCATTCTCTTTCTATTTTCTGTCGTGGTCGTGTTTTGAGTCTTACTCAACTTTACACCTTCCAATATAGGCAAGAACTCCTTCTTTGACTGTTCCATTTTGAACTATTTCAAAATCGTTTCAAGGTATGTACTCATCGAAAAATCTTATCAAGCGTCTTGACCTATCTCTATAGAACTTGATGCCCAATATGTAAGCAGCTTCACTGAGGTCTTTCTTTGAAAAAACTCCTTTCAAACACTCCTTTATGTTTTCTAGAAAATTCTACATCATTTCCGATCAACAATATGTCATTCACATATACTTATCAGAAAGGCTGTAGTGCTCCCACTCACTTTCTTGTAAATACAGGCTTCACCACAAGTCTATATAAAACAATATGCTTTGATCAACTTATTAAAGTGTATATTCCAACTCCGAGATGCTTGCACCAGTCCATAGATGGATCGCTGGAGCTTGCACATTTTGTTAGCAACTTTAGGATTGACAAAACCTTCTGGTTGTATCATATACAACTCTTCTTTAATAAATCCATTAAGGAATGCAGTTTTGATATCCATTTGTCAGATTTCATAAAATGTGGCAATTGCTAACATGATTCAGACAGAGTTTAAGCATCGATACGAGTGAGAAAATCTCATCGTAGTCAACATCTTGAATTTGTCAAAAACCCTTTTCGACAAGTCGAGCTTTGTAGATAGTAATACTACTATCAGGGTCCGTCTTCCTCTTGAAGATCCATTTATTCTCAATGGCTTGCCGATCATCTGTCAAGTCCACCAAAGTCCACACTTTGTTCTCATACATGGATTCTATCTCAGATTTCATGGCCTCAAGCCATCTGTCGGAATCTGGGCTCATCATCGCTTCCTCATAGTTCGTAGGTTCATCATGATCTAGCAACACGACTTCCAAAACAGGATTACCGTACCACACTGGTGTGGATCGTACTCTGGTTGACCTACGAGGTTCGGTAGTAACTTGATCTAAAGTTTCATGATCATCATCATTAACTTCCTCACTAATTGGTGTAGGCATCACTGGAACTGATTTCTGTGATGAGCTAATTTCCAATTCAAGAGAAATTACAATTACCTCATCAAGTTCTACTTTCCTCCCACTCACTTCTTTCAAGAGAAACTCCTTCTCTAGAAAGGATCCACTCTTAGCAACAAAGATCTTGCCTTCGAATCTGTGATAGAAGGTGTACCGAACAGTTTCTTTTGGGTATCCTATGAAGACGCACTTCTCCGATTTGGGTTTGAGCTTATCAGGTTGAAACTTTTTCATATAAGCATCGCAACCCCAAACTTTAAGAAACGCATGACTTAGGTTTCTTGCTAAACCACAGTTCATACGGTGTCGTCTCAACGGATTTAGATGGTGCCCTATTTAACGTGAATGCAGCTGTCTCTAATGCATAACCCCAAAACGATAGTGGTAAATCGATAAGAGACATCATAGATCGCACCATATCTAATAAAGTGTGGTTACGACGTTCGGACACACCATTACGCTGTGGTGTTCCAGGTGGCGTGAGTTGTGAAACTATTCCACATTGTTTCAAATGAAGGTAAAACTCGTAACTCAAATATTCGCCTCCGTGATTAGATCGTAGTAACATTACTTTCTTGTTACGATGATTCTCAACTTCACTCTAAAATTCTTTGAACTTTTCAAATGTTTCAAACTTGTGTTTCATTAAGTAGATATACCCATATCTGCTCAAATCATCTGTGAATGTCAGAAAATAACGATACCCACCACGAGCCTCAACACTCATTGGATCATATACATCGGTATGTATTGTTTCCAATAACTCAGGGGTTCGCTCCATTGTTCCGGAGAACGGAGTTTCAATCATCTTGTCCATGAGGCATGGTTCGCAAGTATCAAATGATTCATAATCAAGTTGTTGGGGAACGTAGTAATTTCAAAAAAATTCCTACGCACACGGAAGATCATGGTGATGCATAGCAACGAGAGGGGAAAAGTGTTTTCCACGTACCCTCGTAGACCGAAAGCGGAAGCATTAGCACAACGCGGTTGATGTAGTCGTACGTCTTCACGATCCAACCGATCAAGTACCGAACGTACGACACCTCCGAGTTCAGCACACGTTCAGCCCGATGACGTCCCTCGAACTCCAATCCAGCCTAGTGCTGAGGGAGAGTTTCACAAGACGACGGCGTTAGGACGATGTTGATGTTCTACCGACGCAGGCTTCGCCTAAACACCGCCACAAGATATCGAGGTGGACTATGGTGGAGGGGCACCACACGGCTAAGAGATCAATGATCAATTGTTGTGTCTCTAGGGTGCCCCCCTGCCCCCGTATATAAAGGAGCAAGGGGGGGGGGGTGCGGCTGGCCATAGGGAGACGCGCGCCAGGAGGAGTCCTACTCCCACCGGGAGTAGGACTCCCCCCTTTCCTAGTTGGAATAGGACTTGGGAGGGGAAAGGAGTGGAGGAGAAGAAGGAAAGGGGGGCGCCGCCCCCCTCTCCTTGTCCTATTCGGACTGGGGGGGGGGGGGGAGGGGCGCGCGGCCCAGCCCTAGCCGCCTCTCCTCTCTTCCACCTAGGCCCATTAAGGCCCATTAGGTTGCCTGGGGGTTCCGGTAACCTCTCGGTACTCCGGTAAAATCCCGATTTCACCCGGAACACTTCCGATATCCAAACATAGGCTTCCAATATATCAATCTTCATGTCTCGACCATTTCGAGACTCCTCTTCATGTCCGTGATCACATCCGGGACTCCGAACAACCTTTGGTACATCAAAACATATAAACTCATAATAAAACTGTCATCGTAACGTTAAGCGTGCGGACCCTACAGGTTCAAGAACTATGTAGACATGACCGAGACACGTCTACGGTCAATAACCAATAGCGGAACCTGGATGCTCATATTGGCTCCCACATATTCTACGAAGATCTTTATCGGTCAAACCGCATAACAACATACGTTGTTCCCTTTGTCATCGGTATGTTACTTGCCCGAGATTCGATCGTCGGTATCTCAATACCTAGTTCAATCTCGTTACGGCAAGTCTCTTTACTCGCTCGTAATACATCATCTCGCAACTAACTCATTAGTTCCAATGCTTGCAAGGCTTAAGTGATGTGCATTACCGAGAGGGCCCAGAGATAACTCTCCGACAATCGGAGTGACAAATCCTAATCTCGAAATACGCCAACCCAACAAGTACCTTCGGAGACACCTGTAGAGCACCTTAATAATCACCCGATTCACGTTGTGGACGTTTGGTAGCACACAAAGTGTTCCTCCCAGAAACGGGAGTTGCATAATCTCATAGTCATAGGAACATTATAAGTCATGAAGAAAGCAATAGCAACATACTAAACGATCGTGTGCTAAGCTAACGGAATGGGTCATGTCAATCACATCGTTCTCCTAATGATGTGATCCCATTAATCAAATGACAACCCATGTCAATGGTTAGGAAACTTAACCATCTTTGATCAACGAGCTAGTCAAGTAGAGGCATACTAGTGACACTCTGTTTGTCTATGTATTCACACATGTATTATGTTTCAGTTAATACAATTCTAGCATGAATAATAAACATTTATCATGATATAAGGAAACAAATAAAACTTTATTATTGCCTCTAGGGCATATTTCCTTGATCTCCCACTTGCACTAGAGTCAATAATCTAGATTACACAGTAATGATGCTAACACCCATGGAGCCTTGGTGCTGATCATGTTTTGCTCGTGGAAGAGGCTTAGTCAACGGGTCTGCAACATTTAGATCCGTATGTATCTTGCAAAATTCTATGTCTCCCACCTGGACTAAATCCGGGATGGAATTGAAGCGTCTATTGATGCTTGGTTCTCTTGTGAAATCTGGATTCCTTCGCCAAGGCAATTGCTCCAGTATTGTCACAAAAGATTTTCATTGGACCCGATGCATTAGGTATGTCACCTAGATCGGATATGAACTCCTTCATCCAGACTCCTTCATTTGCTGCTTCCGAAGCAGCTATGTACTCCGCTTCACACGTAGATCCCGCCACGAAGCTTTGTTTAGAACTGCACCAACTGACAGCTCCACCGTTCAATGTAAACACGTATCCGGCTTGCGATTTAGAATCGTCTGGATCAGTGTCAAAGCTTGCATCAACGTAACCATTCACGATGAGCTCTTTGTCACCTCCATAAACGAGAAACATATCCTTAGTCCTTTTTCAGGTACTTCAGGATGTTCTTGACCGCTGTCCAGTGATCCACTCCTGGATTACTTTTGTACCTCCCTGCTAGACTTAAAGCAAGGCACACATCAGGTCTGGTACACATCATTTCATACATGATAGAGCCTATGGCTGAAGCATAGGGAACATCTTTCATTTTCTCTCTATCTTATGCAGTGGTCGGGCATTGAGTCTTACTCAACTTCACACCTTGGAACACAGGCAAGAACCCTTTCTTTGCTTGATCCATTTTGAACTTCTTCAAAACTTTGTCAAGGTATGTGCTTTGTGAAAGTCCAATTAAGCGTCTCGATCTATCTCTATAGATCTTGATGCCCAATATGTAAGCAGCTTCACCGAGGTCTTTCATTCAAAAACTCTTATTCAAGTATCCCTTTATGCTATCCAGAAATTCTATATCATTTCCAATCAGTAATATGTCATCCACATATAATATCAGAAATGCTACGGAGCTCCCACTCACTTTCTTGTAAATACAGGCTTCTCCAAAAGTCTGTACAAAACCAAATGCTTTGATCACACTATCAAAGTGTTTATTCCAACTCCGAGAGGCTTGCACCAGTCCATAAATGGATCGCTGGAGCTTGCACACTTTCTTAGCTCCTTTTGGATCGACAAAACCTTCCGGTTGCATCATATACAACTCTTCTTCCCGAAATCCATTGAGGAATGCAGTTTTGACATCCATCTGCCAAATTTCATAATCATAAAATACGGCAATCGCTAACATGATTCGGACAGACTTAAGCATTGCTACGGGTGAGAAGGTCTCATCGTAGTCAATCCCTTGAACTTGTCAAAAACCTTTCGCAACAAGTCGAGCTTTGTAGACAGAAACATTACCGTCAGCGTCAGTCTTCTTCTTGAAGATCCATTTATTCTCAATTGCTTGCCGATCATCGGGCAAGTCAACCAAAGTCCACACTTTGTTCTCATACATGGATCCCATCTCAGATTTCATGGCCTCAAGCCATTTTGCAGAATCTGGGATCACCATCGCTTCTTCATAGTTTGTAGGTTCATCATGATCCAAAGAGCATGACTTCCGTAACAGGATTACCGTACCACTCAGTGCGGATCTTACTTTGGTTGATCTACGAGGTTCAAGAATAACTTGATCTGAAGTTCCATGATCATCATCATTAACTTCCTCACTAATTGGTGTAGATGTCACGTAAACCGGTTCGTGATGAACTACTTTCCAATAAGGGAGCAGTACGATTACCTCATCAAGTTCTACTTTCCTCCCACTCACTTCTTTCGAGAGAAACTCCTTCTCTAGAAAGAATCCATTCTTAGCAACGAATGTTGTGCCTTCGGATCTGTGATAGAAGGTGTACCCAACAGTCTCCTTTGGGTATCCTATGAAGACACATTTCTCCGATTTGGGTTCAAGCTTATCAGGTTGAAGCTTTTTCACATAAGCATCGCAGCCCCAAACTTTCAGAAACGACAACTTTGGTTTCTTGCCAAACCATAGTTCATAAGGCATCATCTCAACGGATTTCAATGGTGCCCTATTTAACGTGAATGCGGCCGTCTCTAAAGCATAACCCCAAAACGATAGCGGTAAATTAGTAAGAGACATCATAGATCGCACCATATCTAGTAAAGTACGATTACGACGTTCGGACACACCATTACGTTGTGGTGTTCCGGGTGGCGTGAGTTGTGAAACTATTCCGCATTGTTTCAAATGTAGACCAAACTCGTAACTCAAATATTCTCCTCCATGATCAGATTGTAGAAACTTTACTTTCTTGTTACGATGATTTTCAACTTCACTCTGAAACTCTTTGAACTTTTCAAATGTTCCAGACTTATGCTTCATTAAGTAGATATACCCATATCTGCTTAAATCATCTGTGAAGGCGAGAAAATAACGATATCCTCCACGAGCCTCAACATTCATCGGGCCACATACATCTGTATGTATGATTTACAACAAATCTGTTGCTCTCTCCATAGTACCGGAGAACGGCGTTTTTGTCATCTTGCCCATGAGGCACGGTTCGCAAGTACCAAGTGATTCATAATCAACTAGTTCCAAAAGTCCATCAGTATGGAGTTTCTTCATGCGCTTTACACCGATATGACCTAAACGGCAGTGCCACAAATAAGTTGCACTATCATTATCAACTGTGCATCTTTTGGCTTCAACATTATGAATATGTGTATCACTACTATCGAGATTCATCAAAAATAGACCACTCTTCAAGGGTGCATGACTGTCGGTGTCAAAACCGGCGGATCTCGGGTAGGGGGTCCCGAACTGTGCGTCTAGGCGGATGGTAACAGGAGACAAGGGACACGATGTTTTACCTGTGTTCGGGCCCTCTCGATGGAGGTAAAACCCTACTCCTGCTTGATTAATATTGATGATATGGCTAGTACAAGAGTTGATCTACCACGAGATCGGAGAGGCTAAACCCTAGAAGCTAGCCTATGGTATGATTGTTGTTGTTGTGTCCTACGGACTAAACCCTCCGGTTTATATAGACACTGGAGGGGGCTAGGGTTACACAGAGTCGGTTACAAGGAAGGAGATCTACATATCCGTATTGCCAAGCTTGCCTTCCACGCCAAGGAGAGTCCCATCCGGACATGGGACGAAGTCTTCAATCTTGTATCTTCACAGTCCAACAGTCCGGCCAAAGATTATAGTCTAGCTGTCCGGATACCCCCTAATCCAGGACTCCCTCAGTAGCCCCTGAACCAGGCTTCAATGACGACGAGTCCGGCGCGCAGATTGTCTTCGACATTGCAAGGCGGGTTCCTCCTCCGAATACTTCATAGAAGATTTTGAACACGAGGATCGTGTCCGGCTCTGCAAAACAAGTTTCCACATACCACCGTAGAGAGAGTAATATTTTCACAAATCCAATCTGCTGACGTATTCTGTAGCGTGACATCACACCACAGCCAATCCTTTATTCGAATAATTTTTTACTGTCCCACCTCTGCACGTTTCGCGAGGCGGTTTCCTTGGCACGTCTTGTCGAAGCAGAGATCATGTCCCCTTATCGCGGGATTCTCATCAATACGGACGTGGGTAACCCAACCGCGCCATTGATTACGGCGCTTGGGGGATAAGCGAGTTTTACCAGGCTGGTGGGGACGCATAGTTTCGTCCGCCCATATAAGGGGATAAGGATTCACCTCTTCCATCCACGCCTTCTTCCTCCTTTGCTCATCCATTTTCGCACACCCGAGCTCCAGCGCCCAAGTGCGCATTTTCCTCCTCAACCTTCTCCAACCATGTCCGGAGCGGGAGGCAGATGGATGGTTTCCTCCGTCACGGAGGAACACATCAAGAAGCTGAGGGGAGCCGGATACCTGCCCGACGACATCGCGCACCGGCTCCCAAATGCGGGGCAGCTCATCCCCACCCCCAAGCCCCACGAGAGGGTAGTGTTCCTTACCCATTTCCTCCGTGGACTGGGATTCCCTCTCCACTCATTCGTCCGGGGGCTCATGTTCTACTACGGCCTGGATTTCCACGATCTGGCCCCGAACTTCATCCTCAACATCTCGGCGTTTATCGTCGTGTGCGAGGCCTTCCTCCGCATCAAGCCCCACTTCGGCTTATGGCTGAAGACCTTCAATGTAAAACCGAAGGTAGTGAGCGGCCGGCAGGCGGAGTGCGGAAGCGCCATGGTGGGCAAGATGCCCAACGTCACATGGCTCGAGGGCGGTTCTACATCACCCAGCGGCGTGACTCCAAATGGGCAGCGGCCCCCGAGTTCCGATCCGGAATCCCCACGCGACTCACCTCCTGGCAAGAGAAGGGCCTGTCCTGGGATAGTTCAGGAGAGCTGACCGGACTCCAAACCTGCATCCAAAACATGGTGAGCAAGAAGCTCAAACTTGTCAACATAGTCCAGGTCATGCTCATCCGCCGGATCCTCCCGTGTCAACAACGGGCGTTCAACTTGTGGGAGTTCGACCCGGCCCAGCACCAAACTCTAAGCGAGCTTTTCGACACAACACATGAGGATGCTTGGAAGGTGCTATTAAAGGGCGCCGAGGTTCCCCCTCCCCTTACCGAGGATCGCGGATTCAGTGCGCAGCGCCAAGCCAGCGCGGTAAGCTGTTTTGCCTCTTATAGGGTATTCATTCTTCATAGTTTAGCTATGTGTGGGATTTGAGCTTCCACGCCTTTGACAGGATTGGGTGGAGACATCGGGGCAGATTGATTGTCCGACCCCTCTGCCCGAAGGCCCAACAGACGCCCGCTTAGCGGAGCTGCTGGTTCCAGAACCTTACGTGGTGCCGGAGAAGAAGGTCAAGAAGAAAGCCACGGGAACCCGAAAGAGTTCCCGGCGCCCGGTAGTATCAGATTCATCGTCTGATGAATCCGAGGCGCACTCCTCCCACGAAGATGAGGAGGAGGAAAAAGAAGCTTCCTCCCCTCCAGCGGGGGGGGGGGGAGAAAAGGAAGGCCGCCACAACTGGGGAGGCCGGAGGGTCCAAGAAGGGAAGGGCTCTCCCTCCGGACTACTCCGCCACCGCCGCCGACAGCGAAGACGAGTGGCCACCGAGGGCCAAGCCCCTGGCGAGATTGTAAGTATTCGGACACCAGAGTAACTCGTGGCACCGTTTAATTGCACAGCTTCTCCTAACACCGGAAACGGTTATGCAGTCCGTCCTGGGCCCGTATCGACGTATCTTCATCGAGCGATTCCTTGGACCCGTCTGCCATGAGCAGCGGAGGATCACTTCTGACTGCCTCCTCCCCTCGCCCTACGGACAATGCCGAGGTGTTGTCTCAAAGGGCACCAAGCCGAGGGAGAGGTAGCCCTGGAGGCGCCATGAGGCGACCTTCCGGACTGCAGGCGCAAAGGGAGCAAGGCTCCCAAGGGCTCCAAGTTCGGCCCCGGGCCGAACACCACACCGGAACCTCCAGTGGTTCCGGACTCTGGCAGGCGGCCCCCCACTAAGAGGGGCAAGCCTACCGTGCCCGTGACCTCCGTCCAACCGGAGGCACCGAATAATTTGCTGGAGGTGCTATTATGAGTGCGGTGATCCAGAAGGTTCAGTCTGCCAAGAGCGGACTGACTGAAGCCTGTGCCAGCCTTCTAACAGGCTTTGAGGTATGTATTTAAAATATATGAAAATATTACCGCATAGACAGTAGCCCCTGATGCTCTGTTCGGTGTTCACAAAGAAAAGCCGAATTGAGGATCTAAGAATATCCGCAGGAGTCTAACATAAGTATGTCAATATGGGTATGCAGGTTGCGCTGATGACCTCTGCCGCACTAACTGCGGAGGTCGATGCGTTGAAGCAGAGCCTCCAGCGGTCCGAGGAAGAGCTCGGCCTTGCCAAGAAGCAGCTCGAGGAGAAAGAAGGTAAGTAATACCTTGTGTAAGTATATAAAAAAGATGTGGTTGCAAAAAATGACAGGATCATCGTGGCTATGGCAGGGGCCACGACCGAGGTGGCGACCCTGAAGCAAGCGTTGTCCGAGGCCGAAAACAAAGCGGCCACGGAGCACACCGAGTGAGGGAAACAGGAGGCGCGGGTGGAGGAGGTGCAGCAAGAGCTCCAGGCTCTCGTGAAAAAGCACGAGAGTTTGGAGCTTGACTCGAAGACACGAGAGTCCAAGCTTGCCTCAGCCCTCGAGAGCGCCAAGCATGCCAAGGCCGAAGCCCAAAAGGCCCTCCAGGAAATTGAGGAGATGAAGAAGATAGCGGCGGGTAAGGCATTCTTATGCAAAGCAAGCATGTGAAAGTAAATTACTTGTTACTTACGCGAGTCCAGAGCTCTCCAGGAGCATCCGCAGATTTGCCACATGGTGTGTCAGATGCCGCAAAGCACTACCGAGCCGAGGAGGGGATCTCGACGGAGAAGGTGTTCTGGTCTCAGTATACTGAGGCCAAACATCCGGTGCCCCTAAGCGACCAGCTGAAGCAGTTGGTCGAGCTCCTTAAGGCGGCCGAACAGGCCATGAAGGGTCTGATAGTCCGGCTGTGGTCTGGAGAAGCCATGCCAGTGAGCTACTTCGGGCTGGTGAAGTGGCTTGCGGATGCCCGCCCTTGGCTTGAGGTCATCAAGCGCTCCGTCTGCATCGAGGGAGCCCGCAGGGCGCTTGCCCGTGTTAAACTACACTGGGGCAAGATGGACGCTGAGAAGCTGGTGAAGGATGGGCCACCACAGGGCAAGGAGCATCGCCGCCCTAAAATGTACTATGAGGGTGTCCTGAAGGGTGCCCGCCTTGTGGCGGATGAATGTTCCAAAGATGTAATTTTTGAGTGAACTCGCATTTGTGATCCTGTACGCTGAAAACTTGTTCATATGCGCTATGCAACACTTGTTTGAATTTAAAATAATACCTTATGTGCGGCCGTTTATTAAATCTGAGAGATGGCAAGTCGTCGGCTTCTGCCCCCAAGCCACGAGTGCTGGGGTGTTCGGGATAAACCTTAGCACTCTTTTTCCCATTCTCGGGCCCTCCGAGGGAGGTGCTCAGCACAACGAACAAGGCAATTGGACTATAATGCTTTATCACTCTCACTTAGCCATAGAATTCTATAATTTTAAATTTTGGCGAAGCCCCTAGTATTCGGAAGACCGAGTTCGGGGCGCTATCCATGCCTAAGCCGGACAAAGCCGACTCCTCGCCCTAAGCGGCATAAGTCTTTAGGGACTTGAAACCTCTCGAATAGCGACCAGCTCTCGCATTATCATGACAGTCAGTTTTAGCTTTCTCTGCTGAGGTGCTTAGCCCAGCTGAACCGGGGCACAATCGCAGTAGTTCTCCCAGTGCTACCTTAGCCAATATAACGGAACGTAAGGTACCAAAACGTGGGATCCGGGAAAACCCAACTATTGACCCAAGACATGATTCGGAGCCGATGCATATAATGCTATAAGTTCGGGGTGCCGCACTTGTGAAAGTGTTCGAACTTCTCACACCATATTGTGGGATACTTAAGCCCCTGGTGTATTGGCCATACCAAAGTGTACGGGTGCAAAATGTCATTAATAAAAATATATACAGAAAAAGAGAATGCAATAGTAGACTGAAGCTATGCATTATTTATTCGAAAAGGTGCATTGAAGCAGAACGATACAAGTAGTGCGATAAGCAGAAAATGGGACTATTTGACATGTCTCCTCCAAGGTAACCTGTGGAATAGTATTTTAAAGCAGGTATTTTGCTCGTTATAGAGACCACCTGGGAGTTCCATGATGCGACGAAGCTTTCGGCCCCCCTGGTCCTTGCATTGTGTGTTCGGCAATTGTACTGCCGGACAGGGCCTCCAGAGAGTGAAGTCCTGGAAGAGAGAAAAAATAACAAAGTAGGGAGCCCCTAGTGCGGTTGAGCCGCGTTTCGGGGCGTGTCGTAGTCGTGCCCCTCCCCCTGTGCCCATGGTATTTTTAATGCGTAATTGTGTACGCATGGCACATAGGTCGCCGTTTGGATGGGGCTGGGGTAGGGGCCGCGTTGCTATGCGAGCTCAGAACGTGCCAGGCAGTCCTGTTGCAGATTACTTCGAGCGCCCTTGACGGTGTCCGGACGTTTGACCGCCGGACTGGAGAATTGCCTTGATAGGCTGCTTTGCACTTCTGATGCAAGGGCCGCAGTGTGCTCCTCGGTTCGGAGAGAGCGCTCTGTGTTTTCATTGACTGTGATGACCCCCCGAGGTCCTGGCATCTTGAGCTTGAGGTATGCATAGTGTGGCACCGCGTTGAATTTTGCAAATGCGGTTCGTCCGAGCAGTGCATGATAGCCACTGCAGAACGGGACTATATCGAAGATTAACTCCTCGCTTCGGAAATTATCCGGGGATCCGAAGACCACTTCTAGTGTGACTGAGCCTGTGCAATGGGCCTCTACACCTGGTATGACGCCTTTAAAGGTCGTCTTTGTGGGATTAATCCTTGAGGGATCTATGCCCATCTTTCGCACTGTGTCCTGGTAAAGCAGGTTTAGGCTGTTGCCGCCGTCCATAAGGACTCGAGTGAGGTGAAATCCGTCAATGATTGGGTCTAGAACCAATGCGGCAAATCTGCCGTGGCGGATACTAGTGGGGTGGTCCCTGCGATCGAAAGTGATCGGACAGGAGGACCATGGGTTGAACTTTGGGGCGACCGGCTCCAACGCGTATACGTCCCTTAACGCACGCTTCCGCTCCCTCTTGGGGATGTGGGTTGCGTATATCATGTTCACCGTCTGCACTTGTGGAGGAAACCCCTTCTGTCCTCCGGTGTTCGGCGGTCGGGGCTCCTCTTCGTCGTCGCCATGTAGCCCCTTGTCTTTGTTTTCAGCATTTAACTTGCCAGCCTGCTTGAACACCCAACAATCCCTGTTGGTGTGGTTGGCTGGCTTGTCGGGGGTGCCATGTATTTGACACGAGAGATCGAGTATACGGTCCAACATGGACGGGCCCGGAGTACTTCGTTTAAATGGCTTCTTCCGCTGACCGGGCTTGGAGCCTCTGAATCCGGCATTTACTGCCGTATCCTCTGTATTGTTGTCGCTGCTGCGGCGCTTATGTTTGTTGCGACGTGACCTACCGTTGCCGTCCTTGGTATCCGAAGTACCAGAGTTCTTTGATATGTTATTGCTGAGAGCAAGCCAGCTGTCCTCTCCCGCACAAAAGCGAGTCATGAGCATCGTGAGGTGCCGGGCAAGCCACTCGTCACGGATGTTATGCTTGAAAGCTGCTAGGGCCTCTGCATCCGGACAGTCGACGATTTGATTTTTCTTGGTTAGGAACCGTGTCCAGAATTGCCTGGCCGATTCTTTTGGCTGTTGAATCATATGGCTCAAGTCATCGGCATCTGGTGGTCGCACATAAGTGCTCTGGAAGTTGTCGAGGAATGCGGCTTCTAGATCTTCCCAACAGCCAATGGATTCTGCTGGCAAGCTGTTGAGCCAATGCCGAGCTGGTCCTTTAAGTTTGAGTGGGAGGTACTTCATGGCGTGTAGATCGTCACCACGGGCGAAGTGGATATGCAGGAGGTAGTCCTCAATCCATACCGCAGGATCTGTTGTACCATCGTATGATTCAATATTTATGGGTTTAAAACCCTCTGGGATTTGATGGTCCATTACTTCATCCGTGAAGCATAGGGGGTGTGCGGCGCCTCTGTACTGGGCTGTATCACGACGCAGCTCGAATGAGTCTTGTCTGCTGTGTTCGGCCCGGCCGGATGTACTTTTACTGTATCTGGCATGACGGCTATCGTCTCGTGTGGTGGGTGAGGGAGTCCTGGATTAGGGGGTGTCCGGATAGCCGGACTATAACCTTTGGCCGAACTGTTGGACTATGAAGATACAAGATTGAAGACTTCATCCTATGTCCGGATGGGACTTTCCTTGGCGTGGAAGGCAAGCTTGGCAATACGGATATGTAGATCTCCTCCCATTGTAACCGACTCTGTGTAACCCTAGCCCACTTCAGTGTCTATATAAACTGGAGGGTTTTAGTCTGTAGGACAACATACATTCATACCATAGGCTAGCTTCTAGGGTTTAGCCTCTCTGATCTCGTGGTAGATCTACTCTTGTACTACCCATATCATCAATATTAATCAAGCAGGAGTAGGGTCTTACCTCCATCGAGAGGGCCCGAACCTGGGTAAAAACATCGTGTCCCTTGTCTCCTGTTACCATCCGCCTAGACGCACAGTTCGGGATTCTGGGAACAGGGGTCCCCAGAGTTGCCTGCCTGCGGCCTGCGGCGTGGCTTAAAGGGGGCCCAGCACGGCCCATCTTCATCAACACAAGACCCAAGACCCTCGCGAGGGGCCTAGCCTCGCGGGGAGGACGACGCGGAGCTTCCTGTGCACGGCCTCATCAGTGGGCTCACGAGGAGGCGGTGAGATCAAGGCGGGGTACCTCACGAGGTGCCCATGACGCAAGCCATGACGACCAAGGCTGCCAGGCGGGCGCCAGCCCGCGCAGTGTCTCCCTTTCCTCTTTGGTGCAAAGGGGGCAAGCGCAGGCGAGAGGATCAAGCAAAGGCATCCATTTCGATGCAACGAGACCAAGACCAGTCCAACGGCGGGAAGGAGGTCATCGTGGAGCCCAGAACGGCGTCACCACAGAGCCTTTGGCAGGCGAGGACCAACTTTAGTCAGGATAAGTGTACCAGATGTTCCCCTTCAAAATGGCCAATTGTTGGCGCCCTTCCCGCTCAATATTTGGGAAGAGGCCCAGGGCCTTTGCCTATAAATAGGACTAGCCACCCCCAGGGTAGAGGCATCGAGAAATCAGTTAGAAAGATACAGGCAACAAAGAGAGAGAGAGAGAGAGAGAGAGAGAGAGAGAGAGAGAGAGAGAGAGAGAGAAGGGCGGTTGAACTCCTCCTAGCAGTTCACCGTCCTAGCCAAGAGCAGACCCTCACGAGGCTGTTCTTCCTTGTATTGTTCATCACCATCAGCCCAAGAGGCAATCCACCCACCACAAACTAGAGTAGGGTATTACACCACAATGGTGGCCCGAACTAGTATAAACCCTGTGTCTCTCGTGCTGTTCTTTCAGTAGTTTAGATCTTTGCGAGACGGAGAGGTGGAGGGCGCAATCTCCGCGCGCACCCCAGAGTTCGAACCTCAAGGGTCTGCCGGAACCCGAAATCCGACATTTGGCGCGCCAGGTAGGGGTGCGCCGGAATCCACCCTTCTACCACTTCGCGTCCCGTCGCATCGTCATCACCATGTCCGGCGACCAGGCGGGCAACCAAGATCCATGGGCGGCGTGGCCCGCCCGCGCAGAGCCGCTCGCCTCGGGCGACCCCGCGCCCTAGGCAGCGCGTGGTCCGTAAGGCGCCGCGAGCCGCGAGCGGCACGGACAGGCTTCAACAACCCTCACACCGCGGCAAGCGCGGTCGGCAGCAAGGGCCTCCAATCACGCCGCGACCACGACACCGTACACCCGCCGGGAGCAGGCGAACTCGAGGGCCGCGCTCACGGTGGCCCGAGAGCTGCTGCAGTGTAGGCTGCTGGAGGGCGGCCACGACGTGCTGCTAGAGCGGGTTGCCGAGCTCCTGGGCTTTGCCGCTTCGGGGGCTCACCCCTTCTGCGTCCAGCTCCCGACTCAGGCCCAGGACGGCACGCGCGGGGGCCCCGCGCGCGCCCGCGGGCCCCAAGGCTACTCCAACGCCAGTGAAGCTGTCGGCGCCGGACCGGCGGTGGCGCTACCCCCGCCCCCGGCGCGTGAAGGAGAGGGACTCGGCGCAGCCCACGGCGCCAGCGGGCAGCCGCGCTACCACCCCGTGGTGGGCACGTCAAGCAGAGCCGCATGGCACATGGAGCACTACGGCGTAGCCTTCGGGATGCCGGCGCCAGAAGAATACATGCCCCACATGATGGACCAAGGGCACGCTCACGAGGGCGAACAAGGCTCGCTCCTCAGCCCGAGCTGGGGAGACGAGACACCAGAAGCTGAGCTCTTCCAAGAGCCCCGGGACGGTTCCATCGGCCACGCTAGAGGCGACGATTATCGGGTACCACTAATTCCTCAGGAGCAGGCGTATGCTAATCATGGATCGCAGGAGGTGCAGGTCGCCATTGAGCAAATGCCTGGCCTCCACAGTCTCCTACCCCTCGGGAGGAGGGCGGAGGGGGCTGCAGGAGAGGGGCAGAGATCCGACATCACCACCACGGCGTTCGGAGCAAGGCGTTCTTAGGAGGTAGGCCCTCCGCTGGGGAGGAGCCTATGGGCCTGCCCCTGGAGGAGGACCCGTGGTCGTCAGGGGAACCGCTGGCGACCGCTCTACCCCATCGGCGGCGTCCTGGTTTCCGGTCGTCGTTGGTGGCACTAGAGTGTGGTGCAAGGCGGGCCTCGTCTCATGCGATATGAAGCAAGGCCGGTACCTGTGAAGAAGGCCCAGTGCCTATGAAGCTTCGCCGCCCGTGACACTCTCACGTAATAATGAGTGGGGCCAGACACGCCTGAGTCTCAGGGGTGCCGGCCTCAGGCCCTAGGGCTCCCTCCCACGCCCAGTGGACAACACTTAGCTCCGCGCTGGTGAGAAGACGTCCAAGACTAGATTAGGTGCCGGACGCGGCCTTTTGTCTGTTTTCATTTACTTCTCCTTTGGTTGTAACTTTTCCCCCGCTGGATTAAAGTTGGATTCGAATTTGAGATTTGCGTGTGTTCAGGGAAGGGGTGCTTAGTCTCGTTCGAGCCATTTCTCGCGTTCTGGTTACAGCTTCACCACAGCTGCCTCCCCTCGCGAGCCCCTCGCGAGTCGGGCCGGGCCTAGCTTGTGCGCAACCCAGACTGCTGTTGTTGCTCCCTCTCGGGAGGACTTTCCGGTGCCTGCGGAGGTTGTCCTTTCATGAAAAGGCCCAGAGCCTGTGAAGAAGGCGAATGCCTGTGAAGCTATCGCGTTCAGGAAAAGGCCCAGAGCCTGTGAAGAAGGCGAATGCCTGTGAAGCTATCGCGTTTAGGAAAAGGCCCAGAGCCTGTGAAGAAGGCGATCACTGTGAAGCTATCAGCGTTTAGGAAAAGGCCCAGAGCTCGTGAAGAAGGCGATCGCCTGTGAAGCTATCGCGTTTAGGAAAAGGCCCAGAGCTCGTGAAGAAGGCGATCGCTCGTGAAGCTATCGCGTTTAGGAAAAGGCCCAGAGCTCGTGAAGAAGGCGATCGCTCGTGAAGCTATCGCGTTTAGGAAAAGGCCCAGAGCCTGTAAAGAAGGTGAATGCCTGTGAAGCCATCGCATATGGGAAAAGGCCCGGAGCCTGTGAAGAGGGCAAATGCCTGTGAAGCCATCGCATGCGGGAAAAGGCCCGGAGCCTGTGAAGGCCAGCGCCTGTGAAGCTCCTCGCCAGCGACACTCTCGCATCCTACGGATTCAACTAGAGAACACCCAGGACACCACGTTCTCCCACAGGCTGCCTCGGGGCCTGCACGAAACAAAGGTAAACCAGCCGACCGCCAGGCGCGGGTGCTCGCGCAATGTAACAACTACTAATATGATGAACACGGATTTTACATGAGGGGCTCCCCCTCCCAAAATGCTCTCACAGCCATCAGGCCAAACACCTGAGTTATATTCATGCAGGGTAAAAAGACATGAGCGATACATACTCAGTCAGACAAATCCCCCAATGCGTCCTCAGGAGCACCTCCCGAGCCGCCGCTGGCGTCGCTGAACTCACCATAGCTGTCTGCGTCGCCACCAGCGGCGTCAGGGCCGTTCACCACACCGCCCTCGTCAGCAGCCACGATCACGTCGTCGTCGTCCGAAGCAAAGGCCCTGACAAGGGCGTCCACGTTGTCTTCCACCCAGTGCGCCAGGTCGTCTCGGACGGCCTGGGGGACTGGGGCGATAGCGGCGTCAAAGTCGAAGTGGGGATCCATGTTCCGGAGATGGCTGAAGACACGGGAAAAGGCGCGCCCGAGCAGGGCGCGGCTCCTCTCCTCTACCAACCTATCGACCCTGACCGACCGCGCCTCCAGCTGCGTCACCACGGCGGTGAAGAACTGAAGGTTGCCGGCATAGTTGATTGTGTGCGGCTCTCCAACAGCCGCCTCGCAGATGTTGCCCAAGGCTGTGTTAGCTCTCTCCCGGAGCGTGGCGAGCATGGGGCCATGCACGTGCTCCATGACCTGCCGCTGGCGTATCTCATCAGCGTTCTGGCGCGCAACAGGCACAGCACCCTCCACCCGCTGGCGAAGACGGAGCACCTCGGCCTGGGAGGCAGCTAACTCCCCTTGCGCTGCCTCAAGGGCGGCCCGGGAAGCGTCGGCCCGCCGCGTCGCCTCCTCCCGCTTGGCCCTCAAGGCTGCGGTCCTTCCCTCAGCCTCGACCCGGATCAACTCCAGCCTCCCCTCGAACTCACGCTCGAGGTCTTGGCGCGCCATCGCCACCCGACGACCAACCTCCTCCAGGACAAGGGCTTCCCGTGCAGCGACATCGTCTTCCGCATGCGTCACCAAGCGCTCCCTCGTCTCCAGCCGCTCGTACTCGTGGGTGCGTTCGGCGGCTTCCAGCGTCAACGCCTCTTCACGCTTCTGGAGCTCGGTTGGGTCGCCAGAAGCCACCTTCATCGACGCGAGGGCCGCCTCGCGCAGCTCCGCTTGCTCCTCCAGAGTGGCCCCAGGCCAGGAGCTCCCGAGCCCGCTCCTCCGCCGCCTCTCGCCGTCGGTCAGCTTCCCGGGCCTCCTCGACAGCCTGGGATCGGGCCACCCGAGAGGCCTCTAGCGACGCCTTCGCCTCTTCATCATCGAGATCACGCTGGTGGCGTGCGAGGGCGATGGCGACCTCCAGCTCGCGCCTCCCGGCAGCCAAGCGCAGGCCCTCGGCCTCCAGGCGCGCGTCTTCATCAGCAAGCTCCTCCCCAAGCAGGTTCACTGGCCACGCCTTCGAAGGAACCCTTGGCGACGAGCGCGGCGCTCCCGAGCGCGCTCGAGCACGTCTTCCACACCATCATCTGCCCCAAGCAAGCGCCGGGGGCCACGAATCATCGCTCCCCCTCCGGGCAGGGGGCTGGGGGCTGGCGCCCTCGCGACGGCCGGGCGCACCGCGCCAGAAGCCCGGCCTGGAGCCAGCCCGTCTCCAGATGAAGGGCGCAGGGGGCGCCTCAACCAGTCGCAGCCCACGACCAGACGAGAAGCCCACGGCAGGCTGGCTACGCCCCGAGAGGGCCCGCGAAGGAAAATCGCGGGGAGTAAAGGGCCGCGGTGCGCCTCGGGACGGTTCGCCCCTTCAGTCGCCCTTACCACAAGAGCAGTACTGCTCGGAGCACTTGGGGACGGTGGAGGAGGCGAAGCCAAAGGAGGCGGCACCTCAGCAACTTCCACGAGCTCGGCCGGAAGAGGCCTGCGGAGCAAGGATCAGTAAACGCAACAAGGGGATCAGAAGCTAGAAAAGGAGAAGACTTACTCGTCAGTGGCGAACCACTTCCTGCGCTTCAGCAAGCGACAAGGGAAGTCATCACCTGTGGCCTCCTTTTCCTCCGGAGGGCCTCAAAGTCCACACGGAAGCGGCCCAAGAGAAGAGCGCAAGGATCAACCTGCGACGAAGACGGAGCATCGAAGCGATCCGCGTCAGGGGCGCCTGCCTGACGCGTGCTGCCAATCGCCTCGCCAGAAGACGCGGCTGGGGCCTCAGGGGCCTCAGCCCCAGGCGCTGGGAGCAGCTGCTTGCCACCCTCAGCCTCAACAGCACGGGTCTCGGGAGCTGCCCCCTCGAGGGCATCATCCGGCGCAGTCACCTCATCGGGAGCCCTCTCGGCCTCCGCCGCCTCATGCCTCCCTGCTCCGCCACTCGAGGAGGATTCGCCTTGACCAACCGGAAGGGCGGTCACCACCACAGGGTTCTCGCGAGGCCCTTGGAAGCCAGCAGGGCGCAGCCCCCATTCATCAAAGATGGGCATCTGCTTCACGAAGTCGTCCCTGTTCTGGCAGAGGTACAGCAGGGCCCCTCCCCGCTGGATGCTACCCGGGTTGGGGTCACCAGTCAGGATCAAGAGCACTGTTCTCAGCACCTCAGGCGTCAGGTCCTCTTCCTGGAGCCTCATGCGGTCACCGCGCCCACTGAAGGCCCACATCCGGCAGGAGTGGCGTTGGAGAGGGGCAATGCGACGCAACAGGAACTCCTTCACCACCTTGGGCGCTATCACACCGATCGATTTCAAGAACGCGAAGCGGTGCTAGACAAAAGCGAGTCGGGGGCTCTCGAGCGTCTCCTGGCCCCAGCCCGAATTGGGTACAGCAGGCGAGGTTGGCTTCGCCAGCAGGGGGCTGGTCACCCCGACATCAACGTACAACCACCGCTCGCGGAACCCAGCCGAAGGCGAAGGAAGTTTGAACTCGATCCCTGAGGCCGCAGTCTCAGGCGCGGCGACGAAGTTCACACATGCCGAGCATTGGGTAGGGTCGGCAAGGCGCAAAGAGAAGAAGTGGCGCAGCTAGGCAACGGAAGGAGAGATGCCCATCATCGCCTCGCAAACAAAAGCAAAGACCGAAAGAAGGGTGATGGATTCAGGACCCAGATGCATCATATGGATCTGGTAATGGGAGAGGACGGCCTTGAAGAAATCGGAAAAGGGGGGAACCAGACCCGCCCACAAGGCATCAGCAAAATAATGGACCTCAGTGATTATCCTGTCAGTGGGGAAATGAGACGTAGGCCAGGCCGTCGTCCTCCCGCACTCGTTGAAGATGGTAGCCAGAGCCGAGCTGACCTTGCCCAGGCACTCTCGATTGAGTATGATCGACCAGCCGACGGCAGGGGCCACCGATGGCGGCAGGCAAGACGGAGGCATGGTTTTCTTCCCCCTCTCCTTCGCTTGGAGCCATGGCGGTGGGAAGGAGGGGGAAGATTCGAGATTGGATTGGAAGCAGGAGCTGGCGTTCGAAGGGAGAAAGAGCAGAGGACGCTCGAGCAACAGGAAGGGGAGCGGCTGTGTACAACTACGAGTCCGCCTAGCAGGGCGCAAAATAAGGGGGCGTGGGGGAACAGTGCCGCCCACGTCCAATCAACCGCCACGCGGCGCCCGAGGCCGCAGGCTGTTAGGGCCCGCGGCGCTTCGCCCTTGCCCTTTCGCCTTTCTGCACGGCCAAGTCCGGGCGCGCCTTGGGCCCGGGGGCTACTGTCGGCGTTCTGGGAACGGGGGTCCCCAGACTTGCCTGCCTGCGGCCTGCGGCGTGGCTTAAAGGGGGCCCAGCACGGCCCATCTTCATCAACACAAGACCCAAGACCCTCGCGAGGGGCCAAGCCTCGTGGGGCGGACGACGTGGAGCTTCCCCAGGCACGGCCTCATCAGGCTGGCTCACGAGGAGGCGGTGAGATCAAGGCGGGGTACCTCACGAGGTGCCCATGACGCAAGCCATGACGACCAAGGGTGCCAGGCGGGCGCCAGCCCGCGCAGTGTCTCCCTTTCCTCTTTGGTGCAAAGGGGGCAAGCGCAGGCGAGAGGATCAAGCAAAGGCATCCATTTCGGTGCAACGAGACCAAGACCAGTCCAACGGCGGGAAGGAGGTCATCGTGGAGCCCAGAACGGCACTACGTGAGCCTTTGGCAGGCGAGGACCAACTTTAGTCAGGATAAGTGTACCAGATGTTCCCCTTCAAAATGGCCAATTGTTGGCGCCCTTCTCGCTCAATATTTGGGAAGAGGCCCAGGGCCTTTGCCTATAAATAGGACTAGCCACCCCCAGGGTAGAGGCATCGAGAAATCAGTTAGAAAGATACAGGCAACAAAGAGAGAGAGAGAGAGAGAGAGAGAGAGAAGGGCGGCTGAACTCCTCCTAGCAGTTCATCGCCCCAGCCAAGAGCAGACCCTCGCGAGGCTGTTCTTCCTTGTATTGTTCATCAACATCAGCCCAAGAGGCAATCCACCCACCACAAACTAGAGTAGGGTATTACACCACAATGGTGGCCCGAACTAGTATAAACCCTGTGTCTCTCGTGCTGTTCTTTCAGTAGTTTAGATCTTTGCGAGACGGAGAGGTAGAGGGCGTAATCTCCGCGCGCACCCCAGAGTTCGAACCTCAAGGGTCTGCCGGAACCCGAAATCCGACACCGCCGGTTTTGACACCGACATTGGTGCTTTCATTGAGAGTTCCTCTGTGTCGTCACCGCCAGGCTTGATGGCTCCTTCGATCATCGTTGATGGCGTACCAGTCGGCAGACTTTTCTCCCGGACAGATTTTTGTATTCGGCGGCTTTGCACAATGAGCCAATTCGCAGCCATCCGGAGCAGATTGAAAGCTACGCCCGCCATCGTGTCAGGTTTGAAGCCTAAACTACACGGCCGATATCTGCGGAGACTTGATCTTCGACGGATTCGAGCCCTTGCCGAAAAGCGCCAGACCTTGTCCGATGGGCATGATTTAGCTCTGCCGCCGGACAATGTTCAGGAAGTCGGACCTGCAACCGCTCTGGCCTTCAATTCGGAGCCAATCGCGCCATCCATGGACGGGTGGTTGGGCCCCGCCATGGAGGCCGCAGTCTCAACGGCGATCGAGCCGGATACCCTTCGCGAGGCCCGTGTGATGCGGAGCATACGACGATCATCCCCATGTACACTCGAGCCTACGCCATTGGACCTAAGGTGAACTCGCTCCTTTCCGAATCTTCCCTTTCCGCATGTAAGACATGGATGCTACTTCAAGCGCGGACCTTGTGCATACTCAGGTACACCCGAGGAGACTATGGAGAGCCCAAGGACCGGCCAAGTGTGCGCGGGAGCAAAGGAAGGAGAAGGAAGAAGTGCAAGCTACATAGAAATGGACATCCGCCAGACCCGGACATCCGCCCTCCATAAGCCCGGAAATCCGGCCCGAGCTCGGAAATCCGGCGCCCATCACAGAAGGCACCCGAAGCTGAGCCCCATCAGCCCGGACATCCGGCCATGCCCCGGACATCCGGCTCCTCCCGAAGCCCCGGAAATCCGGCCTCTTCGCCCGGACATCCGGCCCCGCCTATCCAGAGAGCACAGAATGCATCCACGCTAGCCCAGACATCCGGCCACCCCTGCCCGGACATCCGGCCCGTCATGAAGCCCCGGACATCCGGCCCCTCCTGCCTACGCGCAGTGCATCCGGGCCGAAAGCCCATGTACCCCTTCGCCCCAACTTACACTAGCACTATATATAGACCCCCACCTCCTCCTAGTTAGGGTTAGCATTGATTTAGCTCATTTGTGAGATAGAGCATTGCTCATCCATACGGATCTCCTCCTCGAGAGAGACTGCGGCCCCTCTTCGGAGAAGATCAACTTGGATTCAAGACCCCCTCTTGGGTGGCCCCATCAAGACCTCCTTCTAGGAGAAGAACCGGTTACCTTTGTATCGTCCTTTGTTGACCTTGGATCATGTGTATCTCTTTGTGTTCTTGGATCTAGCGCATGTGTAATCGAATCTTGTTGGTTTGAGTGATTCTCTCGTGTTTTCCCTCATGTGTCCCCTCGTGTTCTTCGTGTTCTTAGTTGGGATCCGCTCCTTTCGTGAAAGATCGGCCATCTAGGGTTCCACCCTACATCATCTTGGATCATAGCTTTGGTTTATCACGAATTTGGAGCCTCCCCGTTGTGTTTTCTAGCCTAATTTTGTTGATTTCTTCCCCAATTTCAAAAATTCCCACCAAAAATAGCCTGAATTTTTTTTGTGATTTGTTGGTTTGATCATGTTTTGTTGATTTTTGATCCATGGATTTGCTTGGTTTCGAGTGGATCTAGCATTTCCCCAAGTTTCCCCACTTTCCATCCACGAAATCTCTCCAATTTTGACCTTGAAATCATCAATTTCCGCCCCCAAATCGAGTTCCTCGAGTTCATCCTCGGATTTGGAGCCCGGACATCCGGCCCGAGCCCCGGACATCCGGCTCCTAGAGCGCATTTTCGCGCAAGTTTCTGGACATCAGGTCCCGGATATCCGGCCCGAGCCCCGGATGTCCGATCCATGGGATTTCAGCTTTCCCCGTTTCACCGTTTTGTGCATAACTAATTCATCCAGAGTCCGTTTTTGACGTTCTTTAGCTCGTTTTGAAGCTATTGACATCCCCCATCGCATAAAAATACTACCACCACCATTTGACTCCATCAAATTTTTGGAATTTTGGCATCTTTGCCTAGGGCTTCCACCACATCCTCCGCATAACCACCACCGACTTCCGCAACCTAACCCAATTTGTTCCCTATAGCATTAGTGGTTGTTTGAGTTGTGATTTGAGTCTCCTAAGGTGTTTAGGCTACTTAGGGACGGTTGCTTCTTTATCAACCACCACCATAACTCCGGCATAGGCTTACCCACCATACACTTCCGCCACCTCAACTTAACCCAATTTTGTTTGTGTTGTGAGTTGTGTCTCCTAAGGTGTTTCGGCTACTTAGGGACCGTGCTTCCAACTCCGACACCGTGTATAGTCCATCCACCTTACCCTCGACTTCCACATTGCGTCTCAAAACCCATCATTGCATTTCCGCAATCCCATTGAGCTTCCGCAAAACCACCACTGCATTCCCACTACCACCATTTGACATTTGACATTTGAGATTTTGAGTTCGCGGTTTTTCCGTTTCCTAAGGTGTTTCGGCTACTTAGGGACGAGTCTCCATCATCTTGGTATCTACATCAAGAACACCGCCACTCATCATCGCCAAGGACGGTAACCTCGACGACACCATTGTATATTCCCCTTGCAATTGCATTGATAACCCCTAGCCCATTTTGCGTCACTTGCCTATCGAGACTAGCCATTTGAGTATCGCCGGCAATGTTACTTGTGCACATTAGTGATCTACACCATACATTGCATACATACCATATCATATTGGTATCATATCATCTCTTGTGTCACAAAGATTGTTCCCGCATATACACAATTGCTCTCTTGGTTTGTGCATTTCGCAAAGTGGCCATACAAAAAAAAATGAGAATAAGCTTTTAAGCAAAAGAGAAGAGCAAAGAAGCTTGTAAGCAAGTGCCATAGCATCATACCACATTGCATATAAGATTGTCATATCCGATCATCTTGGATCATCTTGAGAGAAACATCGGGAACCATACATACATAGCATACTTGGGATAGAAAGTTTATCCATTTTGCATATCATAGGTTGTGCACAAGTGCCGTATCCGCCTATAGAGCAATCGTGCTAGCGTCTCTCTTGAGTTGTGCAACACGAGCGTTTTCCATGGACTCCACATTTTGTGCTCATTCCTTGGTTGCACGACCCTGTCTATCTATCCGTGTGTGTGTTTCCGTGTGCCATTCTTTGCTATTGGTCTACTTGTTACACTTGCAAATTTGTGAATCTCTTTCAACATTATTGACTCTTGCTAACTTTTTGCATCAAATTTTTGTGCCACTATCCTCACCGAGCTCCACCATAAGCCTTACTTGTGTAGGTGTGAGAAACCGACAAGAATTGGTACCAATTGTGCTATTTCCTTGTTACACAATGAGTGATCATTGATCCATCTTCAACATCGGTCAAGGTACATTTGGTATAAGTTCTTCTCTTTCTCCCACTCATATTTGCTCGAGTCTTGTGATGGATAGGCAAGGCATTTCACCCTCGGTCTACAACAACAACAACGAGTTCGATGCCACGAACAACTCCAACGACGCCAAGATGAACACTCAAATGGAGGAGATCAAAGCCCTCATCAAGTCCTACAAGCGATCTTCCTCATCTTCGAGAAGACGCTCAAGAGCACCTGCTTCCGAGCTACCATCTCCGGCAAGATCACATCGGCATCGACACGATCACCAACAAGAACGTGAAGGTCAAGAGCTCAATGCCAACAACCGCTCAACGACTTCACCATCTCCCTTGGCATCTTCGCCAAGTGACTTCAAGGCATCTTTGCCTTCGGATATACGGCATCTTCGCCAACAAGCACCTCAAGACTACGCTCAAGAGAAGCTCCCTGTCGGTGTCAAAACCGGCGGATCTCGGGTAGGGGGTCCCGAACTGTGCGTCTAGGCGGATGGTAACAGGAGACAAGGGACACGATGTTTTACTCAGGTTCAGGCCCTCTTGATGGAGGTAAAACCCTACGCCCTGCTTGATTAATATTGATGATGTGTGTTACAAGAGTGGATCTACCACGAGATCAAAGAGGCTAAACCCTAGAAGCTAGCCTATGGTATGATTATTGTTCGTCCTATGGACTAAAGCCTCCGGTTTATATAGACACCGGAGAGGGCTAGGGTTACACAGAGTCGGTTACAATGGTAGGAGATCTACATATCCGTATCGCCAAGCTTGCCTTCCACGCCAAGGAAAGTCCCATCCGGACACGGGACGAAGTCTTCAATCTTGTATCTTCATAGTCTTGGAGTCCGGCCGATGATGATAGTTCGGCTATCCGGACACCCCCTAGTCCGGAACTCCCTCACTCCCCAAGCTCAAGTCCGCGACCTCCACGAGCTACTACGACCTCGACACCGACCATGAGATTCCTTTCTATGGGACTCTAGAACCCGAGGAGTATCTCGAGTGGGAGCACCTAATGGACGACTACCTCAAGCTACATCAAGTTCCTCCCGAAGATCAAGTGAAGTGTGCCACAAGGAATTTCCACGACTACGCGTCCACATGGTGGCTTCACACACCTTCGGAGACCTACGACATGAGTTGGCCCAAGACGAAGAAAGCTTTGCGGCGAGAGTTCGTGCCTCCAACCTACACGAAACAACTTCTACACCAATTGGGGAACACCATCTAAGGATCCAAGTCCATCGACAAGTACTTCAAGGAGATGAAGATTGCCTTTATGACGAGTCAAGCGTGGACGACCCCATGTCAATGAAGTTCCACTTCATGATGGGATTGAACAACGACATCTCCAAGACTATCTTCCTCGAGAACTACAAGTCCCTCGACGACAACTACATTGGTGCTCTTAAGGCGGAAAAAGAACTCATGAAGGCCAAGGCTTCTCCACCCCAAGCACACTTCTCGAATACCAAACTCAAAGACGACGAGCATGAGGCTAGTACCACCAAGATGTCCAAGCCCGACGAGCTCCAAGACGACGCTCCCAAGTTCAACTTCAGCGCCATCCCTCTTTGTGGCATTGATGATGCCGAGTCCTCCACGACTCTTTTTCAAGATGGTGCGGCGACGAGTACGACTTCGGAGACCTTCAAGGACCAAGCTTTGGAGGCGAGCGACATGGTGACGAGCAAGGAGGATGCTTCCATCTTAGGAGGCAAGAGTGATGATGTGCCATCTTCGGCCTTCATCCACGACGACGATCTCGAAATGGTTGAGCATGGGATTTTCCCTTCGACCACGGCGACGTATGATGACTTGGGTGACTTGTGCCACCATATTGAGAGTGAGAGTGACTTCACCACTAGCCCCATATATGATGTGTTACCCCAATTCGCATGTGAGGAGAGCCACAAACCCCACCACTTGAGTGAGATCAGTGACTCCACCATACGTGAGATTGAGTGCACCTACATTGAGGGAGTGAGTGAGCCACCACATAGAGAGAGTGAGGCCGCTTCGATTTCTAACGACTTAACCTCTACCTCTATTGTGTCTTCTCATTTGGTGCTAGGTCCCATATATGATGACGCTACCGATTCGCTGCATTTAGTGCACGCCCTTCCTTTGGACAAGACGATGGCCATGGTGGAATATGATGCACCCCCCACATGGTTCCATCAAGATGAAGATGACCACCATTTGGTCTTTGCCACCTCACCTACACCACTTGAGTGGAATGAACAAGGTAACATAGGTGAAGGTGATGCTCTAGTCCCACTAGTGGACATACTTGATATTGATTGCTTGCATGATGTTGATCCACCTATTCCCATGCTTCATGCTAGTGTGACTTCTTCATGTCATGACTTACCAATTTATGATGACTATGATGATGAGCATGTTGAGTCGCCTAGTTGTGATGCTATGCTCCATAGGATATCATGTGAAAATTCTTTTGGTCACATCATGTTCGACAATCCATTGAACTTGTCATATGCTATGAGTGAGATCTCTCATATTGCTTCATTTCAATCTCAACATAGTAACTATGCATGCCCCATTAAAATAAATCCCATTTGCACTTATGGAATAGATGACAAGATGATGGTCATTGGCTTTTGTTTTTCATGTGATGATATTGCTATGCTTCCTTTACATGATTTGCGCAATTCATCTACTATAACATGCCATGATCACATTGTTCCAAATATGCATTGTTTTGGATGTTGTCAATATTCTCCATGTGATGTTTCCATTAATGCTCACGAGGAGACCCCCATAGTTTCCTCATACATATTAGGAGATTTTGATGCATTCCATACTTTGCATGATTCCCATAATTGTGTGCACCATATGCATTCCATGAATAACAATGCTCTACATATTTCTTGTGATGCTTTACACAATTTGAGTCTCCATTATGCTATACACAATAACAAACCTCTCATGATGGATGACATATTTCTATATCACGCATCTCATTTATTTGAACATTGGATATTTTGTGCTAACCAACACAAGCACGTATGCATCATGATGGATGATGTGTACATTTACCACGCACACACAATTTTCCCTTTGTATTTGTTTTGTGTAGGTACTCACGTATACTCGTCAACCTCTCAATCCCAAGAGTTGATGAAACGAGCTCTTGAGAGCAACGACGATTTGGGATCCCGTGGACTATCCTTACCACCGTGCTCTTTGCGCAACGACTACGTGCATCTTTTCTACTTGTCTCTCACATGGCTATGGGCTATTTACCACTTGTCACCTTATGCCCATTCTATCGTGTTCACTTTGCATGTTATGCCTCTTTACATGATTTTGCCATGCAATTGTGACCCTTTCTTGCACTTACATGTCATTCACCATTATAGTACTTCTATGTGTATTTGCATGCTTGGTGGAGATCCTTGTTGCTATTGCCATGTTTATCATGTGCCCCATGCTATTGATGCTATTTTGCTCATATCTTGCCTTTATGTTTGTGATATGTCATGTGCATTATTCATGCCCACTATTTGCACACATGACATGTTTGCCATGATTCCTTCTAGTACGTTGCATCTCCGCACTACTAGCTTGCTTGACTTAATCTCTATGATTGCTTGCTTTGTTGCATCACCCATGTTCCATTACTCGCTTTCTTGGGTTGATGACATATATGTTCATGCCTCTCACATGATATATCTTGGTCATTGTCTCTTGTGTCCATTAGTTGCATCTCTCATATCACCTTGTATTGAGTGCCAACTTGCTATGCTTATTGATCGTGGAGACTTGGACATATTACTTGTGAAGCATGCTTGCTTGTTTAAGCCTATTGTCCTTGGTTGTAGTTGCATCATATGCTTTCATACCATACCACACCTTGTCCTTTCTTATGATAAGAATGATGAAAACACTTGTTGGGTATCTCGCCCCTCGAATGATAGGTCTTGCATTTGCACTAACCTCATTTGTTCTTCCGAGTGTTTGTCATGTTCTTTCACTTTCAAGGATTCACAAGGCGGTACCATCGCGAGACATATTAGTTATGTGAAGGCGTACATGATGTGCAACACCAACATTTTTGACATCCTTATAAAGGTGAACTCTTTCCCTTTGAGCCATTCTCAAATATGCATATTGGATGGGTCATTCTTTCATTGTTGTTTCCTTCTTATTGTCTACATGATACATCTATTGGATGGAGGACCGACATTGGAGATCGACTCTATGGACCTTCACATTGAGGAGCGCTCGCACTTATTGGATGCACCTTCCAACCTCCACTCATGCCATGATATCTAGCTATGGTACAACACCACCCATGACAAATTTGCACCCTATGCATGGATTGACACACATTATGCTTGTCTTGTTGCACCTATTCCCATGTCATCCATGATATATGAGCTTGTGCATTTTCTTAGCAAATTTGTTGTGATATTTCTTGATGGCATATTCATACATCGTGATCATATTGCCTACCATAAATTGCATGATAACATAATCATATTGAGCATCCATTGCCATATTCATGCAAATGATAAACCGTCTCACTATGACATCATTTTGCACCGTGGTTGCATTGATCACATTCACTTTACATTTGTGTGCACAATGAATGCTTTACATGTCATTTTACATCATTTGGATAAGCATCTCATGCCTTGTCATGAACAATTCCTTTGGACGACCTCATTCTTACATGATGGACACCTTGTGTGCACTAACCATTGTATTTCCAAGTGTCTCTTGTGTTTGCTCGTTTTGCATGTCTACCATCCCGACGACATCTTGAAGTACTTGACTTACACTCCGTCCAATTACAAGTTCGTCCACGACAACCGTTTCCATGGTGATGAGGATTTCGATCCGAGGTCGGATCTTTCCCAAGGGAGGGGAGATGATGCGGAGCATCCGACGATCATCCCCATGTACACTCGAGCCTACGCCATTGGACCTAAGGTGAACTCGCTCCTTTCCGAATCTTCCCTTTCCGCATGTAAGACATGAATGCTACTTCAAGCGCGGACCTTGTGCATACTCAGGTACACCCGAGGAGATCATGGAGAGCCCAAGGACCAAGGCCAAGTGTGCGCGGGAGCAAAGGAAGGAGAAGGAAGAAGTGCAAGCTGCTACAGCAGCCGGACATCCGGCCAGACCCCGGACATCCGGCCAGACCCTAGACATCCGGCCCCTCCCGCAAGCCCGGAAATCCGGCCAGAGCTCGGAAATCCGGCGCCCATCACAGAAGGCACCCGAAGCTGAGCCCCATCAGCCCGGACATCCGGCTCCTCCTGAAGCCCTGGAAATCCGGCCTCTTCGCCCGGACATCCGGCACCGCCTATCCAGAGAGCACATAACGCATCCACGCCAGCCCGGACATCCGTCCACCCATGCCCGGACATCCGGCCCGTCATGAAGCCCCGGACATCCGGCCCGTCGCCCGGACATCCGGCCCCTCCTGCCTACGCGCAGTGCATTCGGGCCGAAAGCCCATGTACCCCTTCGCCCCAACTTACACTAGCACTATATATAGACCCCCACCTCCTCCTAGTTAGGGTTAGCATTGGTTTAGCTCATTTGTGAGATAGAGCATTGCTCATATATACGGATCTCCTCCTCGAGAGAGACTGTGGCCCCTCTTCGGAGAAGATCAACTTGGATTCAAGACCCCCTCTTGGGTGGCCCCATCAAGACCTCCTTCTAGGAGAAGAACCGGTTACCTTTGCATCGTCCTTTGTTGACCTTGGATCATGTGTATCTCTTTGTGTTCTTGGATCTAGCGCATGTGTAATCGAATCTTGTTGGTTTCAGTGATTCTCTCGTGTTTTCCCTCGTGTGTCCCCTCGTGTTCTTCGTGTTCTTAGTTGGGATCCGCTGCTTTCGTGAAAGATCGGCCATCTAGGGTTCCACCCTAACTCACCGTGACTCCAAATTGCCGGACTCCCCTCCGGACTCCGAGCGGCCCGCGCCCCTGCCGATCGAATCTGATTGGGCGCCGATCATGGAGTTTACCGCCGCGGATATCTTTCAGCACCCACCCTTCGGGGACATACTGAATTCACTAAGATCTCTCTCCCTGTCAGGAGAGTCCTGGCCGGATTATGGCCAGCAAGGTTGGGATGCAGATGACGAAGAAATTCGGCGCCCACCCACCACCCACTTCGTAGCTACTGTCGATGATTTAACCGACATGCTCGACTTCGACTCCAAAGACATCGACGGTATGGACGACGATGCAGGAGACGACCAGGAACCAGTGCCTACAGGTCACTGGAAAGCCACCTCGTCGTGTGACATATACATGGTGGACACACCCAAAGAAGGCAATGGCGACGGAACAGCGGAGGATGACCCCTCCAAGAAGCAACCTAAGCGTCGGCATCAGCGGCGCCGCTCTAAGTCCCGCCAAACCAAAAACGGTGATTCTGGCATAGGAGATAATAACACCCCGGACAGTGCCGAAGACAACCCCCTCCAGCAAGATTCAGCACAGGAGGACGGAGAAGCCAGCCCTCATGAGAGAGCGGCAGACAAAGAGGCAGAGGAGGATAATTACATGCCTCCCTCCGAAGACGAAGCAAGCCTCGGTGACGACAAATTTTTCGTGCCTGAGGATCCCGCCGAGCAAGAGCGCTTCAAGCGCAGGCTTATGGCCACGGCGAGCAGCCTTAAGAAAAAGCAGCAACAGCTTAGAGCTGATCAATACTTGATAGCCGACAGATGGAATGAAGTCCTTGCGGCCGAGGAATACGAACTCGAATGCCCCTCCAAGAGCTATCCAAAGTGCAGGTTGCTACCCCGATTAGAGGAGGAAGCATCTAAACCCACATCCCCAGCAGCTGACCGGCCACCTCGCGGCCGCGACAGAGAGGCCTCTCGGCCCACAACTCAAGCCGCACCCCGGCGCAACTCAAAAAACACCAAGGCACGGGGAAATGCGTTAGACCTGCGAGATATATTGGAGGACAAAGCAAAGCAAACAAGATCGATCTATGGATCGAGTGGGCACCCCACGACACGAGACGATAGCCGTCATGCCGGATACAGTAAAAGTAAATCCGGCCGGGCCGAACACAATAGACAAAACTCATTCAAGTTGCGTCGTGATATAGCCCAATACAGAGGCGCCGCACACCCACTATGCTTCACAGATGAAGTAATGGATCATAAAATCCCAGAGGGTTTCAAACCCGTGAATATTGAATCATACGATGGTACGACAGATCCTGCGGTATGGATTGAAGACTACCTCCTTCATATCCACATGGCCCGTGGCGACGATCTACACGCCATCAAATACCTCCCACTCAAGCTTAAAGGACCAGCCCGACATTGGCTCAACAGCTTGCCAGCAGAATCCATTGGGTGTTGGGAAGACCTGGAAGCCGCATTCCTCGACAACTTCCAGGGCACCTATGTGCGACCACCAGACGCCGATGACCTGAGCCACATAATTCAGCAGCCAGAGGAATCGGCCAGACAATTCTGGACACGGTTCCTAACCAAGAAAAATCAAATCATCGACTGTTCGGATGAAGAGGCCCTAGCGGCCTTCAAACATAACATCCGCGACGAGTGGCTTGCCCGGCACCTTGGACAGGAAAAGCCGAAATCGATGGCAGCCCTCACGACACTCATGACCCGCTTTTGTGCGGGAGAAGACAGCTGGCTGGCTCGCAGCAATAACATGTCAAAGAGCCCTGGTAATTCGGATACCAAGGACAGCAATGGCAGGTCACGTCGCAACAAGCACAAGCGCCGCATTAACAATGACAATACGGAGGACACGGCAGTTAATGCCGGATTCAGAGGCTCTAAGCCTGGTCAGCGGAAAAAGCCATTCAAAAGAAGCACTCCGGGCCCGTCCATTTTGGACCGTATTCTCGATCGCTCGTGTCAGATACATGGCACCCCCGACAAGCCAGCCAACCACACCAACAGGGATTGTTGGGTGTTCAAGCAGGCCGGCAAATTAAATGCCAAACAAAAAGACAAGGGGCTACATAGTGACGACGAGGAGGAGCCCCGACCGCCGAATAACAGAGGACGGAAGGGTTTCCCCCCACAAGCGCGGACGGTGAACATGATATACGCAACCCACATCCCCAAGAGGGAGCGGAAGCGTGCGTTAAGGGACGTCTACGCGTTGGAGCCGATCGCCCCAAAGTTCAACCCATGGTCCTCCTGTCCGATCACTTTCGATCGTAGGGACCACCCCACTAGTATCCGCCACGGTGGATTTGCCGCATTGGTCCTAGACTCAATCATTGACGGATTTCACCTCACTCAAGTCCTTATGGACGGCGGCAGCAGCCTAAACCTGCTTTACCAGGGCACGACGTGTAAATGGGCATAGATCCCTCAAGGATTAAACCCACAAAAACAACCTTTAAAGGCGTCATACCAGGTGTAGAGGCCCATTGCACAGGCTCAGTCACACTGGAAGTGGTCTTCGGATCCCCGAATAATTTCTAGAGCGAGGAATTAATCTTCGATATAGTCCCGTTCCGCAGTGGCTACCATGCACTTCTCGGGTGAACCGCATTCGCAAAATTCAATGCGGTGCCGCACTATGCATATCTCAAGCTCAAGATGCCAGGACCTCGGGGGGTCATCACAGTCAATGGAAATACAGAGCGCTGGCTCCGAATGGAGGAGCACACTGTGGCCCTCGCAGCAGAAGTGCAAAGCGGCCTATCAAGGCAATTCTCCAGTCCGGCGATCAGACGTCCGGACACCGTCAAGCGTGCCCGCAGTAATCTGCAACAGGACCGCCTGGCACGTTCTGAGCTCGCATAGCAATACGGCCCCTACCCTAGCCCCATCCAAATGGCGGCACACGTACACGCAGCGTACACAATTACGCATTAAAAATACCATGGGCACAGGGGAGGGGCACGACTACGGCACGCCCCAAAGCGCGGCTCAACCGCACTAGGGGCTCCCTACTTTGTTATTTTTTCTCTCTTCCAGGACTTTCTTCTCTGGAAAACCTGTCCGGCAATGTAATCGCCGAACACACGATGCAAGGATCAGGGGGGCCGGAGGCTACGTCGTATCATGGAACTCTCAGGTGGTCTCTATAACGAGCAAAATATGTGTCTTAAATACCATTCCGCATCCCGCCCCTGGAGGGGGACATTACAAATAGTCCCACCTCTTGCTATCGCACTACTTGTATCGTTCTGCTTTTAATGCACCTTTTTCGAATAAACAATGCTTAGCTTCAGTCCATTATTGCATTCTCTATTCATTCCTTTTTATGTATATATGTTCAGTCATGAAATTTAGCATCCGTACACTTTGGTACGGCCAATACGCCAGGGGCTCTAGCACCCTGTAACACGGCGTGAGAAGTCCGAACACTTTCACAAGTGCGGCACTCCGAACTTATAGCATTATATGCATCAGCTCCGAATCATGTCTTTGGTCAATAGTTGGGTTTGCCCGCTCCCATGTTTTGGTACCTTACATTCCGCTATATCGGCTAAGGTAGCACTGGGAGAACTACTCTTGTGCCCCGGTTCAGCTGGGCTAAGCACCTCAGTAGAGAAAGCTAAAACTGACTGTCATGATAGGGCGAGAGCTGGTCGCTGTTCGAGAGGTTTTCGAGTCCCTAAAGACTTATGCCGCTTAGGGCGAGGAGTCGGCTTTGTCCGGCCTAGGTTTGTATAGCGCCTCGAACTCGGTCTTCCGAACACTAGGCGCTTCGCCAAAATTTAAAATTATAGAATTCTCTGGCTAAGTGAGAGTGATAACGCATTATAGTCTGATTGCCTTGTTCGTTGTGCTGAGCACCTCCCTCGAAGGACCCAATAATGGGAAAAAGAGTGCTCAGGTTTATCCCGAACACCCCAGCACTCGTGGCATGGGGGCAGAAGGCGACGAGTCGCCATCTCACAGATTTAATAAACGGCTGCACAGAAGGTAATATTTTAAATTCAAACAAGCGTTGCATAGCGCATATGAAAAAAGTTTTCAGCGTACAGGATCACAAATGCGAGTTCACTCAAAAATTACATCCTTGGAACATTCATCCGCCACAAGGCGGGCACCCTTCAGGACGCCCTCATAGTACATCTCGGGGTTGCGATGCTCCTTGCCCTGCGGTGGCCCGTCCTTCACCAAATTTCTCAGCATCCATCTTGCCCCAGTGTACTTTGACACGGGAAAGCGCCCTGCGGGCGCCCTCGATGCAGACGGAGCGCTTGATGACTTCAAGCCATGGACAGGCATCCGCCAGCCGCCTCACCAGCCCAAAGTAGCTCCCAGGCATGGCCTCTCCAGGCCACAGCCGGACTATAAGGCCCTTCATGGCCTGTTCGGCCACCTTATGGAGCTCGACCATTTGCTTCAGCTGGTCGCTCAAGGGCACCGGGTGTCCAGCCTCAGCATACTAAGACCAGAACACCTTCTCCGTCGAGCTCCCTTCCTCTGTCCGGTAGTAGGTGGCGGCATCTGACATGCTGCGAGGCAAATCTACGAATGCTCCTGGAGAGCTCCGGACCCGGGTAAGTAAGAAGTAATTCACTTCCACATGCTTGCTTTGCATAATGAATGCCTTACCCACCGCTATCTTCTTCATCGCCTCAATTTCCTGGATGGCTTTTTGGGCTTCGGCCTTGGCAGACTTGGCGCTTTCGAGGGCCGCCGCGAGCTCCGACTCTCGCGTCTTTGAGTCAAGCTCCAAACCCTTGTGTTTCTTCACGAGAGCCTAGAGCTCTTGCTGCACCTCCTCCACCCGCGCTTCCTGTTTCCCTCGCTCGGTGCGCTCGGTGCGCTCCGTGGCTGCTTTGTCTTCGGTCTCGGACAACGCTTGCTTCAGGATAGCCACCTCGTTTGTGGCCCCTGACATAGCCACGATGATCCTGTCATTTTTTGCAACCACATCTTTTTAATATATATACTTACACAAGGTATTACTTACCTTCTTTCTCCTCGAGCTGCTTCTTGGCAAGGCCGAGCTCTTTCTCGGACCGCTCGAGGCTCTGCTTCAACGCATCGACCTCCGCGGTCAGTGCGGCAGAGGTCAGCAGCGTAGCCTGCATTCCCATATTGACATATTTATGTTAGACTCCTGCGTTTATTATTAGATCCTCTATTCGGCTTTTCTTTGTGAACACCAAACAGAGCATCAGGGGCTACTGTCTATGTGGTAATATTTTCATATATTTTTTACATACCTCAAAGTCTGTTAGAAGGCTGGCACAGGCTTCATTCAGCCCGCTTTTGGCGGATTGAACTTTCTGGATCACCGCACTCATAATAGTGTGGTGCTCCTCGTCGATGGAGGCACCGTTAAGCACCTCCAGCAAGTTATCCGGTGCCTCCGGTTGGACGGAGGTCACCGGCGCGGTAGGCTTGCCCTTCTTAGTGAGGGGCCGCTGCGGAGTCTGGAACCACTGAAGGTTCGGGTGCGGTGTTCGGCCCAGGGCCGGACTTGGAGCCCTTGGGAGCCTTTCTCCTTTTTTGCCCGCAGTCCAGAAGGTCGCCTTGCGGCGCCTCCAGGACCACCTCCCCTTGGCTTGGAACCTTTTGGGACAACACCTCGGCGTTGTCCGTAGGGCGAGGGGAGGAAGCGGTCGGAAGTGAAAAGCTATTCACATCCGACGAATCCAAGGAACCACTCGACGATATGTCGACTTGGGCTCGGGGCGGACTGCATGATTATATTCGGCGTTAGGAGAAGTTGTGCAATAAAGGAACGCTATGAGTCACTCTGGTGTCCGAATACTTACGACTTCGCCAGGGGCTTGGCCCTGGGCGGCCACTCCTCGTCGCTGTCGGCGGTGTTGGTGGAGTAGTCCGGAGGAAGGGTCCTTTCCTTCTTGGACCCTCCGGCCTCCCCAGTTGGGGCGGCCTTCCTTTTATTTTCTCCCCCTGTTGGAGGGGAAGAAGCCTCTTTTTCCTCCTCCTCATCTTCGTGGGAGGAGTGCGCCTCGGAGTCATCGGACAATGAGTCCGACACCACCGGGCGCCGGGAACTCTTTCGGGTTCCCGTGGCCTTCTTCTTGGCCTTCTTCTCCGGCACCACGTAAGGTGCCGGATCCAGCAGCTCTGCCAAGCGGGCGTCTGCTGGGCCTTCGGGCAAAGGAGCCGGACGATCGATCTGTCCGGCGGTCTCCTGCCAGTCCTGTCAAAGGTACGGGAGCTTAGATCCCGCGTAGAGTCAAAACTATGAAAAACAAGTATCCTGTAAGAGGTAAGACAGCTTACCGCTGGCTTGGCGCTTTGCACAGAATCTGCGATCCTCGGAAGCGGGATGGGGAACCTCGACGCCCTTGAATAGCACCTTCCAGGCATCCTCGTATGTTGTGTCGTAGAGCCTGTTCAGAGTTTGGTGCTGGGACGGGTCGAACTCCCACAAGTTGAATGCCCGTCGTTGACACAGGAGGATCCGGCGGATGAGCATGACCTGGACTACGTTGACGAGTTTGAGCTTCTTGCTCACCATGTTTTGGATACATGTTTGGAGTCCGGTCAGCTCTCCCGAAGTACCCCAGGACAGGCCCTTCTCTTTCTAGGAGGTGAGCCGCGTGGGGATGCCAGATCGAAACTCGGGAGCCGCTGCCCATTCAGGGTCGCGCGGCTCGGTGATGTAGAACCACCCCGATTGCCACCCCTTCATGGTCTCCACGAACGAGCCCTCGAGCCATGTGACGTTGGGCATCTTGCCCACCATGGCGCCTCCGCACTCCGCCTGGCGGCCGCTCACTACCTTCGGCTTAACATTGAAGGTCTTCAGCCATAAGCCGAAGTGGGGCTTGATGCGGAGGAAGGCCTCGCACACGACGATAAACGCCGAGATGTTGAGGATGAAGTTCTGGGCCAGATCGTGGAAATCCAGGCCGTAGTAGAACATGAGCCCCCAGACGAATGGGTGAAGAGGGAATACCAGTCCGCGGAGGAAATGGGTAAGGAACACTACCCTCTCATGGGGCCTGGGGGTGGGGATCAGCTGTCCCTCATCTGGGAGCCGGTGCGCGATGTCGTCGGACAGGTATCCGGCTCTCCTCAGCTTCTTGATGTGTCCCTCCGTGACGTAGGAAACCATCCACCTGCCTCCCGCTCCGGACATGGTTGGAGAAGGTTGAGGTGGGAAATGCGGACTTGGGCGCTGGAGCTCGAGTATGCGAAAATGGATGAGCAAAGGAGGAAGAAGGCGTGGATGAAAAGGTGAATCCTTATCCCTTTATATGGGCGGACGAAACTATGCGTCCCCACCAGCCTGGTAAAACTCGTTTATCCCCCAAGCGCCTTAATCAATGGCACGGTTGGGTTACCCACGTCTGTATTGATGAGAATCCCATGATAAGGGGACACGATCTCTACTTCGGCAAGACGTGCCAAGCAAACCGCCTCGCAAAACGCGCTGAGGTGGGACAGTAAAAAGATTCGAATGAAGGCTTGGCTGCGGTGTGATGACACGCTACAGAATACGTCAGCAGATTGGACTTGTGAGAACGATACTCTCTCTCTCTACGATGGTATGTGGAACTTGTTTTGCAGAGCCGGACACGATCCTCGTGTTCAATATCTTCTATGGAGTATTCGGAGGAGGAACCCGCCTTGCAATGCCGAAGACAATCTGCACGCTGGACTCGCCGTCATTGAAGCCTGGTTCAGGGGCTACTGAGGGAGTCCTGGATTAGGGGGTGTCCGGATAGCCGGACTATAATCTTTGGCCGGACTGTTGGACTATGAAGATATAAGATTGAAGACTTCGTCCTGTGTCCGGATGGGACTTTCCTTGGCGTGGAAGGCAAGCTTGGCAATACGAATATGTAGATCTCCTCCCATTGTAACGGACTCTGTGTAACCCTAGCCCTCTTCGGTATCTATATAAACTGGAGGGTTTTAGTCCGTAGGACAACATACATTAATACCATAGGCTAGCTTCTAGGGTTTAGCCTCTCTGATCTCGTGGTAGATCTACTCTTGTACTACCCATATCATTAATATTAATCAAGCAGGAGTAGGGTTTTACCTCCATCGAGAGGGCCCAAACCTGGGTAAAAACATCGTGTCCCTTGTATCCTGTTACCATCCGCCTAGACGCATAGTTCGGGACCCCCTACGCGAGATCGGCCGGTTTTGACACCGACAGTAGGGCGCCCTCGCGATCCGTAGATCGATCCTGTTTGCTTTGCTTTGTCCTCCAATATGTCTCGCAGGTCTAGCGCATTTCCCCGTACCTTGGTATTTTTTGAGTGACGCCGGGGTGCGGCTTGAGCTGTGGGCCGAGAAGCCTCTCTGTCACGGCCACGAGGTGGCCGATCAGCCACATCATACACTGGGGATGTGGGTTTTAATGCTTCCTCCTCTAATCGGGGTAGCAAACTACGCTTTGGGTACCTCTTGGAGGGGCGTTCGAGTTCATACTCCTCGGCTGCAAGGACTTCAGTCCATCTGTCAGCTAGCAGGTCTTGATCAGCTCTAAGCTGCTGCTGATTTTTCTTAAGGCTACTTTCCGTGGCCATAAGCCTGCGCTTGAAGCGCTCTTGCTCGATGGGATCCTCAGGCACGACAAATTCGTTGTTGTCAAGGCTTGCCTCGTGTTCGGAGGGAGGCATGTAATTATCATCCTCTACCTCTCTGTCTGCCGCTCTCTCAGGGGCTGGCTTCTCCATCCTCCTGCGCTGAATACTGCTGGAGGGAATTGTCTTGACCTTTATGCAGGTGTTATTATCTCCTGTGCCGGTATCATCATTTTTTCTTTGGCGGGACTTAGAGCGGCTCTGCTGAAGCCAACGCTTGGGTTGCTTCTTGGAGGGGTCCTCCCCCGTTGTCCCGTCGCCATTGCCTTCTTTGGGTGTATCCACCATATATATATATCATATGATGAGGTGGCTGTCCAGTGCCCAGTATGCGCTGGTTCCTGTTCGTCTCCTACATTGTCGCCCATACCGTCGATGTCTTCGGAGTCGAAGTCGAGCATGTCGATCAAATCATCGACAGTGGCTACAAAGTGGGTGGTGGGTGGGCGTTGAATCTCTTCGTCATCCGCATCCCAATCCTGCCGGTCATAATCCGGCCAGGACTCTCCTGACAAGGAGAGAGACCTTAGTGAATTCAATATATCACCAAAGGGCGAGTGCTGGAAGATATCCTCGGCGGTGAACTCCATGACCGGCGCCCAATCGGATTCGATTGGCAGGGGCGCGGGTAGCTCGGAGTCTGGAGGAGAGTCCGGCAATCTGGAGTCGCTGGCCTCGCGTAGGGCGAGGCTGGTATTTGGCTCGATCGCCGTTGAGGTTGCGGCCTCCGTGGCGGGGTCCAACCACCCGTCCATGGATGGCACAATTGGTTCTGAATTGAAGGTCGGAGCGGTTGCAGGTGCGATCTCCTGAACATTGTCCGGCGGCAGAGCTAAATCATGCCCATCGTGACAGTGCGGCGCACTTGGCAAGGGCTCGAATCCGTCGAAGATCTAGTCTCTGCGGATGTCGGCCGTGTAGTTTAAGCTTCCAAACCTGACTTGATGGCCAGGGGCGTAGCTTTCAATCTGCTCCAGATGGCCAAGCGAATTTAGTGAGAGATCATCTTATAATGCTACCGTCAATCAAAGCAAGATAAGATGCATAAAAGATAAACATCACATGCAATCAATATAAGTGATATGATATGGCCACCATCATCTTGTGCTTGTGATCTCCATCTCCAAAGCACTGTCATGATGACCATCGTCACCGGCGCGACACCTTGATCTCCATCATAGCATCGTTGTCGTCTCGCCAATATTATGCTTCTACGACTATCGCTACCGCTTAGTGATAAAGTAAAGCATTACGAAGCGATTGCATTGCATACAATAAAGCGACAACCATATGGCTCCTGCCAATTGCCGATAACTCGGTTACAAAACATGATCATCTCATACAATAAAATTTAGCATCATGTCTTGACCATATCACATCACAACATGCCTGCAAAAACAAGTTAGACGTCCTCTACTTTGTTGTTGCAAGTTTTACGTGGCTGCTACGGGCTTAGCAAGAACCGTTCTTACCTACGCATCAAAAACCACAACGATAGTTTGTCAAGTTGGTGTTGTTTTAACCTTCGCAAGGACCGGGCGTAGCCACACTCGGTTCAACTAAAATTGGAGAAACTGACACCCGCCAGCCACCTATATGCAAAGCACGTCGGTAGAACCAGTCTCGCGTAAGCATACACGTAATGTTGGTTCGGGCCGCTTCGTCCAACAATACCGCCGAACCAAAGTATGACATGCTGGTAAGCAGTATGACTTATATCGCCCACAACTCACTTGTGTTCTATTCGTGCATATACCATCAACGCATAAAACCTGGCTCGGATGCCACTGTTGGGGAACATAGTAATTTCAAAAAAAATCCTACGCACACGCAAGATCATGGTGATGCATAGCAACAAGAGGGGAGAGTGTTGTCCACATACCCTCGTAGACCGAAAGCGGAAGCGTTAGCACAACGCGGTTGATGTAGTCGTACGTCTTCACGATCCGGCCGATCAAGTACCGAATGTACGGCACCTCCGAGTTCAGCACACGTTCAGCCTGATGACGTCCCTCGAACTCCGATCCAGCCGAGTGTTGAGGGAGAGCACGACGGCGTGGTGACGATGTTGATGTTCTACCGACGCAGGGCTTCGCCTAAGCACCGCTACAGTATTATCGAGGTGGACTATGGTGGAGGGGGGCACCGCACACGGCTAAGAGATCAATGATCAATTGTTGTGTCTCTAGGGTGCCCCCTGCCCCAGTATATAAAGGAGCAAGGGGGGGTGCGGCCGGCCATAGGGAGAGGCGCGCCAGGAGGAGTCCTACTCCCACCGGGAGTAGGACTCCCCCCTTTCCTAGTTGGAATAGGACTCGGGAGGGGAAAGGAGTGGAGGAGAAGAAGGAAAGGGGGGGCGCCGCCCCCCTCTCCTTGTCCTATTCGGACTGGGGGGGAGGGGCGCGCGGCCCAGCCCTAGCCGCCTCTCCTCTCTTCCACCTAGGCCCATTTAGGCCCATTAGGTTGCCGGGGGGTTCCGGTAACCTCCCGATACTCTGGTAAAATCCCGATTTCACCCGGAACACTTCCGATATCCAAACATGGGCTTCCAATATATCAATCTTCATGTCTCGACCATTTCGAGACTCCTCTTCATGTCCATGATCACATCCGGGACTCCGAACAACCTTCGGTACATCAAAACATATAAACTCATAATAAAACTGTCATCGTAACGTTAAGCGTGCGGACCCTACGGGTTCGAGAACTATGTAGACATGACCGAGACACGTCTCCGGTCAATAACCAATAGCGGAACCTGGATGCTCATATTGGCTCCCACATATTCTACGAAGATCTTTATCGGTCAAACCGCATAACAACATACGTTGTTCCCTTTGTCATCGGTATGTTACTTTCCGAGATTCGATCGTCAAGATCTCAATACCTAGTTCAATCTCGTTAAGCAAGTCTCTTTACTCGTTCCGTAATACATCATCCCGCAACTAACTCATTAGTTGCAATGCTTGCAAGGCTTAAGTGATGTGCATTACCGAGAGGGCCCAGAGATACCTCTCCGACAATCGGAGTGACAAATCCTAATCTCGAAATACGCCAACCCAACAAGTACCTTCGGAGACACCTAGAGCACCTTTATAATCACCCAGTTACGTTGTGACGTTTGGTAGCACACAAAGTGTTCCTCCGTAAACGGAGTTGCATAATCTCATAGTCATAGGAACATGTATAAGTCATGAAGAAAGCAATAGCAACATACTAAACATCGTGTGCTAAGCTAACGGAATGGGTCATGTCAATCACAACATTCTCCTAATGATGTGTTCCCATTAATCAAATGACAACCCATGTCAATGGTTAGGAAACTTAACCATCTTTGATCAACGAGCTAGTCAAGTAGAGGCATACTAGAGACACTCTGTTTGTCTATGTATTCACACATGTATTATGTTTCCGGTTAATAATATTCTAGCATGAATAATAAACATTTATCATGATATAAGGAAATAAATAATATGTTGCGAGGAGTTATTTGTTTTGTGTAGGTACGAGGGACTTGCGCGTAGCCTCCTACTGGATTGATACCTTGGTTCTCAAAAACTGAGGGAAATACTTACACTACTTTGCTGCATCACCCTTTCCTCTTGAAGGGAAAACCAACACAGTGCTCAAGAGGTAGCAAGAAGATTTCTGGCGCCGTTGCCGGGGAGTCTACGCAAAAACTAAGCTTGGGGATGCCCCGGAAGGCATCCCCTATTTCGTCTTTGTCTATCGGTAACTTTACTTGATGCTATATTTTTATTCACCACATGATATGTGTTTTGCTTGGAGCATCTTGTATGATTTGAGTCTTTTCTTTTTAGTTTACCACAATCATCCTTGCTGTACACACCTTTTGGAGAGACACACATGACACGGAATTTATTAGAATACTCTATGTGCTTCACTTATATCTTTCGAGCTAGATAATTTTTCTCTAGTGCTTCACTTATATCTTTTTAGAGCACGGTGGTGGTTTTATTTTATAGAAATTATTGATTTGTCATGCTTCACTTATATTATTGTGAGAGTCTCTTAGAACATAATGGTAATTTTCTTTGGCAATAAAATTAGTCCTAATATGATGGGCATCCAAGATGGGTATAATAAAACTATCATATAAAGTGCATCGAATACTATGAGAAGTTTGATACTTGATAATTGTTTTGAGATATGAGGATGCTGATATTAGAGTCATGCTAGTTGAGTAGTTGTGAATTTTGAGAAATACTTGTTCTAAAGTTTGTGATTCCCGTAGCATGCACGTATGGTGAACCGTTATGTGATGAACTCGGACCATGATTTATTTATTGATTGTCTTCCTTATGAGTGGCGGTCGGGGACGAGCGATGGTCTTTTCCTACCAATCTATCCCCCCAGGAGCATGCGTGTAGTACTTTGTTTTGATAACTAATAGATTTTTGCAATAAGTATGTGAGTTCTTTTATGACTAATGTTGAATCCATGGATTATACGCACCCTCACCCTTCCACCATTGCTAGCCTCTCTAATACCGCGCACCTTTCGCCGGTATCATACACCCACAATATACCTTCCTCAAAACAGCCACCATACCTACCTATTATGGCATTTCCATAGCCATTCCGAGATATATTGCGATGCAACTTTCCACCGTTCCGTTTAACATGACACGCTCCATCATTGTCATATTGCTTTGCATGATCATGTAGTTGACATCGTATTTGTGGCAAAGCCATCGTTCATAATTCTTTCATACATGTCACTCTTGATTCATTGCACATCCCGGTACACCGCCGGAGGCATTCACATAGATTCATATTTTGTTCTAAGCATTGAGTTGTAATTTTTGAGTTGTAAGTAAAGAAAAGTGTGATGATCATCATTATTAGAGCATTGTCCCAAGTGAGGAAAGGATGATTGAGCGCCTCCAGCAAATTATGCGGCACCTCCGGTTGGACGGAGGCAGCCGGCGTCGCGTTCTTGCCCTTCTTACGAAGGGGTCGCCCGCCGGACTCTGGAGCCACTGTGGCCTCCGGGGCTGAGTCCGGTGCAAAGTCCGGGAGGGTGTCATGTGACACCTCCGGGGCCTTCTCCTCCTGGTGGGTCCCTTCCTGGGATCCCACCTCGGCGTCGTCTGCGGCACGGGGGTGGAGGCGATCGGAAGGGAATCCATATCCGACGACTCCAAGGACCCGCTCGGCAAACGGGAAGATCATCCTTGGGCGGGCTGCAGGGTTGTATGCGACATTAGAAAGACATTATGTGGCGAAAAGGAAAAACTTTGAAGTTATTCGGGAGTCCGGATACTTACGATCTCGCCAGGGGCTTGGCCCTTGGAGGTCAGTCCTCGTCGTAAATCGGCATTGGCGGAGCAGTCCGGGGGAAGAGTTTTTCCCTTCTTGGACCCTTCGGCCTCCCTTGTTGGGGAGGCCTTCCTTTTCTTCCCTCCCCCCGCTGGGGGAGAGGCTTTCTTCTTCTCCTCGCCTTGGTGGGAGGAGTAGGCCTCGGATTCATCATCCGATAGCACCTGAAAACGGGAACTCTTCCGAGTCCCCGTGGCCGTCTTCTTGGCCTTCTTCTCCGGCACCACGTGGGGTGCCGGAGCCAGTAGCCCCGTTAGGCGGGCGTCCGCTGGGTCCTCTGGCAATGGGGCCGGACAGATAGTCCGTTCGGCCTTCGCCAGCCATTCCTGTCAAAGGTAAAGGGAGTTTAGATCCCGTGACAGAGCCAAACTATGGAAAACAAGTGGTGAAATCACTTACCTCGTCACCTGGGGCTGCGGCGGAATCCGCGATCTTCGGTAACGGATGCGGGAGCTTCGGCGCCCTTGAACAGCACCTTCCAGACATCTTCGTACGTAGTGTCAAAGAGCCCGCTCAGGGTCTGGTGCCGCGCCGGATCAAACTCTCACATGTTGAAGCCCGTCGGCCGCACGGGAGAATCCGGCGGATGAGCATGACTGGACTACGTTGACAAGCTTGAGCTTCTTGTCCACCGGCTTACGGATACTGTGCTTGGAGTCCGGTCAGCTCCTCCGAATCCCCCCGAATCCGGCCACTCTCTTTCCAGGAGGTGAGCCGTGTAGGGATGCCAGATCTGAATTCGGGGGCCGCTGCCCAATCAGGGTCACGCGGCTCGGTGATATAGAACCACCCAGATTGCCAACCCTTGATGGTTTCCACGAAAGTGCCCTCCAGCCACGTAACGTGGGACATCCTGCCCACCATGGTGCCTCCGCACTCCGCTTGGCTGCCCTTCACAACCTTCGGCTTGACACTAAAGGTCTTGAGCCACAAGCCGAAGTGGGGCTGGATGCAAAGGAAGGCCTCACACACGACGATAAACGCCGAGATGTTGAGGATGAAATTCGGGGCCAGATCATGGAAATCTAGGCCGTAGTAGAACATGAGCCCCCGGACAAAGGGATGAAGTGGGAAGCCCAGTCCACGGAGGAAATGGGGAAGAAATACTACCCTCTCATGGAGCACAGGGTTGGGGACGAAGTTCTCCCTCGTCGGGGAGCCGATCGCGATGTTCTGGACAAATATCCGGCGTCGCGCAGCTTCAGATCTGCCCCTCCGTGACGGAGGAGGCCATCCACTTGCCTCCCGCTCCGGACAATAGTTGGAGAAGGTTGAGGTGAGAAGTGCGGACTTGGGCGCTGGAGCTCGAGTTCATGGAGATGGATAAGCCAAGGAGGAAGAAGGCGCAGTAAAAGGGTTGGATTTTTATCCTTATATGGGCGGACAAAAACATGTGTCCCCACCGGCCGGTAAAACTCGCTTATCTCCCAAGCGTCACAATCAATGGTGCGGTTGGGTTACCCACGTCCGTATTGATGGGAATCCGGAATAAGGGGAACGCGATCTACTGCTCGACAAGGCGTGCCAAGGAAACCGCCTCACTAAACGCACGGAGGTGGAACAATAAAAAGCGAGTAAAGGCTTGGTAATGGCATGACCTCACGCCACTAAATACGTCCCAGATTGAACTTGTGTAATATTATTCTCTACGAATGCGTGGAATTTATCTTTGCAGAGCCGGACACTATCCTGGTGTTCACAATCTTCTATAAATTATTCGGAGGAAGAACCCGCCTTGCAATGCCGAAGACAACATGCGCGCCCGGACTCGTGCGTCATTGAAGCCTGGTTCAGGGGCTCTTGAGGGAGTTCCAGACTAGGGGTGTCCGGATAGCGAACTATCATCATCGACCGGACTCCAAGACTATGAAGATACAAGATTGAAGACTTCGTCCGTGTGGGATGGGACTTTCCTTGGCGTGTAAGGAAAGCTTGGCGATTTGGATATGTAGATCTCCTACCATTGTAACCGACTCTGTGTAACCCTAGCCCTCTCCGGTGTCTATATAAACCGGATGGCTTTAGTCCATAGGACGAACAACAATCATACCATAGGCTAGCTTCTAGGGTTTAGCCTCTTTGATCTCGTGGTAGATCCACTCTTGTAACACACATCATCAATATTAATCAAGCGGGGACGAGGGGTTTTACCTCCATCAAGAGGGCGGAACACAGGTAAAACATCGTGTCCCTTGTCTCCTGTTACCATCCGCCTAGACGCACAGTTCGGGACCCCCTACCCGAGATCGGCCGGTTTTGACACCGACATTGGTGCTTTCATTGAGAGTTCCTCTGTGTCGTCACCGATAGGCTCGATGGCTTCTTCGACCATCATCAACGACGCAGTCCGTGGTGAGACTTTTCTCCCGCACAGATCTTCGTATTCGGGCGGCTTCGCTGCGGGCGATTAAGCTTAACCATCCGGGGCAGATCGAAGCTACGCCCGGCCGTCGGTCAGATTTGGAAGTTTGAACTTCACGGATGACATCCGCGGGGACTTGATCCTCGATGGAGTCGAGCCACAGCCGAGCGTGCCGCACTATCACGGCGAGCATGATTTAGCTCTGCAGCCGGACAGTACCCTGGAGGCCGCACTCGAACCCGCTCTGATCTTCAATTCGGAGCCGGCTGCGCAGATCGGGGGCGGATGGCTAGACACCGCCTCGGGGGCTGCAACCTCTACGGCGATAGAGCCGAACACTGATCTTGTCCCTCATAAAGCTCGCGACTCCGAGGTGCCGGACTCCTTGCCGGACTTCGAACCTCCCGCGCCCCCTCCGATCAAATCCGATTGGGCGCCGGTCATGGAGTTCACCGCAGCGGACATCTTTCAACTCTCACTTTTTGGCGACATCTTGAGTTCGCTAAAGTACCTCTCGTTATCAGGAGAGCCACTGGCGGACTGCGGTCGAGGATGGATGGGATGCGGACGACGAAGAAATTCAAAGCCCACCCACCACCCACTTTGTAGCCGTTGTCGACGATCTAACCGACATGCTAGACTACGACTCCGAAGACATCGATGGTATGGACGACGATGCCGGAGACGAACAAGAACCAGCGCCTACCGGGCACTGGAAAGCCACCTCATCGTATGACATATACATGGTGGATATCCCAAAGGATGGGAATGGCGAAGGAAAGAGGAGGATGACCCTCCAAGAAACAGCCCAAGCGCCGGCGTCGTGGCGCCGCTCTAAATCCCGCCACGGCAAGAATGAAGATTCCGCACCGGAGATAACAATACACCGGACAAAGGTCTGAAGACAATCCACTCCACCAAGATCCAAACGGGAGGATGGATACGCCAGCCCTCACGAGAGAGCGGCGGAAGAAGAGGTAGAGGATTATATGCCTCCCTCCGAGACGAAGCAAGCCTCGACGATGATGAATTCGTCGTGCTCGAGGATCCCGTTGAACAAGAGCGTTTTAGACGCAGGCTTATAGCCACGGCGAACAGCCTCAAGAAAAGCAAACAGCTTAGAGCTGATCGGGATACGCTAGCCGACAGATGGTGAAGTCCTCGCGGCCGAAGAGCATGAGCTCGAACGCCCCTCCAAAAGCTACCCTAAACGCAAGCTGCTCCCCCGATTAGAGGAGGAGGCTTACGAACCCGCATCACCAGGAGACAATACGGCTGACCGACCACCCCGTGGTTGCGACAGAGAGGCCTCTAGGCCCTTCACTATAACCGCACCCGGCATCGCTCAAAAGCACAAGGCCACGGTAACGCTCCGGACCTGCGAGATATATTGGAGGACAAGGCAAGACAATCAAGATCGATCTATGGATCGGCGTGGCGCATACGATGCGTGGCGACAAGCTGTCGCGCCCGGACACGATAAGTCTGCCGGGCGAACAAAGCAGACAAAGCTCTTTTGAGCTCCGTCGTGATATCGCCCGATCAGAGGCGCGACACCCACTATGCTTCACAGGGCGAAGTAATGGATCATCAAATCCCGAAGGGTTTAAACCCGTCAATATTGAGTCCTATGATGGCACAACGGACCCCGCGGTTTGGATCGAAGACTATCTCCTTCACATCCACATGGCCCGCGGTGACGATCTTCACGCCATCAAATACCTCCCCCTCAAGCTTAAAGGACCAGCCCGGCATTGGCTCAACAGCTTGCCCGCAGAGTCAATTGGTAGCTGTGATGACCTCGAAGCCGCATACCTCGATAACTTCCAGGGCACTAATGTGCGACCACCAGACGCCGATGACCTAAGCAACATAATTCAGCAGCCAGACGAATCGGCCAGACAATTCCGGACACGGATCTTAACCAAGAAAAACCAAATCGTCGATCGTCCGGGATGCGGAGGCCCTCGCGACCTTCAAGCATAACATCATGACGAGTGGCTTGCCCGGCACCTAGGACAGGAAAAGCCGAAATCCATGGCAGCCCTCACATCACTCATGACCCGCTTCTGCGCGGGTGAGGACAGCTGGCTAGCACGCAGCAACAACCTTAGCAAAAATTCTGGCAGTCCGGACTTCAAGGACCGAAATGGCAGGCCGCGTCGTAACAAAAACAAACGCCGCATTAACGGCGACAATATTGAGGATACGGCAATCAATGCCGGATTCAGAGGCTCTAAACCCGGTCAGCGGAAAAAGCCATTCAAAAGAACTACTCCGGGTCCGTCCAATTTGGACCGAATACTCGACCGCTTGTGCAAGATACACGGCACCCCCAAAAAGCCAGCTAACCACACCAACAGGGACTGTTGGGTATTCAAGCAGGCAGGCAAGTTAATTGCCGAAAACAATGACAAGGGGCTGCATAGCGATGACAAGGACGAGACCCAACCGCCGAACAATAGAGGACAGAAGGGTTTCCCCCCACAGGTGCGGACGATGAACATGATATACGCAACGCACATACCCAAAAGGGAGCAGAAGCGTGCACTCAGGGATGTCTACGCGATGGAGCCAGTTGCCCCGAAGTTCAATCCATGGTCCTCCTGCCCGATCACTTTTGACCGAAGGACCACCCCACCAAAGATTCGCCACGGCGGATTCGCGCCAGACCGGTCTTAGACCCAATCGTCGATGGATTTCACTCTAACCGTAGTCCCGATGGACGGCGGCAAGAGCCTGAACCTCGCTTTACTGTGATACAAAGGCGCAAAATGGGCATAGACCCCTCAAGGATTAAACCTACCAAGACGACCTTTAAAGGCGTCATACCAGGTGTTGACGCCAATTGTACAGGCTCAGTCACACTGGAAGTGGTCTTCGGATCCCCGGATAACTTCCGAAGCGAGGAGTTAATCTTCGATATAGTTCCGTTCCGCAGTGGCTATCATGCCCTGCTCGGACGTACCGCGTTTGGAAAGTTCAACGCGGTGCCGCACTACGCATACCTCAAGCTCAAGATGCCAGGCCCTCGAGGAGTCATCACGGTCAACGGAAACACTGAACGTTCTCTCCGCACGGAGGAACATACAGCGGCTCTCGCGGCAGAAGTACAATGCAGCCTCTTAAGGCAATTCTCGAGTCCGGCCGTTAAGCAGCCGGACACACTGCGCGCGCCGAGTAACTTACAACAAAACCACAGCACGTTCCGAGCACGCGTAGCGATGCGGCCCCAACCCCAGCTCTGCGAAACGTCAAAGCAGGTCCTTCGCGTACACCATTACGCTCTAAAGATACCATGGGCATGGGGAGAGGGGCACGACCACGATAAACCCAGACTGCGGCTCAACCACACCAGGGGCTCTCAAGTGTGTCGTTCCTTTTTCTTTTCTTTTTACCTTTTACTTTTTACCCACAGGACTCTGTTTGTCAGAGGCCCTGTCCGGCAGCAGACCTGCCGAACTCACGATGCAATAGCCAGGGAAGGATAAAGGCTACAACGAATATACAGGTGGTCTCCATTACGAGAATTTTTATACACCAATCTGCAGCCTACCCCTGGAGGGGGACATGTTTAACAGTCCCATACCTTGCTTATCGCACTATTTGTATCGTTCTGCATTCGTAGCAGCACTTATTGAATAAAACAATGCAGCACCTTTTTGCTTATAATTGCATTTCTTTTTTCATACATATGTTCATTCACGGCATGTTGCATCCGTACACTTTGGTACGGCTAATATACACCGAGGGCTTATGTTTCCGCATTATGGTATGATGAGTCCGAACACTTTCACAAGTGTGGCACCCCGAACTTATAGCACTATATGCATCAGCTCCGAATCATGTCTTGGGTCAATAGTTGGGTTTGCCCGGCTCCCATGTTTTGGTACCTTACGTTCCGTTATATCGGCTAAGGTAGCACTGGGAGAACCACTGCGATTCCGCCCCAGTTGAGCTGGGTTAACGCCTCAGTGGAGAAAGCTAAAACTGACCGTCATGATGAGGCGAGAGCCGGTCGCTATTCGAGAGGTTTTTTGCGAGTCCTTAAAGACTTATGCCGCTTAGAGCGAGGAGCCGGATACTGTCCGGCCAAGGCATGGATAGCGCCCCAAATTCGGCCTTCCGAAGACTAGGGGCTTCGCCGAAATTTCAAATTGTAGAATTCTATGGCTAAGTGAGAGTGTTCAAGCATGATAAGTCCGGTTGCCTTGTTCGCTGTGTTGAGCGCCTCCCTAGATGGACCCAAAAATGGGAACAAGAGCGCTCAAGTTTATCCCGAACACCCCAAAGACTCGTGGCATGGGGGTTGAAGCCGACGACTTGCCATCTCTCGGATTTGATAAACAGCCGCATTGAAGGTAATATTTTAAATTAACAAGCGTTGCTTAAGCGCATATGAACTAATTTTCAGCGCGACAGGATAACAAAATGCGAGTCTACTCAAATATTACATCTTTGGAGCACTCACCCGCAATAGTGCGGGCGCCCTTGATACACTCTTATAATACATCTCGGGCGTGCGATGCTCCTTGCCCTCTCGGTGGCGGGTCCGTCACGAGCTCGGGCATCCATCTTGCCCAGTGCACCTTTGCGCGGGCAAGGGCCCGACGGGCACCCTCAATACAAGCAGAATGCTTGATGACTTCTACCCACGGGCACGCATCCATCAGCCGCCGCACCAGGCCGAAGTAGCTCCCAGGCATGGCCTCCTTAGGCCACATCCGAACTATGAGGCCCTTCATGGCCTGTTCGGCCGCCTTCTGGAGCTCGACTAGCTGCTTCAGCTGGTCGCTCAGGGGCACCGGATGTCCGACCTCAGCATACTGAGACCAGAAGACCTTCTCCGTCGAGCTCCCCTCCTCGGCCTGGTAGAATGCGGCAGCATCGGACACGCTGCGAGGAAGATCTGCGAACGCTCCTGGAGAGCTCAATTCGGGTAAGCAATGTAATTAACACTCACATGCTTACTTTGCATGAAAAATGCCTTACCGCTGCTATTTTCTTCACCGCCTCAACTTCTGGAGGGCCTTGTAGGCTTCGGCCTTAGCGGCTTTGGCACTCTCAAGAGCCGTTGCAAGCTCGAGACTCTCGAGTCTTCGAGTCACGCTCCAAGCTCTCATGTTTTTTCACGAGATCCTGGAGCTCTTGTTGTACCTCCGGCACCCGCGCCTCCTGCTTCTCTCGCTCGGTGCGCTCCACGGCCGCATTACGTTCGGCCGCGGCCCCCGCCTCCTTCAGGGTCGCCACCTCGTTAGTGGCCCCTACAATACCCACGTTATCCTTGTCATTTTTCTTGCAACCAAATCCTTTTCTCAGAAGGTACAATTTTCATAAGGTATTACTCACCTTATTTTTCCTCGAGCTGCTTCTTGGCATGGCCGAGCTTCGTTCTCGGACCGCTCAAGGTTTTCCTTCAAAGTATTGACCTCCATGATCGGTCGGGCGGAGGTCAGCACAACCTGCAATCCCATATTGACATATTTTTATGACTCATGCGTTTATCTTTCTAAAGATCCTCGGTCCGGCTTTTCTTTCCGAACACCTAACCGAGCATCGGGCTACTGTCTATGCGGTACCATTTTACATATATTGAAATTCTTACCTCAAAGCCTCGTTAGAAGGCTGCTGCAGGCTTCAGTCGGCCCGCTCTTGGCGGCTGAACCTTGAATCACCGCACTCATAACGGCGGTGTTCCTCTTTGATGGAGGCGCCGTTGAGCGCCTCCAGCAATTATCCGGCACCTCCGGTTGGGCCGGAGGCAGCCGGCGTCATGATCTTCCCCTTCTTACGAAGGGTTGCCCGCCGGACTCGAGCCACCGTGGCCTCCGGCCGAGTCCGGTGCAAAGTCCGGAGGGTGTCTGTGACACCTCCGGGGCCTTCTCCTCCTGGTGGGTCCCTTCACAGGATCCCACCTCGGCGTCGTCCGGCACGGGGTGGAGGCAGTCGAAAGGGAATCCATATCCGGCGCACCCAAGGACCCGCTCGATTTAAACGGGAAGATCATCCTTGGCCGGACTGCAGGGTTGTATGCGACATTAGAAAGACATTATGTGGCGAAAAGAAAAAACTTTGAAGTTATTCGGGAGTCCGGATACTGACGATCTCGCCAGGGGCTTGGCCCTTGGAGGCCAGTCCTCGTCGTCGTCACTGGCATTGGCGGAGCAGTCCGAGTGAAGAGTTTTTCCCTTCTTGGACCCTTCAGCCTCCCTTGTTGGGGAGGCATTCCTTTTCTTCCCTCCCCCCGCTGGGGGAGAGGCTTTCTTCTTCTCCTCGCCTTGGTGGGAGGAGTAGGCCTCGGATTCATCATCCGATAGCACCTGAAAACGGGAACTCTTCCGAGTCCCCGTGGCCGTCTTCTTGGCCTTCTTCTCCGGCACCACGTGGGGTGCCGGAGCCAAGAGCCCCGTTAGGCGGGCGTCCGCTGGGTCCTTCGGCAATGGGGCCGACAGATAGTCTGCTCGCCTTCGCCAGCCATTCTGTCAAAAGGTAAAGGGAGTTTAGATCCCGCATAGAGCCAAACTATGGAAAACAAGTGGTGAAATCACTTACCTCGTCATTGGGCCTGCGGCGGAATCCGCGATCTTCGGTAGCGGATGTGGGAGCTTGGCGCCCTTGAACAAAGACCTTCCAGACATCTTCGTGACGTAGTGTCAAAGATCCCGCCAGGTGCAGTGCCGCGCGGATCAAACTCCCACATGTTGAAGCCCGTCGGCTGCACGGGAGAATCCGGCGGATGAGCATGACCTGGACTACGTTGACAAGCTTGAGCTTCTTGTCCACCAGCACGGATACGGGCTTGGAGTCCGTAAGCTCCTCCGAATCCCCGAATCCGCCACTCTCTTTCCGGGAGGTGAGCCGTGTAGGGATGCCAGATCTGAATTGGGGCCGCTGCCCAATCAGGGTCACGCGGCTCGGTGATATAGAACCACCCGATTCCCACCCTTGATGGTTTCCACGAAAGTGCCCTCCAGCCACGTAACGTGGGACATCCTGCCCACCATGGCGCCTCCGCACTCCGCTTGGCTGCCCTTCACAACCTTCGGCTTGACACTAAAGGTCTTGAGCCACAAGCCGAAGTGGGGCTGGATGCAGAGGAAGGCCTCGCACACGACGATAAACGCCAAGATGTTGAGGATGAAATTCGGGGCCAGATCATGGAAATCTAGGCCGTAGTAGAACATGAGCCCCCGGACAAAGGGATGAAGCGGGAAGCCCAGTCCGCGGAGGAAATGGGGAAGAAATACTACCCTCTCATGGGGCACAGGGTTGGGGACGAGCTCTCCCTCATCGGGAGCCGATGCTGTGATGTTGCTGGACAAATATCCGGCGTCGCGCAGCTTCTCGGATCTGCCCCTCCGTGATGGAGGAGGCCATCCACTTGCCTCCGCTCCGGACAATAGTTGGAGAAGGTTGAGGTGAGAAGTGTGGACTTAGGCGCTGGAGCTCGAGTTAGCGGAGATGGATAAGCCAAGGAGGAAGAAGGCGCAGTAAAAGGGTTGGATTTTTATCCCTTATATGGGCGGACAAAAACATGTGTCCCCACCGCCCGGTAAAACTCGCTTATCTCCCAAGCGTCACAATCAATGGCGCGGTTGGGTTACCCACGTCCGTATTGACGGGAATCCCGAAATAAGGGGAACACGATCTCTGCTTCGACAAGACGTGCCAAGGAAACAGCCTCGCTAAACGCACGGAGGTGGAACAATAAAAACGGGTAAAGGCTTGGTAATGGCATGACGTCATGCCACTAAATACGTCAGCAGATTGAACTTGTGTAATATTATTCTCTACGGAGGCGTGGAATTTATCTTTGCGAGCCGGACACTATCCTGGTGTTCACAATCTTCTATAAATTATTCAGAGGAAGAACCCGCCTTGCAATGCCGAAGACAACATGCGCGCGGACTCGTCGTCATTGAAGCCTAGTTTAGGGCTACCGAGGGAGTTCGGACTAGGGGTGTCCGGATAGCCGAACTATCATCATCGGCGGACTCCAAGACTATGAAGATACAAGATTGAAGACTTCGTCCCGTGTCCGGATGGGACTTTCCTTGGCGTGGAAGGCAAGCTTGGCGATACGGATATGTAGATCTCCTACCATTGTAACCGACTCATGTAACCCTAGCCCTCTCCGTGTCTATATAAACCGGATGGCTTTAGTCCATAGGACGAACAACAATCATACCATAGGCTAGCTTCTAGGGTTTAGCCTCTTTGATCTCGTGGTAGATCCACTCTTGTAACACACATCATCAATATTAATCAAGCAGGACGTAGGGTTTTACCTCCATCAAGAGGGCCGGAACCTGGGTAAAACATCGTGTCCCTTGTCTCCTGTTACCATCCGCCTAGACGCACAGTTCGGGACCCCCTACCCGAGATCCGCCGGTTTTGACACCGACAATGATGGAGACTATGATTCCCCCACAAGTCGGGATGAGACTCCGCATGAAAAGAAAAAAAGAAAAGAAAAAAAAGAGGCCTAAAAAGAGAAAAAGGCCCAAGAAAATAAAAAAAGAGAGAAGGGACAATGTTACTATCCTTTTTACCACACTTGTGCTTCAAATTAGCACCACGATCTTCATGATAGACAGTCTCCTATGTTGTCACTGTCATATACTAGTGGGAATTTTACATTATAGAACTTGGCTTGTATATTCCAATGATGGGCTTCCTCAAAATGCCCTAGGTCTTCATGAGCAAGCGAGTTGGATGCACACCCACTTAGTTTCTTTTGTTGAGCTTTCATACACTTATAGATCTAGTGCATCCGTTGCATGGCAATCCCTACTCACTCACATTGATATCTATTGATGGGCATCTCCATAGCCCATTGATACGCTTAGTTGATATGAGACTATCTTCTCCTTTTTTTGTCTTCTCGACAACCACCATTCTATTCCACATATAGTGCTATGTCCATGGCTCACGCTCATGTATTGCGTGAAGATTGAAAAAGTTTGAGAACATCAAAAGTATGAAACAATTGCTTGGCTTGTCATCGGGGTTGTGCATGATTAAATACTTTGTGTGATGAAGATAGAGCATAACGAGACTATATGATTTTGTAGGGATAACTTTCTTTGGCCATGTTATTTTGAGAAGACATGATTGCTTTGTTAGTATGCTTGAAGTATTATTGTTTTATGTCAATATTAAAATTTTATCTTGAATCTTTCAGATCTGAACATTCCATCCGCAATAAAGAAAATTACGTTGAGAATTATGCTAGGTAGCATTCCACATCACAAATTCTGTTTTTGTCATTTACCTACTTGAGGACAAGCAGGAATTAAGCTTGGGGATGCTTGATACGTCTCCAACGTATCTATAATTTTTTATTGTTCCATGCTATTATATTGTCTGTTTTGGATGTTGGCTTTGTTATGCACTTTTATATTATTTTTGGGACTAACCTACAAACCAAAGGCCCAGTGCAAATTATTGTTTTTTGCCTATTTCAGTGTTTCGCAGAAAAGGAATATCAAATGGAGGCCACGAGGTAGGAGGGCGTGCCCAGGGGGGTAGGCGCGCCCCCACCCTCGTGGGCCCCTTGTGGCTCCATCGACCTACTTCTTTCGCCTATATATACTCATATATCCCGAAAACATCCGAGAGCACCACGAAACCCTATTTCCACCGCCGCAACCTTCTGTACTCGTGAGATCCCATCTTGGGGCCTTTTCCGGCGCTCCGCCAGAGGGAAATCGATCATGGAGGGCTTCTACATCAACAACATAGCCTCTCCGATGATGTGTGAGTAGTTTACCACAGACCTTCGGGTCCATAGTTATTAGCTAGATGGCTTCTTCTCTCTCTTTGGATCTCAATACAAAGTTCTCCTTGATTCTCTTGGAGATCTATTCGATGTAATTCTTTTTGCGACGTGTTTGTCGAGATCCGATGAATTGTGGGTTTATGATCAAGATTATCTATGAACAATATTTGATTCTTCTCTGAATTCTTTTATGCATGATTTAATATCTTTGCAAGTCTCTTCAAATTATCAATTTGGTTTGGCCTACTAGATTGATCTTTCTTGCAATGGGAGAAGTGCTTAGCTTTGGGTTCAATCTTGCGTTGTTCTTTCCCAAAGGATGTTAGGGCAGCAAGGCACATATTGTATTGTTGCCATCGAGGATAAAAGATGGGGTTTATATCATATTGCTTGAGTTTATCCCTCAACATCATGTCATCTTACCTAATGTGTTACTCTGTTCTTATGAACTTAATACTCTAGATGCATCTTTGGATAGCGGTCGATGTGTGGACTAATAGTAGTATATGCAGAATCGTTTCGGTCTACTTGTCATGGACGTGATGCCTATATACATGATCATGCCTAGATATTCTCATAACTATGCGCTTCTCTATCAATTGCTCGACAGTAATTTGTTCACCCACCGTAGAATTTGCTATCTTGAGAGAAGCCACTAGTGAAACCTATGGTCCTCGGGTCTATCTGCCATCATATTAATATTCCGTCAAACTTGCTATTTCTATTACCGTTTATCTTGCAATCTTTACTTTCCAATCTATATCATAAAAATACCAAAAATATTTATCTTATTATCTCTATCAGATCTTACTTTTGCAAGTGGCCGTGAAGTGATTGACAACCCCTTTATCGTGTTGGTTGCAAGGTTCTTATTTGTTTGTGCAGGTACGAGGGATTTGCGTGTAGTCTCCTCTTTGGATTGATACCTTGGTTCTCAAAAACTGAGGGAAATACTTATGCTACTTTGCTGCATCACCCTTTCCTCTTCAAGGGAAAACCAACGCATGCTCAAGAGGTAGCTAGAAGGATTTCTGGCGCCGTTGCGGGGGAGATTTGTGCCAAGTCAAGTCAAGATTTGATCTCCCGTAAACTAGCCATTTCTGGCGCCGTTGCCGGGGAGATCTACGCACAAGTCAAGACATACCAAGTACCCATCACAAACTCTTATCCCTCGCATTACATTATTTGCCATTTGCCTCAAGTTTTCCTCTCCCCCACTTCTAAAATGATTTTCAAAAACCTTTGCCTTTGCCTTTTCTTCGCCTTCTTCCCGTATGTATCTTTGTTTGTGTTTCCATGTGCCTTCTACTTGCTTGCATCTTTGCTTGCTAAAAATCTATTGATATGGATCCACTTAAAGTGTTCTACTTGGATCATCTTCGATCTATTTGTGCTCGTGCTGAAACCCCAACTAGTTTAGTTGAGGGAAAATCTTTAGATGAGCATGCTCATTTTGTGCGTCATTGTTTGTCTGAAAAGGGGAAGCTCTTATGGTATCAAATAAATAGTTTGGTATGCTATGCTTGGAATCTTTGTGAAATCTATGACTTTACTTGTTGCTCTAAGAACCCTAAAAAACACCTTCCCTACCTATGTGAGTTTAATGACAATGAAATCTTATTTTCTTATGGAAAGTGTGTTTATAGTTACTATGATATTGAACAAATTGAAGAATTTGTCATTTTTAAGGGTGCTCATGAAGTTGCTTCTTTGATTGAAAAGTATGATATTACTCTCTAAAATCTGAAAATTCTGACATACTTAAATATTGCTATGAAAACTATGCTCATAATGCCTATGTTAAGGAATTTATTGAGAGAATGACCGTTGCTTTGGAAGAAAATAATGATATGCATGAATCTATAGATAATTATGATTCCGATGATTTGATTGAAATATCCCTTGATGAACATGATGCTTGCTATTCTTGTGGCCATGATGCCAATATGTATGAAGACGAAATTGCTATAGTTCCTTATGTTAAACATGAGATCGTTGTTATTGCACCCATACTTGATAGTTCCTTCGATGAAAAGCATGATTGCAATAATCTTATTATAAATGGAGCTCTTATTATAAATTTATTGAGAGTGTTCGGACTTTGGTTGGTATTTTTTTTAAAGGTACGTGGCTCAGTGGAGCTCCTGGCGATGTAAATCATACCGAGGTGTACATGATAATAAAAGAAAGGAAAAGAGGAAGGGAAACACAGATTAAGAGATAAGCCAGTGCCATATTGGTTTGGCTGAAAAATTGTTTCCATTATAGTCTTATCGATACGTCAAAACATATTGGTACAACTAGTGTCGTAAGCAACAAGGCTATTTTACATGCCGAGTACAAGGGAAAGCTGCGTGGATGTCCTTCGAGGTGGTATTTAAAGACCCTTTAAATGCTCTGCCATGCTTATGCGCTGCTTTTCTCCTTGGTGCATTGTCCTTCGAGAGGATCATCACTCGGCGTTGGCCTCCAAAAGAGGCCTAGGCACCATTGAAAAGGCGACGTGGGTTCTAAGGAACCTGGAAACAATAAAAAGGACAAGTAAAAAGAAATATAACTGTCCGGATATGGTCTAGCCGTATTGTGGACTTTATCTTTATGATGCCTCCATCTTTGCCCATGGTATTTTTAGTGCGTAGTTATGTACGCGTGGCACATGGTCCGCAGTTTGGTTGGAGCTGAGATGGAGGCTGAATTGCTAATCAAGCTCCTAACGAGCTAGGCTATCGCCCTGCTATGTAGTCCGGACTCGTTTAATAGTGTATGGGGGCTTGACCGCCAATGTAATATTCGGCTTGAGAAGGCCGCTCTACACTTCCGCTGCCAAGGCCGCGGTGTGCTCCTTAGTACGGAGGGAGCGTTCCATGTTTCCATTGACAGTTATTACACCGCGTGGTACAGGCATCTTGAGTTTGACATAAGCATAGTGCGGGACAACATTGAAGCGGGCAAACGCAGTTCGTCCGAGTAGTGCGTGATAGCCACTGTGGAAGGGGATGATGTCGAAGATCAAGTCTTCACTCCGGAAGTTGTCCGGCGAACCAAAGACGACCTCCAATGTGATTGAGCCCGTGCAGCGGGCCTCTACACCGGGTATCACGCCTTTAAAGGTAGTTTTGGTGGGCTTGATCCTTGATGGATCAATACCCATCTTGCGGACTGTATCCTGATAAAGCAGGTTAAGGCTGCTGTCGCCATCCGTGAGGACTCGCGTAAGGTGGAATCCAACGATGATTGGGTCGAGGACTAGTGCGGCCGAACCTCCGTGACGGATACTGGTCGGATGGTCTCTACGATCAAAAGTGATCGGACATGCTGACCATGGATTGAACTTGGAGGCGACTGGCTCTATCACGTAGACGTCCCTTAGCGCACGTTTGCGCTCCCGCTTGGGGGTGTGGGTGGCATATATCATGTTCACCGTTTTCCCTTCAGGGGGAAATTTCTTCTGACCCCCTATTTTCGGTGGACGAGGCTCCTCGCCGTCATCCTCGTTGGGCGACCCTTTCTCTTTGTGTTCGGTGTTTAACTTACCGGCCTATTTAAAGACCCAACAACTTTGGTTGTTATGGTTGGCAGGCTTGTCGGAGGTGCCGTGAATCTGGCAGGGTCGTTCGAGTGTTCGGTTTAAGCTAGATGAGCCTTCTCTGTTTCTTTCGAATGGCTTCTTTGCTGACCGGGCTTAAAGCCGCTGAATCCGGCGTTGACCGCCGTGTCCTCGGTATTGTCATTATTACTGTGTCGCTTGTGTTTGTTGGGCTGGGGCCTGCCGCTGCTATTCCTGGCTTCGGAAGTGCCTGGTTGGCTTGCGATGTTGCTGCTACGGGCTAGCCAACTATCCTCGCCCGCGCAAAAGCGGGTCATGAGTGCTATCAGGTCTGCCATGGACTTCGGCTACTCTTGGCCGAGGTGTCGAGCGAGTCATTCGTCGTGAATGCTATGTTTAAAGGCCTCTAGGGCTTCGACATCTGGAAAATCGACAATCTGGTTCTTTTTAATTAGGAACCTAGTCCAGAATTTCTTGGCCGACCAGGACGAGCACAGAATTGATCCCGTTTGTTCGTGCCTAGTACTTGAGTTAATATATCAGGCAATGCACTGGTACGGAGGGATTATCCATTTACTCTGCAGATATAACTTGTCTGAAGTCTAACTAAGCAAAATGTTTGACCAAATCCTTTCTTAAGAAATACAACAGGAAAGATGTATCGCTCAAAAATTTATTGCATGATGCAGGTTATGATATTGTTTCGAATTCTGGATTTTAAATTTCAGAAAATTCAAAAGTGACCGGAACTTCATGAAACTGAGCATGGTCATGTGATATGGCACAAATATTCCTACATAATTTTTTTCTTCAATTTTAGACAAGTTGCTTATGAGAAGTTGCACAAATGAAGAGCCAAGGTATTTTGGAACAAAGACCTATCATGTTAAGGCGAACGCTTTCACTATTGAAACCGTGGGCGTTTACGTGCCGCCACGACTCCCGCTTCTCATCGGCAGGTGCCATCCGAGCAAGCGTGTGAGTCGACGGGAGGCGTGCGAGCAGACCGTTGCGCCGGCTAACCGGGAGGCGTGCGAGAAGACCGCTGCACAGGCTCACCGGGAGGCGAGCCCTTTGACTAGGCTCCACCGCCCACCTTCGTCCCAACTACTCCCACTTTTAATGTCGTCGGTGCCACAGTTTAAAATCAACGCCGCACTACCCGGTACCGCTACAATCTTCTCTCTTCCTCTCCGATTCTCCTATCGTCTATCTCCAACCAGCCTGACCTAACCGTACGCCATACCGCATCACGATGGTCTGCCCTTAGTCTTCCAGTTTCCTAAGGAAGACACCCAGCCGGAGTCTCTAGAACATAAGGCACTTTGGGACGAGCTTGAACCGGCCTTGCGGGAAGACGACGCGCATGTCCCCGCTCCCGTTCCGGCTCCCGTCGCCCCGACTGTGCCAGCGCCCATCTCCGTGGCATTGATGGGCTAGGAGCCGCACATTGTCGCCGAGCTTGATGCGATGGGGTTCCACGAGGTCCCCGCCGACTTTCACGCGCCTGAGCATGCACTAACACGCGCGCCCGTGCACCTGCCAGCGCATGCGCTGCGTGGCAGCGTCTTGGCGCCCGTGCGGTGCCGTGCACACGAATGTCTCCGCCTCGCCGTTGCCAGCGCTTGTCCCCGTGCGGTGCCAGTGCCCCCTTCAGCGACATGGATGGCCGCCGTCGACCGCTTCCTTGCACCAACGCCAGTCGCCTCCTCCCGCCAGTTGACTCACTCCTGGAGACCGAAGTCCGGAACATTGTGGCCTTTCTTGAAGCTAAGGCCAACGTCCAGGAGTACACCAACAACGGTGTAAGACACTGTCATCGCCGTCGCCATCGGTCAGTGGCCCGACGACACACAGAGCACGGCAGAGGAGCCACTTCCCACCGTAAGACGCCCCTGCCGCCGCTGCGTAATCTAAATTTAGCATGAAAAATGTTTGGACTGCCATGCTTAAAATCCGAACGTTTATCATTTCTGTTTATTTTTTATCGATCGTCGTATGAATGTAAAGTCGGAGTCAGACTGAACGAAATCTATGGTTTGATCGATTGAATGTTCTGCTAGAGCCGTATCAAATTAAATGTAAAACGTCATCAAGCCACATGTATTCCTTCTCATCCAACGACCTAGACTGCTTTAATGTCGAGTGCTAAACACGTTTAGCATGCAGTTAATTTCATGCCAAAAATAGTGTTGATCACATAATAACACGCAAATAATATCCTACTTAATATCCGCATGCACTTAATATACTTCCAAATTAACGTGCATTGCACGTACACATTGAATAGTACTAATAGTACGTGAAACGGGTGCCGCAACTTGTGAACACGTCTAGATATGGTTAACGGCAACATCGTCCGCGAGTTCTTCGTGTTTGCCCGTGCGTCAAAACGTAGGAGGGGAGGAGAGAGAGAGAGCACACATGGAACCCACCAGTAAGTGAAGGCGAATAGTACGTGCTAACGAGCCGGTCCCACTAATGTACGAAAATAATATTACATGTTATCCATTAAATAGGTTGTGGTAATATAAAAACATTATATGAACAAAGGGGGGTACAACAAACATTGATGTTCTACGTATGTTGCCTATTGACGTGCGGCTTGAAGGCCCTGGTCGCATGTTCGATCCTCGACCTTTTTAATTTTTAATTTATATATGGGTCCAAATTTGTTTCATGACAGGTGGGCCCCTTGGTGTGTAGTTTGTAGCACTTTAATTTGTGGTTCAAAATTTGTTCCATTACAGGTTTACTATCGGTGTGTAGTTTTGTAGCTTATTTGTAATAATTAAAGAGAACAACAGAGTTTTTTGCAATAATACCATGGTGCGATGTTGAAGGCGAGAAAGGACGTGTGAGAGAGCGATGACCGAGCCAGAGGGAAATTAATTGGGGGAGGTGTGGGGCTTGCAACGGTGTTCGGAGTAGTTGTGGGCCGAATGCTACGAAAATATAATCTAAACCCACCGGAATAAATGCCTACACAAATTAATCCAAGGTTGGAGTCCCCCTCGCAATGTAAATAGCTCCGGCTTTATGAGGGATGGAGAGGTAGCTTCAATGTGTGGAAGATACGGCGTGAGAAAGCGAGGTCAACCGAGACACATATAGATAGAGAGACAAAGTGAGTGTGGTCCGACATTCATTGAAAAGATATATATGCTCTGGAGAGATATTGTCCGATTGAGCTTTTGGGAAGGGTTAGGGCTGTAAGATAGAGCTTGAGAGATGATCCAGTCACAGACATGTAGATATATTTTGTGCCTGGGAGGAAGCAAGGTCAATTGATTACATATATAAAGGGAGAGAGATTGAGCGAGTGTGGGTCGTCGTGCGATCGAAAGAGTGAGACGGGTTGGAGAGAGTGACCTAGATAGACAATTTGCGTGAGAGAGTATACAATATGAATATGTCGAATTGGGCTCAAACATGGAGATATATCATTTTTGTCCGAGAAAGAGCGATTTCAATCGAGACATACAGAGAGAGAGATAGAGAGAGAGAGAGATAGAGGGAGAGAGAGAGAGAGGGAGATTGAGCGAGCGTGGCCCGCCATGAGGTCGAAAGAGTGGGGACGGCTTGGATGGACTGACCTAAATAGACAATCTGCATGAGAGAGTATAGAGTGTGTCGATCGAGGCCCGAACAGGGAGACATATCATTTGTGTGTGAAAGAAAACGAGGTTAATCGAGACTCAGATAAAGAGAGCGAGATAGAGCGAGTGTGGCCCACCATGCGAAAGAAAGAGTGAGATAGTCTCGAGGGAGTGACCTAGATAGACAATGTGCGTGCGTGTGCACGAGAGGTTGGGGGGCTAGATAGGCAATGCATGTATCCAGCGAGAGAGGGTGGGAGGGAGAGAGAGAGAGAGAGAGAGAGAGAGCTCGTCATGGAGTGCAATGGTGGGTGTGTGAGGTAAATACATTTGGTAACAGAGTGGAAAAGGGGGTTGTGTAGTTGAGAGAGTTAGAGATCGTAACATGGAGAGAAAGAATGAGCGTGTGTCAGAAACCGATAGCTTCCTAAGGTGGTTAGGAGAGGAAGACTGACCGATACAGGAAGTATGTAGTGTGTGTGCTGAGGGGGACATTTGAATGTAGATAGTACGAGACTTAATATTGATGTTTCAATTCGGTGTGCATTATAAGATTTGAACTGAGGACCATGCATATGGGTAATTATTTTGAATTTGTGCCATACTAGGTTTGGAAAATTTGACATTGACTCGATTGTTGTGCTATTTTGTAGGTCATATGTTTGAATCCGTCCAAAGTTTTCTCACTACCATGGTGTTCATCATATACATATGAATTTGTATTAAAAAAGTAGCGTGGATACCGTGAAATGCGAAATCCACGTTAGAATTGGAGATCGCTATGTGACACACACTCAAATTCAAATAACTAATTGTGTGACACACACTCTAATCCACATTAGCGTGGATACCGTTTCGATTTTTTTTCAAATAACTCCTCATTAATTAATTTATAGTATCTCGTTTCTAATGACTAATTATTTTCTAGGAACACACGGGCATGGTAATACATATAGATTCGTTTGCAAATGAAAGAAGATTCGTTCGCATTCTCAAATGTAGGCGCACCAGGCAGACCAGGGTTGTGTTGTGGTGGTCGCATGTGTCGTACAGACGCTTAGCACCCAGCCACCCACCCCCCTCCCCCTGCCCCCCAAAAAAAGAACGACAACAAAATATGTTCGCGCTTCCACGTTTCGGATTGAAATATCTGGCGGCCCCAATTCCAACCCTGCAAAATCTCCCTTATCCACCGTCCCCTTCCGCGCCCAGATTGCTCAGATCCCTAATTCACCACCAACCCAAGCAAAGTTCGAATCGCCCCTCGTCTCGTCTCTTTCCCCAGCTCTGTGCCGGACGACGACGACGAAGATGACGGTCGCGCTTCACCACCACACCGGAGCTACCTCATCTATGCCCTCATCCACCGCACCGAGTGGTCCACCGACAACATCAGCCATCGCAACCGACGTGCCTCACAGACACCGACTTCCACCGCATCAGGTGCGCTTCACCGACGTCGTCTCCCACCTCATCGGGGCTACTTCACCGAGCACATCGTCGCACCTCTGCCCCCCAAGGCCGTTGGGGCTTCACCAACGGTCTCATCCACTGCATCCTAGAGCTCCGCTGCCACTCAAGATCTACATTCGTGCACGGCTAGCCAATGCCAGCGCATCACCCTGAACGGCTCTGAAGTGACCTGCACTCTAGCTAGGCGAGCATTCCCAAACGCCGGCCCGAACTAGGTATCCACACATCACTCCCTTGTGCACTGTTCCGACGATGTTTGGATATCCTTTCACGCTCTCTTAGCTTACAAGCCTATGCAACTCTGACTTTAACTCGTATTTCTTCTGGAGATATCATCTGAAACAAACAAAACCATTTTTTAGCGAAGCATGACGGTGCTACGGGATATAGTACACATCCTGCACACCCCGATAAACTTGTAAGTATCTGTCCTCCGGTACAACAGCAAAGTTGGTTCCTCTTATTTGATCAACCATTCGCCGTGTCAAAAATGCAGAGGGGGATGCAAGGAGCACAAAGCCTGCACATCCAAGCAAGTGGTAACATGGACTTGTACATGGAACATCCCAAGCGCAAGCCTGTACAACGAGCTAGCGTAAGTCCACGCATTTCATTTAATTCAGATCGGCTGCGTGTATGATTTGTGTGCAGTGGCGGATCCACGAATTCAAGTTACCAGGGGCAAACATTTAACTTAAAAAATACGAAGGCACTTGCACTCTGAAAATCAACATAACTTGACAAATGTGAAGCTACATGCACTTTGAAAACCAGCTAATGGTCCAAAGTAGTTCAGATTATAAAACACTAAATTATGTAAGCACCAAAAAACACAAAATGCAACATGGTGTACAAGGAATACTAACATGGTCTGTACCTGCTTGAATTATTCGTTCTCTGGCTGAAAATATCAAAGTGTAATTGCACCTACAACCAGTGCGCAAACTGCATATCAATATATCTATCCTGCACAAGTATGCCAATAGTTTCAAACAACAGATTAGAAAAGTATTTATGCTATGTTGTCATGATACGGGGACTTTTTGGTAGATGGCCTCGACGTTTCCTCAAGCAATGAAAATGTACTATAATTTTCTTGTCATCAATGCCTACAAATGTCTATGTCTCTCTCAACATAGCAGATCATCATTAGACACTAAATCTTTCAATGGGAGCTCGCAAAATTCTTGCATTAGATCCCTCATTAGATACTATATGTTCATCACCAGGAGCATGTAAAATGTTTGCATCAAATCCTTCATTAGAAGTTGATAACCCACAAGTATAGGGGATCAATTGTAGCCTCTTACGATAAGTAAGAGTGTCGAACCCAACGAGGAGCTAAAGGTAGAACAAGTATTCCCTCAATTTCTATCGACCACCGATACAACTCTATGCATGCTTGACGTTCGCTTTACCTAGAACAAGTATAAAACTAGAAGTACTTGTATGTGTTTTTGGATAGGTTTGCAAGAATATAAAGAGCACGTAAATAAAAACTAGGGGCTGTTTATATAAAGACACAATAAAGTAAATATAGCGAGTGTGGAAAAGTGGTGGTAGGAGTTGCGAAATTGTCCCTAAGCAATTGACTACTCCTTCCGTCCCATAATATAAGAACGTTTTTGACACTAGTGTAGTGTTAAAAACGTTCTTATATTTTGGGACAGAGGGAGTACTTTACTAGACCGATAGGAAGTTTTATGTGGGAGAGGCCACTGCTAGCATGTCATCCCTGACTTGGAATTCTATGCACTTATGATTGGAACTATTAGCAAGCATCCACAACTACTAAAGTTCATTAAGGTAAAACCCAACCATAGCATTAAGATATATTGGTCCCCCTTCAATTCCGTATGCATCAATTTCTATGCTAGGTTGAAGCTTACATCACTCTTGCCCTCCAATACATAGTCCTATCAACATACAACTAACCCTATGGTGTGATCCATGTGCGCGCTCATATGATGGGCACCAAAGGACAGCAACATAACCACAATCAAATTAAATCAATCATAGCAATTCATCAACCACCGATAGGAAAACGAAAATATACTCAAACATCATACGATGGTAACACATCATTGGATAATAATATGAAGCATAAAGCACCATGTTCAAGTAGAGGGTACAGCGGGTTGCGGGAGAGTGGACCGTTGTAGATAGAGGGGGGAAGGTGATGGAGATGTTGGTGAAGATGGCGGAGGTATTGGTGTAGATCGCGGTGATGATGATGGCCCCCAGCGGCGTTCCGGCACCACCGGAAGCGAGGGGGAGAAAGCCCCCCTCCTTCTTATTATTCCTTGACCTTCTCCCTACATGGGAGAAGGGTTTCCCCTCTGGTCCATGGTCTCCATGGCGTGGGAGGGGCGAGAGCCCTCCGAGATTGGATCTGTCTCTCTGTCTCTCTCTATTTCTGCGCTCTCCGTCTGCTGCCCTTTCACCGTTTCTTTTATATCCGAAGATCCGTAACTCCGATTGGGTTGAATCTTTCGCCCAAGTTTTTCTCATGAAATTAGCTTTCTTGCGGCAAAAGAAGAGCGTCAACCGCGTTACAGGGTGCCCACGAGGGTCCAGGGCGCGCCTGCCCCCCTAGGGCGTGCCCCCCTGCCTTGTGGCCCCCTCGGACACCGTCTCGCGTTGATTTTACTTCCCAAAAATCATAAATATTCCAAAATAATTCTCCATCCGTTTTTTACCCCGTTTGATATTGGGTTTCTGCGAAACATAAACATGCAACAAACAGGAACTGGGCACTGGATCAATATGTTAGTCCCAAAAATGGTATAAAAAGTTGACAAAAGTATATGAAAGTTGTAGAATATTGGCATGGAACAATAAAAAATTATAGATACGACGGAGATGTATCAGCATCCCCAAGCTTAATTCCTGCTCGTCCTCGAGTAGGTAAATGATAAAAAAGAAATTTTTTTGATGTGGAATGCTACCTAGCATAATCTTGATCATGTATCTAATCATGGCATGAATATTAAGATACGAGTGATTCAAAGCAATAGTCTATCATTTGACATAAAAACAATAATACTTCAAGCCTACTAACCAAGCAATTATATCTTATCGAAATAACATAGCCAAAGAAAGCTCATCCCTACAAAATCATATAGTCTGGCTATGCTCCATCTTCACCACACAAAATATTCACATCATGCACAACCCCGATGACAAGCCGAGCAATTGGTTCATACTTTTTAACGCGCTTCAGCTTTTTCAACCCTCACGCAATACATGAGCGCAAGCCATGGACATAACACTATAGGTCGAATAGAATAATATGATGGGGGTTATGTGGAGAAGACAAAAAAATAGAAAGTCTCGCATCGACGCGGCTAATCAACAGGCTATGGAGATGCCCATTAATTGATGTCAATGTGAGGAGTAGGGATTGCCATGCAACGGATGCACTAGAGCTATAAGTATATGAAAGCTCAAACTGAAACTAAGTGGGTGTGCATCCAACTTGCTTGCTCATGAAGACCTAGGGCATTTGAGGAAACCCATCGTTGGAATATACAAGCCAAGTTCTATAATGAAAATTCCCACTAGTATATGAAAGTGATAACTCAAGAGACTCTCTATATGAAGAACATGGTGCTACTTTGAAGCACAAGTGTGGTAATAGGATAGTAACATTGCCCTTCTCTCCTTTTCCCTCATTTTTTCTTTTTTTCTTTTTGGGCCTTCTCTTTTTGGCCTTTCTCTTTTTTTCCGTCCGAGTCTCATCCCGACTTGTGGGGGGAATCATAGTCTCCATCATCCTTTCCTCACTGGGGCAATGCTCTAATAATGATGATCATCACACTTCTATTTACTTACAACTCAATATTACAACTCGATATCTAGAACAAAGATATGACTCCATATGAATGCCTCCGTGATGTACCAGGATGTGCAATGATCTAGCGTAGCAATGACATCAAAAAACGGACAAGCCATGAAAACATCATGCTATCTATCTTATGATCATGCAAAGCAATATGACAATAAATGCTCAAGTCATGCATATGATGATGATGATGGAAGTTGCATGGCAATATATCGCGGAATGGCTATGGAAATGCCATAATAGGTAGGTATGGTGGCTGTTTTGAGGAAGATATAATGAGGTTTATGTGGGATAGAGCATAGCGTATCATGGGGTTTGGGTGCACCGGCGAAGTTTGCACCAACTCTCGAGGTGAGAAAGGGCAATGCACGGTACCAAAGAGGCTAGCAATGATGGAAGGGTGAGAGTGCGTATAATCCATGGACTCACATTAGTCATAAAGAACTCATAAACTTATTGCAAAAGTTTATTAGCCCTCGAAGAAAAGTACTACTACGCATGCCCCCAGGGGGATAGATTCGTAGGAAAAGACCATCGCTCGTCCCCGACCGCCACTCATAAGGAAGACAATAAATAAATACCTCATGCTCCGACTTCGTTACATAACGGTTCACCATACGTGCATGCTACAGGAATCACAAACCTCAACACAAGTATTTCTACAATCCACAACTACCCACTAGCATGACTCTAATATCATCATCTTTATATCGCAAAACTATTGCAAAGAATCAAACATATCATATTCAGTGATCTACAAGTTTTATGAAGGATTTTATGACTAACCATGTGAATGACCAATTCCTGTCATCTCTCTAAATAGATATAAGTGAAGCATGAGAGTTTAATTATTTCTACAAAAGATATGCCCACGCTCTAACAAGTATAAGTGAAGCAAAAGAGCATTCTACAAATGGCGGTTTGCTATGTGAAGAGAAACAGGCAATCCAAACTTCAAATGATATAAGTGAAGCACATGAAGCATTCTATAAAGCCATACTCAAAAGATATAAGTGAAGTGCAATGAGAATTCAATAAATCAACCAAGGACTATCTCATACCAGCATGGTTCATAAAATAAAAATGAAAACTAAATCAAAAGACGCTCCAAGATTTGCACATATCGCATGAACGAAATGAATCTAAAAACATACCGATACTTGTTGAAGAAAGAGGGGATGCCTTCCGGGGCATCCCCAAGCTTAGACGCTTGAGTCTCCTTGAATATTTACTTGGGGTGCCTTGGGAATACCCAAGCTTGAGCTCTTGCCTCTCTTCCTTTTTCTCACATCGAGACCTTCTCGATCATCGAACACTTCATCCACACAAAACTTCAACAAAAAACTCGGTAAGATCCATTAGTATAATAAAGCAAATGACTACTCTAAGTACCATTGCAAACCAATTCATATTTTGTTTTTGCATTATAGCTACTGTAGTATAACTTTTCCATGGCTTAGTCCACTGATATAAATCGACAGTTTCATCAAAACAAGCAAACTATGCATCAAAAACAGAATCTGTCTAAAACAGAACAGTCTGTAATAATCTGAACATTCACCATACTTATGATACTTAAATAATTCTGCAAAAATTAGGAAACATAAAAATTTTTTATAGAAAGACAGTGCAAAAAGAATCAGAACCATTTGATGTTCCAGTAAAAAATTAAAAATCGCGCACTACAGCCAAAGTTTCTGTCCTGCACCGTACAAACCATCAAGCATTGTAAACATCCTAAAGGCAAACCTTGGCGCATTATTTTTATAGTACAATGGAATTGTACAAGGGGATAATTATTTTTGTTGAAAAGTTTCTGTAATCAAGATTCACAAAGTTTCCGTGAGCATGAACAAAGTTCAAGGCTAGCTCCCACTTCAACAATGCTCGTCTTTCTCACTTTCGCTTTTCTTTTTTAGAAAAAGTTTTGGGTTCCCCTCTTTATTTTTGTTGTTTTTAAACTATATGAAAGCACTCAACAGAAATATATGACTCTCTAAAACTTCCGGTTTGTCTCCCTGGCAGCGCTTTCTTTTAAAGCCATTAAGCTAGGCATATAATGCTCAAGTAATGAATCCACCCGGATCTCAAGGTATATGAAAGCCAATTTTAATTAACAATGATTTGTGATTTAGTAGTGAGCACAAAGTAACATATATCATGTAATCACGAAGTCTAACTCTCTTCCTATGCATCGGCATGTCATAAAAGAACAATTCATGCACACATAGTAAAGGCCAATGCATAGTATAAGCAGTTTCTTGCAATTTTTTCGTGTTGGAAACATGGAGAGGCGGAGATGTAGTTCCTCTCTCATAATAATTGCAAGTAGGAGCAGCAAGCACATGCATATTATATTCATCAAAATCATCATGTGAAACGGTAAAAGGCAACCCATCAATATAATCCTTAATAAAAGCAAATGTCGCCGATATAGTGTAGTTGGGAGAATTCAAAAAGATAATAGGACTATCATGCGTGGGTGCAATAGCAACAACTTCATGTTTAACATAAGGAACTATAGCAAGTTCATCTCCATAAGCATAATTCATATTGGCATCTTGGCCACAAGCATAGCAAGCATCATCAAAAAGGGATATTTCAAAAGAATCAACGGGATCATAGCAATTATCATAGCATTCATCCTTTGGTAAGCATGAAGGGAAATTAAAAAATGTATGAGTTGAAGAGTTACTATCATTAGAAGGTGGGCACGGGTGATCAATCCGCTCTTCCTCCTTTTATTCTTCGCTCTCCTCCTCATCTTTTTCATCCAATGAGCTCACAGTTTCATCAATTTCTTCTTCCATAGATTCCTGCAAAATATTAATCTCTTCTTGGACAGCTGATACTTTCTCAATAAGCACATCAATATAGGAATTATATTCATAATTATCATAGCAATATTTCAATATAGCAAAATTTTCAGGCCTATAAACATCATCATCAAAAGCTTCATACTTTTCAAACAAAGATTCAATTTCATAAGCACCCTTAAAAGCAACAAATTCTTCTATTTGTTCCACATCATAGTAATCATATATACCATTAGCATAAGAAGCTAAGGTTTTACTATCATTAAATTTGCATGAAAAGGGAAGGTGTGGAGCCTTCATCCTAGAGCAACAAGTATAATCATAACTCAAACATACTTGCCGAGCATACCACTTCAATATATAAATTTGATCCCATAATAGTTTCCCTTTTTGTGTCAAGCGATAATACCTAAAGTATTCACGTTGATCCAACGTTACTCCCATTACCAAATTGAATGGGGTTTTCTCTGGATTATCAAAGTAGTACATAATATCTGTCACATAACGAGCATCGAGGGTTTTAGGAGGTTCCCCATCTCCATGAGTATCAAGTAAACCTAATTTTTTTTGGTATCTCGTGTTCCATATCCATAACTAGAGATAAAGAACAACTAAGAACAGCAAATAAAAATTACTTAGTGATAAAGCAAACAAGCACACATGAGAATATTCACCCCATGCTATGGCTCCGACAACGGCGCCCGGAAAAAGGTCTTGATAACCCACAAGTATAGGGGATCAATTGTAGCCTCTTCGATAAGTAAGAGTGTCGAACCCAACGAGGAGCTAAAGGTAGAACAAATATTCCCTCAAGTTCTATCGACCACCGATACAACTCTACGCACGCTTGACGTTCGCTTTACCTAGAACAAGTATAAAACTAGAAGTACTTTGTAGGTGTTTTTGGATAGGTTTGCAAGAATATAAAGAGCACGTAAATAAAAACTAGGGGCTGTTTATATAAAGACACAATAAAGTAAATATAGCGAGTGTGGAAAAGTGGTGGTAGGAGTTGCAAAATTGTCCCTAAGCAATTGACTACTTTACTAGACCGATAGCAAGTTTTATGTGGGAGAGGCCACTGCTAGCATGTCATCCCTAACTTGGAATTCTATGCACTTATGATTGGAACTATTAGCAAGCATCCGCAACTACTAAAGTTCATTCAGGTAAAACCCAACCATAGCATTAAGATATATTGGTCCCCCTTCAATCCCGTATGCATCAATTTCTATGCTAGGTTGAAGCTTGTCACTCTTGCCCTCCAATACATAGTCCTATCAACATACAACTAACTCTATGGTGTGATCCACAGCGTGCTCATATGATGGGCACCAAAGGACAACAACATAACCACAAGCAAATTAAATCAATCATAGCAATTCATCAACCACCAATAGGACAACGAAAATCTACTCAGACATCATAGGATGGCAACACATCATTGGATAATAATATGAAGCATAAAGCAGCATGTTCAAGTAGAGGGTACAGCGGGTTGCAGGAGAGTGGACCTCTGTAGATAGAGGGGGGAAGGTGATGGAGATGTTGGTGAAGATGGCGGAGGTGTTGGTGTAGATCGCGGTGATGATGATGGCCCCCGGCGGCGTTCCAGCGCCACCGGAAGCGAGGGGGAGAGAGCCCCCTCCTTCTTATTCTTCCTTGACCTTCTCCCTAGATGGGAGAAGAGTTTCCCCTCTGGTCCATGGTCTCCATTGCGTGGGAGGGGCGAGAGCCCCTCCGAGATTGGATCTGTCTCTCTGTCTCTCTCTTTTTCTGCGCTCTCCGTCTGCTGCCCTTTCACCGTTTCTTTTATATCCGGAGATCCGTAACTCCGATTGGGTTGAATCTTTCGCCCAGATTTTTCTCATAAAATTAGCTTTCTTGCAGCAAAAGAAGAGCGTTAACCGCCTTAGAGGGTGCGCAGGAGGGTCCAGGGAGCGCCCCCCCCCTGCCTCGTGGCCCCCTCGGGCACCGTCTCGCGTTGATTTTACTTCCCAAAAATCATAAATATTCCAAAATAATTCTCCGTCCGTTTTTATCCCGTTTGGACTCTGTTTGATGTTGGGTTTCTGCGAAACATAAACATGCAACAAACAGGAACTGGCACTGGGCACTGGATCAATATGTTAGTCCCAAAAATAGTATAAAAATTTGCCAAAATTATGTGGAAGTTGTAGAATATTGGCATGGAACAATAAAAAATTATCGATACGACGGAGACGTATCAGCAGTCTGTTCATTAGACACTTCAGGCTCAAGAACAACATGAGCTTGTATGTTTTCACTGGAAACTTGATTAGATACATCGATTGATCGATTCGGTATTGATTGGGGGAGTTATAAAATAAGCAGAAATTGGTTTCGTTTTCTTATAGATTCCCTACATACAAGCAGTTTTACAACATCGTCAGGTTTAACTATTGACCAGAAATTGAACAGTTGAATTAGATATAATCAGGGATGTGATGTACCTGCTCTTTTCGCATGCTGCTCTTGCAAGCTGGGTCTGTCTGTTTGCACAAGCTTGATGCCATGCCCGTGGTGCCACCGTTGCCTCCCACGCAGGCTACACCCAGGGTTGGATCTTCATCTTCTTATCCTTCCATTCGCTTGAAGCCCGGCAATCGCCCTCCAACGAGGGTGTGAGGAAGTGCTGTGTCGGTCTGTCCAGCGGCGGCTAGGTTAGGAGCGAACTGCATCGGAGGTCGGAGCGAATGAATTGGGATTTTTCCCGCTGTCGATAGATATGGGAGGCGCTCGTTTGGGCCTCGAGCCTGCTATAGGGCCTGCCTTGGACTTACGTTATTGGCCCATCCAAATTGAAACGCTTTTCTTCATTTTTTACATTGCGTGCTCGTGCGTTGGGACGAACAAAACTAGCCTGGGCCAACCTGGACGACTCAAACTAGGTGCACATTTTCCAGCCACCTGAGGCGGCCGCCCGTACCAGCCCCTACGGTGGCGTCACCCCTTTTGCGTGTATGATTGGGGTAGTGAAAAATATTCCAGTGGAGCTTTTGATTTACCCACAGAATGGTTGAATTTCCTGTTTCTATGAACTGAGTTCGCCAATAATGTGAAGGATGCCAGTCTTTTCATCCTATTGTAGATTTTTTAGATCTCGATATGCCAAATGTAGTCGCACGAAATAAACAGTAAAAGCCAGTGTGATGTGTGTGGCTATAACTAGTCTGACTACCCATCCTCATATAACATATCAAGGACGCACCATCTTACCAGATTAACCATTCAACTTACCAATGCAGTGTGGGAAGAAAGAAGTATTAGGACTGCGTATCCAAGCAATTGATGCCATGGACTCCTTCCTAGAACCTTGTAAGTGAAAAAGAAGTTGCGGTGTGCCTGTACAAAGAGCTAGCGTAAGTTCAGTTACATGCTTCTCGGAATTTTAGTTAGCCACTTATTGCAAAATTGTTCAATTACGTTGCTTGGCTTAATTTAGTTTGCTACTGATTACATAATGCCATAGCCTGTTAATCCAATTATAGACAATGCCTATCTATGTGTTTGATACTTACTGTTAAGAGTTACCTATTTGCCTGAACTTAAATAGCTACTTAAGCATGTAGATAGCTGGTCATATGTACTTCTAGGGTGCAGCAGAATTCACGTGCAATTTACGTTCTGATACCCTGTTTGTTTAAATGGTTTGCCGTTATCACTTGTAGCACTAGTAATGTTTGCATGTTCATAGATAGACAACTGTTAGGTTTATATGAGGGACACCGTCTTTTTAACTTATATATGTGTTGGAATCATTTTGCTTACATCAAAGAAATTTACAGATGTTTGTGTTGCTGGTAAACGTTACCGACTTGTTACTTTAATACATTGCCAAGAACTTGTTGGTTTTACTAGTTCATGTGTAATTAAATATGTTGCCAAAACTGGTTAGTTTTGCTAGTTTGATGTTAGTTTCTTATGGCTCTTGCAACACTTTATTTATGATTGCTAACATTCAAGTTTGCAGGGTCCAACTGAAACTCCGTTGGCACAACAGACATGTTTTCAGAAACTTCCTTGTTTACCCGGTTTCTTGCTGTTGTAACTTGTTGCTGTAATCATCTTACCAACTTCAAGTTTTCAGGATCCAATTGGAAGTCCAATTGCACAGCAGGTACATTTTCAAAAATATATTTGTGTAACAGGTTTGCTGCTGTAACTTGTTGCTCTAATCAAGTTACCGACTACTCAACTTTTTAGGATCCAAGAGAAACTCCAATTCCACAACAGGTTCCTTTTGTAAAACCTTTTTGTTTAACTGCTTCGCTGCTGCAACCGGTTGCTCTAATCATGTTACTGGCTACTCAACTTTTCAGGATCCAAGAGAAACTCCAATGCCACAACAGGTACCTTTTGCAAAACTTGTTTGTTTAATCGCTTTCTTTCTGCAACAACCGGTTACAATGATGTTAATAACTAATTTTCAGCATCCAATTGAAACTCTTTAATTCCTTGTTTGTTTAACTGGTTTGCTGTTATAACTCCCAGTTGAGATGTTTTGCTAACTTCAACTTTTTGGAATCCAATCGGAACTTTAATGGCAAAACAGGTTAGCCCAATATCAAAGAGTGAGGTCCCCATGGACGTTGTATCATCCCACGGTAGTGGCTCCGGCCCAATCGTGCATCATGAATTGCTAACTGCTGATGCTCTAGAGGCTAAACTATTGGTATAAAGAGATTCTGCTTCTGCACTTAGAGATGAAGTTGACATGTTGAGGAAGCAAACAGCACAATCACAAGCAGTACTCAAGACAACCATTAAATATTTGGTGGATTTCAAAAAGAAGCAAGCTAAGACTGACCGCATTGTTAAGGTCCTGAAGTAAAAAAGGAAATTAAATTCCCACTTGGTAAATCATAGGTGAAATGTTCTTTCCGTCGTTGAATAACCTTTGTGTTGTTTGTTCATGTAATCGATCAAACCATTTGTTTTATATATCATGTAATAATTGTTTTTTTGTTTTTTGGTTTGTAATTTTTTTAGCACAAGTCTGTATTAATTGATAAGACTCAGATACATTTCATTTTGATTGTTGTGCCAGACCTACAAATATGCCAATCGGGTTGCACATCATTCAGCAAAAATAGTAGTATAGATGGACCTTAAGTGGCACTCGTCGAAAAGGGCCAAGATGCTGTACTAGCTTCGCTAAAAAAAGGATGCTCTTCTATCAGAAAAAAACTACAATGGCCTGTCTTATGTATGTTAGTTGATATTATTGATCCATATACTCTATAAGTGTTTATATGTCTGTTAGTTTTGTACATTATTGGTTGATTGACTCGGTATTTGAATCTTGATACATCGCTTGTGTACATATCTAAATGGGAGTACACATTATGCTGCGTGTGACACTTGAGTTGGACATAAAGTGGTTTCAAATATTCGAATTCACCTTAAACTGGATTCTAGCTTCTGAATTCGAGTATCGGCATTTGTAAATCATATTCATATATGACAGTGGAATACATCTTTGTTGTGCTTTTGAAGATATATAAAAACACATAGAATGATTTATAAAGATTCGTATAGGAATACAAAATGATTCAAATTTAGTTGCTAGGGTAAACGTGGATGCTTATTGTCCCAAAATTCGAAAGAAGCGGCAAAATGTCCACTCCCACGTCGGCTGCCCGAAGCCAAGTGTTTGGGAGATGGAAATTACTGTCTACCCCTTACACGGACAATCCATCGGCCCGATTTCCACTGCTCTCAATAGGGGTAGGTTAGTAACTTCAATTAGACGTGACACGACCGCCTCTGAGCCCATTCCAACATGGTGGATGCCAAACATGGGCGGCAAAACACATTTGATTCAAGCTCGTCAGAAAGATCTCTGTCTCTCCCTCCATTTCCCCATTCATACACGGTGGGCGGCAAAACAAACTCGACTCGACCGAAATCGATGTAGGCAAATATTTTCAGTACGAGCAGGTTTGTAACTTCACTCAGATGTGACACAACCGCCCTACCTGTCAGCCCCATTCATACACCGTGGGCGCCAACCATGGGTGCCAAAACACCCTCTCCTTGCCCGAAATCGCTCTGGACAAATATTGGCGAGATGCGAGATTACCGTCCTATCCCCAACCGACGTGACGTCCAAATTTTAAACGAGGGCTAAGTTCGTACCTTTCCCATATTTCAGACAGGCACGTCCCAAAAACATGGTTCCCCATACCTCTCCTTCCATTTTCCCATTCATACACCGTCTGCACTAGAACACCATCCCCACACCAGACTCCTCCGTCCGCCACCCCATCCATCGCTGCCGTCCTCCACCCCATCCATCGCCACCGTCCTCCACCATGCCGGAGCGCCTACCAAGACCGCGTCGTCCACTTCTAGAGATGGACGTTTCTCATCCACGGCAACGGACCAAGAGCCTTGCATCGTGTCCTCTCACTTCATCGGCGCTGTTGTCCTCTTTGTCGGGGCCGCTCACACGACCTTCTCTTCCACCGCAACGGGAATTATCCCCCGATGCACCCCCTACCGTCACAGATCTGCTTCAACGCCACCGACAGCCATCGCACCCTCGAAGCCTACACGGCGCCGCAAGAGAGGTGGTACTTCATATCTCCTCAACTTTTTGATCTCAACCAGAAAATAGATCGTAACTTGGTTATTGTACTTTCTTTTCAGCTCCTAGAATTTAGTTCTTAGTTCAAAGCAAACAATGGATGCTAAATTGCATTTCTTCGGTTTGCAGCTTTAAATTTGCCATGGCACAGTCATAATAGGGTTTAATTGATCATGCTTAGGGTTTAATTGATCATGTTGGTTCCGTGGCGGTTTCTTTAATAGAAATCAGAGGGGAAACCCTCTTTTGCTAAGAAAATGCTTAGGGTTTCCCCCTTTTATGATCACTATACGATCATCATACGTGCTTCGTGTCATAATAGCAATGGTCCACCCATCAAGCTAAAGAAGCTTAGTTGTTCAAATACGAATATGTTATTATTCAAACAGTCGTTTAATTGGTCAGCTAAATGTTCCTAATTTAGTTTCGAAAATGCATGTTCGCCGCTCGGGTGTGTATCTCTATAGGGTGCCCACGGTGGGTCGCGGCCCACCCTAGGATTTTGGGTCGGCCCAGGCCCCAATTCCCCCCTGTTCTGCTGCGTGCTTCCGATCTCTACTCGCCCGCAGCCGCCTGCCTCACCGGCGACTTGCCGTCCCCGTACGGCATGACTCTAGGAGGAGACGCCGGACTAACAGGAGGTCAGGGAGCCGCCCAACAGCGTCACCGCTGCACAGGCGCGCCGTGCCTACCTTCCCAGTCCGTTCAGGGCTCAAGCGTGCAGCACCCACTAAGCCAACCCGATTTATCCTGAGATACGTCCTCAACACTCAGCAGCCACTCCTCATCACCCATTTTCTAATTGATTCCTTACTCATTAGGCAGGACTGTCATTAGGGTTTTTGTGTGCTGAGTGCTACCTACACTTAATGGTTCAAATGTATTTCAGTAATCTTTAGTACCTATAAAGTTCATAGGGTTTCAAAATTTCGGCCCTAGGAACAGACACTAGTCATTTTGGATTGTTGGCCGTAGTGACATTGACCCAGATTACTACTGCAGTCCAGGTTTGTTGACAATTTTACTTGTCTTTCTTACTCATTCGATATGATATCCAATTATTCATGTCGATTAGTTACAAACAGTAAGTGCTAGACAAACTTCTTGATTTAGATTTTGGACGGTCTCTTACTGCAGTTACAGTTCTGCTTACTTGTCCTAGTAAGCTCACAAGTAAATGATTGATTCACTACATCTATGCTTGCCTTGTCATATTTGTTGTCAATATTCTTTTAGGGTGTACCACCCTGTTTCAAAATACTGGAACCGCAGACATGAGTGAATAGTATTTCTATGTGTGATCTCTTCCATCATGTGTGGGCAACAAACACTGCATTGTATAGAAAGAAAGTGTCATTTCCAGCTTTTACATAGACTACGATCTTTTACATGGAATACAATCTGCCTACTTGCTTTGTGTCGCACTACCAGCACTCCACCCTTGAAGCTAAACATTATGCCACTCATAATTCCTCAGTTTATTTGTTCAAATCTGAATTTGATATGATTCTAATGTTCCTACTTCAGTTTTGAAATGTGTGTCCACTTTGTTATAGAGACATAAGAGGTATGTATTTCTATATGTGGTGCAGTCAAGACGGTTGGGGGTGAACTTTGCATATGCAGGGTTTATAGGGAGACACTCTTGAGTTGAATCCGCAATGCATTCCATAGATAATCGACTACTTTTTATGTTTTCATGAATCTCAGATTACGAACAACATCATAATGATTATGAGCTTGCGCGCATGAAAAGAATAAAGCAGAACAATGCCATGGCTATAAAACTTGGCATTAAGGGACTGAAATCAAGTCTGGATGCAATGCAATGCAAACGATCTCCACCTACAGATTCATGCTCATAATATGATCCTAATAGTGACTCTGAGCTAGAGGGAGACCTAAGTCAATGTAGCTCCCTAGTGGAGGAGTCATAGGCAGATGCCCTATTTTATTCACCCATCAAGGTGCTTGCTCTAACTTTCCAAGGTTATATTGGTCGCACATATCTTGCAACTGATGCTTTGCATTGCTTCTACTTTGTTGCATTGCCATTAGCTTAGTTTACACATTGTGTATGTGAATACGCCCTGCCTATCCATTTTCAGTACATATTCTATCTATCATCATACCATATTTATCCATTCAAATGTTGTTCTTGTGTATCAGACGTTCAAAAGGAAGAGGGAGATTGCTGATCGCAGAGGAGCACGAGCAAAGTATTTTGAAAAGGTAGTGCCACCTGATAAATCAAATAGCCCATTAGGTGTAGTTGCAATATCACTTGACCCACAAAACACGACCCCAACTCTAGCAGACTCTAGCCCTACTACACTGGTCATTTCTGATGCCCCAACTCAGCAGACCCCAATCAAGAAAGAACAAGATGATGATGCCGATTGACATAGCACCAGCTCTACGATGCAAAACCCCCATTCCAAAGAAAGAGTACACCAAATCCATTTGCCAAATCCCTTTTCGAACCAGAGAGAGCCCCAATTGCAGCAAATAGGACCCCTGTTCCATTTCTTCCTAGTTTAGAAGACGAAGCTTATATTGTTGTCAGGAACTTTGTGCGCATCTTTCCTTCATGGAAATATTATACCGCAGACATAGAACAATTTCCAGTCTTCCTCTGCAACTTACGCGTAAGTAATGTAGTAATGTTATTCATGGTAATTACTGCATATGTTTCTGCTGACAGAAGACACAATATTTCATTCTTTTAAACAGGCGAGGACCAAACTGGATTGTCAAGATGAGCAAGGGTTGGTTGCGCTTTTCAAGCACTCGTTGATGAAGTATCATTCCTACCTGAGGCAAGCACACTTCGATGGCAAGCCTCTAAACGAAATTTCTGTAAAGTCTCCGGTGCTACATTTATCAGATAGTGACTGGAATAATCCTTTTACACATTGGTCTCGTCTGCAGCGTAAGGTACTAACTATGATATCACATCACAATTTGAACTACATTTTTGCATTTGCCTTAACATCTCACTTGTACGAAAACTGTTAGCAGAAGAACATTCAATCTCAAGAGACCACAGAATCTCGCAACTATACTGCACACTGCATTGCTGTTGTGAGTACCTCTTGCCGTGTATGACCATACTTACTTTCATAGATGTTTGATTATGTAGCATCACTGCACATGTTAGCCTCGTTATCGTCCATTTGGTGGACATTATAAGATCCGTACGGACTCTTACATAAATTTAGAATCAACCCGATGCTTTCGAAGAGGTTTAGCTCTGCAGTCCTCTTGTAAGGACTGAACGTCGTCTATCAATGTACTTACATTAACAGCTATTCCCTCCGTCCCATAATATAAGAACGTTTTGTATAGTACACCAGTGTTCAAACCACTCTTGTATTATGGGAAGAGGGATTGGTTCATTGTGTAGCATTCTGCATCTTATCTTCCTCGCCTACCATTTACTAAAAAATATCAGATCTATATTTAATCTTACCAAAAAGTTGAATACACAGACAATGCCAGTGTAGAAGTGTAGCCCATTGCTCTTGTCAGTACATTTTGTCCTGTAACGCTTGTACTTCCAGGGACTGGTAGTTGATTATGTAGCATCAATCCGCATCTTATCTTCATTATCCGCTATCCCTTCCAGTATTATCATATCTATAATTACACTCTACAAAATGTAGAGTACAGGCAATGCTTATGAATAAGATTCTATGCTGAAATTCTTGAGTTATCCTTCCCTTGACATGGAGAAGGGCATTATAAAGCCGGTGTTAACTGTTAATGTAAGTCAGTCCTTCTAAAGCCTTTATCCTCAACTGCTGTTTAATTTGCTCATACTCCCTATCGTTAACTACTGTTTAGTCTGCCGTTTCTATCAAAATGCATGTTCGCAACAATCGTAAGTTCCAAGTTTTACTTGTAAAACCAAATTCCTTATTCATACCATGCACATCACTCAATACTCCCTATATGTATGCTTGTTTTTGTGGATCTATAATCCAGTGTGTGGTTAAGCAGCCCACGTTTGCACCTTGTCATCTCCTGTTTTATCTTACTAATGTGGCCGATGATATGAATAACATGCCATGCACATTAACCAAAATAGATACAATGATTGTCTTTGCCCTTCATCTATGCTTGTTATGTTGACATGGTAATATAGAAGTGTGGTGAAGCTCCCCGCATTATGAACAATGCCAAATTATGCTATTGATATTTTGAACTTACTCTTTATTTTCTAATTTGAAATTGGATGGAATTGACAGCACAATTATCATCTTTTTTTATACACGTGCAAAACATGTCATCTCTCTACTTGTTTCAGGGTGATATGCCTGATGGCATGCACAAGTCTGTTGAAGGCTATGAGACAAACCCAACATATATTACAGCAAGGAAGGAAAAACATCTTGAAGATAGCAAGACAACTCCAAAGTCTTGTCTTGATGAAGTGTTCAAGTTACTTGAGACTAGCAGTCAGACAAACTCACAGAATTTGCTGTCTGAATCAGTTCGACTTCTTCAGTCCCAAGTTCTAGCAGAAAGGCATTCTACAACTCAACTTCGACTTGAAGTCCTATCTCTAAGAAAGATTGCGGAGAACACCAATGAGAACCTCAATGCTAAACAGCTACACCTGGAAGCTATGACCGACATGCTAGGCCGGTCTCACAGCCTTCTTTCTCAGCCTTGCGCAGTTAGCCTCATAAGGCTAACCTTTCTTGAACTGTCTTGAAAGTGGTCTCAGTTCAGTATTATTTTGTTACGCTGCAATGGTGCCCAGTTTTTGTTATATGCTTCTTCGTTGCGCTTTATGATCACTGGTGGTGAACTTCGATGCCCAGTGGATGTAATATACCATAAATCCTTTATTGTATAGTGTAGGTTTATTCTTAGTTACTATGCCGTAATTTCTTTATTGTATAGAGTAGGTTTGTTCTTAATTCCTACTAGTTACTGCCATCATTCACTATCTGAAAAAAATCTGATGTAGTCGACCGGGCCGAAACATCGCCTCTAACATGCCTGGTTTTTAGCGGGCCATAATTGGGCCAGCCTGCAACTTTCTTGGGCCCAAATGGCCATTGGCGCCTTCACACTTTGCGCCAGGCCAACAACTTACTCCGGCCTATGTTCGGCCCAAATTTTAGTTGGGCCTTTTGTGGACCCGATGCTTAGTTTGGCCCATGTAGCTTTGGGCCATTAACATGCTGAATATTCCGTTGGCTATTCTGACCCAGAAGAAACCATGGGCCTTTAGCAGGCCGAAATGCATGTTGGGCCTCAATGTTCACTAGTCGTCGACGGGCCTTTAGCAGGCTGAAATGTAGACAGGGCCTTTTTTGGCCCAGTTATATGATGGGCCATTACCAGGCCGAAACATATCTCGGGCCTTAGTTGGCCCACTGATACCATGGGCCTTTAAGAGGCCGAAAGCTTAGTATAGGCATCAAAGGGCCGAATTATACGACATGCCTTTAACAGGCCCAAAGTCACGTTGGGCTGAACTGTTGCCACCTTTATCACGGGCCGTTAGTGGGCCGGATGTCGCGTCGGACCATATATGGCCCATGGGCAGCACAAGCCATTCCCAGGCCGAAAGATACACCGGGCTAAAAATGGGCCCATGTCTACATCGGGCCTCTAACAGGCCGAAAGTCATTGGGCCATAATTTTTACCTTCTCCACCAAAAGATTCAGCCCCTCTATCGGTGCATCAACTTCTACCTTTCTTTCTTCCTGTTATTCTTTTCTTTTTAGCAAACGATTTTTTCAATCTGCCCTAAACACATCCGTTGGCATGGGAACAAAACAGATTTGTTGGCCCTTCCGTGATAGCGAGTAACTATTTTTCTTGCAATTCCGAACAGCCCCAACACGTTTGCACTATGGATTCCCAAGTAGCAGATGGCATGACACCATGGACACAGGACAAACATAAAAAAATTCCGCACAACAGTATTTCCCCAAAGTAAAAATTATCAAAATCTGGTGCGTAATTTGGATTTCACCTTCGAACCACTTCAGTGTGTATGGTCTTTCAAGAGGTGTCATCTTCAGCCCCAATTTTTCTACCACCTCGATGCTCACCATATTGACTGTAGTAGTCTCATCGATTGTCAGATTGACACGTCGTTCGTTCACAACACAACGACTGTGAAAAAGAATGACCTCGCCAATGCATTCTTCCTCCATCAATAAGTTCCTGCTCAACATGTTGATGCTCGCCTCCGCAGACGATATTGCAAATTAAATCGCTGTGACTAACCTTAGCTCTGAATACCACTTGATGAGGCACAAACTAGTGAGATGCTAATTCACGCGCGTAGATGACCCGATCTTTCACGACGATGCTTGATTAACAGTACGTCCCCCTGTCCCTCATCGCAACCTCCAAGAATAATTTTCACCCGCGTACAAAAATACACGAACAAAAATAATGATCCCCTTGGATCAGCACGTAGGCGTTGATGTGATGATCAACCCTCTGTCGCTAGTAAATTTTCATGATGAAAAAATCACAGATAATACAGAAGATATGTCCGCCCGTAACTCGGACGTTTCTCTGTATATCTCATACTCGAAATAAAACTCAAAACTGTTCCGTACATGGCCTAAGCCTCTGCCTTTTTATATGGCGCACTCCTAGTCTCTCACATCATGTGCTAATGGTAACAAATAAAAGGATCCTAACTAGAAAAAGGAAACGGCTGACATACCATGCTAGTTATTAGCTAACAAACCAAAGTAGGACTACTAACAGATATTCATTACGATTCTGCCTATCATAAGTTGAAAGGGAGGCGTACGAAAATTGGGCTCTACTGAAGCTAGCGTTGGCTTCTCCTTGGTCTGCAGTATTTTCTTGTAATCCGGCCCATGCAATTTCCTTTTCCTTTTATTTTGAAATCTACCTTGATTTCTTGCTATCTCATGTCTGCCTGACTTTCCTTGTATCACTTCTTTGCTTGAACTTGATCGCATACCTCTATATGTCGTCATGTGTACAGGACCATGCACCCACGTGCCAATCTTTCTTGAATTCAATAAACGTGTCATATAATTGTTCTTTGGTCCGTTCATTACAGAACTGATTCTCGGTCCACATAATTGGCGCATACGACCATCATTTCCCTCGTGAAATCGAGCCTCATGCATGGCACTATTTTTCACAACCTTTTCATGGTTTGACTCCTTAACTGTCTCAGCATCAGTAACATCAACAATCAACGGTTTCATGGTCGTATCAGCTTAAATAGTCGGATTTGGTCTCGGGCAGTCACCCTGTGCATTCGGTTTTTTCGGTTTGATTCGGTTCGGTTTATATGGTTTTTGGTTTATACGGTTTTTATACTTCGGTTTATACGGTTTTATACATAGATACGGTTCGGTTTCGGTAATAACCATTTAATTTCGGTTTGGTTTCGGTAATAACCAAAATAACCAAAGTTGACGCGAATTTTTGAACGACAAATAATTTTTTGGTCACATGATTCATATCATAGTAATAACCATTGTTTTTAGAGGTGACAAAATAGATCGGCTGCCTTTTTTCCGAGAAATAATAGATCGGCTGCCTGGAGGAGACGAAACGAAGCACTCTGCGCGTGGCTCGCTCGACAAAAGTTGCCTTATGGGCCAGATAGTTTGAGGCCCAAACAAGCACAGTATGTGATAGGAGGTGCTCTGGTCGGTTGGAGCTGCTGAGATTAGTACCACCTCGCCAATGAAAGCAGCGGGCGGTGGGCTGATAGCTATAAAAGATGGGGTCCCTGAAGGGTTGGACTCGTATCATAGGGTATTAAATCGGACTTCGGTTATTTCGGTTTAACCGAATGGTTATCGGTTTCTAACCGAAAAAACCAAATGCTAAATGGTTTATAGAATTGGAAATCAAATCAAACCGAAATCAAAAACCGAAGTTTCGGTTCGGTTTGGTTTTTTTGGTTCGGTTTGTGGTTTCCGGTTCGGTTTTGCACACCCTGATCGGGCAGCAAGCCGGAGCGGCGCCACACGACGTTCACACCGCGGAGACGGACGCGACATCCGTCGGACCACTGGGTTTTCGGGCGTTTTCGTGTGGGACCCCGGCGTCAGACCGGTGGCGAGCGTGCCCGGGCGCCCCCATATCCGCCCCATATTTGGGCCGGATATGAGGGGTGCCGGTCAGCCCGGGCGTTTGAGGCCCGTTTGAGGGGCCCGTCTTGGTCGAAAAATCATGAACAGTCAGTGACTGGGTGGGCCGCCCGGGCGTTTGAGGCGCCCTGCTGTAGATGCTCTGAGGACTACCTTTATTAGTCCCTTTTATATTCTGTGTCAAACTTTGACCATAAATTTAATTAATAAAATGTTAATGCATGTCATAAAAAATAATATAATTAAAAATTATGTTCAAATATGAATCCAACAAAATAATTAGGTGACATGTATTAATATTTTATTAGTTAAATCTCTAGTCAAAATTTGACACAACAAAATATAAAGGGGACTTATAAATCACGACGGTTGCAGTAGAAAAAGAAAGGTATGACTTGGCACCAGTTGGCATGCAATCCCAAGAACAAGCAGGCAGGGCCCCACGCCCACTTGCCAACGCCCACACCACCTTGTGCTATCCGGTTCTCTGTAGGACAACACCATCGTGTGATGTGGCCAACAGACCTCATGTCCGATGCTGTATCTTGGTCCCAAGCTCCCATACATGCCCGTGCTGATGTGCCCTCATTTCCTCTCAACACAGCAAGGAGACCGGGGCCGATCGTATATCACTGGCGCCACAACACAATGCCATGCTTTACGTTACGACTGAATCTCCACTACTATAAAACAATCCAACAATATCTTTCTTAGGTGCACCCCGCAATTACCCTCGGCAAAACAGCCGACCCATTCAACACCGCTGGATTACTCCCACGAATCTGAATCTAACAGCCAGAATTGATCCAATACCGCCATGGTGTGCACGTACCAATTTTCATTGACTGACCGTGCTTCACCTGGAGACTAGCGAATCGTCCCCCGCATAATCGGGCAACTCCAATCGCATCTACTAAGGAAGGACGCATATCCTAAGGAAGGAAAGGAATGAATTGATTCTCCTAGCCCAATCGCGCAGGAGCCTCGCTGCCTTCCGTCACCACCGCGCCAACACCTTCTTCTCCGGCCGCCAACCTCGCGCCACTCCACCACGCAGTCGCCTCCCTGCACGATCGACGTAGCGGGCGCCAAGGAGGCTGCCCTGCCCCCTCGCAGTGTGGCACAAGGCTGCTAGATCGCCAGTGCCCACGATCCCGCCCAAAGACCAGCTGCCGCTTCGCCTGCACAGCCTCGGACGGCTGGACCAGCTGTGATTCTTCCCTGCACTCAAGATTACAGGTTTTCAGAACAGAAGATCAAACATTAAACATACAAAAAAGGTAAGATCGTAAAAGTAAGACATTCAGATGCCGTGCAATTGCACAGCATTTTACTATACCTAGGGCACAGGAAAGATAAATCACGCCAGTTTACATCAGTTTATTAGATGAAATCTGAAACTATCCCTGCCTCATGCACTTCTGGGAAGTACATGAACCCCACCTAATGTAGCAATTATTGAAAGAGTGATCAGCCATCCTTTAATGGCTTGATTAAAAGATTGATCAGTCTGCAGTTTACAAAACCTCTATTTTTGCTTCATCCAATCATCTCAAACTAATCGAGCCCAAAGTTTTTTCAGAAACCATGGTATTTTCCTACTTCGTTTATCTTCTTATACGCAATAATATATATGATAATCTTCTTATACACATAATATACATGGTTCTAATAAATTAATGTCATCAATATTCACATGAAGGCGACGGTATGTCGTCTCCCAATCGTAAGGGGCCGCTGCACCCCATTTCAGGATATAAGCAATAACCAACCATTGGGTAACTATCAGCAAGCATTTCCTACTTTCTTCTACTGTTTCTGCTGTTTCTTGTGTGCTGACTCGCGATATGTATTTATACAGACCCAAGCCCCCCATTTCAGGATTTAAGCAACAACCAATCATTAGGTGACTATCATCGAACAGTTCCTACTTTCTGCTACTGTTTCTGTTGTTGCTTCTGTGCTAACTTGCATTACTTATTTATAATAAACAGACCCTAAAGAATTGAAGAGGCAGAGGAACAAAGAGTATTATGCACGCAATAGAGATGACATTCTTAGAAGACGTCGTGAAGCCCGTGAAAAGAAACAGGCTTCAACGGCACTACTTGGTGATGAGGAGAATGTAGCACATACACCCGAGCCGATAGCCCAAGGTTAATGCCCTTGTACTGAATGCTTTTGTATTATCCAAATACTACCTTTGTATGCTAAAGTATAACTATAATGTATCATATATTAGACCCTGACGAGCTTAGGAGGCAACATCAGCCCTACAGTGAGTCAACAATGGTCGTTGTTTCTGCTAACAACAATGCCCAGGAAAATGATAGACGTACACCGGTGTCCATGTCCATTGGTAATGACTATCAACAAAGTATATACAACCCTGTCTATTTACACTAATTAGTTTTATTATCTACGCAGATCCTAAGGAATTAAGGAGGCAGAGGGACAGGGAGCAGTATGCACAAAACAAAGATGAAATATTAAAACGACAACGCCTATCTCGTGAGAAGAGAAAGGCTACAACTGCCAGGATGACCGACCATACCACTGTATCACACACACCAGCTACAGGACAATCCGGTGTCACCCAACTCCAAAAATTTACATCTCCGAGTACTACTTTTCTACCATAAGATATTGATTGCATCTTCTTACCTCACCAAATATGCCCATAAGTGCAGGGTACTCATGTGGTACTGCAACTCTCTTGCAGGCCTGTCGAATATACCAAGTTCATCTCAGTCACCTGAATGCGTTCCCCACTACAAGGAGAACAAGGAGAACAATTTAACACATGAAGATGAATCCAGTTGGCTGCACAGGAATGATGCGTACCACATGCAACAAATAGCAGGACGAATAAGAGCTGTTACTATGCCTCTTGCCCGCAAAACCAAACCAATTAAACCCATCATCACGGATATTGCACGAGGTATTTTAAACTGGATTCGGTAGATAGTGTTCCACGCATTCTGGCTGTAATCAGCTTCTGTATGTAATTAGTTGTGAACACATAACCAAATATACCCAGGTTTGACAATTGAAGATGCAGGTTACTTTGTCGATTTAAGGCTTTTGCATATGTGTCCACAATGTTTATTTGTTCAGTTCTAGAGCCTTTTTCCAACTCCTATGTACATGATAATGGGCCAGAAAAGGATAATATATGCCCTACTGAAGTGGACACAGTAGGTACTGAAAACACTCAACATCTGCGACACACTTTTGACGAACCTAGGCCCACTAATAATACCTATAATATATATTATCCTCTTCTGATCTTATGGTTTTCTATACTAGGCAACGACCAGACAGATGATCCATATGGAATTTTTGAGCCCGTTGTTGAAGAAGCCAATTTAGATGGTATGTTATATATAATTGTTATTCTGTTCATATATCAAGTTCTTCTTCAGTAAATTTTCAACATTTACGATTGATGAATGTATTGCCATCTAGACTACTTGGAACCATTGCCTAATGGACAAGCTGCATACCATGAGCCTGATGAAGAAGCTAGAATATATATGGATAGAGGTATGCGCATTGTGTAGTTGCCATTTTAACACACTCAAGTGCATGTTTTATTAGTATGAGTCATAATTAAATGCATGTCCTCTTCTGTGCTAGGTGTTGCTTTCGAATCGTACCAACTTGGACGCAATACTACACGAGCACCACACATGTCAAATACTGATGAATTCATATACCAAAACCTACCTACAAAGCACCATGTCCTGAGAAAGGTTGCGGACTGCCTTCACTGTGGGGCATTGCGTTTCCCGTTCGAGGGGCCAGCGTTTTGTTGCAGAAAAGGAAAAGCCATGATAGATTATGCCTATTTTTGCTACATTTAATTTCTATGCCCTGCTTTGCTACATTTATTTTCTTTGTTTTTAATAAATGTTGTTACTTACATCATGATAGATTACGTCTGCACCGGCGATGATTGGTCCGTGATTGAAAATATCATGTCTGAACCAAACGATAAAAGAAATTTAGTGAGCATCGACGACTCACATCTCAAAAGACGACACTTAGAACGTCTATTACTCCCCGAAGAATTTCTTGGCGATGAAGTAAGTATATATAGACAAGACGATGCTATTTTAACATGAGTTTTATTCTCTCCTATAACCAAGGTGTGCACTTAATATTGCAGATCATAGACGCATACATACATTGCATAAGTGCTAAAGAGCATCTACAGATGAGGTCAGGTGGAAGTGTGTTCTTAGAAAATGCATGCATCTCTAAGATGATAAAGGAATTTAGCTCTATACGGGATGACGCGCCAAGGTGGGTATTAAACAGAGCTAAAACTTATTTAGAAAATGATATGGTGAGTCTCAGTTCCATACATATTACTATGAATTCAATCAAGGACCAATGTTTGTATATGGGACCTAAACTAACAAAAACCCTATTTTCAGATATTCGTTCCAGTTAACATTGAACACTTCCATTGGTACCTAGCAGTTATAAATACAGGGCAGCGATGCATCCAGGTGCTCGACTCGCTGGGCCTAGGAATAAGCCGCAAAGACCTCACCGCTATGGTTAGTCATTAGTCCCACTACACCATCTTTTGATAAGACGATTTCTGGGCTTGTTCGGTTGTCATGCTAATACTTTGTCATTTATCCATTCAACAGCTCAAAGGACTGGAAAATGTATTCGAATATGCATCGCTTCAAATGGAATTAAATACTGATAAGTGGCCTGACTTAAACATCTCAGCATGGCCAAGAGAAGAGTATATTAAGAGCAGAATGCAAAGAGATTGGTATACCTTCTAACTCAAAGGCTCAAAGTAATCGACATTATTTGTATTTTGTATTTCCCCATTAGTTGCATCACAAAAGAAGTTTCTGCACAACAAGAATAAAGCATGGATATGTCAAAGTATACGAGCTGAAAGTATACACATATGCACCGATTTGAGTTTTGTAATCATGCAGGTCATCTTGTGGTCTGTGGATGATAAATTTTATGGAGTACTTCACAGGAAATATTTTGTCTGACATTCCAACACAGGTATTTTTCACTCTGTATCATTATACTTATTCTATGTTGTATCACTATTTAACTCTTATTACTATTTTAATAGGAACATATGACAGATTTTAGAACAAAACTAGCTGTCATTTTAGTGGACTCAGAGTTGAATGATGATAACATAAGAAATCGAGACATGGAAGATGACGACAACAACTCAGATCCCACGGAATGTATGATTCTGGATAGACCTCCTGAGAATTTCAAAACATCAAATACATCAGGAGAAGTCGAGCTAATCTCGCAATCATTTATACTTTCACCGTCCTGTCAATCCAACAAACGATGATTTAATAGATGAACTATGCTTGTTTATCAGCATGGTTGATGATGTCGCCTACTAGAGTAAGCCATATTTTTTTAATTCATTTTGTATTCCAGTAAATTACTCTGATGTCATTATAATTGAAAGTATGTCTACTTTACAGGAGCGAATGGGTGAAAAGCTCTGAGCCGTACCCTATTAGCTTAAATTTGAGACAAATAAAAAACATATTGAGCAATGATGAATACATGGATATACATTGCTTTAATATGGCTGTGCGGATACTAGCGCGCCACGAAGTCCAGCTTCTCAGAGACATTCCATCTCACTATATGGATCTGAACTTTTGTGTAAGTTACTATAATCATGTATTACATTTTTTCCTCATTGCACTAATATTTTCTCATTCTTATTTTAGTCGATGTTCCACTATGCACGAGACTCAAGTCATCGTGAAAATGTGGAAATTGCTACATTGAAACGGTTGTTTCATAGCTGGCCTGACAGTAATGATTATCATATCTCACAATGTAATACGGTAAGATTTTAAATTTTCATCTCTAACGGTGCTTTATTTGGTCTTAATTAATATTCCATTTATTTCTAAACTATCTCATCATTGCAGATTTTATTGCCTTGGTATATGTTTGGGCTATTTCTATTGTTTGTGTTGGATCAAAACAAAAAGTTGTCTCAATTTTTGATCCGATACCAATACCTACTTTGGGGAATAATGTACTTAAAATTATGGTTGACAACCTAAACCTTGCGCTTGAAGTTGCAAACCCTGCATTCAAGGATGATATCTCTAAATGGGAATGCATAGTTCCTGTTGCTCCAACAAATTCACATTGGTATGAATCTTTTAAACGCATTACAATATTAATTGATTCATTCGACTCACATTATGTGTTTATTTCATACATGCAGTGCCCTGTCTGGTTATTTGGTTTTTAATTACATGCACTCATTGTGCGATGGAAAACTATATTTTCCCATACCCAACGTAAGTATTGACACTATGCTTATTTGTATACACATTGCACATGCAACTTGTTACAACAATGTTGTATAATGCATATGTAGGATGGTTTTCAGCTGAGGAAGCAATTTTGGTGCATCTTTTGAAGTATGATGAGAATGAAGCTCAAAACAATATCCCATACATTGAACGAAGCATCATTGATCGCATCTATAGATGGACCTTCATTGCTTCAAAAGGTGGACCTTCAAGACATGCTTAGTTGCGGTTTTTAAAATATATTTTTGTAACAGATTATACAATTATTATGCGACAGTGAATTTTACGCTAAAACATGTTTCTGGATCATGTGTTACACACGTGCTCATATCACAGTGCATAAGACACATTTAAATGGCTTGGTAAAATAACTCACTAAAATAAAAATTAGCACGTGTTGGATCAGAAATATGTCACATTTTTGAAAATAGAATTTCAAAGACAAAATAACATTTCGGATCAATCTGAAAATTTTGTAAAATAGCATACAAAATTGTTTTATTTGAGACGTCGTTGCACGTACATGCTTACTTATTTATAATAAGAAAACTGAAGAACACTTGGATTACATGGTTTCATGTTTTAGCAGACTTGCTTCTTGTTAATGTCGAGTGTTATTACTACTATATTACACATACGTCCAGGACAGAATTTGGCTTTACCAGCAAAATTTAAGCTGGCTGGAATCATAGTCACAAATAATGAAATATTGCAAACAAAGCACAGCAGCAGACATGATATTGCAAATTTAAGCTGGCAGAAAATACTAGCATCTATCTTGTCATTGCAAAGTTTTCTGACCACACATGAGCAGCAATAATAATAAAATGTAAGTGTGAAACTCACCTTGATGTTTTCTTCACAAAATGGAAACCTATGATGTCAAACTCACATTCTTCAAACAACAGAAAGCACTATTCATCCATCATGTTAACTACAGTAGCAAACCATCAAAAATTAGCAACCTGTTTAAATATAAGATGACAGGAACAAAATCACTTTAATTGCTATGCGATGTTTATCTTCTCTTGTTAGCATTCCAAATTTCTTATGTAGAAACATCACTGAAATCGTGGAGTCCATTTTCATCGTTGACCAAAGATTAGTGCAGTTGTAGATTTCAGTGGCACAATTACTACTCACAGTAAATTAGTGGTACAACTATATCAGAAAGAAAATTCATACGAGCAACAAGATCTCTTAGCAAAACTAAAGCTTGGCATGAGATACTTGTCACGGTATGTTTGTGCAAGTATAATTCATACATGCATCCATGCATCATGGGCGTATCCACCTTGGCCTCATCTTCCCTGAGCATCCCATCAACGTTCATCCTGCACCTTCTTGACCTCATCTTCCATGACCATCCCATCAATGCTCTTTCCTTATATAAAAGAGAAACTTATTAGGTTCTGCATTAGGTTGTCAACACTCTCCGTTTTTTGGCCGAGTCTAAACTAAGCAAGGAAGGCAATTTGGATTCTCTCCCACATTCATCTACAACTATGCAATATATGCAGGCCCCACCAAGACCCACACAAATATTTTCAGAGATACATGGAGCACATCATAGAGAAACCAAGAAACGTGGCCATGACGATGTGTTCCTTGAGCAATACCTAAAACTGAAGCGGGAAGAAATTGATCGGCTTGCTGCAATTAAGGAGAAGATGACGGATGATCCATGCAGCATTACCAAGTGTATCACAACAATCGAAAAGTTACAAGGTCTGCAAGTAGGTGATACTTTTGTGGCAGCAGATATCTTCAAAAGTAAGAAGAATAGGGAAGTTTTTTTATCCTTCTCTACAGATGCTCTTCGGTTGGCTTGGGTTAAAAGGGAGATTGTGCGCATCCAATTGCGGTCACGCATTAGTGAAGCTTTTATTCAGTAGGTAGCAATACTTTTGGTCTGTTTAATCAGTCGTAGTGACAACATCTGTCAAACTAAAATGCTGTCAAAAAACAAAACTAGAAAAAAAGCACAACTGAATTACTGAACTCACTAAGGCAAAGGCGGAAATTACTGCATCATGGAACTAAATTACTGCATCAGGGAACTAGATTACTGCATCAGGCGGATGTGGAGGGCGGCGCGTGAGCTTACCAGCTGCCGGCGGCGCACGGAGCGGGAGTTCTCGCATCGGGCGAAGGCGAGGATGAGCGCGACGCCCGCTTCTTCGACTACTCCCCTAGGCAGGCCGACGCTCATCTGGGGGCAAGCACGGGGCAGCTCGCCGGGAAAGAAAAGCACCCGAACCGCTCATCTGGTGAGGCGGCGGGACCCACGTTGCTCGGTCAACGCCGGCGCGGGATGGCCGCGGCCACCGATCCGTTGGAGACGAATCCCACTCCTCCGCATCCGCCTCAGACGGCGCTTGCGCTGGGTCGCCCGATAGAGCTCGAGCGGATCCGGCGACCGAATTCGAATCCCACGCCTCCGCATCTCGCTGGCGAGATTTGGCGGCGACAATGCAAAGAGCCGGGCGGCGGGCGGCCGCAGAAAGCGCGCGCCGACGGTAGAGTCAATCGGGCGTGGTGCGGCCACGGCTGAGCGCCCGGCGAAGCGAGGCCGGCTTGACGCGCGGAGAGGGGTAGCTAGCGACCACAAAAATGGGGAACGGCGGGGAGATATGCCTGGCGAAGCGGTGGAGTGAGTGTGCAGCGTTGTGATTTCTTTTCTTTATTAAACTGGCGTGTCCGATTGAGCTGCGTGGGTCTAATTTTTTTATCACCATGACTTGTATCACAAGGATTTCACAAAATAATTTGTTTAGTCATGATCATGTGATGATTTTAAAAGTTTTACAAAACTTTTGTAAAAACTGATAATTGTTTTATTTTAATTTCAAAATCATGATCACAAATATGTCACACTTTTGAAAATACAATTTGAGTGACATCAAAACATTTTCTGCCATTTATTTTATTTATTTTTGCAAGGATCATTTTAATAGTATACCATTTGAACTCACTTGATAAAATTTTGAGACGTGCGTTGCACGTGCATACTTACTAGTGAATGCAAAACTAACACTATCCCACAAGTCTGAATGAACAAACTCCCTTCTTGTTTCTGAAGAATATGCCGTTCAATACGGTAAGCAGGGGAAGACAGCCCAAGCGGCTAAACAAAAAAGGGAAGCTAGGAAGGATACATTGCATGTTGCGGCCAAGTTATTTACAAACATGGACAGACTATAACATTTTAAATCTCTTTTGAGAAGATAAACAACCACTCGGAATACACCACTGTACTGCAGTATCCTTGTTTCGGCAACCACCTATCTACCTATGGAGCACGAAAGACCGCCAGCATTAGCGCGCTTCCTGCCCGACACCAAACGAATCGCAGACCGAACAGCGGAGAGAGCTCGTCTACCAGCCCTTGCCTATCAGCCACATCCAGTCGAGCACGACGCCGGAGAATATGCCGCCGAGGAGGCACACCACGAGCACGTTCCCCAGAGCGTTCTGCTCGGGCCCCTGCACAACCAAAGAACCAATGTTCAACATACAGCTCAGATCCTCATGGCAAACATTATTCCTTCTGAATACTGTACTACGATGTTTTCATCGACAAGGAACAAACGTTTTCTTTCTGAACACTGCATTACGATGTTTGCATCGGCGAGGAAGGAGACTTGCCTTATACCCATTTGGCGCTTCGGCGAGGACGCACACGGTGAGGTAGCCGTTGGTCAGTCCCAGAAAGGACGTGAGGAAGATCATGTACCCTTGGTCGCCGTACTTGGCCGTGAAGTAGAACGCAGGGATGAACAGGAAGCGCGCTAAGATGGCAACCATCAGGCCCTTCCGGTTCGTCAGCTTCAGGCATTTGATCAGTGGTAGGTACCTACCAATCAGATCTAACACATTGTACATCGTGATCAGCACAAGCGCGTACCTAAATTTTATCAGAACAATGACATGTCAGATACTGGACAATACTCCCAGGTAAATTCTGCAGAAGTAGGTGCCAGGTACAAGTGCAAGAAAGATTACCATGTTCCCAGGCCATGTGATCCAGTATCTTCGGATAAAAATCCAGGGAAGATTGATAGAGTCAAGACGTATATCAGGAAGATATCCAAAGCATAGTCTATATTCTGCATCAGCAGCTCCTTGGTGCTTAAACGTTCGTGCTTTTGGGGATCCTCCTCAACCTGCAAATCAGTATATCAACATTTCATTCTCATGGAAAAGTCGTAGAAGATTCATTGTAGGCATTGGTATGATCAGAGAGACAAACCTGCCTATCTTGATCAGTTTTGATTCCTGCAGCAGCAAGGTCGCTGCCAACAGTCTTGCTCCCTTCAGAGGCTGCCTTTTGGCGGTAGTACTTCACGATGGGTAATTTGGGAAAGACAAATGCGTATAGGAGGAGGCAAGCTAGCTCGAACATGCATGTTACCGAGAAGAATAGCACTGCACAAAAAATCATACATGGATTGGTTATGCACATGCATGGTGCAATATTTTAGGCGATCTGCAAGTAAGATCGTAACAAGCACCTAAACATTCTAGTAGAAAGTTATATGAGCAAGTTCTGAAATGGATTTCTTCACGTTGTCACTGATGACTGTTATGATCGTAGTGGATTTATAGCATTCTTCTATTCTTAAATTTTTATCACAATTTTACTGAATCTGCATTAGTTCATGAGATTGGGATGTGTGCTCATATAGGTTGGCAGAGATGTCTCCCATTATCCAAAAATAATAATATATGTTGATGAGATTTCGACGTACTAGCTCCATTTCGAAGACCATTTTGTGAGTTCTCGAAAGCTGCCTTTGTAATTAGTCTCAAAGCTGATGTTATAACTCCTGATGCAGCCAAGCCTGACAGGAAGGACTGCAATTCCAACAGGTGATTTACGTCATAAAGGTAAATTATTCTCAGTCTGAGACATAAAAAAGTTAGGGAGTACCTAGAACTCATTTAGATGAGATATAATTTGGTCTCATTCACTTTAAAAATAAGAAGAGATACAACCCACGTCAGCACACACGCATCTTATAGCATCATATTCAATGTTATAAAAGATGAATGAGACCAAATTATATCTCATCTAAATGAGTTCTAGCAAAACTGAAAAATTTAACCACGAACATCACAAAGTTCAGTAATAGATCACCACGTGACACATGTGGTAAGCAATCCAAACAATTCAAAAAAAAAGTACAGTAATAGACCAAAAACTAACCTGAATGAACTCCGGGCACATCAAAGAAAGATCGCCAACCAAGCCACCTTGAACAAGAGCATCAGATGTCCCAAAAAAGGCACTGATTATGCATACACCAATGTATGCTGGAATTCCACCACGTCCTTTAGTACCAACGTCCAGCTACAATAAGAAAAATGATTTACATGAGCTGCCATACTGGCACATCAATGTTATTCTTTTCCTTCCAGGCAAAAGGCAATACCCAATATACTTACCAATATTAAAGCGAAAGAGCTAAGGAAGAAAAGTGCAAAACCAGCTAGATTTCTCTTCCTGGTGTTCATCGTTGCTTCATAGTATGCAAAGAAGCAGGTGAGTCCAAAGGCAAAAGGCTGGTATACTAGTGTAAGAACTCTTGTCGGATGGTAATTCTGCAGATAGATATCGTAGGTCAAATGTCATTGTACGTAATAAAATCTGAATGTTTGAAACACAACAAATTCTGCAAACGAAGGGATCAAATTGGCATCTCAGTTCAACAAGTTAAGACAGTGTAAGGTAGAAATGATAAACTGTGTCATTAAAATGAGTAAAACTACCAATTCTTAATTTACCCAAACACTCCAAGCTAATCCAGAAGGACGCTTTTAGCTTACATAAAAAGAAGTGCTATGCTACTGAATACTGGTTTCATTCAGAGCATCAATTAAACAATGTACTGCAACATTCAGAGAAAAGGAACGAGGCACATTTTTGCATACAGATTTCAATAAAGAAAGATCAACTGAGTTTCACAAACAAGCACATACCGGGAACAGAGAGACATAGTAATCCTCGATGGTAAGCATGCTATTCCAGGCAAATAGGCTTCCGTTTCCCAAGAAAAAACAGACAACTATACCCCAGAACTTCCCCTGTCAAACACAACCAAAAGTAGCAGCAGTCAGTACAAAATCATCAAATCAAAGTTAAGAACCGTACTGCAAGAACCATCAGATGAAGTTGCAGAACGAAAGAAAGTACCTTAACTGCAGCTTCCCCGCCACCTGCTACCTCGAGGCCCATGATAACCGAGTTCACCAGCCTAACCAAAGCCGGCAGTACTGCAAAGAGTTGTATGTAACTGGTTCGGAAATCAGGACTAAACAGGGCATGAAACTGGTGTTTCAACACCTGAAGATTTCGTTCGTCAGAGTTCAGAGAAAGAAATAGACGTCTGCGCAAGCAAAACTTTGGCTCGGCAACACAGTTCATTGTAAGATGATAGACACTTGTACGCAACAAGAAATTAATTCCGGTATCTGACTTTATAAAAGGGATAAGTGTCTAAATCCGCAGGTATCTAAAACTGGAGTTTGAACCTTGAAGGCACCAATTCCCTGGTCACTTGTAGTAGGAATCCGGCCCTCGGAACCAAGGAAGCGACCAATTCACGCCGTTAATCTGATTTAGCGCGGCCGGGATTGGAGCCGTTCCATCTTTGCTCCAGCGGTGGACTTCTTTGGACACGGTCGAACGATGATGGGCGGCGGACTACGGACAGCATGCAGCAACCAAATCGGCAAGTAATAGCGCATTGATTCGGGTTATGATTGCTCGCTGCCGGCGAAAAGAAAGAATCGATCCCCAAGAAACCCGTGAAAGAAAATGACAACCCATCCAACCCCAATCATCAAACTACTAGGATTACTTGCCCAAAAAAAAAAAAACCCAATCCAAGACAGTTCAGTACCAGCAGGCCTCGTTGGTTGGACCCCGTCGCCGTCGGGTGGCGAGGAAAAACGAATGGAGACCGGGACGGGACGAGGAACTCGGAGAAGAGAAGAGGCGGGTTAGGGGAGAGCAGGGCACTGACCGGAGGAAGGAGGGGCAGACGAGACAATCTCCGGCACGGAGCGCGCGGTGGCGGCCAAGGCGAGGGGGGGAGGCGGGGCGGGATCTGTGGGCTCGTGGTCCGTGCGGCCGTGTATATATAGTGGCTGTTGAGATTTACGAATGCCAGTTGAGATTTACGTGGGAATCTTTTAACTCTCGTTGACAGCTCGCTCGTGGGAATCTTTGAGTATCCTCAGGCCAACGTGTATGACGTGCGGGCACCGGGATCAGTCGGCGCATGAGTTCATCCGGGACAAGTATTAGACGGCGACGAATTGCTGGATAGGATAATCGGACGGCGTAGCCGTTCAGACTCTCTGCCCGGCACGTGTTCCCACTAGAAGTCCACCGGAGCGGGTTCGCCGGATTATTGTAGTATAGGATTGGACGCAATCAAAGGATTTTTTGTCGAAAGAGAATTCTCCGCCGACCTGGAATCGCCCAAAAGACCCTTTTACGGCGAAATGATAAAAAAAGACCTCTCTCACAAGTGGCGGTAGCGGCAGCGACATCGTCACCGTCGCCACTCCACGAGGCGGCGGGCCCGCCGCCACCGCAGAGGCGGCCTCGCTGGGCACAACGGCCAGACAAAGGCGGCGTGTCGCGACGGAACGGGTCGCGACGTGGGCCCGGCCGCCACCGGGTGAGGCGGACGCCGTCATTGCCGCTCCCCTGTCGACACGCTCGCTGCTGACGAGACAGCGGGCCCGCCGCCACCAAAGCGAGGCGGCGTTCTCGTGATGTCAAGACGCTGCGACGGTCGCAAAACGACGCCGATTCCGAGGCATTGTTGCTAATCGGGCTGATTCCCACGCGGAGGACGACGAATTTCACGCAGGCGGGAATCACTGCGCTTTTGCTTCTTTTGCCTTAGCGGATGCGACAACCTGCGAGAATCACGCTGATTATTGCTTCAGCAGATTCGATGGCACTGCGGGAATCACTCGCCTGCGGGTATCCGAGGTCATGGGAACCTGTTGTACCGACACTCTGAGGATTCTCTTCCTTTTATATAGTATGCTTCGCTCCGTGCGCAAGCACACTGGCATCCTCTTCTACCTTCTGAGTGTGTAAGAACAGAGAGAAAGAAAAACTCAGCAGGCGCTTTCATTCGTGATTTAGAGCGATTTGGAGTTGGATTTTGAATATGTTGAAGTGGAAGAAAAGATAGACGAAGGTAAGATCTATCCATTTTTGTTGGTTTCGTTTGCATGCATTATGTTTTTACCCTTTTTGTTTAGTTCATAACTATGTGTTATGTATTTTGTTAGGCATTATTTCATCACTTTTTGGAGTCATTTAGAGCTTCAGAGTACGATTTGCCTAGCGAAGTGAACTCTGAAGTTGAAGATCAAGGTATGAGCTTTGCAATAAATTGATTTTTTGTGCATGTAAGGTGGTAATTAGTTAGTCTTTTAGCTCATCATTAGGTATGCAATGTTAGTGATTAGAGGTTAGAAATAATTTCAGACGACGGATGTAGCATTTATAATATATTTTTAGAAGAGTAGGTTGAAGATGTTGTATCAATGTTAGGTGCGTCCATTAGTATTGACATGCAAGAAATCTTAATACGGTAATTAAGAAACACTTGTACTGTAATTGTTCATTGCATGTGGTATGTTATTTCATGTGGTATGTTTATTAATAAGTCTATAGTTAGGAGGCTGCAGGTCTACTTTGTTATGTCGAAATAATCTAAATTTTGTATGTTACTTAATTTGTGCTAATGTACTTGATGATGTATGTAATTAGGTAAAACAATTCATCTTAGTAGCAAACAGAGTTTAGGATATTTTAGGGGTAGTTAGAGATAAGCAAACAGAGTTTTAGTTTGTGACGCTAGTAGACGAGTTTGAGAAAATTTAGATCTCTAGATACCTGTTAACCAAACAACCCCGGAAAGTCTAAGCAAATGATTATTATTTTATGTAACGAAAATACGATTATTATTTTAGTCGTATGATATGTAAATGTTGTCATCGTAGTACTACTAAATGTTCTGTTACTAATTGTTTGCAATATAAAAATGTATGTTGGTTAGGTACTATGGAAAATTTAGTAGTGTACTATGGGAACGCGTCTTCTGTGACGGTCCATTGGGGGTGGATGTGTCCTTGTCTTGAGTCGACTACGATTGTAGTGAGAGACATGGTCAACGTGGGTTACGAAAGCAGTTAGAAGGTGCATCCGAGAGGTGTTTGGCCCAGGGATGCGGGGGAAAATGACAATGGAGGCCTTCGTCGTTGACGGAGGAAATGATGGGACAGTTGCCCGTTGGGGTTTGCGGCGGTCACGGTGATCGGTCGTGGGGTCGTACATGAGGTTTGCAAGCAATCCCAATAACTCAATGTATGGTCACCGATGGTGTATGTGGATTTCATTTCATCCATCGATGTTGCCGGATGCGATGCATCGGTGGTGAGGTCGAGTTGGCTATCACATCAGCCCTAAGCGCCGGCCCATCGGAACCGACGGGCGGCCAGCCTGTGTATGACACAGGATATTGGTCTGCGCTGTTGACATGAGCAAACACGTGGAGGGATTGCGGAGGCGCTTAGATGATGATGATCATTCTTCTGCGTCTTCGAGTCAAGCGAAGAAGAAGATGTTCCTCCTCGAGGGCGGTCGGCGGCGGCATCGCAACCTGGTTTTTGAGGATATGAGCATCACCAATGAATTTCACCGCTTACGCCTAGGAGCGGGAGCACGGAGGTTGGGCAAGTTTTCCCGGACAAGAAGTCTGCTTACCAGGCAATGGGTAGCTATGCAATCGGCATCCACCGCCAAACATAGAGTGAAGCGGTCGATAAAAAGAGTTGAAGGTCATATGCATCCACACCGCGAAAGGTTGCCGCGGAAGAGTTCTCGCTAGACTGAAGCCTAGGGTATGTCGGTCATGGCATATCACAAAAATAGTGGAGCATACTGTGAGCAACCGGGACTCTTTCGAGATCACCGCAATGTGACAGCAAAATATGTGGCATGCATTTATGGAAACAATTGTGCAGGGAAGTCTCAACATTAGTGTTAGGGCTCTGCAAAAAGATGCAGGGGATCTAATTGGATTCCCTGTTAGCTACAGCAAGGCTAGGCGTGCGAAGGAAAATATATTCAAGAATTTGTATGGTACCTATGAGGAGGCATACTCTTATGCACCTAGAATGCTTCATCAAATAGCAAGTGCTAATAGGGGGACTCAAGTTTGGCGGAGAGAACGTCCAAACCCAATGAACCCGGGTGAGCTAATCTGGACCGCTTATTCTGGGCATTCGCACAGACTATACAAGCCTTCAGGCACTGTCGCCCGGTATTATCAGTTGATGGTACCTTTCTCACTGGAAAGTACAAGGGCACACTATTGGTGGCGATTGCAGCGGATGCAAATAACCAGCTTCTCCCTATTGCATATGCATTGGTCGAGAGCGAGAACAAAGATAGCTGGTTGTGGTTCCTGAGCTGCGTGAAGATTGGTGTCGTGAAAGAGCGTAAAGGTGTTTGCATCATCTCCGATCGCAACCTGGATTATTAAGCGCTCTTGAAATAATTAAGGCGTCGGAAGAAGTGTGGGGCTGGCCCGATCTAGAGGGAAGGTGGTGCATGAGGCATTTGGGAGCAAACTTTTACTCCAAATTCAAAAACAAGGATTGGTTCAAGTTATTCAAGAGGATGTGCATGCAAAAAACTGTAGCCAAAATGAATGCGATGCAGGCAGGTATCAATGGTGAGATTGACCGCGCGGCCTTGCCGCAGAGAAGACCGGAGGGTCGTGGGGCGCCCATAAATTTGAGCAGTGGATCGGCGAGAATTGCCCTCATTTGGACAAGTGGGCGCAGCTCACGACAGGGGCTCGGTATGGAATAATGACCAGCAACATGTCGAGGTGTACAATGGTGTTCTTAAAGGAGTGCGAGCACCGCCTATCACAGCCCTAATTGAAGAAACTTGGAACCGGACCTGTCATACTTTGCAGACAGTGGTCACCGTCGCCAAAGCACAAGTTGAATTGAACAAGCCATGGTCCGAGAAGATGCAAAGACATCCGGGCGAGAAAGCAAAGAAGTCTCAAAGTCATGGCTGTAGGAAAGTGGACGCACTTAGGAATAAGTGGGAGGTCAATGTGCGAGCCAAGCACGTTAAGGGTCACCACAGAGGATCAAAAAGCAAGATGTCACCCTTGGCTCAACCTCCGTGAGTGCACTTGTAACAAGCCCAAGCTTGAGGGCTATCCTTGCAGTCATGTGCTCCGGTAAGGCTGATCAAAAAATCAGCGTCGAGCCATACATATCGCCGTACTTCAACATGTACAATCTGTACAACACTTGGAACAGTGAGTTACGGGCTTGGGGCATTGATATGAACTACAAAATGTTGTGGCCAGATGGGCGAGAAATGGGTTCGAACGCCGACTTGATGAGAACCGCAAAGGACGACGTCAGTCTAGGCGTCATCGCAATTACATGGACCATAGCCGATGGGAGAACCAAGGCGATGCAGCGTTTGCGTGTGTCCCGGACATTCACGCAAAGACTGCCCGTAACGAGCCAACAACAACGCATGATGTTGATATATATGTACTCGCCATGTCTATTTATATTTCTACTCATTATGTGTACGTATATTAAATTTAAATTGAATCTCTATGTATTATTGTACTCGTGATTTTAACTTCAGATAATTAATGTAAATCGTATCTCTTTGTATTTTTAAGTTAATTTTGATTTGCATTTGTATTTCCGTCTTCCTCGTAATGTATATTTGTATATTTGTGTGCAGGTTATGGGTGAAGTGCGGTGCTTTTGCAGGGGCCCCATGACGCCGACCACCGTTACCACCTATTTTTGAAACCAAATACTAAGCATGATTATCGGCCTTTCGGACTTGAGCCATAAAGAAAACATGGCCAATACACAATTTTTCCTTGCTCACCTTGACGCTTATGGACTACAAGGTTTTGCTAGGCTCACATCATGCATTTACCAAGCACGCTCGGACCCATCCCTTTTGACATCCCTCGTTGACCGGTGGAGACTGAAAACCACACCTTTCACTTTCGTTTTGGGTTTATTACACCTACACTGAAAGATGTTTCTATGATCACTGCTCTACCAATTGTAGGTGAGCCGGTAGTCTCTCCACGAGTGTCTCCATCTTGGGCATTAGATATAGCAGCCCGTCTTGGGATGGAAATGCCAGAATCACAACATTCTGGTAACCCTCGGGGCATCCCCCTCGTCTGGCTTCGTGATAATTTTCTTAATTTATCTAGCTTCGCCAATGAGGAGACGAGAAAAAGACATATGTTTGTGTATTTGTTGTGGCTCCTCGGGAATCTATTTCCAAATTCACATGGGGACATTGTTATCCCTGGTCTCATCTACATTGCAGAGAATATGGTAGATGAACCTTTACTGAGCAGCCAAAATACAGCTTCGGTTACGCCATGCTATCTCATACATACAGAGGCTTGTGTGATGCCACACAAAAAACCTCTTTCGCACAAAAAGCTCCATTACTTTGTGTCGCCTATGAGTTTCTACAGTTGTGGTCACAGGAATACCTCCACAGAGGACGACCTCGTATAGTACAACCCGTATACCCATACGACTTTAGCGAGGGTGCCAACAAGAACTATGGCCACTGTGTGGACAAAGGCACGAAACGTTGGTCTCAGATATTGCAAAAAATTGTTACCCTATGTACCACCAGCAGTTTGAGATACTTGATGAGGCAGAGGTCACATGGAACCCGTGGACTCAGGACCAGCTACAAATGGTCTTTGATGCTCGACACTTCACACCAGGCATGTTGAGCGATAGTGCATTCTAGCTGACTCGCTGCAACTTATTGTTACTGTGGTGTGTTGAGCCTTACAACCCAGAGCGTGTAATGAGACAGTTCGGTCTCTATCAAGAAATTCCACCACCTTTTCCTAGACGTATCGACGAGGAAACACATAAGTAAGATGTGACATCCCTAAATAGTTAGTGTCATTTTTAATATACTAAACTCACACTTTGTTACATAATTTGCAGGCTAACCAATATGGGCAGGGGTTGGAGTTTATACGATTGGAGGAACATAACATTGAATGGGTACACAAGTGGGAAAATGAAGCGCTAAGCGGATATAGTGCATCAACTTAGGTATATTTTATTTACATTATTTTATGTATACTATTTTATTACGATTGAAGATGCTTTGCTTTCATCACAACGGTTTATGTAATAATTTAATTTTGCGAGACCATACGATGGAAGTACAGATCAAGCGTATAAGCGATGTCTTGCATGAACACACGTGCTAGCCTGGCCAGCCAGCTACTATACCAACACATCTCACACAAGAGGAGCAGGCACGGATACATGTTGAGCTGCATGCAGCTTACTATCATGACCAGATGGTAATCACTTGTAACTTTTTTAGGTCCATCATTTCATAATCATTTGAACTAAATAACATCCAAATATTGTTCAGCTTGAAAATTGCAACGAAGTAGGGCAGATGGCTACGGATAGCATGCGGCCCAGGGCCCATTTCAAGAAGACATTCGAAACTTCTTCAACAATACTTGGCAAAGAAGTTCAGATGCGGTAGAGGCGACGACGTTGTCACCGGAGCATACAACATGCCGGTACCGAGGTCGGCCGGACCAAGTGCGCGCGCCGTCTGCACCGAAGCGATGCGTGACGAGCCATGGGCAGTGGGGGGAGGGTACGAGTACTAGAACGACATTGCCACGACAGGACTCATCTCTGCCACTGCATCGCTCTTCTTCGATGCAGCTTTGTCAGGGGCAGACATCTCAGGACCATGGCACGGGCTTGGAATCGATGCCCGAGCAGTTTGTTTCCCCTAACCCATATGCGCATACGGGATATGATGCATACACCCAAGGTGAGGGATCTCAGCCGTATCTCTCCACGCTGAGGGATCCCCATGCCCGAGGAGACTCGTGTACCAGATTTAAACCAGCACCACGTACAATCGCCAGACAAGATAGGAGAGGGATATAATCGGGTAGCCATGTTTACATTTCAATGCATTTACAATGATATCATATATTATCCTCTAACAGTTTGTTTAAAATGTTTATATGTGCAGGACATACCGATGTTATTTGGGGCGATGAGAACACCCAACGTGGCGTCAACACAGGCCTCCGGGGAGCATCACATGATCATGGCGTCAACACAGGCCTCCGGGGAGCATCACATGATCATGGCGTCAACACTGAGCCTCCGGGAGCTTCACATGATCATGGCGACACGGTTACATCATTAGTTACTGAGTTCTTGGAGGGACGTTATTGGCCCATCTTTATCCCCGCAGAGTCACAACCATACGCCTACAATTACGCTTCAGGTTCGCAACAAGGATCGCGACTCCACCACTCCACGCAGGACGCCGCAGACACATGAAGCCGAATTGAGTACGGCCGCTGTTTTCGTGTATCTCGGCCACCTAATCGATTTTCGCCTTCCGGTCGTAAGTAAAGGCCAGGTGGTCATCATAATTACGGTGATTCATCTATCCAAATGCGCGATCCATTGTATCTACATATGTACATGTCGGACTTTTCGATTTGAACATCTATGTATGCTGAAATAAAATGCACCACCAGAACAATTTTTCCGCCTATATCTCCCGCCATACTATCCGCTCCACTCTTTTGCTTATGTTAGGCGGTTTCCCGCCAACCCCTTCCTGCCATATCTTCCCGCCACCCGTTTCCCGCCAACCCCTTCCCGCCATATGTTCCCGCCAACCCTTTCCCGTCATACCGCAGTCGTTCTTTTCCCGCCATTTTCTCCTCTGTACCTATGAAACCCCCTTCAGACGAAGGTGGATAAGCATTCGAGTGTAGTGTAGTCGAGATGTCCCATTATCTTTTCGATCGTAATTTTCACCCTGGGATGAGCAGCACTCTTCTAAGGCTAGCTACCGATTTCAGGATGGACAATAGGATAGTTCCATGGGACGAACTCACCGGTAGTGACACCATAATGAATGAGTTGGCTGTAGCGACCAGACCCGAATGGATCCAGTGCTCTGTGCTCAGTGTCATCCCTGAATCAGTAATGCTGACACCACACAGTACTTCGAAGGATCTATAGCAGAGTAGCAATCACACACTTATTACATCGTTGTCCACAAGGGAACTTAATACAATAATATGGCTTAAGGCCGTCTAACAATAACATGGAAGGCTTGGAAGATAAGTGAGTCCATCAACTCCATCGGCATCGCGAGTATAGAACCACGACCTAACACCTTACTCGTAAATGCGAAAAGTGCAGAACGTGAAAGTTGCAGCCCAAAACGGGTCAAGACATGGAATATCTTGGCAATGTAACACATAGAGAACAATGAAGGAACAAGCCTATACTACATGCATATATGGCTGGTGGTAAGGCTCTACGGTTACATTTTTGCATAAAGCTGGTTTTTCCCTACAACAAAGGAATAATTTTATTTAACTATCATGGTGGTTGTTAAACATTGAGAATGGTTGACAGCATCCTCAATCCCAATTAAAAGTACTCATCAAAACCCAATAACATTTATTAGAAGTAACATGTTGAGATTCACATGATATTCAAGTACTAGATACTCAAGACTCCTTAACCGGGGACACGGCTAATCATGATTAGTTTATACACTCTGCAGAGGTTTGCGCACTTTTCCCCACAAGACTCGATCGCCTCCGCTTGGTTCTCGCACTACATGGTGTTTGAGAAACGGATGACCGAGACAGATCTTTCGTAAGCGCTAGCACCTTACTTGTGGGTAGACGGTACACCTACTTTCCCCTACATCCGCTAGTCTACCCGTAAGAGTTCGCACAACTTAGTCAACTATGCCAGAGCCCATAATGGCTTGTGGCTGCACACGGAAGTTTCTAGTTTGAATAATCTTATGATCCCTTTGAGCCCGGGTGGCGGTCCGAAGAAAACAGGCAAGTCCTCGATAGAAACCAGGTGCCTCAATCCACCCAGATGTGTGTTTAGGTTGCCACCTTAGATAAACCATTAAATTAACAATCTCACATCTGTCATGGATATCACTCACCCAATCCACGTCTACTAGCATAGCATGGCATAATAAGCAAACGTAGAAGTAACTCCCAAGGTTTCATAAGTAAAACAGGTAATAGGTACTACCTCAATCTACTTCCCATCCCACAATTTAATTAGATCCTAATCATGCAAGTGTTTGAGGGCTTGATCTAATGCAATAAAACTGGGTAACTGGGTAGTAGAAAAGATATGATCAAGTGTTACTTGCCTTGCCGATGATCCGCGAGACCTAGAGATTCGAAGTAACAAGCGGCGCACTCCGGGTGATCTAGCGCAGACAAACAACAAGCATACAATAAGTACTCATCTAATGCACAGGGAAATCTCGAATAAAAGATCTAACCAGATAGTTCAACTTAAGAACCCTGGTTGCAAAAGAATCGAATCAAATAAAGCATCGAAAGTCGAAACTTCGAGAGAGAACGACTCGGTTTAGCAATCTGAAACTAGGTCAAAATTTTACAGTAGCAAAACTCTGTAAGTAGGTTAGTCGAACGGCGGTTTCAGAACGAAACTCCAGCGCTGAATCACCTGATTCCGATAAACGAGCAAGAAATAAAACAGGTTTGAAAATCGGATCGGAAATCGAATCTGAAAAATAACGGATTAAATCCGATTAAAAGAAAACGATGAACGGATTAAATAACGGACGTTCGTTAACAGAACTAATCCAACGAACACATTCATTGAAACGAACGGTTCGGTGAACGTTCGTTAATTAAGAAAACCAAAAAAAATAAAAACCATCTAGGGTTTTAAAAAAAACCGAACAACGAACGAAAAACCGGATCGGGTTTTTCTAAAAAAAACCGGATCGGGCGGGGCGGCGGCGGCTACCTCCGGTGCTTCAAGGGCGGGCTCTGTGGCGGGGTTCAAGGGGTCAAGTGGTCGGCGGGTGGCGACATCGGGCGGCGGGCGGCGACAAGCGGCGGCAAGGGCCCTTCTGGCACAAGGCTCGGGTGAGGGCGGCGGCTCGAGGTGAGGAGAGAGGGGGCTCGGTATAAATAGAAGGGGCTCATGCTTGGGGAAGGGGCATCGGGCCGGGTCGAGGCGGACTCGGGCGGCGGGCGTGGCGGGCGCCTCCAGCGCAAGCGCGAGGAGAGAGGAGGCGGGTCAGGCGGGCCGGGCGCGGGTCAAGCTGGGCAGGTGGGCCTTGGCCCAGGGGGGCGCGATTTTTTTAAACAAAACTAAACGGAATAAAAAATACCAAACGAACTCGAATTTAATAAAATAAATTTTCCCCGACTCCTAAAAATGAGTCGAACAAAATGAACTTTAAAAACGGCAAACATGCATATTTTTTTTTAAATGCTCATTTTTGCCTAGGCAAAACAAATCTTCCAAAACCAAATTTTGATTTATTTATAATATCTTCATTTTTCCTAAATATTGGGAAAGTCATATTATTCCCTCTCTTAAGTTTTTATAGGAAAAACTGTATGAAGATAATTAAATAAATCCAATGATCCTATTTTCAAGATTTGAGAAATCCCAAATATGAAAATAATGAAACTTCCAACTCTCTCCGAGGGTCCTTGAGTTGCGTGAAATTTTCTAGGATCGGAAAATGCGAGAAAAATATGATATGCATGATGACCTAATGTATAACATTCCAAATTGAAAATTTGGGATGTTACAAACCTACCTCTTAAGATGAATCTCGCCTCGAGATTCGGGTTGGCTAGAAAATAGGTGAGGGTGGTCCTTGAGCAAAACTTCCTCTCTTTCCTGTGTGGCTTCATCCTCGGTGTGGTGGCTCCTTGAACTTTGCAAAACTTGATAACCTTGCTGCGGGTAACTCTGCTGGCATAATCGAGAATCTTAACCGGTTTTTCCTCATATGTCAAGTCATCCTTCAACTGAATTGCTTCCAAAGTGGCACCGTGTCTCTTAACGGTACCTCTGCTATCTCGGGTGACATTTCTTCAATCGAGAAACATGGAATACATCATGAACTCCCGACAGGTCCTTCCGGCAATTCCAACTTATAAGCAACTTCTCCCATGCGTTGCAAAATCTTATACGGTCCAACGAAACGGGTGCTAACTTTCCTTTAACTCCAAAACGCTTAACTCCTCAAGCGGGATACTCGAGATATACTCTGTCTCCAACTTCATACTCAATCGCTGGCGCTTTGAATCGGCATAGCTCTTTTGTCCGGATCGGGCTACCTTGAGCCTGTCTCGAATCAACTTAACTTTCTGTTCAGACTCCTTAATCAAATCTGGTCCAAACAAGCGGCGATCTCGGTTTCGTCCCATGATAACGGTGTCCTGCACCTCCTTCCGCATAAAGCCTCGAAGGTGCCATCTTCAAGCTGGTTTGGTAACTGTTGTTGTAGGAAAATTCTGCATACGGCAAATTATCATCCCAGCTAGATCCATAATCTAGGGCACAAGCTCTCAAAGATGTCCTCCGTAATCTGATTGACTCTCTCGGTCATCCATCGCCACGTGGGGTGGAAAACATGTCGAATTCCAATCGGGTTCCCAATGTTTCGTGCAACCGGTTCCAAAATTTCGAGGTAAACTGGGTTCCTCTATCGATACGATGCTCCTCGGAACTCCGTGTAAGCACACAATTCTGGTCATGTATATCTTTGCCAACTTAGCAATCGCTATAGGTAGTCTTGACTGGAATGAAATGAGCTACCTTTGTTAAGCGGTCGACTATAAACCAAATCGAGTCATATCTGAACGAGTCTTTGGCAATCTGTGATAAAATCCATGCCTAGTTTATCCCACTTCCATTCGGGTATCGGCAATGGTTGTAACAATCCTGCGGCTTCGATGCTCTGCCTTTACTTTCGACATACATATAAACTGCTACATACTCCGCATAATATCCTTCTTCATTCCGGTCCACCGTAAAGTATTCTTCAAATCTAAATACATCTTGGTATTTCTGGGTGAATCGAATAGGGTGAATCATGAGCTTCTTGTAAAATCAACTTCCTTATCTCCGGGTTATTGGGCACATAAACACGGTCTTCAAACCATAGGGTATCGTGCTCATCCTCACGGAATCCTTTAGCTTTTCCTTTGCTCATTTTCTCCTTTATAGAGGCAACTTCCTTATCCGCCTTTTGGGCTTCTCGATTTTGTCCATTAGTGTTGATGAATCTCCAATGCTGCTACATAGCCTCTGAGCTATTCCCAAACATAGCTCTCGAAGGTCCTCGGCTAACTCATTGGGTATTCCTCCCATCTTTAGGGTATTGACGTGGCTCTTACGGCTCAATGCGTCAGCTACCACGTTAGCCTTTCCGGGGTGATAATGCAATCTCATATCAAAATCCTTGATAAGTTCTAACCATCTCCTTTGTCTGAGATTTAATTCCTTCTGTGTGAAAATGTACTTCAAACTTTTGTGATCCGTGTACACTTCACAATGATTTCCAATGAGAAAATGTCTCCATGTCTTCAAGGCATGCACAACGGCTGCTAACTCCAAATCATGTGTGGCATAATTTAACTCATGGGGCTTAAGTTGTCGTGAGGCATCTGAAACAACTCTTCCTTCTTGCATAAGCACTGCTCCAAGTCCTCGGCGTGAAGCGTGCAATACACCTCATAGTCCTTGGTGCAGTGCAGCAATATCAAACGGGTGAGGTGACCAATCTTTTCTTCAACTCCTGAAAACTTGCCTCACAGTCCTCAGTCCATACGAATTTGTTATCCTTCTTCAACAATTCAGTCATAGGCTTGGCAATCCTTGAGAAATTCTCAATGAATCTTCGGTAGTATCCTGCGAGTCCAAGGAAACTACGAATCTCTCCAACTGTCGTTGGTGCTTCCCATTTTGTTACGGTCTCAACTTTTGTGGGGTCAATCGCTATTCCTTCTCCGGATATAACATGTCCGAGAAATCCAACTTCCTTTAGCCAAAACTCACATTTGCTGAACTTGGCATACAACCGGTGTTCCTCGGTTTCTCCAGAACCAATCGCAAATGTTCCTTGTGTTCCTCTTCATTCTTCAAAAATCAAAATGTCATCAATGAACACCACGAACTTATCCAAAAACTCCATAAACACTTTGTTCATCGATTCATGAAATAGGCTGGTGCGTTAGTCGATCCAAATGACATAACGGTATACTGTGATCCATATCTCGTGGTGAATGCTGTCTTGGGTATGTCCTGCTCCCGAATCTTCAATCGATGGTACCACGATCGCAAGTCGATCTTGGAAAACACCTTGGCTCCTTGCAAGCGATCAAACAGATCATTTATCATAGGTAGTGGGTACTTGTTCTTGATTGTTACTTCATTCAATCCACGATAATCAACAACCATTCTTAACGATCCATCCTTCTTCTCCACTAGCAAAACGGGTGATCCCCAAGGTGAAGAACTTGGGCGTATAAAACCTTTATCCAAAAGCTCCTTAATCTGCTTCTTGATTTCCGCCAAATCACATGCGGGCATCCTATATGGTCGCCGATATTGGGCCTGTTCACGGCAAAAGTTCTATCAAAAACTCAATGTCTCTATCCGTGGCATTCACGGCAACTCTTAGGAAATACATCAGGAAAATCCTTCACCACCGTACTTCTTCTGCACCACTCACGATAGGCAATTAACTTGCGCTCTTCTCGGCTCGTGCCGTGATACATACTTAATCCTTCTTCCTCCCGGGTGGTGAGCAAAATCGTCTTACTTGCGCAATCGATGTTTCCTCCATACATCGACAGCCAATCCATACCGAGAATTACATCAAATCCTTGCGATTCCGTAATGATCAAATCCGTGGGAATACATGCCTTCCTATACTTAATGGCACTTGAAAACATCCTTGTGCGGCCATATACTCCGCTCTGGTGAGCTTACTAGCAAAGGGTTTTAAGAATCCGAGTAGGTAGGCTATACTTCTCTACAAATCCCCTTGATATGTATGAATGCGATGCACCGGTATCGAAAAGAACTAGTGCGGTAAATGTCTTAACCAAAAACTTACCGATTACTGCATCGGGCTGATCTTCAACCTCCTCCACATCAATGTGGTTCACGAGCTTCCATTGCCATTTCCATTCGCCTATACAGGCAGTCATTGGCATAATGCCCGATCTTGCGGCACTTAAAGCAAGTAATATGACTCAGGTCTACTTTGGATGGTGTTGACGGGTTGGTGCGATTCTGTCTGTTGCTTCCTCCATTCCCGTTCCCATTCTTGGTGCCGTTATGGTTATGCGAATTACCTCCTCCATGGGTATGTCAAACTGAATTCCTGATTTAGGGGTATAACGGGGTTTCTGCTTGAGCTCAGAGTTATACTTCCCTTGCCCATACTTCCGCCACGGTTCTCAATTTCTTCTGCTTTCCTTCAATCATGAGGGCTCGGTCTACTAACTCCTGGTAGTTATTGAAATTGGCTACCATCAACGGCATCTTGAACTCATCATTCGGTCCTTCTAGGAACTTCTCTGTTTAGCTGCATCAAGAGCAACGTCATCCGGGGCATAACGTGCTAGTTTACTAAAGTCATCCACGATCGCCAACAGTCCTTCCTCCTTGGCGTAAGTTGCGAAACTCACGCTTCTTCATGGCCATAGCTCCTGCTGAAACATGGGCAAGTCGGAAAGCTTGCTGAAATTGATCCCATGTGGCGGTGTCTACAGGTAAGTGGCTGTGAAATTCTCCCACCATGTCTTCTGCGGGTCCTTCAAGCTGATGTGCTGCAAACTTCACTCTTTCTCCATCTGTGCATCCTGCAGTTGGTCAGCTCCCTTCCTATCTTGCGGAGCTAGTCATACTGCTACAATCGGCTCGGTGCTCTTTGGAATACACGGCGGGTTTAGTCTAAGGAAACGAGTCGATGATCCGCAGTGGTGGTGGTGGTGGGTTGTTGTTGTTGTTGTTGTTGCCACAGTTACGCACCAATGTTTGAATCAGGGTATTCTGCTGCTGGATCAGTTGGGTGATCTCTGGCTGAAAAACAAATCCGGGGTCGCGTCTCGGAGGCATCTGATGGGTTTAGAAAAGAAGAGAAATGTAGACTAGAATGAGGTCTAAGGGGAAATCACTACCCAATTGCACATGAGCAAATGCACACAAAATCACTTCATTCAATCAAACAAGGGCTTACAACGATCTAACTATCCCAAAAGTGCGTGTACTATAATGTTTACATGGAGGGAATACTACTAATATGTGGGAGACTTCTACTAATTTGAACCGGTGGAAGACTACATAATGTCCGCTCGACTTCGTCTTCAAAGTCGGGTTCACTTGGATCCGAATCGGTGTAAATCGATGTTGATGTAGTCGCTTGGGCAATCGACATCTTGATCTTCATTCCTCGAGCGCCAACTTCTTCTTGAGTTCTTCAATCTCGTACTTAAGATCGTTATTGTGTCTTGCTAGAGCTACGATCTCGTCCATGTAGTCCTTGCGTGTAGTCTTTAGTTCATCTTCAAGTTCGATGATCCTTCTCTTTGTCTTACGCAACTCCAACATATCATTGCACATTTGGTTCTCCACGGTGTCGAATGTGCTGATTTAACTCTGGATGAACGCTGCAATGGATCTATCCTTCTTGGTGCTGACGACGTCCCATTTGTCATCTCGGCGTTCGCAAATCTGGTAGATAGTGTCCTTGAGGTCTTCTTGATAAACTTCTCCAATGCGTCCCATGGTGATGTGAGCTGCCATGCTCTTTCCCAGACTCCAAGTTGGTGCAATGAAAACACTATCTATAGGCTTGGTGATTGGGGCGAATGTCCTTCTGGAACGTGAGCGTGAATCTTCCAGCTCCTCTTGAGCAGAGTGGCGTTGAAAGTCCGGTGAAGCTGGGTAGTCCAATGTTCGTGTACTTGGTAACTTCCTTCAAGTGAAATCCAAAAGGTGTGCCTTCATCGGTTGGGTGTACTTGATCTTCGGCCCTTCATCCTAAAGAGAGTAGAAAAGATGAGGAGTTAGAAAATGGGAAGAGAATAGTGATCTATGGCTTTATCTTAGTGGTCGTGTCCTACGATCGGCGTGTGCTCGATACCATTCTCTGTAGCGACCAGACCGAATGGATCCAGTGCTACGTGCTCGATGTCATCCTGGATCAAGAATGTCGACACCACACAATTACTTGAAGGATTTATAGCGAGTAGCAATCACACACTTATTACATCGTTGTCCACAAGGGAACTTAATACAATAATATGGCTTAAGGCCATCTAACAATAACAATGGAAGGCTTGGAAGATAAGTGAGTCCATCAACTCCATCGGCATCACCGAGTATAGAACCACGACCTAACACCTTACTGCGTCAAATGCGAAAAGTGCATAGCGTGAAAGTTGCAGCCAAAACGGGTCAACACATGGAATATGCTTGGCAATGTAACACATAGAGAACAATGAAGGAACAAGCCTATACTACATGCATATATGGCTGGTGGTAAGGCTCTCTGATTACATTTTTGCATAAAGCTGGTTTTCCCTACAACAAAGGAATAATTTTATTTAACTATCATGGTGGTTGTTAAACATTGAGAATGGTTGACAGCATCCTCAATCCCAATTAAAAGTACTCATCAAAACCCAATAACATTTATTAGAAGTAACATGTTGAGATTCACATGATATTCAAGTACTAGATACTCAAGACGTCCTTAACCGGGGACACGGCTAATCATGATTAGTTTATACACTCTGCAGAGGTTTGCGCACTTTTCCCCACAAGACTCGATCGCCTCCGCTTGGTTCTCGCACTACATGGTGTTTGAGAAACGGATGACCGAGACACAATCTTTCGTAAGCGCTTAGCACCTTACTTGTGGGTAGACCGGTACACCTACTTTCCCTACATCCGCTAGTCTACCCGTAAGAGTTCGCACAACTTAGTCAACTATGCCAGAGCCCATAATGGCTTGTGGCTGCACACGGAAGTTTCTAGTTTGAATAATCTTATGATCCCTTTGAGCACGGGTGGCGGTCCAAGAAAAACAGTAAGTCTCGATAGAAACCAGTGCCTCAATCCACCCAGATGTGTGTTTAGGTTGCCACCTTAGATAAACCATTAAATTAACAATCTCACATCTGTCATGGATATCACTCACCCAATCCACGTCTACTAGCATAGCATGGCATAATAAGCAAACGTAGAAGTAACTCCCAAGGTTTCATAAGTAAAACAGTAATAGGTACTACCTCAATCTACTTCCCATCCCACAATTTAATTAGATCCTAATCATGCAAGTGTTTGAGGGCTTGATCTAATGCAATAAAAGCTGAGTAATCGGGTAGTAGAAAAGATATGATCAAGTGTTACTTGCCTTGCCGATGATCCATGAGACCTAGAGATTCAAGTAACAAGCGGCGCACTCACGGGTGATCTAACGCAGACAAACAACAAGCATACAATAAGTACTCATCTAATGCACAGGAAATCTCGAATAAAAGATCTAACCAGATAGTTCAACTTAAGAACCACAGTTGCAAAAGAATCGAATCAAATAAAGCATCGAAAGTCGAAACTCGAGAGAGAACGACTCGGTTTAGCAATCTGAAACTAGGTTAAAATTTTACAGTAGCAAAACTCTGTGTAAGTAGGTTAGTCGAACGGCGGTTTCAGAACGAAACTCCAGCGCTTGAATCACTGATTCCGATAAACGAGCAAGAAATAAAACAGGTTTGAAAATCGGATCGAAATCGAATCGGAAAAATAACGGATTAAATCCGATTAAAAGAAAACGAACGGATTAAATAACGGACGTTCGTTAATGTAACTAATCCAACGAACACATTCATTGAAACGAACGGTTCGGTGAACGTTCGTTAATTAAGAAAACCAAAAAATAAAAACCATCTAGGGTTTTAAAAAACCGAACAACGAGCGAAAAACCGGATCGGGTTTTCTAAAAAACCGGATCGGGCGGGCGGCGCGGCTACCTCGTGCCACGGGCTGGGCTCGCGGGCTCCGGCATGCGGGGGGTTCAAGGGGTCGGCCGGTGGCGACGCTGGCGGCGACGGGTGGCGGCGGCGTGGCGGCGCAAGGCGGCGGCTGGGTGAGGGCGGCGGCGGCGGCTCGAGTGAGGAGAGAGGGGGCTCAGATAAATAGAAGGGGGCTCATGGCTTGGGAAGGGCATCGGGCGCCGGGTCGGAGGCGGACTCGGCGGCGGGTCGTGGCGGCGGGCGCCTCTGGGCGCGCAAGGCGAGGGAGAGAGAGGAGGCGGATCAAGGCGCCGGGCGGCTGGGCTGGTCACGGGCCGGGCCTTGGCCGAGGGGGGGGGCGCGATTTTTTTTTTAAACAAAACTAAACGGAATAAATAAAATACCAAACGAACTCCGAATTTAATAAAATAAATTTTCCCCGACTCCTAAAAATGAGTCGAACAAAATGAACTTTAAAAACGGCAAGCATGCATATTTTTTTTAAAATGCTCATTTTTGCCTAGGCAAAACAAATCTTCCAAAACCAAATTTTGATTTATTTATAATATCTTCATTTTTCCTAAATATTGGGAAAGTCATATTATTCCCTCTCTTAAGTTTTTATAGGAAAAATTGTATGAAGATAATTAAATAAATCCAATGATCCTATTTTCAAGATTTGAGAAATCCCAAATATGAAAATAATGAAACTTCCAACTCTCTCCGAGGGTCCTTGAGTTGCGTGAAATTTTCTAGGATCGGAAAATGCGAGAAAAATATGATATGCATGATGACCTAATGTATAACATTCCAAATTGAAAATTTGGGATGTTACATTGGCTCACCAATTACGTAGGTCTGGGTGGCCTGAAAGGACCTATGAGGAGGTACGCAAAGAAATTCTTAGGTTGAATGCAAGGTGGAAGAAGGTAGTGGAGCCGAAGAGTGAAACTTTTAGAAGGACTGCAGAAAAGCATCCATTTTTATGGACTGAGGAGAGCGAGGACGCAGATGATATCTTAATGCCGCCGCTTCCGGGTTGTGCATCGTCAAAGGGCAAGAGTTCTGCATCGTCCAAGGGCAAAATCTTGCATCCTCGAAGGGCAAGAGTTCTTCGTCATCCAAGGGTAAGAGTTCTGCATCCTCGAAGGGCAAGAGTTCTGCATCGACGGAGGATGACGATGATGCCTTCATGTAGTTTTTAAGCTGTATTCCAGTTGTACCGTTTAATTTAGATGTACTTGCATTATTAGTTTGTACTCTCTTATTGTAAGGCATTATGTTCTATCTTAATTTCATTTTGTAGTTGTTGCACGATGTTCGATAATTAGTGGAGGGAAAGAAAATGCCACTACTTTATTCTAAAACTATATTTTTTTCCATCACGACAAGGTACAATTGAAAATAAGATACGTTGTAGGAATAAACCTACATTTAACTCCTGAAATAAAGCTACATTAAAGTGCAGAAATAAAGATACAAATGATTGCGAAGTTTAAAATACTACCACAGGAATCTACTGAGTCCAGCGTGGATATTTTCCTTTTCCATCGCCCGACTTCTTCGCTGCCTTGGCCTCCACGAGCCCTTTCTTTCTTTCTCGCCTCTCCGCCTCCACGAGCCTCCTTTCATTGTCGTTCCTGCTCCTCCATGCGACGAGCCTCTTCCCTGTTTTTCTTTCCCATTTCCTGAAAAAAACGGTGTTGCTCCGCATAGTATTCTTTTAACTCTCTCTCTTGCTCTGCTTTCTCCTCAGCTTCCGCCTTCTCGCGTCGCTCTTTCGCAAATAAACTATTCCACGCCCGGTGACTTCTTTCACGAATATCAGTCACTGCCCAAGCCGGCTTCTCCGTGTCAATCCAACGATAGTACATGCACAGAGGCGGAGGAGACTACAACAAGAAACAAAAATGTTACTAAAGAATCAATGAAAATACCAACAATATCTATTCGTGATGGTTAAACCATACCGGAGGCTTGTCGTACTCTGAAATAGCTACGGCAGGATCTTCCTCATAATTGGCGCACATGAAAAACTTCATGCCCAACCAATCTGAAAAATCCGTCACCTCCTTCACCTTGCAAAGATCGCCACACCAACACCGCAGGATCGCCACCCCGTGAGGCAAACTTGCATTCTTCATTTTCCTCGGCCTAATGCTTTGATTCGAGCAAGGCAAACTCATACCGACTGAAAAAATGTGTTACACACTTTGCACACTGCGGATTTCGAGGATGGCTGGACGAGAGCCTCGGTGTCTCCTTTTATAAGCTCAGACGATAAATGATGGCGAGAAAATTAAGCAGCGATATTTACGATCCCTGTAGTGTCGGCACAACAGCTTCCCGTAGCCTCGGATTCCCAAAGTGCTATCGCATCCGCCGAGGCAAAAGAAGCAAAGGCAGGATTGATTCCGGCGAAAGAACCAAAAGCGTCCATATACCCGCTGCCGAGTCACATCCACATCGGCGCCTCGAAATCAGCGCCGTCTGCGCCTTTGTCGTCGCGCGGCAAGACGAGACAAAGCCGCCTCGGCTGGTGGCGGCGTGGCCCACTCTGGGCCAGCAGCAGCCTTGTCGGCCGGGTAGCGGCAATGAGGCGGCGGCCGCCTCACCGGTGGCGGCGGGCCCGCTGGCAGCCCGTTCCGTCGTAACCTGTTGGCTTTATGCTGCCTGCACGCACCGTTATACACCGGGCTGCCGCCTCTGTTGTGCGGCCGGGCCCGCCGCCTCACGGCGTGGCGGCGGTGACACATGTCGCCGCGCTGCCGCCACTAGTGAGGGGTCTCTTTGTCAATTTCGTCAGAGGGTCTTTTGGCAATTCCAAGGCGAGGGTCTCTTTCGACAAAAAATCCAATCAAAGGGCGCGACCGGTCGCACCGTAGTGAGAACGATCGGCCCGTCCCCTCTCCTTCAAACTCTGTTCGCGTTCTCCTCTTCCCGTTTAAATTATTATGTTACTACAACCGATTTGGCAAATCCGGTCCCTTGATGTTTGTGGACAAGCCCCTGCGTGACCCCGTACAATGTCGGACGGTCCCTTAGATGTCCTGATGGACGGTCATGATCCACATATCAAACTCTCAAATCCATGCACGTCGATCATATAGCACAAAATCATTATAATTCAACAATGGAAGAAAGCAAATAAATCATTATTCAAGAATCCGGACATGTCAAAATAAAATCCAAAGTCCGAGCTACGGCTGGCCAACATGATCGATCACTCGCCGGTCGCCATCCATGTGTTCTCTGTTGCGACCGCCATCCATTCTCTCGCCGGCTCATACACCCTACGAAGGTTGATCTCCTTGTTCTTCCTCTCAAGCCACTTCTTGCCTTCTACATCCAAGAGGTTTGCATCCGCCAACATTATGCTCGAATCTTCCGTGTCTCGAGGAAGTTGCAAGCTCTCCTTCTCAAGCTCTATTGATCCAAAAGTTCAGGCCTTCTCGAGTTCCCATTTGACACACGCCTATTTCTTCTCCAACTCTATCTGTCCCCTCTCAATTTGCAACTTATTATTCGCCCTCTCCCGGTCCCACTTCATTATCTCTTTTTGTGCATCTAACATGAGCTTGTATCTCTTCTCTTTCTTCTCCTCCCTTGTGGAAAAAATGTCTGTCCATGTGGTGGACATTTTTGTCACCGCAGCATCATGGACGGCCCTCCCCTTCTCCCACTTATTTCCCATCACTTATCAGGTATTCATTGGCACGGTGGCTTGTCCATTCTCCCCTCCAACTTCTTCCTCTTCCTTATCAAATCCAATGGATTGTTGTGAGCTTGAGCCATCATTTTCTTCAATCTCTTGTTGTCGGTCTTGAGGTCTTCCACAAGTTGTACTCCCTCCGGCCGGAAATACTTGTCATCAAAATGGATAAAAGGAGATGTATCTAGACTTATTTTAGTTCTAGATACATCCCTTCTCATCCATTTTGATGACAATTACTTTCGGACGGAGGGAGTATTCATTTTGGTTTGCCCTTCAATTTCATCCAACAATGGCTAAAACCGAATGGCTTATTGTCAATTGTTGGTGTAAAGTGGTGGCCAATACCATCTATCAAACAATAAGCAATCATGTGAATGCGACACAAAAAACTAGCAATGCAAATTATGACAAAAAGAAGCAATTCAACTTACCTGACTTGCGACTCCAATCCCACTTTGATTCCGGCCAAGCATAGAAGCATAGTGGCCGACAAACTTGTTCGCGTTATCTTGGATGATGGACCCTCTATGTTGGAGAGATGCCACATTGTAGGTGGTATTGCTAGGATGTGGATCCACATATTCCTTGTTTTCATGGTTCTTGTGGATCTTCTCTCAATACCTGTTGCCCTTTTGCTTCATGCCACATATAGGATCCATGCTTGTGACCAACCAAAATTCACCAACAAAACATCCTCAAATGTTTTCAATGTCGGACCCCTTGCCTTGGATATCTTTGTCGTTTTCTTCTTACTAGTGCGCAATGTTCCCTCAACATTGATCTTTGGACAATTTGTAACCCTCAAGTCATATCCCATAAGGCATGTAGGCTCTTGACACTCAATGATCATGTCAGACATGGTATTGTCCTAAAATGATCATGATTCCAAATAAACTAATGGCATAGAGATATGCAACTAATCGATCCAATGGCATATGCAACTAATGATCTAATCACATATGCAAGAAATTTATCCAATGGCAAAGCGAATAACGAACGAGGCGATACAAAATGGAGCAATATGCTGCGACATTCCATTGAATAAGACTTAGGCATATTGGGTGCCGGCGCTACTCGTGCTTGTCCATGCTCGTCGTTGTTGCGGTGATTCGCACACCGTCTTCGGCCCCTTCGATTTCATAAATCCGTCTGGAATCGCCCAAACGGATGCTAGATTGTCATCGGTCACCGGCGATGTGCTACTTGTGAGCTGCGCTGGGATTTCCTCGAAGAGAAGAGGATGATGCAGTACAGTAGGGATAAGTATTTCTCTCAGTTAAGAACCAAGGTTATCAATCCAGTAGGAGAACCACACAGAACCTCGTTAGCAGCACATGCACACACAAAAGTAAGTACTTGCACCCAACACAAACAAGGGGGTTGTGAATCCCCTCGGCGCTTACTTGCAAGGATTGAATCTCGTAGTGATAGGTAAATAAATAATTTGCAAAACAAAATAAAATAAATAAAAATGCAGCAAGGTATTTCTGTGTTTTTATATATGATAAAAGTAGACTGGGGGGGCATACTTTTCACTAGAGGCTTCTCTCTCGAACATGTAGCATACAGTGGGTGAACAAATTAGTGTTGGACAATTGATAGAAAAGCATATAGTTATGACGATATTCAAGGCAATGATCATGTATATAGGCATCACGTCCGAGACAAGTACACCGACTCCTGGCTGCATCTACTAATATTACTCCACCCATCGACCACTATCCAGCATGCAACTAAGGTATTAAGTATAAAGCAGAGTAACGCTTTAAGCAAGATGACATGATGTAGACAAAGTAAACCCAAGAAATATGAAAAAACCCTGTTGTTTCCCCCCTTAATGGCAACAATACAAATACGTGTCTTGTCCCTTTCTGTCACTAGGATATAGAGCACCGCAAGATTCAGTCCATTACAAAGCACCTCTCCCATTGCAAGATAAATCAATCTAGTTGACCAAACTAAACGGATAGATCAGACATAAATACAAAGCTATAACAATCATGCAAAAGAATTCAGAGAATAATCAATTAATATTCATAAATTAAACCCACAATTCATCAGATCCCAACAAACACACCGCAAAAGAATATTACACCGGATAGAACTCCAAGAATATCGAGGAGAACATTGTATTGAAGATCAAAGACAGAGAAGAACCCATCTAGCTACTAGCTATGGACCCGTAGGTCTGTGGTGAACTACTCACGCATCATCGAAAGGCAGCAAGGATGATGTAGAAGCCCTCCATGATCGATTCCCCCACCGGCAGTGTGCCAGAAAAGGCCTCCAGATTGGATCGCGGAATAACAGAAACTTGGGCGGCAGAAAAAGTGTTTGGAATGGCTCTCTGTTGGTTTACCAATTTTAGAGAATTTATAGAGGTGAAATTAGATCAGACAAAGCCACGATGGGCCCACAAGGCATCAGGGCGCGCCTACCCCATGGGCTCGCCCTATTGCCTTGTCGTCTCCTTGCTTCTCGTTTGGTCTCCTTCTGAAGCTTCTAGGGTCTCTTTTGTCTTGAAAAAAATCATCAAAAAAGGTTCATAGCTTTTGGACTCCATTTGGTACTGATTGCTTGGAAAACCAAAAACAAGCAAAAAATAACAACTAACACTTGGCACTGGGTTAATAGGATTAGTCCCAGAAATAGTATAAAATACCACAAAAAGTTATATAAAACATCCAAGATCGATACTATTATAACATCGAACAATAAAAAATTATAAATATGTTGGAGACGTATCACGGTGCAGATGGTAGCTTCCTTGTCGGTGGCAGGGCGGACGTGTGCGGGGCGGCCCGTTGCTATGTAGAGGAAACATCCTTCTGGATATCCACAACCTACTTTTGGTTACTTCCTTCGCCGTTGCTTCCCGATCGCACTGCTTCCTTCGCCACTCCCTCTGGTCAATGTTCTCCCCTTGCAGCTCATCCCCATAGTCGACACCAAGGCATCATCCATGCTGAAGGTGGGGGAAGGGATACCCGGTGATGACATCTAGGACGGAGGACGGGGTTGACGACATGGATGGGGGAGCAGGGTGGAGGATGGCGGCGATTCAGATGCGGGAAATGGAGGACGGTGGATTTGGTGGACTTGGTCAATTTGGTGGAATTTGAGGCGGGTCTGGTTTTTCTGGTCCAACATGGCGGACATGCCCGGTGAAAGGACCAAGGTGACGCCTAGAGGGGGGTGAATAGGCGTTTTAAAACTTTTAGAACTTTGGCTTAGTCCTAATACAGAATAAACTAGCCGGATACTTTCCAAGCACAAATCTTAAATATACTAGGCTCAACTAAGTGCACCAACAACGTAAGATAAATAAGATGAGCACTATGAGGATGCTAGGAAGCACAAGTAAGGATGCAAGTTTACACAAGGTATATCACAAGATATCAAAATGCATAATACATGCAAGCACAAGTAAGCAATACAAGTTTACACAAGTACCACAAGATATGAAAATGAATGATACACACAAGTATGAGTAAGAAATATTGCACAACTTATGTCGCAATATATGGAGATGAATGTTATAAGCTAACAATTCACATCGAGCACAAGATATACCAATAATAGCAATTATGAATTGCGGAAAGTAATGGGGACAAGAGACTACCGATTTGTTCCCGTAGTTCAAGTATCCACCGACACTCTAGTCTCCTTTGGAGGGATGGATGTTACCACAAAGGAGAACCAACATCACAAAGCCTCACCCTATTCTCCCACTGAGATATCACCATGAAGGCGATTCCCAATCACTTTGGTTAGCTTCTTCCTCCACTCCCGAGATGGCATGCTCCAAGATAACTTCACGGTCCTCACAAAGGAGAACCTCGGGCATCTTCACAATCTCAACAAAGAGGTCACCAAGGAAACAACCATCAAACCTTCTAGAAAGCAGTGCTCTCCAAGAGTAACAATCTCACAGGCTCCCACTCGAACAAATCGGCACGAAGAACTCAAACCGATGCAACAAATACAAATTAAGAACACAAGAATGCTCAAATCCCACCCAAAACAGCCAATGCTATGGAGGGATGAGAGAGGAGAGGAACAATGGAGGAGGTCAATATATGAAGCCTAGATCCATGGGATAGTTTTCCCCAAATGGGTTGGAGTTTTGATGCTTGGGGGAGGAGGAGAGCTCACAAGAATGCGGAAATATCATATTTGGAACCTTAGCTTGATGGGGAATTGATTCAACATCTATTTCTTCACTCCCATTTGCCAAGTTGGTATGGCACTGGGTCCATGGCTTTTAGTTACCTCTACCCACGAGTAATATGTCAAAACTGGTTAATTATGGTTCATCCCAAGTTGAATCCTCATATGCATGTGGGAGTTTGTGCTCTACTTTGTGCTATTTGGAACGTTTGTAATAAATGCAGCTTTAATAGAGCAAAAGTTTCATTTTCAGGTTATCTTCGAGGTCATTAGTGGGATCCATATGCGGTACTTACTTCACAAGGAGCGGGAGCAGGCACCCATGGCCTTTGAGCACAACAATTGGGAGATGGCCACTCGGGATTTATTCAACCAATTTGGTTGGCGGCCCGATAGTAGAATATGTGATGCATGCATGACTCATTTTTTCCTACTTTTTCCCCTTTTGCCCTTTAGACAACCATAAGCGTCTTTTCATTTCCTTGTTATTGTATACCTCAACTTATAAACATTGAAACTATTAATAAAACAATACATGCATCACTCGATGTAGATCCTGAGGATTTTCTATTAATAAAAAGAAGTTTCTTCAAAGAACCGCAAACAAGTCATAAGAGAAGGGTGGTGAGAGCATCTCTAGCCGCGGTCCCTTATAATTTAACTCCTTATACGGTTCCTCAAATAACTCCTTCAAATTTTGAGGAGTTAAATTGTGGCTGGACCTAAATGAATTCTCAAATTTAACTCGTGAAACAAATTGACTCCACATGAAGGTCTCTCTTTATCTTTCTTCCTTCTTTTGACGCACCTTGCCAAGCAACCGCATCGACGACCATCATTGGCGGCTTCCCTGAAGTGCACTCTGTCCCAGGATAGATACTCACACGTTAAAATTTTGATGGTTCGATTGGGTGCAATTAACTACTTAAAATAAGGCTCAACAAGAAAAAAAAACTACATAAAATAAGGAGTTGTATGTTTTTAAGGAACCGATTAGAGATGTTGTGAGCAGTGACCATCTCGATTTGACTTTCCTGACCGACGCGGTAAGAGCATCTACAACCATGGTAGGCAAATTCGGGTCCTTATATGTCCACGTGTGCGCCAGGACGCGCCCGCAGACAGTGCCCGGGCAGACCTTAAATTTTGTCATTTGCAACCACAAGCCCTATTTTTAAAACATCAAATACATGCAAACACATGCACATCAATCATTTTTTATGTTTAGTCAGTGTTGGGCCGGTGGGTTGTTTAAACACCAAATAAGTTGTTCATACTTAAGATTTTCAGTGTGAATGTAACATCCGTGATGGGCCGGCGGGGTTGGAGGTTTACTCCCACCTCATCGCGCGAGGAGCGACGCGACCGGACTTAAATAGCCGCGTCGTTTAAAAGCGGTAAGTTTCGGTCATCATTGCATCCTTTCTGAAAGATATAGATTGTTACTATGAATCTTCTCTGCTTATCAACAGAGAAGATTCCTACTGACAGTCCATATCCCTCACAAAGCGAGCATTGGTTACTGCTTGGCTCTTTTTAAATTATTTTTTCCTAAAACAAGTCCCCCCCCCCCTCCCCCAACCAACTGTAGCAGCTCCTTCTTCTAAAGCTTCGTCGGTCAATACTGCTCGTACGACGAACCATCAGAATCCATCGTTCTGCCTACAGAAAATTCACCCAAAAAACTGGTCGGATAATGTGTCAAACACATAGAGAGCAAAGTGCAGTCCGGCACAAGGATGGCGGCGGAGTTAGGAGACGTCCCACACGAAGGAGAGAGAAGAGAGAGGCAAGTGAAATTGTGTAGGCCGAAGGGGGATTTGGTGCAATTTTATTAAGGTCGGGTTGTCAGGTCCAACGTGGCGAACGCTCCTGGTCACGTCCGGACACCTAATATTTATCCGAGATTTGGACGGTTCGTCCAAGACGTTTGAGGTTAGTTTAAGACACTTGTCTGAATCGTTTTTTTAACCGGCCGGGTCTATTAAGAGGGGTTCGAGGCGCCGGCTGTAGACGCTATCCACTAATCTCAACCGCGTGCCGTCTCGCTCTCGCGATTGGAAAACCCAGTATAGACTTTCCCAAGTTGCTTGTTTTCTCGTGCTACCAGCAAGTTTTCTTCGTTGAAATCCTCTCGCTACTAGTAGTAGTGTATCATACTTTCCACGACTTTGGTTTCACATCTATGCTTGCTGCCTGCCACTTACTCTGGACTAGATTTCGTTTAGTCTATGTCATCCGCTACTTCAAAATTGTTCTTCTTTAGTCAAATGTTGTGAACCCGTGAGTGTGATTTTTTCGCCAAAGTTGTTTATCCGTCGGATAGTTTTATAACACTAATACACGCTTAAGGCTTTCGGCGTGTACTCACAATCCATTTTGTTTACTAATCATGCATCTACTACTCATCATCAGTACCACTTAAAAAGAATGGTTGATTTGCTCGCATCAACGGCTAATCTCAGACAACCTGGCACGAACGACGCTGACCGACTGTCCCCGTCGGCTTCGCTGATTTTGCATCATTGCACTGGATAGCTTCAACGGAAACTTTATTTATCAGATAAGTTGAGCTGCCTGATAGACAAGTTGTGCCTTCTTCTATGTCCTGTTTCAGACTTGGGTTCTCGTTTAGTTGGCATCGGAAACTGAGGAAAAGACTGAGAAATTGGTAGACAAACAACTTGATTCTCCGGGAATGCTTCATTTCCGTGTTCTGCTCCCGTAACCTCCCTCTACGCCTTCTTGCGTACGTAGAGGGTGGTTACCCCCACCCTTCTCTGTAATACTCTTGTTTTTCTCTACCTATCAATGAAATGATACACAATCGTTGCGTATTCGTGAAAAAAAAACTGATGCTGGATCAACAACAACTAACATAGCTTCTTGATAAGTTGAACTTAAACATTTATCATATATTTTCGCTCGGTTTCCCTTACTTAACCGAGAGATGTATGGTTTTTGAATCTGGTTTTTTCATTAATTGGATCATCTCTTCTTCTTTTTGCAACTCGAATCTTCGGTAGTATCCTTTTGTCCACAAATATAAGATGTTCTATTTTTTTTTATAAATCGAATATACATAGACATGTTTAAGTGTGCTTATTCACTCATTTCAGTCTATTCACAAATATCCAAATTGTCTTATATTTGTGAACGGAGGGAATAGAAGATAAGACTTAAATGCGCCGTGAGAAAAGAAGAATAACTTTCACAACTTGTTCATCAACCTTTACCTATCACTGAATGGTCCCACTCCCAGGAGATACGCCTTCCAAGAGGGAGGAAAGCACACGCACACGCAACTTGCCCAATGCATTTTTATGTTGGTCCCGTGGCTTTTTTTTTTTGACAAATGCATAATTGCACATGCTTTGAGAAAATGCTGCTACAATAGCACTACTAGCTCAGACGAAGCAAATATGTCAGCTTGATCATCCAGCCATGGTCGCTGTACTTCTCGTGAAGTAAAATGCCACGATCAGTAGCCTGATCCCTCCGAGATGGCAGTTTGATGTGTTCAGTGAGAGGAATGGATGGTCCGAGCTCGCCATCGACACAAGTGCGCACCTGCACAATTATTGATGCGTCAACAACACTTTTTTTTTCAAAAGGGACGCTATATTACTTAAAAGACTTAAGCATTACATCTGGCCTCTGCATAATTAAGATGCACACAGCCAAATAAGATCCTCTCATACAAAAGAAAAATAAAAAGGCGAATTACAACGAAACATGTAGAGTCCGTATAACGCCTAATGTGGAGGGGGGCCAACCCTTAGATCATGCTGCCACCCATGTTGGGTAAAAGTATCCCTCGCCGTAGCCTTCAATCGTGTACACACCTCCGTAAACAGGCCTCGATTCTCCACGCGTTGTAGAGAGGACCATAAACGAAGAGTCCCGGTACATCTGTAGATAACCTGCAACAGAGAAGTACTTTTATCGTTAAAAACCTTATCATTTCTACATAGGCAAAGCGACCAAATAACGGCAAGCGCTCCCACCCTGAGAAGAGTTCTAAACCTGTGATCAATCCCATGTAACCAGTTGCCAAATACATTAGCAATACTATAGGGAGGATACAAGCCAGAAGCTATTTGGATGACTAACCATATAGAACGAGCCAATTTGCATTGAAAGCATAAATGTTTTATTGTCTCCTCATGGTGACAAAATACACACTGCGGACTTCCATGCCAATTCCTCTTAATAAGGTTATCTTTAGTAAGAATGACTCCGCGACGAAGATACCATGCAAAGATTTTGTTCTTAAGAGGTATCTTCATCTTCCAGATCTTCTTGTTATTAACAACTGGCACATCGGACTGAATTAACGCTCTATACATAGAATCCACTGAGAATTGTCCAGTCCCATGGAGGTTCCATTGAAATACATCAGACCCATGTGACAATTGCACCGTGGACAACCGTTGGAGCAGGATATTTCACGATTGGAGTCTGGGTCCAATTAAGTCTCTTCTGAACGTCACATTTGGCGGAAATGATTCCATTACCATGGCGATAGTATCACCTTTGTGACGTACAATGTTGTATAGAGCCGGATATTGTTCCCGGAGTGTGGCATTCCCTAGCCACTTGTCCTCCCAGAATCTAATTTTCGAGCCGTCCTCAATCGAGAAGGATCCATAGCAGAAGAAATATTTCTTCGTAGCCATTAGACCTGCCCAAAAGTGGGAATCCCCAGGCTTCCAATATACTTGGGATATCGCCTTGGAACCCACATATTTCCTACTTAGGAGGGTTTTCCATACACCATCTTCCGTTAGTAATTTAAACAACCATTTGTCAAGGAGGGCCCTATTCTTAACCTCAAGGTCATGAATGCCCAACCCGCCTTGGTCTTTGGGACGGCAAACCACACTCCATTTAGCCTGTCGATATTTCTTTCTCTTGCTATCTCCTTGCCAAAAGAATCTTGATCGGAAGTAATCCAATCTATGTAAAACTCCTTTCGGTAACTGGAAGAAGGAAATCATATATAGTACCATATTACTAAGTACTGAATTTATGAGGACCAATCTTCCACCCAGAGACAGTAGTTTACCTTTCCAACTGCTAAGTCTTTTTTGCAATCTCTCCTCGATGTGTTTCCATTCAACATTTGTGAGTCTCTGATAATGTATGGGTATCCCCAAATATATGATCGGAAGCTGACCCAACCCGTATCCGAACAGTTCAGCCTACAGGTGGGCCTCGTCTTGAGCCTCGCTAAAGCAAAACAATTCACTTTTATAAAAATTGATCTTTAGACCCCGAGAGTTGCTCGAATGCTGATAAAATCAGTTTCAGATTTCTCGCTTTCTCGAGGTCATGATCCATGAAGAGAATCGTATCATCGGCATATTGAAGTATAGAGAGACCACCATCAACTAGATGATTTACTACCCCATCAATTTGGCCATCAACCTTGGCACGCTCAATCATGACCGCTAGCATACCAGCCACTATATTGAATAGCATGGGCGATACCGAGTCACCTTGTCGCAATCCCTTCTTTGTTTGGAAATAGTGTCCAACGTCATCATTGACCTTAATGGCAACACTACCTCCAGAAACAAAGCTATGGATCATAGCGCGCCACTCTGCAGAAAATCCTTTCATTCTGAGAGTCTATTGAAGAAAAGGCCACTTGACTTTGTCATAAGCCTTTTCAAAGTCTATTTTGAGTACTAACCCACTTAACTTTTTCCAGTGTAATTCATGGACTGTTTCATGAAGGATAACAACTCCATCTAGGATGTGTCTGCCTTGCATAAAAGATGTCTGTGAAGGTCGAACCACATGTTCAGCAACCAAATTTAGCCTATTAGTCGCAACCTTCGTGAATATATTAAAACTAACATTAAGGAGGCAAATAGGTCTATATTGTTTTATCCGTTCAGCCTCATTAACCTTAGGTAATAAAATAATCTCACCAAAGTTTAAGCGGAACAATTCTAGTTGGCCAGCATGTAGGTCGGTAAACAAAAGTAGGATATCCGGTTTGATGACTTCCCAGAATTTCTAATAGAACTCAGCGGGAAAACCATCCGGACCCGGGGCTTTGTTATGCTCCATTAGGAAAACTGCCTTTCTAACTTCCTCCTCGGAGTATGGGGCTGTTAGAAGGTTGTTTTCCTCATTAGAGACCTGAGGGATGTCATCTGTTCGGGTCTCATCCATCGAGAAGTTTCCTTCCTCTGGGGCTCCGAACAGATTTTTATAATAATTAGTGATATAAGATTTAAGTTGCTCATGCCCCTCAATCACTCCCTCATCCTGTTGTAGGGAATGAATAATTTTCTTCCGGTGTCTGCCATTTGCGACTCCATGGAAATATCTAGTATTCAAATCACCTTTCAGGATAAATTGCGAGTTAGAATGTTGGTACCATTTGAGTTCCTCTTCACGCAGCATGTTAACTATCTGTGCATTCGAATGATTCTTGATCTTGATTTCATGCTCAGATATAGGTCTAACCTCTGCCAAAGCTTCTAATTCATCAATCATAGATGAAAGACGAAGCTTCTCCTTTTTTAGGATACCCACCGTATGCCTGGCCCAACCACCAAGGAATTTACGTAATGCACGCATTTTGTTATTCCGTTTGTGAATTGGGGTAGGCCCAGCCACCGGTTTCTCCCACACCTCCTTGACCATGTCATGGAAGCCATCCCGAAGCAACTACCCAAGTTCGAACTTGAACTTGCGTCTATGTTGTGGTCGTGGCAACCCAGTAGTTAGAAGAATGGGTGCGTGGTCTGAAAAAGCCTCGATACAAGGTAGAGCACGAACAGAAACCATAGGAAATTTTGATTCCCAGTCGGTATCCATTAAAACGCGATCTAGTTTCGCATTTGTCGGTTCCAGAAGACTGTTCGCCCATGTGAATTGTCTTTCAATCATAGAAACCTCTCGCAAATCTAGACTATCGATGACAACATTGAAAAGGAAAGGCCAATGATTATCGAACCTACCGCGGCTTTTCTCATTTGGAAATCGAAGCAAGTTGAAATACCCACCTATAAGAATGGGATAGGGATTATCTTTCGCCAGATTAACCAATTCACGAAGAAAATCAGCCTTGAACTCATCCTGGGCTGCCCCATACACGGCGACGAGGGTCCATGTGAAGTTGTCGGCCTTGTTGTGAATATGGAGTTTAACGTGAAACTCACCATTCGAACTAGCCAAAACATCCATAGTCCCTGTATTTACTCCAAGTAAAATGCCCCCAGAACGACCTCTAGGTGGTCGCAAAACCCAAGTAAAGTCTATCCCGCCAGAAAGACGGTTAAGCAGACTTACTGAGAAATCACGTCTCCCCGTTTCAGAGATAGCTAAAAAATCTAAATTGTATTCCCTATTACATTGTGGAATGAATAAATGTTTAGCCAAGTCACGAAGACCTATGCTATTAATAAACATTCCATTCACGAGGAAACAATAGGAGATTTAGAACACTTTGCCCTCTTATGGGACTTAGTATCTTTTTTTGAACGTGCGGTCTTTGATTTACGTCCGGATGTTGTAAGCTCAATCAATGAACTAAGCCCGGGTTCATCTAGACCCACGTCCGAAACCGCCCCTACTTAGATTTGTGGTAAACTAACAAGCAAAGACGCAAATAATACAAGACGCTCCAAGCAAAACACATATCATGTGGTGAATAAAAATATAGCTCCAAGTAAATTACCGATGGAAGTAGACGAAAAAGGGGATGCCTTCCGGGCATCCCCAAGCTTTGACTTTTGGTGTCCTTGGATTATCTTGGGGTGCCATGTGCATCCCCAAGCTTAGGCTCTTGCCACTCCTTGTTCCATAATCCATCAAAAGAATTTACCCAAAACTTGAAAACTTCACAACACAAAACTCAATAGAAATCTCGTGAGCTCCGTTAGAGAAAGAAAACAAAAGACTACTTTAAGGTAATGTAATGAACTCATTCTTTATTTATATTGGTGTTAAACCTACTGTATTCCAACTTCTCTATGGATTATAAATTATTTTACTAGACATAGATTCATCAAAATAAGCAAACAACACACGCAAAACAGAATCTGTCAAAAACAGAACAGTCTGTAGTAATTTGTAACTAACGCAAACTTATGGAACTCCAAAAATTCTACCAAAATTAGACGACCTAGAAAATTTGTTTATTGATCAGCAGCAATTAGAATCAATATTTTATCACGTTCTGGTGATTTTCAATAATTCAGGCACTGAGTGCAAAGTTTCTGGAAATTACAGCAAGATCAAATAACTATCATCCAAGAAGATCCAATTGGTCTAGCTTGGCACAAACACTAATTAAAACCTAAAACCACATCTAAACAGAGGCTAGATGTATTATTTATTCCTAAACAGAAGCAAAAACAAAAAAACTAAAAATAAAATTGGGTTGCCTCCCAACAAGCGCTATCGTTTAACGTCCCTAGCTAGGCATAAAAGCAAGGATATATCTAGGTATTGCCATCTTTGGCAGGCAATTCTTCAATGAGGCATCTACCTTCTTTAGAATTTTCTTTCTTTCTAGTGATTGTCACATTTTTAGGCAAAAGATCAAAAAATTCATTCATAGCAAATGGTTCCTTAATGATGGCAAAAAGATTGGGATGAACACTTATAGATTTAAGATCCATGATTTCCTCACTAGATGATTCACCCTTATTCTTAGGAACATAAATAAGCTTAGTATTTTTAGTAGACGAACTTGGAGTGTTTTTTACGGAAGAAAAAGCGGTTCCCTAGTTGGTAATAATACCCTCAAGTTTATCAATTCTTGTGGAATCTAGATTTATTTTCTCATTAACTATGGGTTCTTTTTCTTTAATATTTCTCAAAGTCATTCCTACCTTAGATCCATATTGGGTAATTTGATTGTGGATCTTTTTATCAAGATTTTCAATTGATTCAATGGTAGCAACTTTATTATCAATAATTTCAAGCCTTTGCATAACATGCTCCAAAGTTAACATAGTTCCATTAACCAAAAGAGGTGGTGAGCCAAATAAATCTATTAAAGCGTTATAAGAATCAAAAGTATGGCTACCCAAGGAATTCCCTCCGGTAATGGTATCAAGGATATATCTATACCAAGGATTAGCACCTACGTAAAAATTACGAAGAAGAACTGAAGTAGATTGCTTCCTGGTAGATCTATTTTGAGCATTGCAAATTCTATACCAAGCGTCTTTTAGATTTTCTCCCTCACTTTGCTTAAAATTTAGAACTTCATTCTCGGGAGATAACGGAGAAGATATGAGACTAGTCATGACGATAAGCAAGCAAACTAACACACGAGCAAACAAGCGGACGAGGAAAAGGCAACGGGAAAAAGAGGAGGAGATTGGGAAAGAGAGGGCGAATAAAACGGCAAGGGTGAAGTGGGGGAGAGGAAAACGAGAGGCAAATGGCAAATAATGTAATGCGAGAGATAGGGATTGTCATGGGTACTTGGTATGGTTGACTTTTGCGAGACTCGAACGGGCGCGTAAATCCTTCTTGCTACGTCTTGAGCTTGCGTTGGTTTTCCCCGAAGAGGAGAGGACGATGCAGCAAAGTAGCGTAAGTATTTCCCTCAGTTTTTGAGAACCAAGGTATCAATCTAGTAGGAGGCCACGCACAAGTCCCTCGTACCTGCACAAATCGATAGCTCCTCGCAACCAACGCGATTAGGGGTTGTCAATCCCTTCACGGTCACTTACGAGAGTGAGATCTGATAGAGATGATAGATAATATTTTTGGTATTTTTGGTATATAGATGCAAAGTAAAAAGTAAAAGGCAAAGTAAAAACAAAGCAAGTATAAAAGTGATGGAGATTGATATGATGAGAATAGACCTGGGGGCCATAGGTTTCACTAGTGGCTTCTCTCAAGAGCATAAGTATTCTACGGTGGGTGAACAAACTACTGTTGAGCAATTGATAAAATTGAGCATAGTTATGAGTATATCTAGGTATGATCATGTATATAGGCATCACGTCTGAGATAAGTAGACTGAAACGATTCTGCATCTACTACTATAACTCCACTCATCGACCGCTATCCAGCATGCATCTAGAGTATTAAGTTAAAAACAGAGTAACGCCTTAAGCAAGATGACATGATGTAGAGGAATAATTTCATGCAATATGATAAATACCCCATCTTGTTATCCTCGATGGCAACAATACAATACGTGCCTTGCAACCCTTTCTCACATCGGGTAAGGACACCGCAAGATTGAACCCAAAGCTAAGCACTTCTCCCATTGCAAGAACTACCAATCTAGTTGGCCAAACCAAGCGGATAATTTGAAGAGACTTGCAAAGATAACCAATCATACATAAAAGAATTCAGAGAAGATTCAAATATTATTCATAGATAAGCTGGATCATAAACCCACAATTCATCGGTCTCAACAAACACACCGCAAAAAGAAGATTACATCGAGTAGATCTCCACGAGAGAGGGGGAGAACATTGTATTGAGATCCAAAAGAGAGAAGAAGCCATCTAGCTACTATCTATGGACCCGAAGGTCTGAAGTAAACTACTCACACTTCATCGGAGGGGCTATGGTGATGATGTAGAAGCCCTCCGTGGTGGATGCCCCCTCTGGCGGAGCTCCGGAACAGGCCCCAAGATGGGATCTCGTGGATACAGGAAGTTGCGGCGGTGGAATTAGGTTTTGGCTCCGTGTCGATCGTTTGGGGTGCGTGAGGTATATATAGGAGGAAGGAGTACGTGGGTGGAGCAACAGGGGGCCCACGAGGTGGGGCGCGCCTAGGGGGCGCCCCACCCTCGTGATCGCCTCTCTCGTTCCTTGGAGTAGGGTGCAAGTCTCACGGATCACGCTCGTGAGAAAATCACGTTTCCGAAGGTTTCATTCCGTTTGGACTCCGTTTGATATTCCGTTTCTTGAAACACTGAAATAGGCAAAAACATCAATTACAGGCTGGGCCTCCGGTTAATAGGTTAGTCCCAAAAATAATATAAAAGTGGAAAATAAAGCCCAATATAGTCCAAAACAGTAGATAAAGTAGCATGGAGCAATAAAAAATTATAGATACGTTGGAGACGTATCATGTCCTGAGGGCCTTCCCTGTAAAATACCGTACAGATACGGTAGGTGAAGTGCGTAAAAGGGATGCTTCTGAAAGGGTGGGACTCTGGTCTCACTTACCCGCGAGGCTGGGAGTGGCCCAGGATAGTCGGCTATAATAGCCACCATGGCCTCATCTCAGCTTAATTGATAGAATGTCCTGTCAATCAGCTCCACAAATATGTCCGGATCCTCTTTTAGGCCGGGGTCGAGGGACCGTTAAGGATCCTCTGGTTGTGGAGGTAGGCTGTTGATCTCCCTTACAGCCTTACGCAGCTCCTGCGATGAACTGGCGGGATAAAATATTTATTGCAAAAATACGGAAAGGATAGGTATAAAAAGTGGCAGCTTACCCAGCTCGGAGGATTGTACATGGAGAATCCGTCCGTGGCTTGATGCGGAGGAACTCCTCTTCTTCTCCCTTGTACAAACCGGACAGAATTTTTGCTAGAACAAAGAATCGAGTCCGCCCCTTACGACCGCAGCGGGTGGCATCATCTTCCTCATTGAAGTGCCAGATGAGGTGGTCTCGATATTGAAGTGGCTGCAACCCCCGCATAATGCATATCGACATAACCTCGATTATGGTCAGTCCTGATTGAGCCAACACCTTTATCCGGCCCATCAGGTATAAAACGTCTCTGTCATCTTCCTCCTGAGGGCTCCGTGGTCGCCAGTTTAGACGCTTCTTCAAAGGGGCATTATCAAAATTAGGAAGGCCAATCTGAATGGGATCCGGAAGGTGGATGTCCTCCATATAAAACCACTCCGAAGGCCAGTCTTCGGACGTCTTCTTCGGGGTACCGGATAGGTATCCGGTCCCGGCGATGCGCCATATTTCGGCCCCTCCCACTTGATATATTGACCCCCTCCGAGTACGGGGCACAAGGCAGAATAACTTCTTCCACAACGCGAAGTGAGCTTCGCAGCGCAGGAACAACTCGCAAAGGACCACATAACCAGCGATGTGTAATATGGAGGCAGGGGTGAGATTATGCAACTGGAGGCCGTAAAACTCCAGGAGCCCTCGGAGGAACGGATGGATTGAAAATCCGAGTCCCCTTAATAAATAAGGGACAAGGCATACCCGCTCCCCCTTGGAGGGGTTGGGAAAGCTCTCCGCTTGCTCCCCGCCATTGTAGGTGGCGAGCCCGGCTCGAACGGGGACAATATACGCCGGAGGGAGAAATCCCTGGGTCTGTAGCTCCACTAGTTGACTGTGCGGGACGGAACACTTCTTCCAATCTCCGAGCTTAGGGCTACGAGAGCGAGATGAGGAGCGGTGCTGGCCGGCCATGTTGGAATGGATTTTTTCGGGCGCGCTTCGATGAATGCTCGCTGAAGGAGGATGCTGTGATTTGGATCTGAGAATCCCCGTCTCTCTAAATAGACGGTTTGTTCACATAGCTAGGGTGGTAAAAGTAAGAACGCCCTGGCTTCTCGCATTCGCTCAACACGTGGAAGGTAGACATTATTGGAGGTAGAAGCCAATAAGCGCAACATTTATGAGAAGCCGGACACTATTTAACAGATATTCGGAATCTGGAGAAGAACCCGCCTTGCAATGCTGAAGACAATCTGCGCACCGACTCATCGTCATTGAAGCCTGGTTCATGGGCTACTAAGGGAGTCCTGGATTAGGGGGTATCCGGACAGCTGGACTATATCCTTTGGCCGGACTGTTGGACTATGAAGATACAAGATTGAAGACTTCGTCCCGTGTCCGGATGGAACTCTCCTTGGCATGGAAGGCAAGCTGGGCGATACGGATATGTAGATATCCTCCCATTGTAACCGACTCTGTGTAACCCTAGCCCCCTCCGCTGTCTATATAAACCGGAGGGTTTAGTCCGTAGGACGAACAACAATCATACCATAGGCTAGCTTCTAGGGTTTAGCCTCTACGATCTCGTGGTAGATCAACTCTTGTACTACTCATATCATCAAGATCAATCAAGCAGGAAGTAGGGTATTACCTCCACCGAGGGGCCCGAACCTGGGTAAACATCGTGTCCCCTGCCTCCTGTTACCATCCGCCTTAGACGCACAGTTCGGGACCCCCTACTCGAGATCCGCCGGTTTTGACACCGACACCTGTGCTGGCTGTCGCGGCCATGGCAGCGACCGAGAGAATGGCCGGCGGGGTCGGTGATGTCTATTATGCAATATTCTTCTTGTAGACTCGTGTTGGGCCTCCAAGTGCAGAGTTTTGTAGGACAGTAGAAAATTTCCCTCAAGTGTATGACCTAAGGTTTATCAATCCGTGGGAGCCGTAGGATGAAGATGGTCTCTCTCAAACAACCCTGCAACCAAATGACAAAGAGTTCTTGTGTCCCCAACACACCCAATACAATGTTAAATTGTATAGGTGCACTAGTTCGGCGAAGAGATGATGATACAAGTGCAATGTGGATGGTAGATATATGTTTTTGTAATCTTAAAATATAAAAATAGTAAGGTAACTAGTAGTAGAAGTGAGCGAAAATGGTAGTGCAATGCTTGGAAACAAGGCCTAGGGTTCATACTTTCACTAGTGCAAGTTCTCTCAACAATGATAACATAATTAGATCATATAACAATCCCTCAACGTGCAACAAAGAGTCACTCCAAAGTCACTAATAGCAGAGAACAAACAAAGAGATAATTGTAGGGTACGAAACCACCTCAAAGTTATTCTTTCTGATCGATCTATTGGGCTATTCATATAAGTGTCACAAACAGCCCTAGAGTTCGTACTAAAATAACACCTTAAGACACACATCAATCAAAACCCTAATGTCACCTAGATACTCTAATGTCACCACAAGTATCCGCGGGTTTGATTATACGATATGCATCACACAATCTCAGATTCATCTATTCAAACCAACACAAAGAACTTCAAAGAGTGCCCCAAAGTTTCTATCGGAGAGTCAAGACGAAAACGTGTGCCAACCCCTATGCATAAGTTCACAAGGCTACAGAACCCACAAGTTGATCACCAAAACATAGATCAAGTGGTTCACGCGAATATCCCATTGTCACCACAGATAAGCGCATGCAAGACATACATCAAGTGTTCTCAAATCCTTAAAGACTCAATCTGATAAGATAACTTCAAAGGGAAAACTCAATCCATTACAAGAAGGTAGAGGGAGAGAAACACCATATGATCCAACTATAGTAGCAAAGCTCGCGGTACATCAATATTGTGCCAAATCAAGAACACGAGAGAGAGAGAGATCAAACACATAGCTACTGGTGCATACCCTCAGCCCTGAGGGTGAGCTACTCCCTCCACGTCATGGAGACCGCCAGGATGATGAAGATGGCCACCGGTGATGGTTTCTCCCTCGCGGCAGGGTGCTAGAACGGGCTCCCGATTGGTTTTTCGTGGCTAGAGAGGCTTGCGGCGGCGGAACTTCCGATCTAGGTTCTGTTCTGGAGGTTTTGGGATTTATAGGAAGTGTTGGCGTCGGGGACAAGTCAAGGGGCCCACGAGGCGACGACAAGGACGGGGGTGCGCCCTAGGGGGGGGGCGCCCTCCACCCTTGTGGTGGCCTCGGGACTCTTCTCCGCTATCTTTTTGTTCCAGTATTTTTTATATTTTCTAAAAATATTCTCCGTAAATTTTCAGGTCAATTGGACTCCTTTTGATATTCCTTTTCTGCGAAACTCAAAAACAAGAAAAAAAACCAGAAACTGGCACTGGGCTCTACGTTAATAGGTTAGTCCCAAAAATCATATAAAATAGCATATAAATGCATATAAAACATCCAAGATGTATAATATAATAGCATGGATCAATCAAAAATTATAGATACGTTGGAGACGTATCAGTTGGCACAACCCTAACATGAGGAGGGCGTGCACCTTTGGCACCGATCCAGCAAAGAAGTCGTCCACTAGTCCCTCAAGCCCGTGTACACCTCCAAGAATGACGCCCTCAAGGGGGAAATGACACCAGAGCATCGCCGTCATCCGATCTACTGATTTAGGGTTTCGCCCGGAGGCAGTGGATAGAGATCTCGAGCTTTTCCATGGCGACGCCTTCAAGAAAGTAACGATACAAAAGAGTGCCGCCATCACCGGTCTTGGCAACAAGCCGAGATCGAGGTTTTCACCTGGATCCGCTGGGTGAACCTCCATCTCGCATCGTGCACACGGACTACCATCGGTCTCCGCCGACGTGGAGCGAGCAAGCCACTCTAGTTAAATCAGATCTGACCGAAGGACCAACCACGCCCGCAGCCGGCTGATAATCCCCAAGTACAGGGAATTATCGTAGCAATTTCCTAAGGTGGAAATGATAAGTATGGAGTGTCGAACCCACAAGGAGCTAAAGGTAAGATCAATATTCTCTCAAGTCCTATCTGCCACTGATACGACTCTACGTACACCGAGCGTTTGCTTCCAACTAGAAACGAGAAATAAAACTACGTTGTGGGTATGAAGAGGATAACTTTGCATGATATCGGAGAACTAAAATATAAAAGTAGGTGCTGTTATCATAAAGTTAGAATATATTACTAAATATTATAAATAGTGAGTGTGGAATAATGATGGATCGGTGTGCGGAATTGTCCTAGGCAATTGTTAACAAGACCGGTAGTCGTCATTGTAATTTCATATGAGGGAGAGGCATAAGCTAACATACTTTCTCTTCTTGGATCATATGCACTTATGATTGGAACTCTAGCAAGCATCCGCAACTACTAAAGATCATTAAGGTAAAACCCAACCATAGCATTAAAGCATCAAGTCCCTATTATCCCATACGCAACAACCCCCTTACTCGGGTTTATGCTTCTGTCTCAAGCAACCCACTATAAGCGAATCATGAACGTATTGCAACACCCTACAGAGGGAATCCCTCACGCTTGCGCGACACGGAGGGCACAATAGGACATCACCAAAATAAAACATACAACTCATACCAATGTAGATCATCAATCAACCCAAAGATAAAGGATATCTACTCAAAACATCATAGGATGGCAACACATCATTGGATAATAATATGTGGCATAAAGCACCATGTTCAAGTAGGGATTACAGCGGGGTGCGGGAGAGTGGACCGCGTAAAATAGATGAGGATGGTGATGATGATGGTGATGTTGATGAAGACGATCACCGTGACGATGAACCCCCTCCCGATGGCACTCCGGCGCCACCGAGGGAGAGGGGGAGAGCTTCTCCCCCTTGTTCTTCCTCCTCCATGGCCTCCCCCCTGGATGGGGAGAGGTTCTCCCTCTGGTTCTTGGCCTTCATGGCGATGATGGCCCCTCCGGGATCCTCCTCCATGGCCTCCGGTGATGATGGCCCCCTTCGGCAGGGTGCCAGAGAGGGCCTAGATTGATTTCTCGTGGCTACAGAGGCTTGCGGCGGCAGAACTTCCGATCTAGGTTATTTTCTGAAGGTTTCTATATCTACACGAGAGGATGGCGGCCACGAGATAGGGGGGGGGGCGCCCCATGGGGGTGGGTGAGGGAGTCCTTGATTAGGGGGTATCCGGACAACCAGACTATATACATCGTCCAGACTATTGAAGCGTGAAGATACAAGACTCTAGACTTCGACCCGTGTCCGGATGGGACTTTCCTTGGCATGGAAGGCAAGCTTGGCGATCCGGATATTGTATTTCCTTCCTTGTAACCGACTCCATGTAAACCCTAGCCCTCTCCGGTGCCTATATAAACCGGAGAGGTTGGTCCTTAGAAGTACAATCATACCATCATGGCTAGCTTCTAGGGTTTAGCCTTCTATGATCTCGTGGTAGATCTACTCTTGTACTACCCATATCTTCAGTATTAATCAAGCAGGAAGTAGGGTTTTACCTTCATCGAGAGGGCCCGAACCTGGGTAAATATCCGTGTCCCTTGCTTCCTGTTACCATCAGCCTAAGACGCACAGATCGGGACCCCCTACCCGAGATCCGCCGGTTTTGACACCGACATTGGTGCTTGCATTGAGAGTTCCTCCGTAGTCGTCGCCATGAGGCTCGATGGCTCCTCCGATCATCGTCAACAACACGATCCCGGGTGAGACCTTTCTCCCGGACAGATCTTCGTGTTGGCGGCTTCGCCTGGGCCAACTCGCTTAGCCATCCGGAGCAGAATCGGCTCGCCCACAGCCTGGCCACCAGATCAGGTTCGGAAACCTGAACTACACGGTGGACATTTGCGGAGACTTGATCTTCAATAGATTCGGGCCTATGCCAGGAGCGCCGGACAGTCACGACGAGCACGGCTTAGACCTGCTATCGGACAAAGCTCGGGGTATCACCCCCGCAGTAGCCCCGGACCTAAATCCGGAGCAGGCTGCGCTGCCTAAGGACGGAGGGATGGACCCCGCCCCGCAGGTCGCGCACTCATCGGCGGTGGAGCCGAACACGGGCCTTACCTCTATGGTGACCTGTGACTCCGGACCCCCGGATTCGTATCCGGACGCCGGTTCCAGTCCGCGCACCCCCGAGCCAGTCGATCCAGGTTGGGCTCTGGTAATGGAGTTCACCGCTGCGGATATCTTCCAGCACTCACCCTTCGACGACATGCTGGACTCATTAAAGTCTCTCTCTTTGTCAGGAGGCTCTCGGCCGAACTATGTCCGGCTCGAGTGGGAGGCAGGCGATGAAGGAATTCGTTGCCCACCCACCACCCACTTCATTGCCACGGTCGATGATTTAACCGAGGTACTGGACTTCGACTCCGAAGACATCGACGGTATGGACGACGATGCAGGAGAAGAACATGAACCACCGCTCACTGGGCGGTGGACAGCCACCTCTTCCTATGATATATATATGGTGGACACTCTGAAGGAAACAAATGGCGATGAGGCAACGGAGGATAAAACCTCAGGGGAAAAAGCAAAGAACGGGCGTCGTCGGCGCCACTCCAAGCCCCGCCATAGCAATACCAGCCTAGGAGACGAAAACAATCCGAATGGTGCCGAAGAAGAATACAACCCTGATCAGCCCGCCTTTGAGCAGGCCGAACAGGAGGATGAGCAGGTCAGCCCAGAAGAACAGGCGACGGACGAATACCCGGAGGAGGACAACTACATGCCCCCCTCCGAAGACGAGATTAGCGTCGGCGACGACGAGTTTGGCGTGCCTGAGGATCCCGTAGAGCAGGACCGCTTCAAGCGTCGGCTTATAGCCCGCTGCGAGGAGCACGAAAAGAAGCGGCGGCAACTCCAAGCTGATCAAGACCTGCTCACGAGATAGATGGACTGAAGTCCTGGCAGCCGAGGAATACAGACTCGAGCACCATACGGCTGACCGGCCACCTCGTGGCCGGGATAAAACGGCATATCAGTCCGCATACCAGCCAACACCCGCACGCCAACATACTACGGCCTGGGGCAACAAAACAGGACAACCAAGATCGATCTACGGATCGCGGGGCACGCCTCGGCACGCGACGACGACCGTCACGCTGGATACACCTTCAACAAGTCCGGCCGGGCCGAACATAGCCACCCAGAGCAATTCGACCTGCGTAGCCACATATCCCGGCACAGAGGTGCCGCACACCCCCTCTGCTTCACTGACGAAGTAATGGATCATGAATTCCCAGAAGGGTTCAAACACGTAAACATCGAATCATATGATGGCACAACAGACCCCGCAGTATGGATCAAAGATTTCCTTCTCCACATTCACATGGCCCACGGAGACGATCTACATGCCATCAAGTATCTTCCCCTTAAGCTCAAAGGACCAGCCCAAGATCGGCTAAACAGCCTGCCAGCAAATTCCATTGGCAGTTGGGAAAACCTGGAAGACGCATTCCTCGACAACTTCCAGGGCACATATGTGCGACCACCAGACGCTGATGACCTGAGCCACATTACTCAACAACCCGGAGAGTCAGCCAGGAAATTCTGGACTCGGTTCCTAACTAAAAAGAACCAACTAATTGACTGTCCGGACGCTGAAGCCCTGGCGGCTTTTAAGCATAATATCCGTGACGAGTGGCTCGCTCGACACCTCGGCCAAGAAAAACCCAAGTCCATGGCAGCTCTCACAACACTAATGACACGCTTTTGTGCGGGCGAGGACAGCTGGTTGGCTCGCAGCAGCACTACGCCAAATTCTGGCACTTCGGATGCCGCGACAATAACGGCAAGCCACGGCGTAACAGACATAAGCGACGGAACAACAACGACAGCACTGAAGACACGGCAGTCAACGCCGGATTCAGCGGATCCAAGCCCGGTCAGTGGAAGAAGCCGTTCAAAAGAAATAATCAAGGACCGTCCAGTCTGGACCGCATACTGGAGCGCTCGTGCCAAATTCATGGCACCCCGGACAAGCCAGCCAACCACACCAATAGAGATTGCTGGGTATTCAAATAGGCCGGCAAAATAAATGCCGAAGACAAGGACAAGGGGCTGCACAGCGATGATGACGAGGAGCCCCGACGTCCGAACACGGGGGGACAGAAGAAATTCCCCCACCCCCCCCCCCCAGGTGAAAATGGTCAACACGATCTACGCCACGCACATCCCCAAGCGGGAACGGAAGCGGGCACTACGGGACGTCTATGCGATGGAGCCAGTCGCCCCCAAATTCAACCCATGGTCAGCTTGTCCGATCACCTTTGATCGTAGGGATCACCCTATTGGCATCCGTCACGGCGGCTCAGCCGCATTGGTCCTAGACCCAATCATCGACGGATTCCACCTCACGCGCATCCTTATGGACGGTGGCAGCAGCCTGAACCTGCTTTATCAGGACACAGTACGCAAAATGGGCATTGACCCTTCAAGGATCAAGGCCACCAAAACCACCTTTAAAGGTGTGATTCCTGGAGTAGAGGCCCATTGCACGGGCTCTATAACATTGGAAGTGGTCTTCGGATCTCCGGATAACTTCCGAAGCGAAGAGTTAATCTTTGATATCGTCCCTTTCCGCAGTGGTTACCATGCACTGCTCGGACGAACCGCATTCGCTAGATTCAATGCGGTACCACACTACGCATACCTCAAGCTCAAGATGCCAGGACCACGCGGGGTCATAACAGTGAACGGAAATACGGACCGCTCTCTCCGAACAGAAGAACATACTGCAGCCCTCGCGGCGGAAGTACAATGCGGCCTCCTCCGACAAACCAATCCGGGCACCGTCAAGAGAGTCCGGTGCACCCATAACAGGATCATCAGGCACGCCAAGAGCGCGACTAGCAGTCCGGCCTCTGCTTAAGCCCCATCAAAGCAGCATTCGTCCCACGCGTACACAATTACGCACTCAAGATACCATGGGTGTAGGCGGAGGCGCAACAACGACTCAGTCAACAGTGCGGGATAACCGCCACATACCTTCATAACCCGTCCTTCTTCTTTTTCAGGACATTGCTTTAGAGCAGCTTCTTCAGAAGAGCCGAATTGCCGGACTTACATAAGAGAGAAAACCAAGGAGGCAACAGGCTTCGCGCACAGAAGGAAACACCCAGGTGGAATCAATTTACAATCGTTATACCTGTTTTATATATCCATACGCGGCCTGCCCCTGGATAGGACATGTTAAATAGTCCTATTTATCTGCGCTTAATGCATTCATTGTAAACATACGCTTAAACATATTTTCATCAATGGGAGATAATATATAGCATCAGCTCATTATTCTTATTTGAACATTTTTCTTGCAAATGTTTCTGTGATATTGCATCCGTACACTTTGGTACGGTCCGTTTGCCAGGGGCTTCCTATGGTGCCCCGTTCTACGGCAAGTAAAGTCCGAACACTTTGCACAGTGCGGCACCCCGAACTTATAGCACTATATGCGTCAGCTCTGAATCATGTCTTGGGTCTACAGTTGGGTTAGCCCGGCTCCCTTGTTTTGGTACCTTACGTTCCGTTATATCGGCTAAGGTAGCGCAGGGAGAACTACTGCGATTGTGTCCCGGTTCTTCCGGACGAGCACCTCAATAGAGAAAGCCGAAAACTGACCGACATGATGAGGCGAGAGCTGGTCGCTGTTCGAGAGGTCTTAAAATCCTTAAAGATTTTTTCCGCTTTAGGCTATGAGTCGGCCTTGTCCAATTTAGGCGTATATAGCGCCCCGATTCGGGCCTCCGAATTCTAGGGGCTTCGCCGAAATTTAAAATTATAGACTTCTATGGCTAAGTGAAAGTTATAAAGCCGCATAGTCCGATTGCCTTGTTCGCTGCGCCGGATACCTCCTTAAGGGACCAAACATTTGGATAAAGAGTATCCGGGTTTTCCAGAACACCCGGTACTAGATGCGATGGGGCGGAAGCCGACGACTGGCCTACTTTCAGAATTTGATAAACAGCCGCACAGATGGTAATATTTTAAATCAGAATAGTACTACATAGCACAGGCAACTCCGTCCTTAAATTACAACAGCGGCAGAGGTACATTTAGTCAAAGATCTTGTCTTTAGTACATTCGTCGGCCACGAGACGAGCGCCCTTCATAACGCCATCATAGTACTTCTCGGGATGGCGATGCTCCTTGCCCTCCGGCGGACCGTCCTTCACCAGCTTCTCCTCATCCAGCTTGCCCCAATGCACCTTCGCACGGGCAAAGGCCCGGCGGGCACCCTCCATGCAAACGGATCACTTGATTACTTCAAGCCACGGACAGGCATTCACCATCCGCTTGATCAGGCCGAAGTAGCTAGTGGGCAGGGGCTCACCAGGCCACATCCGGACTATGAAATCTTTCATAGCCATTTCGGCCGCCACAGGAGTTCGACCAACTGCTTGATTGGTCACCAGAGGCGTTAGGTGTTCGGCCTGACATCGGGACGAGAACAGCTTCTCCGTTGAGCTCCCCTCTTGGGCACGGTAGAACTCCGCGGCATCTGATACGCTGCGTGGCAGATCTGCGAATGCCCCTGGAGAGCTCCGAATTCGAGTAAGTAAAAGAAACGCCTCCTCCACATGTTTGCTTTGCAAAAAGAATTTCTTACCCGCCGCTATCTTTTTGGTCTCCTGGATCTCCTGCTGTGCCTTCTCGGCTTCGGCCTTGGCGTCTTTCATACTCACAAGGGCCTTCGCAAGCCCGGCCTCTTTCATCTTCAGATCATGCTCCACAGACTCGAACTTCCTGCCGAGGTCCCGGAGCTCTTGTTGTACCTCGCCCACTCTAGCACCTTTCTTCTCGCGCTCTTTGCATTCCAAGGCCGCCTTGTCTTCGGCCTCGGATAGCGCTTTCTTCAGGGACGCCACTTCGGCGGCGGACCCTGTCACACAGTCACGACGCTTTGTCGTCAGACTAAACAATTTTATCTATCTTTACATACATAAGAGCGGAGAATCACTCACCTTTGCTCTCTTCGAGCCACCTCTTCGTGAGATCGAGCTCTCCCTGCGCCTGCTTCAGGTCCCGCTTTAGTTCGGCAACCTCGGCTTGGGCAGGCGGCAAGCAAAGACGGCTCGCTTATTCGCATAAATGCTTATTAGACTCCTGCGGATTATAATTAACTCTCCGTTTGGCTTTTCTTTCCGAACACCAAACAGAGTATTAGGGGCTACTACCTATCGGGTGGTAATTTCACACATTTTTATTACTTACCTCCAAGCCCATCAGGAGGCTTGTGCAGGCTTCGGTTAGTCCGCTTTTGGCGGACAGAACCTTCTGAATCACCGCACTCATAAGAGTATGGTGCTCGTCATCCATGGAAGCGCCTCGAAGCGCTTCCACCAGACTATCCGGTGATTACCGGCGTGACGGAAGCCCTCGGCACGGACGGCTCGCCCTCCCTAACGAGGGGCTGCCCGCCTAAATCCGGAACCGTCAAGGGTTCCAGAACAGTGTTCGGTCGAGAGTTCGCCTTGCTGCGGCTCTCAACGACGCGATTCGCGGGGATCTTGAACCCCGCGTGTCCAACATCTGGGACTCTGCCTTGGGGCGTCTCCAGGGTCACCTCCCCCCGCTCGGGGAACCTTCGGGACAACACCTCCGTGTCATCAGCAGGCTGGGGAGTGGAGGCCGTCGAGCGAAGTTCATCTACAAGCGCCAGAGACCCATCCGAAGACAACACCTCCGGATGAGCCCTGGCCGGACTGCATATATGTTCGGCGTTATTAAACAACTATGAAGTAAAATCACGATATAGTGCGGACACTTACGATCGAGCTAGGGGCTTCCCCCTGGGCGGCAACTCCTCCTTGCTATGAACGGCCGTGGCGGAGTAGTCCGGAAGGGACGTCTTTCCCTTCTTGGACGTCCCAGCCTCCCCCTCCGGGGCGGCTTTCCTCTTTTTCTCCTCCCCAGTGCGGGGAGGTAGAGTTTCTTCTTGCTTCCCCCGCCTTCATGGGAGGAATCTGTTTCGTCGTCATCGGACGACATGGGTATGATGGCCTTGCGTCGAGGGCCTCTCCCGGCCCCATGACCCGTCTCCTCAGGCCCCTCATCCTTTCTGGATGGGGCGGCCTCTTCTTCTTCTTCCTTCTCTTCGGGGGAGGAGTGCGCCTCGTCATCTTCGGACGAGGCTTCGGCTAACCTCACGCCGGAGACCCTTCCTGGTCCCAGGGGCCTTCTTTTTCGGCCCTCTTCGCGGTGCCTTGTAGGGTGCCGGATCAACATCTCTGTCGAGAGAGCATCACCTGGATCTTCGGCTGCGAGCAGACAGTCAATCTGCTCCATTGTCTCCACATAGTCCTGATCAAATATACACAAATACTTAAGACTCCCCCATGAATGTATTGGGAAAAACCGAATCCGGTGGTAGTCCCAAAACTCACCGGACGCGGGGGCCGCGCTGCATGAAGTCCGCGGTCCTCGGATGTGGGAGGAGGTACTTCGGAGGCCTTGAACAACGCCTTCCACCCGTCTTTGTGCTTCATGCCATAGAGCCTCTGAAGCGTCTGGTGTTCGGCCGGGACGAACTCCCACGGATTGAATGCCCGCCTTTGGCACGGCAGAATCCGGCGAACGAGCATGACCTGGATCACGTTGACAAGCTTGATGTTCTTGTCCTTCATGCTCTTGATGCATGTTTGGAGTCCGGTCAGCTCTATAGGTTCGCCCCAAGTCAGGCCCTTCTTTTCCCAGGAGGTGAGCCGCATGGGGGCTCCGGATCGGAACTCGGGGGCCGCCGCCCAGTTGGCACCGTGCGGCTCGGTGATGTAGAACCACCCCGATTGCCACCCTTTTACGGTCTCTGCAAAGGAGCCGTCCAGCCAGGTGACGTTAGGCATCTTTCCCACCATGGCCCCTCCGCACTCTGCTTCCTGGCCGCTTACAATCTTCGGCTTCACGCAGAAGATTTGCAGCCACATGCCGAAGTGAGGCCGGATGCGGAGGAAGGCCTCGCATACACCGATGAACGCCGATATGTTGAGGACGAAATTCTGGGCTAGATCATGGGAGTCTAGCCCGTAGTAAAACATGAGCCCGCGAACGAAGGGATGAATTGGAAATCCCAGTCCACGGACGAAGTGGGCGACAAACACGACCCTCTCATGGGGTCCTGGGGTCGGTATGACCTGCCCGACGTCCGTTAGCCGGTGCGCTATGTCTGCGGCCAAGTATCCGGCCGCCCGAAGATTTGCGATATGCTTCTCCTTGACGGTGGAAGCCACCCACTTGCCTCCTGCTCCGGACATGTTTAGATGTGCGGAGAAGACTTGTGCTTGGGCGCTGGAGCTCGAGGAGGCAAGAGTGGGCAAAGGAGGAGGAAGGCATGGGTAAAAATGGGGAAATCTTATCCCTTTATAGAGGCGAAAAAAGCGGTGCGCCTCCCCACTTGCCTGTTGGGAATCGTTTTCTTCCCAAGCGCCATGATTGATGATGTGGTGGGATTACCCGTACCCGTATTGATGAGAATCCCGTGATAAGGGGACACGATCTCTGCTTTGACGAGACGTGTCAAGGAAACCGCCTCGCAATATGCGCTATGGCTGGTTGTGGGAAAACGGTTCGAATAATGACCCGACTCTAATGACATGTCGCGTTGCCTAAAAAGTTGTCAGCAGATTGCATTTGTGAAATACCATTCTCTCTACGGTGGCATGTGAAGATCATTTTGTGGACACGGAAACGGTTCAAGTGTTTGATAATTACCTTGGAGTATTCGGAAGAGGAACCCGCCCTGCAATGCCGAAGACAAGACTGCGCGCCGGACTCATCGTCATTGAAGCCTGGTTCAGGGGCTACTGAGGGAGTCCTGGATTAGGGGGTATCCGGACAGCCGGACTATATACATCGTCCGGACTATTGAAGCGTGAAGATACAAGACTCAAGACTTCGACCCATGTCCGGATGGGACTTTCCTTGGCATGGAAGGCAAGCTTGGTGATCCGGATATTGTATTTCCTTCCATGTAACCTACTCCATGTAAACCCTAGCCCTCTCCGGTGCCTATATAAACCGGAGAGGTTGGTCCTTAGAAGGCCGATCACAATTACAATCATACCATCATAGGCTAGCTTCTAGGGTTTAGCCTCTACGATCTCGTGTTAGATCTACTCTTGTACTACCCATATCTTCACTATTAATCAAGCAGGAAGTAGGGTTTTACCTCCATCGAGAGGGCCCGAACCTGGGTAAACATCCGTGTCCATTGCTTCCTGTTACCATCAGCCTAAGACGCATAGATCGGGACCCCCTACCCGAGATCCGCCGGTTTTGACACCGACAGTGGGCGCGCCCCCCACCCTTGTGGGTCCCACGGGACTCCCCTCCGGTAGATTTTTGTTCTAGTATTTTTTATATTTTCTAGAAAAATTCGCCGTTGATTTTCATTGCATTTCGAGAACTTTTATTTCTGCACAAAAACACCACCACGGTAGTTCTGGTGAAAACAACGTCAGTCCGGGTTAGTTCTAATCAAATCATACCAAAATCATATAAAACTATTGTAAACATGGCATGAATACTTCATAAATTATAGATACGTTGGAGACGTATCAGCATCCCCAAGCTTAATTCCTGCTGGTCCTCGAGTAGGTAAATGATAAAAGAAATAATTTATGAAGTGTGAATGCTAGCAAGTGTATAAGTTTTATCAATGATAGTTCCAATCACTTTTTCTAGCATCATTATATATCATAACAGTATCTCAACTCATGAAACTTCTCATGATCAAGTAACAAGCTATTCACATGTTAAAGTAAAGATCATAAACTTTCTTGAAACTAACAAACTATATTCTCAGTCATTAAACAATTGCAATTCATCTTATTTTCAGGAAGGGTCTATGTCAGAGCTTTGATTTAGCAAACTCCACATACTCAACTATCATTTAATCTTTCACAATTGCTAACACTCACGTGATATTTATGGGTTCAAAGTTTTAATCGGACACAGATGAAGATATGGGCTTATAGTTTCGCCTCCCAACCTTTTACCTCGAGGGTAATGTCAACAATAATACTTTATGAAAACCTACATTCAAGGGGATATATATATCCGGATCGCTCCAACACAAAGTGCTTGCCAAAGGAAAAAGTGTAAAAAGGAAAGGTGAAAATCACCATGACTCTTGTATAAGGGTAGAAGGTAAAAGTAAAAGATAGGCCCTTCGCAGAGGGAAGCAGAGGTTGTCATGCGCTTTTATGGTTGGATGCACAAAATGTTAATGCAAAAGAACGTCACTTTATATTGCCACTTGTGATAAAGACCTTTATTATGTAGCCCGTCGCTTTTATTTCTTCCCTATCACAAGTTCGTATAAAGCTTATTTTCTTCGCACTAATAGATCATACATATTTAGATAGAAAATTTTATTGCATGCACAGATGACAACTTACTTGAAGGATCTTACTCAATCCATAGGTAGATATGGTGGACTCTCACAGCAAAACTGGTTTAAGGGATGTTTTGAAGCACAAGTAGTATTTCTACTTTGTGCAAAGAATTTGGCTAGCATGAGAGGAAAACGCAAGCTCAACATGTTGGATGATCCAATACAATATAACGTTTCAGATATAGGAAAACATAACCCATTAAGTTGTCTTCCTTGTCCAACATCAACCTTTTAGCATGTCATATTTTAATGAGTGCTACCAATTACAAAGGATGTCCAAGATAGTATATTTATATGTGAAATCTCTCTTCCTTCAATATTCTTTCATGAATTGTTCAAGTGACCAATTCTGTGTTTGCTAACTTTCAAATAAGTTTACTACATATACTTATTCTGTGTGAAGTCATTACTCCCCATGGTATAAGCATATGAAACATATATAAATTCAGATTTATGATATTCAATTCATTCAACCATTTACTCATAGGATGTACGCGAAGCACGTGAGTAAATGACAAACTACTCCAAAAGACATAAGTGAAGGACATTGAGTAGTCAAATAATTAACTAGCCATGGGAGGATTCTTTTTCATTCAAAATTTCAGATCCATTGATTTTATTCAAACATCAAGTAGAATTGAAAATACTCTCCAAGCAAAACACATATCATGTGACGAATAAAAATATAGCTCCGAGTAAGGTATACTGATAGTTTTGAAGACGAAAGAGGGGATGCCTTTCGGGGCATCCCCAAGCTTAGGCGCTTGAGTCTTCCTTGATTATTTCCTTGGGGTGCCTTGGGCATCCCTAATCTTAGGGTCTTTCCGCTCCTTATTCTCCTCATATCAATATCTCACCCAAAGTTTGAAAACTTCAATCACACAAAACTTAACGGAACTTCGTGAGATAGGTTAGTATGATAAAGAGTAAACTATTCACTTTGGTACTGTCAAAGACAAGGTTCATAATTGTTCTCACATAATGACTACTGTACCATATCATTTCTACAATTTATATTGAGAAATATAAGCCATAAAACTAGAAAACAAGCAAACTATGCAATGAAAACAGAATCTGTCAGAAACAGAACAGTCTGTAATGATCTGAACAGCAACCATACTTATGCTACTCCAAAAATTATGAAATAAATTGGTGGACGTGAGGAATTAGTATATTAATCTTCTGCAAAAATAATCAACTCAAAATAACTCTTCTGTAAAAAAAATGGCAGCTAATCTCGTGAGCGCAAAGTTTCTGTTTTTTTACAGCAAGATCACATTAATTTTCACCCAAGTCTTCCCAAAGGTCTTACTTGGCACTTTATTGAAACAAAAGCTATAAAACATGATTACTGCAGTAGCTTAATCATGTAAACACACAAAAATAGTAAGGGTAAATATTGGGTTGTCTATCAACAAGCGCTTTTCTTTAGTGCCTTTTAGCTAGGCATGATGATTTCATTGATGCTCACATAAAAGAAAAGAATTGAAACATAAAGAAAGCATCATGAAGAATATGACTATCATATTTGAATCTAACCCACTTCCTAGGGATTTTGTGAACACAAATAATTTATAGGAACAAGAATCAACTAGCATAGGAAGGCAAAACAAGTATAACTTCAAAACTTTAAGCACATAGAGAGGAAACTTGGTATTATTGCAACTCCTACAAGCATATATTCCTCCCTCATAATAATTTTCAGTAGCATAATGAATGAATTAAACAATATAACCATCACATAAAGCATTATTTTCATGATCTACAAGCATAGAAATTCTTCTACTCTCCACATAAGCAAAATTCTTCTCATTCGGAATAGTGGGATCACTAATTCCTAAAGTTGACACTCTTCCAAACCCGCTTTAGATGATAGTATTATTCACACTCCAAAATATATAAGTGAAGTTCATGGAGCATTCTACAATTAATATAGACTAACCAATATCCAAGCTCAAAATATATAAGTGAAGCACACGAAGCATTCTATAAAACCATACTCAAAAGATTTAAGTGAAACACAAAGAGCAATTCTATGAGATCATACTTAAAAGATATAAGTGAAGAACATGAAGTATTCTATAAATAAATGAAGGGCTATCTCATACTAGCATGGTTATTAAAGGAAAAACAAAAACAAAAAGGACACACATCTTGTGAACAAAACAAAAACCAAGGTATACCGATAATTGTTGAAGAAGAGAGATGGGATGCCAACCGGGGCATCCCCAAGCTTAGATGCTTGAGTATCCTTGAAATATTTACTTGGGGTGCCTTGGGCATCCCCAAGCTTGAACTCTTGCCTCTCTTTATACTTCTCATATTGATAGCTCCTCGATCTTCGAACACTTCATCCACACAAAACTTTAACAAAAACTTTGTGAGATCCGTTAGTATAATAAAGCAAATCACTACCTTTAGGTACTGTTGCAAACTTATTACAAATTCATATTAGAACTATATCTACTATATTCCAACTTCACCATGGTTCATACCCCCGATACTACCCATAGATTCATCAAAATAAGCGAACAACACATATAAAACAGAATCTTTCAAAAACAAGACAGTCTGTAGTAATCTGGAAGTTTAGTAAACTTCTATAACTCCAAAAAAATTCTTAAAAAATATGAAAATTTGAACAATTTGTACAGAAGTAATGTGCAAAAAATTTAAGACCCATTTGACCTTCCAGTAAAAAAATTAAAATCACACGCTACAGCCAAAGTTTCTGTTTTTGTTCTGCACATAGTAAACAAGCAACCTAATCATCCTAAAACCGAAGCTTGGCACATTATTTTTGTAATACAATGGACATATACAAGGGGATAATTATTTTCAGAGAAGCTTCCATGAAATTTTTAAAATTTCTTCCATGATCATGAACACAAGTGCTCAAGGTCGACCCTCACTTCTTAATGCATAATCTTCCAATCACTTCTCTTATTGAAAAACTTTTAAGGCATGAAAGGCAAGTAATTTTCTTTGTATTTTCATTCTTTTATTTTTTTGTATGTTTCACCCACAATTAAACAGAAAAAAAAGGAAAAACAAATTCTACTTAGTCAAGAAAGCAAACGAGCACACACGAGAATATCAACCCCAAGCTATTGCTCCCCGGCAACGGCGCCAGAAAAGAGCTTGATAATCCCCAAGTGCAGGGAATCATCGTAGCAATTTCCAAAGGTGGAAGTGATAAGTATGGAGTGTCGAACCCACAAGGAGCTAAAGGTAAGATCAATATTCTCTCAAGTCCTATCCGCCACTGATACGACTCTATGTACACCGAGCATTTGCTTCCAACTAGAAACGAGAAATAAAACTACGTTGTGGGTATGAAGAGGATAAATTTGCATGATATCGGAGAGCTAAAATATAAAAGTAGGTGCTGTTATCATAAAGTTAGAATATATTACTAAATATTATAAATAGCGAGTGTGGAATAATGATGGATCGGTGTGCGGAATTGTCCTAGGCGATTGTTAACAAGACCTGTAGTCGTCATTGTAATTTCATATGAGGGAGAGGCATAAGCTAACATACTTTGTCTTCTTGGATCATATGCACTTATGATTGGAACTCTTGCAAGCATCCACAACTACTAAATATCATTAAGGTAAAACCCAACCAGAGCATTAAAGCATCAAGTCCCCTTTATCCCATACGCAACAACCCCCTTACTCGGGTTTATGCTTCTGTCTCTCAAGCAACCCACTATAAGAGAATCATGAACATATTGCAACACCCAACAACGGGAATCCTTCACGCTTGCGTGACACGGAGGGCACAATAGGACAACACCAAAATAAAACATACAACTCATACCAATCTAGATCATCAATCAACCCAAATACAAAGGATATCTACTCAAAACATCATAGGATGGCAACCCATCTTTGTATAATAATATGTGGCATAAAGCACCATGTTCAAGTAGGGATGACAGCAGGTTGCGAGAGAGTGGACCGCGTAAAATAGATGAGGATGGTTATGATGATGGTGATGTTGATGAAGACGATCACCGCGGCGATGATTCCCCTCCTGATGGCACTTCGGCGCCACCGAGAGAGAGGGGGAGAGGTTCTTCCCCTTGTGCTTCCTCCTCCATGGCCTCCCCCCTGGATGGGGAGAGGTTCTCCCTCTGGTTCTTGGCCTTCATGGTGACGATGGCCCCTCCGGGATCCTCCTCCATGGCCTCCGGTTTTGATTGCCCCCTCCGGCAGGGTGCCAGAGAGGGCCTAGATTGATTTCTCGTGGTTACAGAGGCTTGAGGCGGCGGAACTTCCGATCTAGGTTATTTTCTGAAGGTTTCTGTTTTTATAGGAGAGGATGGCGTCGAGAACAAGTCAGTGGGGATCCCGAGGCGGCCACGAGATAGAGGGCGCGCCCCCCACCCTCGTGGGGCTCAGGGGACCCCCCTCCGGTAGATTTTGGTTCCAGTATTTTTTATATTTTCCAGAAAAATTTGCCGTTGATTTTCATCGCATTCCGAGAACTTTTATTTCTGCCCAAAAACAACACCACGGTAGTTCTGCTGGAAACATCATCAGTCTGGGTTAGTTCTAATCAAATCATACCAAAATCATATAAAACTATTGTAAACATGGCATGAATACTTTATAAGTTATAGATACGTTGGAGACGTATCACCGGCCAGTCCACCAAATCTCTCCACGCCGTCGCCGATCCGAGGTGTAGCAGCTCATCCACTAGTCATTTGCCGCCGCTCGCCGCCAATAGCAAGCCACCCTCGCAGATCCAGGGGCGCACTTCCATTCGCCCGGGTGCCCCACGCAACCCTCGCACGCGAGAAGGAGAGGCTCCTCCGCCACCGCCATCAACCACCCGGGCCTTCCCGGCGGCTTCCTAGAGTGGCGGCAGAGTGGAGGGATGGGAGGGGGAGTGACCGGCGGCTAAGATTGGGGCCTCTCGACCGCCCGCGCGGGGGTTGACGAAGGAGAGAGGAAGGGAGGAAGCAGCAGGCGGCAACGCTGTTGTGTGGCGGTGGCGGCGCTAGGTTAGGTCGCTAGGTTAGGCCTACGATGGGTTACTGGTCTTTCCATGAGTACGACTTTGCAATCTATTTACAGTATTTAGAGCATCTCCAATAAAAGATGTAAAACAGGAGATGTAATAATTTACATCTCCAAAAAGTGCTTTTTAAATCTCCAAAAAAGAGGCAACTCCAACAGATGATGTATATTGGAGATGTAAATTTCCAACTCCAATCGATGATGCAAATAAAGATGTAAAACTAGTCGACATGAGCGCTGGCGACCGAGCGCCAAGAGCCGGGAGGAGCGCGGGTGGACCGAGCGATGAGAGTCGGGAGGTCGAATGCGGCGGCAGGAGCTTGAATGGCCGGCGACATGGCTGTGAATTGAGTGGCGGGGCGATGGCCATGAGGCGCGTGAAGCTCAAGCTTGATGGCGGAAAAGCGGTGGCGGCGTCGCATGCTACTTCTTGAGCTTGCATTTGTTTTTCCCTTGAAGAGAAAGGGGTGATGCAGCAAAGTAGAGATAAATATTTCTCTCAGTTAAGAACCAAGGTATCAATCCAGTAGGAGATACGCGCAAGTCTCCAATCTATGCACCTGCACAAACAATCAAACACTTGCACCCAATGCGATAAAGGGGTTGTCAATCCCTTCAGGTCACTTGCAAATGTGAGATCTGATAGAGATAGATATAAAAGATTACTAAAATGTAAAACAAAATAAAAGTAAATAAATTGCAGCAAGGTATTTTTTTGTATTTTTGGTTTACAGATCTGAAAATATATGATGGAAAATAGACCCGGGGGCCATAGGTTTCACTAGAGGCTTCTCTCTTGAAGAAAAATAATATGATGAGTGAACAAATTACTGTCGAGCAATTGATAGAAAAGCGCAAAGTTATGACGATATGCAATGATTATGGATATAGGAATCACGTCCGTGTCAAGTAGATGAAGGAAATATGCCCTCGAGGCAATAATAAAAGTTGTTATTTATATTTCCTTATATCATGATAAATGTTTATTATTCATGCTAGAATTGTATTAACCGGAAACTTAATACATGTGTGAATACATAGACAAACAAAGTGTCACTAGTATGCCTCTACTTGACTAGCTCGTTAATAAAAGATGGTTAAGTTTCCTAGCCATGGACAAGAGTTGTCATTTGATGAACGGGATCACATCATTAGAGAATGATTTGATTGACTTGACCCATCCGTTATCTTAGCACTATGATCATTTAATTTATTGCTATTGCTTTCTTCATAACTTATACATGTTCCTATGACTATGAGATTATGCAACTCCCGAATACCGGAGGAAAACTTAGTGTGCTATCAAACGTCACAATGTAACTGGATGATTATAAAGATGCTCTACAGGTGTCTCCGATGGTGTTTGTTGAGTTGGCATAGATCGAGATTAGGATTTGTCACTCCGATTGTCGGAGAGGTATCTCTGGGCCCTCTCGGTAATGCACATCACTATAAACCTTGCAAGCAATGTGACTAATGAGTTAGTTGCAAGATGATGCATTACGGAACGAGTAAAGAGACTTGCCGGTAACGAGATTAAACTAGGTATGATGATAACGACGATTGAATCTCGGGCAAGTAACATCCCGATGACAAAGGGAACAACGTATGTTGTTATGTGATACGTCTCCAACGTATCTATAATTTTTTATTGCTCCATGCTACTTTATCTACTGTTTTGGACTATATTGGGCTTTATTTTCCACTTTTATATTATTTTTGGGACTAACCTATTAACCGGAGGCCCAGCCCAGAATTGCTGTTTTTTTGCCTATTTCAGTGTTTCGAAGAAACGGAATATCAAACGGAGTCCAAATGGAATGAAACCTTCGGAAACGTGATTTTCTCACCGAACATGATCCAGGAGACTTGGATCCTACGCCAAGGAACAAAAGAGGCGGTCACGAGGGTGGGGGGCGCCCCCCCCTCCCCCGCCTAGGGCGCGCTCCTGCCTCGTGGGCCCCCTGTTGCTCCACCGACGTACTCCTTCCTCCTATATATACCTGCGTACCCCCAAACGATCAGATACGGAGCCAAAAACCTAATTCCACCGCCGCAACTTCCTGTATCCACGAGATCCCATCTTGGGGCCTGTTCTGGAGGGCATCCACCACGGAGGGCTTCTACATCATCACCATAGCCCCTCCGATAAAGTGTGAGTAGTTTACTTCAGACCTTCGGGTCCAACCTCCTCCTCGGGGAAATCCAACACAATGCTCAAGAGGTAGCAATAAGAATTTCTGGCGCCGTTGCCGGGGAAGCTCACGCAAGAGCAAGTCAACCATACCAAGTACCCATCACAATCCCTATCTCTCGCATTACAATATTTGCCATTTGCCTCTCGTTTTCCTCTCCCCCACTTCACCCTTGCCGTTTTATTCGCCCTCTCTTTCCCAACCTCCTCCTCTCTCTTTTCCGTTTTCCTTCCCGTTGCCATGGCCGAATCAAAAAGAACTACGGGTTTTCTCCCTAGCTCTAGTGCCTTGGATAACCCCTCTATCCTCTCCAAGCTCATAGACAATGATGCTACGGAAAGACCCACCGGGGTCACCAATGAGAGCTTGAATAATTGTGATGAGGATGACTCTAGAATTTTTCGCTATTTACTTGATGAGTCTTTAAAAGATGCTTGGGATAGGTTATTAAGGATTCAGGCTAGCTATGTGCCACAATATCAAATTGAAATTTACTTAAAAAGTTTTTATGTTGGCTTGCCCGCTTCCTTCAAACAAGTTTTAGATTCCATCTTTGAAGAAGGTTTTCTTGAAGGGGATGCCATAGACACCTATGAAAAAATGAAAACCATATTTGGGCACCCTATGAATGATAAGGTTGAATCAACTACTCTTTTGTGCTTTTATCAAAATGAAATTATTAAAGAGATGAAGTCTAGTTTAGAGGCAAATTTCCGTAACGTGCTTAATCTTACTTCTTCCATTAATGGCCATGTGCTTAACTTAAATAGAAGAATGAATGCCATATAAAGGAGATCCTCCTCTCCGAGTGCCAAGATGGCAATACCTAGATCTATCCTTGCTTTTATGCCTAGCTAGGTGCGTTAAACGATAGCGCTTGTTGGGAGGCAACCCAATTTTATTTTTAGTTTTTTGTTTTTGCTTCTGTTTAGGAATAAATAATCCATCTAGCCTCTGTTTAGATGTGGTTTTATGTTTTCATTAGTGTTTGTGCCAAGCTAGACCTATTGGATCTTCTTGGATGATAGTTATTTCATCTTGCTGTAATTTCGAGAAACTTTGCGCTCAGTGCCCGAATTATTAAAAATCACCAGAACGTGATAAAATACTGATTCAAATTTCTGCTGATCAATAAACGAATTTTATAGGTCTTCTAATTTTGGTAGATTTTTTGGAGTCCCAGAAGTTTGCGTTAGTTACAGATTACTACAGACTGTTCTGTTTTTGACAGATTCTGTTTTTCGTGTGTTGTTTGCTTATTTTGATGAATCTATGGCTAGTAAAATAGTTTATAATCCATAGAGAAGTTGGAATACAGTAGGTTTAACACCAATATAAATAAAGAATGAGTTCATTACAGTACCTTAAAGTAGTCTCTTGTTTTCTTTCTTTAACGGAGCTCACGCGATTTCTATTGAGTTTTGTGTTGTGAAGTTTTCAAGTTTTGGGTAAATTCTTTTGATGGATTATGGAACAAGGAGTGGCAAGAGCCTAAGCTTGGGGATGCCCATGGCACTCCCAAGATAATCCAAGGACACCAAAAAGTCAAAGCTTGGGGATGCCCTGGAAGGCATCCCCTCTTTAAATCTACTTCCATCGGTAATTTACTTGGAGCTATATTTTTATTCACCACATGATATGTGTTTTGCTTGGAGCGTCTTGTATTATTTGCGTCTTTGCTTGTTAGTTTACCACAATCATCCTTACTGTACACACCTTTTGAGATAGCCATACATGAATTGGAATTTGATAAAATACTCTATGTGCTTCACTTATATCTTTTGAGCTTGATAGTTTTGCTCATAGTGCTTCACTTATATCTTTTGAGCGTGATAATTTTGGCACTAGTGCTTCACTTATATCTTTTAAAGAATCTATTAATCTCTCATGCTTCACTTAGATTATTTTGAGAGTCGTTAGTAGCATGATAATTTGCTTAATATTAATATACTTGGTATTCAAGATATGTGAAACTTTCTTTTGAGTGCGTTGAATACTAAGAAAAGTTTGATGCTTGATAATTGTTTTGAGATATGAAGATGGTGATATTAGAGTCATGCTAGTTGATTAGTTGTGAATTTAAAGAATACTTGTGTTGAAGTTTGTGATTCCGTAGCATGCACGTATGGTGAACCGTTATGTGATGAACTCGGAGCATGATTTATTTATTGATTGCCTTCCTTATGAGTGGCGGTCGGGGACGAGCGATGGTCTTTTCCTACCAATCTATCACCCTAGGAGTATGCGCGTAATACTTTGCTTTGATAACTTCTAGATTTTTGCAATAAGTATATGAGTTCTTTATGACTAATGTTGAGTCCATGGATTATACGCACTTTTCCCCATCCTTCCACCATTGCTAGCCTTTCTAATACTGCGCACTTTTCGCCGGTATCATACACCCACCATATATCTTCCTCAAAACAGCCACCATACCTACCTATCATGGCATTTCCATAGCCATTCCGAGATATATTGTCATGCAACTTTCCACCTTTTCGTTTATTATGACACGCTCCATTATTGTCATATTGCTAGCATGATCATGTAGTTGACATCGTATTTGTGGCAAAGCCACCGCTCATAATTCTTTCATACATGTCACTCATGTTTCATTGCATATCCTGGTACACCGCCGGAGGCATTCATATAGAGTCATACTTTGTTCTAAGTATCAAGTTGTAATTGTTGAGTTGTAAGAAAAATAAAAGTGTGATGATCATCATTATTAGAGCATTGTCCCAAGTGAGGAAAGGATGATGGATACCATGATTCCCCCACAAGTCGGGATGAGACTCCGGACGAAAAATAAAAAAAAGAGAAAAAAAGAAAATGAAAAGAGGCCATAAAAAAAGAGAAAAGGCCCAAATAAGAAAAATGAGAGAAAAAGAGAGAAGGGACAATGCTACTATCCTTTTACCACACTTGTGCTTCAAAGTAGCACCAAGATCTTCATGATAGAGAGTCTCTCATTTTGTCACTTTCATATACTAGTGGGAATTTTTCATTATAGAACTTGGCTTGTATATTCCAATGATGGGCTTCCTCAAATGCCCTAGATCTTCGTGAGCAAGCGAGTTGGATGCACACCCACTTAGTTTCTTTTGTTGAGCTTTCATATACTTATAGCTCTAGTGCATCCGTTGCATGGCAATCCTAACTCACTCACATTGATATCTATTGATGGGCATTTCCATAGCCCGTTGATACGCCTAGTTGATGTGAGATTATCTTCTCCCTTTTTGTCTTCTCCACAACCACCATTCTATTCCACATATAGTGTTATATCCATGGCTCACGCTCATGTATTGCGTGAAGATTGAAAAAGTTTTGAAAATGTTAAAATATGAAACAATTGCTTGGCTTGTCATCGGGGTTGTGCATGATTTAAATATTTTGTGTGGGGAAGATGGAGCATAGCTACACTATATGATTTTATAGGGATAACTTTCTTTGGCCATGTTATTTTGAGAAGACATAATTGCTTAGTTAGTATGCTTGAAGTATTATTATTTTTATGTCAATATGAACTTTTGTCTTGAATCTTTGGATCTGAATATTCATACCACAATTAAGAAGATTTACATTGAAATTATGCCAAAGTATCACTCCGCATCAAAAATTCTCTTTTTATCATTTACCTACTTGAGGACGAGCAGGAATTAAGCTTGGGGATGCCTGATACATCTCCAACGTATCTATAATTTTTGATTGCTCCATGCTACTTTATCTACTATTTTGGACTATATTGGGCTTTATTTTCCACTTTTATATTATTTTTGGGACTAACCTATTAACTGGAGGCCCAGCCCAGAACTGCTGTTTTTTGCCTATTTCAGTGTTTCGAAGAAACGGAATATCAAACGGAGTCCAAACAGAATGAAACCTTCAGAAACGTGATTTTCTCACCGAACGTGATCCAGGAGACTTGGACCCTACGCCAAGGAACAAAAGAGGCAGTCACGAGGGTGGGGGGCGCCCCCTAGGGCGCGCCCCCCTGCCTCATGGGCCCCCTGTTGCTCCACCGACGTACTCCTTCCTCCTATATATACCTACGTACCCCCAAACGATCAGATACGGAGCCAAAAACCTAACTCCACCGCCGCAATTTCCTGTATCCACGAGATCCCATCTTGGGGCCAGTTCTGGAGCTCCGCCGAAGGGGGCATCCACCAGGGAGGGCTTCTACATCATCACCATAGCCCCTCCGATGAAGTGTGAGTAGTTTACTTCAAACCTTTGGGTCCATAGCTAGTAGATAGATGGCTTCTTCTCTCTTTTTGGATCTCAACACAATGTTCTCCCCCTCTCTCGTGGAGATCTATTCGATGTAATCTTCTTTTTGCGGTGTGTTTGTTGAGACCGATGAATTGTGGGTTTATGATCCAGATTATCTATGAATAATATTTGAATCTTCTCTGAATTCTTTTATGTATGATTTGTTATCTTTGCAAGTCTCTTCGAATTATCCGTTTGGTTTGGCTAACTAGATTGGTAGTTCTTGCAATGGGAGAAGTGCTTAGCTTTGGGTTCAATCTTGCGGTGTCCTTACCCAAAGGATGTAAAAGGGTTGCAAGGCACGTATTGTATTGTTGCCATCGAGGATAACAAGATGGGGTATTTATCATATTGCATGAATTTATTCCTCTACATCATGTCATCTTGCTTAAGGCGTTACTCTATTTTTAACTTAATACTCTAGATGCATGCTGGATAGCGGTCGATGAGTGGAGTAATAGTAGTAGATGCAGGATCGTTTCGGTCTAGTTGTCTCGGATGTGATGCCTATATACATGATCGTACCTAGATATACTCATAATTATGCTCAATTCTGTCAATTGCTCAACAGTAATTTGTTCACCCACCGTAGAATACTTATGCTCTTGAGAGAAGCCACTAGTGAAACCTATGGCCCCCGGGTCTATTCTCATCATATCAATCTCCATCACTTTTATACTTGCTTTGTTTATACTTTGCCTTTTACTTTTTACTTTGCATCTCTATACCAAAAATACCAAAAATATTATTTATCATCTCTATCAGATCTCACTCTAAGTAAGTGACCGTGAAGGGATTGACAACCCCTAATCGCGTTGGTTGCGAGTAGCTATCGTTTTGTGCAGGTACGAGGGACTTGTGCATGGCCTCCTACTGGATTGATACCTTGGTTCTCAAAAACTGAGGGAAATACTTACGCTACTTTGCTGCATTGTCCTCTCCTCTTCGGGGAAATCCAACGCAATGCTCAAGAGGTAGCATTATGCGGTTTGACCGATAAAGATAGAGGGAGTCCTGGATTAGGGGGTGTCCGGATAGCCGGACTATAGCCTTTGGCCGGACTCCCTGACTTTGAAGATACAAGATAGAAGACTTCGTCCCGTGTCCGGATGGGACTTTCCTTGGCGTGGAAGGCAAGCTTGGCGTCTGAGATATGTAGATCTCCTACCATTGTAACCGACTCTGTGTAACCCTAACCCTATTTGGTGTCTATATAAACCGGAGGGTTTTAGTCCGTGGGATGAACAACAATCATACCATAGGCTAGCTTCTAGGGTTTAGCCTCTCTGATCTCGTGGTAGATCTACTCTTGTACTACCCATATCATCAATATTAATCAAGAAGGAGTAGGGTTTTACCTCCATCTAGAGGGCCCGAACCTGGGTAAAAACATCATGTCCCTTGTCTCCTGTTACCATCCGCCTAGACGCTGATTCGGGACCCCCTACCGAGATCCGCGGTTTTGACACCGACATTGGTGCTTTCATTGAGAGTTCCTCTGTGTCGTCATCTTTAGGCCCGATGGCTCCTCCGATCATCAACAACGATGCACCTGTGGTGAGACTTTTCTCCCGGACAGATCTTCGTATTCGGCAGCTTTGCCTTTGCGGGCAATTCGCAGCCATCTGGAGCAGATTGAAAGCTACGCCCCTGGCCATCAGGTCAGATTTGGAAGTTTGAACTACACGGCTGACGTCCGCGGAGGCTTGATCTTCGACGGGTTCGAGCCACAGCCAAGCGCGCCGCACTGTCACGAGGGGCATGATCTAGCTCTGCCGCCGAACAGTGTCCTGGAGGCCGCACCAGTGTCCGCTCCGATCTTTAGTTCGGAGCCGACCGCGCCAATCGAGGACGGGTGGCTGGACACCGCCTCGGGGGCTGCGATCTCTACGGCGATTGAGCCGTACACCTACCCCGTCCTTTGCGAAGATCGTGACTCCACGGTGCCGGACTCCCCTCCGGACTCCGAGCCTTCCGCGCCCCTGCCAATCGAATCCGATTGGGCGCCGATCATGGAATTCACCACCGCGGACATCTTTCACTTTTCGCCCTTTGGCGACATCCTGAATTCACTAAAGTCTCTCTCTTTATCAAGAGAGCCTGGCGGATTATGGTCGGAAGGTTGGGATGCGGATGACGAAGAAAATCAAAGCCCACCCACCACCCACTTCAGAGCCACCGCCGATGATTTAACCGACATGCTCGACTTCAACTCCGAAGACATCGACGGTATGGACGATGATGCAGGAGACGACCAAGAACCAGCGCCCACAGGGCACTGGAAAGCCACCTCGTCGTACGACATATACATGGTGGACATCCCAAAAGATGGGAATGGCGATGAAACAACGGAGGATGACCCCTCCAAGAAACAGCCTAAGCGCCGGCGTCAGCGGCGCCGCTCTAAATCCCGCCACAGCAAAAACGGTGATTCCGGCACGGGAGACAATAACACCCGGACAGTGCCGAAGACAACCCCCTCCAGCAGGATTCAGCGCAGGAGGATGGAGAAGCCAGCCCTCATGAGAGAGCGGCAGAAAGAGAGGTAGAGGACAATAATTACATGCCTCCCTCCGAAGATGAGGCAAGCCTCGATGACGACGAATTCGTCGTGCCCAAGGATCCCGTCGAACAAGAGCGTTTCAAACGCAGACTCATGGCCACGACAAGCAGCCTCAAGAAAAAGCAGCAACAGCTTAGAGCTGACCAAGATTTGCTAGCTGACAGGTGGACCGAAGTCCTTGCGGCCGAAGAGTATGAACTCGAGCGCCCCTCCAAGAGCTACCCAAGACGCAGGCTGCTACCTTGATTAGAGGAGGAAGCACCCAAACCTACATCACCAGTGCATGATATGGCTGACCGGCCACCTCGTGGCCGCGACAGAGAGGCCTCTCGGCCCTCAACTCAAGCCGCACCCCGTCGCCGCTCAAAAAATACAAAGGCGCGGGGAAATGCGCCAGACCTGCGAGATATATTGGAGGACAAGGCAAGGCAAACAAGATCGATCTACGGATCGCATGGGTGCCCCACGACTCGTGACGATAACCGTCACGCCGGATATGGCAACTCCGGCCGGGCCGAACACAGTAGACAAAGATCATTTGAGCTGCATCGTGATATAGCCCAATACAGAGGTGCCGCACACCCGCTATGCTTCACAGATGAAGTGATGGATCATCAAATCCCTGAGGGTTTCAAACCCGTAAACATTGAATCATACGATGGCACAACAGATCCTGCGGTTTGGATTGAGGACTATCTCCTTCACATCCACATGGCCCGCGGTGATGATCTACACGCCTTCAAATACCTCCCACTCAAGCTTAAAGGACCAGCCCGGCATTGGCTTAACAGCTTGCCAGCAGAGTCAATTAGTTGTTGGGAAGACCTGGAAGCCGCATTCCTCGACAATTTCCAGGGCACATATGTGCGACCACCGGGACGCCGATGACCTAAGCCACATAATTCAGCAGCCAGAGGAATCGGCCAGACAATTCTGGACACGGTTCCTAACCAAGAAAAATCAAATCGTCGATTGTCCGGATGCCGAGGCCCTTGCAGCCTTCAAACACAACATCCTCGATGAGTGGCTTGCCCGACACCTAGGACAGGAAAAGCCGAAATCCATGGCAGCCCTCACAACACTCATGACCCGCTTTTGCGCGGGAGAGGACAACTGGCTAGCCCGTAGTAACAACATGACCAAGAGCCCTGGTAATTCGGATACCAAGGACAGCAGTGGCAGGTCGCGTCACAACAAGCACAAGCGCCGCATTAACAGCGATAATGCTGAGGATACAACAGTCAATGCAGGATTCAGAGGCTCTAAACCCGGTCAGCGGAAAAAGCCATTTAAAAGAAATGCTCCGGGCCCGTCCAAGTTGGACCGAATACTCGATCGCTCGTGCCAGATACATGGCACCCCTGAAAAGCCAGCCAATCACACCAACAGGGACTGTTGGGTGTTCAAGCAGGCAGGCAAGTTAAATGCCGAAAACAGTGACAAGGGGCTGCATAGCGATGACGAGGAGGAGCCCCGATCGCCGAACAAAAGAGGATGAAGGGCTTCCCCCGCAAGTGCGGACGGTGAACATGATATACGCAACCCACATACACAAAAGGGAGCGGAAGCGTGCACTAAAGGGATGTATATGCGATGGAGCGGTCGCCCCAAAGTTCAACCCGTGGTCTTCCTGCCCGATCACTTTTGATCGAAGGGACCACCCCACTAGCATCCGCCATGGCGGATTCGCTGCATTGGTTCTAGACCCAATCATTGACGGATTTCACCTCACTAGAGTCCTAATGGACGGCGGCAGCAGCCTGATCCTGCTTTATCAGGATACAATGCACAAAATGGGCATAGACCCATCAAGGATTAAACCCACAAAGACGACATTCAAAGGCATCATACTAGGTGTAGAGGCCAACTGTACAGGCTCAGTTACACTTGAAGTGGTCTTCGGGTCCTCCGACAACTTCCGGAGCGAGGAGTTAATCTTCGACATAGTCCCGTTCCGCAGCGGCTATTACGCACTGCTCGGACGAACCGCATTTGCAAAGTTCAATGCGGTGCCGCACTACGCATATCTCAAGCTCAAGATGCCAGGTCCTCGAGGAGTCATTACGGTCAATGGAAACACCGAACACTCTCTCCGGACGGAGGAGCATACGGCGACCCTCGCGGCGGATGTACAAAGCAGCCTCTTAAGGCAATTCTCGAGTCCGGCTATTAAACGTCCGGACACCGTCAAGCGCGCCTGGAGTAACCTACAACAAGACCGCCTGGCACGTTCCGAGCACGCATACGCCCAAGCCCCAGCCCTCGCGAAATTGCGAAACCAGTACTACTCGTACATAATTACGCTCTGGAAATACCATGGGCATAGGGGAAGGGGCACAACCACGGCATGCCCAGAATGCGGCTCAACCGCACCAGGGGCTCCTGATTGTGTCATTCTTTTCTTCTTTGTTTTTACTTTTAGGACTCTGTTCTCACGAAGCCCTGTCCGGCATTAGAATCGCCGAACACACGATGCAACAGCCAGGGAAGCAGAAAGCTACGTCGAGTGTCCATGTGGTCTCTATTACGAGCAATATATCTGTTTTACACACCATCCCGCGGCTTACCCCTGGAGGGGGACATGTTAAAATTCCCGTCCCTTGCTTATCGCACTATTTGTATCGTTCGCTCTTCTGCAGCCCTTTTGAATAAACAATATATAGCTTACGCCTATTATTGAATTCCCTTTTCTCTATATATATGTTCATTTATGACATTGTGCAACCGTACACTTTAGTGCGGGCAATACACCAGGGCTTAAGTACCCCATAACATGGTGTGATAAGTCCGAACACTTTCACAAGTGCGGCACCCGAACTTATAGCATTATATCGTCGGCTCAATCATGTCTTGGGTCAATAGTTGGGTTTGCCCGGCTCCCATGTTTTGGTACCTTACGTTTAGTTATATCGGCTAAGGTAGCCTTTGGGAGAACCACTGCGATTATGCCCCGGTTGAGCTGGGTTAAGCACCTCAGTGGAGAAAGCTAAAACTGGCCGTCATGATAGGGCGAGAGCCGGTCGCTGTTCGAGAGGTTTTTGAATCCCTAAAGACTTATGCCGCTTAGAGCGAGGAGTCGGCATTGTCCGGCCTAAGGCGTGGATAGCGCCCCGAACTCGGTCTTCCGAATACTAGGGGCTTCGCCAAAATTTAGAATTATAGAATTCTATGGCTAAGTGAGAGTGTTCAAGCATTATAGTCTGGTTGCCTCGTTCGTTGCGTTGAGCGCCTCCCTCGAAGGACCAAAGAATGGGAACAAGAGCGCTCAAGTTTATCCCAAACACCCCAGCACTCGTGGCATGGGGGCTGAAGCCGACGACTCGCCATCTCTCAAATTTAATAAACGGCCGCACAGAAGGTAATATTTTAAATTCAAAAGTGTTGCTTCGCGCATATGAACAAGTTTTCAACAAGACAGGGATAACAAATGCGAGTCTACTCAAAAATTATATCTTTGGAGCATTCATCCGCTATAAGGCAGGCACCCTTCATGACGCCCTCATAATACATTTCAGGCTTGCGATGCTCCTTCTTCGGTGGTGGTCCGTCCGTCACAAGCTTCTCAGCGTCCATCTTGCCCCAGTGCACCTTAGCAAGGGCAAGGGCCCTACGGGCACCTTCGATGCAGACGGAGCGCTTGATGACTTCAACCCATGGACAGGCGTCCACCAGCCGCCTCACCAGCCCGAAGTAGCTCCCAGGCATGGCTTCCTTAGGCCACAGCCGAACTATGAGGCCTTTCATGGCCTGTTCGGCCACCTTATGGAGCTCGACCAGCTCCTTCAACTGGTCGCTTAAGGGCACCGGGTGTCCAGCCTCAGCATACTGAGACCAGAACACATTCTCCGTCGAGCTTCCCTCCTCGGCTCGGTAGAATGCGGCAGCATCAGCCACACTGCGGGGCAGATCTGCGAATGCTCCTGGAGAGCTCCAGATTCGGGTAAGTAACAGATAATTCACTTTCACATGCTTGCTTTGCATATAGAATGCCTTACCGACCGCTATCTTCTTCATCGCCCCAATCTCCTCGAGGGCTTTTTGGGCTTCGGCCTTAGCAGCCTTGGCGCTCTCAAGGGCCGAGGCGAGCTCGGACTCTCGAGTCATTGAGTCACGCTCCAAACTCTCGTGTTTTTCCACGAGAGCCTGGAGCTCTTGCCGCACCTCCGCCACCCGCGCCTCCTGCTTCTCTCGCTCGGTGCGCTCCACGGCCGCGTTGCTTTCGGCCTTGGGCACTGCTTCCTTCAGGGTCGCCACCTCGTTCATGGCCCCTGCAATATTCACGTTATTCCTGTCATTTTTTGCAAACACATCTTTTAAATACTCCCATAAGGTATTACTTACCTTCCTTGTCCTCGAGCTGCTTTTTGGCAAGTCCGAGCTCGTTCTCGGACCGCTCGAGGCTCGCTTCAATGCACCAACCTCCATAGTCGGTCTGGCAGATGTCAACAGCCTGCATTCCCATAATGACATTCTTATGTTAGACTCCTGCATATATCTTTTTAGATCCTCAGTTCGGCTTTTTCTTTCCGAACACCAAACTGAGCATCAGGGGCTACTCTCTATGCGGTAATATTTTTATATATCTTAAATACATACCTTAAATCTTGTTAGAAGGCTGGCACAGGCTTCAGTCAGCCCGCTCTTGGCGGACTGAACCTTCTGGATCACCACACTCATAACAATGCGGTGCTCCTCGTCGATGGAAGCGCTGTTAAGCGCCTCCATCAAATCATGCGGTGCCTCCGGTTGGACGGAGGTCACCGGTGTCGCAGTCTTGCCCTTCTTACGAAGGGGTCGCCTGCCGGACTCTGGAACCACTTGAAGGTTCGATGCGAGTCCGCACAGGACGGACTTAAAGCCCTTTGGGGTTTTATCCCTTTGAGCCGGGTTCCGGGAGGTCGCCTTGCAGCGCCTCCATGGCCACCTCCTCCTGGCTGGGCCCCTTTTGGGACTCCACCCCGGCATCATCCACGGCGGGAGGAGACGAGGCGGTCAGAAGTGAGGTGCTATTCACCTCCGATGAATCCAGGGAGCCGCTCGATGAATCGTCGAGCCCATCCTTGGGCGGGCTGCATGGTTATATTCGGCGTTATAAGATGTTGTGCGACAAATGGAACGCCATGAGTTATTCTGGTGTCCGGACACTTACGATTTCGCCAGGGGATTGGTCCTTGGAGCCCACCCCTCTTCGCCGTCGTCGGCATTGGCGGTGTAGTCCGGAGGAAGGGTCCTTCCTTCGGGACCCTTCGCCTCCCGGTTGGGGCGGCCTTCCTTTTCTTCTCTCCCCCTGCCGGGGGAGAGGCCTCTTTTTCCTCGTCCTCGTCTTCGCGGGAGGAGTCCGCCTCGGCTTCATCGGACGATGAGTCCGACAGCACCTGGCGTCAGGAACTCCTTCGAGTTCCCGTGGCCTTCTTCTTGGCCTTCTTTTCCGGCACCACGTGAGGTGCCGGAACCAGCAGCTCCGTCAATCGAGCGTCCGCTGGGTCTTCTGGCAAGGGAGCCGGACAGTCAATCTGTCTGACGTCTTCATCGATCCTGTCAAAGGTGAGGGAGTTTTAGATCCCGCATAGAGTCAAACTATGAAAAAAGAGTCCCGTAAAGGGCAAAATAACTTTCCTCGCTGGCTTGATGCTGCGAGCTGAATCCGTGATCTTCGGTAGCGGATGTGGGAGCTTCGGCGCCCTTGAACAGTACCTTCCAGGCATCTTCGTACGTAGTGTCGAAGAGCCGGCTCAAGGTTCGGTGCTGTGCCGGAGCAAACTCCCACAAGTTGAAGGCCCGTTGCTGGCATGGGAGAATCCGGCGGATGAGCTGCCCCTTGTTGGGGAGCCTATGCGCGATGTCACCGGACAAGTATCCGGCCTTCCGCAGCTTTTTGATGTGCCCCTCCGTGACGGAGGAGGCCATCCACTTGCCTCCCGCTCCGGACATAGTTGGAGATGGTTGAGGTGGGATGTGCAGACTTGGGCGCTGGAGCTCGAGTGCGCGGAAATGGATAAGCAAAGGAGGAAGAAGGCGTGTGTGAAAAAGTGGATCCTTATCCCCTTATATGGACGGACAAAGCTATGCGTCCCCACCGGCCTGATAAAGCTCGCTTATCTCCCAAGCGCCGTAATCAATGGCGCGGTTGGGTTACCCACACCCGTATTGATGAGAATCCCGGAATAAGGGGACACGGTCTCTGCTTTGACAAGACGTGCCAAGGAAACCACCTCGCTAAACGCGCTGAGGTGGGACAGTGAAAACGATTCGAATAAAGGCTTGGCCGTGGTGTGATGTCACGCCACGGAATACATCAGCATATTAATCTTGTGTAAATGTTATTCTCTCTACGGTGGTATGTGGAACTTATTTTGCAGAGCCGGACACTATCCTTGTGTTCAAAATCTTCTATGAAGTATTCAGAGGAGGAACCCGCCTTGCAATGTCGAAGACAATATGCGCGCCGGACTCGTCGTCATTGAAGCCTGGTTCAGGGGCTACTGAGGGAGTCCTGGATTAGGGGGTGTCCGGATAGCCGGACTATAGCCTTTGGCCGGACTGCTGGACTTTGAAGATACAAGATTGAAGACTTCGTCCCGTGTCCGGATGGGACTTTCCTTGGCGTGGAAGGCAAGCTTGGTGATACGGATATGTAGATCTCCTACCATTGTAACCAACTCTGTGTAACCCTAACCCTATTCAGTGTCTATATAAACCGGAGGGTTTTAGTCCGTACGACGAACAACAATCATACCATAGGCTAGCTTCTAGGGTTTAGCCTCTCTGATCTCGTGGTAGATCTAATCTTGTACTATCCATATCATCAATATTAATCAAGTAGGAGTAGGGTTTTACCTCCATCGAGAGGGCCCGAACCTGGGTAAAAACACGTGTCCCTTGTCTCCTGTTACCATCTGCCTAGATGCACAGTTCGGGACCCCCTACCCGAGATCCGCCGGTTTTGACACCGACAAAGATCTTCGTAGAATATGTAGGAACCAATATAAGCATCCAGGTTCTGCTATAGGTTATTGACCAGAAGTGAGTCTCGGTCATGTCTACATAGTTCTCGAACCCGTAGGGTCCGCACGCTTAAACGTTCAATGACGATCGGTATTATGAGTTTATGTGTTTTGATGCATCGAAGGTAGTTCGAGTCCCGGATGTGATCACGGACATGACGAGGAGTCTCGAAATGGTCGAGACATGAAGATTGATATATTGGAAGGTTATGTTTGGACATCAGAAACGTTTCAGATGAGTTCTGGCATATACCGGAGTACCGGGGGGTTACCGGAACCCCCGGGGGCTAAATGGGCCTACATGGGCTTTAGTGGGAGAGAGAGGAGGTGGCCAAGAGGTGGGGGCGCCCCCCCAAGCCCAATCCGAATTGGGAGGGGGGCTGGCCCCCCTTTCCTTCCTCTCCTCTTCCCCTTCCTTCCCCCTCCTATTAGGACCAGGAAAGGGGGGAAACCTACTCCTAGTAGGAGTAGAAATCCCCCTCTAAGGCGCACCATGAGGGCTGGCCGGCCCCCACCTCCCCTCCTTTATATACGGGGGAGGGGGCTCCCCATAGACACACAAGTTGATCTTAGCCGTGTGCGGTGCCCCCCTCCATATATTTCCACCTCGGTCATATCGTTGTAGAGCTTAGGCAAACCCTGCGTTGGTAACTTCATCATCACCGTCAACACGGCGTCGTGCTGACAAAACTCTCCCTCAACTAGATCTAGAAGTTCAAGGGACGTCACCGAGCTGAACGTGTGCAGATCGCGGAGGTGCCGTGCGTTCGGTACTTGATCGGTTGGATCGAGAAGACGTTCGACTACATCAACCACGTTACTTAACGCTTCCGCTTTCGGTCTACGAGGGTACGTGGACACACTCTCCCCGTTCGTTGCTATGCATCTCCTAGATAGATCTTGCGTGATCGTAGGAATTATTTTGAAATACTGTGTTCCCCAACAGTGGCATCCCAGCCAGCTCTATGTGTAGATGTTATATGCATGAGTAGAACACAAAGAGTTGTGGGCGATAATAGTCATGCTGCTTACCAGCATGTCATACTTTGATTCGGCGGTGTTGTTGGATGAAGCGACTCAGACCGACATTACGCGTGACGCCACGCCGAGATCGGTTTCTACCGACGTGCTTCGCACACAGGTGGTTAGTGGGTGTTTGTTTCTCCAACTTTAGTTGAATCGAGTGTGACTACGCCCGGTCCTTGTTGAAGGTTAAAACAACAAACTTGATGAAAATCGTTGTGGTTTTGATGCGTAGGTAAGAATGGTTCTTGCTAAGCCCGTAGCAGCCACGTAAAACTTGCAACAACAAAGTAGAGGACGTCTAACTTGTTTTTGCATGGCATGTTGTGATGTGATATGGTCAAGACGTGTTATATATATTGTTGTATGAGACGATCATGTTTTGTAACACAGTTATCGGCAACTGGCAGGAGCCATATGGTTGTCGCTTTATTGTATGAAATGCAATCGCCATGTAATTGCTTTACTTTATCACTAACACTACAAAAAAAATACACTTCCGTGATGATACGTGTTTGTCACAGTAGGTCGCATTTTTTGTCATGCATGTACATCCATGACAAGTTTATGACAGAATCAAGATAGTCATACTTGTGCTGTCGTAGAAGTGTTACATGACATTACCAAAATTATCATCATGGAAGTGTCCACTTCCATGACGATAAATCGCGTCCGCGAAGTGCTTTCGTCAAGGGTGACCGACACGTGGCATCCACCGTAACGGAACGTCGTTAAGCTATCGGGTCAGGTTTTGGATCCGATAACCCATTAACAGCCAGGACCAATGGGGATTTTCCACGTGTAAAATTCTGATTGGCTGGCGGAAACACGTGTCAGCTCCGCGTTGGCACAGGTGTCACTCATCCAATAGGCGAGATGCGCCTATGATATGCTGACACGTGGACCGCCCATAAAGTTTAAATGGGCCGGCCCAACTAAAGGCCCACATGATTTTGCGGTCCATAATGGGCCAGCCCGGCAAAAGGCCCACGAGTTTTTTCGTATCATAATAGGCCGGCCCAGCTAAAGGCCCACGAGTTTATGCGGGCCATAATGGGTCGGCCCAGCTAAAGGCCCATGAGATTTTGCGGACCATAATGGGCTGACCCAGATAAAGGTCCAACATTCTCAGTTAAGGCCCGTACGGCTAGTGTCAAATCGGCCCGTCAACGGCCTGTCCTAAACTTGCCATCATTGCGGCCCATGATCACTTCTGGCCCGTTAACAGTCCACTAAGTATATGGGACGAATTATGGCCCGGTGTATTTCCGGGCTGTTAAAGGTTCTGCTTCATTTGGGCCCATTTACAGGCCATTGAAACTTTCGGCCCATAAACGACCGTGAAGGATTTTGGTCATATTCGACCATGTCTGACATTCGGCCTGTTAGCGGCATGCCATAGATTTGGGCCACTTTCGGCCTGTTAACGTCGGACGAAATCCATGGGCCATATGTGGCCCAACGTCACATCGGGCCCATTAACAGCCCATATAAAAATGACGATAATCTAGACCGACCGAACTTCCGGCCTGTTAAAGGCCTGTGTATTAGGTCGGCGCATTCTGACCGTCCAATTTCGCCTGTGAAAGATCCGCATCGTAAATGGGCCCAATCTCACTTTCGGTCTTTTAAAGGCCCATGTTTTTTATGGGCTCGAGATATTTACACTGTAAACAGCCTATTATTCTTGAGGGCCCAAATTATGTTTAGGCACATTAAAGGCGCACTATGGGCACAGGCCTACCAGAAAAATATGAAATCTTATGCTGATTTAGGCCCAGATATTTTTAGTGGGCTACATGCAAATTTCGGCCCATAATCGTTTTTAGACCAATTGGAATGGGACCGACGAATGTTGGCATGTTGGGCTCCTACGAAGCTTTTGGCCGAATACATTACTAAGATAAACCTACACTATACAAAAATAGCGTCATAATTCTTGCAGCCTTTGGCAGCAACATAAAAGTTGTATCACAACAAAAGGCCTGTTGGCATAAAGTTTACAGTCTTTGTAGATAAAAGCACCATCAAATGTATAGAAGCACAAATCATTTGACCTGAGTGATAATGTTTCAGGCTATAGAATCTGATGGAGCAGCACGATCTTCATCTTTTTTCCGCCATTGCTCTTGAACAACGAAGCGAATCTCTGATAGTCTGGTTTCAAAACCATTCATATCCTGATGACATTTGTCAACCACTATTCTTGTTTCCAAAACGACGTCCATTAGGGATTGGACTTGTGTCTGGAGCACAAATATATCACTCTGTCTAGCAGTAATATTTTGTTCAGTAGGCGATTTAGACGAGGTTACCTTGACAACCAACCCATAATTACGCAGGAAGGTGCTTTTCGCACTATTAGTGGAGAGATACTGAAGCACTGCCTCAAGAGGTGACATTGTGCCTGTGGTAGCCTCTTCACCTTCAGGTGGTTGTGGCTGTTCAATCATTTTTTCCATAGCTTCCTGAAAGTTTGAACTTGTAGATTAGTGTACCAGATAAGTTACTAATGAGACAAAAACAAACAAAGTAGGTTACACGTTTATACATAACTTATTTGGGTGAATTACTGTAATACATTAGCATGTATTGCAGTGCCAACTACATAATAAAATCACTTTCGAAACATATGTCCATGTAGCATGCCTATTGTATTGTCTATTTCCTCACATTCTTTGACATCTAAGGATAAAGAGACATGGTTTAAAGTAGGATGAGCACAATATGACATCATTCATATCATGGGCAAACAGATATAAAACAAACATGCTATTTTATCATTGTGTGCGCACGTGAACATAACAACTAGAATACAGATCAAGACCAAAAGAATATCCTTCATATCTTTTAAACCATGTGAAAGTGCAACTACCCCTAGGTGGTTTTGGTAATTCCTAACAACATATAGCTCATTGAGCTAACATAATTCCAAGATGAATATTTTAGGAAAAGCTAAATGGATGGCATGGCATGGATGAGAAAAGTGGATCCCTCAAAATGCTAAGGATAAAAGGATTGGCTCAAGCTCAAAAGCTCAAGACTCTACATTTTAGATTTTAGTGATCCAAGATCACATTGAGTCTATAGGAAAAGCCAACACTATCAAGGAGGGATGAGGTGTTGCTTAATGAGTTTCTTGCTCCATAGTGCTTAGTGATATGCTCCAAAGCCCTCAACTACTTTCTCACATCCACATATGTCCTAAACCAAAAGTCAAACTCGGCCCCACCGATTCTTTCTACCCGGCGCCACCGAGTTCAGATGTCATAGCCACTGCCACAAACCCTAGGCAAACCGGTCTCACCAATAGGGATCTCGGTCTCACCGAGATGGGATTGTAATCTCTCTGTTTCCCTTCGTAACGTTTCGGCGCCACCGAGATGAGCGACCGGTCCCACAGAGATTGCAATGTAAACTCTCTATTTCCCTTTCATAACGTTTCGGTCCAACCGAGATGAGCGAATCGGTCCCACCGAGTTTACCTGACCAACTCTCTGGTTAGCTTATTACCAAAATCGGTCTCACCGAGTTTGTGTAATCGGTCTCACCGATATTGCGTTATGCCCTAACCCTAACCACACCGGTCCTACCGAGTTGCATATCGGTCCCATCGAAAATCCTAACGGTCACTAGATTTGCTAAATCGGTCCGACCGAGTTTATCAATTCGGTCCCACCGAGTTTGGCAAGTTGTGTGTAACGGTTAGATTTTGTGTGGAGGCTATATATACCCCTCCACCTCCTCTTCATTCGTGGAGAGAGCCATAAGAACAAACCTACACTTCCAACTTTACATTTACGAGAAGGAACCACCTACTCATGTGTTGAGGCCAAGATATTCCATTCCTACCATATGAATCTTGATCTCTAGCCTTCCCCAAGTTGCTTTCCACTCAAATCTTCTTTCCACCAAATCCAAATCCTGTGAGAGAGAGTTGAGTGTTGGGGAGACTATCATTTGAAGCACAAGAGCAAGGAGTTCATCATCAACACACCATTTGTTACTTCTTGGAGAGTGGTGTCTCCTAGATTGGCTAGGTGTCACTTGGGAGCCTCCGACAAGATTGTGGAGTTGAACCAAGGAGTTTGTAAGGGCAAGGAGATCGCCTACTTCGTGAAGATCTACCGCTAGTGAGGCAAGTCCTTCGTGGGCGACGGCCATGGTGGGATAGACAAGGTTGCTTCTTCGTGGACCCTTCGTGGTGGACCCTCCGTGGACTCGGCAACTGCAATTACCCTTCGTGGGTTGAAGTCTCCATCAACGTGGATGTACGATAGCACCACCTATCGGAACCACGACAAAAACATCCGTGTCTCCTATTGCGTTTGAATTCTCCAAACCCTTCCCTTTACATTCTTGCAAGTTGCATGCTTTACTTTCCGCTGCTCATATACTCTTTGCATGCTTGCTTGAATTGTGTTAAGATTGCTTGACTAGTGCTAAGATAGCTAAAATCTGCCAAAGACTAAAATTGGGAAAAGGATAAGTTTTTATTCTGTTAAGTAGTCTAATCACCCCCCCTCTAGACATACTTTTGATCCTACAAGTGTTATCAGAGCATTGGTCTCCATTTGCTTTGATTTCCATAGCTTTTGGTAGTCATAGCCTTGGTTTCACAATCTAGGAGAGTATGGCGTCTAGCGAGGGAAATTATCACCGTAGAGGTCCTTACTTTGGTGGTACCAATTTTGCTAGTTGGAAGCATAAGATGAAAATGCATATTCTTGGACATAACCCCACCGTTTGGGCTATTGTGTGTATTGGCTTGCAAGGTGAATTCTTTGATGGGAGAGAACCGAACCGTGAAGCTAGTGCGGAAGAGTTGAAGATGCTGCAATACAACGCTCAAGCTTGTGATATCCTCGGATTGTGCCCCGAAGAATTCAACAAAATCAACCATCTTGAGAATGCAAAGGAAATTTGGGACACTTTGATTGATATGCATGAAGGTACCGACTCCGTCAAGGAATCCAAGTTGGATGTTCTTCAAAGTCAACTTGACAAGTTCAAAAGGAAGGATGGTGAAGGTGTCGCTGAAATGTACTCTAGGCTTGCTCTTATCACAAATGAGATTGCCGGCTTAGGAAGTGAAGAGATGATCGCTAGATTCATCATCAAGGAGATCCTAAGAGCTTTGGACGGAAAATATGATACCGTGTGCACATTGATCCAAATGATGCCCAATTACAAAGATCTCAAGCCAACGGAAGTCATTGGAAGAATTGTTGCTCATGAGATGTCACTCAAGGATAAGGAGGAACTTCAAAACAAGTCAAGTGGTGCTTACAAAGCCTCATGTGAAGCCCCCACATCATCAAGTGAGAAACAAACCTTCAATGAAGAATTGAGCTTAATGGTGAAGAACTTCAACAAATTCTACAAGAGTAGAAGCAAAGAGAGAAGCTCCAAGTCAAGGTCCTACAATGACAAAAGATCTTCCAGTCGAGAGCGTAATTGCTACAATTTTCGAAGACCCGGACACTATTCCAATGAGTGTATGGCACCCTACAAAAGAAGAGAAGATTCTCCAAAAAGGAGAAGTAGAAGAGAGGAATCACCACCAAGAGAGAGGAGGAGTAGAGATGATCGTTATGAACGAAGAACATCCCGGAGGAGCAAGGATTCGGAAAGGAGGGACACATCATCAAGGAGCTACACAAAACGAAGACATCAAGCTCATGTTGGTGAATGGGTGTCCGGCTCCGACTCCGACAATCACTCCGAGAGAAGCTATCACTCCGACTCCGAGTATACTCAAGATGATGGTGTTGCCGGTCTAGCACTTGTGTCAACCAACTCCTATGACATATTTGATTCACCTAATGAAGGAATTGGAAGATGCTTCATGTCTAAAGGCCCAAAGGTAACACACCCCGAGTATGTTGATTTCAATAGTGATGAAGATGACTTGCTAGGTGATGATGATTTACTTGTTGACAACTCTAGTGATGAATACTATGATGAAACGTCAATTAATCATGCTAATCAAGATAAAACAAATGACAATGATAAGGAGAAGATTGAGCTTCTAACTAAAGAACTAAACACTCTTAAGTTAGCTCATGAAACTATCTTAGAAGATCATCGAGAACTTTTAAGGACTCATGAGAAGTTACGCTTTGAAAAGCTCAATCTTGAGCAAGAGCATGAGTTCTTAAAGGACCTAACTAACCAAGTTAATTAACATTAATCTAATCCTAACCTAGGTTAATTAGGGCCCTGGGGCCACATGTCAGTGGCACAGAGTTAGTTAGCGAGACGATTAACTCCTAACAGTGGTGCTTAGCACTAATTAAAACTTAAACTAATTCAGTTAGGGGCCGGCCCCACATGTCATTGACTCAGGTGGGGTCTAGCCGGGGTCAAAGTGGGTCAAACCCACCGGCGACTTGACGCCGGCGAGGCCAGAAACGGCGGAGGGCTCGAGATTCGACGTCCGGCGACCAAAAGGAGTGCGGAGGGGCGCTGCGTGCTGCTGGGAGTGCTCCGCATCTCCCTGTGCAAGCGGGATGGGCTCCGGCGGCCTGAGTTGAGCGCGGCGTCGACCTCGGCGGCGGCCGGAGTTCGGGCGCACTCAGAAACGAGGCTGCGGTGGCCGTGGGGTGCCGTGCTTGGCTCCTACGGCACCTGCGCGGCACGGTGAGCATGTGGGTGTGCTCGGTTGGGAGTTGTGGTGGCTGTGGGCACGGCGGCGAGAAGCTCGGGCAGCGGCGCGGTTCGGTCTCAGGCAAGACGGCGACTACGGCGTGCAGAATGAGACAGGGAGGAGGAGGTTCGGGGGAGTAGCTCACGGCGGAGATGAAGAGCAGGTCAGCCAGCTTGGGGGAGGCCGGAGCTGAGCAGGCGGCGAAAGCTGATCTCCGGCGACCCGAGGTTGAAGATACGGCATGGACGGCGTTGCAGGGTCTCCCGCGGTGCGTTGCTCGGCGAGGAGGAAGAGGTGGTCGAGGTGGAGCTCGTGGTCAGCTCCAGAGGGCGAGGGAGAGGCGATAGCCACGGCTACGGTGAGCGACGGCGACGGTGGCGGTCGGTGTGGCGGTGTAGAGGCGAGGGAGAGAACAGGGGATCGAGTGAGCGATTCGGACGGATTGGGACGGCACCGAGGAGGATATTCGCGGCGTCGTGCTGTCCTCGACGCAGCGAGCCTTGGCGCGGCGTGGCGCTTCAGCAGCCTCGTCGCGTTGTCTCTGCCTACGCCCTCTTGGCGAGAGGTGGGAGACGGCCGGCAACGCCAGTGGGCTAGGGCCCGGCTCTGGGCCGCATGGTAAGTGGCCCGGTACTATCTCTCTCTCTCTCTCTCTCTCTCTCTCTCTCTCTTTTATTTATTGTTTACATTTTTTCTATTATTACGTAGTCTTTGTGGCTTTTCTAAAAATACCTAGACCCTTTTAAAAATCACCAAACTGCACATGCCTTTGTATAGAATATATCCAACATGGAACATTTCAGTTTAGGATTATTTGGGCATTTAAAATATTTACTAGCATTTAAATGCCCAAATTCAAATAACATATGATTTAATCCAGTGACCTTTGTATGACCTAGAAATTTGTGCACCATTTTTGTCAGAGGTTCTACACCAAGGCAAAGATGATGAACATTTTAGAAGGGAATTTTGGGTTTATTGAAAATGATTTTAGTAAACCCTAGTTGGTTTAAGGGGGGGTGCTGGGGGTTCTGTCATCCCCATTTCAAGTTTCTGAGGAATTTAAACATGATGCAACACAAGACTAGCTAACCTAGAGCAGACCAGAACTAGGATGTGACATAGATGTTCCCCCTTCAAAATGGCCAATTGTTGGCGCCCTTCCCGCTCAATATTTGGGAAGAGGCCCAGGGCCTTTGCCTATAAATAGGGCTAGCCACCCATAGAGTAGGGGGATCTCGGAATCGAGAGCTAGAGATCAAGCAATCTAGAGAGAGAGAGAGAGCAACCGAACTCCCCCTAGCAGTTCGTCGCACCGGCCAAGAACAGGCCCTCGCGAGGCTGTTCTTCCTTGTATTGTTCATCATCAGCCCCTGAGGCAATCCACCACGCCACACACTAGAGTAGGGTATTGCACCACAATGGTGGCCCGAACCAGTATAAACTTGTGTTGCTCTTTGTGTAGTTAGATTCTTGTGAGGCGACGAGGAGCTAGTAGGTAGGGGGTGAGATCTCCGCTTGCACCCCAGAGTTCGAACCTAGAGGGTCTGCAGGAACCCGAAATCCGACAACTTGATTGCATCCACTCCGAGGATTGAGAAGGGGTTGGCCACCTTAACTCGAAACCAGGAGAGCTTGGAGAGGATCATGGAGCAGAAGTTCTATGACATGGATGTGAAGGTCACAGAGATCCAGTCCGTTGTTGAGCAGCTTCAGGACGATATGCGGGAGAGGAAGGGCAAGTCAACCACTAAGGCATTTGCCAGAGTGCCTAGAGCTCAGAGATCAGCTGCAGTGCCAGTGACAGACACCAGAGCCACTTCATCTGCACCAGCTACAGCTTCAGTGCCACCAGCTTCAGCACCTACACCTCCAGCTCCATCTACATCAACTGATGCTTTCGTCCTTTGCGTTCTGTCTACACCACCACCTGAAGATCAAGCCTGAGAGTCGATCTAGTGCTATGCATTTTTAATGAACTTTTTGGTAACTTGTTGCCAAAGGGGGAGAAAAATGTATAGATCATAGGCTTCGAGAGAGAGTGTTGCTTTTTGTTCTCTCTTGCTTTGGTGGTTGAACTTTATTTGCTTGTTTGAGATACTCTATGTCTGTGTGATACCTGGATAATCATGTGTTTGATCATTTGCTACATTTATGCTTGTTGGATGACATTATCTCGTTTATCTCTATATGATCATTCACTTTGCTTGGTGATGAGTGCATGTATTCAATCATTATCATTTTGAGCGCTCCACCAAGATGTATGTGACATGGAAGAGTTACCCATGAGCCTAACTCCTTGTGCATTTGCAGTCCAAAGCAAATCTTGAACTATGCACAAATTTAGGGGGAGCTCTTACTTATCACATACTTCTCAAAGCGACAATGTTTTTCACTCTTATTATCATTTGTCGAAGCTTTGATCTATATGTTGTCATCAATTACCAAAAGGGGAGATTGAAAGTGCAACTATCCCTAGGTGATTTTGGTAATTCCTAACAACATATAGCTCATTGAGCTAACATCATTCCAAGATGAATATTTCAGGAAAAGCTCAATGGATGGCATGGCATGGATGAGAAAAGTGGATCCCTCAAAATGCTAAGGATAAAAGGATTGGCTCAAGCTCTAAAGCTCAAGACTCTACATTTTATATTTTAGTGATCCAAGATCACATTGAATCTATAGGAAAAGCCAATACTATCAAGGAGGGATGAGGTGTTGCTTAATGACTTTCTTGCTCCATAGTGCTTAGTGATATGCTCCAAAGCCCTCAACTACTTTCTCACATCCACATATGTCCTAAACCAAAAGTCAAACTCGGCCCCACCGATTCTTTCTATCCGGCGCCACCGAGTTCAGATGTCATAGCCACTGCCACAAACCCTAGGCAAATCGGTCTCACCGATAGGGATCTCGGCCTCACCGAGATGGGATTGTAATCTCTCTGTTTCCCTTCGTAACGTTTAGGTACCACCGAGATGAGCGATCGGTCCCACAGAGATTGCAATGTAAACTCTCTGTTTCCCTTTCTTAACATTTCGGTCCAACCGAGATGAGCGAATCGGTCCCACCGAGTTTACCTGACCAACTCTCTGGTTAGCTTATTACCAAAATCGGTCTCACCGAGATTATGTTATGCCCTAACCCTAACCACATCGGTCCTACCGAGTTGCATGTCGGTCCCATCGAAAATCCTAATGGTCACTAGATTTGCTAAATCGGTCCGACCGAGTTTATCAATTCGGTCCCACCGAGTTTGGCAAGTTGTGTGTAATGGTTAGATTTTGTGTGGAGGCTATATATACCCCGCCACCTCCTCTTCATTCATGGAGAGAGCCATCAGAACAAACCTACACTTCCAACTTGCTGTTTCTGAGAAGGAACCACCTACTCATGTGTTGAGGCCAAGATATTCCATTCCTACCATATGAATCTTGATCTCTAGCCTTCCCCAAGTTGCTTTCCACTCAAATCTTCTTTCCACCAAATCCAAATCCTGTGAGAGAGAGTTGAGTGTTGGGGAGACTATCATTTGAAGCACAAGAGCAAGGAGTTCATCATCAACACACCATTTGTGACTTCTTGAGAGTGGTGTCTCCTAGATTGGCTAGGTGTCACTTGGGAGCCTCCGACAAGATTGTGTAGTTGAACCAAGGAGTTTGTAAGGGCAAGGAGATCGTTTAGTTCGTGAAGATCTACAGCTAGTGAGGCAAGTCCTTCGTGGGCGACGGCCATGGTGGGATAGACAAGGTTGCTTCTTCATGGACCCTTTGTGGGTGGAGCCCTCCGTGGACTCACAAGAACCGTTACCCTTCGTGGGTTGAAGTCTCCATCAACGTGGATGTACGATAGCACCACCTATCGGAACCACAACAAAAACATCCGTGTCTCCAATTGCGTTTGAATTCTCCAAACCCTTCCCTTTACATTCTTGCAAGTTGCATGCTTTACTTTCCGCTGCTCATATACTCTTTGCATGCTTGCTTGAATTTTGTTAAGATTGCTTGACTTGTGCTAAGACAGCTAAAATCTGCCAAAGACTAAAATTGGGAAAAGGATAAGTCTTTATTTTGTCAAGTAGTCTAATCACCCCCCTCTAGACATACTTTCGATCCTACACCATGTAAGGTGAAATGATACGTTAAGACAACTGTGTATAAAAGTGAACAGAGTAACTAACATTGGCTGCAAACCAAGTAGTTAAATGAACACATCGCACTGCCAATAAGTTCAAAGGCAGGAGGAGTAAGGACTTACAACAGCGGCTTGAACTGGTGTGCTCATTCCCTTCATCTTGCTGGTGTGACAATCCTTGAAGATTTGCACTGCATTCGGTTCAGGCTCTTTTTGGTCAGCACATGCTTTCCTCTGTATTTGGAACAAGTCAATATAGATACGATAATATGGCACAGAAAAAAGAAGGAAGTAGCTGCTATTTACAAGAGCCTCGTAGTGTGCAATATAGTTATGAGATCCTGTTGTCTGTTGGAATTTCACTTTAGAACGGTTGGTGTTGTTCTTCAAACAGTTAGCCTAGAAGAAGATACATGTAGCGACCCGACCTCAAACGGTCAAGTCTCTGTGCTTCAGTGTCATCCCTGGATCGGTAATGCCGACACACACAGTACTTGAAGGATTTATAACAGAATAGCAATCACACACTTATTACATCGAATGTCTCAAAAGAGAATTTATTACAATAAATATGGCTTAAGGCCATCTAATACGATAACTTGGAAGGCTTGGAAGATAAAGTGAGTCCATCAACTCCAACGGCATAGTTGAGCTGCACGGCAGCGACCTAACGAACCTTACTCTTAAATGCGAAAAGTCTGCAACATAATACGTTGCAGCCCGAAAACGGGTGAGCACATGGAATATGTTGGCAATATAACACAGTAGAGCAAGAACAGAATAATGCTATCACTACATGCATATTTGGCTGGTGGAAAGCTCTATGGTTATAGTTTTTGCGAAAAGCCAATTTTTCCCTACAACAAAGGAATACATTTTATTTAACTATCATGGTGGTTGAAACATCATTGAGAAGGTTCCTCCAACTCAATCCCAATTAAAGTAATTATCAACCCAACAATATTAATTAAGAGTGATGAGATACTTAGGATACTCCAAGTACTAGATACTCAAGATTGTCCATAACCGGGGACACGGCTAGCCATGGTTAGATTGTACACTCTGCAGAGGTTTGCGCACTTTTCCCCACAAGACTCGATCGCCTCCGTTGGATTTTCTCGCACTACATGGTGTTTGAGAAACGGATGACCGAGACACAATCTTTCAGAAACATTAACTCTTTACTCGGGGCAGACCATACCAAACCTACATCCCTCTACCTGCTGATCCACCTCTTCAAGAGCTTCATGTAACCTACTCAACTATGCTAGAGCCCATAATAGCTTGTGGCTGCACACAGAAGTTTCTAGCATGAAAATATCTCAGTTCCCTTTGAGCCTGGGTGGCGGACCTTAGGATGATCACATGGGTACTCCGGGATATCCTAGGACAACACTGGATTCTCCAGGTGCCCGACAAGCAATCCACCCAGATGTGTATTGAAGTTGCCACGTTAAGTTGAACCATTAATTAACAATCTCACATATGTCATGGATTTCACTCACCCAAACCACGTCTACGAGAATAGCATAGCAATATAAGCAATACGTAGAAGTAACTCCCAAGGGTTTGAATATAATAGGGCAATAGGTTCTACCTCATCATCTACTTCCCAACCCACATGTTAATCACATCCTAATCATGAAATGTTTGAGGATTGAAACTAATGCATAGAAACTGGGTATGGAAAGAGTATGATCAATGTGTTACTTGCCTTGCTGACGATCCGCAAAACCTAGGGACTCGTAGTAGCATGCTTTGCATTCCGGGAATTCTATCACAAACAAACAATAGCATACATAAGCAATCAAGCAAAGATGCACGGGCAAAACTCAAATAAGAAGAATTGATCGGATAGTTCAACTTAAGAACTCCGGTTTGCAAAAAGAATCAAACCAAACGGAGCAACGAAACTCAAACTGTGAAAGAAATAAGATCCGTTTACTAATCTGAACTAAACTCAAATTTTACAGTACCAAAATCTTGTTCAAGTTGATTAAACGGAAAGAGGGTTTCGAAGATCTAGGCGCTTGAATCGCCTGATTCCGATAAATGAGCGAAAAGATAAACTGAAACGAAAATCGGATCAGAAATCACGATCGAAAATAATCGCGGAAAAATCCGAGAAAAAGAAATCAGACGAATAGGCTAACGAACGAGCGTTCGTTGTCTGTAACTAACGAGCGAAAACAGTTCGTTAAAACGAACGTACGGACGAACGTCCGCTAAGTAACTAAACCGAGAAAAACCGGCGAACCGATTAAAAAAACGAACTAGGGTTTCTAAAAAACCGGATCGGTTTTCTTAAAAAACCCGGCGGCAGCAACGGCGGCGTTACCCAGGCGAGGCGGTTCGGCGAGGCGGGCGGCGGCGGGTGCGAGGGCGGCGCGAGGCGGCGGCGGCGACGCGGCCGAGGCGGCGGCGTGGGCGCGACAAAGGCGGCGCGGCATCGTGGTCGGGCGGGGTTGGGTGGTGGAGGGGCTCGGGCGGGGGTATTTAAGTAGCGGGGCTGCTTGGAGGAGGGCAAGGCGGCGGAGGCGGAGTCCCGTGGGACTACGGGCGGTGGCGGCCTCGGTCTCTGGAGGAGGCAGACGGCCTTGAGGAGGCCAGGCCCGGCTCGGTGAGCTTCGACCCAGTCGGGCGTTGAAACTTTTTTTTAATAATTCCGCCGAACTAAAAAAAATCCTAGAAAATAAAATAAAAATCTAAAAATGCCAAAACAAATTTTCACCGTATAAATAAAATATTTAGAACGAGATGAACATTTCTTGGCCCTAAAATGCAATTTTGAAAAACGTGCAATTTTTCTAAGGCAAATAAAATAGCGATAAAATCCAAATAAAATCAAATATTTCATTTTAATATTTTCCCTCCAATATTCCAATTATTTTGGAGAAGTCATATTATCTCCTCTCATATATTTTAATACGAAATATTTTCGAAAAGAAAAATAAATAAAATCAATAATCCTCATTTCAATATTTGATAGAATTCGAATATGAAAACAGAGAAATCCACAACTCTCTCCGGGGGTCCTTGAGTTGCTTAGGATTTCGAGGATTGCGAAATGAAATGCAACAGAAATATGATATGCATGAATGATCTATGTATAACATTCCAAATTGAAAATTTTGGGATGTTACAAACCTACCCCCCTTAAGATGAATCTTGCCCTCGAGATTCGGGTTGGCTAGAAAATAGGTGTGGATGGTCTTTGCGAAGATCATCCTCTCTTTCCCAGGTGGCTTCCTCCTCGGTATGGTGACTCCACTGAACTTTGCAAAACTTGATAACCTTGCTGCGGGTGACTCGGCTGGCAAATTCAAGAATCTGGTGGCTTCTCCTCATAGGTCAAATCAACATCCAACTGAATCGCCTCCAAGCGTACTGTATCTCTTAACGGTATATCGGCCATCTCAGCGTGACACTTCTTCAGCTGTGAAATGTGAAACACATCATGAACTCCTGACAGTCCTTCAGGTAACTCCAACTTGTAGGCAACTTCTCCCATACGTTCCAAAACACGATATGGTCCTACAAATCTCGCGGCTAACTTTACCTTAACTCCAAAACGTTTCACTCCTTGCAAGGGTGATACTCGCAGATATGCTCTATCTCCAATTTCATAGGTTACCTCCTTGCGTTTCGAATCTGCATAACTCTTCTGCCTGGACTGAGCTACCTTCAGTCTATCTCGGATCAACTTAACTTTCTTTTCAGACTCCTTGATCAAGTCTGGTCGAATAAACTGTCGGTCTCCAACTTCATCCCACATCAATGGTGTTCTGCACCTTCGTCCATACAGGGCTTCGAACGGTGCCATCTTCAAATTGACTTGGTAGCTATTGTTATATGAGAACTTTGCGTAAGGCAAATTGTCATCCCAACTAGATCCATAATCTAGCGCACATGCTCTCAACATGTCCTCCAGAATCTGGTTGACTCTCTCGGCTTGTCCATCCGTCTGCGGGTGAAATGTTGTACTGAACTCCAATCTCGTTCCCAAAGTCTTGTGCAACTGATGCCAAAACTTAGATGTAAACTTTGTTCCTCTATCTGATACGATGGTCCTCGGAACTCCATGCAGACTACGATCCTAGTCATATATATCTTGGCCAACTTTGCACTTGTATATGTGGTTTTCATTGGGATAAAGTGAGCTACTTTGGTCAAGCGATCGACTACTACCCATATAGAATCATATCCTGATTTGGTCCTGGGCAATCCGGTGATGAAGTCCATGCCAAGTTTATCCCACTTCCATTTGGGTATCGGCATAGGCTGTAACAATCCTGCTGGCTTTTGATGCTCTGCCTTCACTCTCTGGCATACATCACATACGGCTACGTACTCGGCAATATCCTTCTTCATACCAGTCCCCAGAAACGTTCCTTCAAATCCAAATACATCTTGGCATTCCCGGGGTGTATCGAGTATGGTGAGTCACGAGCCTCCTGAAGTATTAATTTCCTGATCTCTGTGTTATTGGGCACATAAACACGGTCCTCAAACCATAAGGTGCCGTGCTCATCCTCACGAAAACCTTTGGCCTTTCCTTCACTCATTCTCTCTTTTATCTCGACAATCTCTTTGTCATCCTTCTGAGCTTCTCGAATCTTTCCTAGCAAGGTAGACTGAACTTCCATTGTTGCATCAAAACCTCTAGGAACAATCTCCAAACGAAGTTCCTTGAGATCCTCTGCTAACTCCTTTGGTAATCATGTGCTCACTAGGGTATTAGCATAACTCTTCCCGCTTAAAGTGTCTGCTACGACATTGGCCTTGCCTGGATGATAGTGGAGCTTCATGTCATAATCCTTTATAAGCTCCAACCATCTCCTCTGCCTAAGGTTCAGCTCCTTCTGTGTGAAGATGTACTTCAAACTCTTATGATCCGTGTACACATCACAACTGTTTCCAATAAGGTAATGTATCCAAGTCTTCAACGCATGCACTACGGCTGCTAACTCCAAATCATGCGTGGCATAATTCAATTCATGCGGTTTTAGTTTTCGTGAGGCATACGAAACAACTCTTCCGTCCTGCGTAAGCACACTTCCAAGTCCTAGGCGAGAGGCGTCGCAATACACTTGGAAATCCTTGCGTATATCCGGCAGAATCAGCACTGGAGCTGTAGTCAAACGTTTCTTTAACTCCTGAAAACTTGCCTCACATTCTTCCGTCCATTTAAACTTGGTATCCTTCTTCAATAACTCCGTCATTGGCTTCGCAATCTTGGAAAATTCTCAATGAATCTTTTGTAGTATCCCATGAGTCCAAGGAAACTGCGGATCTCGCTAACTGAAGTGGGTGCCAACCATTCAGTGACTGACTAAACCTTGGTGGGGTCTACTGCTATACCTTCTCCTGATATAACATGTCCAAGGAATCCGACTTCCTTCAACCAAAACTCGCATTTGCTGAACTTGGCATACAACTGGTGTTCCCTGAGTTTCTCGAGAACTAAACGCAAATGCTCCTTGTGCTCCTCCTCATTCTTCGAGTATACCATTATATCATCAATGAACACCACAACAAACTTATCCAAATATTCCATGAACACTTTGTTCATCATGCTCATGAAGTAGGCAGGGGCGTTAGTCAGTCCAAATGACATGATCGTATATTCATACAACCCGTACTGTGTGGTGAATGTTGTCTTTGGTATATCCTTCTCTCAAATCATCAACTGGTGATATCCTGATCGCAGATCGATCTTTGAAAACACCTTAGCTCTTGCAGTTGGTCAAACAAATCATTGATCATCAGCAGTGGGTATTTGTTCTTGATCGTCACCTCATTTAACGCACGATAACCAACAACCATTCTTAGAGACTTATCCTTCTTCTCGACCAAAAGCACTGGGGCTCCCCATGGTGATGAACTCCATCGAATGCAACCCTTCTCCAATAACTCCTTGATCTGCTTCTTAATCTCCTCCAGATCATTTGCGGGCATCCGGTAGGGTCTCTTTGATATTGGCCCTGTACCTGGCAATAGCTCTATCAAAAACTCAATGTCTCGATCCGGTGGCATGCCTGGTAACTCCTCTGGAAAAACATCCGGGTAATCCTTTACTACAGGCACTTCCTCCTGAACAACTCCCGTGAGGGTATTTACTTGGCTCCTCCTAGGCGGATGCCTAGATACATACTTAATCCTTTTTCCCTCCGGGGTGGTGAGATAAATCGACTTACTAGCATAGTCAATGCTTCCTCCATACTTTTGACATCCAGTCCATGCCTAATATCACATCCAATCCTTGTGACTCCAAGATTATTAGGTCGGACGGAAAAACATGGCTTCCAATGGTTAGGGGTATCTGGTCGCACCATCGACTAGCCATATACTCTGCTCCAGGTGAACTCACTAACAGAGGGGTCCTAAGAGTTTGGGTTGGTAGTTTAAACGTATCCACGAATCCCCTTGATATGTATGAATGCGATGCACCAAAGATAAAAAGAACAAGGGCGGTAAAAGACTTAACCAAAAACGTACCTATAACCGCGTCTGGCTGCTCTTCAACCTCCTCCGCGTTAACGTGGTTCACTTGTCCTTTGTTGAATGGACTGGGCTTCTTCCCAGCGCTCCCATTGCCGTTTCCATTCTTCGCTTCAGGGCACTCCATGGCATAGTGTCCAGTCTTCCCGCACTTAAAGCAAGTAACGTGACTTAGATCTCTCTTGGCGGGTGTGGCTGGATTGGGGCGGTTCTGATTGTTGTTTGTTCCATTCCCAGGCCCATTCTTAGAACCATTGTGGTTATGCGAACTTCCTCCGGTGTGGTTATGACCTCCATGGTTATGAACAAGTCCTCCCGAGTTCGGGTTAGGCGAGGCTTCGCCGAGCTCCTGAGTTATACCTCCCTTGCCCATACTTCCTCTTACGGCTCTCAATCTGCTGCTGCTTCCCTTCAATCATAAGAGCCTTATCTACCAACTCCTGGTAGTTGTTGAATGTTGCCACCATCAACTGCATGCTCATCTCATCATTCAGCCCTTCCATAAACTTATCCTGCTTTGCGGCGTCAGTGGCCACATCATCAGGGGCATAGAGAGATAACTTGCTAAACTCATCCATGTACTGAGCCACAGAACGGTTCCCCTGGCGTAAGTTGCGAAACTCACGCGTCTTCATATTCATAGCTCCAGTTGAGACATGGGCTGTGCAGAAAGCTTGCTGAAACTGATCCCAAGTGACGTTCGCTATGGGGAAAGTGGTCGTATAATTTTCCCACCATGAGGCTGCTGGTCCATCAAATTGATGTGCGGCAAAGCGCACCTTCTCAGCATCTGTGCATCCTACGGTGGTCAACTCCCTTCCAATACAGGCATAGCCAATCATCAGCAACTATAGGCTCGGTGCTACTGGAAAACACCGGCGGATGTAACCTCAGAAAGCGAGCTAAGTTGTCAACTGGAGGCGGGTTGTTGTTGTTGTTGTTGTTGTTGTTGTTGTTGTTGTTGTTGTTGTTGTTGTTGTTGTTGTTGTTGTTGTTGTTGTTGTTGTTGTTGTTGTTGTTGTTGTTGTTGTTGTTGTTGTTGTTGTTGTTGTTGTTGTTGTTGTTGTTGTTGTTGTTGTTGTTGTTGTTGTTGTTGTTGTTGTTGTTGTTGTTGTTGCCTTGGTTCTGGACTAGCAATTTCATCAAGGCATTCTGCTGCTGGATTAACTGAGTGAGCTCTGGCGGGAAGGCAAATCCGGTCTCACGTCTCGGAGGCATCTAGCGGGTTTAGAGGGGAGAGGTTAGAATAGAAAAGGGGTCTAGTGAGAAAGCACTACCCATATGGACATGAGACAAACACAAACATTTCACTCAATCAATCAAGCAAGGGCATACAAGCGGTCTAGAACTATCGTAGAAAGTGCTAAACTACTACTATATACATGGGGGAATACTACTAATTATTTGGTGGTCATCTAGAAATTTTGATCGGTGCAAGACTCCATGATGTCTGCTCCAGCTTCATCTTCCAAGTCATCATCACTAGGGTCGGAGTCGGTGTCGTCGATGATGATGTAGTTCTGCGGGCAAGTGAAATCGTCATCCTCTCCTCCTGGCGCTGGATCTCCCATGAATACTCCGATCTTCTTTATCAGGTCGTCATTCTTCTCCAGTAGTGTTGCAATTTCCTCCTCATATCCATCGCGTGTAGACTTGAGTTCTTCTTCCAGCTCGATGATCCTAGTCTTCGCCTTCTTCAAATCTATCATGTCTGCGCACATCTGATTCTCCAGGCGTCGAATGTGCTGGTTTAACTCCTGGATAAAAGCTGCAATGGATCTGTCCTTCTTAGTGCTGATCATCTCCCATTGCTCATCTCGGCGCCCACATATTTGATAGATAATGTCCTTAAGATCCTTGTTGTAGACTTCTCCAATGCATTCCATGGTAATGTGGGCTGCCATGCTCTTGCCTAGACTCCAGGTGGGTGCTTCAAAAGAAAATTCTATGGACTTAGTGGTTGGCGAGAACGTCCTTCCTAGAACTTGAACCTGAATCATCCAGCGCCCCTCTTCTGGTAAAGTGGCGTTGTACGTTCCGGTGAAGCTTGGTATTCCGATGTGCAAGTACCTAGTGACTTCCTTCAAGTGGCGTCCAAAGGGTGTGTCTTCATCCGGTTGTGCAAACTTGTTCTTCAACTTCGCCATCCTAAAGAGTAGAAAATGGAGAGGAGTCAGAAATGAGTAGAGAAGAGTGACCTATGGTTTATCTTAGTGGTCGTGTCCTACACTCAGCGTGTGCTCTGATACCATCTTGTAGCGACCCGACCTCGAACGGTCAAGTCTCTGTGCTTCAGTGTCATCCTCGGATCGGTAATCTTGACACACAAGATCGAAGGATTTATAACAGAGTAGCAATCACACACTTATTAGATCGAATGTCTCAAAAGAGAACTTATTACAATAAATATGGCTTAAGGTCATCTTATACGATAACAACAGAAGGCTTGGAAGATAAAGTGAGTCCATCAACTCCAACGGCATAGCTGAGCTGCACGACAACGACCTAACGAACCTTACTCCTCATCTGAAAAGTCTGCAACATAATACGTTGCAGCCCGAAAACGGGTCGACACATGGAATATCTTTGGCAATATAACCTGATGAAGAGAGCAAGAACAGAATAATGCTATCACTACATGCATATTTGGCTGGTGGAAAGCTCTATGGTTATAGTTTTTGCAAAAAGCCAAATTTTCCCTACAACAAAGGAATAGATTTTATCTAACTATCATGGTGGTTGAAACATCATTGAGAAGGTTCCTCCAACTCAATTCCAATTAAAGTAATTATCAACCCAACAATATTAATTAAGAGTGATAAGATACTTAGGATACTCCAAGTACTAGATACTCAAGATTGTCCATAACCGGGGACACGGCTAACCATGATTAGATTGTACACTCTGCAGAGGTTTGCACACTTTTCCCCACAAGACTCGACCGCCTCTGTTGGATTTTCTCGCACTACATGGTGTTTGAGAAACGGATGACCGAGACACAGTCTTTCAGAAACATTAACTCTTTACTCCGGGCAGACCATACCAAACCTACATCCCTCTACCTGCCGATCCACCTCTTCAAGAGCTTCATGTAACCTACTCAACTATGCTAGAGCCCATAATAGCTTGTGGCTGCACACGGAAGTTTCTAGCATGAAAATATCTCAGTTCCCTTTGAGCCTGGGTAGCGGACCTTAGGATGATCACACGGGTACTCCAAGATATCCTAGGACAACACTAGATTCTCCAGGTACCCGACAAGAAATCCACCCAGATGTGTATTAAAGTTGCTACCTTAAGTTGAACCATTAATTAACAATCTCACATCTGTCATGGATTTCACTCACCCAAACCACGTCTACGAGCATAGCATAGCAATATAAGCAATACGTAGAAGTAACTCCCAAGGGTTTGAATATAACAGGGCAATAGGTTCTACCTCATCATCTACTTCCCAACCCACATGTTAATCACATCCTAATCATGCAATGTTTGAGGATTGAAACTAATGCATAAAAACTGGGTTTGGAAAGAGTATGATCAATGTGTTACTTGCCTTGCTGACGATCCGCAAAACCTAGGGACTCGTAGTAGCACGCTTCGCACTCTGGGAATTCTAACGCAAACAAACAACAACATACATAAGCAATCAAGCAAAGATGCACGGGCAAAACTCAAATAAGAAGAATTGACCGGAAATTTCAACTTATGAACTCCGGTTTGCAAAAAGAATCAAACCAAACGGAGCAACGAAACTCAAACTGCGAAAGAAACAAGATCCATTTACCAATCTGAACTAAAGTCAAATTTTACAGTACCAAAATCTTGTTCAAGTTGATTAAACAGAAAAAGGGTTTCGAGACGAAGATCTAGGCGCTTGAATTGCCTGATTCCGATATACGAGCGAAAAGATAAACTAAAAAATGAAAATCGGATCAGAAATCACGATCGAAAATAATCGCGGAAAAATCCGAGAAAAAGAAAACTGACGAATAGGCTAACGAACGAGTGTTCATTGTTTGTAACTAACGAGTGAAAACCGTTCGTTAAAACGAACGTACGGACGAACGTCCGCTAAGTAACTAAACCGAGAAAAACCGGCGAACCGATTTAAAAAAACAAACTAGGGTTTCTAAAAAACCCGGATGGGTTTTCTTTAAAAAAACGGCGGCGGCAACGGCGGCGTTACCTCCGGCAAGGCTCCAGCAAGGCGGGGCTGCGGCTCGGTGAGGCAGGCTGCGGTGGTGGGGTGCGAGGGCGGCGGCGCAAAGAACGGGCGGCGGCGCTGCGGTCGGGGCGGGGTTGGCGGCGGGGTTGGGTGGTGGAGGGGGCTCCGGGGCGGGGGATTTGAGGAGGGGGACTGCTTGGAGGAGGGGGCAAGGCGGCGGGGAGGCGGAGTCCCGGCCGGACTCCAGGTCGGGGCGGCGGCGGCCTCGGTTAACTGGAGGGAGGCAATGGCTGAGGCCAGGCTGGCTCGGCCGACTTCGGCCCAGTCGGGAGGTGAAACTTTTTTTTAATAATTCCGCCGAACTAAATAAAATCCTAGAAAATAAAATAAACATCTAAAAATGCCAAAACAAATTTTCGCCGTCTAAATAAAATATTTAGAACGAGATGAACATTTCTTGGCCCTAAAATGCAATTTTGAAAAACGTGCAATTTTTCTAATGCAAATAAAATAGCGATAAAATCCAAATAAAATCAAATATTTGATTTTAATATTTTTCCTCCAATATTCCAATTGTTTTGGAGAAGTCATATTATCTCCTCTCATATATTTTAATATGACATATTTTCGGAGAGAAAAACAAATAAAATCAATAATCCCCGTTTCAATATTTGATAGAATTCAAATATGAAAACAGAGAAATCCCCAACTCTCTCCGAGGGTCCTTGTGTTGCTTAGGATTTCGAGGATCGCGAAACGAAATGCAACAGAAATTTGATATGCATGAGTGATCTATGTATAACATTCCAAATTGAAAATTTGGGGATGTTACAATACACTTGTAAGGCGCATACATAGATATAAGTTCAATATGTGGTCTGATCAAATACATATAGCCTACCTGATACTTTGGATCAGACCAGTGTTTAATGAGCGCTGTCCAGTCTTCATACGTAATATATTCCACTCGAGATGTTTGGGCGATTTCATTGTTAGCCTTACCTTCAAAGTGAGATTTTCTAAGGTGGTACCGACATCGTCGCAGAAAGCGCATGAAAAACATGAGTGCATGCTTGTTTAGTTGCATCATCTTTTGGATTCAACTTGAACCTCATCTGTTGAAAAAAGAATGTGAGTCTTATTAGGAGGAAGCTAGAAAGTATGTGACAAAGCAAGACAATATTACTAATTGCGATGAATAACATTACTTACGGATAAATGGTCAAGGAAGGTGTTAAACTGGGTATTGTCTTTCTCATTCATGTACTGGATCCACGTTGGGAGGATACGTGCATGACACCTAACGGCAACGGTTGCCTCTCGATACTAACTTGGCTGACTCAGTAGCATCACGTGGCCTTTTAAACCTGCCTCAAAATGGATCTCCATTCTTCCTCCTTTAGATTTTGTTAATCTGTCAAGCATTATCCACGATGTCTGCTTTCCGCTTGCGTCGTGGTGCTAGTTCAACAACGAATATGGAAAGTTTTAGTGTACATCAAACCGTGAGAGTACATTTATAGGAGCATGCAACTGCAACTTGACTCGTTCAGGTACCGTCTTGGTGTTGATGCTCATGAGGTTCATCTGATCTTGCCAAGTCCTGTTGTGTCAGCAGTGCTTCGGAAGTAGTGTTAGGTGTGAAGGCAGCTTGGGAATTGGCCAGTTCTGGAGCAAACGAATGAGTTACTCGTTGAGATGCTGGTACAGTTGAAGCGGATGCTGCAGCTGGTGGAGCAGGTGATACTGTGTTTGTAGATTTAGCCGGTGGACTTGGACCTTCTACTGCACTATGAGTACCAGCAGAATCTGGACGGCCGATCCTTTTCCGTTTCACCCGACGAGTAACACCACTCCCTACTATATTATTTTCCTTGCTCTTTTTTGACTTTGCCATGTCAAGCCGTACCCACAACATCTCTACTCCTAATGTCTCAGTTGGTAGGTCGCGTTCCGGGTTTTATTTTCGTCCCACCTCATCCGGTCTTTTTTGGTACTTCTTTGGTACTTCCTCCCACCTCCCCCTCAGCTCTGAAAAACCAAGAAAAACCCCGCGATCAAGTCCACTGCGCCCAAACTCCGTCGTTATCTCTACTCCTAACGGAGGTTGAGTAGCCTCGTCACGGTTTATTCGTCCCACCACTTTCAACCGTTTTATTTATTTGGTTTTTCGTCCTCCCACACCACCACGGTTTAGTTTGTATCACCCTCTCCACTGTGAAAAAAATTTTAACGGATCATAACTTTCCATGCGGTGCAAGTTACTTTTAGTAATGTCTTTATGTGAAAGAATCAATCACGATCAATCTCTAAATATCAAATCTAAATTAATTAATCTTACCTTAAATTGCTCAATCACATTAATTAGGAAACAAAATAACCGATTTTAAGAAAATATCTACTCTTAATGGAGGGTATTACATACCAAACATAGAGTCGTCATTAGCTCCCTTCCTTCCCTTCTCTTCCCTTGGTCCCCTTAGTCCCATGTAAGTGGCTGAAGTAGCATCGACGAGGCGATGGCGGCAGGGCGACGCACGTGTAGCCCACGAAGCCGCGAACACGTAGCGCACCTCGGTGCCGTCTCCCCAAGATATGGGTGAGTTCACCGTGATGCCCACCTAAACCCTCACGTCCTACAAATTCCTCAGCCTCTACCATCGATTTCGTCCATGCTGCAGTCCAAATGGCCGATGCAGCTCATCCCGATTGACAATGGTGGTTCACCATCCTTCCTCGGCACCCACTCACGGAGGAGCGACATGCCATGCCGATCGAACCAGTGAGATCACTCACCAAGATTGCTATTAGGAAGTTTTTTTGTCAAAAGAAGTGAAGAGTGAGCCACTTGTCGGTCTGCAGGTTTGTTTAAAAATCAATTTGTTTATCCTTTTGTATGCGGCTGAAACTGTTTACTAATTATGTCATTCGTCCCACCTCCTATGATTTTTTGCTACCTCCTCCCACCTTTGCTGGTTTTTTTGTAGATTTTTTTGGTCCCCTCCTCCACTTCGCCGGTTTATTTTCGCGTCACCCTCTTACACAATGAAGAAATCTGAAAAGATCAGGAACTTTCCATCTTGGCGCAAGTTATTTGGTAATGTAGAATCAATCACGAACAATCTCTAAAGAATCAAATCTAAATTAATGTAACCTTACATAAATCACTCAATCACATTAATTAGAAAACAAATAAGGTGATTTTCAGAAAAATTCGCTCAATCACATTAACCTTACCTTAACTCACGGATGGTAATCAATCTCCAAACAAAGGAAACAATACATCGAGGAAGCGGTAAATAAACTCTCTTTCTCATGACATGTATATGATCTTCCCTTCCCTCTCGTTGTCAAAGCGTTCTTGATTCTCGAGTCGATGCTTGAAGCTTAAATCCTTTGGAGTGGCAGCGGTCTTGAGGACTAGGGCGGCGAGGCAGGGTGCCGACTGACACCACGTTAACTTGTGGCCGTGAAGAAGCGAAGAAGAGGCGGCTTCCACAGCCACAGGAGTTGGTGCGGTGGAAGCGGCACTTGAAGGATCCAGGCGTGGGTGGCGGTCTTGTGAGCCTTGGAAGCAGGCCCGTGGCGTGCGCCAGGCGTTGATGCCGACTGTGCCACCTCCTCCACGTATTCTTGGGCTGTGGTGACCCATTTACATAAATTAATTTTTCTCGATTGTGGCGGCAAATATAATACACATAATCCATATTGTTATGCACTAAGCGGCGTGTGTGTGAAATAGATGGATTATGGTCGGCGTATCAATAAGATGGATATGTGTGTGTGTGTGTGTTAGAAGAGAGAGGAGAGGGAGAGAGTGTGGAAGGGGGAGAGAGAGTGTGTGTGAGAATTTGATGGTAAAAAAGGTCGCCAATGTCACTTGATATGTATGAGTATATTAATATTGAACTCTTAAAGTTAATGTGACCCCGTTGCAACGCACGGGCGTTCTTCTAGTAAAATAATAAAATCGCTCTTCAGAACTCATTGATGCATGATACAGACAAGCAATACTTTGATGTAAGACAACCGTATGAGGATGGAATATGTAAGGAAAACAGGACGGCATGACATATTCACAGCTACGATGTGTAAACTAAGCAGAAGGATTTTCAAGAAAATAGAACTGATGCAAGCTAGACACCATATGAAAGATGCAACCAATATTACTCTGCCAAGTTAAAAGTGTCTTGTCATAAGTGGCAATTCGGAAAATTAGAAGCAGTACGACGTAGAAATCAATGCAAGATGCAACCACTATCAAACTACCATGTTAAAAGTGTCCAATCATGAGTGACTAATGCGGGATACACAACAGCAGTACTTTGATGTAAGAACATGGTATGATAGATAGATGCAGTGTATTCTAGACCCAGAACGCCATGTCATATGCACATGTGTAACGTATGAACTCAGCAGGTGCAATTTAATCAAAATAGAAGAAATACAGGCTAGACAACATATGCAACATGAAACCAATTATCACACTGTCAACTTAGAGAAAGCACCTGCGATGGAGTTCGGGAGATGAACTCATCATGTATACTTGGGACTTCAACTTCATTAGCGATGGCGATGGAAAATCTAGAGAGTCTATGTTTGCGTCGGTGCGGAGGACCACCAACATCCCCTAACTTACTCTTTTCCTTCCTATTTTCTGATATTGCCTTATGAAGTCAAAACCACAAGAAGATGAATAAAATTAGCTCTGCATAACTAGTTGATGCATGATACGCATTTAACACTACTTTGATGTAAGGCAAGCGAGGATAGGAGGATGGAATATATACAAAAAAGACAGCGTTTCATATTCACACGCATTTATAGGAGGATGGAATATGTATGAAAAAACAAGAAGCGGAAGGCATTTCAACAAAATTAGAAGAAATGAAAGCTAGGCACCATATGAACATGCAACCAATATCACTCTATCGGGTAAAAAGTGTCTCGTCGTAAGTGCCATTTCAAGAAATTAGAAGCAGTACAAGCTAGAAGACAATGCAAGATGCAACCTACATCACAATCCCAAGTTAAATGTGTCTTATGGGTAAGTGATCGTTGCAGGTATAAGTTGTAAGCTACGCAGATGCAATTCAACATCATCAGAAGCAATACAGACTAGACATCATACGGAAAACTCAACCACATATAACAGTTCCAAGTTAGAGCAAGCACATGTGATGGTGGAGTAGGGGAGATATGCTCATCATGTACACGTATGTTCTAGAAACAGGAACACGTGTCATATTCACGGGCATTATGTGTAAAGTAAGCAAATGCAATTCAACAAAGTTAGAAGCGATACAAGCTAGACATCATACGCAACATGCAACCACATATAATAATGCCAAGTTAGAGCAAGCACCTGTGATGGTGGAGTAGGGGAGGTGTGCTCATCATGTACACGTATGTTCTAGAAACAGGAACACATGTCATATTCACGGGCATTATGTGTAAAGTAAGCAGATGCAATTCAACAAAGTTAGAAGCAATACAAGCTATACATCATACGCAACATGCAACCACATATAATAGTGCCAAGTTAGAGCAAGCATCTGGGATGGTGGAGTAGGGGAGATGTGCTCATCATCTACGGCTACGTTATTTGTCTAGCCTTGCGTTGTCTTGCGAATCTTGTTGTGAGGATGGCGGAGTAGAATCTATAGAGAACCTCCGTTTCAGTTGCTCGGAAGGACCACCATCATCCAATGCCTTGCCAATTTCCTTCAGCTTTATTGATTTTGTATTGTGAGGTCAAACCGACAATAAAAAGGAATATAATTTGCTCTTCAGAACTCATTCATGCATGATACTGACGAACACTACTCTGATGAAAGGCAAAGTCATGATATGAGGATGGAATATGTACGAAAAAATGGACGGCTTGACATATTCACACCTATGATATGGTAACTAACCAGAAGGCACTTCAACAAATTAGAAGCACTGCAAACTAGACACCATATGAAAGGTGCAATCAATATCACTCTGCCAAGTTAAAACTGTCTCGTCATAGGTGGCGTTCATCAAACTAGAAGCAATACATGCTAGAAATCATATTCAAGACGCAAAACAATATCACACTGCCAACTTAAAGGTGTTCCATCATAAGTGACTGATGCAGGATACACAAGAAGAGTAGTTCCATGCAAGAACATGGTGTGATAGACAGATATAGTATGTACCAAAAACATGAAAGCGTGTCATATTCACACGTATCATGTGTAAGCTAAGCAGATGCAGTTTACACTAATTAGGAGCAATACAAGCTAGACACCATATGCAACATGCAACTAGATATCACACTGCCAAGTTAGAGCGAGCACCTTGGATGGTGGAGTAGGGGAGCGGAGACTTGGACCTTGTAATGCACTATCAGTACAAGGAGAATCAGTACAGATGCTCCGTTTACATTGCTGCAGAGGACCACCATCATCGTCTTCCTTACTCTTTTCCTTCCTCTTTCTTGATTTTGCCTTGTCAAGTCAAACCCACAAGAAAAAGGAATAAAATTTGCTCTTCAGAACTCATTGGTGCATGATACTGACGAACACTACTCTGATGAAAGACAAAGTCATGATACGAGGATGGAATATGTACGAAAAAATGGATGGCTTGACATATTCACACCTATGATTTGGTAACTAAGAAGAAGGCACTTCAACAAATTAGAAGCACTGCAAACTAGACACCATATGAAAGGTGCAATCAATATCACTCTGCCAAGTTAAAACTGTCTCGTCATAGGTGGCGTTCATCAAACTAGAAGCAATACATGCTAGAAATCATATTCAAGACGCAAACCAATATCACACTGCCAACTTTAAGGTGTTCCATCATAAGTGACTGATGCAGGATACACAAGAAGAGTAGTTTCATGTAAGAACATGGTGTGATAGACACATATAGTATGTACCAAAAACAGGAAAGCGTGTCATGTTCACACGTATCATGTGTAAGCTAAGCAGATGCAGTTTACACTAATTAGGAGCAATACAAGCTAGACACGATATGCAACATGCAACCAGATATCACACTGCCAAGTTAGAGCAAACACCTTGGATGGTGGAGTAGGGGAGCGGAGACTTGGACCTTCCAATGCACTATCAGTACAAGGAGAATCGATACATATGCTCCGTTTATGTTGTCAGAGGACCACCACATCGCCTTCCTCAAGATTCTTTTCCTTCCTCTTTCTTGATTTTGCCTTGTCAAGTCAAACCCACAAGAGAAAGGAATAAAATTTGCTCTTGAAACTCATTGATGCATGATCTTGTGAACACTACTTTCATGTAAGGCAGCCGTATGATAGGAGGTTTGAATATGTATGAAAAACAGGACGGTGTGACATATTGACATGTATGATGTATAAAGTGTAAACTAAGCACAAGGTGCTTGAACTTGTTAGAACCAATGCAAGCTAGAAACCATATGAAGGATGCAACCAATATCACTCTACCAAAATTAAAAGGGTGCCCTAACAAATGTATTTGACCAAATTAGAAGCAATACATGGCAACAGGCTAGAAATAATATGCAATATGCAACGAATAAAGGTGACTCATCGTAAGTGATTGATGCAGGATACAGAAGAGAGGTAGTTTCATGTAAGAACAAGGTTAACACATAGATTTAGTGTGTACCAAAAATAGGAAGGCATGTCATATTGAAAGTGCAACTATCCCTAGGTGGTTTTGGTAATTCATAACAACATATAGCTCATTGAGCTAATGCTATTCCAAGACAAATATTTCAGGAAAGCTCAATGAATGGCATGGCATGGATGATGAAAGTGGATCCCTCAAAATATTAAGGACAAAGGATTGGCTCAAGCTCAAAAGCTCAAGACTCTACATTTTACATTTTAGTGATCCAAGATCACATTGAGTCTATAGGAAAAGCCAATACTATCAAGGAGGGATGAGGTGTTGCTTAATGAGCCTCTTGCTTCTTGTGCTTAGTAATATGCTCCAAAACCCTCAACTACTTTCTCACATCCACATATGACCTAAACCTAAAGTCAAAATCGGTCCTACCGTTACTTTCTATCCGATGCCACCGAGTTCAAATGTCATAGCCACTGCCACAAACCCTAGGCAAATCGATTTCATCGATAGGAATCTCGGTCTCACCGAGATGGGATTGTAATCTCTCTATTTCCCTTCATAACGTTTCGGTCTAACCGAAGTGAGCGATCGATCCCACCGAGGTTGCAATGTAAACTCTCTGTTTTCCTTTCATAACATTTCGGTCTCACCGAAAGAGCGAATCGGTCCCACCGAGTTTACCTGACCAACTCTCTGGTTAGCTAATTACCAAAATCGGTCTCACCGAGTTTGTGTAATCGGTCTCACCAAGATTACGTTATGCCCTAACCCTAACCATATCGGTCCTACCGAGTTGCATATCGGTCCCACCGAAAACCCTAACGGTCACTAGGTTTACTAAATCGGCCCGACCGAGTTTGTTGATTCGGTCCCACCGAGTTTGGTAAATTGTGTGTAACGGTTAGATTTTGTGTGGAGGCTATATATACCCCTCCACCTCCTCTTCATTCGCGGAGAGAGCCATCAGAACAAACCTACACTTCCAACTTACCAGGCCTCGAGAGAGAACCACCTACTCATGTGTTGAGGCCAAGATATTCCATTCCAACCACATGAATCTTGATCTCTAGCCTTCCCCAAGTTGCTTTCCACTCAAATCTTCTTTCCACCAAATCCAAATCCTGTGAGAGAGAGTTGAGTGTTGGGGAGACTATCATTTGAAGCACAAGAGCAAGGAATTCATCATCAACACACCATTTGTTACTTCTTGGAGAGTGGTGTCTCCTAGATTGGCTAGGTGTCACTTGGGAGCCTCCGACAAAGATTGTGGAGTTGAACCAAGGAGTTTGTAAGGGCAATGAGATCGCCTACTTCGTGAAGATCAAGCGATAGAGAGGCAAGTACATCGTGGACGTCGGCCATGGTGGGATATACAATGTTGCTTCTTCGTTGACCCTTCGTGGGTGTAGCACTACGTGGACTCACAAGAACCGTTACCCTTCGTGGGTTGAAGTCTCCATCAACGTGGATGTACGATAGCACCACCTATCGGAACCACGACAAAAACATCTGTGTCTCCAATTGCGTTTGAATCCTCCAAACCCTTCCCTTTACATTCTTGCAATTTGCATGCTTTAAATTCCGCTGCTCATATACTCTTTGCATGCTTGCTTGAATTGTGTGAAGATTGCTTGACTTGTGCAAAGATAGCTAAAATTTGCCAAAGTCTAAAATTGGGAAAAGGCTAAGTTTTTAATTGGTCAAGTAGTCTAATCCCCCCTCTAGACATACTTCAAGGTCCTACAAGTGGTATCAGAGCTTTGGTCTCCATTTGCTTTGATTTCCATATCTTTTGGTGGTCGTAGCCTTGGTTTCACAACCTAGGAGAGTATGGCGTCTAGCGAGGGAAATTATCACCGTAGAGGTCCTTACTTTGATGGCACTAATTTTGCTAGTTGGAAGCATAAGATGAAAATGCATATTCTTGGACATAACCCCACCGTTTGGGCTATTGTGTGTATGGGCTTGCAAGGTGAATTCTTTGATGGGAGAGAACCAACCGTGAAGCTAGTGCGAAAGAGTTGAAGATGCTGCAATACAACGCTCAAGCTTGTGATATCCTCTTCAATGGCTTGTGCCCCGATGAATTCAACAAAATCAGTCGTCTTGAGAATGCAAAGGAAATTTGGGATACTTTGATTGATATGCATTAAGGTACCGACTCCGTCAAGGAATCCAAATTGGATGTGCTGCAAAGTCAGCTTGACAAGTCCAAAATGAAAGATGGTGAAGGTGTCGCTGAAATGTACTCTAGGCTTGCTCTTATCACAAATGAGATTGCCGGCTTAGGAAGTGAAGAGATGATCGACAGATTCATCATCAAGAAGATCCTAAGAGCATTGGATGGAAAATATGATACCATGTGCACATTGATCCAAATGATGCCCAATTACAAAGATCTCAAGCCAACGGAAGTCATTGGAAGAATTGTTGCTCATGAGATGTCACTCAAGGATAAGGAGGAACTTCACAACAAGTCAAGCGGTGCTTACAAAGCCTCATGTGAAGCCCCACATCATCAAGTGAGAAACAAACCTTCAATGAATAATTGAGCTTAATGGTGAAGAACTTCAACAAATTCTACAAGAGTAGAAGCAAAGAAAGAAGCTCTAAGTCAAGGTCCTACAATGACAAAAGATCTTCTAGTCAAGAGCGCAATTGCTACAATTGTGGGAAACGTGGACACTATTCCAATGAGTGTACGGCACCCTACAAAAGAAGAGAAGATTCTCCAAAGAGAAGAAGTAGAAGAGAAGAATCACCACAAAGAGAAAGAAGGAGTAGAGATGATCGTTATGAACGAAGACCCTCACGGAGAAGCAATGATTCAGAAAGGAAGGACAAGTCATCAAAGAGCTACACAAAACGAAGACATCAAGCTCATGTTGGTGAATGGGTATCCGGCTCCGACTCCGACAATCACTCCGAGAGAAGTTATCACTCCGAATCCGAATACACTCAAGATGAAGGTGTTGCCGGTCTAGCACTTGTGTCAACCAACTCCTACGACATATTTGATTCACCAAATGAAGGAATTGGAAGATGCTTCATGGCCAAAGGTCCTAAGGTAACACACCCGAGTATGTTGATTTTAATAGTGATGAAGATGACTTGTTAGGTGATGATGATTTACTTGTTGACAACTCTAGTGATGAATACTATGATGAAACGTCAATTAATCATGCTAATCAAAATGAAACGAATGACAATGATAAGGAGAAGATTGAGCTTCTAACTAAAGAACTAAACACTCTTAAGTTAGCTCATGAAACTATCTTCGAAGATCATCGAGAACTTTTAAGGGCTCATGAGAAGTTACGCTTTGAAAAGCTCAATCTTGAGGAAGAGCATGAGTTCCTAAAGGCAATCAATGATGATCTCCGTAAGAAAAGTTCTTCTTACATTGCCAAGTGTTTACTCTTATCTACTTACATGCCTCAAGTCAGGTCTAGTAACAAGAACAAGAAAGATTCTTCCTCTAGTAGTAACAATAACAATGATAAATCCAATATTGTTGCTTCTAGTAGTTCTCTTGATTCCACTAATGATCCTCTTAGGCAAGTTACACTTGAGCAAGAAAACAGCTTATTGAAGGGAATTATAGAGAAAGGTGTTGAGGATATAGCTACTAAGTATAAACCGGCGGGAGGGCAGGTTCACCTGTAAATATTTGAAGCCCATGCGAAGGTCTTGAAGATGGGCGTTTCAACTAGTAAAGCTTGGAAGCCCACGGCCCAAAAGGCGGATTAGGGCCCGTAGGTGGTAAACCGCCATGATTATGTAAACTTGTAATATAAGTTAGAAGGAGGAGAAACCGAGCTAGGACACTTTGTAGGTCGGTTTCGGGACTCATGAGACCGGCCAAGCGTCAACTTTGTGTATATATAAAGGGGCGGCTGTGTTCAAGAGAGACAACAACAACTCGAGGCCTAGGCGAAGCTTATTTGCTCCTCAGTCATCGAAACCACATCAATCCCATCACAACTAGACGTAGGCTTTTACCTTCATCGAAGGGGGCCGAACTAGTATAAACTCTTGTGCCTTTGCGTCGCTTTAACCCCTTCAAGTTAACCCAGAAGCGATGGCTCACGACTAAGTCCTTTCATGAGGACATCTGCTGTGACAAAACCACGACAGTTGGCGCCCACCGTGGGGCTATCGTACGATGGTTTGATGATCTCGGAGGGCAAGTTCGAAGGACTCGAAGGCTATGCTGTGGGCCGGATGACCAAGAGCTCTACATCGACGATGCAGGCTGGGGCCCCAAGGCCAGCTCGATTGAGTACGGGTACCGGGTCCCCTTTGGTGGCATACACGTCTTCATTGGCAAGATCGGTGAACCGGGCCCCTGAGTTGGACACACTGCACCGACCTCGTCGAGACAGCTCGATGCGGATCACGCCTAGGTCAAACCGCCATGAAGCGTGCCTTTGGGGAGTCATCCACGAGGAAGTTATGAGGACGGATCAGAATCGTAAGCGAGACCGTCGCTCTACTTTCTGGCGACGCAGTCGTCAACCGGAGAAACTGAATCTCTATATCAGCTACAAGATGGCCGGATTGGGGGCTGGTCCGATGGTGACGATGTCCAGGACCCCTCCGATCTGCCCAACCGGTTGGAATATTCATGGCCGTACACAGCGGCGCTTCACTCTTCGACTGCGGCAATGATCTCCGGTAACAATGGCGACGGCTACCGGGGCGAGGCCTGTGCGCTGCCGGCTCAAGTTTTGTCGAATCATTCGATGCGTTAGGCTGCGCTCATGGCGAGAGGCTAACCCGGCGGATCGAACGCTCATAACGCAGATTGCGAATGTGAAGGAACAAATCACTCGAGCTAAAGCGGATCTAGCAACCGCAGACGCCAGGATGACGGGCAGTAGCTGCCGCTTTAGATGCGCAGCTTATAGGCTCATGTTGGATCGAAACGCGTCACATGAAGTCATGAGAAATCTGATCCCGTCTTGCCTTGATCTTGGCCGTAGACCTCTTCAACACCCCGGGAGCGGGAACCAGTAATCCGCCGTGGTAAAGCGGGCGGAAGCTTTGGACAGCGCCAGTCCAGCCCGCTTAATAGATCTACCTCGCCATAACGCCGGTGTGCGAGGCTGCGCAAACACCTCGGGTCACTACTCCAACCCGATGGATAACCTTGTTGCAGCGAAACGGCACGTGCCGAGGCTATTCCAATTGAAGGTGATTCACCACAGGCGATAGAGACGGGTCAAGGAGCTCCTTAGGACGGGAAGCGTATTCAGTACAGCCGGCTGATCGGATCCACTCTACCCCCGCCCAAGCCGGGCGCTATAGCACATGGATGAACCGGCCGTATCAAGTAATGCCGCAGTGGTGCGCCCAAGTGGCAACAACCCGGCAGGGTGTCGATAACGCCAGAGGTGGTGGACCCGAGCACGCGAGGGAGGCGAATTAGCCTGACAAAGATCGGGCTCATCCGCTTCGGTTACGTCAGACCATCTCGGTCGAGCACGGGTTACCTCTAGCTCTTTGGGGTGCCTTGCTCGTCCCGCTTTGACGCAATGTGCGCTTGCCCAAAGACTTCAAGGGTCCGCGTAAGGTGCCAAGTTACACCATTGCCGATTTAGCTCCGGAAGCATGGATAGAAAGCTATGAGATGGCCATGGAGATCTTTGGATGTGGATGAGGCCAGCGTGTGCAAAGTACTTCACCATGATGCTTGAAGGAACGGCTCAGATTTCTTGGTTGAAGAGCTTGCCGCCCAATTCTGTCGATTCATGGGCCCATTGCGAACCCGGTTTATCCAGAATTTCAAAAGATACTGTAAGCAGCCCATGTCCGTAGTGGACTTGGCGGCTTGTGTCGAGGAAGGGAGTCAACAACCCATTGGAGTGCGCTGCGTTTGGAAATCTTACACTCATCGTAGATCGGATCAACGCCGACTCATGATCTTAACCACGGAGGGCAACCGCCGGTTTCACCTCCGAAGTTAAAGTTGGGGCGCATGAAGCGATTTTGTAATGACATGGGAATCCCTCATGGGCGCTTTAGTGAAGTATACCGATTACGATAATACCAAGGATCCCGAAGTCCATGACAAGACAGAAGGGAAGGAAGAACAGCAACTCCAAGGGCCAAAGAACATCACTCAGAGGTAATGGCAAGCGAAAGGTGATGGTAGCATGGACTTTGTGGCTAATACTAATGCACAGTGACAAAAGGGTCGGTGACATTTAGGTAAAAGCATGACGAATCGTGGTGGGGACTCCGAATCCTAACCCGGATCGCTTAAATTATTTATTGAATCAGCCTCATCCAAAGCACGGAGACGAAGGAGAGATGCCGCCAACCACCTTTGGAAGGATCGCTACATTATGTGAGGAGTTCGGTATGATCACGGCCTCTGGCGGTTCGGAGATCCGGGCCGGGTTACGGTGGAGGAAATTCGGTTCAGGATTTAATGGTAATCCGGGCGACATAACAACAGAACAATCGAATAGCCAAAAGGTGGTTTACAACCAGCAACTTGCAGCAATCGGGTTATCAGAGCAAACCCAAAGTACCATGTCTTCACAACCAGCTTAGACAAGCTTGAGACCGGAAGGTTCGTGGAGCGGGCGGTCAACGCGCTGAACCGCCGCATTCATTACCTACGCTCACGTTGAGCCGGAGCAGCCCATTATATGGAGTAGAGAGGATCATCCTCCCGGGTTGACAATCCGGGTCAGCTAGCTGGTGGTGGCACCTCGTGTGGAGGTTATAAGTTCACCAAGGTACTCATGGATGGAGGGAGCGCATTAACATCCCGTACTATGAGACCTTTCGTCGTATCAGGGGCTAACGGATAAACATCTCCAGCGGACCGTCAATACTGATTGTTCCATGGTGTGGTACACAGCAAGTGAAATATATCTCGTTGGTAAAATAGCTCACGAAGTGGCCTTTGGTGATGAATATGACCTGCATCGGAAACATTGGCGTGCGAAGTGGTAAAAACCCAAAGTCCATATCATGCCTGCCTGTTAAGGCGACCGACTTATGCCAAGCTCATGGCACGGCCTTGTTATATCTATTTGCAGCTCAAGATGCGGGTCACAAGGGGACAATAACGTTCATGGGATCCATAAGATCACTTTGGAATGTGAGGAAGGTGGTGCAGCTTTAAACACGAGTCGGTTTTTGCCACCGAGGAGCTGAAGTACAAAAAGGACAATGTTGATACGGCGGACATTACAACATTTAAGAAGCCAACCATGGAGCATGATCCGCCTGAAATTCAAATCGGGTGAGACTAAGCTTGTTGACTTCGTGCTGGGCGATTCGTCAAGCGATTCATTGACAGATCGCCAACTTGGATCCGAAATAGGAAAGCGCGCTCATCGAAGTTCATCCGTGAGAATCGGGATATTTTTGCATGGAAGCCTTCTAACATGCCAGTGTGTACGAGGCAACTCGCGAGCACACTCTTAATGTTGATCCCAAGTACAAACCCGTTGAAGCGGTTTCTCACGCGGTTTAAAAGAAAGGCGCAAGGCCATTGGAGAGGAGGTGGCCAGGGCTCTTAGTAGCCTGGTTTTATCGTTGAAGTCTTCCATCCAGAGTGGCTTGCTAATCCGTGCTGGTTCTTAAGAAAACGGCACTGGCGATGTGTGGATTACGAGATCTTAACAAAGCTTGTCAGATCCTTTTGCCCCCCGCATTGACCAGATTATTGATGCTTTGCGGGTTGTGAGCGTTTGAGCTTTTTGGATGCCTATTCGGGTATCATCGAATCAAGATGACGAGTTAACGACCAGGAGAAAACAGCGTTTATCACTCCTTTGGAGCCTTCTGCTATGTATCTATGCCTTTTGGGCTCAAGAGCCCTAAGCAACTTATCAACACTTGTGGATGAATTGCGTGATAAACAGATCGGCAGTAATGTGCACGCCCTATGTTGATGATACTGTGGTCAAGTCAAGGAGAAGGAGACACGATTGACGATTTGAAGGAAACCTTTGACAACTCGCGGGTTTACAAGATGATGCTCAACCCGCCAAATGTGTCTTTTGGTGTTCCGGCAAGTTATTGGGTTTTCGTGTCCGGGAATTGAAGCTAATCCCGAGAAGATTACGGCTATTACCTCCCTTGCTAAACCGAAGTGTATTAACGATGTCCAGCGTTTGGCAGGCCGGATTGCCGTCTTGAAGCCGGTTTATCAGCCCCGGAGAGAAGGCCATCCTTTACGGATCTTTGAAAAAACAGTATCGGTTTATGTTCGGAGTCCACCGCCGATGAAGCGTTGGAGGACTTAAAGCGGCAATTGGCCAACCCGCTTTGTGCTCACCGCTCCATTGACAAGGAGCCGCTTCTGCTATATGTTGTCGCTAACGCCGAAGCGGTCGGCGTGCCATGTGGTGGAGCGGAAGGAGGCGAGGAAGGAGCATCCGGGTTCAACGTCAGGTTTACTATATCGGTAGGTACTTATTGAATCTAAGCAAAGGTATCCGCATTGGCAGAAGCTAGTATATGGAGTTTTATGGTAAGCCGAAGTTGAAGCAGTATTTCCAAGGGCACCCTATCCACGGTGGTCGATTCGCTCCTTTAGGCGATATCATACGAGTAATCGGGAAGTTGGTCGGATTGCCAAGTGGGCTATAGAGCTTGGGCCGCATCGTCTCAGAATGCCATTCTGGACGGGCGGTGAAGTCTCAAGCACTTGTGGATTTCATTAATGATTGGACGGAGTTGCAAGCACCTGAAGAAAACCGGATCACTACATATTGGACCATCCATTTTGACGGATCCAGGCAATTGGAGGGCTCGGGAAGTGGAGTCGTATTAACTTCCCACGAGGTGACAAGTTCTCATACGTTCTCCGGCAATGTTCCCTGTACTAACAATGCAAGTATGAAGCCTTGCTCCATGGTCTGGATAGCTAAGGAGATGAATCTAAGCCGGGTTAAGTGCTTGGTGACTTTCGGACCTAGTGGCTCAACGGTGTGGGGCACTTGGGATTCAAAGGACCCACTCATGGCTGCATATCGTCGTGAGGTGGATATTGTTGCAGGTCATTTCAAGGGCTATCGGGTGGACCACGTGGACTGAAGAATGAAGCGGACGCTTTAAGCCGGTAGAGGGGCTCTCAACATAAACCGGTCCCGCCCCAATGTTTTTTCCGGACGTCTTTGCACAACTTGGTCGGTCAAGCTCCCCGTGAAATTGTACAAGAGCCTTAGGGAGTAAGCAATTCGAGGAAATTGTACGCAAGCAAGGAAGGCACCGGAAGAATCAAGGTGTTGGTTTTGAACGAAAGTTCAATGCCAATGGAGTAGAGTGGGAATAAGATCAATATCCCAAGACGAAGTTTGTTCCTCAACAAGAGAAGTATGATCCTACTTCCTTCAAGGGAACACAAGCACAAGATGATCTTCCACCACAAGACCACAAGAACAAAGGCAAGGACAAGCTTCAAGAGGAGATTGATGCATTTGAAGAAGCACCTAAAGCCTTGGTCAAGTGGGTTCCCAAGACTACGCCAAGTTCTACTTCATCAAGTACAACTACTACACCAAGGATTCCCATCAAGATGATGTGGATCCCAAGAAGAAGAACTAGAGAGTTCTTGAGGGTGACTCCGCCAACATTCTTCACTCATAGCATTATGGCAAGGACAAGTGCAATCATCTTCCATATCTTGCACTAGTTCAAGGAGTCACAAACCCTCATGTTGGTAAGACAAGGGACAAGGTAACCTAATATTTTCATGGACATCATTTTGTGTGTGCATCACTCTATGTCTATGGATATTCTTGCTTGTTCCTTGTGGGACTAACCCATGTAGGTATTGAAAGTGCAACTCACTCCAAAGGATTGCTCCAAAAGATCTACATCAACATTGAGCATCCACATCTTCAACACCTACATGAAGTCATCATCGACAAAACCCAAGGTTAGTTCATCCCTCTAAGGAGGGATCTCACATCTAGGGGGAGCTTAACTATAAAGAATTGAGTCAAAGCAACTCTAATGATGTGAACACATAAATGCTTTATGTAAAAGTGGTAACCCCACTTGAGCTTAAACGATGAGTATGACCTATGATCAAATGTTCTCATTTGACTCCTAAGTCAATATACTCATATATAGATGACCTAGTCATCGCCAATTGTTTGATAGATGCTAGAATTGTTTGTGCATGCTTTGCCACATATTTTATTTGTCATTTTATTGTGTGAGCATGTTGGTTGCATATTTTACTCATTCGAGGACATCCACTTGTTGTTTTGATTGATTGGTTTCTTTTTCTTTGGCCAAGTGGATGGACAAGAATGCCTAAGAACCTTCTCTAGCTATCTATGCTTTGCTCTTCTCAAACTCTATTCATGCTACATCACAAAATTTGATCAAGTCAGATTCGAACCACTCTGTGGGAGGAGCACTCGGAGTTCCCGATTCGTCATAGACTTAAACTTCCAAAACTTCTTTGTGCATTTCGGTCTGACCGATTCCTCCATTTCGGTCATACCGAGATCACTAAGTCGATCTAGGTTTTCATCTCGGTACAACCGATTTGAACTTTTCGGTCACACCGAGTTGCTGTAACTGTTAACAGTTATGCATCTCGGTGCCACCGAATTGTTCCACTCGGTCACACCGACAGTGTCGGGCTATATATATTCTCACGGGAAACTTTTTGGAAAACTTTCTCCAAACCTTTGGCCCGCGCATAGCTCGCTCTGCCTTCTAGGTCTCCGGATCGTCGACTTCGTCGCTAGCCGCCTCCTGTCGCTGGTCTCCGCCGCCGTCAACGGATTTCATCTCCGCCGTTGCCGCCGTAGCGAGTTCATCACCGAACTAGGGTATGAACTCGATCACAGTGCTATCCTCGTCTGATTCTCAGCACATTGTGTTCATTATGATTCTTTCCACGATTGATACACCTCTATCCAGTCAAAACAATCCTTAGAATAGATGCGATTCGAAAATTTAGGGTTAGGTTTCCGCCGAAACCATCTCGGACCCACCGAGTTGAAAAACTCGGTCCCACCGATTCGGCTAACGCCATTGCACTAGTAACTCTTGGTCTGACCAAGAATTGCTAATCGATGTGACCTATTTTAGAACTTCGTGAAACCCTAGCAGTCTCGGTGCCACCGAACTGTGACTCGGTCTGACCGAGTTCACTAGTTTAGGTTCCAAAACTACTTCGATATCACCGAGTTTGAGAATCGGTTGATCCCAAATGCTTTCTGTGGAAAACTAAAACTAAGTTTTTTGATTCTTTTTTTTTTTTGCAAAAATCTCTGCATTTTATGATGCTCATCCTGTGGCTTAGAACATGAAGATCAGGAGAGACTTAGGGTTGAGGCTATGGAGAGAGTCAGATCCATATGCCACCAGGAGAAGGACTGCTGTTGATTACAGGTTCCACACAAAGGAGCAGTAGGACTTCTATGAGACAATCTTGATGGACAAGAAGCCCATAGTGTTTCATATGAGGAGGGTCGACTGGACCTACATACAGGAAAATGAAGAACATTATCCAGGAGTGTATGACAGCTTCAGTGCGTGTGGAGTAAGAGACTTTCTTGGGCAGAAGCTCACAAACTGGAATGATGAGCTCATTATGCAATTCTACTCCACAGCACATTTCTATCCAGATGGCAGGATAGTTTGGATGTCTGAAGGTACGAGATACCAATCAACCATGGAGGAATGGGCAAGTCTGATCAATGCCCCAAAGGAGAATGAAGATGACTTGGACGTTTATGCCAAGAAGAAGATGGATCATAACTTTATGTCATAGATGTACAAGGAGATCCCAGACAAAGCTCTTGAGACTTTCAAGCTTGGGTCAGTTCATTTTCTTCTGTCAGGGCTGCCAACGATCAACTGGATCCTAAGGCACACTCTTTTGCCCAAATCAGGTGACCAAAACATGATCAGAGGGCATGCAATTAATTTGCTACACATATTTGATGTGCCACAGAAATTCAAGGTCATGAGCCTCATGGTTGAGACTATCAAGAGGACAGCGAGACCAAAAGAGAAGTTGTGGATATGCCCCACAAATTCAGGAGTTGATTAACTCAAAGATGGGCACAGGAAAGTATCATTGGATAAGGAACACTTTGTTCTCTATCCCGACTTTGAGGACAATCAAGTTGTCATGACAGAGAATGAACCATCATCAGTACAAGCTCAAGAGAAGAAGGAGAAAGCAAAGAAAGAGAAGGCTGCCAAGATGCCAACACAAGAGGAGGCATCTGAGTACTTTTTGAAGAGCAAGCAGGACCAGCTTAGTTACTTGATAGCATCATCTCTGAGGATTGAGAAAGGGTCGGCCACCCTAACTCAAAACCAGGAGAACCTGGAAAGAATCATGGAACAAAAATTCTATGATCTTGATGTCAAAGTAACTGAGATTCAGTCAGTTGTGGAGCAGCTACAGAATGACATGCAGGAGAGGAAGGGCAGGACAACAACTGATGCATTTGCGGAGTGCCTCGAGCTCAGAGATCACCGCAGAGCCAAGAATGCAGACACCAGAGTCACTTCATCTGCTCCGGCTATAGCTCCGGTGCAACCAGCTCCAAAGACCAACTCCTTCACTCCTTCCACATCATCTCAAGTCTTCGTCCAAGGAGCCATCTCTACGCCACCAGTGAAGACCAAGCACGAGAGACGATGTAGTACTATGCATTTTCTAGGAACTTTTTGGTAACTTGTTGCCAAAGGGAGAAAAAATGTATAGATCATAGGATTCGAGAGAGAGTTTGCTTTTGTTCTCTCTTGTCTTCTTGGTTGAACTTTATGCTTTTGATTGCTTGAGATACTATGCTATTATCTCGTGAGACATTGATCATCATGTGTTTGATCATAAGCTACACTTATGCTTGTTAGATGATATTATCTTACTTATCCTTATATGATCATTCACTTTGCTTGGTGATGAGTGCATGTATTCAATCTTTATTATTTTGAGTGCTCCACCAAGATGTATGCGACATGGAAGAGTAACCCATGAGCCTAATTCCTTGTGCATTTGCAATCCAAAGTAAATCTTAAAATATGCACAAATTTAGGGGGAGCTCTTGCTTATCACATACTTCTCAAGGCGACGATGTTTTTCAATCTTATTATCATTTGTCGAAGCTTTGATCTATATGTTGTCATCAATTACCAAAAAGGGGGAGATTGAAAGTGCAACTATCCCTAGGTGGTTTTGGTAATTCATAACAACATATAGCTCATTGAGCTAATGCTATTCCAAGACAAATATTTCAGGAAAGCTCAATGAATGGCATGGCATGGATGATGAAAGTGGATCCCTCAAAATATTAAGGACAAAGGATTGGATCAAGCTCAAAAGCTCAAGACTCTACATTTTACATTTTAGTGATCCAAGATCACATTGAGTCTATAGGAAAAGCCAATACTATCAAGGAGGGATGAGGTGTTGCTTAATGAGCCTCTTGCTTCATGTGCTTAGTGATATGCTCCAAAACCCTCAACTACTTTCTCACATCCACATATGACCTAAACCTAAAGTCAAAATCGGTCCTACCAATTCTTTCTATCCGGCGCCACCGAGTTCAAATGTCATAGCCACTGCCACAAACCATAGGCAAATCGGTTTCACCGGTAGGAATCTCGGTCTCACGAAGATGGGATTGTAATCTCTCTGTTTCCCTTCGTAACGTTTCGGTCTAACCGAAGTGAGCGATCGGTCCCACCGAGATTGCAATGTAAACTCTCTGTTTTCCTTTCGTAACATTTCGGTCTCACCGAAAGAGCGAATCGGTCCCACCGAGTTTACCTAACCAACTCTCTAGTTAGCTAATCACCAAAATCGGTCTCACCAAGTTTGTGTAACCGGTCTCAGCGAGATTACGTTATGCCCTAACCCTAACCATATCGGTCCTACCGAGTTGCGTATCGGTCCCACCGGGAACCCTAACGGTCACTAGGTTTACTAAATCGGTCCGACCGAGTTTGTTGATTCGGTCCCACCGAGTTTGGTAAATTGTGTGTAACGGTTAGATTTTGTGTGGAGGCTATATATACCTCTCCACCTCCTCTTCATTCATGGAGAGTGCCATCAGAACAAACCTACACTTCCAACTTACCAGTTCTGAGAGAGAACCACCTACTCATGTGTTGAGGCCAAGATATTCCATTCCAACCACATGAATCTTGATCTCTAGCCTTCCCCAAGTTGCTTTCCACTCAAATCTTCTTTCCACCAAATCCAAATCCTGTGAGAGAGAGTTGAGTGTTGGGGAGACTATCATTTGAAGCACAAGAGCAAGGAATTCATCATCAACACACCATTTGTTACTTCTTGGAGAGTGGTGTCTCCTAGATTGGCTAGGTGTCACTTGGGAGCCTCCGACAAAGATTGTGGAGTTGAACCAAGGAGTTTGTAAGGGCAAGGAGATTGCCTACTTCGTGAAGATCTACTGCTAGTGAGGCAAGTCCTTCGTGGGCGACGACCATGGTGGGATAGACAAGGTTGCTTATTCGTGGACCCTTAGTGGGTGGAGCCCTCCGTGGACTCGCACAACCGTTACCCTTCGTGGGTTGAAGTCTCCATCAACGTGGATGTACGATAGCACCACCTATCGGAACCACGACAAAAACATCCGTGTCTCCAATTGCGTTTGAATCCTCCAAACCCTTCCCTTTACATTCTTGCAAGTTGCATGCTTTAAATTCCGCTGATCATATACTCTTTGCATGCTTGCTTGAATTGTGTGAAGATTGCTTGACTTGTGAAAAGATAGCTAAAATCTTCCAAAGTCTAAAATTGGGAAAAGGCTAAGTTTTTAATTGGTCAAGTAGTCTAATCCCCCCCCCCCTCTAGACATACTTCAAGGTCCTACACATATTCACAGGTATAATGTTAAACTAAGCAGATGCAATTTACCCTAATTAGAAGCATTACAAGCTAGACACCGTATGCAACATGCAACCACATATCACACTGCGAAGTTAGAGCAAGCACTGTGGATGGTGGTGTGGGGAATTGCGATCATCAACTAGAGAGCTACGTTGACTATCTTCATTTAGCCTTGCTTGTTTCTTGAGAATCATGTGGGAGGATGACATCGCACTCTTTAAACGAGTAGTATGGCGTCTCACAAGAACTCCACCCGGTGACTATCTCATCATAAGTGATTGACGAGGGATACAAAAGAGCATTAGTTTGATGTACGAACATGGTTAATAGACATATGTAGTACTCCCTCCATTCGGTATTACTTGTCACAAAAATGGATGTATCTACAACTAAAATACATCTAGATACATTCATTTCTTGGACGAGTAATTCCGAACAGAGGGAGTATGTATCAAAAATAGGAAGGCATGTCATTATCAAAGGTATAATGTGTAAAGTAAGCAGATGCAATTTAACCAAATTGGAAGCAATATAAGCTAGACACCATATGCAACATGCAACCACATTTGACAGCATGAAGTTAAAGCAAGCACCTGGGATGGTTGTGTGTGGCAATTGAGATCATCAACAATGAGAGCTACGTTCTTGTCTCCAACACGACCTTTGCATCCTTTAGAGTCTGAAACGCTTAGTGCTTATCTTCAAATTACATCGGAGCGACTTACATCTTTTCTTTTCAGCATTCATCAACACTGCTTTAGAGTCTGAAATACCCATGCATAAAAAACAATAGTGTGAGTATGGGTGAAGTGTGTGCACAATTAGTACAGTGTAAAGGTAGCAGATAGCAGGTCGGTGAGAAATAAATGACGGGAGACATATGATAGCTCTGCAACATGCATGGCACACTAAATTACTACAGGATTCTATGAAAATAACATTCGACTGAAAACAAATAGGTCAGTCCATTTTTTCTGCACCGTCCGATGTACAAAGAACAGGTAGATCACCTTCATCTACCTCCAACCAGTCAGTGTTGACGATCTTCCTCGAAACGGCAGCGACCACCGGCCCAGTTCCCGCCTGCGCCCTCCCTCGACCTCACCGCTGCCGTGCTTGGCACCGCCCCGCCAATCCATTCAAGCCCGCCGACCTCCAGATTAGGCGCCAAGCAGCTCCTGCGCCCCACACCCCTATGATAGACACCGATCGCCGCTTCCCAAGAAACCGGGCGGACTAGGTGCTCAGCGCCTAAGCGGTGCTGCTTCTTTTAATTGTGGTTCGACTGACCCTAAATTGAAATCCAAGCGGGCTACTGACCTCTAGCAAAGGTGAAATAGTAAAGGGAGGAAACCTTGTGCATTTAGTATCACGAAGAAGAAGCAATAAGAAGCGCTCAACTAGTTTCTTTCGTGGGATGAATACAGTGTGAGCAGAGACGTAAGGTTTGCACGAATAAGGGAAGGGGAGTACCTCTTTCTGCTGGCAGTGTTGTGTCCTCCTTCTGCTTTTCCAACGATCTTCTTGTGGTTTGCCAGAAACGAGAAGTTGTGGAGGATGGTGCAGCCTTGGACGAAGCCATGGCCAAGTTGTTGAGTGTGGTACGGTGGCCGTCTATCGGCGGCGGGGAAGCAGATCCGAGGCGGCGAATGACGTCGTAGCGGGAACAGCTCCGGTGCGGTGGACGGTTGCGATAGTGGAGCGGCAGTAGTGAGGCGCAGGACGGCGTGGTCGGAGTGGTTCTGGTACGGCGCACGTCGGCGTCGGTGTCGTGGAGGCAGATCTACCTCGGCTTCAGCTGCTAAGTCCTTGAGGGCATTGAGGTTGCGATTGCGTTGGACGACGACGTCGGGGTACCGGCTCCGGCGTGATGGAGGAGGCGGCGGTGGATTGGGCGCTATGGGGTGGAGGACGGAGGAGGCTGGGGTTTCGTGGCTGGTGGAGAGGGCGTTTTGGGGCCCACGGAGTATGAATGGGGAAACGGAGGGAGGCGGGGAACTAAGGGGGGACAATGTTTCGGTTTGGGAAGCGCTTGTTTGAAATTTAGGGAAAGTTACAAACTTTGCCCCCATCTAAAATTTCGAACATATTGCGGGTTGGGGGTAGGACGATAATCTCAGGTGTCCCAAATGTGGGCGGGATAGATTTCGGCCGAGCGCATGGGTGTTTAGGCGCCCACGGCGTATGAATGCTTCCCGGAGGCGGTTGAGACCGGCGTCTTGGTGAAGTTACAAACCTACCCTGGTTTAGACCTTTGGACATCGGGCCGATAGGCTACACGGGCCGAGTCGACAAGAATTTCCTACCACCAAACATTAGTCTCTCGCGCGGTTTCGGGTGACCAGAGGCCTATTTGGCGCTTCGTTCAATATTTGGAAGCAAAAGCATTAACGTTTTCGGTTCTCTTGAATTGAACATTCATGATTTGTCAAACTTCACAAATCTTTACTCTTGAAAATCCTAAAGCTACGATTATTTTGGAATGGAGGTGGTACATTTGAATATACATTGTACATGAGTATATATTAAAAAATATGCAACTTACCTCAGTTCATGCATGGTTCCAGATATAATCTCCTTGGTTGCAAAAAAAAAGTTAGACATGCGTATGAATATATATATAGCATGTTCAAACGCATAACAAAGATTGATGCCCCCTTTTACATATGATTTACACATGCTCACAATCTCTCTCGGGGTGTCGGGAAGTCTCACGCACATGCTCTCTCTGTATCTCTCTCTCTCTCTCTCTCTCTCTCTCTCTTTGACTACTATGTACCACTCTTTTCACTAATCTTAGTTGGAAAACACTATTTCTCTCACATGCATATATACACATGCACGGTCTCTACAAGACCTCTATACACACATATATGTGCCTATGTGTCTCCCGCATGCACATTATCTTTAGGCCTCTCTCGCACACATTGCCCCCCCCCCCCCAGACACACCTCTCTCTTAGTAGTTGGCAGATATGATTCCATCATATCATTCGGTAGGATATCCACACCGTTAGGCTGGATGGTATCTGAGGCAAAGTTTTACCCTAGTTAGGACCCTTGCAGTTGAGGAAAAAGCCTACTCCTGATGCAGATATTAGTGATAGGGGTGTGTACAAAGTACACGTGAATACCAGGCATTGTACGTGTGTGTATACTATCGACGAAATAGCCCCCAAGCTTCTATAACATACTGGGGGCCTAGGATTACAAATCATATATAGTCAGCTTATCACCAGTGGGGATAGAGTCCTCCGCGACTCTGGTAGCTAGCTTCGTGTTGTACATCGAGTCCTCCACATGGGTCTTCGTATAACGCGTCTCGATCCAACCTATGTGGCGCAGGATGGAACTGACCCATGAGTCCTCATGTTGACCCACCACAACTAGAAATGATGTGCCCACCACACCACACACGCAATCGGCCACTAAGAAAATAAGCATATACAATAGTACAATGTTATAGATGAAAGTTAATTGCATGGTGCATCCAAAAATATTTGTTCTACATTGTGAATGTTTATTTATTCTTTTAAAATATTAGTCACGGGAAAGAGAAAGGAAGGTCATACCTCTCCTTGTCTCCACTGGACATCCCCTCTTTCTACACCACTTTCACATACGCACACAAACTATCTCTCGGCCCTCTAAAAGTATGCATGCCCACCACACATTCACACATGACGGTCACTGTATTTCAAGCTAAAGCACTATAGGTCACTGGAGTTCAGAATATGCTCATTACGGTCACCGTATACATTCTCGTGGTGATCATACGGTATCTAGCTCACGATAAGTCTCCGTATTTTCTCGATGACACTGACGGACTTTGCATTTGATGCGTGCTCCGTATTTTGTTGACGACACTTACGGTCATTGTATTTGAAGCGAAAGCACGATATGGTCACTGGACTTCAGAGTAAGCTCATCACGGTCACCACATACATTTTGTCTTGCTAACCAACATGTGGTTGGATGGTTAGGAGGACAGCGGTTTCTCGAGCCCACCAGGGTTAAAGTCCCGGTGCTCGCATTTATCTTGGGTTAATTTTAGTATTTTCTGGCGATGTGCGTTCAGTGGGAGGAGACGTTCCACTCGACTACGAGGCACCTATGGTGACTTCGTAAAATCTCAAGATCATATGCTGGCTCACTCTCTCGAAGGTGCTCATAGGGGTAGGGTCTGCGTGTGTGCCTTATAGCAGTGAGTGCTTGCGTGTATATATGAGCGCTTGCGTGCATTCGTGTTAAAAAATACATGTCATGATTATACGGTCACTGGCTCACCCGTACAACTCCGTATTTTGTTGATGACACAATCAATTGACCAGTCAAACGTTCCACGTGGCGCAACTAGTGTTGCACCATCAGGGCGCGTAACCATGGGGCCCACCTGTCAGCCCGTATATGAAAGAAAGAAATGGTAGTTTGAGTCGGTACTGTGTTAATAAAATACATTTTAGGGTCATCATACGGTCACTGGCTCACCATACAGCTCCGTAATTTGTTGATGGCACGATCAATTAACCAGTCAAACGGTCCACATTCAGCAGCGCACATTACCATAGGGCCCACCCGTCAGCGCGTATATGAAGGACAGAAATGGTAATAAATTAGTGGTTGGTGGGTACTCGAAGTCATGAGACCTCACGGTTGGCGATGCGCTTGGCCGGTGAAGGCGGGGGCACGTTGATTGGGCGGTGGGGTGGGGATCGCGGAGAAAAGCTTGGCTGGGGCCTAGAGGGATGGCTGATGCGGCGGTGGACCGGCGGTGAGGAGTGGTTTTGGGGCGGGCGGGGCGGCGTGGCGGCGCAGGCCGGCCGCGGGCGGTGGGGGCCGGCGGTTTGGCCGGTGGTGGCTGGCGGCTCAGGGGGTGGAGTTTGATGATAAACTGCAGGCCCTTGATTTCATATCCAACGGCTGGAAAATGTAATGACCAGAGATGAAAAAGTCAGTCGACTGATGTGTAGCCTCACCCGCACATACACATGCACGCACGCAAGACACACACGCATGCAAAGCGCGCGGCTAATCGACACGCATACATACATCGAACACACGCGACGCATACAGGCGTGCAACACCGACGTGCATACACATTCACTCACGAACACACGCACGTACGCACACATGCATGCAACACTGAAACGTACCCTTGCACGCACGCAACACTAGCACGCCTGCATGCACACAGCACACGACGCAAGACACACGCTCAACCTATACGTGCATGCTGTTGGGGAACGTAGTAATTTCAAAAAAATTCCTACGCACACGCAAGATCATGGTGATGGCATAGCAACGAGAGGGGAGAGTATTGTCCACGTACCCTCGTAGACCGTAAGCGGAAGCGTTATGACAACGCGGTTGATGTAGTCGAACGTCTTCACGATCCGACCGATCCAAGTACCGAGCGTCACGGCACCTCCGAGTTCAGCACACGCTCGCTCGATGGCGATCCCGGGCTCCGATCCAGCAAAGCGTCGGGGATGAGTTCCACAAGACGACGGCGTGGTGGCGATGATGATGCTCTATCGTGCGAGGCTTCGCCTAAACTCCGCGACGATATGACCGAGGTGGAATATGGTGGAAGGGGGGCACCGCACACGGCTAAGGAACGATCCGTAGATCAACTTGTGTGTTCTGGGGTGCTCCCATGCCCCCGTATATAAAGGAGGGAGGGGGAGGTGCGGCCGGCCCCCAAGGGGTGCGCCTGGAGGAGTCCTACTCCCACCGGGACTAGGACTCCCCCCTCTTGCCTTGTTGGAGAAGGAAAGGGGAAGGGAAGAGGAAGAGGCGCGCCCGCCTCTCCTGTCCTATTCGGACTAGGGGAGGGCGGCCTGCCCCTGCCGCCCTCCTCTTCTCCCATATGGCCCACTAAGGCCCATTAACCCGGGAGGGTTCCGTAACCCGGTGTTCGGTAAAATCCCGATTTCACCCGGAACCATTCCGATATCCAAATGTAGGCTTCCAATATATCAATCTTTATGTCTCGACCATTTCGAGACTCCTCGTCATGTCCGTGATGACATCTGGGACTCCGAACAAACTTTGGTACATCAAAACTTGTAAACTCATAATAAAACTGTCATCGTAACGTTTAGCGTGCGGACCCTACGGGTTCGAGAACTATGTAGACATGACCTAGAACTATTCTTGGTCAATAACCAATAGCGTAACCTGGATGCCCATATTGGTTCCTACATATTCTACGAAGATCTTTATCGGTCAAATCGCATAACGACATATGTTGTTCCCTTTGTCATCGGTATGTTACTTGCCCGAGATTCGATCGTCGGTATCCAATACCTAGTTCAATCTCGTTACTGGCAAGTCTCTTTACTCGTTCCGTAATACATCATCTCGCAACTAACTTATTAGTTGCAATGCTTGCAAGGCTTATGTGATGTGTATTACCGAGAAGGCCAGTAGATACCTTTCGACAATCGGAGTGACAAAACCTAATCTCGAAATACGCCAACCCAACATGTACCTTTGGAGACACTTGTAGTACTCCTTTATAATCACCCAGTTACGTTGTGACGTTTGGTAGCACCCAAAGTGTTCCTCCGGTAAACGGGAGTTGCATAATCTCATAGTTACCGGAACATGTATAAGTCATGAAGAAAGTAACAGCAATATACTAAACGATCAAGTGCTAGGCTAACGGAATGGGTCATGTCAATCACATCATTCTCCTAATGATGTGATCCCATTAATCAAATAACAACACATGTCTATGGTTACGAAACATAACCATCTTTGATTAATGAGCTAGTCAAGTAGAGGCATACTAGTGACTTATATGTTTGTCTATGTATTCACACATGTATCATGTTTCCGGTTAATACAATTCTAGCATGAATAATAAACATTTATCATGATATGAGGAAATAAATAATAACTTTATTATTGCCTCTAGGGCATATTTCCTTCACATGCACCCTTTGTTAAAGACATGGATTGTTACGGGTACTAATCAATCTTATCTATGATAAGCAGAACATTGATGTTTGTAGCGGTATTTTATGAATCACAACGTATCGAACGGGCTATCAACATAGTAGGCTTATCTACACGAAAAGGATGACGTCAGACTCAATGAACAATCATCGGTTTATGAAATGCTCGCTTCTGACCGCCCTGGCCCACCAAAGGTTCCTCTGATGTGCGCTACGTGCATTGGGTTACTGACATGCAGGCCATGTACCCAAAGAGCCCACACGTCAGTGGAAGAACGGCGCACTGTCCTACGTCAGAGTCGAGGGCGCCACTCGCTGCACGCCCGGCTGAACATGCCTCCTTGCCGCATTCAAACACCTCCATGAAACCCGCCCGTGTGGAAGCCGAGAAACCCACTCTGGACACACGTCCGTTCATGATCGGGCCGACACTAAACGCAACGCCGGCCGAGCTCCTCCCGTCCGCCATCTATTTAATCTCCTATTTAAACGAGGCCAAACGCCGACCAAGAATCGCACACCTCCGCTGATCCCCTATCTCCTCCTTCACCATTTTGTCCACTCTTACAATGGCTTACGAAGAGTAGTTATTCCGCATCCAAGCCGGCTAGGTGGCCCGACGAGCATGCCGGATATGAGCTATGCAGCTCGCTGATCCACCTCTGTCCCCTCGACGTGAAGCGGTTGCCACCCCAAGCCGTGGCTGATTCAAAGAACTCGCCGCTCGAGCCAGCTCGACGAGGAGCGGTGCACGGGCGTCGTTGCTGCCGTCCACGCCGCCGCCTCGTACCGCGTCTCCCGTTTCTGTGGCCGAGACTCCCATGCCGGCGCCCGCACCATGCAAGCAGTGACAGAAGCTAGGTGCGCAGAGAGTGACGAGTCGGTGGCGAGCGCCTCCGCGTCCGCCGCCGTCATCGAGGAGAAGTAGAACACGGGAGGCCGCCGCCGCTTGGGTCCCATGAAGGCCACTATGAAGGCGACGCCGGCGTACACAGCAGGTGTCTTGCCAGATCCTTTTCTTGCGAGGACCTTCGTCGACCCCGCACATACCTCCGGGGCTCCCGGCAGTCCGGTGATCATGCTGGCGGACATGAGGAACACAAATCGATCGGCGGGCGACCATTTAGGCCAGGTATTATATACATGTGATGTCTAGAATTAGCACCGTGTAGTTCATTTGAATGTAACGAAATCCGTCATGTTTGTATGAAAATCCGGTATCTTATATGATTTCCGTCGTTGTTTATATGAAATATCGCCGTGTTTGCGTGAATTTCGACCGGTTGGTTGACTTGTTGTCATAATGTGTGCGGCTACGATTGGATGGTGTAATTTCTGGGTCGCCCATCGGTCTGCGGGCGGCTCGGGCGGCGTGGTGGGACTGTCGGGGCAAGCTGATCTGGCCCACGAACACCTATGGGGCCGGCGGACCGAGCCCCTTTCGGTTCGGCGGGGAGCGGAGGTCGCACGAAGAGCAGATCGAGGCGAAGCACACGAGAGGTTTACCTACCGGAGCTCTCCTGAGAGATAACACTCCTATTGCTGCATGTCTAGGTGTATTGCGTTCTTGCTCGGGAGCGCCTGAGTGCTACAAGACACACGAGCTGCTAACGAGACTGAGCATGGGGAATCGACGACCAACCCTTTCTACGTTGCATGGGCCTCCTTTTATATGCTCAAGGGGCTCCGGCTGTGGCAACGTAGAGCGGGGTACAAATGGAAAAGTAGTGGTTGGTACACCTACTTGTACAAAGGTATGATGTACCATACCTAACCACGACGACAGGGGACAAAGGCATTAAATGCCTGTCTAGTCGCCCTAATAAAGGCAAACAGGGACCGTCAGGGCGCCACCGCTTGCCACGATGGCAATCTTGTCGTGCTTGCCACCTCGCACCGCTGGCTGCACAGCCTCTCGCCACGCGCGCTTGGGAAGGTCCCAGGGCGACACGTTAGTGGATGTGCTGGAGCGTAGGTACCGAGTGGTGGTCTGCCGCGCAAGCGCCTTGCCGCGGTTGTTGTCTTGCCGCGCCCGGAAGCTTGTCGCGGACCGGGCCTTCCCGACAAGCTCCTCTTGCCGGGGCCTTGTCTTGTATGTGCCTTGGGTGGCCTTCCCGGCAAGCTCCTCTTGTCGGGGCCTTGTCTCCTTGGCTTGAATACTTTGTTCTTGAATGGCTCCACAGGAACCACGGAGGACCTTGGCGGTCACCGGTAAGCCTTGTCATGAGGGCTGCAAATCGCCCGTGCACAAGTTCGGGATACTAGGGTACCCCTACTTTAGTACACCGGCAGAGCCTCCGGCTGGGCCACACAGTGCCGAAGGCTGTTGGGCCAGGCCCAAAACAGGGCACGGGCACACGCGGCCCGGGTCACGCCGTAACTCACCCCGGACCCACCACGTCCTCCACGAATGGCACGCGTCGAGTGCGGCGTCGGGTGAGAGATCGTGGGCGAGATCGTGGGGGATTTATTTATTCAGAATAACGGAACGTCCGCCCCCTCCCTCTTTATAAGCAGGGGAAACAGAGGCAGGTCGCTCACCTTGCCAGTTGCTGTCCCATCGAAAAACCACCGCTGCTCCCCCTTCTCTACAAGGCTGAAAAGAGAGCAGCGCTCCGCCCCCCATCGCCACCAGCACCCTCAACACCGTCGATCTCCTCCACTGCCTCCGCCATGGGCCCGAAGCCGACAAGGGAAGGCCGTGAAGTCGGCCGAGGCGCGGCTTGCGGCGCAATGGAAGGAGCGGCCATCTTCCCCCTCGGCTCGTCGCGAGGAGCCGAGGGAGAACTACTACCTCTTACGGTCGACGGAGACGCTGGCGCATCCAGCGCCTGAAGGTACTCCCGCCGCTGCTGAGGCTGGCCCGGCAGGGTATCCCTTCTTCGCGCTTTTCTTCTACTGCGGGCTCTGCCCGCCTTTCTCTGAGTTCTTTTGCGACATCATGAACACCTACGGGTTCCACCTCCTTGATTTCACCTCCAACGCCGTTCTGACCATGGCAGTTTTCGCACATCTCTGCGAAAACTTTGTCGGAGTCCACCCAAATATAGCTCTTTTCCGTCACTTCTTTTTACCCCGTGTTGAGAGAGGAGATCCCCTTGCCGGAGGAATCGCTTGGATCTCTGTGGTCGGCAAGAAGGAAGCTTATCCGGAGGGAGAGCTCCGTAGCAAATGGGAGGAGTGGAGGGCAGATTAGTGCTGGATTGTCGAGGAGAACCCACAGCCCTTTACCGCCCAAATACTAAACCCCAGAGTGCGCTGCAATGATTGGAGCAATCTGCCCCGGAGGACGCTTAGGTGAAGATCGCGATCACCCGAATCTCTTCGCCTCGACTTGCCGGACTCACCAGAGGCACTGTTGGCAGACTTTCTACGCCGCCAAGACGCTTCTTGCAGGAGAGAAGGAGACCTGCTCGGGAATTTCAGAACGCAGCAGACATCATGAGGCTGCGCCTGGCCTCAACTTCAACTTCACTGTCTTGGAGCTTGACGCAATGCTCTTAGAGCTGTTCAAGCCCGATCGTGATCATCCGTAGATGTTTAGGTTGCCGAGGGCGTCGTTGCTGTGCAACAATTCCGCGCTTGACCGCAAGATCCGCGTAATGATGCCGCTGCAGTGACTCACATGGAATTGTCCCAACTTGGCAAGAGCGGCGAGATGACGTCGTCTGGCGGTTCTTTGACAATCTGGTGGAAATGCCGGTTCGCCCGACGAAAGCGAGGGGCCTCACCCGCGACACTATCGACGCATTTAGATGCGCCAAGACGCCACTGAGCTAGAAGAAGCGGCAGCAGCCGCTGCCGCGGGCGAGTTTGGCTTCGAAGTGGAGGAGGCAGAGGCAGCCGAGGCGGCAAGCCTTGTCGAGCGAAAGGAGTTTGCCGGCGAGGAGGAGCTTGCCGAGCCTGAAGCCGAGTCGAGCGAGCCTGCCGAGGGCGCATCCTCCCCGCCTCCAAGCAGCTTGCCGCGAGCGGAGCCCCCAGCTCCACCAAGAAGGCGTTGCAAGGCCGAGACGCAGTGGGGCGGCGAGCAGACCCAGCGGCCAGCGGCGCGACGACGCTCTCTGCGGCAAGCAGCATTGCTGCTGGAGCACCTCACGCCCGGCTGCGCAAGCTGGAGCGGGGCCCTCGCAGACCACGGTTCCGCTCCCGCCAAGCGTCCAAGGGAACCCACTCCTCCGCCTCGTAAGATCGAGGCGGGCCAGACTGACCTCTCCGCGCTCAGCTCCGATGAGGAAGAAGAAGAGTAAGATTCCTTGCTGTACTTGTAATTCTTCGATTTGTTGCTTTGTCTTGTATCTGATTTGCTTTACTCTGAATCCATTCCTTTTCAGGACGCTGGCCCAGAGAATGTCGAAGAGAGCCAAGACCCCGGTGGTTGTCATCGAGGACGAACCCACTGCGACAGCAGGAGGCGCGTCCGAGACTACCTTGCCGGATGAGGCAACTCTTCTTCAAAGCAGCCCCCAGCGCAGCCCCCAGCGTAAGTATATGGTCTACTTCTTGTTGTTCGGCGTGCATGAGTGCTTTTTCCTTGCTGATATCTGACTGTTGATTCATGTAGGAGCAGAGCAGCCTCCTTCTGCTTCGACTACGCCGCCAAGGGTGGATTCCCCGGCAAGGGAGCGTTCTCCGGCAAGGGAGACTTCTCCGGCAAGGGGCAGCTCTCCGGCAAGGGACGGCACCTGCGATCCCTTGGCGGCGGAGACCATGACCGCAGACCCCGGCGCAGGTAACCTTCTCGCCTGAGAACTTCCCTTGTGTTTTTCTTCTCCTGAATTTGTCTTTGAATATTTGCCTAACTTTCTTCATCCGTCCGCCATAGAGCCAATGGAGACCGAGGTCGCCGGCGAGGAGGACGTGCGCGGCAACATTGATGAAGCCGCCGCCGTGGAAGAAGAAGCCGGCCGACGAGCCTGGGCCGCGAAGAGGCCGCTTAAAGCTGCCGCCGCAGAAGCCGGGCGAGGGTCCGCGATCGTGACTGACGACTTCGAGGCCGCAGGAGCACCAGCGCTTACACCGACCGCCGATCCTCTGCCGCTGCCGCTGCGTCGGGCTCCGAAGAGCCCCAGCCCGTCGCCTATTTGAAGGCCGGCGATGGCGTCTTCATCAAGCTCCCATGGGAGTCGAGCTCCAGGGCGCCGGCCGAAGGAGAAACCTTCGATGAAGAGTTGCTCGCCTCCGTTGGACTGAGGCTGGTTGACGAGCCAAGCAGCAGCAGCGGCGAGCCCGAGGAGGAGCAGCTGCTGCGGAAGCTGCTGTCGCTCTACCGCGCCCGACAAGCCAAGCTGGAATCCCGGGAAGCGCTTGTCGCGAAGGCGGGAGCAGATATTGAGAAGCACGCGGAGGAGCTCCGGGGCCGCAACCAGGAAGCTCTCCGGTCCTTGGCGGAGGAGCGGGAGCAACTCGCCGAGGAGCGCAAGGCCTTCATCCTCGAGAAGGCAAGTCGAGGAGGAACAGTGGCTTGTCACGAGAAGCCGTCTGCAGGAAGGTGAGTTGGCGCAGCGGAAGGTTAACCTTGACAGCCACGAGGAGGATCTTGCCATGCGCGAGCAAACATTTGGCGGGCTCTCAATGAAGCAAAGGATCTTGCCAGAGCTGCCGAGGCCGCCAAGAAGGAGCTGGAGATGAAGGTGGCGCAGTTGGAGGCCAGCCTCAAGAAGAGCGGCGAGGAGCTTGCTGCACTCAAGCACGAGCATGAGAAGGACGCCTACACTCTTGGCGAGCTGCAGGGCCGTCTCGCCGAGAGGAGCAAGGAGCTCAGCGCCGCCAGGACTCCAATGCGAGATCTTGAGTTGAAGCTAACTACTTTGACTCAAGTGGACGGCGCCAGGGGAGCAGGAGGCGGCCTTGAAGGAGAAGATCAAGGCCGACGAGGGGTCACGCAATCTTGTTGCCGCCCAGAGTGCCTTGAGGGAGAACGTGGAGCACTGGACCGAGGGTCTCGTGGATACTGCTGCAGCCATCCACAGGGAGCTGATGGAGCTGGGGATGGTGGATCTTGGATATTCCTCCGACGAGCACCTCCAACCCAGCGCCAAGCTTAGCTTGTTCTTCAAGGCGTGGTGAAGGCCCTCCAATGACTTCGGAAGAAGTCCCAAAGCAGCTGGCCGAGGAGTCGCGCCAGATCTACGGGAGCTCTTCAAAAGGTGTCGATGAAGGTGGCCTTCCGCAATCCAGGCCTCAACCTCACCAACGCCCTCAAGTCCCCGCCACGGATGCTGATGTGGGCGCTCAAGACCCTTGTCGCACCCATTGTGGATAGGGTGAGCGGAATCAAGAGGGTTGAGGGCGATCGCGTAGATTAGGCCGCCTGCTTTTCTCTTTCTCTTGCCGCTGCTGGTCATGTCATAGGAACAATCCATTAGAGCTGCGGCAAGCTATCTTGTAATATAACTCTATTTTGGGTATCATTTGCTATGTTATTTCCTTTACTTGATTCCTTCCTTTGTATGTTTTTGCCCTACGCTTTTAGGGAACTTGTCGGCGCGGGCACCTGAGTCATGAAGCCGAGTGCGGACGTCCAAGCCTGCTGGCGGTGCCGCTTCCGACAAGCAACCTTGTCGCAACTAGTCGCAGCTCACTTAAGTTGTTGAGCGGACTCGAAACAAAGTAAGGGCGCAACTAGCTACGAGTTGGTTCCTTTGCGCACGGGTTTTCCATACAAAGTACGGCCGTTCGAGGAAGATAACTTAAAAATTTTAAAACTGATTGCTCAAACTTTGGCAACTTAGCTTTTCTGTCGTTTGCTTCCCGGTAAGGATAGGCTTCCTTGAGCGACACTTGGTCCACACCATTATCTTCTCCTTCCCCCCGGCAAACTTGTGTGCGAGGGAACCTTCCTTTCTTTGAGAAAGAGAAAGAAGAGAAAATAAAGATATGGAGCCTTATGGCTCGTTATTACTATCAGGGGTAGGTGCTGCACAAAGTGTCGAGATAATGCATGCAAATAGAAGTAAAAGCATGAAATTGACAAGGTGTGCGGCACGCTTAGCTTTACTTATGCACGGGTCTCATACCGGCTTTGTACAAAGGATTACATGCAACAGCAAGACTTGTACAAAAGGTGGTTGCCGAACAGGTTCCGCAACCGCGCTTCTACGGGTAAAACTTACGAAGATGCTCAATGTTCCGTGAGTTCCGAATGCCATCTTCGGTCTCAAAGCGGACAGCGCCGAGCCTAGTGACTCGCTTTCACCCGATAAGGGCCTTCCCACTTGGCGTCAACTTGTTGGAATTCTTGGCGACTGAACGCGGCTGAAGAACAAGGTCGCCTTCCTCGAGACTTCGGCATTAACTGCGGCTATGGTAGCGGCCAAAGCTTGCCGGGTACCGAGCAGCTCAGACAAGACTGAAGGCGATCTTCCTCAAGGAGCAATGGCGTCATCTTGTCGCAGCTGCTCTTGCTCAAGCTCATCATAAGCGAGCACTCGAGGCGATTCGTGACACGAAGTTCCGTGGGGAGAACTGCCTGCTGCTCCATAGACTAGAGCAAAAGGTGTCCGGCGATGGCTCGATTTGGCGTCGTCTGATCGACCAAAGAACCACCGGCAACTCCTCAATCCAGCTTTCTTCCGCACTTGTGCAGCCCGTCAAAGTTACGGTCTTGAGCCCGCGCAAGACTTCAGCATTTGCCCTCTCCGCTTGACTGTTGCTTCTCGGATGAGCAATGAAGCGGGCAGACCTTGGCGCCAAGATCTTGGACGTCTTGCATGAAGGTGCGGCTTAGAATTGCGTGCCGTTGTCGGTGATGATCCCGTTAGGGATTCCAAACGGCAAACAATTGACTGAAGAACTTGAGCCGATTTGTCTGTCACCTTATTCATCGCTTCCACTTCTTGCTACTTTGTGAAGTTGTCGATTGCAACGTTAAAGTAATCATAGCGCCCGACAGCTCGTGGGAAGGGGCAGAGGATGTCGAGCCCCGGACCGAAAATGGCCGTGATAAAGGGATCGCCCGGAGAGCTTGAGCTGGCTGGTGTATCTGCTGGAATGGAACTAGCACGCTTCACACTTGGTTACTTGTGCGGTTGCATCACCGGAGGGCTGTCGGCCAAAAAGAAACCTTCTTAGGAACGCTTTGTCGGCAAGTGCTCTGGCGCCAATGTGGTGACCACATATGCCTCCATGTATCTTCGCCAACAGCTTTTTGTCCATCTTCGGTGAATACACTTCAATTTCACACCGTTGAGTCTCATACATGCAGTGTTGTCGACAAACTAGTACATACTTGACTGTCGGGCTACTCTTTCCGCTTCTTCTTGCTCTTCGGGAAGTTCTCTCGTCTCAAGGAAATGGACAATCTGATGCGCCCATCTTGGAGCTTGCGGCTCGACAACAAGGACTAATGGCACATCTATCGCTGCGGAACATCAGCTTCCACGGCGAGAACCTGCGGCTCAGCCGGAGCTTGACGTTCCCCGGCAAGCTTGCCGGAGCAAAACTTGTCGGGAGCGTCTGCTTCAACGAAACAAACCCTGGGGCTTGTCGGAGCAGACTGCTCCTCAACACTGTTGGTGTCGATCTTGGAGGCCTTCTTGGCGGCGGCTTCGGGAAGCTCTGCCGGGAAGTAGTCACCAGAGATCAACTTCCTCTTCTTGCTCTGTCCAGTCGATGGGGTTACAGACGGTTGAGTCAGCTTGAGCACAAAAATCCCTGGTTCCACAGGTAACTTAAGTGCGGCGCACTTTGACGAGCCATCGGCAATGTCGCTCGAGCCCTTGGAATATATTCCATCTGTAGGCCGTCAAAGTGCTCTTCTAGCTTTCTTACTTCATCAACATAAGCTTCCATTAATGGACTCTGATAATTCTTGTTCACTTGGCGGATGACAAGCTGCGAGTCACCCTTGACAATGAGCTTCTTGATCCCAAGGTCTACTGCGATCCTGAGACCGGCAAGCAAACCTTCATACTCTGCAGTATTGTTTGTTGCTTGCTCCTTGGGAAAGTGCATTTGGACTACGTACTTGAGGTGCTCTCCGGTGGGTGCGACAAGTAGCACGCCGGCACCGGCGCCTTGCAGCGAGAAGGCACCATCAAAGTACATCATCCACTCTTTGCTTGCCTCCTTGACGGGAATGCTCGTTTCTGGAATTTCTTCATCTGGTGTTGGCGTCCATTCTGCTATGAACTCCGCCAACGCTCTGCTTTGGATAGTTGAAGTGCTCTCAAACTTGAGGCCAAAGCTTGACAGTTCCCAGTGCCCACTCGACAATCCTGCCTGTTGCCTCTGGATTTTGCCGTATCCTCTTGATGAAAGCGAGTGACGATTGTGGATCTCATGTGCCCGGAAGTAATGGCGCAGCTTTCTCGAGGCCATGAGGAGGCCGAAAAGCAATTTCTGCACACCAGAGTACCTTGACCTAGCCCCCTGCAGAAGGGAACTGACAAAGTAAACCGGGCGCTGCACCATTCTTTTCTGTATCTTCTCATGTGTCTGCGCAGATCCATCCTTGTCGGGATCAGAGCTTGCCAGCGAAGCCCCCTGCTTGTCGCTGGATACATCTGCCATGGTTGCTAGCTCATCATCCGCCTCCCTCTCCGCTACTAACGCAGCACTAACCACTTGATTGGTTGCCGCTATATATAGCAGCAACTTTTCTTGTGGCTTAGGTGCGACAAGTGTTGGAGTGGAGGACATGTATCTCTTCAAGTCCTGCAGCGCAGCCTCCGCTTCCGGAGTCCATTGCATCGGACCTGCCTTCTTCAAAATTTTGAAGAATGGCAGGCACGCCAACAGAGATCTAGAGATAAACCTGCTGAGAGCAGCTATGCAACCGCAAGCCTTCAGACATCCTTGACGCGCTTTGGTGCTTCAATCTGCTCAATGGCCTTGATCTTGTCGGGATTGGCTTCAATTCCTCACGAGACACGAAGAACCCGAGAAGCTTGCCGGAAGGGACTCCAAACACACACTTCTCAGGATTGAGCTTGAGGTTGATCTTACGCAGATTTGCAAAGGTTTCGTCTAAATCTTGAATCAGGGTCTCTTTGTCCTTGCTTTTGACCACTATGTCATCCATGTATGCTTCCACATTTACATGCATTTGCGGCTCAAAAGCGTCATGAACTACTCTTGCAAATGTTGAACCAGCATTCTTTAACCCGAAGGGCATCCGTACAAAACAGTATGTGCCACATGGGGTGATAAATGTGGTCTTCTCCTCATCCTCTTACGCCATGAAGATCTGATGATATCACGAGTATGCATCCAGAAATGAAATCAAATCACATCCGGCCGTTGAGTCAACAATCTGGTCGATGCGCGGCAAGGGAAATGGGTCTTTGGGACAAGCTTTATTGACATCGGTATAGTCGATACAAAGCCTCCATTTCCCGTTAGCCTTATGCATAACCACAGGATTGGCCAACCACGTAGGATGGAGCACTCCTCGACAAGGCCTGCCGCTTCCGGTTCTTGATTTCTTCTGCGATGAACTCTTGGCGCCCACCGCTTGCTTCGACTTTCGCTTGACGGGCGCGCGCATGAGGACAAACGGCAAGATGGTGCTCAATTACTTTCTTGGGAACACCGGGATGTCGACGGTTGCCACGCAAACACGCCGACGTTCGCCCGCGCAGGAAAGCAACGAGCGCGCCTTCCTATTTAGGGTCGAGAGAGGCACCGATGGTGAAAGTACCACGGTGCCGTCCTCCTGGCAGAACACCCTCTTGGTCTCTGGTGGAGCTGCCATCGTCTTCTTACACTTGCCGGTGGAGCTCGATGATGCGTCCTCGACGGTAGCGCAGCACTCAGAAGAGGTGCGCTTGCCGAGTGGGCATCGAGCTCTTGCCGGACTTGGTCTTCTTCTTCCCCGGAGCTTCGGCAAGTGGCTTGCAATCCGTTGGTACCGCCGCTTTGCTTCGGTAAATCTTGTCGGCGCAGATAAGAGCATCTTTCTTGTCGCCAGGACAGAGATGACACTTATCGGGCCTGGCATCTTCAAAGCATGTTGTAGGCATAGTGAGAGGCCGCCATGAATTTGGCGAGTCTTTGGGCGGCCAAGTATTCCATTGTAAGGCAATGGAAAGTCAGCAACATCAAAGGTGACCCTCTCGGTCCACGAAGTTCAACTTCACGCCAAATGTCACCGCAACGTGATCTTTCCCTTCGCTTGCTCCTTCTCGGATTGATTCCTTGGAATGTGCGGTCTCTTCGAGCTCGCCATCGTGGATCCGGAGTTTCGGAGCACCGCGGAGGAGATCAGGTTCAAGCCGCCCCACCGTCAACTAACATCTTGGTGACCTTGAGGTTGCGGATAGTTGGTGAGACCAACATCGGCAAGCACCCGACCGCGATTCTGCGCGATCAGGTGGTCCTCGATATCAAAGATGATAGGCGTCTTGGACCATTTCGAGAGGCTTGCGTGACTCGATGGATGGTTCTGCTGCATTGACTTCCGCATCCACCGCTTGAGTTGGCGGTGTGAAGTATGCAGAGAAGCACCACCGCCAACGACAGGACCTCTGCGGGCTTTCTGGAACTCCTGCTCATCGGTCTCGTCATCATCCATGTCTTCATCGTCGTCGTCGTCGTCATCCTTGTCGCGGCCACGGGGAGGTCTGTCTCCTTGCCGCTACTTGGCCTTGCCGCGGCGTCCTCCCCGGCCGGGGCGCTTCTTGCTAGCTCCTCCAGCACCCTCCTGGGCCTTCTCCTTGTCGCGTCGTTCGCATTCAGCTTTCTACTGCTCGACAAGCTGCTCGACCTTCTTGCAGCTCTGGAGGTCATGGCCCTTGGTGCGGTGGATCTTGCAGTACTGCTTGTCGGAGCCGTCCTGCTTGTCGGCGACCGCCACAGACTGGCAGTTGGTGCCAGCGGCAACCTCCTTACCGGAGCCACCAGCCTTGGCTTTCTTGTCGCCACCTCCGTTGCCGGACTGCTCAACAACTAGCACATCTCTGCCTTTCTTTTTCCTGTTGCCCCACCGCCGGCTCTTCTTGCCGGGCGGTCTCCTCACTATCGATCCTCCTGCTTTGGTATTCTCTCCGGAGTCTCCTCCTTCCTCAAAGACGTGCACACTTGTCGGCGGGCGTATAGCTCATCGACGCTCTGATCTTGCACATTGCCATCTCCTCCGCATCCTACAGCCAGACGTTCGATGGAACGCGCCGATTACATGGTGGTGGACATCTGGGATGTTGTGCTGTACACGGCTGAATCTTTGAATATACTTGCGCAGGGGCTCTCCTTCCTTCTGGGCGAGTAGCTGAAGGTCGCTTTCTTGGCCATGGGGCTTGTGCCCGCCTGTAAAGGCGCCGATAAACTGATGGCATATATCTTCCCAAGAAGATATGGAGTTGTCCGGCAAGTGCATGAGCCAGGATCTGACATTGGGCTTGAGCACCAGCGGGAAGTAGTTGGCCAGAATCTTGTCGTCTCGCCCCCCGGCGGCCTGCACCGCGATGGTGTAGATGCTGAGGAACTCCGACGGATGCGTCTTGCCGTCGTACTTCTCTGGTACATCCGGCTTGAAATTCTTCTTGCTGGGCCACTGGACTTGCCGTAGCTCACGAGTGAACGCAGGGCAACCTATCAGCGTCTGACAAGTCGCCTGGTTCCTCTGGCGCATGCATGTCAACAGAGGGCCCAGCGCGCTTGTCGGATTGACGCCGGCTTCTCTTCGGCGCTCGATGCGAGTTCGAGCGTCCTCTTGCTGTCGTTCGTGAAGAACTTGGCGCTGATCGCGACGAGCTCGTGGATCCGATGATGCGGTGGAGTCGCTGTCGAGGTGGATCCGGCGAGTCGGCGATCTTGGCCTTCGGGGCGGAGAGTGCATGGTGGTCGCACCCCCACCGGTCTCTGCCGCCATCGGCTCGCGTTGGCAGTCCTACCGCGCAGTGATGCACTTTCGGTTGCCGCGGAGCGTCGCCGTTGGCGAAGCCGATGAGACTTCGAGTGGTGGCCTCCATTCATCGACCTTGTCGGCCGTTGGAGGGTAATCCAGAGCGATTGAGCTCTCGCCAAAGCTTACGCTAGAGTGGTGGGTGGCGATGGCGAACGGCGCGAGGAGCGGATATGCTTGGACTTCTAACTATGTTAGAAGGAGCGATATCCCGTCGGCGGCCGATGCCTCGCTTCGCGCCAGACGACGTTGGCGTGCATGCTGGTCTTGAGCATCCCGAGATCCTCCAGCTCGATCTTGGTCCAACGAGCGTATGGCATTGTGAATACCATGACGCTGTCGGTCCCGCGCCTCCTGAGACGGGCGCGGTGCATGTACGGACGCCGAGGTATGTGCAGCCTTGTCCTTGGACTTGGCAGCACCGTGAGTTCCCCCGTCGCCGTCCATTCTTCCGTCGGCGTCTACCCCACCACCCGTTTGCTCCGGTGGCGGTGGGTTCCACGCGGACGGGCTTCGCCAAGCCTTCTTCTTCGGTGGCATGTTGATGAAGATGATGAAGATCTAGCTTGCGTGGACGCCGGATCGAGTTCACACAACCTCGACGCCTTCTACGGCGCGCCAAAGATGTCGGGCAGCTGATTCGCCCACGAACACCTATGGGGCCGGCGGACCGAGCCCCTTTCGGTTCGGCGGGGAGCGGAGGTTGCACGAAGAGCAGATCGAGGCGAAGCACACGAGAGATTTACCCAGCTCCGGAGCTCTCCGGAGAGATAACACTCCTACTGCTGCATGTCTAGGTGTATTGCGTTCTTGCTCAGGAGCGCTGAGTGCTACAGTACACACGAGCTGCTAACGAGACTGAGCGTGGGGGGGGGGGGAACCGACCGACCCTTTCTACGTTGCGCATGGGCCTCCTTTTATATGCTGAAGGGGTCTCCGACAGGTGGCAACGTAGACAAGGGTACAAATGGAAAAGTAGTGGTTGGTACACCTACTTGTACAAAGGTATGTTGTACCATACCTAACCACGATGGCAGGGGACAAAGGCATTAAATGCCCATCTAGTCGCCCTAACAAAGGCAAACAGGGACTGGGGCGCCACCGCTGCCACGATGGCAATCTTGTCGCTTTGCCACACCAAGATCACCGGCTGCACAGCCTCTCGCCACGCTGCTACCGGGAAGGTCCTGTAGGCGACACGTTAGTGGATGTGCTGGAGCGTAGGTACCGAGTGGTGGTCTGCATGACAAGCGCCTTTGCCGTCATGTTGTTGTCTTGCCGCCGGAAGCTTGTCGCGATCGGGCCTTCCCGGCAAGCTCCTCTTGCCGGGGCCTTGTCTTGTATGTGCCTTGGGTGGCCTTCCCGGCAAGCTCCTCTTGCCGGGGCCTTGTCTCCTTGGCTTGAATACTTTGTTCTTGAATGGCTCCACAGGAACCACGAAGGACCTTGGCGGTCACCTGGTAAGCCTTGCCGCGGAGGGCTGCAACTGCCCGTGCACAAGTTCGGGATACTAGGGTACCCCTACTCTAGTACACCGACAGGGACAAAAAGAACACAGCTCATGCGAGCTCGTCTCCAACGTGCGTGCTGGAGGATGCATGAGAACCCGAGCCATTCCTCGTTCATCGGTGGCAAAGGCACCGGTGGACAAAAGGGTCGCCAATATTTTGGCTACCCCAGGCAAGATCCAACCAGCCCCTCCCAACAGATTCAAATCCCTCGTTCGCCGTCGATTTTGCCATGTGTTGTTTTCATGGACTAGCAAGATGCCCGTGCATTGCACGGAACATCAAGATGCATTTTTTACAAAACACCTGTTGTGATTGACCCATGCAGGAGCAATCCCATTTTGTAAGAACTAATGATTGCTTGAGAATTTTATCGGATAAATGGTATCTCGAGAATTTTGTCGGACTCCATTTTTGTATACAAGGACACAAACCCATATTACAGGTACCAAGGCAAAAAATTAATGTCTTCTAACACAATGTTGCAAGCCACCTTGTTTCCTTGTTTGCCGTGTAAATTAATGTGTATTCTTCTCTTTCATGCACATCAAGCCAATGCTCACACTCCCGCATGCATGCAAGGGATAATTAATGTCCTCCTTTGCTAGTAGTACTATGAGGCAAACACCATTAATATTGCATCGATTAGTGTTAGTGGCCTTGTATATCTGCAAATTGTAATTTTGATATTGGCCTCAGATATAAAAAATGGAGGGAGAAAGATGAGACATAAGGTGAGGAGGAGGGGCGTGGTGGTGACTGGTGGTCGGATCTGGCGGAGGCATGGGGATGGACGGCGCATTATGTCTAGGTTTGTATCTCTATAGTCCCTCTCACACACACCCACGCAGGTGGGGGCGTGCACGAAGAGAAGAGGTGCACGACGGCTCACGATTCTGCCTCTCTTTCCCAACCACACCTGCTGGGTACACGGTGGAGCTCATTTCTGCATTTAAAAGGCAGCCCACGTGGTAACTTGACACGCCATTGGTTGTCCACTAGATGGAGGGAGGATCTTCTACCACGGGTGAACAAACAAATTGCGACTTGACGCGTTATGTTAAAAAAGAGGCAAACCATGTGGGGCCTACCTTAGAGGCAAGGCTCTATACACTGGAGTACTTTTGATGTGTCCCGTCAACTCGCAGAACGAGGAGAAGCTTGCTTAGTACGCCGTCTCCCCCGCCCACGGGCGCGGTGGCTCGCAGGATGAGGTGAAGCTTGCTTACTATGCCTTACGCCCGCTCCCTCGCCCACGCACGCGGTGACTCGCAGGACAAGGAGAAAATTTTACTAGTACTCCCTCTGTTTACCCCTCCTCCCTACTACCTTGGTTAGAGAGATTATCATATTGTTTGGAATATATATGTACTTTAGTACTCCCTCCATTTACTTATACAAGGCCACTATGAAAAAAATACATTTTGCATCTATACAAGGCCACAAATAGTAATCGAGACAAAAGTTACTACTCCCTCCTTTCCAGTTTATGGCTCCATTTCAAAATCTCTCCAACCAAGGTAGACGGTGAGTGGTTGAATTAATTTCGTACTCCTAGTTTGAACAAGTAATTAGTACGCTCGTTTTTCTCAAGAAGTTATGTTTACTGAGGCATTAATTAGAACGAATGCATGAATGACCACTAAATTTCCATGAACTTCTACATGCATTGGTGAGTTTTCTCTTGACACTGCTTGCATCGGGTCATCTAACGCACCTCGAAATCCAACATGTGATGGTACTACTACTAGTAGTAGAATTGAGACTTATAAAACAGAAAAACGAATGTTTTGTAGATGAGCCCTATAAACCCTAGTGGGTACGTACTCCGTAAAATCAAATTTTCCCAAAACTAAGTCGGTCAACCTTTATTTGCTTGTTTCCCTTCCTGCCTCCTTGCCTCGAACAGACTATGCCAAACTCCCGTGCTCGCCAAGGAAAAGACCCGCCTCGCCTTTTTTTTAGTCCGGGTTTGTATCGATAGATCGCGCGAAGCAGCAAAAACCCAAGCCGTGTCTTGTACTCCTCCGTCGACGCTCGCTTTCATGAATTCTGTACTTCCTGTCGCCGACATGTGGGACATATAGCAACCGGGTCGACGTGTCAAGCACCAAATAACAGTGCAGAACAGCAGGGGGGACGCACCCCAGTCGTACCGCCCCAGTAGTAGTAGTAGTAATGAGCAATGAGACGTCAAATCACAATGCCGCACCTTCCCAGACGGACGAAGCAACCATTATTTCACACTTCGGTTCGCCATCATCTCAAACCACATAGTATTGCTTCTGCCTCAAGAGGGACACGTGCATCGCCTTGGTACATCATGACACGTGGGACCGCATGACAGGCCATGCTCCCCCGCTGATCGCTCGGTAAAATCACCTCATTTTTACTACTATACTTCCTTCGTATCGGTTTACATGGCATGCACGTCGTTATAGGTTGAGAATTTAACTGGCTATATATGTGATGAACAGTATATGTTTAGAAACTACATCCGCTTAATAATCCAATGATATGCTTTTTGTGACATCGTAACTCAGATTTAGTTAGTCAAATGGATGACCTAGAACTACGTGCACGCCCTATAAACCGAGACGTCTAAAAACGAGACGGAGAGGGTAGTTCAGTACGTATCTTTTTAGATCAATATAGTCGGGATTCACCAAGGAGCAAAACCAAGTGGTAGGCTGCACCTGTCGTGTTGGCGTATCGACTCAAGCAGGGTCAGTCCGCACACGAAATGGCGACACACTTAACATGACCCCTTTGGCCGACATGTGGCTCATCCACCGTCTTGTTCCACGTGTGATGCACCAAATTACAATTCGTAGCAGCGGTTGGAATTGGAGGCACCCCGGTCGTAGCACCGCAGTAGTAGAAAATGAGCGATGAGGGGTCAAATCGCAAAGCCCCACCTTTCCCTCATTAAGCTGGACGGACGAAGCAACCATCATTTCACTCTAGGGCGCAAGAGCATAAAGAAAAGAGAAAAGCAATGATGCGTGCGGCAGCTACCTAGGGCACCCTAGGGTAGGGGTCTCCACCACAGATCATTCTTTTTAAAGCGCCTCCACTACAAATCGGCTTCTCCCTCGTCCTCTTGAAGAAAACCAATGATGCGTGCGGCGGTAGGGTTTGTAGGAGTACTACTAGGGCGTGCGGGGCCACGTCATAGTAAACGGGAGAGGGATTTAGTTCGAGTCGACGCCTTAAATATGTGTGGGCCACTTGGTTTTAGGGGAACGAGGCAGCATTTTGGGTTCGGGGACCAGTGGAGATATAGTACGTACAAAAAATTGTGGACGTAGGTTCGACCGAAAGGAAATGATGCATGGGCCTTGCATTTTGATATACTCGGGGCCGCGTGAAATTTGCTACTCTACTCAAAACTAGTAAGGTACACATGCATTGAATGCATGAGATTTCGAAACCAAATTATGAATAAATACACACTATAGCATGTAAAGCTTTGAGTCATATACGCATGATGTAGATGTTCATTTAGTTCTTTCATCTCATTCAAAATCAGTTAGTTTTATAAAAATGTTAAGATTCATGGGGTTGTGCATTGTAAAGCATAAAGTAAAAAACAAATAATGGCATTTCATTTAGAAAAAAAATCAATTATGATACGGAAGATTCTAGAACAAAGGAGAAGTGCATGTGTGTTGAGGTTTGTGCATTATGCTTAAGTTTAACCATGGAGTCTTCTAAATTGTACATGTGGCAGATCTGGTGGAATGTTGATGATATCCAACGGCCAGTAGTGCTCGGATTTGCCATCTCTGCACTGTCGGATTAGCTTCATCCAACGACCATCTTTCAAGTTATTCGCACACTATTTAGTTCTTGTGCCATAGTTGCATGTCTTGGAAAAAAGCTACTAGTGGGTTGTACTAGCTATTTAGGAATATAAGATGTATACATGGAAGTTGTAGGGAAAGAGATGACATGGAGTATCTCAATTCCTATGAGTAGGGATTGGAAAAGAGATGTCATTTGGTTGACATCATAGGAACTTTTCTATTGAATCTAGAGATGACATGTATCTCAATTCCTATGAGGAGGGATTAGAATTAAAAGAGATGTAATTTGGTTCATATCATAGGAACTTTTCTATTGAATATTGATACGTCCATTTTGCATCATGCTTTTATATCGATATTTATCGCATTATGGGTTGTTATATCATGTTATGTTACAGTACTTATGGCTATTCTTTCTTATTTTACAAGGTTTACATGAAGAGGGAGAATGCCGGCAGCTGGAATTCTGGGCTGGAAAAGGAGCAAATATTGGAGACCTATTCTGTGCAACTCCAAAAGTCATGAAACTCCATGGAATATCTTAAAATAAATAAAGAAAATCGTCGCCAAAGATGAAGGCCAGGGGGCCCACACCCTGCTCACGAGGGTGGGGGGCACGCCCCCCTATCTCGTGGGCCCCCTGGTGGCTCTCCGACACCCATCTTCTCCTATATGAAGTCTTTCGATGAGAAAAAAACATTAAGCAACCTTTCGGGACGAGACTCCGCCGCCACGAGGTGGAACCTTAGCGGAACCAATCTAGGGCTCCAGCGGAGCTGTTCTGCCGGGGACACTTCCCTCCGGGAGGGGGAAATCATCACCATCGTCATCACCAACGTTCCTCTCATCGGGAGAGGGCAATCTCCCTCAACATCTTCACCAGCACCATCTCATCTCCAAACCCTAGTTCATCTCTTGTATCCCATTCTTGTCTCCAAGTCCGGGATTGGTGCTAGTAGGTTGCTAGTAGAGTTGATTACTCCTTGTAGTTGATGCTAGTTGGTTTATTTGGTGGAAGATCATATGTTCAGATCCTTTATGCATATTATTACCCCTATGATTATGAACATGAATATGCTTTGTGAGTAGTTACGTTTGTTCCTGAGGACTAGGTTGTAGTCTTGGTATTAGTAGTCATGTGAATTTTGTATTCGCTCGATATTTTGATGAGATGTATGTTGTCTAGCCTCTAGTGGTGTTATGTGAACGTCGACTACATAACACTTCACCATTATTTGGGCCTAGAGGAAGGCAATCGGGAAGTAATAAGTAGATGATGGGTTGCTAGATTGATGAAGCTTAAACCCTAGTTTATGCGTTGCTTCGTAAGGGGCTGATTTGGATCCATATGTTTCATGCTATGGTTAGGTTTACCTTAATACTTTTGTTGTAGTTGTGGATGCTTGCAATAGAGGTTAATTATAAGTGGGATGCTTGTTCAAGTAAGAACAGCACCAAGCACCGGTCCACCCACATACCAAATTATCGAAGTACCGAACGCGAATCATATGAGCGTGATGAAAACTAGCTTGATGATATTCCCATGTGTCCTCGGGAGCACCTTTCCTATTATAAGAGTTTGTTCTGGCTTGTCCTTTGCTATAAAAGGGATTGGGCCACCTTGCTGCACTTTATTTACTGTTGTTACTTGTTGCTCGTTACAATTTATCTTATCACAAAACCTTTTGTTACCACTTATTTCACTACTTGCAGAGAATACCTTGCTGAAAACCGCTTATCATTTCCTTCTGCTCCTTGTTGGGTTCGACACTCTTACTTATCGAAAGGACTACGATAGATCCCCTATACTTGTGGGTCATCAAATATACGCTAATGTTTATTTTCCTTTGAAATTATGGAGTATAGGAATCCATTCATATGAACCAAGTGGCTCTAAAGCTATAGAAATGATATCATGTTTATTTCCTTTGAAATGTGGAGTATATGAATCTATTCCTATGAACCAATTGGCTCTAAAGGAAAAATCCTATAAAAATCATATCATATAGAGTTCCTATGATATTCCTCCACACCAAAGGATGGTTGAAATTGCTGCAGGTGATATGATGGTCTTTCTTTGTAGACTCCTCCCCCATCTTTATAGTTACCTCTCGAAGATGAATGAAATGATATATACAGGGTATTCTACATGTGCAATTTGGTACACGAAAACTCGGTAAAAGTTTGCGAGGTTCGAATTTTCAATAAAGCTATATGCACTGCATTTTGGAATGGAGGGAGCATACGGCAGTTGCTAACACTCACGTGGAAGATTTGTGTGTAGGAGGAGTGGTTGTTCTGTTAAATGACATGGCAAAACTGACACTGTCGGATGCCGATCTAACGGTTCTTACGGCGTTCGTCAGGAAAAGGCTTGTGGCGAACGTTTGTCGGATAATGATTTACGGACACATGCATTGCATTGATACGTGCCCCCTCTCTCTCACGCACACGCACCCTCCCGAGTCCTCTCGCACCCACCGTCTATCTGCAGGTAGACGTCACACACATATGTGCTCTTCACACCCTACCCTCAGAACTTCTAAAAAACAAAAGACGTCGCGCACATTTTATTTTAGCTCACACGTCACACACTTATACTATTACTCTTGTGGCGAACGTTCTTTGGGCATAGTATATTGTACTCTCACGAAGAGAAGCGGTGCACGCACGCACTAGTTCTCTCACACCCACTCGCGGGTACACATAGGAGCGCATTTTTTTGAAGCTAGTACAACAAAATCAGTTCACGGCCACTACATATATAAGTAGGAGCCTTAGCGCTTGCTTTACTAGGATTCCTCTTGTTCACTCTCTCATGCTCTCCAGATCTAAGCAAGACATAGGTGGCCACACTCTCTCTCAGCTCACGGCTGGTCACAAATCCGGCCGGACAACCTCGGCCGGGGCAGGGGTGTAGGTGCATCGTTCACGCTGTCGTCGGCGGTGAGGGAGGATACCAATGGCTGCCCGCGTCTCCGGATCGGCGGCCGTGCCGTTCTCTCCGAGAGAGCGCCGGCTCCGGAGGGCCTCCGATCCCTTCTTCCTCCCTGCGGTATATTGCCAAGATGGAGCCTCCCAACATCATCTTTGCCACATGCCGACGACCCTCAGGTATATATTCCTTCGAAACCTGCCTTGCTCTACTGCCCCAGCTCCCCACTTGACTTCGTGTGGATCTTTTTCTACTTCCGTCCGCTATTCCAAAGCCACCTAGACTTTTACTATTATTAGAGGTAAAGCTAGTTCATACCATCGACTCTAAGAGTTAGTTCAAACAGGGAAGAAAGTGGGAAAGTTGTAGCATGAATCTAGGACTTGGTTCTAAGAGGAAACGGGGGAAAGTAGTAGATACTGGCTACCCAACCGGTCTCTTGGTTGAAAAGACGAAGAAAGCATGGTGGATGGCGAAGGGTGGGGGGAAGTGGGCCTATCTCTTGGTTGAAAAAGGAAAGAAAGTGACGGCTGTAGGGGGACAACGCAAATGAGAATGAGCAGGTTTAGATTTCCTGTGCTCACATAGGAAAATGTCGCCGAGGAGATAAAAAATGGGACAAATGCAGACATGTTGCCTGAGTGTTTGCCGCTCTCGGCAACCACATCTGCCTCACCACTTTATGCCTCTGCTGTCCCTACGCCCATATCACTACCGTTAATGTAAAATCACATGAAGCATTAAGCAATGCCACCTAATGTCACTATAAGTAATGGTCTAGTGGCATCGATTTATTGAAGCAATGCCACCACCATTTTATGAAGTGCTTCCATCTTGCTTTATTTCCCATGAATTGTGTTTTTGCAGTTACACTTAAATCTCACACCGCTAACATTGCTTCATCCCAGTGGAACTACACAAATTTGATTGCACATTTACTGACCATGTGCTACTCTCATGACAGTAATACTAATGCTATTGTTCTGCATGTTAATCTAGTGGCAGTGTTGATGTGATGTGATGCTACTTACTTAAGGACACTTTCATAATGTCAATCTAGTGCCAATTATAACACAATAGATGTTGTTGTTAATCATACACCACTGCAAATATCTGTCACTATTTAAATAACCGTATTTCGTATTTGCAAAAACAGGGATGTCTGTCTCCATATCGTTTCGGGATGTCTGTCTCCGTATCCTTTCTATCCGCACAATCAAAAGCACTCACCTTAGTTTTAGTAGAACTGCGCAAAATGAGATGGTTATCCCTCATTGTCATTGTCTAACCACCCGTCTTCCAGGTATTCCTACATTGGTAGTTACTAGGTAGAATGACCAACGCAATCTAAAATAAGCTGATTCATGCGTTTTACTTCCTGATTGCAGTGCAGGGACGAGCGAAAACATCTGCATCCTAGTCCGGAATGCACTTTCCTCCAGTTCATCCATGGACCGAGGACAAGCTGGCATGGCTGCACGGAGGTTTTTGGGACAGGTGCGCGGACAAGAGGCATTGTGGTCTGCTTATTTCTGCAAATAGCGGCGCTTAAATTTAGTGGAATGCACAAGACTTTCAAATGGTCAAGATTACCTTTGCATGGTTCAGTTCAGCATTCCAGCTGAGAACACAATTATAATTGGTTATTCTGAAATGAGAGAACCTAACCCTGGATGGTGGCAACAAGAAAAAACCAGAGTGAACTCCAGGAAATTTAAGCCTGCCGGGAGGCCCTTTGCTCAGAGAAGCCTTGCTTGTTTTTTCCTGATTTGTAAACCTTCTCACAACTTTGTCTTTCGCTATTAACTAGTATATGTTCGTTATGTTCTATTAATCATTGAGATGTATGAAATTGCTTAACTTATGCTTTTCAAGTTTTTTATGAAGCCGAGTTTAATGTGAGTGTTCCACATGAACGCTGGACTAGCATGTGAACGTTTGGAATTTACATTGTGGCCTCAGTTAACTGCATGAACCACTGTAACAAGATACATAGTTGCTTATATGTTAGACAGCAGATTGTTGATTGTTAGCTAGTCGATAGCCTAGTGATGAAGCGAGTTGAGCCAATGTGCCGTGTTTTGCACAATTGCTACAAGTGGGGTAGCACCAACAGTGTTTACAAGTACTTATGTATACGTCGGTGCACAGTTCTCGAACAAGTACTCTATTTCATCAAAACACACACTGCTCGTATGATAAAACTAGTGAGGACGCATCTGTTTCGGCAACAATTACGATGATTCACGAGCACACAAAAGTAGCAGCAGTTCCCATAGACGGATTCAAACAGAGTACTAGCCCCAGAGGGCTCGATAACAGGCAAGGTTCGGATAATTAGACATAATCCAAACTACTATTAAACACTCGCTGGGACAAGTATTTCATGCCAATATCTAATTTGGGCTGGACACAAGACGGACCTTGCCATGAACATCATCGAGGACGTCCGGCAGTAGCTCAATCCTGTGAACCTTCATGAAGAAAACCTTGTGGCCTTGCCACTCATAAACTTGTTTGTGGAGGCATGCCACGTCATCTTCCTGCGTAAGCTTGACAAGAACAGTATGCCTCACAAACGAAGGAGTAGCTTTGAAATTCGTGTGCTTCAGTACACCCTGGACAACACGCCTGACAACAGTGAGGCTGGAATACAACTCTTCATTAGTATAAGCGCAAATGGCTTCCAGGATCCAACAGCCTAAAAAATATGTTTTCCCATTGCGTATATTCAGGTCATCGGCCTCATAGCGAGTGACATGTACAACCACACAATCCTTGTCTGTGTCAGGGCTCTAATTGAAACAGAAACAAATTCTGAATTACTTTCCAGCATAAGAAACACAAGTTATTTAAACCACTATGTATAGCATGGCATCGAAGCTAATAAATTTTTGCATTATTCATCACCACATACTTAGATGAAAAACCACAATCGAGATCGGTGAAGAAGAAAATCACCTTGGGCAGCTCAGCGGGGGGGGGGGGGGGGGAGGGCGGGGAAACATCCTCAAAGGGGGAAAACTGCTCCTGCAGTGCCACGGGGGTTGTAACCTCAAACGGGCGTTGACCATCTCAGTAGTGGCCATGAGCGTATCTGGGGTCGGCTCGGTGGCTGCCTCCATCTTCTTGGAGCTCTCTCTCTCGTGGGGATCAGCCTCCCACGTCTGCTCCAATATTGGCAGATCTTTGCCTGGTTCTCCTTGGTCCATCATGAAACTGACGAATACTAGGAGACCACTGAAAGGAAAACAACATCACAATGACAATGAAACAAAAAAGAGAGTGAGGATCGGTTACTGCTTTGCAAAAGTTTTTTTCTCTGAACGAAAATATACCAACATTATGGATCCACTTACCTTCCCTTCGTTGGGAGAGAAGAATAGTGGCAGATGCGAGTGTTGCCTTTCTTGAAGATGGTGAGGGAGAAGGGGATTCAGCGAAGAGTGAAATGATGGTTGCTTCGTCCGTCAAACTTAGACTGCGGGGAGGTGGGGTTTTGTGATACGACGGCTCGTTACTGCCGCGCTACGACCGGGGTGACTCTCCGCTTGCATACTGCCTTCTAATTTGGTGGATGACATTTGGGCCCGTGCGCTGCATGGCCCGCATGTCGGTGAACAAAAGTATAATGGCATTCAGTAGAGGGAGACGTTTCAATGACCTAGGAGGAGCTAGAAGCGGTATTGTATCCACTGTACTAGTAGTAATTTTTTTTCCGGGTAGTCAGAGAGAGTGTCTCCACTGTACTAGTAGTAATTGTTTCTCTGGGCCCAAGACAAAACAGCCCATCCACACTAGTAAATAGTAAAATCAATTCAAAAGTCCATATATTTACTAAATGAGAGGTGCTACCCACACCCAGCACACCGCCCCCCAAAAAAACCTTGGTGTTCTTCTTCCTCCTCACTCCCGCCCACCTCACGTCAGCTCGCTCCACTCATACCCCCAAATTCCTCACTTCACTCCTACAGAAAATCCTAGCTCCCCTTCTTCCTCACTACTACAGAAAAACCCAGCTCCCCTTCTTCTTCACTCGCACTACAACTAGGCTCATCATTCGTTACTCTGCTCAAATCCATGAGTGCGACGCGACGCCCTCGAGGAAAATGGAGTCAGCTGACCCCAGCGCCAAGAAGATGAGGCTCCTGCCAGCGGCGACGCCTGTTGTAGGTCCCGCACCCGGCAGCGCGGGGAGAAGCGGCGACCCCGTCCCCACTGGATCCCAGGAACCCGTAGAATCTTAGGTGGACCGCATCAGCGATCTCCCGAACGCCGTCCTTGGGGAGATCATCTCGCTTCTCCCCACCAAGGATTGCTGCTGCACCCAAGTCCTCTCAATTCGGTGGCGCCCTCTATGGCGCGCCGTTCTTTAATCTCGATCGTCGCCGCCTATCTCTCTTCAATGATTTTGAAATCCCCAGAGCCATCATCTCCTCCCACCAGTGGCTCTGTTCAAAGCCTCTGCATCCCGTCATGCTACTCGAGCAAGCATACCATGCCACCGCACGGTGGACGCCTTTGGCTGAAATCCTCGAATTCACAGAACTACACCTTCTTGAGTTCTACTATTCCTCGAAATCACCTACCAGACATCGAACGCCATCTACCTGTGCCTCAAAGACCGATGTCCATCTCGCGGTTTTCCTCCTCTCTCCACACCGCCACCTTTATACTGTGCCACCTACCAAACAACTGGTACTAAACCTTCGACTCCCATTTAAGAAGAAACTTTCATTTGTGCGGGTTCAGATATTGGAGGCCTCATTGCACAAGATCATCCACTCCAGTTGCCCTGCCTCGAGTGCTTGGTGCTTGTTTTCACAGTTAGAATCGGTTGTCTCCAAATAAAGTCGCCCAACCTTGTAAGAATTGGAATTTGTTTTGACGGAAGGCAGCTCATCATCCAAAATGCCCCTTCACTTCAAAGGTTGATAATTGATTCTAGTTATTCACCGTTGCAAATAACAGTCCGCTCTGCGCCTAAACTGGAGACCTTGGGTGTAATACATGATCTTTGTGCTCATTTCAATATGGTGTTTGGCTCCACAGTTCTTCAGGTACTTTACATTATTATCTACACTTGTAACCATAAGCTGCATTTTAAATTTCTGCGCATAATTTATATGTCATCTTGGAGTACACATTTTGTACTAATATTATGTTCTATGCTCAATGAAGAGTTTCTCCATGGATGGCCTATCAATGGTGCTGGATTCTGTCAAGATCTTATATATCCAAATGAATAGTTTTGATCTGAACAAGATTATTGGCTTGCTGCAATGCTTTCCATGTCTGGAGAAGTTGTATATAAAGGTGATAATTTCACGCACATTGGAAGCCCGCATATAATGTACTAGAATTAACCATTCAGTTGTTGCTCTTTCGACACTCTTTTTTTAGACCTTAACTGTTTTCAATCTTCATGTCTATTTAGGCAACAGGACGGGGTAAGAAAGTTATAACCAATCGGTGGATTCGTAAGCATCGGGATTTTCTCACTTCTCATGAGATTCGATTGAAGACAATGACGCTAGAACGATATGTAGCCAACCGTGCAAACACTAGATTTGTCACATTCTTCCCGCTGAATGCGAGGTTACTATTGTCCATCAGGCTTAAGTTTATCAGCAACATGGTTTTGACGGATGGGTATGTGGAAGAGCAAAAAAAGGAGTTTGAGGTGGGCAAAAGAGCTTCTGAACATGTCGGGCTTCTATTTACAACATATTGTGGTCATAATCCAGTAAATTTTACGACCCAGGATGTTCATTCTATGGACATGACCGATCCATTTGACTGTGACTGCCAAAAACAGTGTTGGAGTTAGATTTTGTTGCCCTTTTCAACCTGGGTTTTTTGTAAACCTGATGAACAATTAACCCTCGTGCTTTTGTGCAGTTTGTAAGCTGGAGTTAGATGTTCTTGCCCTTTTCAACTCGGCTGTGACTGTCATATTTTCTTTGAAGCAAGGCAAATGGCTTGCCAGTCGTTTAATTTAGAGTGAAATATTGTAACAATTAACAAATCCCAATCAGTTATTTATACTAGTTTTAGCTACGGATCAGGGTAATAACGGGGCTGTGCGGGGGTTGTGGCCCGTCTAGCCAGGGTTTTATTTATGTTTACCACATCATAAGCCCAGTTGTTTTTTTTTCTTGCTGAAAATGGCTAGCCCAGTTCTATTTTTTAAAAATAAATACCCAAACGAGGCCTACTTGCTTTATCAGCCCTGCTGGGCTGCAAATCTTTCAAGACGGGGAGAGTTTCATTCGGTTTGCACAGAAATGGGCTGTACATTTTTAGAACACATCAAACCGGGAATTAGTTTTAATTTTTTTTTCATTACAAGATTTTAAATTCCATTGATTTTTATACGTGGACCATTATTTGGATTTTATATTTATATAAATTATTTTTCAAAATAGTTTGAATGTGAATCGATATTTCGGAATTAAAAACAGTTGACCGCACCGAAATATGCAAAAAAATTGTATACTTTTTAATCGTGGCCACAATATGGGGTGTAATGCTAACAAAAAGAAGATGGGCTCCAAAAAAATTCTTAAGAATTAGCAAATGGGTTGTACATTATTAGAAATAATGCACACGAGAGCAGTAACTGTTGGATGTCCATCCAACGGCTGTCGTGCTTCTTCAATCTCTGCTTTTCCTGCTCCAGCCGCTCAAAAAAGCGCCGGCGGGACTGCAGGCTCCCTCCTCCCACGGCCGGCTATGCTGCCGCACAGGCCTTACCGCCCCACCGTACTCCCATCGCTGGCCTAGCCATCCCTCAACCCACCCACACCTGCTGTTATTCTTCGGGGACGGCAGACGAGTCTTCCCTGGCTCCGTATCGTTCCCTTCCTAGGCCTCGCCGTCGTCCACAACCCTGGTGCTCTCGGCGCGGCCTGGTCAACATGGTCAATGAACGACATCCATCGGAAGTGGACTGTACATGGAGAGGCCGATACTGGGTCCACGGCCGCACGCAAGGAAATGCCTCCTTATTACGCCAAGAAAATAATGATTCCTCCACCTGATAGCTAGGACCCACAGCAAGGGCTTTTGTATTTCGTGAAAAAAACGTTCCCCCCGCTCACAGGTCGGACCCACCAGCCATATCTTCGCACGCAAGGAAGTGCCTCCTTATGATGCACAAAAAAATGAATACCCCCCTGCTAGCTGGGACCCACCATGGTGGGTGGCTGACTTGTGGGCCTACTAAGTTGACGGGGACAGAGGGCTTTGTCAACTTAGTCAATATGAACGATTCTAGCTCAAGTGACCGTACGATGTCCATCCAACGGCCATAGTGCTTCTTCAACCTCTGGTCTTCTTGCTCCAGCCGCCCAAAGCAGCACCGGTCGTGCCGCCTGCTCCTGCCTCCCGTGGCCGGTTGTGCTGCCGCGGAGGCCTCACCGCCCCCATACTACTCCCACCGTTGGCCAGGCCATCCCTCCACTCACCCACACCCCATGTTATCCTGCGGTGACGGCAGCCTCACACCGCAGCCGAACCAGTGAACCCTCATACTCCTCTCCGCGTGGGCATCCACTGCCGCGTTTTCCCCGGCTCCGCGTCGTCCCCTTTCTAGGCCTCGCTGTCGTTCACCGCCTTGGTGCTCTCGGCGTGCGTGGTCAATGTGGTCAACGACCGACTTCCATCGAAAGAGTATTGTACGTGGAGAGGCTGACAGCTGGGTCCATGGCCACAGCCAAGTTTTATTGTGATTTGCCAAGTAAGTCGCTTTGTCAGGCCTGTTGGGCTGCAAATCTTTCAAGACGAGGAGAGCTTCATTCGGCTGGCCGAGAAAATGGCCTATCAGTAATGAGAAATGGCCTGTACATTTTTAAACACATCAAACCAGCAATTAGTTTCAAATTTCTTTTTTTTTATTTCGAGGTTTTAAATTGCATTGATTTTTATGCGTGGACAATTTGTTGGATTTATATTGATATACATTTATTTTTAAAATTAGTTTGAATGTGACTCGAAATTTCGGGATTAAAAACAGTTCGGACCGCACCGAAATATGCAAAATTTCGTATAATTTTTTAACTGTGGCCACAATATGGGATGTAATGCTAACAAAAAGAATATGGGCTCCAAAAGAACCCTTAAGAATTAGCAAATGGGTTGTAAATTATTAGAAATAATGGCACATAGGTTGTATGATGTTTTCCACAGATGTGAGGCTTTCCTAGAAAAAGGTTGACGACAGCAAAGGATCGTTGGATGTCCATCCAACGGCCGTCGTCTTCTTCAATCTCTGCTCTTCCTGCTCCGGCCGCTCAAACAAGCGCCAAGTGGACTGCTCGCCCTCCTCCCTTGACGGGTCAGGTAACCGCACAAGCAGGCCTCACCGCCCACCAGATTCCCATCGCTGGCCTAGCCATCCCTCTACTCACCCACACTGTTGTTATTCTCGGCGTGACGGCGGGCGAATCAAGAAACCCTCAGACAACAGTACTCCGCCCATGGGGAAACAATTGCCGAGTCTTCCCTGGCTCCGTGTCATTCCCTTCCTAGGCCTCGCCGTCGTCCACTGCCCTGGTGCTCTCGGCGTGGCCTAGTCAACGACCGACATGCATCTGAAGTGGATCAGACGTGGAGAGGCCGATACCGGGTCCACGGCCGCACGCAAGGAAATGCCTCCTTATTACGCCGCAAAATAATGATTCCTCCACGACATCCGGGACCCACCGAAAGGGCCTATGTATTTTGGCGAAAAATGTTACCGCCACGATGCCTTTGGACCCACCAGCTATATCTTCGCACGCAAGGAAGTGCCTCCTTATTAAGCACAAAAATGAATACTCCCCGCTAGCTGGGACCCGTCTGATGGCAGGCTGACTTGTGGGCCTACTAAGTTGACGGGGACGGAGGGCTTTGTCAAATTAGTCAATATGCATGATTCTAGCTCAAGTGACCGTACGATGTCCATTCAACGGCTGTAGTGCTTCTTCAACCTCTGGTATTCTTGCTCCAGCCGCCCAAAGCAGCGCATGTCGTGCCTCGTGCTCCTGCCTCCCGTGGCCGGCTGCGATGCGGCGGAGGCCTCACCACCCCCTACTACTCCCACCGCTGGCCAGGCCATCCCTCTACTCACCCACACCCCATGTTATTCTCAAGGGCGACAACAAATTTCACACCGCAGCGAACGAGTGAACCCTCATACTCCTTCACGCGTGGGCATCCACCGTCGCGTCTTCCCGGCCCGCGTCGTCCCCATCCTAGGCCTCATTGCCGTCCACCGCCATGGTGCTCTCGGCGGCGTGGTCAACGTGGTCAAGGAACGGCTTCCATCGGACGTGGATCAGACGTGGAGAGGCCGATACCGGGTCCACGGCCGCAGCAAGGAAGTGCCTCCTTATTACGCGCAAAATAATTATTCCTCCACCTGACAGCGGGGACCCACCAGATGGGCCACCGTATTTCACGAAAAAAACATTTCCCCCTGACCGCTGGGACCCACCAGCTACATCTTCGCACGCAAGGAAGTGCCTGACAGTCGGGACCCACCTGGTCGAAGCGTACGTAGCGTTGTCATTCTGGTCGTGAACGTGTACGTACATACTGGTCGATGTAGAGGCACACACGTGTCGTAGTAGAGGCGTACACGTAGCATGTACATGTACGTACAGCGGCCAGGGTGCAAGAAGTAAATACGGCCACGTATGTACATACGGGTGGGGTCTCGAACGCCTACTCGCGCATATGTACGGCCAGGGCTCGTGTACATGGCTGGGTCGGAACAGAGAAACAGCGTCTTCGTCGTGTTCATGGGAGCCAACGGAATGCGTCGTGTTCATTGGGAAGAAACGAAATGCGTGGGAGCCAACTGGCTTGGACGGAACAACCGATGGAAACGAGGCCTGGCATACCACAGAACGGAGGAAACGGCCTTGTGTTCGACCGGCCACGTTCGAAACGGGATCCTGTTCATCGGGAGGGGTCAGGCGTACTGCAAAACGGATGAAACGGACCTCCTACGGTTGAAACGGGGGTCCTGTTGATCAGGAGGGGTGTGGTGTACCGCAAAATGGAGGAAACAGACTTGTGTTGGAGCGCTACGGTCGAAACGGGGGTCCTGTTCATCAGGAGGGGTGTGGCGTACCACAAAACGGGACTCCACGGGATACTGTTCATCTCCACTGTCGACCCCCTCCAACCTCCATGGGCTACTGTTCATCCACCATCGACCTCCTCTAGCCTCCACCAGCGACTGTTCATCCACGGGCTCCTGTTCATCTAGCCTCCACCGCGCGCTACTCCACCGGCTACTGTTCAACCAGCCCTCTCCACGGGCTCCTGTTCAACCACCCTCCACGGGCCATCGCTCATCTTGCCCTCCAAATTTCTACTATTCATCCCGCCCTCCATGGGGTGGTCCTGTTCATCCTGCCCTCCACGGGTCCTGTTCATCCAGCCCTAACCGGCTCGAACGATCGGGTCCTGTTTATCCACCCCACCGTGAATTGTTCATCCAAACCCCCAAAGCAACATTCATCGCTCATCCAGAGGCAACGCCCATCGGGTCTGTTCATCCACCCCACCGAACTGTTCATCCAACCCCCGCAACGCTCACTTGTTCATCCAGAGGTAGCATCGATCGGCCTCGATTAGCGGCGATAGCGAAGGAAACGCTCGATCGGGTTCAGTTAACAGCCATCGATCGATCACTCGGGTTCACTAACGTGTAGCCTTCAGTGCAATCGCTCGGGTTCAGTTAGAGCCCAACGCCTAGCTCGGGTTCAGTTAGAGCCCAACGCCTCACACCCACGCACGTACGTACGAGAGAAACGTGCATCGCTTCAGCCCCGACCACCCACCGTAATCGGGACTCCCGATATTTTCCGCTACCGCTTCTACCATGGTTTTTTCCGTCATGGACGACCCAAAGAATGTCATGCAGCTGCGTCTCCGGCCCGCCCAGGATGAAAAGCCCATTTTCTGTCATGATTTCTTGTCATAGAAGTAGGACCCCACCACATCTATGATGATGCCGGGTTTTGTCACAATTATCGTCATAGAAGTGTCACAAGTATGACAGAAAAGATTTTTGTTCGGCCCAAAATGTCACGGATGTGTCTTTTTTTTGTAGTGTAAGCGGTAGCGATAGTCGTAGAAGCAATAGTTGGCGAGACGACAACGATGCCTCGATGGAGATCAAGGTGTCAAGCCGGTGACGATGGTGATCATGACGGTGCTTTGGAGATGGAGATCAAAGGCACAAGATGATGATGGCCATATCATATCACTTATATTGATTGCATGTGATGTTTATCCTTCATGCATCTTATTATGCTTAGTTCGACGGTAGCATCATAAGATGATATCTCACTAAATTTCAAGGTATAAGTGTTCTCCCTGAGTATGCACCGTTGCTACAGTTCGTCGTGCCGAGACACCACGTGATGAACAGGTGTGATAAGCTCTACGTTCACAAACAACGGGTGCAAGCCAGTTTTGCACACGCGAAATACTCGGGTTAAACTTGACGAGCCTAGCATATGCAGATATGGCCTTGGAACACTGAGACTGAAAGGTCGAGCGTGAATCATATAGTAGATATGATCAACATAGTGATGTTCACCATTGAAAACTACTCCATCTTATGTGATGATCGAACATGGTTTAGTTGATATGGATCACGTGATCACTTAGATGATTAGAGATATGTCTATCTAAGTGGGAGTTCTTAAGTAATATGATTAATTGAACTTTAATTTATCATGAACTTAGTACTTGATAGTATTTTGCATGTCTATGTTGTTGTAGATAAATGGTCAGTGTTGTTGTTCCGTTGAATTTTAATGCGTTCCTAGAGAAAGCTAAGTTGAAAGATGATGGTAGCAATTACACGGACTGGGTCCGTAACTTGAAGATTATCCTCATTGCTGCATAGAACAATTACATCCTGGAAGCACCGATAGGTGCCAAACCCGCCGCAGGAGCAACGCCAGATGTTATGAACATCTGGCAGAGCAAAGCTGATGACTACTCAATAGTTCAGTGTGCTATGCTTTACGGCTCAGAATCGGGACTTCAACGGTGTTTTGAACGTCATGGAGCATATGAGATGTTCCAGGAGTTGAAGTTAATATTTCAAGCAAATGCCCGGATTGAGAGATATGAAGTCTCCAATAAGTTCTACAGCTGCAAAATGAAGGAGAATAGTTACAAGGTGAGCATATACTCGTAATGTCCGGGTACCACAATCACTTGACTTAGCTGGGAGTTAATCTTATAGTTGATAGTGTCATTGACAGAGTTCTTCAATCACTGCCACCAAGCTACAAGAGCTCCGTGATGAACTATAATATGCAAGGGATGGATAAGACGATTCCCGAGCTCTTCGCAATGCTAAAGGCTGCGGAGGTAGAAATCAAGAAGGAGAATCAAGTGTTGATGGTCAACAAGACCACTAGTTTCAAGAAAAAGGGTAAAGGGAAGAAGGGAAACTTCAAGAAGAACGGCAAACAAGTTGCTGCTCAAGTGAAGAAACCCAAGTCTGGACCTAAGCATGAGACTGAGTGCTTCTACTGCAAAGGGACCGCCATCGAAGCGGAACTGCCCCAAGTATTTGGCGGAGAAGAAGGATGGCAAAGTGAAAGGTATATTTGATATACATGTTATTGATGTATATCTCACTAATGCTCGCAGTAGCGCCTGGGTATTTGATATTGGTTATGTTGCTAATATTTGCAACTCGAAACAGGGGCTACAGATTAAGCTAAGATTGGCTAAGGATGAGGTGACGATGCGTGTGGGAAATGGTTCCAAAGTCGATGTGATCGCCGTCGGCACGCTACCTCTACATCTACCTTTGGGATTAGTTTTAGACCTGAATAATTGTTATTTGGTGCCAGCGTTAAGCATGAACATTATATCTGGATCTTGTTTGATGCGAGACGGTTATTCATTTAAATTAGAGAATAATGGTTGTTCTATTTATATGAGTAATTTCTTTTATAGTCATGCACCCTTAATGAGTGGTCTATTTTTACTAAATCTTGATAGTAGTGATACACATATTCATAGTATTGAAGCCAAAAGATATAAGTTCAATAATGATAGTGCAACTTATTTGTGGCACTGCCTTTTAGGTCATATTGGTGTAAAGCGCATGAAGAAACTCCATGCTGATGGGCTTTTCGAATCACTTGGTTATGAATCACTTGATGCTTGCAAACCATGCCTCATGGGCAAGATGACTAAGACTCCGTTCTCTAGAACAATGGAGCGAGTGATACGTCTCCAACGTATCTATAATTTTTTATTGTTCCATGCTATTATATTATCTGTCTTGGATGTTTAATGGGCTTTAATATACCTTTTTACATTATTTTGGGACTAACCTATTAACCGAAGGCCTAGTGCAATTTGTTGTTTTTTTTTGCCTATTTCAGTGTTTCGCAGAAAAGGAATATCAAACGGAACGAAACCTTCGCGAGGATATTTTTTGGAACAAACGCAATCCACGAGACTTGGAGTGGAAGTCAAGGAAGCAACGAGGTAGCCACGAGGCAGGAGGGCGCGCCCAGGGGGTAGGCGGGGCCCCCACCCTCGTGGGCCCCTCGTAGCTCCACCGGCCTACTTCTTTCACCTATATATATACTCTTATACCCTGAAAACATCCAAGGGAGCCACGAAACCACTTTTCCACTGCCGCAACCTTCTGTGCCCTTGAGATCCCATCTTGGGGCCTTCTCCGGCGATCTGCCAGAGGGGGATTCGATCACGGAGGGCTTCTACATCAACACCATAGCCTCTCCGATGATGTCTGAGTAGTTTACCACTGATCTTCGGGTCCATAGTTATTAGAAAGATGGCTTCTTCTCTCTCTTTGGATCTCAATACAAAGTTCTCCTCGATCTTCTTGGAGATCTATTCGATGTAATTCTTTTTGCGGTGTGTTTGCCGAGATCCAATGAATTGTGGGTTTATGATCAAGATTATCTATGAACAATATTTGATTCTTCTCTGAATTCTTATATGCATGATTTAATATCTTTGCAAGTCTCTTCGAATTATCGGTTTAGTTTGGCCTACTAGATTGATCTTTCTTGCAATGGGAGAATTGCTTAGCTTTGGGTTCGATCTTGCGGTGCTCGATCCCAGTGACAGAAAGGGAACCGAGACGTATTGTATTGTTGCCATCGAGGATAAAAAGATGGGGTTTATATCATATTGCTTGAGTTTATCCCTCTACATCATGTCATCGTGCCTAATGCGTTACTCTGTTCTTATGAACTTAATACTCTAGATGCATGTTGGATAGCGGTCGATGTGTGGAGTAACAGTAGTAGATGCAGAATCGTCTCGGTCTACTTGTCACGAACGTGATGCCTATGTTCATGATCATACCTAGATATTCTCATAACTATGCGCTTTTCTATCAATTGCTCGGCAGTAATTTGTTCACCCACCATAATACTTATGATATCTTGAGAGAAACCACTAGTGAAACCTATGGCCCCCGGGTCTACTTTACATCATATAAGTTTCCGATCTATAATTCTAGTTTACTATTTTGCAATCTTTATTTTCCAATCTATACAACAAAAATACCAAAAATATTTATCTTATTATCTTTATCAGATCTCACTTTTGCAAGTGGCCATGAAGGGATTGACAACCCCTTTATCGCGTTGGTTGCAAGGTTCTTGATTGTTTGTGCAGGTACTAGGCGATTTGCGTGTAGTCTCCTACTGGATTGATACCTTGGTTCTCAAAAACTGAGCGAAATACTTATGCTACTTTGCTGCATCACCCTTTCCTCTTCAAGGGAAAACCAACGCATGCTCAAGAGGTAGCAAGAAGTTTTCTGGCGCCGTTGCCGGGGAGATCTATGCACAAGTCAAGACATACCAAGTACCCATCACAAACTCTTATCCCTCGCATTACATTATTCGCCATTTGTCTCTCGTTTTCCTCTCCCCCACTTCACCCTTGCCATTTTATTCGCCCTTTTTCGTTCGTCTCTTTCCACTTACTTCTTGTGTGTCCGTGTGTTAGATTGTTTGTTTTGCCGTTATGGCCAGTCCTTCTATCATTGTTAGTACTCCCGATCATGAAGTTCTTAATTTTAAACAAAGGGAGGGATAAAATCTAAAAGATGCTTGGTACAGAATTTGCAATGCTCAGAATAGATCCACTAAGAAGCAATCTACTTCCGTTCTTCTTCGCAATTTTTATGTAGGCATCACTCCTTGGAACAGATATATTCTTGACACCATTACCGGGGGGAATTTCTTGGGTAGCCATACTTTTGATTCTTATAATGCTATGGTAGATTTGTTTGGCCCACCACCTCTTTTGGTTAATGGAACTATTTTAACTTTGGAACATGTGATGCAAAGGCTTGAAATTATCAAAATAAAGTTGCCACTGTAGAGTTGATCGAGAATCTTGATAAAAAGATCCGCAACCAAATTACCCAATATGGATCTAAGGTAGGAGTTACTCTGAATTTTTTTTGAGAAAAAGAACCCATAGTTAATGAAAAGATAGATCAAGATTCCACTAGAATTGATAAACTTGAGGATATTATTACCAATTTAGGATCTGCCTTTTCTGCCTTAAGAAACACGTCAAACCCTCCTACTACCAAAGTTGCCAAATTTATGTATGTTCCTAAAAATAAGGGTGAATCTTCTAGTAAGGAAAATGTGGATCTCAAATCAATAAGCGTTCGCCCCAACTTTTTCGCTATCATTAAGGAACCTTTTGCTACAAATGAATTTCTTGATTTCTTGCCTAGGAGTTTGATCATTAATAAAAAGAAGGAAACTCCTAAGGGTTATAAGTGTTCAATTGAAGAATTCATACCAAAGATGACAATACCTAGATCTATTCTTATTTTTATGCCTAGCTAGGGGCGTTAAACGATAAGCTTGTTGGGAGGCAACCCAAGTTCTTTTTTCTGTTTAGTAATAAATAATTCATCTAGCTTCTGTTTAGATGTGGTTTTATGTTTTAATTAGTGTTTGTTCCAAGTAGAACCAATAGGATCTTCTTGGGTGACAGTTGTTTGATCTTGCTGAAAAGGACAGAAACTTTACCCTCACGGAAATAATTGTTAAAATTCACCATAATGCATAAAATACCAATTATTTTTGCAGTAGATCAATATACAAATTATCCAGGTTGTCCGAGGTTTTCAAAATTTTTGGAGTTCCAGAAGTATTCGAACAAATCAGATTGCTACAGACTGTTCTATTTTTGACAAATTCTGTTTTTGTGGGTTGATTGCTTATTTTGATGAATCTATGGCTAGTATCGGAGGGTATGAACCATAGGGAAGTTGGAATACATTAGGTTTAACACCAATATAAATAAAGAATGAGTTCATTATAGTACCTTAAAGTTGTGGTTTGTTTTCTTACACTAACGGAGCTCATGAGATTTTCTGTTGAGTTTTGTGTTGTGAAGTTTTCAAGTTTTTAGGTAAAGATTTGATGGATTTTGGAACAAGGAGTGGCAAGAGCCTAAGCTTGGGGATGCCCAAGGCACCCCAAGGTAAAATTCAAGGACAACCAAAACCATAAGCTTGGGGATGCCCCGGTAGGCATCCCCTCTTTCGTCTTCGTTCATCGGTAACTTCACTTGAGGCTATATTTTTATTCACCACATGATATGTGTTTTGCTTGGAGCGTCTTGTATGATTTGAGTCTTTGATTTTTAGTTTACCACAATCATCCTTGCTGTACGCACCTTTTGGAGAGACACACATGAATCGGAATTTATTAGAATATTCTATGTGCTTCACTTATATCTTTTGAGCTAGATAATTTTGCTCTAGTGCTTCACTTATATCTTTTAAGAGCACGGTGGTGGTTTTATTTTATAGAAATAATTGATCTCTCATGCTTCACTTATATTATTTTGAGAATCCTTTAGAACAACATGGTAATTGTCTTTGTTTATAAAATTAGTCCTAATATGATAGGCATCCAAGATGGGTATAATAAAAACTTCCATATAGAGTGCATTCAATACTATGAGAAGTTTGATACTTGATGATTGTTTTGAGATATGAAGATGGTAATATTAGAGTCGTGCTAGTTGATTAATTATGGAATTGAGAAAAACTTATGTTGAGGTTTGCAAGTCCCGTAGCATGCACGTATGGTAAACATTGTGTGGCAAATTTGAAGCATGAGGTGTTCTTTGATTGCTTTCCTTATGAGTGGCGGTCGAGGATGAGCGATGGTCTTTCCTTACCAATCTATCCCCCTAGGAGCATGCGCGTAGTGCTTGGTTTTGATGACTTGTAGATTTTTGCAATAAGTATGTGAGTTCTTTATGACTAATGTTGAGTCCATGGATTATACGCACTCTCACCCTTCCATCATTGCTAGCCTCTTCGGTACCGTGCATTGCCCTTTCTCACCTTGAGAGTTGGTGCAAACTTTGCCGGTGCATCCAACCCCCGTGATATGATACGCTCTATCACACATAAGCCTCCTTATATCTTCCTCAAAACAGCCACCGTACCTACCTATTATGGCATTTCCATAGCCATTCTGAGATATATTGCCATGCAACTTTCCACCGTTCCGTTTATCATGACACGCTTCATCATTGTCATATTGCCTTGCATGATCATGTCGTTGACATTGTATTTGTGGCAAGGCCACCATGCATAATTTTTCATACATGTTACTCTTGTTTCATTACCCATCCCAGTACACCGCCGGAGGCATTCATATAGAGTCATACTTTGTTCTAGTATCGAGTTGTAATCTTTGAGTTTTAAATAAATAGAAGTGTGATGATCATCATTATTAGAGCATTGTCCCGAAAAGAAATAAAAAAAGAGAAAGGCCAAATATATAAAAAAAGGGGGCCAAATAAAAATAAAAAAAGAGAAAAAAAGAAGAAAAAATATAAAAGGGACAATGCTACTATCCTTTTTCCACACTTGTGCTTCAAAGTAGCACCATGATCTTCATGATAGAGAGTTCTTATATTGTCACTTTCATATACTAGTGGGAATTTTTAATTATAGAACTTGGCTTGTATATTCCAACAATGGGCTTCCTCAAATGCCCTAGGTCTTCGTGAGCAAGCAAGTTGGATGCACATCCACTTAATTTCTTTTTCTGAGCTTTCATACATTTATAGCTCTAGTGCATCCGTTGCATGGCAATCCCTACTCCTCGCATTGACATCAATTGATGGGCATCTCCATAGCCCATTGATTAGCCGCGTCAATGTGAGACTTTCTCCTTTTTTGTCTTCTCCACACAACCCCCATCATTATATTATATTCCACCCATTGTGATATGTCCATGGCTCACGCTCATGTATTGCGTGAAAATTGAAAAAGTTTGAGAATACTAAAGTATGAAACAATTGCTTGACTTGTCATCGGAGTTGTGCATGATGAGGGCATTTTGTGTGACGAAAATGAAGCATAGCCAAACTATATGATTTTGTAGGGATGAGCTTTCTTTGGTTATGTTATTTTGATAAGACATAATTGCTTGGTTAGTATGCTTGAAGTATTATTATTTTTATGTCAATATTAAACTTTTGCTTGAATCTTTCGGATCTGAACATTCATGCCACAATAAAGGAAATTACATTGAGAATTATGTTAGGAAGCAGTCCACATCAAAAATTCTGTTTTTATCATTTACCTACTCGAGGACGAGCAGGAATTAAGCTTGGGGATGCTTGATACGTCTCCAACGTATCTATAATTTTTGATTGTTCCATGCTATTATATTATCTGTTTTGGATGTTTAATGGGCTTTAATATACCTTTTTATATTATTTTTGGGACTAACCTATTAACCGAAGGCCCAGTGCAAATTGCTGTTTTTTTTGCCTATTTCAGTGTTCCACAGAAAAGAAATATCAAATGGAATCCAAACGGAACGAAACCTTCGCGAGAATCTTTTTTGGAACAAACGCAATCCAGGAGACTTGGAGTGGAAGTCAAGGAAGCAACGAGGTAGTCACGAGGCAGGAGGGCGCGCCCCCACCCTCGTGGGCCCCTCGTAGCTCCACCGACCTACTTCTTTCACCTATATATACTCTTATACCCTGAAAACATCCAGGGGAGCCACGAAACCACTTTTCCACCGCCGCAACCTTCTGTACCCGTGAGATCCCATCTTGGGGCCTTTTCCGGCGATCTGCCGAAGGGGGATTCTGTGACGCCCCCTGATTCAATCATACACTAATCATGCACGCAAACGTGTACGATCAAGATCAGGGACTCATGAGAAGATATCACAACACAACTCTAAAAACATAAATAAGTCATACAAGCATCATAATACAAGCCAGGGGCCTCGAGGGCTCGAATACAATTGCTCGATTATAGACGAGTCAGCGGAAGCAACAACATCTGAGTACAGACATAAGTTAAACAAGTTTGCCTTAAGAAGGCTAGCACAAACTAGGATACAGATCGAAAGAGGCGCAGGCCTCCGCCTCGGGATCCTCCTAAACTACTCCTCGCCATCGCTGCCGCTTGCACGTAGTAGTAGGCACCTCCGGTGTAGTAGGAGTCGTCATCGACGGTGGCGTCTGGCTCCTGGGCTCCAGCATCTGGTTGCGACAACCAGAGAGAAAGTAAAGGGGGAAAAGGGGGAGAAAAGCAACCGTGAGTACTCATCCAAAGGGAGAAAAGGGGGAGAAAAGCTACACTACATATGCATGGGTATATGTGTAAAGGGCCATATCGGTGGACTGAACTGCAGAATGCCAGAATAAGAGGGGGAATGCTAGTCATGTCGAAGACTACGCTTCTAGAAGCCTCCATCTTGCAGCATGTAGAAGAGAGTAGATGGTAAGTTCACCAAGTAGCATCGCATAGCATAAACCTACCCGGTGTCCTCCCTCACGCCTGTGTGAGAGCCGATCACCGGTTATATCCGCACTTGAAAGGGTGTGTTTTATTAATAATCCGGTTCTAGTTGTCATTAGGTCAAGGTACAACTCCGGGTCATACTTTTACTGAGGGACACGGCTATTCGAATAGATAAACTTCCCTGTAGGGGTGCCCCAAATTACCCAACACGCTCGATCCCTCTGGCGTACACACTTTCCTGGGTCATGCCCGGCCTCGGAAGATCAACACGTTGCAGTCCTACCTAGGCACAACAGAGAGGTCAGCACGTCGGTCTAAATCCTATGGCGCAGGGGTCTGGGCCATCACCCATTGCACACCTGCATGTTGCGTATGCGGCCGGAAGCAGACCTAGCCCCCTTAATACAAGCGCGAGCTTACGGTCCAATGTGGCGCGCACCGCTCAGTAGCTGATGTCACGAAGGCTTCGGCTGATACCACGACATCGAGTGCCCATAACTTTCCCATGTAGTTGGTTAGTGGTATAGACCAAATGGCCAGACTCAGATCAAATACCAAGAACTCGTTAAGCGTGTTATTTTTAAGTATCCATGACGCCGACCAGGCTGTGCCCACCTCTCTCCTAGGTGGTCTCAACCTGCCCTGTCGCCTCCGCCACAAAGTAACAAATGGGGCCGTCAGAACCCAGGCCCACCTCTACTGGGATGGAGCCACTGTCCTTTCCGCCCCTCATCGTAATCACTTGCGGGTACTCAACGAAATGACCCGACTTTAGTCACCACATGTGTCATGTATATAAAGTATATAGTATATACCTGTGATCACCTCCCTAGTGATCACGACTCCAAAGAGTATAGCATGGGCATTTGACAAGAGAGTAGGGCCACCGATGGAACACTAGCATCTTATACTAAGAAGTAGGATAGCAGTAAGGGTAACAAGCTGAGTAACAATGACAAAGCTATGCAGCAAAATAGGATTAACTGAAAGCAGTAACATGCTACACTACTCTAATGCAAGCAGTATAGAGAAGAATAGGCGATATTTGGTGATCAAGGGGGGGCTTGCCTGGTTGCTCTGGCAAGAAGTAAGGGGCGTCAACACCGTAGCCGAACTGGGGGTCGTCGGCAGTCTCGGGGTCTACCGAAAATAAGTAACGGGGGAAACATAATAAATAATAGAACAATCAAAGCGACACAAAGCATAACAAGGCAATACGCGATGCTAGGGGTGACCTAACGCAGTAGTAGGCGATACCGGTGAAGGGGGGAAACATCCGGGAAAGTATTCCCGGTGTTTCGTGTTTTCGGATAGACGAAACGGAGAGGGAAAGTTGCGTGTTTGCTATGCTAGGAATGTGTGGCGGGCGAACGGGTTGCGTATTCGGATTCGTCTCGTCGTTCTGAGCAACTTTCATGTACAAAGTATTTTCATCTGAGTTACAGTTTATTTTATATTAATTTTTAAAGTTTTAATTCATTTTAGAAATTATTTTAATTCGAAAACATATATTGCGTCAGCATGACGTCAGCGGTCAACTCTGACCATTGACTGGGTCAATCTGATAGGTGGGCCCCCTTTGTCATTGAGATAGTTTAACTAAATATTACTGTTTAGTTTTAGTTAAGTGATTAGGCTAATTTAATAGACTTAATTAAGTTAATTAATATTTTAACAAATTAACTATTTATTTATTTATTTTCTAAATCCTTCTTTTCATAAAACAGGGGCGTGGGCCCCTGCGGTCAGTGTCACAGGGGAGGAATGGGGCGGTGATACGTCTCCGTCGTATCTATAATTTTTTATTGTTCCATGCCAATATTATTCAACTTTCATATACTTTTGGCAACTTTTTATACTATTTTTGGGACTAACATATTGATCCAAAGGCTCAAAGGCCGCTCCTCTGTTGCATGTTTTTTGTTTCGCAGAAACCCAATATCGAACAGAGTCCAAACGGGATTAAAATGGACGGAGATTTATTTTGGAATATTTGTGATTTTTGGGAGGAAGAATCAACGCGAAACGGTGTCCGGGGTGGCCACGAGACAGGGGGGCGTGCCCTCCCCCTGGGCGCGGCCTGGGCTCTCGTGGGCCACCCGTAAGGCGGTTGACACTCTTCTTTTGCCGCAAGAAAGCTAATTTTCGGAAAAAAATCACGGCGAAGGTTTCAGGCCAATCGGAGTTACGGATCTCCATATATACACGAAACGGTGAAACAGAGCCTAGAGAGAACGCAGAAACAGAGAGATAGATCCAATCTCGAAGGGGCTCTCGCCCCTCCCACGCCATGGGAGCCAAGGACCAGAGGGGAAACCCTTCTCCCATCTAGGGAGAAGGTCAAGGAAGAAGAAGAAGAAGAAGGGGGGCTCTCTCCCCCTTGCTTCCGGTGGCGCCGGAACACCGTCGGGGGCCATCATCATCACCGCGATCTTCACCAACACCTCCATCATCTTCACCAACGTCTCCATCACCTTCCCCCATCTATATCCAGCGGTCCACTCTCCCGCAACCCGTTGTACCCTCTACTTGAACATGGTGCTTTATGCTTCATATTATTATCCAATGATGTGTTGCCATCTTATGATGTCTGAGTAGATTTTCGTTGTCCTATCGGTGATTGATGAATTGCTATGATTGGTTTGAGTTGCATGTTTTATTATTGGTGATGTCCTATGGTGCCCTCCGTGTCGTGCACGCGTGAGGGATTCCCGCTGCAGGGTTTTGCAATATGTTTATGATTTTCTTATGGTGGGTTGCGTGAGTGAATGAAACACAAACCCGAGTAAGTAGATTGTTGCGTATGGGATAAAAGGGGACTTGATGCTTTAATGCTATGGTTGGGTTTTACCTTAATGAATCTTTAGTATTTGCGGATGCTTGCTAGAGTTCCAATCATAAGTGCATAGAATTCCAAGTAAGGGATGATATGTTAGCTTATGCCTCTCCCTCAAATAGAATTGCAATAGTGATTACCGGTCTAGTAACATAGTCAATTGCTTAGGGGCAATCCCGCAACTCTTACCACCACTTTTCCACACTCGCTATATTTACTTTATTGTTTCTTTATCTAAACAGCCCCTAGCTTTTATTTACGTGTTCTTTATTATCTTGCAAACCTATCCAACAACACCTACAAAGTACTTCTAGTTTCATACTTGTTCTAGGTAGAGCGAACGTCAAGTGTGCGTGAAATTAAATATCGATGGCAGATAGGACTTGAGAGAGTATTTGTTCTACCTTTAGCTCCTCGTTGGGTTCGACACTCTTACTTATCGAAAGAGGCTACAACTATCCCGTATACTTGCAGGTCATCAGGCGGGTTAGCGGGCTCCCGGGCAACGGAGCCCCGAGGCGTAACCCAACACAAGTTAGCCGGGCATGCACACGCACAGCGAGGCGGCAGTGGAGTGGCGAGGGGAGGCGGGCTGCAGCGCGGGCGTGAGCCGGAGCGAGCATGCGGGCGAGGCGAGGCCGATCAACGTGGAGCGCCGCGTGTGGGTGTGCACGGGCAGGCAGCGCGAGGCAAGGGCGGGGAGCGGCGTCAGTAGCAACAGGTCGCGCCGGCCGGAGGCAGTCATGTCCGGAGCGGCAGCTGCTGCACGCGGGAAGCTGTGGCGGCGGAATGAGTTGCGGGCACGCGCGACGGCACGGCGGGTGGGGCGAGGCCGCGGTGAGCGCGGTCGGCACGCGTACGGTCGGTGGTCAAGGGTGTGCGCCGGTGCGGTGGTCGGATCGACGACGGAGTGCAGGGGGAGCAGGAGGCCGGTGGCCTCACCAGCGTTGAAGAGAAGCGGGGTGGTGAGGCTCGTTGGAGCCGTCGAGGTGGAGGCGAGGCAGCGACGGTGGAGCGGCGCCGGGCGACGAGGTCCTCGGGCAGCGGCGCGTGGCGGTGCCGGGAGCGGAGCGCCGTCCAGATCGGGTCGAGCGAGGAGTCGAGGAAGGGGCTGCAGGAACGAGGCAGGGCGGCGGGTCTGGCGACGGCGCGGTCGGGGCTCGATCCAGAATCGGGATCGGGCGAGGGAGAGGGAGCGGAGTGGATCGTGAGGTGGGGGAAAGTGGGGATAGTGGGGGAACGAGGCTAGGGTTCGGTGGGAGTGGGGAGGTTAAGCACGGGGCAGCGGGCCGGGCGATTAGCCAGCTAGCTGGGCCAATTGGCCCAGTGGGGTTAAGGGGGGTTTCTCTTCTTTTATTTTTGTTTGTTTTCTGTTTTGCATTTTCTTTTATTTATTATTTTTTGTTCTATTTTAGTTACACCTATTTTAGTTTTTTTTAAATACAAAACAAACTCCTAAAATATTTTTATAATATAGCCCACTACCTCAAAAAGTTTGGTGCAATATTAAAATACTCGGTACATTTTTATTATTTAAAAAGTACTTAAATATTTGTTTTAGCCACATTTTTATTTATTTTAGTGCATTAAAACCTTTTATAAAATTGTGGATTCTACACCATAATTACCTATGCATTATTTTTCACAATCCAGACATTTTTGTTTTAATATTTGAAAACTTTTGTGGTTTGCCTTTAACTCAAATTTGAATTTGAATCGTTTTGAACTAACGTGAGATTAACAACAGTAACCGCGATGACGTGGCAAGATTAACAAGGAATTATCGTAGCTTAAATATCCCAAGGCCACAGATTCGATCACGGAGGGCTTCTACATCAACACCATAGCCTCTCCGATAATGTGTGATTTGTTTACCACAGACCATCGGGTCCAGAGTTATTAGCTAGATGGCTTCTTCTCTCTCTTTGGATCTCAATACAAAGTTCTCCTCGATCTTCTTGGAGATCGATTCGATGTAATTCTTTTTGCGGTGTGTTTGCCGAGATCTGATGAATTGTGAGTTTATGATCAAGATTATCTATGAACAATATTTGATTCTTCTTTGAATTCTTATATGCATGATTTAATATCTTTGCAAGTCTCTTCAAATTATTGGTTTAGTTTGGCCTACTAGATTGTTCTTTCTTGCAATGGGAGAAGTGCTTAGCTTCGGGTTCGATCTTGCCGTGCTCGATCCCAGTGACAAAAAGGGAACCGACACGTATTGTATTGTTGCCATCGAGGATAAAAAGATGGGGTTTATATCATATTGCTTGAGTTTATCCCTCTACATCATGTCATCGTGCCTAATGCGTTACTCTGTTCTTATGAACTTAATACTCTAGATGCATGCTGGATAGCGGTCGATGTGTGGAGTAATAGTAGTAGATGCAGAATCGTCTCGGTCTACTTGTCACGAACGTGATGCCTATGTTCATGATCATACCTAGATATTCTCATAACTATGCGATTTTCTATCAATTGCTCGGCAGTAATTTGTTCACCCACCGTAATACTTATGATATCTTGAGAGAAACCACTAGTGAAACCTATGGCCCCCGGGTCTACTTTACATCATATAAGTTTCCGATCTATAATTCTAGTTTACTATTTTGTAATCTTTATTTTCCAATCTATACAACAAAAATACCAAAAATATTTATCTTATTATCTTTATCAGATCTCACTTTTGCAAGTGCCCGTCAAGGGATAGACAACCCCTTTATCGCGTTGGTTGCAAGGTTCTTGATTGTTTGCGCAGCTACTAGGCGATTTGCGTGTAGTCTCCTACTGGATTGATACCTTGGTTCTCAAAAATTGAGGGAAATACTTATGCTACTTTGCTGCATCACCCTTTCCTCTTCAAGGGAAAACCAACGCATGATCAAGAGGTAACAGCGAGCAACAGACTTGTCGGAAATAATACATACTGATGTATGCGGTCCGATGAGTGTTGATGCACGCGGCGGGTATTGATAACCCACAAGTATAGCGGATCAATTGTAGCCTCTTTCGATAAGTAAGAGTGTCGAACCCAACGAGGAGCTAAAGGTAGAACAAATATTCCCTCAAGTTCTATCGATCACCGATACAACTCTACGCACGCTTAACGATCGCTTTACCTAGAACAAGTATGAAACTAGAAGTAGTTTCTAGGTGTTGTTGGAGAGGTTTGCAAGATAATAAAGAGCACATAAATAAAATCTAGGGGCTGTTTAGATAAAGACACAATAAAGTTAGCATAGCGAGTGTGGAAAAGTGGTGGTAGGAATTGCGAAATTGACCCTGAGCAATTGACTACTTTACTAGACTGATAGCAAGTTTTATGTGGGAGAGGCCACTGCTAGCATGTCATCCCTGACTTGGAATTCTATGCACTTATAATTGGAACTATTAGCAAGCATCTGCAACTACTAACATTCATTAAGGTAAAACCCAACCATAGCATTAAGATGTATTGGTCCCCCTTCAATCCCGTATGCATCAATTTCTATGCTAGGTTGAAGCTTCACACTCTTGCCCTCCAATACATAGTCCTATCAACATACAACTAACCCTATGGTGTGATCCACACGCGCGCTCATATGATGGGCACCAAAGGACATCAACATAACCACAAGCAAATTAAACCAACCATAGCAATTCACCAATTACGATAGGACAACGAAAATCTACTCAGACATCATAGGATGGCAACATATCATTGGATAATAATGTGAAGCATAAGGCACCATGTTCAAGAAGAGGGTACAACGGGTTGCGGGAGAGTGGAACACTGTAGATAGATGGGGGAAGGTGATGAAGATGTTGGTGAATATGACGGAGGTGTTGGTGTAGATTGCGGTGACGATGATATTCCCGGGCATGCTTTCGGGCGCCACCGGGAGAGAGGGGGAGAGAGCCCCCCTTCTTCTTCTTCTTCTTCCTTGACCTTCTCCCTAGATGGGAGAAGGGTTTCCCCTCTGGTCCTTGGCTTCCATGTCATGGGAGGGGCGAGAGCCCCTCCGATATTGGATCTGCCTCCCTGTCTCTCTCTTTTTCTGCGTTCCTGATTCTCCCCTTTCACCGTTTCTTATATTCCCGAAGATCCGTAACTCCGATTGGGATGAAATTTGGACACAATTTTTATCCGGATATTGGCTTTCTTGCGGCAAAAGAAGGGCACCAACCGCCTTACGGAGTGGCCACGAGGGCCCAGGGCGCGCCTGACCCCCTGGGGCGCGCCCCTCACCCTCGTGAGCCCCTCGGGCATCGTCTCGCGTTGATTCTTCTTCCCAAAAATCACATATATTCCAAAAAAAATCTCCGTCAGTTTTTATCCCGTTTGGACTCCATTTGATATGGATTTTAAGTAAACAAAAACATGCAACAAACAGGAACTCGCACTGGGCAATGGATCAATATGTTAGTCCCAAAAATAGTATAAAAAGTTGCCAAAAGTATATAAAATTTGTAGAATATTGGCATGGAACAATCAAAAATTATAGATACGACGGAGACGTATTAGCATCCCCAAGCTTAATTGCTGCTCGTCCTCAAGTAGGTAAATGATAAAAAAGATAATTTTTGATGTGGAATGCTACCTAGCATAATCTTCATCACATAATATAATCATGGCATGAATATTAAGACACGAGTGATTCAAAGCAATAGCCTATCATTTGACATTAAGACAATAATACTTCAAGCATACTAACCAAGCAATTATGTCCTCTCAAAGAAACATAGCCAAAGAAAGCTCATCCCTACAAAATCATATAGTTTGGCCATGCTTCATTTTTGTCACACAAAATGCTCTCATCATGCACAACCCGATGACAAGCCAAGCAATTGTTTCATACTTTAGCATTTTCAAACTTTTTCAACTTTCACGCAATATATGAGCGCGAGCCATGGACATAGCACTATAGGTGGAATAGAATATGATGATGGAGGTTGTGTGGAGAAAACAAAAAGGGAGAAAGTCTCACATCAACGCGGCTAATCAACGGGCTATGGAGATGCCCATCAATGATGTCAATGCGAGGAATAGGGATTGCCATGCAACGGATGCACTAGAGCTATAAGTGTATGAAAGCTCAAACTGAAACTAAGTGGGTGCGCATCCAACTTGCTTGCTCATGAAGACCTCGGGCATTTGAGGAAGCCCATCATCGGAATATACAAGCCAAGTTCTATAATGAAAATTCCCACTAGTATATGAAAGTGATAACTCAAGAGACTCTCTATATGAAGAACATGGTGCTACTTTAAAGCACAAGTGTGGTAAAAGGATAGTAACATTGCCCCTTCTCTCTTTTTCTCTCTTTTTTGTTTTTTTGGTGGGCTTCTTTGGCCTCTTTTTTTTATTTGGGCTTCTTTGGCCTCTCTTTTTTTAAAGTCCGGATTCTCATCCCGACTTGTGGGGGAATCATAGTCTCCATCATCCTTTCCTCACTGGGGCAATGCTCTAATAATGATGATCATCACACTTTTATATATTTACAACTCAATATTACAACTCGATGTCTAAAACAAAGTATGACTCTATATGAATGCCTCTGGCAGTGTACCAGGATGTGCAATGATCTAGCATAGCAAAGATATCAAAAAACGCACTAGCCATGAAAACATCATGCTAGCTATCTTACGATCATGCAAAGCAATATGACAATGATGCTCAAGTCATGTATATGAAGATGATGGAAGTTGCATGGCAATATATCTCGGAATGGCTATGGAAATGCCATAATAGGTAGGTATTGTGGTTGTTTTTAAGAAGATATAAGGAGGCTTATGTGTGATAGAGTGTATCATATCACGGGGTTTGGATGCACCGGCGAAGTTTGCACCAACTCTCGAGGTGAGAAAGGGAAATGCACGGTACCGAAGAGGCTAGCAATGATGGAAGGGTAAGAGTGTGTATAATTCATGGACTCAACATTAGTCATAAAGAAATCACATACTTATTGCAAAAATCTACAAGTCATCAAAACCAAGCACTACGCGCATGCTCCTAGGGGGATAGATTGGTAGGAAAAGACCATCGCTCGTCCCCGACCGTGATACGTCCATTTTGCATCATGCTTTTATATCGATATTTATTGCATTATAGGTTGTTATTACACATTATGTCACAATACTTATGACTATTCTCTCTTATTTTACAAGGTTTGCATGAAGAAGGGGAATGCCGGCAGCTGGAATTCTGGGCTGGAAAAGGAGCAAATGTTAGAGACCTGTTCTACACAGCTCCAAAAGTCCTGAAACTTCACAGAGGCAGTTTTTGGAATTAATAGAAAATACTGGCGAAAGAATCAACCAGGGGGGCCACCCACCATCCACGAGGGTGGGGGCGCACCCTATCCCCTGGGTGCGCCCCCTGCCTTGTGGCCCCCCTAGCAGGCCTCCGATGCCCATCTTCTGCTATATGAAGTCTTTTGCCTTGGAAAAAATCAGAAGGAAGCTTTCGGGACGAAACACCGCCGCCACGAGGCGGAACCTTGGCGGAACCAATCTAGGGCTCCGGCGGAGCTGCTCTGCCGGGGAACATCCCTCTGGGAGGGGGAAATCATCACCATCGTCATCACCATCGATCCTCTCAGCGGGAGGGGGTCAATCTCCATCAACATCTTCACCAGCACCATCTCCTCTAAAACCCTAGTTCATCTCTTGTATCCAATCTTTGTCCCAAAGCCTCACATTGGTACCTATGGGTTGCTAGTAGTGTTGATTACTCCTTGTAGTTGATGCTAGTTGGTTTATTTGGTGGAAGATCATATGTTCAGATCCTTCATGCATATTAACACCCCTCTGATTATGAACATGAATATGATTTGTGAGTAGTTACGTTTGTTCCGAGGACATGGGAGAAGTCTTGCTATAAGTAGTCATGTGAATTTGGTATTCGTTCGATATTTTGATGAGATGTATGTTGTCTTTCCTCTAGTGGTGTTATGTGAACGTCTACTACATGACACCACCATTGTTTGGGCCTAGAGGAAGGCATTGGGAAGTAATAAGTAGATGATGGGTTGCTAGAGTGACAGAAGCTTAAACCCTAGTTTATGCGTTGCTTCGTAAGGGGCTGATTTGGATCCATATGTTTCATGCTATGGTTAGGTTTACCTTAATACTTCTTTTGTAGTTGCGGATTCTTGCAATAGGGGTTAATCATAAGTGGGATGCTTGTCCAAGCAAGGGCAGTACCCAAGCACCACATATCAAATTATCAAAGTAACGAACGCGAATCATATGAGCGTGATGAAAACTAGCTTGATGATAATTCCCATGTGTCCTCGGGAGCTCTTTTCTCTATATAAGAGTTTGTTGCTACCTCTTGAGCACTGTGTTGGTTTTCCCTTGAAGAGGAAAGGGTGATGCAGTAAAGTAGTGTAAGTATTTCCCTCAGTTTTAGAACCAAGGTATCAATCCAGAGGAGACTACGCCGAGTCCCACGCACCTACACAAACAAATAAGAACCTCGCAACCAACGCGATAAATGGGTTGTCAATCCCTTCACGATCACTTACGAGAGTCAGATCTGATAGAGATGATAAGATGATATTTTTGGTATTTTTATGATAAAGACTAAAAGTAAGGAAAGCAAAGTAAACGTTAATAGAAATAGTTTGTTGACGGGAGATTAATATGATGGAAAATAGACCCGGGGCCATAGGTTTCACTAGTGGCTTCTCTCAAGATAGCATAAGTATTACGGTGGGTAAACGAATTATTGTCGAGAAATTGATAGAATTGAGCATAGTTATGAGAATATCTAGGTATGATCATGTATATAGGCATCATGTCCGTGACAAGTAGACCGAAACGATTCTGCATCTACTACTATTACTCCACACATCGACCGCTATCCAAAGATGCATCTAGAGTATTAAGTTCATAAGAACAGAGTAACGCTTTAAGTAAGATGACATGGTGTAGAGGGATAAACTCATGCAAGATGATATAAACCCCATCTTTTATCCTCGATGGCAACAATACAATACGTGCCTTGCTGCCCTAACATCCTTTGGGAAAGGACACCGCAAGATTGAACCCAAAGCTAAGCACTTCTCCCATTGCAAGAAAGATCAATCTAGTAGGCCAAACCAAACTGATAATTCAAAGAGACTTGCAAAGATAACCAATCATACATAAAAGAATTCAGAGAAGATTCAAATATTGTTCATAGATAATCTTGATCATAAACCCACAATTCATCGGTCTCTACAGACACACCATAAAGGAAGAGTTACATCAAATAGATCTCCAAGAGAATCGAGGAGAACTTTGTATTGAGATCCAAAGAGAGAGAAGAATCCATCTAGCTAATAACTATGGACCCGAAGGTCTGAGGTAAACTACTCACACATCATCGGAGAGGCTATGGTGTTGATGTAGAAGCCCTCCGTGATTAATGCCCCCTCGGCAGACGCCGAAAAGGCCCCAAGATGGGATCTCATGGAGTGCGAGAAGGTTGCGGCGGAATTAGGTTTTCGTGGCTCTCTTTGATGGTTTGGGGGTACGTAGGTATATATAGGAGGAAGAAGTAGGTCGGTGGAGCCACGAGGGGCCCACGAGGGTGGAGGGCGCGCCTGGGGGGTAGGCGCGCCCCCTGCCTCGTGGCCGCCTCGTTGGTTGCTTGACGTCCACTCCAAGTCCTCTCTGATCACGTTTGTTCCAAAAATCACGTTCCCGAAGGTTTCATTCCGTTTGGACTCCGTTTGATATCCTTTTTTCTGCGGAACACTGAAATAGGCAAAAAACAGCAATTTGGGCTGGGCCTCCGGTTAATAGGTTAGTCCCAAAAATAATATAAAAGTGTATAAATAAGCCCATTAAACATCCAAAACAGAATATATAATAGCATGGAACAATAAAAATTATAGATATGTTGGAGACGTATCAAGCATCCCCAAGCTTAATTCCTGCTTGTCCTCTAGTAGGTAAATGATAAAAACAGATTTTTTGATGTGGAATGCTACCTAGCATATTCCTTAATGTAATTCTCTTATTTGTGGTATGAATATTCAGGTCCGAAAGATTCAAGATAAAAGTCTAATATTGACATAAAAATAATAATAATAATAATACAAGCATACTAACTAAGCAATCATGTCTTCTCAAAATAACATGGCCAAAGAAAGTTATCCCTACAAAATCACATAGTCTGGCTATGCTCTATCTTCATCACGCAAAGTATTTAATCATGCACAACCCCGATGACAAGCCAAGCAATTGTTTCATACTTTTCATGTTCTCAAACTTTTTCAATCTTCACGCAATACATGAGCGTGAGCCATGGACATAGCACTATATGTGGAATAGAATGGTGGTTGTGGAGAAGACAAAAAAGGAGAAGATAGTATCACATCAACTAGGAGTATCAATGGGCTATGGAGATGCCCATCAATAGATATCAATGGGAGTGAGTAGGGATTGCCATGCAACGGATGCACTAGAGCTATAAGTGTATGAAAGCTCAACAAAAGAAACTAAGTGGGTCTGCATCCAACTCGCTTGCTCACGAAGACCTAGGGCATTTTGAGGAAGCCTATCATTGGAATATACAAGCCAAGTTCTATAATGTAAAATTCCCACTAGTATATGAAAGTGACAACATAGGAGACTCTCTATCATGAAGATCATGGTGCTACTTTTGAAGCACAAGTGTGGTAAAAGGATAGTAACATTGTCCCTTCTCTCTTTTTCTCTCATTTTTTTATTTGGGCCTTTTCTCTTTTTTTTATGGCCTCTTTTTGTTATTATTCATTTTTCGTCCGGAGTCTCATCCCGTCTTGTGGGAGAATCATAGTCTCCATCATCCTTTCCTCACTTGGGACAATGCTCTAATAATGATGATCATCACACTTTTATTTACTTACAACTCAAGAATTACAACTCAATACTTAGAAAAAAAATATGACTCTATGTGTATGCCTCCGACGGAGTACCGGGATATGCAATGAATCAAGAGTGACATGTATAAAAATTATGAACGGTGGCTTTGCCACAAATATGATGTCAACTACATGATCATGCAAAGCAATATGACAATGATGAAGCGTGTCATAGCAAACAGAACGGTGGTAAGTTGCATGGCAATATATCTTGGAATGGCTATGGAAATGCCATAATAGGTGGGTATGGTGGCTGTTTTGAGGAAGGTATATGGTGGGTGTATGACCCCGGCGAAAAGTGCGCGATATTAGAGAGGCTAGCAATGGTGGAAGGGTGAGAGTGTGTATAATCCATGGACTCAACATTAGTCATTAAGAACTCATATACTTGTTGCAAAAATCTATTAGTTATCGAAACAAAGTATTACGCACATGCTCCTAGGGGGATAGATTGGTAGGAAAAGACCATCGCTCATCCCCGACCGCCACCCATAAGGAAGACAATCAATAAATAAAGCATGCTCCGACTTCATCACATAATGGTTCACCATACGTGCATGCTACGGGAATCACAAACTTTAACACAAGTATTTCTCAAATTCATAACCACTCAACTAGCATGACTCTAGTATCACCATCTTCATATCTCAAAACAATTATCAAGCATCAAACTTCTCATAGTATTCAACGCACTAATAAGAAAGTTTTTACTAATCTTGGATGCCTATCACTTTAGGACTAATTTCTCAATTTAAGCAAATTACCATGCTGTTTTGTAGGGCTCTCAAAATAATATAAGTGAAGAATTAGAGAACAATAGTTTCTATAAAACAAAAGCATCGCCGTGCTCTAAAAGATATAAGTGAAGCACTAGAGCAAAAACTATATCGCTCAAAAGATATAAGTGAAGCACATACAGTATTCTAACAAATTCCGAATCATGTGTGTCTCTCTCAAAAGGTGTGTACAGCAAGGATGATTGTGGCAAACTAAAAGCAAATATTGGTGTTAAACCTACTGTATTACAACTTCTCTATGGTTTATAAACTATTTTACTAGCCATAGAGTCATCAAAATAAGCAAACAACACACGAAAAACAGAATCTGTCAGAAACAGAACAGTCTGTAGTAATCTGTAACTAACTCAAACTTATGGAACTCAAAAAATCCTACAAAACTAGGAAGACCTAAATAATTTGTTTATTGATCTGATGCAATTGGAATTAGTATTTTATCACGTTCTGGTGATTTTTAACAATTGTTTTCGTGATCAGAAAGTTTCTGGAATTTTCAGGAAGATCAAATAACTATCATCCAAGAAGATCCTATAGGTTTAACTTGGCACAAACACTAATTAAAACATAAAAACAAATATAACCATAGGCTAGATCAAAGATTTATTCCTAAACAGAACCAAAAAAATTAAAAACTAAAAATAAGATTGGGTTGCCTCCCAACAAGCGCTATCGTTTAACGCCCCTAGCTAGGCATAAAAGCAAGGATAGATCTAGGTATTGCCATCTTTGGCAGGAAATTCTTCAATAAGACACCTATAACACATATGAGTTTATTTATTTCTATTAATTATCAAACTTCTAGGCACGAAATCAAAAAAATCATTCGTAGCAAATGGTTCCTTAATGATAGCAAAAAGATTGGGATGAACACTTATTGATTTGAGATCCGCAGTTTCCTTACTAGAGGATTCACCCTTATTTTTAGGAACATACATAAGCTTGGCAATTTTGGTAGGAGGATTTGGAGTATTCTTTACGGAAGAAAAGGCGGTTCCCAAGTTGGTAATGATACCCTCAAGTTTATCAGTTCTAGTGGAATCCTGATTTATTCTTTCATTAACTATGGGTTCCTTTTCTTTAAAAAAATTCAAAGTGACTCCTACCTTAGATCCATATTGGGTAATTTGGTTGTGGATCTTTTTATCCAAATTTTCAATTAACTCTACAGTAGCAACTTTATTTTCAATAATTTCAAGTCTTTGCATCACATGCTCCAAAGTTAACATAGTTCCATTAACCAAAAGAGGTGGCGGGCCAAACAAATCTATCATAGCATTATAAGGATAAAAAGTACGGCTACCCAAGAAATTTCCTCCGGTAATGGTATCAAGAATGTATCTATTCCAAGGAGTGATGCCTACATAAAAATTCCGAAGAAGAACGGAAGTAGATTGCTTCGCATTGCAAATTCTGTATCATACATCTTTTAGATTTGCTCCCTCCCTTTGTTTAAAATTAAGAACTTCATTCTCGGGAGATAAAGGAGTAGATAAAGGACTAGCCATGATGACAGAGCAAGAGGAAAAAAACAAACAAAAAAAGGCAAATAGAACGGCAAAGGTGAAGTGGGGGAGAGGAAAACGAGAGGCAAATGGCAAATAATGTAATGCGAGGGATAAGAGTTTGTGATGGGTACTTGGTATATCTTGACTTGTCGTAGACTCCCCAAGAACGGTGCCAGAAATCCTTCTTGCTACCTCTTGAGCATTGCGTTGGTTTTCCCTTGAAGAGGAAAGGGTGATGCAGTAAAGTAGCTGATGTCTACTACACAACCTTCTTCTTGTAGACGTTGTTGGGCCTCCAAGTGCAGAGGTTTGTAGGACAAGAGCAAATTTCCCTCAAGTGGATGACCTAAGGTTTATCAATCCGTGGGAGGCGAGGGATGAAGATGGTCTCTCTCAAGCAACCCCGCAACCAAATAACAAAGAGTCTCTTATGTCCCCAACACACCCAATACAATGGTAAATTGTATAGGTGCACTAGTTCACGAAGAGGTGGTGATACAAGTGCAATATGGATGGTAGATATAGGTTTTTGTAATCTGAAAATATAAAAACAGCAAGGTAACTAATGATAAAAGTGAGCACAAACGGTATTGCAATGCTAGGAAACAAGGCCTAGGGTTCATACTTTCACTAGTGCAAGTTCTCTCAACAATAATAACATAATTGGATCATATAACTATCCCTCAACATGCAACAAAGAGTCACTCCAAAGTCACTAATAGCGGAGAACAAGCGAAGAGATTATGGTAGGGATGAAACCACCTCAAAGTTATTCTTTCCAATCAATCCGTTGGGCTATTCCTATAAGTGTCACAAACAGCCCAAGAGTTCGTACTAGAATAACACCTTAAGACACAAATCAACCAAAACCCTAATGTCACCTAGATACTCCAATGTCACCTCAAGTATCCGTGGGTATGATTATACGATATGCATCACACAATCTCAGATTCATCTATTCAACCAACACATAGAACCTCAAAGAGTGCCCCAAAGTTTCTACCAGAGAATCACGACGAAAACGTGTGCCAACCCCTATGCATAGGTTCATGGGCGGAACCCGCAAGTTGGTCACCAAAACATACATCAAGTGAATCACGTGATATCCCATTGTCACCACAGATACGCATGGCAAGACTTACATCAAGTGTTCTCAAGTCATTAAAGACTCAATCCGATAAGATTACTTCAAAGGAAAACTCAATCCATTACAAGAGAGTAGAGGGGAGAAGAAACATAAGATCCAACTATAATAGCAAAGCTCGCGATACATCAAGATCGTGCCAAATCAAGAACACGAGAGAGAGAGATCAAACACATAGCTACTGGTACATACCCTCTGCCCCGAGGGTGAACTACTCCCTCCTCGTCATGGAGAGCGCCGGGATGATGAAGATGGCCACCGGTGAGGGTTCCCCCCTCCGGTGGAGTGCTGGAACAGGGTCCCGAGAGGTTTTTGGTGGCTACAAAGGCTTGCGGCGGTGGAACTCCCGATCTATTATGTTCCCCGATCGTTTTAGGGTATATGGATATATATATAGGCGGAAGAAGTACGTCAGGGGAGCCACGAGGGGCCCACGAGGGTGGAGGGCGCGCCTGGGGGGGAGGGCGCGCCTCCTACCTCGTGGCTTCCTCGTATCTTTCCTGACATGCACTCCAAGTTTTTCCGGTAGATTTCCTTCCAAAAATAACTTCTCCAGTTGGTTTCATTCTGTTTCGACTCCATTTGATATTCCTTTTCTTCGAAACTCTTTGAAACAAGGGGAAAAACGAGAACCTGGCTCTGGTTCAATAGGTTAGTCCCAAAAGTAATATAAAAGTGTAAAATAAAGCCCATAAACATCCAAAACACATAATATAATAGCATGGAACAATCAAAAAATATAGATACGTTGGAGACGTATCAGCATCCCCAAGCTTAATTCCTGCTCGTCCTCGAGTCGGTAAATGATAAAAATAGAAATTATTATGTGGAATGCTACTTGGCATAATTTCAATGTAATTCTTCTTAATTGTGGTATGAATATTCAGATCCGAAAGATTCAAGATAAGAGTTCATAATGGCATAAAAATAATAATACTTCAAGCGTACTAACTAAGCGATTATGTCCTCTCAAAATAACATGGCCAAAGAAAGTTCATCCCTACAAAATCATATAGTTTAGTCATGCTCCATTTTCGTCACACAAGAATGCTCTCATCATGCTCAACCCCGATGACAAGCCAAGCAATTGTTTCATACTTTAGTAATCTCAAACTTATAAACCTTCACGCAATACATGAGCGCGAGCCATGGACATAGCACTATGGGTGGAATAGAATATGATGATGGGGGTTATGTAGAGAAGACAAAAAGGAGAAAGTCTCACATCAACGAGGCTAATCAATGATCTATGGAGATGCCCATCGATTGATGTTAATGCAAGGAGTAGGGATTGCCATGCAACGGATGCACTAGAGCTATAAATATATGAAAGCTCAACAAAAGAAACTAAGTGGGTGTGCATCCAACTTGCTTGCTCACAAAGACCTAGGGCACTTGAGGAGGCCCATCGTTGGAATATACAAGCCAAGTTCTACAATGAAAAATTCCCACTAGTAAATGAAAGTGACAAAACAAGAGACTCTCTATTATGAAGATTATGGTGCTACTTTGAAGCACAAGTGTGGAAAAAAGGATTGTAGCATTGCCCCTTTTTTGGGCCTTCTTTTTTTATTTGGCCTTTCTCCTTTTTGGGGGGACAATGCTCTATTAAATGATGATCATCACACTTCTATTTATTTACAACTCAATGATTACAACTCGATACTAGAACAGAGTATGACTCGATATGAATGCTTCCGGCGGTGTACCGGGATATGCAATGAACCAAGAGTGACATGTATGAAAGAATTATGAACGGTAGCTTTGCCATACTATGTCAACTACATGATCATGCTAGCAATATGACAATGATGAATGTGTCATGATAAACTGGATGGCGGAAAGTTGCATGGCAATATATCTCGGAATGGCTACGTAAATGCCATAATAGGTAGGTATGGTGGATGTTTTGAGGAAGATATAAGGAGGTTTATGTGTGAAAGAGCGTATCATATCACGGGGTTTGGATGCACCGGCGAAGTTTGCACCAACTCTCAATGTGAGAAAGGGCAATGCGGTACCGAAGAGGCTAGCAATGATGGAAAGGTGAGAGTGCGTATAATCCATGGACTCAAAATTAGTCATAAAGAACTCACATACTTATTGCAAAAAATCTACAAGTCATCAAAAACCAAGCACTATGCGCATGCTCCTAGGGGGATAGATTGGTAGGAAAAGACCATCGCTCGTCCCCGACCGCCACTCATAAGGAGGAAAATCAAAGAACACCTCATGTTTCAAATTTGTTACATAACGTTTACCATATGTGCATGCTACGGGACTTGCAAACTTCAACACAAGTATTTCTCAAATCCACAACTACTCAACTAGCATAACTTTAATATCACTACCTCCATATCTCAAAACAATCATCAAGCATCAAACTTCTCGTAGTATTCAACACACTCATAAGAAAGTTTTTACTATTTTTGTATACCTAGCATATTAGGATTATTTAAGCAAATTACCATGATATCTAAGACTCTCAAAATAATCTAAGTGAATCATGAGATATCAATAGTTTCTTTAAAACAAATCCACCACCGTGCTCTAAAAGATATAAGTGAAGTACTAGAGCAATAACAAAACTACTCCGGAAAGATATAAGTGAAGATCAATGAGTAGTTAAATAATTATGTAGCTATGTGAAGACTATCTCTCATTTAAGAACTTCAGATCTTGGTATTTTATTCAAACAGCAAGCAAAGCAAAAGAAAATAAAACGACGCTCCAAGCAAAACACATATCATGTGGTGAATAAAAATATAGCTCCAAGTAAAGTTACCGATAAACGAAGACAAAAGAGGGGATGCCTTCCGGGGCATCCCCAAGCTTAGGCTCTTGGTTATCCTTTAATATTACCTTGGGGTGCCTTGGACATCCCCAAGATTAGGCTCTTGCCACTCCGTATTCCATAGTCCATCGAATCTTTACCCAAAACTTGAAAACTTCACAACACAAAACTTAACAGAAAACTCGTAAGCTCCGTTAGCAAAAGAAAACAAAACACCACTTCAAGGTACTGTAATGAACTCATTATTTATTTATATTGGTTTTAAACCTATTGTATTCCAACTTATCTGTGGTTTATAAACTATTTTACTAGCCATAGATTCATCAAAATAAGCAAGCAATACGATGAAAACAGAATCTGTCAAAAACAGAACAGTCTGTAGTAATATGTATCAAACGTATACTTCTGGAACTCCAAAAATTCTAAAATAAATTGGTGGACCTGAGTAATTTGTCTAGTAGTCATATGAAAAAAGAATCAACTAAATATCACTCTCCAGTAAAAAGTTGAAGCTAATCTCGTGAGCACTAAAGTTTCTTTTTTTTACAGCATGATCATAAAGACTTCACCCAAGTCTTCCCAAAGGTTCTACTTGGCACAAACACTAATTAAAACACAAAAACACCTTTAAACAGAAGCTATATGGATTATGTATTACTAAACAGAACCAAAAATCAAGAAACTAAAATAAAATTGGGTTGCCTCCCAACAAGCGCTATCGTTTAACGCCCCTAGCTAGGCATGATGGTTTCAATGATGCTCACATAAAAGATAAGAATTGAAACATAAATAGAGAGTCATGAAGAATATTACTAGCACATTCAAGTCTAACCCACTTCCTATGCATAGGGATTTTGTGAGCAAACAACTTATGGGAACAAGAATCAACTTGCATAGGAAGGTAAAACAAGCATAACTCCAAAACTTTAAGCACATAGAGAGGAAACTTGATATTATTGCAATTCCTACAAGCATACATTCCTCCCTCATAATAACTTTCAGTAGCATCATGAATGAATTCAACAATATAACCAGCACTAAAGCATTCTTTTCATGATCTACAAGCATAGAAAATTTACTACTCTCCACATAAGCAAAATTCTTTTCATTCGGAATAGTGGGAGTTTCATAAGAGACTTGGATACTATAAATTGTTTCCACATTAAAAGAGTAATGTTCAGAGAAAGGGTACTCATAATCATGACAATTTTTATAAATATAATTATCACTACTTTTTATAGCATAAGTTTCATTACAATAATCATCATAAGTAGCAACTTTGTTCTCATCACAATCGATTGAAACCTCTTCCGAAATAGTGGATGCATCACTAAATAAAGTCATGACCTCTCAGAATCCACTTTCATAAATATTATAAAATTCAACATCCTCCAAAATAGTGGGATCATTACTTCCTAAAGTTGACACTCTTCCAAACCCACTTTCATCAATATAATCATCATAGGTAGAAGGCATGCTATCATCATAACAACTTTGCATATCAAAACTTGAGAGGCTAAAAATATCATCTTCATTAAACATAGCATCCCCAAGCTTGGGAAAAACATTAATTGCAGCAAATATATTCTCAAAAACATCATCTTCATCAAACATAGCATCCCCAAGCTTGGGTCTTTTCATATCATAAGCATAATCACTCTCATCATCAATAGTATGGATAGCACCAATAGTATAACAAACATTATTATCATATTCTTCCAAACAAGTGCCAAAAAGATTTTCAAGATCATAAGAAGTATCATTATATTCCCAATCATAATCAGCACAACAAGCAATAGGCATAACTAGATCATCATCAAGTGCATCATCTTCCACAATTATTTTTGATTCACTTTCATGAGGCACAACAATGATAGGAGCAACATTATTTGGGAGAGATATCTTTTTACCTTTCTTCCTTTTTCTTTTCTTCTTCTTCACCTCATGTGTGGGTTCAATCCTCTTTTTGGAGCTCCTTATTAATGAGGTTGGTTGAATAGAAGGCTCCTCCTCATTACCTGATTCATCATAAGAAATAATAGGAGGATATTGGGAAGTCTCTTCCCTTTCATTAGTATTCTCTTCATCCTCTATCTGTTTTCTTCTCTTTATGTAATTGGCAATATAAGGATTTTCAATGCAATTCACCGCACAATACATATAAATCTCTTCTAGATCAATATCGAGGAATTTCTCAAGGTTATATTCTGGAATATGCTTAGTTTGACGTTTCATTTCTTCATAACCCAAAAGCAAACTAAGTTCATTATGATGTGCAAGGAAATCAAGTCATCACAATTTTGGACACGATTCGATCATGAAACAATTTGCAATTGATATTTAAATGACCATGTTCATTGCAAAGTTCACAAATGCAGTAAAGATATTTTAAATTTTCAGCACTCACATTTAGCCTTTCTTGCAACCGTTTAGTTTCTAAGTACTTATGCCTCTTGAAATATCTATCTTCCCTATTTGGTGTGTACTTGCAAACCCAATGCACTCCACAAAAATTGACATGTTTATAGGAGACATTTTCATCATAACTAGAGAAATCATCATTAGTACTATGGATATTCAAGGAGTTCATACTAACAACATTGCAATCATGCTCATCATTCAAAGATTTAGTGCCAAACATTTTAATGCATTCTTCTTCTAACACTTTGGCACAATTTTCCTTTCCATCATATCCACGAAAGATATTAAAAAGATGAAGCGTATGAGAGAAACTCAATTCCATTTTTTTGTAATTTTCTTTTATAAACTAAACTAGTGCTAAAACAAGAAATAAAAAGATTCGATTGCAAGATCTAAAGATATACCTTCAAGCACTCACCTCCCGACAGCGGTGCGGAAAAGATCTTGATGTCTACTACACAACCTTCTTCTTGTAGACATTGTTGGGCCTCCAAGTGCAGAGGTATGTAGGACAGTAGCAAATTTCCCTCAAGTGGATGACCTAAGGTTTTCAATCCGTAGGAGGCGTAGGATGAAGATGGTCTCTCTCAAGCAACCCTGCAACCAAATAACAAAGAATCTCTTGTGTCCCCAACACACCCAATACAATGGTAAATTGTATAGGTGCACTAGTTCATGAAGAGATGGTGATACAAGTGCAATATGGATGGTAGATATAGGTTTTTGTAATCTGAAAATATAAAAACAGCAAGGTAACTAATGATAAAAGTGAGCACAAACGGTATTGCAATGCTAGGAAACAAGGCCTAGGGTTCATACTTTCACTAGTGCAAGTTCTCTCAACAATAATAACATAATTGGATCATATAACTATCCCTCAACATGCAACAAAGAGTCACTCCAAAGTCACTAATAGCGGAGAACAAGCGAAGAGATTATGGTAGGGTACGAAACCACCTCAAAGTTATTCTTTCCAATCAATCCGTTGGGCTATTCCTATAAGTGTCACAAACAGCCCAAGAGTTCGTACTAGAATAACACCTTAAGACACAAATCAACCAAAACCCTAATGTCACCTAGATACTCCAATGTCACCTCAAGTATTCGTGGGTATGATTATACGATATGGATCACACAATCTCGATTCATCTATTCAACCAACACATAGAACCTCAAAGAGTGCCCCAAAGTTTCTCTGGGAGAATCACGGCAGCAGCGTGTGCCAAACCCTATGCATAGGTTCATGGGCGGAACCCGCAAGTTGGTCACCAAAACATACATCAAGTGAATCACGTGATATCCCATTGTCACCACAGATACGCACGGCAAGACATATATCAAGTGTTCTCAAGTCATTAAAGACTCAATCCGATAAGATTACTTCAAAGGGAAAACTCAATCCATTACAAGAGAGTAGAGGGGGAGAAGAAACATAAGATCCAACTATAATAGCAAAGCTCGCGATACATCAAGATCGTGCCAAATCAAGAACATGAGAGAGAGAGAGAGATCAAACACATAGCTACTGGTACATACCCTCTTCCCCGAGGGTGAACTACTCCCTCCTCGTCATGGAGAGCGCCGGGACGATGAAGATGGCCACCGGTGAGGGTTCCCCCCCTCGTGAGTCTTGAATAGGGTCCCGAGAGGTTTTTGGTGGCTACAGAGGCTTGCGGCGGCGGAACTCCCGATCTATTCTGTTCCCCGGTCGTTTTAGGGTATATGGATATATATATGCGGAAGAAGTACGTCAGGGGAGCCCCGCGGGGCCCCAGAGGGTGAAGGGCGCACTTGGGGGGGGGAGGGCGCGCCCCCTACCTCGTGGCTTCCTTGTCTCTTTCCTAACGAGCACTCCAAGTTTTTCCGGTAGCTTTCCTTCCAAAAATAACTTCTCCAGTTGGTTTCATTCCGTTTCGACTCCGTTTGATATTCCTTTTCTTCGAAACACTAAAACAAGGGGAAAAAAGCGAGGCAGCCTTTGGGCTCTGGGTCAATAGGTTAGTCCCAGAAGTAATATAAAAGTGTAAAATAAAGCCCATAAATATCCAAAACACATAATATAATAGCATGGAACAATCAAAAATTATAGATACGTTGGAGACGTATCAGTAGCGTAAGTATTTCCCTCAGTTTTTGAGAACCAATGTATCAATCCAGTAGGAGACTGCGCTCGAGTCCCACGCACCTACACAAACAAATAAGAACCTCACAACCAACGCGATAAAGGGGTTGTCAATCCCTTCACGGTCACTTACGAGAGTGAGATCTGATAGAGATGATAAGATAATATTTTTGGTATTTTTATGATAAAGACTAAAAGTAAGGAAAGCAAAATAAACGGTAATAGAAATAGCTTGTTGACGGGAGATTAATATGATGGAAAATAGACCTGGGGGCCATAGGTTTCACTAGTGGCTTCTCTCAAGATAGCATAAGTATTACGGTGGGTAAACGAATTACTGTCGAGCAATTGATAGAATTGAGCATAGTTATGAGAATATCTAGGTATGATCATGTATATAGGCATCACATCCGTGACAAGTAGACTGAAACGATTCTGCATCTACTACTATTACTCCACACATCGACCGCTATCTAACATGCATCTAGAGTATTAAGTTCATAAGAACATAGTAACGCTTTAAGTAAGATGACATGATGTAGAGGGATAAACTCATGCAATATGATATAAACCCCATCTTTTTATCCTCGATGGCAACAATACAATACGTGCCTTGTTGCCCTAACATCACTAGGAAAGGACACCGCAAGTTAGAACCCAAAGCTAAGCACTTCTCCCATTGCAAGAAAGATCAATCTAGTAGGCCAAACCAAACTGATAATTCGAAGAGACTTGCAAAGATAACCAATCATACATAAAAGAATTCAGAGAAGATTCAGATATTGTTCATAGATAATCTTGATCATAAACCCACAATTCATCAGTCTCGACAAACACACCGCAAAAGAAGAGTTACATCAAATAGATCTCCAAGAGAATCGAGGAGAACTTTGTATTGAGATCCAAAGAGAGAGAAGAATCCATCTAGCTAATAACTATGGACCCGAAGGTCTGAGGTAAACTACTCACACATCATCGGAGAGGCTATGGTGTTGATGTAGAAGCCCTCCATGATCAATACCCCCTCCGGCAGGACGTCGAAAAAGGCCCCAAGATGGGATCTCACGGGTACAGAAGGTTGCGGCGGTGGAATTAGGTTTCGTGGTAACCGATGGTTTGGGGGTAAGTAAGTAGGTATATATAGGAGGAAGAAGTAGGTCGGTGGAGCCACGAGGGCCCACGAGGATGGAGGCGCGCACAGGGGGTAGGCACGCCCCGCCTCGTGGCCGCCTGGTTGGTTATAACGTCCACTCCAAGTCCTCTGGATCACGTTTGTTCCAAAAATCATGTTCCCGAAGGTTTCATTCCATTTGGACTCCGTTTGATATCCTTTTTCTGTGAAACACTAAAATAGGCAAAAACGGCAATTTGGGTTGGGCCTCCGGTTAATAGGTTAGTCCCAAAAATAATATACAAGTGTATAAATTAGCCCATTAAACATCCAAAACAGAATATATAATAGCATGGAACAATAAAAAATTATAGATACGTTGGAGACGTATCATTTGTCCAGGCTTGTCCTTTGCTACAAAAAGGATTGGGCCATCTTGCTGCACCTTGTTTACTTTCATTACTTGTGGCCCGTTACAAATTACCTTATCACAAAACTACCTGTTACCAATAATTTCAGTGCTTGCAGAGAATACCTTACTGAAAACCGCTTGTTATTTCCTTCTGCTCCTCGTTGGGTTCGACACTCTTACTTATCAAAAGGACTACGATAGATCCCCTACACTTGTGGGTTATCAATACTCTTTTCTAGCGTCGTTGAGTGAAGTGCCTTTGGTAAGTGGAATTTGGTAAGGAAAAATTTATATAGTGTGCTGAAATTTACTGTCACTTGTTACTATGGAAAGTAAACCTTTGAGGGGCTTGTTAGGTATCTTCACCCCGACCAAGAGAGCAAAGAGTTGCTCCTCAACCTACTAAACCTACTGAAAATTTTTACTTTGAAATTCCTTCGGGTATGATAGAGAAACTGCTAGCTAATCCTTTCACAGGTGATGGAACATTACATCCCGATTTGCACCTAATCTATGTGGATGAAGTTTGTGAATTATTTAAGCTTGCAGGTATGCCCGAAGATGTTATCAATAAGAAGGTCTTCCCTTTATCTTTGAAGCGAAAGGCATTGCCATGGTTTAGGCTATGTGATGATATGGGATCATGGAACTACAACCGATTGAAATTGGAATTTCATCGGAAGTTTTATCCTATGCATCTTGTTCATCACGATCGTAGTTATATATATAATTTTTGGCCTCGTGAAGGAGAAAGCATCGCTCAAGCTTGGGGGTGGCTTAAGTCAATGTTATATTCATGCCCCAATCATGAGCTCTCAAGAGAAATTATTATTCAAAAATTTTATGCTCGGCTTTCTCTCAATAATCGCTCCATGCTCGATACTTCTTGTACTGGTTCTTTTATGATGAAGACTATTGAATTCAAATAGATTTATTGGAAAGAATTAAACGCAACTCTGAAGATTGGGATCTCGACGAAGGTAGGGAGTCAGGTATAACACCTAAGTTTGATTGTGTTAAATCTTTTATGGATACCGATGTTTTCCGTGAATTTAGCACTAAATATGGACTTGACTATGAGATAGTAGCTTCTTTCTGTGAATCCTTTGCTACTCATGTTGATCTCCCTAAGGAAAAGTGGTTTAAATAATCCTCCCATTGAAGTAAAAGTAGTTGCACCTATTAAAGTTGAAGAAAAGACTATCACTTATAATGTTGATCCTGTTGTTCCTATTGCTTATATTGATAAACCACCTTTCCCTTTTAGAATAAAGGATCATGCTAAAGCTTCAACTGTGGTTCGTAAGAGTAACACTAGAACACATGCACCCCCTGAGCAAATTAAAGTTGAACCTAGTATTGCTATGTTTAAAGATATCTTGGCCAATAATATTGATGGGCATGTTATTTACTTCTGTGATGAAGCTGCTAGAATTGCTAGACCTGATACTAAAAATAAACATAGACCTGTTGTAGACATGCATTATTTACATTAAAATAGGAGATCATTGCTATCATGGCTTGTGTGACATGGGTACTAGTGCAAGTGCAATACCTCATTCCTTATACAAATAAATTATGCATGATATTGCACCTTCTAAGATAGAGGAAATTGATGTTACAATTAAGCTTGCTAATAGAGACACTATTTCACCAGTTGGGATTGTTAGAGATGTTGAAGTCTTGTGTGGGAAAGTTAAATACCCTACTAATTTTCTTGTTCTTGGTTCCCCACAAGATAACTTTTGTCCCATTATATTTGGTAGACCCTTCTTGAATCTTTATTAATGCTAGGATAGACTGCAAAAAGGATGTTGTTACTATTGGTTTGGGGGATATGTCTCATGAGTTTAATTTTGCTAAATTTCGTAGACAACCCCATGATAAAGAATTGCTTAGTAAAGATGAAATTATTGGTCTTACTTCTATTGCCGTGCCTTCTAATGATCCTTTAGAACAATATTTGCCCGACCATGAAAATGATATGTTTATGAATGAAAGAAGGGAAATAGATGAAGTATTCTTTAAACAGGGACCTATTTTGAAACACAACTTGCCTGTTGAAATCCTAGGGGATCCTCCTCCACCCAAGGGTGATACCGTGTTTGAGCTTAAACCATTACCTGATACTCTTAAATATGCTTATCTTGATGAGAAAAAGATATATCATGTTATTATTAGTGCTAAACTTTCAGAGCATGAAGAAAAGAAATTATTGAAAACTCTGAAGAAGCACCGTGCTGCTATTGGATATACTCTTGATGATCTTAAGGGCATTAGTCCCACTCTATGCCGGCACAAAATAAAATTGGAGAAAGACACTAAACCGGTTGTTGATCACCAACGACGGTTAAATCCTAAGATGAAAGAAGTGGTAAGAAAAGAAATACTAAAGCTTCTGGAGGCAGATATAATTTATCCCGTTGCTGATAGTCAGTGGGTAAGTCCTGTCCATTGTGTCCCTAGGAAGGGAGGTATTACTGTTGTTCCTAATGACAAAGATGAATTGATCCCACAAAGAATTGTTACAGGTTATAGAATGGTAACTGATTTCCGTAAACTAAATAAAGCTACCAAAAAGGATCATTACCCTTTACCTTTTATTGATCAAATGCTAGAAAGATTATCTAAACATACACATCTTTGCTTTCTAGATGGTTATTCTGGTTTCTCTCAAATACACGTGGTTTAAAGAGGATCAAGAAAAACTACTTTTACTTGCCCTTTTGGTACCATTGCTTATAGACGTATGCCTTTTGGTTTATGCAATGCACCTGCTACCTTTCAAAGATGTATGATGGCTATATTCTCTGATTTTTGTGAAAAGATTGTTGAGGTTTTCATGGATGATTTCTCCGTTTATGGAACTTCTTTTGATGATTGCCTGAGCAACCTTGATCGAGTTTTGTAGAGATGTGAAGAAACTAATCTTGTCTTGAATTGGGAAAAGTGGCACTTTATGGTTAATGAAGGTATTGTCTTGGGGCGTAAAATTTCTGAAAGAGGTATTGAAGTTGATAAAGCTAAAGTTGATGCTATTGAAAAGATGTCGTGTCCTAAGGACATTAAAGGTATAAGAAGTTTCCTTGGTCATGCCGGTTTTTATAGGAGGTTCATTAAGGACTTCTCAAAAAGCTCCAGGCCTCTGACTAACCTCTTACAAAAAGATGTTCCTTTTATCTTTGATGATGATTGTGTAGAAGCATTTGAAATACTTAAGGAGGCCTTGATTTCTGCACCTATGTGAAAAAGCTTCAACCTGATAAGCTCGAACACAAATCGGAGAAATGTGTCTTCATAGGATACCCAAAAGAGACTGTTGGGTACACCTTCTATCATAGATCCAAAGGCAATATATTCCTTGCTAAAAATGGATCCTTTCTAGAGAAGGAGTTTCTCTCAAAAGAAATGAGTGGGAGGAAAGTAGAACTTGATGAGGTAACTGTACCTACTCCCTTATTGGAAAGTGGTTCATCATAGAAATCAGTTCCAGTGATTCCTACACCAGTAAGTGAGGAAGCTAATGATGATGATCGTGAAACTTCTAATCAAGTTACTACCGAACCTCGTAGGTCAACCAGGGTAAGATCCGCACCAGAGTGATACAGCAATCCAGTTCTGGAGGTCATGTTACTTGAAAATGACGAACCTACAAACTATGAGGAAGCGATGATGAGCCTAGATTCCGCAAAATGGCTTGAGGCCATGAAATCTGAGATGGGATCCATGTATGAGAACAAAGTGTGAACTTTGGTTGACTTGCCCGATGATCGGCAAGCCATAGAGAATAAATAAAGGTTTTTGACAAGTTCAAGGAGTTGACTACGATGAGACCTTCTCACCCGTAGCGATGCTTAAGTCCGTTCGAATCATGTTAGCAATTGATGCATTTTATGATTATGAAATTTGGCAAATGGATGTCAAAACTGAATTCCTTAATGAATATCTTAAAGAAGAGTTGTATAAGATGCAACCAGAAGGTTTTGTCGATCCAAAAGGTGCTAACAAAGTGTGCAAGCTCCAGCGATCCATTAATGGACTGGTGTAAGCCTCTCGGAGTTGGAATATACGCTTTGATAGTGTGATCAAAGCATATGGTTTTATACAGACTTCTGGACAAGCCTGTATTTACAAGAAAGTGAGTGGGATCTCTGTAGCATTTCTGATATTATATGTGGAAGACATATTGTTGATCGGAAATGATACTGAATTTCTGAATAGCATAAAAGGATACTTGAATAAGAAATTTTCAATGAAAGACCTCAGTGAAGCTGCTAATATATTAAGCATCAAAATCTATAGAGATAGATCAAGACGCTTAATTGGACTTTCACAAAGCACATACCTTGATAAAGTTTTGAAGAAGTTCAAAATGGATCAAGCAAAGAAAAGGTTCTTGCCTGTGTTACAAGGTGTGAAGTTGAGTCAGACTCAATGCCCGACCACTGCAGAAGATAGAGAGAAAATGAAAGTCATTACCTATGCTTCAGCCATAGGTTCTATCATGTATGCAATGTTGTGTACGGACTGATGTGTGCCTTGCTATTAGTTTAGCGAGGAGGTACCAAAGTAATTCAGAGTGGATCACTTTGGAAAGCGGTCAAGAACATCACGAAATACGAAAAGGACTAAGGATATGTTTAACATTTATGGTGGTGACAAAGAGCTCAAATTAAAGCAGTTACGTTGATGCAAGCTTTGACAATGATCCAGATGACTCTAAGTCACAAACCGGATACGTATTTTTATTGAATGGTGGAGCTATCGGTTGGTGCAGTTCCAAGCAGAGCATCATGGCGGGATCTACGTGTGAAGCGGAGTACATAGCTGCTTCAGAAACAGCAAATGAAGGAGTCTGTATGAAGGAGTTCATATCTGATCTAGGTGTCATACCTAGTGCATCGGGTCCAATGAAAATCTTTTGTGACAATACTGGTGCAATTGCCTTGGCAAAGGAATCCAGATTTCACAAGAGAACCAAGCACATCAAGAGATGCTTCAATTCCAACCTTGGCCAAATCAAGGAGACATAGAGATACATACGGATCTGAATGTTGCAGACCCGTTGACTAAGCCTCTCTCACGAGCAAAACATGATCAGCACCAAGACTCCATGGGTGTTAGAATCGTTACTATGTAATCTAGATTATTGACTCTAGTGCAAGTGGGAGACTGAAGGAAATATGTCCTAGAGGCAATAATAAAGTTCTTATTTATATTTCCTTATATAATGATAAATGCTTATTATTCATGCTAGAATTTTATTAACTGGAAACTTAGTACATGTATAGATAGACAAACAGAGTGTCACTAGTATGCCTCTACTTGACTAGATCGTTAATCAAAGATGGTTAAGTTTCCTAGCCATGGACAAGAGTTGTCATTTTATGAACGGGATCACATCATTAGAGAATGATGTGATTGACTTGACCCATCCGTTAGCTTAGCACTATGATCGTTTAGTTTATTGCTATTTCTTTCTTGATAACTTGTACATGTTCCTATGACTATGAGATTATGCAACTCCCGAATACCGGAGAAACACTTAGTGTGCTATCAAACATCACAATGTAACTGGGTGATTATAAAGATGCTCTTCGGGTGTCTCCGATGGTGTTTGTTGAGTTGGCATAGATCGAGATTAGGATTTGTCACTCCGATTGTCGGAGAGGTATCTCTGGGCCCTCTCGGTAATGCACATCACTATAAGCCTTGCAAGCAATGTGACTAATGAGTTAGTTGCGGGATGATGCATTACGGAACGAGTAAAGAGACTTGTCGGTAACGAGATTGAACTAGGTATGATGATACCGATGATCGAATCTCGGGCAAGTAACATACTGATGACAAAGGGAACAACGTATGTTGTTATGCGGTTTGACCAATAAAGATCTTCGTAGAATATGTAGGAACCAATATGAACATCCATGTTCCGCTATTGATTATTGACCGGAAGTAAGTCTCGGTCATGTCTACATAGTTCTTGAACCCGTAGGGTCCGCACGCTTAAACATTCGATGATGATCGGTATTATGAGTTTATGTGTTTTGATGTACCGAAGGTAGTTTGAGTCCTGGATGTGATCACGGACATGACGAGGAGTCTCGAAATGGTCGAGACATGAAGATTGATATATTGGAAGATTATGTTTGGACACCGGAAAGGTTTCGGATGAGTTCGGGCATATCTTAGAGTACCGGGGTTACCGGAACCCCCCGGGGGCTAAATGGGCCTACATGGGCTTTAGTGGGAGAGAGAGGAGGCGGCCAAGAGGTGGGGGCGCCCCCCCCCCCCAAGCCTAATCCGTATTGGGAGGGGGGTCGGCCCCCCTTTCCTTCCTCTCCTCTTCCCCTTCCTTCCCCCTCCTATTAGGACTAGGAAAGGGAATTTTTGTCGAAAAGGACCACCAACGCGAACGAATTGCCAAAAAAGACCACCTGCGGATCAATTTGACAAAAAGGACCCCCTCGATCATGGCAGCGGGTGCGGCAGGCAGCACGTGGCACTTTCTTGGAAATCCTTGTTGCAAAGGCGGCGACCTTTATGTCGCTTTGGCAAAGCGGGATTTGGCTTTGGCGGCGGGCAACGATGGCGTGTGGGGCCAACCTCCAAAGGCGCATGGGAGACGGTACTATACAGCACAGGCCTGCCGCCTCCAGTGGCAACACAATTGCTTGATCAGGCCTGATTGTGATTGATAGATTAATTAAGAAAAAGGAGGGGTCGATCACATACATGTTGCATGCAGGTAGGCGTCGTTTTCTCTCTGAAATTAGCATAGAGCAACATCGTTTGTTCTTTAGCGGATGTTTATATATGCATGAAAAGCATTGTCACCATTCTGATTTATGTGGCTAGCGGTGGCGGCGACCAGCTCTTCCTATCGAAGAATACGTGTACATGCCTACATCTTATCGGCCGCAGCAGACCACCTGTGAGGCTGCCGCCCGACTGCGAGGCGGCCGGGCCTAGGTCAGACAAGATCGCCGCCACACTTGTTGGCGGCCAGCCCCACACGCCGCCGCCGCCTGCTTTCAGCCAAATCCTGCTCGCCAGCGGCAGGGTCGCTGCCGCGTGGCGGCAGGTGCCACGTGTCGCCTGCCGCACATGTCGTCACAGCCGAGGGGGTCCTTTTTGTCAAATTGATCAGCACGTAGTCTTTTTTGGCAATTCATTTGCGCAGGTGGTTCTTTTCAACAAAAATTCTAGGAAAGGGGGGAAACCTACTCCTAGTAGGAGTAGGAATCCCCCCTTGGGGCGCACCATGAGGGACGGCCGACCCCCTCCTCCCCTCCTTTATATACGGGGAGGGGGCACCCCATAGACACACAAGTTGATCTTAGCCGTGTGCGGTGCCCCCCTCCACATATTTCCACCTCAGTCATATCGTTGTAGAGCTTAGGTGAAGCCCTGCGTTAGTAACTTCATCATCACCGTCAACACGCCTTCGTGCTGACGAAACTCTCCCTCGACCTCAGCTAGATCTAGAAGTTCGAGGGACGTCACCGAGCTGAACGTGTGCTGATCGCGGAGGTGCCGTGCATTCGGTACTTGATCGGTCGGATCGCGAAGATGTTCGACTACATCAACCGTGTTACTTAACACTTCCGCTTTCGGTCTACGAGGGTACGTGGACACACTCTCCCCGCTCGTTGCTATGCATCTCCTACGTGACCATAGAAACTTTTTTGAAATACTGTGTTCCCCAATAGTAGACCGACTCCTGCCTGCATCTACTACTATTACTCCACACATCAACCGCTATCCAGCATGCATCTAGAGTATTAAGTTCATAAGAACGGAGTAACGCCTTAATTAAGATGACATGATGTAGAAGGATAAACTCAAGCAATATGATGAAAACCCCATCTTTTTACCCTTGATGTCAACAATACAAATACGTGTTTCGCTACCCCTACTTTGTCACTGGGTGTGGACACCGCAAGATTGAACCCAAAACTAAGCACCTCTCGAATTGCAAGAAAAACCAATCTAGTTGGCCAAACCAAACCGTTAATTCAAAGAGAAATACAAAGATATCAAATCATGCATATAAGAATTCAGAGAAGATTCAAATAATATTCATAGATAATCTGATCATAAGTCCACAATTCATCGATCTCGTCAAACACACCGCAAAAGAAGATTACGTCGGATAGATCTCCAAGAACATCAAGAAGAACATTGTATTGAAGATCAAAGAAAGAGAAGAAGCCATATAGCTACTAGCTATGGACTCGTAGGTCTGTGGTAAACTACTCACGCTTCATCGGAAGGGCAATAGATTTGATGTAGATGCCCCCCGTGATCGAATCCCCCTCCAGCAGGATGCCGGAAATGGCCCAAAGATGGGATCTCGCGGAAACAAAGGTTTGCGGCGGCGGAAAAGTATTTTTGTGGACGCCTCTGTTGGTTTGGAAATATTTGGTAATTTATAGGCCAAGAATTAGGGTTGGAGGACTCCCGTGGAGCCCACAAGCCAGGGGCGCGCCCTGAGGGCTTGTGGAGCCCTCGGGACTTTTTTGCCTTCGTCTCCAAGTCCTATGTGTGTCTTCTGGTCCAAAAAAATCATCGTAAAGTTTTATTCCGTTTGGACTTTATTTGGTATTCCTTTTCTGTAAAACTAAAAAACAAGGAAAAAACAGAAACTGGCACTGGGCTCTGGGTTAATAAGTTAGTCCAAAAAATGATATAAAATATCATAATAATGCATATAAAACATCCTAAACAGATAATATAATAGCATGAAATAATAAAAAATTATAGATATGTTTGAGACGTATCAAGCATCCCCAGGCTTAATTCCTGCTCGTCATCGAGTAGGTAAATGATAAAAACAGAATTTTTGATGTGGAATACTACCTAACATATTTATCCATGTAATTTTCTTTATTATGGCATGAATATTCAGATCCACAAGATTCAAAATAAAAGTTTAATATTGACATAAAAACCATAATACTTCAAGAATACTAATAAAGCAACCGTGTCTTCTCAAAATAACATGGCCAAAGAAAGTTATCCCTATAAAATCATATAGTCTGGCTATGCTCCAACTTCATCACACAAAGTATTAAATCATGCACAACACCTATGGCAAGCCAATCAATTGTTTCATACTTTTGATGTTCTCAAACCTTTTCAACTTTCATGATATAAATGAGTGTGAGCCATGGATATAACACTATAGATGGAATAAAATATGGTGGTTGTGGAGAAGACAAAAAGGAGATAGTCTCACATCAACTAGGATGCGGCTCCACATACTCCTTTTGCTAGTGATACTCCTTCCAAATCTTCGTCCAATAGGTGTTCCCCTATTGCTCGGTGTCGCATATTGGATCCATCTTCGTGGCCAACCAAGGTTTGACAACAAGATGTCCTCAAATCTTGAGAATGCCAGACCTCTTGCCTTCGAAGTCAAGGTCTTCTTCTTCTTGCGCGGGTTGGGATGGGTTGTTGTCCCGACTTCAAATGTGGTGGTGGTCTCCAATTCATACTCCATTTCAGTTGGATCTTCATTGTCATTGATCAGACAAGAACACCTCCTACATGATTAAATTTGCAAGCATTCATCATGAGAAAAATGAACTAGTGGTGTATGCTAAAATATGATCGGACAAGAGCAAAGAAAATGCACCGACTCTTGTTCGGTCATTCCATCGAACATGTTGAGGGTAGCCCGGGCACTGCCGGAGCTTGTGCTCATCCGCGTCCGAATGAGCTGCGGCGAGTCACACACGTCGACCGCCGGCATCTGCGTGGGCAGAAAGCTATCCGGAATGGCCCAGCCGACGGTCGGATCATCCTGTGTCCCAAGGGGTCGGACAGCGTAATCCGCGTAGGCGCTTAGAGGGAAGGGGTGCGGGGATCCGGGCGCGGCGGAGGAGACAACTGCTCCACCACGTCCGGACCTCCGTGCAACGTTGTCGCCGCCTCCCTCTCTCGTTGTCGGTGTCGCCGCAACTTGCGAGCGACGTTCTCCGCCTTGCAAGTCGCCGCCAATGAAATCACGCCGCCGACGGACGAGGCAGACTGCGTCTCCATCACAACGGTGTGGGTCGGGCTGGACGACATCTCCGACGGTAGATCGGGACCGGAGGTGAGGATTGGTAGCAGGGGTGAAGGACGGTGAGGGTCCGGGCACGGGAATGGTTGGAGGGCGGCGGGAGGAGGAGAAAGGGTTTAATGGATTTGATGCAATTTGGGGTGGGGTCGGGCTGTCGGACATGGCGGGCGTGCCCGGACGCTCCATATCCGTCCCATATTTGGACTGGATATGGGGGTGCTGGTCAGCCTGAACGTTTGAGAGCCGTTTGAGAAGCTCGTCTGGGTAAAAAAATAGTGACCGGGCGGCCCGCCTGGGCGTATAAGGCGGGTTTGAGAGGTCCCGCTATAGATGTTTTAATAGGCCTAAGATACAAGTGTCCTACTTAGACACGATAACATATCCTGTCTACACAACAACTTGTATGAGTGAGGAGCAGCACAGGTGGGTGGATAAAACCATCGTAGCGAGCAGAAACTCAACGAATGAATTGGGGGTTTGATGTGGCATACTAGCTCCCTTGCGAAGGCCGTCTCTGGATTTCTCAAAAGCCGCTTTCGCAATGAGCCTTAGGGCCGACGTTATTGCGCCCCAGTCAGCCATGCCAACAGAAAATGACTAGATCCAAACAAGTTATATCAAATTACTGTATCCTATTCCTCAAAGAAAAGGAAATGTCTCCTGCACGGAAACAAACTCCCTAGCTAGTACGAAAACCCTGTATGCTTTGGCACAAGAAATGGCACCTGTATGAACTCCGGGCCCATCGAGGACAGGTCACCGGTCATGGCATCTTCTACATGACCATCCGCAACGCCGAACACCGCCACAACTGTACACATGCCGGTGAAGGTCGCGAGTCCACCTCTTCCCGACATCGCAAGATCCAGGTAAGGCGCAGGAGAGTGGAATCGAGCAGTCAATGTTTAATGGTTCAGAACACCGAGTTTCTGAAAATGTGCTTACGATGATGAGAGCGAGCAAGCTGAGGAAGAAGAGCGAGTACCCCACCAAGCTGCGCACCCTGGTGTTTACTTACGCCTCGTGGTAGGCAAACACCAGCTATCACGAGCACAAACGGCTGATAAGTGAGAGTGATGACTCTAACCGGATGGTAGTTCTGAATTTAAACTGTCAAAAGTTAGCTCTCTCTCTCTCTCTCTCTCTCTCTCTCTATCTATCTCTCTCTCTCTCTCTCTCTCTCTCTCTCCGTGTGTGTGTGTGTGTGTGTGTGTGTGTGGCATACTCGATGTGGAAACCTCCTGAGTTGTGTGCACCCCGCGATGATTATCTTCGCCGTATGCCATGCCTAGTTTGCTTTAGTGGCCCAGTAGAACGAGAACAAGCAACACCAATGAGAAAAGAAAGACTTTGGGACGGCTAGCATCGTAAGCGTCATGAAAGGAAAATACTGATAAGAACCCTAACTGGCATATACACTTAGGATAATCAAACGACACAACTCTTTCTCGGTTAGAAGAATAGGACATCCAGATCAAAAGTGTTGACGTATAAATGTATTGCCTAGTCTCTTCTATCAGATCAGCCTTTTGGTTGCATTGGCTAAAGCATGCCCTTCTACAAGAAGCACTAGTCCGTGAAACCAATTGTTGTGGTAAGCACGCGTCATCCAATCCACAACTTTTTTTCTTTCTTTATTGTAAGAGCATCTACAACTGAACTCCTCAAATCCCCCTATATACATCCAGGAGAACAACCCGGTCAATAACCGGTTACGAAATTGCTACCCAACCGGCTCCCTCAAACCGATCGGGTTGTCTATCGTCCCGCAAATCCAGCATATATGTGGGGCGGTCCAAACATACTCGGACGTGTCGGATCCACCCATATGTGGGGCGGTCCAGACGTACTCAAATGCATCGGATCCAGCCCATTTGGGGCGGTCCGGACGCGCCGTATCTCGGACCAAACCTTAGTCAAAATCCGCACTCTTCTCGACTGCTCCGTTTCCACTCCCTAGATAAATATTTTTCAAATTCATAATTTTATAAATTTAGAGCATTTTTAAATTCACATTTTAAAAAATCACTAACTTTTTTAAAATTCAGGAACACCTTGTAACAATTTGAGAACAATTTTTAAACTTCATGAAAAAATTTCCACATTTTTTTGTATTCTAAACATTTAAAAATTAATTATTTTATAATTTCATTAAAAACAAAAGGTAAAATTGAGAAATGGGAAATGAAACAAAAAGAAAAAAGAAGAAAAAAATAGAGGCCTGCCCTGCACAGGGCCGGCCCAAAGCGCGCGGGTGGTGAGATGTGCCACTTGATCTTTTTCTTCGCAACATAGCGGATGGAGCTCGTTGAGAAAAGATACTTTCAGTAAAAAAAAAAGACATTGTACGCATCAGAAAGAAAAATAGCAGTTTTGCTAAGTCATGGCATGTACAATGGTTGATAAGATAGTTTTATCTTAAGTCTTATATGTAATTTAGGGATGACAAAAAATATATTTATAATGGGTCATCTCTTAGTTTTATCTTCAATAACTAGCCATTACTAAAAATGTGTTGAGGCATATTGTGCTAAGAGATCTTATCTTATCTTCTCTTAAATAATAGAAGACAAGTCTTTTCTTAAGAGATCGCTCTCCTCCACCTTGTCGCTTATCCTGCGTGACACTCCTAAAATAATATCATTGTACATGCCCTCGGTCGACTAAGATTTCGTTATGTCTCAGTCGATACTATCTTCCTTTAATTTTGCAGGAAGATTTGTTTAAATAATTTCTTTTTAATTTTCTTTTTTCTTCTTATATACCATATCATTTGACTGAGACCAGTCTCAGTCAACTGAGAACTGGCCACATCCCAAAAATAATGTAGGACGAAGATACACTGTGGCCTGAAATTTATATAATGATATACTCGACCATGAACTATATGGTCAAGCGAAGTATAACGTCTGTCGCTCAGCCTGAGGTCGGCGTCCGGTTTCCACCACTGCTGGAGCTCGTGTGCGGCCAACGATTGCTGGATTAAGTTGGCGTTTCTGTCCATGCTCGAGTTCTTCCAGAGCGCCGCTGATGGCAGGAGGTGCGGCCGCTCTTTCTCCTTGCCGAGCGCGGAGAAGAGCATGTCGCGGTACGACAGCGTGGTGGCCGACTTGGCGCCACGGCAGCGCTCCTCCAGCTGCTGCCGCTGCTCGAAGTAGCCGATGAAGCCCTGGCAGATGACGTCTCTCTCGTGCACGTACAGGTTTGGCGCCCACGGGGACAGCCGCTCAAACAGCCTCTCCATGCGCTTCCGGTGGGGGCTGAGGACCAGCCCGAGCCCGGCTTTGACGAAGTTGCACTTGGCGAGCAGCTCCCTCCTCGCCCCCTCCGACGGGAGCATCACGTTGATCGCCGGAATGGGCGACACGTGCGGCGGGTTGAAGAGGAAGGTCGGGAGGCTGCGGCCCTGCTCCGCCATCATGGTCCGCCCCACCTCCAGCGCCAGCGACGCGCCGAGAGAGTGCCCCGCGAGCCACACGACGCCGCTGCCTTCGGAGCCGGTTTTGCCCCTGGCGATGGTGGCGAGGAGCGTGTCCACGGCCCGGTGCGCGAGCTCGGAGCGCTTGGAGTCCGAGAGCGTGTTGGCCATGATCTTGAAGTCGAGGAACAGGTCGTGTATCGCCTTGGGATGCGGCAGCATAGTCCCTCGGAAGGCCACGATGTACTGCGGAGCACAAGGGTGGCGGCGTCCGCCCGCCACGGGGACGTGCTCATAGATGGCGCCGAAGATGAGCTTGTCGCACTTGCGCCTGAAGGATTCCTCCGTGAGCACGTCACTGAGGCGGAAGTGGAAGCTCTCCCACCCATGGTTTTGGGTTACCGCCCGGTAACCGCGTTTCCCGGTACCCACGATAATTCTGTATCTCGAGCAAAAAAATCGGACTTTTTGAACTTTTTGAATTTAAACTCCTAAGTCTGGTTAAATGAGGCATAGCTCTAGCTCAGACACAATCTTATTCTTGTCCTAGTGGTAAGGATCCTTGTCCAGCAACAGCGCGTCATGTGTTCGATGTCAGCCGGCCATACTTTTTCCTTTTTGATTTTGGACGTCCATAACTGCCACATGTGTAGCATAATGAACATCCGCCCACACGTGTGGTCGTATTAGGAGACAGCCCACATCAATTCTGTGTGGTCGCACATTAAAACTGTCCACACGTATGACAGGAGAACCCCATGACCGGAACGACTCATGCGGTAGGAGGGATCACTAGAACAAATGTTCTCGTACGCGAAGCCCACACGACCGAGCGGCCACCAGGTCCCGTTTCCCTGTAAAATGAAAAACACAGTAAGAAAACAAAGGAAAGGCCCGGATTTTTTGGCATTGACAAAAAGCCCAATTTTTTCTGTGCTACGAAAAAAATGCAATCAACCTTATAAAGCGAGAAATTGCCATGTGTAAACACTTTTTTTGCAATAACCAAAAAGGGAAAAAAGGTCATGGTAATTTCATGATGAAAAAAATATTTATTAAACACTACAGGAAAATCACGTTTTGCCGTGTGAAATAGTATAAGCCGAGTTCTTTTTTTCGGGTACTCGGCTTATGTCACTCTAAACCGAGTCTGCTGAAAAAAACACCCGGCAAATAAAAAGGACTCGGCTTATGGGAGTCTATAAGCCGAGTGCTGCTGAAAAGCCCTCAGCTTACATGAGCTACACGGCATCTACACAAAAAAGCACTCGGCTTATAGAGCAGACACGACAAAGATAGCTGCCACGTGTCCAAAACGGAGGTGGTTGACGGTGCCGTCACGGAGCAGCATGTAAGCTGTGTGCCCTACAACAGCACTCGGCTTATATGGCCCATAAGCCGTGTGCACTGCGACAACACTCGGCTTATATTAAGTACATTTTTATATCTTTAGCGAATAGAATTCGAATTTGAATTACAAGTGTGTGAAAAAGTTGACAAGGTCAGGTTAAAAAATCATACTTGTGTTCTTGAGTCTATGTTTAGGCCATATGCAAGAAAAATAAATGAACTTCAAACATGAGGGTGCCAAGACTTGACCCCGAACATGTAGTTTTTCTTTTTATAAATTTTGAGAAATGCAAACGAACTCTGAAAAGCATGAAAATTGGCATGGTGCCCTTACATGACACCTAAATACCGTGGTGAAAATTTGAGAACGTTTCGTAAAGGGTGTGATGTATATCGCTTGGAAACTAGACCATCTCCGAAGAAGAAACATGTTTTTGAGATGGAGCGAGCGAGGTGTGAAGGTGACACAACTGTTCCTTCAACCGTTGGCCTTGAAACTTTTTCTACACTCAATATACACCATTACTTGATCCATGTAAAAATTTGGAATCTTCGGGCCCGTTTGCTATATTTAAGCCAGTAAATGCATTTCTATATCTTTAACGGATATAATTCAAATTTAAACTACAAGCGTGTGAAAAGGTTGACAAAGTTGGGTTAAAAAACATATTTGTGTTCTTGAGTCTATGATCTAGGCCATATACAATAAAAAGAAAGGAACTCGAAACATGAGGGTGCCAAGAGTCGATCTCGAACATCTAGTTTTTCAGTTTAAAAATTCCAAAAAATGCAAATGAACTCCGAAAAGCATGAAAATTGGCATGGTGCCCTCATATGACACCTAAATATAGTGGTAAAATTTTTAGAACGTTTCGTAAAAGTTGTGATGTACATCGCTTGGAAACTAGACCATCTCCGAGGAAGAAACGTGTTTTTGAGATGGAACGAGCGAGGTGTGAAGGCAAAACCGTTCCTTCATCCGTTGGCCTTGATTTTTTTCTACACTCAATATACACCATTACGCGGTCCATGTAAAAATTTGGAATCTTTCGGGCTCCGTTTGCTATATTTAAGCCATTAAGTGCATTTCTATATCTTTAACAGATATAATTCAATTTTGAACTACAATTGTGTGAAAAAGTTGACAAAGTTGGGTAAAAAAATCATATTTGTGTTCTTGAGTCTATGTATAGGACATATGCAATAAAAAGAAAGGAACTCCAAACATGAGAGTGCCAAGACTCGATCCCGAACATCTAGTTTTTCGGTTTATAAATCCCAAAAAATGCAAATGAACTTCAAAAAACATGAAAATTGGGATGGTGCCTTCATATGACACTTAAATGCTGTGTTATAAATTTGATAACATTTTGTAAAAGTTGTGATGTACATCGCTTGAAAACTAGACCATCTCCGAGGAAGAAACGTGTTTCTAGAGAGAACGAGTAAGGTATGAAGGCAAAGCGACCATTGCTACATCCGTTGGTCTTGGAAATTTTTATACATTGAATATACACCATTACTTGATCCATGTAAAATTTTGGTATCTTTCGGGTTCCGTTTGCTATATTTAAGTCATTAAGTGCATTTCTAGACATTTAACGGATATAATTTAAATTTGAACTACAAGTGCGTGAAAAAGTTGGCAAAATTTGATTGAAAATTCATATTTGCGTTCTCGAGTCTATTTTTAGACCATATACAAGAAAATAAAAGAAATCCAAACACAAGGCTTAATATTCGACCCAAACATAAAGTTTGTTGGTTTTTAATTCCAGAGAATGCAACCGAACTCCGAAATTCTTGAAACTTGGTAGCGTGTCTTTATATGATACCTAGAGGCTGTGATAAAAATGTATGAGAAAATAATGCAATTATGGGTCCTAATTAATATGAAAACGTACTAGTAAAGAGACACGCATAATGTAGCTCATGTGCTTTTTTCTCATTGGCTGAGCCGTGTGAGCCACGGATCAGTGACATGGCAAGAACTCAGCCGCATATCTCGTGCGCTCCTTCCGAAATCGAACGGCTGTTGGCCTCTCTCCTCCCTCCCCTCTCTCCCTTATTATATCCCCATCCTCTCCTCAATGGCTACCGGTTCTCCCTCCTCTCTGTCCACTCCTTCTCCACTCCACGCCGCCGCCGCCTACGCCGAAGTGCCGCAGCCTCCTCAAAGAGCAGCAGTCAACGGAGCAAGCAGCAGTAGCTCGCGGCAGCAGAAGCTACCCGTCCATGCTCAGCTCGATGCAGTGCTCCTCCTCGCCGGCGGGTGAGTGCTCCAGCACGGCCGCATCGATCCACCAGCAAGCAAAGCTAGCCTCTATCTAGCTAATCGAGCCGCTCGATCTACTCTCACGTGTACTAGACCACTAGTGGTATGTATATAGCTAGCTAATCGATCCACTCGATTGATTCCTATGTGTAACAGCAGTACGTACTACGTATGTGTGGGCGTTTGTAGCCGGAGTGTATACATATACATTTGAATACTCGAATGAATAAGACACGTATTATCATGCAAAAAAAATACCTAAGTATGTACGCATACATTTGAATACCTGCAAACCACAATACCTCAGATTTGGCACTCGGTTTATAAGGTATAAGCCGTGTGTAACAGGTGCCACGCACCCGGCTTATAGGCATTACAAGCGGTGGCCTGCCAAATATAAGCCGAGAAGGAGGCACTCGGCTTATATATATAATAGTATATATAAACCGAGCGTTGCGGCAAGACTTACAAATCACGCCGACATTACCATGGCAGTTAATACATGGTTATCGTTATGTTATTTTATTAAACCGCAGTGTTCACAGAAACACTCGGTTTATACATAAACCGAGTTTTTTTAGCATGGCACCCGGCTTATACCTGGTAAGCCGGTCCCCCGTAAGATGTGTCCTATAAACCCGGAGTTTTACTCGGCTTATATATAAGCCGAGTGCAAATTGGCATAAGCCGAGTGTATTAGGCACATGGCTTACAATTTTTTTCCTGTAGTGAAAATTGCCATTAGTGATTATATTGGCATGAATATAAAGGTTAGAAATTGCCATGGCAAATATGGTAATTTTGTCAATGAAAAGTAAACTAAAAATTGCCATGAAAAATTGAAAAGAAAAAAATTTGTAGCAAAAAATATAGGTAAAAGATGTTGCCAGGGCGTTGTAGGTAAAAAAAACATCTAGAGTATGATTTGTCATGATCGATAAAAACTACGTTCAAAAGATGTCATGGTGAAAGAACATCTAGATTAACCATGGCAATAAAACCCTTGTAATACATATGACAAAAGGCACGAAAAACAAAAGTTGCATCATGGCAACACATGCTTTAGTTGGCCACGACAAAACATCTATAAAACTTACCATAAGTACATATGATTTTAGTTGCCATGTTCATATGTATAAGGAACAATTGGATCATAAAAAAGTGTGGACAAATTGCCATGGCAGATTCATATCAGGTATTTGCCATGACATTTCAATTGAAAATGCCATGTTTTAATGGTGGAATGCTCCGCATGCATGACCGGAAGCCCCCTGGTGCAACCTCAGAAGGGTGGAATGCTCCGCCATCCACGGCGCCGCCACTGCTACCCGTGACATCCCTAACCGAAGGTCACCATCAGGACCACCGCATCTTCTCCGCCGCCGCCACCACAGCCGATGACATGGATCCATGGTGGCGAAGTAGTGGTTGCTCCCGACCACCTCCTCACGCCGATGGTCATTGCTCCCATCGCGCCGGAGGCGTTATATGGTCGCGGCACGTCGATTCGGACTACATCGCGTCGCCGGCCTCCAGGCCCGAGCTCCTACTGGGAGAGGAGCTCTCGAACGACGCCCTCATCCTCACGCCTTGCCCCGCTATCCGCTCGCCCCCCTACATGGAGCCGCCGAGGCTGCCGTTGGTTGGCTGCCGCTTTCTGTTCTTGCCCTTCTCCCATCGCCGGGATCTCTCTCTCTCTCTCTCTCTCGTTCAGTGCTCTCACTCTCTCCATCGGGTCAACGAGAAGATAGGGGAAGGGGGGAAGTGAGCCAGCGAGGAGAGGATAGCATTCGGGCGAAGTAGTCACAGCCCACGCGACCGCTGCGGCTGACGTGGCAGTGCGCCTTGCTCTAAATTGATGCAGCCCATCTAACGGCAGAGAGAGTGTTTGGGCGAAGTAGTTACAGCCCGCACGTTACAAAAAATCTGTGCGTGCAAGGGTCGAACTCGCGACTTGCATGTGCGTGAGTGGAGCAGACCTGTTTACCACTGCGCTAGTACCAGTGCACAACACATTTGGTGTTCCAAACTTATGTATTCTGGTCTTAAAAAAATTTGAATTCAAATTTCAATTTAAAATTTCGCTTGAATTTTTTTCGGTATTTCGTGGTAACCGAGTTTACCGCCCCCCCTCGAGAAAAATGTTTCATTCGGAATCCAAAACCTTGCTCCCACCACGGCGGAGCCAGCGCCTCCGCGTGCACCCTGCACATGGTTCTGTCGTTCTCGAGGATGTAGGTGCCCTTCACGACGCAGGCGGCCACGCAACGGCGGTCCTCCTCATTGTTCCTGTCACACAATCAATTGTATACAGAACTACAGATCAGTTGCTGCAAGGCAAATACGCATACCTTCTTCCGCATCAATATATGCACTGCACGCATGAAAACATACCAGTCAATCATCATTGGAGAAGAACGGCCGGCGCCGGATCGAGACATGATGTGCGTCGGCCCAGAGACATCGAAGCGGTCCGCGAGGTCGACGTTGGAAGCCATTGATTGGTGAATGCGGGCGCCCGGTTGAGCTTGATGGGAACTTGGATCAGATGCAGTGCTGCGCTCCAGCCTCCTGTGATTTGCCACGGAAGTCTACGATCGAGGAGCGGATATATATATATATATATATATATATATATATATATATATATATATATATATATATATATATATATATATATTTTCTTTGACCTGGCTGGTTAGAATTTAGAACTACCAAGTAGTTTCAGTTGGCAAATGCTAATTTTTTTTCGGTTAGCTGCAACTTGCAATGGTTACTAAAAATATAAGTCCACTGGGTCTAGGTGCATAGAACAACAAGTGCACTTGGTCGAAAAGAAAAGGAAGTGCCCAAGTGGTACTCTCGGAATGTAGGAGACGACACTCAAAAGAAAAAAAAAATGTAGGAGACCAAGTCAAAATGCCTGTATTTATATAGCGGGCTGTTTCTCACATCAGGATGTTTAGTCGGAACCACCGATTCCATAGTTGCTGGCACATATACAATATATCATTTTTCAGTTCACAACAGCACTTATTATACCTATTAAAAATGTCTGTTGACATGTCTTTTTGTTCTAATCCACAGCTCACAGAGAGCAACATAGCACATGGTTTAGAGAGGCTAAACCATATGAAAGTGCGACGTGAGCAACCTGGTGGTGGGCTGGGCATGATCTCGTCAACCGGAAAACCATCTGCCGACCTCATCACCTCGGTGGACTCAGTATTCTTGACCTCCTGAAACTCAGTTCAGCCCTCCGCGTTCATTGGCTTTGGTATGACCGGACAAGCACCTCCCACCCCTGGATCGGCACTGCCCCTCCTTGCCACAAGCATGGCCACGATGCTTGGCTTAATGGTGCAGTCCCCAAGTTCATTAGTTGTCCCAGACATTTTCTCATCGCCAGAAGAAAGCGACGATAGGTGCACTCCGAACTGTCTGTGAACAGTTGAGTTCCAACGCTTCGGGGATGGGCTAGGCAGGTGGGAACTGTCTGACAACATTTTGTTTCTTTCTCGGGTTTTTTGGTTTATTTGTTTTTTTAGGTTTTCTACAGTTTTTTTCTTTCTCTACTTTCTAGTATTTATTTATTTATTTCTTGTTTTTTTATTTTTCTTTTTATTTCTTTCATTACATATCTACTTTTTTGATACATAATGTACAATTTTTTGTATAAACCAGGAACGTAAAGTATACATGTTTAACATTTTCTAAAAAAAATTACAAGTGACATTTTCTAAATACATGACTAACATATTAAAAAATGTATTGGTGTCTACTTTTTTTCATACAAATTATACTTTTTTGTATACATATGCAGCATTTTAAAAATACAAAAATACATGATTAATAGTTTTTCATACAAGTGTGCCAGGTCGTTGGACGTTGTCTCCGCCATTGGCCAGGGTAAGGCTTAGAGCATCTTCAGCCGTTCGCCCTCCCAGGGACTTGAAATATCGCCGCCTAGAGGAGAACCGATGCTAAAATCGGCGTGGGGGCGATCGGCTTCCCAGGCGCCGCTTTCGGCCCATTTTTGGTGCAAATTTGCCCACTTTTCAGCCCAGATTCGGCGCAAATTGGCCCGCTATCGGCACAAATTGACCCATATTCGCCGTACTTTGGCGCAAATTCAACAGAAGCTATTTTTATCATATAGTTCATCACAGAAAATCAATAGAAGTCAAATAGTTCAACAAAAATTATATAGTTCAACAAATAAAGACTCATATTTGTTCACACGCTGAGCTAGGCGTTTTCCTTGAGGTGCTCCGCCAGATCCTGCTGCAGACCTGCAGTTGTTGATGCACCTGTGGATTTCGGATTTCCTGGCGCATATTGAGGAAGGCAGTCCAGGTTGCTGGTAGGTGGTGATCAACTTGGGCAAGCGGACTCTGCCTGTAATATGGTTCAGTGTCAAACACTGGCTCTTCCCGCTCGCTCTCAATGATCATGTTGTGCAAGATGACACAGCAAGTCATGATCTCCCACATTTGATCTTTTGACCAGGTCTGAGCGGGGTACCGGACAACAACAAATCGAGATTGGAGCACACCAAATGCCCGCTCGACATCCTTCCTGCAAGCCTCATGAACCTTCGCAAAGTGGGAGTTCTTGCCTCCTGGCACAGGGTTTGAGATAGTCTTCACAAATGTGGACCATCTCGAATAGATGCCATCTGCTAGGTAGTATCCCTTGTTGTAGTGCCGCCCATTGACCTCGAAGTTCACCGGAGAAGAATGACCTTCAACAAGCTTGGCAAAGACAGGGGAGCATTGTAGTATGTTGATGTCATTGTGAGTTCCTGACATACCAACGAAGGAGTGCCAAATCTAGAGGTCGTGCGTGGCCACTGCCTCAAGTACCACACTGCAACCGCCTTTGGCACCTTTGTACACCCCCTGCCAAGCAAATGGACATTTTCCATTTCCAATGCATGCAGTCGATGCTTCCAAGCATCCCAGGAAATCCTCTTGCTGCATTCTGTGCTAGGATCCAAGCAATATCTTCAGCATTGGGTGATCGCAAGTATTGCGGTCCAAACACTGCCACCACTGTCCTGCAGAACTTGTAGAAACACCAATGATTGTGGACTCGGCCATGCGCCCATAGTCTTTCAGTGAATCACCGGGAGCTTCGTATGCAAGCATCCTCATAGCTGACGTGCACTTCTGGAGTGAGGTGAATCCAAGTGTGCCGGTGCAATCCTTCTTGCACTTGAAGTAGCTGTCAAACTCCCAGATGGAATTCACAATCCCGAGGAAGAGCTTTCGGCTCATCTGATAACGGTGCCAAAATACTTTATCGCCATGCAGTGGAGCGTCGGCGAAGTAGTCGGAGTAGAGCAAGCAAGACCTTCCAATCGATGCCTCTGCTTTGCCTTCAGCGGCCCGGCGCCGAGCCACCTTGCCGTGGCTTTGCATTGCTCGCGAGTAGGTTGGCCAGGGCAGCGACGACCATGAGATGCTCTTCGTCCTGAACGTCGGCATCGTCTTCCTCCTCCAGCAGCGCCGCAAGCGCCTCCACATCATCCAAGTCCATCGCCGAGCAGACTAAATCACCGAATACCTATCGGGCGTGGTAGGCGCGCAGCCGCCGGTATCCCGCCCTGCACGGTCGGAGCGCCGGAAAGCTCGCCCAAGAAGGGGTTGGAGGATGCCGCAGCGGAACCCTCTCTCTTTTTTGGCGAGGGAATGGCCTATCTAGCGGTGGTGGGGGTGGTCGGTGCCGGGATCGGCAAGGCAACGGGAGGGCGTGCACGCAGGGGGGGGCGGGGGGGGAGGCGAATCTGGACGTGCAAGATGCGTTTTCACCTGACAGTTGTGGCCTAGACGCGGGTTTCCCTTTCGTCGGAGCCCCCAAGCCCCCCCCCCTAGTGCGCTGTGTTCAGCCTGGGATCACCGGGCCCAAAAAAGGGCTGAGCCGGCGGATTTCGCGGTCTTGGGGCCGTGACTGGGGGGTTTTTTCCACGCCGGCGCAAAAAAAATCGCCTTAAGGGGCCTATTGGGGGCGCGGCTAGAGATGCTCTTACAACTAGTGGTTGGGGCGTGCCATTGGCGCGCCTCCTGAGCGGTGATGTGCGCACTTATCTAGCTTACACACATCCTTAGATCTAGGTTGATCCTTAATTATAACAACAAAATGATTTGGCCACAGGTAAATATAACTATTGGACATGACGAGGGTGCTCCACTTAAGCGTTATTGTATGCACTAATCATACTGCAACGTTCTAACAGCAAAGACAAATGATAGTGGTTAAAAATATAACACTACCGATAGCAACAAAAAATAGCAGCCCCTAGAAAACCTCTGGCATGGTTCTTTTAAATCATATTCTCTATAATCAGCCTAGTCAGTTGACAGTTGTGGCCTAGACGCGGGTTTCCCTTTCGTCGGAGCCCCCAAGCCCCCCCCCCCCTAGTGCGCTGTGTTCAGCCTGGGATCACCGGGCCCAAAAAAGGGCCGAGCCGGCGGATTTCGCGGTCTTGGGGCCGTGACTGGGGGGTTTTTTCCACGCCGACGCGAAAAAAATCGCCTTAAGGGGCCTATTGGGGGCGCGGCTAGAGATGCTCTTACAACTAGTGGTTGGGGCGTGCCATTGGCGCGCCTCCTGAGCGGTGATGTGCGCACTTATCTAGCTTACACACATCCTTAGATCTAGGTTGATCCTTAATTATAACAACAAAAATGATTTGGCCACAGGTAAATATAACTATTGGACATGACGAGGGTGCTCCACTTAAGCGTTATTGTATGCACTAATCATACTGCAACGTTCTAACAGCAAAGACAAATGATAGTGGTTAAAAATATAACACTACCGATAGCAACAAAAAATAGCAGTCCCTAGAAAACCTCTGGCATGGTTCTTTTAAATCACATTCTCTATAATCAGCTCGTCTCCGGTGTATCGCTTCTCTTTTATAAATATGACACTATAGATAGGCATGGAGGTCACTAACTTACAGAGTGGTTAAGCGCCACAAAGATGACATTCATGACCTGGACACCCGTGTATCCCTTCTCTATAATCAGCTTGGCCATATACCATGCCACAGAGAGTAGCCGCATAACAAAAGTATCATGACGGTGCCCATGCTCGATGGCCGGTGGGGAGTCGGTGGCGCCAAGCCGCCTCCCTTTTCAATCCAGCAACTCTCTGCTTGCGAAGCTCCTCAAACCAAGCACTGCAATGAAGCAAATACAATTGTAAGTACTAATACATCAATCTAAAAGTTACTTCACTGGAGGACACAAACAATCTATGTTAAACTAAAGTTAATAATGACAGTTGAAATGTCCTGCATAAGGTACTAAAAATGCATACGAGAATGTTAATAATCATCATTTGAATAAATTTCTTCTTCTATCACCTCTCTACTTGATCCCCAGTCCCAGTGCCCATGATGTATTAAAACTGAAAATTCGTCTATCAAACATCCAAACATTGTCCTTGGAATACATCATGGTATGTAGTATACGCAAGCACAAACTAAATAGGAAGGTCATTAACGTCGACAAGTTAGTAGAGACATCACAGGGATAGGCAACACTTACTCGCATGCTTGAATCTCTGAAAATTTTGCTTCACATTGCTGCAAAAAAAAAAACCCAATCAATACCGGAACTTCTTCCAAACACGAGATGGAACAGGCCTTAAGGGATGGGCAGTACTCTGCGCTGGCGCACCGGCGCAAGTTTCGGCCGGTCCAACCCGAGCCGCTCGATCTGGACACGCGGGACCGTCAGATCTGTCCCGCATCCCCTTTCGTCATCCTCCGCACAGGGAAAAAGGGGAAAAAGCGGCGCGCCGCCGCTCGAGGGATCCCGACGCTAGCCCCGCTGCCCTCCTTTGGACCTCGTTATACGCTTCGCCGCGGTGCTCGCAGCCTAGCCGCCGCTGACGAAGCAAAACGCCACCCGCCTTCACCGCCACCGGCGAAGCAAAAAATGCCGGTTCCAGCAAAATTGAACGACGGTTGGAGCAATTTTTAGGCTGATTCCAGCAAAAATCAAAACAAAAATAAAAAGGGATGGTAGCAAAAACTCCTGATGCTTCGAGCAAGGCTCTGGTAGTAGCAAAATGGCAACTCCTGTAGTAGCAAAAATCCGAGACGGTTGCAGCAAAAAGAAAGCCATCGCCGCCTGGTGGATGTAACAAAAATTATCTTCGGTTCCAACAAAATCAAAAAATGATTGTAGCAAAAATTGTCTTTGTTTCCAGCAAAATCAAAGCATGGTTGTAGCAAAATTGACTGGAAAAAACAGGCTATGTCATGGAGATGGATGTAGCAAAAAATCACAAAACAAACAATAGTAACAAAAACCAAAACGGTTGTAGCAAAGTGGTTCGCTGGTTCCAGCAAAAAATCACCATGGTAGCAGACTTGAGGTGAGTGGGTGGTAGCAAAAACATGGGTCGGTTCCAGCAAAAAAAGAATATGGTTCCAGCAAAAATGCCCTTCTTGTAACATCCCCAACCAGTGGTTCTAGCAAAAATCCAGCCGAAGGTTGAAGCTTTACCAACAAAAATGGTCGCTGCCGAATGGCATCTACAATCGTCGCCTGCTGTAGCACTGGGCTGACCGCTTCCAGCCAAGCACGCAATTGTGGATCTGCGGCTGTAGCCATCGCATCCACGAGATTCGGGAGGCCTTGAGGTGGGGGTGGGGTGGAGGGAAGGGAGGAGGGTAGGAGGGAGATGCACGGCGGAACAGCGCATGGGAGGAGCAGCACATAGGAGCATGGGAGCGGAGGTGATTTCTCCGGCGACTTGATTTGGCCGTTCGCTGGAGGTAGGAGATGAGAAACGGGATGAATGAGTGGACGAGAAGCGTCTGCGCCGGATAAGGACGAGAGGAACGAGCGGTTGTGGGCCAGGTGGGCTGGGCTATCGTGGTCACATGGGCACCCAGGCACTGTTTTTGTTCAAGCGGAGTCGTACTAGTCGCACGCGACCGGCCGAGCGTTCGGCCGGTGCGCCGACGGAAAACGTTTCCCTTAAGGGATTCAGGTTCCCTGCTCCCCACATAAATTCAGAATTACAATTATTTTGATTTGTAAAACCAACTGTGTGAGTGTTCAATATGTTTCTGCGAATGGGCACAAAGCTCCCGCATATCCAAACTTTTTGGACAAACTACCCTTGGTAATTGGTACCAAAGCGAGCAAAAATTGTGTAACCTGTGTAATTATATACAGGACCAACTGAAATTATACCACATTCTTCCTCAAAAGAAAAAATAAAACATGCAACATTTTACCCGCGGATGGTGGTTGGGTGTTGATTTCTCTTGAGATACGGAAGTGGTTGCTAATATCACAAAGATTTAGTTCAGCTAAGATCAGGCATGATTTGCAGGATGAGGAGTTAATTGACCCGCTGGTGCATCCTCCATTATTCATAGGGTAGCTTTCAACTGTACTCGCTTTCACCTCATTTTCTTGCAAGTACTGATGGTAATCCGCAGGGCGGTGTCTCAAGTCACAATTTATGAAGTTGCTGCAGCAGCATGAGAAGATAGCTGAAACTAGGCACATTACTGTTAGAACCAAAGCTTGTAAAATTGCCACCCTTATCAAAACAGGATTGTTCTTGGTTCTTCAAGACAAAAACCGAATGCACCTACAGAGAAATATAGGTATTATACCATACCAGTCCGGGAAGGATGGCCTCACCGGCATCCACCCGTGGTGACAAGGAGGAACTTTAGGAGGAGCATGTGGACAACGGCTGCCTCGAGCAGAAGAAACTCTCAATGTGCACATAACCTGCATAAGTTACAAAATGATCTGCCGGTTCTCGAACGCGGATAATCATGACATCTAAAAATGGGGCACCCTGCGGAGGTAATTGGCAATCCAGGTTGCCGGCTTCCTCATAGTGATATGCCACAAAAATCTAACCTATCTTGTGAACAATAAAAGAAGAATATGAGCCTCAAAGAAAGTCCAGACATCGGAGATAAAAAAGTAATGAAACCGAATATGAGTCTCCTAGAATCACTTGACCAGCTCAAAAAATAAAGAGCCACATGAAGCTATTCTCACCTGATAGCTTGGTTGCTCACATTCACATCCATCCAGTGAGTCCTGCAGTTCAGAGCTGCGAGAGGAAGCCGACCTGCTGTCTGCACAAGAGGGTTGAATTCATTAAGCATTTTCATTAGATCATCAGCTATCGCTCTATCAATACCACTCTCTTTTTCACCATTTTCAGACATCACGGCAATAATTCTGTTGCTCACCTCATTATGCGTGTCATGAATATACAATTCAGCAAATTTTGGAGTAGCACCTCTGTTGGGCAATAGTGATCCTATACGATGATATACCGGACCATGGATTTTAGAAACATAAGGACCACCACCCCGTTAATGTGTTTGTCCATATCGGCTCCCATGGAAGTAACAGCGAAAAGAGAATTATACTGCCTTATTCTATCCAAGAAGTGCTTGCACCGTGAGTCACCATTGAATCTAAGAAGCTCTGATAGGAAAGGAGGGAGGGTTTTAAAAGCTGGTATTTTGACCTTACCACCCTTACAGCACAAGCTGTATAGGATACGGCGCTCAATCACAGAGGATTCAGCCTTACATCTCTCATGGAACCAAAACACGGCACCACAGAATTGGCAACGGAATTCAGGCGCACCGTGATATGATCTCTTCCTATGTGTGGCTGCAAAGACGAGACATCAGAGGTGCACACAGAGCATTTAACATGTTTTAGTCTTAATTGTTTCTATACCTTTTAAGAATTCAGTGTATTCTGGACAGAACAAAGATCGAGATGTAGATGTAGTTGGGTATGGGTATCCTTCAAATCAACAGAAAGCTTTTATTCACTGCAGTTTGACTAAGGTATTCTATATTTTTTAAGCAGGCACAAAGACAAGGAAATGAAAACACACCTGAAGAAACCCATTTACGGAACTTTCTCTTTCGCATTCGCTGTTGACGTGTAACGCTGCTATAAGCAGCTGAGACAACCGGAAAGTAACCGCCACCTATTGTGCCACTCATGTTAAGATCGTTCTTAAATTGTGGAAGGCGAAGCATGCTTCAAAGTGTGGTACATGCACCTACAAACAACGTGTTTGCAGGGACAGAGGAAGTAGCTCCACGCCCGGCACTAAACGCATCTAAACGAATACAAATCAACGACAATCAGAAAGGTCCAACATAGTGTAAAGGCAGGCGAGCAAGCAAGGAAGACAGATCATGAAACCAAACAAGCACGAACCCTGAAACAGTGCGATTCGCGCTGAGACTCGGTTGCGCCGCCGAGCCACAGAACAGTCACGCGCAGCAGCACGATCCGCGACAGGATCAGTTGAGCTCATATCATGGACAGGATCATTTAAGCTCATATCGTGGGCATGATCATTTGAGCTCATATCGTGCGCACCTACTAATAGTACTAAAGGAATTTAATCGTGGGATCTAGTAACAATATGAACAGCATCAGGATCATCATGTGATGGGAAAGGCGTGAAAATTGTGCGTAGGCATACCTGGATGAGAAACACGAGCTAACCCGAGAACCCAATCACCAACGAGCAGGATGCCTAACCAACAAAGCAACACTATTAGAACAGACGAATATTCTGGCGATGCATAAACACAAACATATGGTGAGCAGCAACCGACGAACACAGAAACGTCACCAAATCAAAAGAAAAAAAGCAGTGATATTACACCTGAATAAGGCGACAAGAACCGCAACTGAATGCCGGACAAAGACAAGTTTCGATGAAACGAAGAGGATTACCACGCGCAGGGTTAGCAAACAAGGATGATCCGCCCACTCACTTCCCCATGATCTATGAGATGGGAAACACATATGAGAATAAAGCACAAGATGAAAGGAATCTACAAGCAGCGAACAATAGAGAGAAGGAGGGCAGTGGCTGCCCGAGCCCGGGCCTCCATGCCGGCGGGGCCAAGGGCGCGGACAGGAGGCCCCCGATCCAGGAGCGGATCGAGCCACCACCGACCGCGAGACCACGCCCGACCTCGCCGGCGCCGGCCGGTGAACCTACCCCGTCCACCGTCGTACCTCCCTTTTCTCTTTCCTCTCTCTTTCTCCTTCCTTTCCTTTCTTCTCTCCCTCCCTCTCCCTCTCCGTCTCCCTCCTCTATCATCTTCTCTCTCCTGCGCTGGTCGTCGGGGGCGAGGAGAGAACGAGCAGCTCGAGACGGAGCAAAGTCGGTCGCCTCCATCAGACGAAGAGGAGGGATTGAGCCATGGAAGAGCGGTAGCGGCGGGATCGGAGGAAAAGAGCTTGATTCCCTACGAAGGCATTGTGCCAAATCACAATGACGAACCCCGATTGCTCCTACCTGGGGAGGTGCTACCTAGCGGCATTTTTTCTATCTTTTTTCTTCTTCTCACGCATGCTAACGCAATTGGCCGGGTGCAAAGCTCTCTCCAGATTGGCCTCCCAGAACAGTTCGCCTGTGATGACGTGGCTCACTCCATGGATCGCCATTTACGCGAATGTTAATGCTCTTACAATTGGCGATGATGTTTCTAGTGGAAGATGGCGCGCATTTGTGTTCTTACTTCTTTTGTGGTGTTCGTGTGTGTGCGCGTGCGCATGTGTAAGATATATATATATATATATATATATATATATATATATATATATATATATATATATATATATATAGGGAGAGAGAGAGAAAATGCATCCTACTATCGGGTGTAGCTACACCCATTTCTCATAACACTACATGTGGTAGTATATACTCTACTTTATTATTTTTAATATGTTCATATACTATATTTAAGATACTCTAAAGTGAGTTATATGAAAAAATTGCAGGTGAGCTCATAGTTTTATTGTATTTGTGAAACACGTACATATTTGTACACAAAATGGAGTATGCACAAAATATGATACATACTACTAAAAGAGAAGTATATATACTACCCAAACATTCTTATATACTACATACTACGCGTACATACTCTCCGATATGATAGATACTACCTAGAACATATGAAACAAAAGTGGGAGTAACTACACCCGATAGTAGGGAAAATAGGACAAATGTTTCCTACAAGCAGTGGTAGTTACCACCACCTGCGTTTTGTATGTTGTATGTAGTATCTATCAAAATCGAGAGTATGTACGTGTAGTATGTAGTATATAACAATGATTAGGTAGTATATATACTAATTTTTAGGTAGTATATACCATGTTTTGAGTATGCTCTTTTTTAGTATAAATATGTACGTATTTCACAAATATAACAAAAACTATGAACTCATATGCAATTTTTTCATGTAACTTGCTTTGAAATATCTTAGATATAGTATACGAATATATTTAAAATGATAAAGTAGTATATATAGTACCACATGATAGTATATGAGACATATGGGGTAACTACCACCGGGTGATATGAGATATATATATACACACATATTGCCTGGGCCTACTTGCTCGGAGGAACCATATGTAGCCAAACATTTTTTTAGAAACACCAGTAACATTATTCATCCTCATAACAATTATAGATACACTAGTTTGTATCTAAGATACAAGAAAATACAAAGTAACTCCAATGACTAAGAATTACAATGAAATTTCTTGAAAACACGTCCTTCGTCATATCAATCTTTGCTCGAAGAAATAATCCAAAGACTTGATTTTTAAAAAATTATCACGAAACAAAAAAGATTTAGAAAATATAAAAAGAAAGAAAAAGAAAACAAAACAAAAATGTAAAAAGAAAGGGAAGGTCTAGAACATTCCCAAAACTGGATGCTGATCTGCTCTACTTGGGCCGGCCCAAAATACGTCGCGAGTAGGGGGTGCGCATTTGGCGCAAGAGCTATTTCTTGTTACACACGAGTTGGTAGCTTCTCCGAAATTACTAATTAAGGAGTACTCGTTCCAAAGATCATTTCTACCTTACCAGCATGGGCGGTTGGATCGACGTGTCCGGACCACCCCACATATGGGCTTGATCCGAACCATCTGAGTACATCCGGACCGCTCCACATATGGGTTGGATCCGTCCGAGTATGTTCGGACCGTTCCAAATATGCGCTGGATTTGCGGGATGCCAGACAACCCGTCCGGTTTGAGGGAGCCGGTTGGATAGCAATTTCGTAACCGGTTATTGATCGGATTGTTCGACTGGATGTATATAGTGGGATTTGAGGGTTCAGTTGTTAGATACTCTTACAAGAAAGAAAGAAAAAATACGTTAAGGGTTAGATGACATGAGTGCTTACCGCAGCAGTTAGTTTCACGGACTAACTTCTGCCCTGCATGTTCTATTCTAACCGAGAAAGAGGCGTAGCTGTGTCGTCTGATTATCCTAAGCGTATATGCTAGCTAGGGCCTTTTTATTAGTATGGTCTTTCATGACGCTTTCGATGCTAGCCGTCCCAAAGTCTTTCTTTTTCTCATTTGTGTTGCTTGTTCTCGTTCTACAGGGCCACCACAGCGAACTAGGCATGGCATACGGCGAAGATGATCATCGCGGGGTGCACACAACTCAGGAGGTTTGTTGCATCATGGATCATCATTTTCCTCCTGAGATAATTCCGTGCTTGATTGCTCGCTCCCTTGAATCACCTCGAACATCTATTTATTTCTGCAAACACATACACTATATATGATATGCATGCGTTGATCAGGGCAAGAGTTTGGGCGTTTTCATCTGCTGGCTTCTGGGCAACGGATGCCTCTTCAGGTACAACAGCATGCTCACCGTCGAAGATTACTTCGTCCACCTCTTCCCAGTATAACAAACTTTTACTAGTATATGAATGCTTTTCTTCTTCCACATCGAGTATGCCACACACACACACATACAGAGAACTGACTTTTGACACTTGTAAATTCAGAACTACCATCCGGTTAGAGTCATCACTCTCACCTATCAGCCGTTTGTGCTCGTGGTAGCTGCGGTGTTCGCGTACCATGAGGCGAAAGTAAACACCAGGGTGCGCAACTTGGTGGGGTACTCGCTCTTCTTCCTCAGCTCACTCGCACTCATCATCGTAAGCACATTTTCAGAAACTCGGTGTTCTGAACCATTAAACATTGACTGCTTGATTCCTCTCTCCTGCGCCGTAGCTGGATCTTGCGACGTCGGGAAGAGGTGGAATCGCAACCTTCATCGGCGTGTGTACAGTTGTGGCGGTGTTCGGCGTCGCGGAAGGTCACGTCGAAGGTGCCATGACCGGCGACCTATCCTTGATGTACCCGGAGTTCATACAGGTGCCATTTCTTGTGCCAGAGATACAGGGTTTTTGTACTAGCTAGGGAGATTGTTTCTGTACAGGAGACATTTACTACTATTTTTCTTTGAGGAAGAATAGGAGACAATAATTTGATATAACTTGTTTGGATCCAGTCATTTTCTGCTGGCATGGCTGCATCGGGCGCAGTAACGTCGGCCCTGAGGCTCGTTACAAAGGCGGCCTTCGAGAAATCCAGAGACGGCCTTCGCAAGGGAGCTAGTATGTGTCATCAAAACCTCCAATTCATTCTCCGAGTTTCTGCTAGTACTATGGTTTATCCACTCCACGCACCTGGTATGTTGCAGTGCTGTTCTTCGCTACATCATGCTTCTTCGAGCTGCTGTGCGTCGTGCTGTACGCCCACGTCTTCCCCAAGCTGCCAATAGTGAAATTCTACCGTGCAAAGGCGGCTTCCGAGGGATCTCTGACGGTCGGCGCCGACCTTGCTGCCGCCGGCCTCCAAAGACACCCAAAACCATCGGTACCCCCCTCAACGCCAGTTGAAAACTGTAATCTAGTTCCAGGCTGAAGGCGACCCAGCCATCCCTGAACGTTTGAGCAACAAGCAGCTCTTTATGCAGAACATGGACTACTCCTTGGACATGTTCCTCATCTACCTGCTGACGCTGTCCATCTTCCCGGGATTTCTCGCCGAAGACCTCGGATCACACAGCCTGGGCTCCTGGTAATTAAGCCACCATCCCATTTTGGCATGCATCCAAATTTTGCTTACTACTCTTACTAGGAACGATGGAATGGAAACGCGCGCAGGTACGCGCTGGTGCTGATCGCGGGGGGAATCGATTATAACCCCTCCAGTTCATCTGCCTCTGCTCATATGCCCCTTTCTTCGTCTGCCTCACTTGTGAGCCCCCTTGTTTGATGTGCCTCTTGATCATAAGCCCCTTTTGCACGTTTAAGCATTAATTCATCACCTGATTCCGAATCAGCTGTTATATAGATGAAGAAAAGACTGAAATATTCTCCCTTATCTTCTCTTCACGGGACTTAGCCTGCAGATCCTTTGATTTGTTTGGGGCCGACAGAAGCCACAAGGGGAGGGGATTCAAGTCGGGGCGCATGGAGAGAGAGAGAGAGAGAGAGAGAGAGAGAGAGAGAGAGCAAGAGTCGGTCGGGGACGGGCCATGGCGGTGGAGGCAAGACGAGGGAGAAGACCTCAGTCACCGGAGGCGGGTTTCAGCCTTCCGCTGCATGCGCTGGAGGTCGTTGAGCTTCACGGAATGGCAGCGGTGCGAGCAGGTTGGGTTGCGGCGGGAGGAGCTTGGGCTGGGCTGCCAAGCACGCGGGACGTTTAGGTCTCTCGCGGAGACGCGGCCGAGGTGTGGGGACGACTGCACGGAGGTAGTTGAGCTCATGGGAATATCAGCGGTGCATGCAGAGGGTGCGAACTCTCGGGAATCGATGTTAGTTGCTTAATGATCCAGCTAAACATGAAAAGGGGGCTATGGTCAACAATATGAGTAACAAGGGGGCTCATAAGTGAGGCAAATGAAGAAAGGGGCATATGAGCAAAGGCAGATGAACTGGAGGGGTTATAATCGATTCTCTCGCTGATCGCGACCTACAACGGCTCGGACCTGATCGGGAGGTACGCGCCTCTGGTGGAGAGCATCAAGGTGACGTCCAGGAGGGGGCTGCTGGCCGCGGTGCTCGCCCGGTACCTGCTCCTCCCGGCGTTCTACTGCGCCGCCAGGTACGGAGGGGAGGCCTGGATGGTCGCGCTCGTATCGGTTCTGGGACTCAGCAACGGGTACCTGACAGTCTGCGTCCTGACCGAGGCGCCCAAACCCTACAAGGTTAGCTTAGCTAGTGTTGCACAATACAATGATTCCACACTAGCTGCAACACGTTAGTCATTTCAGGCCCAAGGCTCTGTTTCCTTTCCTTTTTGATGGCGGGGAGGGGATGCCCGTGCTACTACTGAGTGAGTTGCACTTTCGTGTCTTTGTCCAGGGGCCAGAACAGAATGCTCTCGGAAACCTGCTCGTGTTTTGCCTCTTGGCAGGCATATGTTTAGGGGCTGTTCTTGACTGGTTGTGGCTCATAGGCAAAGGATGGTGATCAAACCCATGGCCCGCATGTCATCCAGACTTGTTCTAGATTGAAAAGCACTTTTCATCTTTCCTCTTTTTTTCTTATTTCTTTTTGATGTTGGTGCTCTTTCCTGCAAGGGGGCTGCAACTAGTTGGAGCACCTGCAGGCAAATAGATGATCACGGTTTTTTTCTGCGCCTTGCTTGTTGTTCCGCTTTTGATGTGTGTTCATGCAGCTTACTTATTTAGGTTCAAATCTTGTTGCATTTTGGTTGTCATAGCTTTGTACATTATAGACGTATGACTATATCCGGAATTTAAAACTCCGCAATGAAGGATGTTGAATGTATTAATCGATGCAAAGGCAAGGCAATCCCTTCTTTTCACAAAATTCCTCCATGTTCTATTTCATTCTCAGTTAAAAGAACAAATCAACATTCTCAGTTAAATCCAGTTGATCCCTCCCAATCCCTCCGCCTCCCCTCCTCCAAATCCCTCCCATCCCTCGCCTCCAGTCCGCCTCCCTCCCTATTAGAATTAATGGGCCTGACCCATTAACAAAATCCGAAATCTTAAATGAGCCCATATGTAAAATGGCAAGTGGTGCTGCTAAAGTTTAGTCCCGCGCCCGGAAATTGAAGAAGAGTTGGACCTCTTTATATTGTGGGTTCTCTCCAGCATTTTAAGTGGTGTGTTGAGAAGAGAAAGGAAAGACCACACGCGTGCGCTCGCTCGCCTCGCATGGCATGGCGAGGCGAGGCGAGGCGGCGCTTTGCGCGACTGCTTAAGTTTGTCATCACGGGTCGCCTTTCGTCCAAGTCGGGCGGTGCTACTCATCGTCGTCAACAACAAATCGTCGCCAACATCGTTATCAGCACCGGCGCTCCTGCTGCAACTACCGAACAGTACGTAAATCATGATCTGTTCATGTCTTTCTCTGAAGTTGCTATTATGTGGGCGATGCTGTTGTACATGATTTGCTTCTCTTCTACTTTGCTAGATTGTTGCATTCTAGTTTGTGTCCTAGTCATGAATTATTTAGTGGAATTAATCATGAACTTGCCTAATATTCCAACAATCCAAAAACCTAATTGTAGGCAATTTCCTGAGTTAACTATGGCTGGATGCACTGAGGCCGGATAAGTTTACCTGTGTGCACTTTAAGAGGTGGCAAGTGAAGACCACGCTCTGGCTTACTACTTTGAAAATTTCCACATTAGTGTTGGTGCTCCAGAGGGAATGCCTGACGAAGATCAAAGAAAATTCCAAGAAGCAAATACTATGTTTCTGGGATGCATTCTGAGTGTTCTTGCTGGCCGGCTGTGTGATATGTACATGCACGTAGATGACGAAAAGACACAGTGGGATGCATTGAATGCAAATTTCGGTGCAACAGATACAGGTGGTGAACTTTACACCATGGAGAGTTTTCATGACCGCAAGATGGTGAGTAACCGTTATGTGATTGAACAAGCTCATGAGATACAGTGCGTTGTGAAGGAACTTAAACTCCTTAACACCTTGTTTGGATGTTGATATTGGGCCTCAGAATTAGATATTGGCATTGGTCTGGCCCGAATTTCATTGTTTGGATGGCTGTGGCATTCGGGATTGGAAACGAGCTCGAATATCGGCCCGATCATGCAAATTGGCGCTGCCTTTCTCTAATTCGGACCCCAAATACCGATATTGCCTTGTATTCGCTAGCGAGCCTCCCGCCAACATACCTCTTCGTTCCCGCCGAGGAAAGGCAAGAGGCGCGAGCGACGGCGATTGAGGAACGCCAAGGGCGCAGTGAGATCCCTCCTCCCCCTCCCCCTTGTCCTCCCCGTCCTTCTCTATCCCCGGCAAGGCTGTGTTCATCCCCGTCCTGCTCCCTCCCCGTGCCAATCCTCAACCCCCTCCCCCGTCTCACCAGCCTCATCTAGAACCCTAGAAATCTTCTCTGATCCCCAATTTCTCTGTCTCTTGCAGGTCACTTGGTGGGTGAATGGATCCTTCTCAGCAGCCCGATTCAAGGTATGTGATGTTCATAGGTGTGTGTGTTGTTGATCTAGATCTGTCTAGACGTTTGTCTTCTCAAAGATTAGAAATTGTAGATTTGTATTGCTGTTACAATCAACAATTATGTTTGTGGGGCATCTTTTATTCTGTTCTAGCAGGTCTTCATACCTACAACTTGATGTGCTAATTTATTGTGTGATGTTTGCTTCATAAAATGCTTCATAAGTGTTCCTGCTGTACAAGTGCTGATGTTGCTGTATGTGTTGTTGTTACTATATATGCTGTTGTACAAGTGTTGCTGCTGTTGTAGATGTGCTGCTGCTGCTGTATATGTGCTGATGTGCAAGTGATGCTGCTGTATATGTGCTGCTGCTGCTAAGAAAGTGCTGCTGTGTATGTGCTGCTGTTCTAAGAAAGTGCTTGTGTATGTGCTGCTGTTCTAAGAAAGTGCTGATGTGTATGTGCTGCAATGCTGTGTATGTGTTCTTGTCTAAGTCATGTTTATATGTATAATTGTTGGTTTTGGTTAAGTGCATCTAGTTTATAATCGCTGCCATTTAAACATTACAACAAAGTTCAGTTTGATCATATGACAAATGATCAATTCCAATGTAGATAATGACCATCCAAACAAGCTTCAGAATTGAGCTTGTCATGAGAATACCAAGTGGCAATTCTGTGCACATCCAAACAACAGAATTGGGTTCAATGTCAATATCAAAGCCAAGGAGATTTGATATTGAGGCCAATTCAATTCCATGGCCCTCAATATCAACATCCAAACAAAGCGTAAGTGTGTTCTACCCGACAAATTCGTGGCTTAGACTATATATAGATCACCTCCTTCTTCTTCTTAGGGTTAGCAAAGTGATACTCGCACCTAGTTGAGCTCTGCTCATTACCACTACTACTCCTGAAAGGACATGCGGTGCCCCCATGTGTGGTTTTGGTAATTGATGACATTCTCTATGGACTAATGGTTGCATTGAGTTATATTTGAAGGATTTGTCCATAGGCATTTCTTGAAGTCCATGTGTTGGTTTCAAGGAGTTTATGTGTTGACCAAGGTGCTATTAAGGAATTATCCAAAGATTGGTCATGTGAGTGTTGAGCTTATTGCAAGCATGTCTTGAAGAAGAAGATTGTGTGATCATTCATGTTTACCTTCAAGACATCATCCAAACGAAGAGAGTTGGAAAGACTCAAGGTTGATCAAGACTAAGTCAAGAGTGAATCAAGTTGATCAACTCACAAAGCGTAGAAGATGTACCGAGAGGGATCAAGTGATCCCATGGTATGGTAAGCATTATCCATTGCACTTTGTGTACTAACCCATGGTCTATGTGAGGGTCTATGTGGGGTTAGGTACTTGTCCATGGGCTTGCGTCAAGAGGAAGATATCATACAATCCATGGAAAGGATGACATCAAGTGGTGATCGTCATCAAGATTGCCGTGTGCAAGTTCAAGTGGAGCATCACGAAGAGATCAAGTGCTTGAAGCTTGCCATCCATTGTGGTGTCAATGGACTTATGAAGATGTGCCGAAGAGTGGCTCACCCATAGTGGAGTATGGGGGAGCAATCATCTAGTCTCCATCGATCCAACGCAATCAAGAAAGGTGGTCCATCTTGAGGAGGACAAGATCGTCCATCATCTAGCTCAAGTGGATCATGTGCAAAGCAAAGGTTTGCCCTTGATAGGTTTTCTATTTTACCGGTCTCATGGTGGTAGCTGGGAGACCGAAGTTATAGGATCGATAGTCAGTACTATCAAGCGGGCCTCTCAAGAGCGTAGCTTGATCGTATCGGTCGTCGAGAGCTCAAACCATTGCATCCTTGCATCATGTTTCTTGGTTCTTGTTTGGTTCTCTTTGTGAGTCTTAGAGCTTATGGTCATCTTTATGACAAGCTTGAGTTCATCGAAAACGGAGTTTGCATGCGTCTTCTATGATGTTTTCGGTGTTGAAGGTTTTATCGATCTTTTCCGAGGAAGGGTTCTCACCATTTTCTTTTGGGCCTTTTCTCATTTGCTTATTATTGGTATTTCTCTCAAGATTGTGTTAGCCTTGTCTCTAGCTTTCCAACAAACTTGGTTTCGTCGAATTCGGAGTCCGAATGCAGAAGTTATGGTAGTTTTGGTGTTCTGAAAAGGCTGCAGCGGTACTACCGCGAATTGGAGCGGATGTAATTTTTTACTACCGCTCCAGAGCGGTACTACCGCGGCTCCTACAGCGGTAGTACCGCTCCGACCAAAAACTTCGTCCCAAGTCCCGGAGGTAGGTACGGAAGTATTTTTTGTACATAGCAGTAGTACCGCTCTGTGCGGTTGTGAGCATAACGGTTGGATTTTCCCCCACCTATAAAAGGGGGTCTTCTTCCCATTGAACCTTATCCTTTGAGCTCGTGTTCTTCCCCCATTGTTGACCTTCTTCGAGCTTGCTAACTCTCAATCCCTCCATGGATTCTTGCTAGTTTTTGAGGGAAAAGTGAGAGGAGATCTAGATCCACATTTCCACCAATCACTTTCTCCTCTAAGTGAGGTGAACCCCTTGGATCTAGATCTTGGAGTTCTTTGTGTTCTTCTTTCGTTCTTCCTCTCATTTTCCTCCCAAGCATTAGTTGCTTTGGTGGGATTTGGGAGAGAAGGACTTGGGCACTCCGTGTTCCCTTGCCATTGCATTTGGTGCATCGGTTTGAGTTCTCCACGGTGATACGTGGAAGTGAAGTTTGAGAAGCTTATTACTCTTGGGTGTTTGGGCACCCTAGAGCTTGTTCCTCTTGGGTGCCTTGGCGCCCTAGACGGTTGGTGGTGTTCGAGCTCAATCATTGTGGTGTAAAGCTCGGCAAGCGCCGGGGTCTCCAATTAGGTTGTGGAGATCGCCCCGAGCAATTTGATGGGTTTCGGTGACCGCCCCCAAGGGTTGCCAAAGTGTACGGGTTCGGTGACCGCCCCCAAGGGTTTCCATTTGTACGGGTTCGGTGACCGCCCTCAAGGGTCCCTTAGTGGAATCACGACATCTTGCATTGTGCGAGGGCGTGAGGAGATTACGGTGGCCCTAGTGGCTTCTTGGGGAGCATTGTGCCTCCACACCGCTCCAAACGGAGATTAGCATCCGCAAGGGTGTGAACTTCGGGATACATCGTCGTCTCCGCGTGCCTCGGTTATCTCTTACCCGAGCCCTTTACTTATGCACTTTACTTTGTGATAGCCATATTGTTCTTTGTCATATATCTTGCTATCACATAGTTGATTATCTTGCTTAGCATAAGTTGTTGGTGTGCATAGGTGAGCCTAGTTGTTTTAGGTTTTGTGCTTGACAAATTAACCGCTAGGTTTTTTCCGCATTTGTTCAAGCCTAAACCGTAATTATTTTAAAGCGCCTATTCACCCCTCTAGGCGACATCCACGATCTTTCAATTGGTATTAGAGCCTCGTCTCTTTGTTAGGCTTAACCGCCTAGAGAGTAAAGATGTCGACTAGGGGATTAGGATTCTCGACACTCTTAGTTTTGATGGCACAAATTTTGATGTTTCGTAATTGCATGCTTAATCTCTTTAGGGTCATGGACCCAATTTAGAGCGAATTGTAGATATGAGTTTTCTCCTCCAAAGGATCCCCAAAGATTATCTTTTAGAGGATGAGAAAAACTCTTATCTCAATGCTCAAGCTTCTAATGTGCTTTTCGATGTTTTGAGCAATGTAGTTATATTTCAACTCATGCCGTTCTGGGATGCTCATGAGTTGTGGACAAAGCTTCAAGATAAATATGGCGTGTCCAAGATTTGTAGGGATGATTGTTCTCCCTCCACCTCCGGCCGTATAGTCTTCTCAACTTCTTCTACTTCACCTACATGTGGTTTGCCACAAGGTAATGATATGGTGAGTAGTGTCGGTCATTGCAATGATGATAGTGTGCTTTTGTGGATGATTCTTCATCACTATATTATTGCAATGTCTGCCTTTTGGGCCTTAGCACTTGAGCACTCCAAATGTTTCACTTGCTTGTGTTGATAGTCCTTGCATATCATGTAGAAATTGCTTGACTAAATCTCATGATGATATGCTTGCTATATCTTGTTGCCATGATAAAATGCATGTATTTCCTCGAGTTGTTGTGCTAACAATGTAGATGAAACCCAACACTCCATGGAACAAGATGTGGTCTTGAATGGTGCTTCAAGGGATCCTATATCATCATCTACTGCATTTTGCCTTATGGCCAAGGCTTCAAAGGTATCTCCCACTTTGAATCCCAATATATCTTGTGATGATATTGATGATGGCAAGAGTGATGATGATGTTGATTATGATGAAGAGAGTGATGATGTTGCCTCCTTAAAAATTAAAGGGGAAATGATTTTTAAAGCTCTTCTTAAGAATAAAATTGCTCGTTCCAACTTCATGGAAATCATGTCTATTGCTATTGAGGGCAAGAAATATATTAATGAGTTGGAATCTCGTCTTGAGGAGCATGAGGTCACCATTGATCAAATGGAAGTTCATGAGCATGATTACGCTAATGAGATTGCAGACCTCTCTCAAGCTCTTGAACTTGAACAAACCACCAAGGAATCTCTTGAGGAGACTTTTGCTCTAGAATTATCTAGAGTGAGGGAATCTCGTGATAGAGCTCTTGACGTGGCCAATGATTTTGAAACTAAAATGAGGAGCTTGAAGTTGTGCATGCTAAACTCCTTGAGGACTTTGAGCACCTCGAAAATGGCTCAAGGGTCATTAAGAGTGAGCTCATCAAACTCACCGAGTCTCATGCTCAACTTAAAGCTTCATATTCAAAAGAGCTTGCCAAGTTGTCTTCTCCTCTTGTTGCTAATGATGATGCTTGTGCTACTAACTCTATCTCTTGTGAAGCATCCATATTGAAGGAGAATGTTGAGCTAAGGGCTCAACTTGAGTTGTTATCTAGCAATTATGGGATGTTGGAAGAAAATCATGTAAGGCTCACAAGCTCTCATGATGATCTTCTAGTATCCCATAATGTGCTAAAGATAGCTCATGAGGCCATGCTTGCTAAGGTAACATCTATTGAGCCTCATGTGGATACTAGCACTACTTCTAGTCAAATGCTATATTGATATGTGCTAGTCCTTGTAATTCATCTACTCACAATGTTGGTACATCTTGTGATGAATTGCTTTCCTTGCCTTGTTGCTCTAACAATGAAGCTTATACTTCCTCTAGTACTTGTATTGAGACTAACCATGTAGAGGAAATCAAAGAGCTCAAGGCCCAAGTCACTTCTTTGAAGAAAGACTTGGAAAAGAGTCATGAAGGGAAATCCACACTCAACAATATCTTGAGTGTGCAAAAATCCCCCAATGACAAAGGTGGACTTGGACTCAACTCCAATAAGAAGAAGAAGTCCAAGATGAACAAAAAGAAGGGCCAAGAACAAGTCAAGAAATCGGCCAAGATTGTTTGCTTCAAGTGCAAAGTAGAAGGGCATCATGTTAGATCTTGCCCATTGAAGAAGAAGGCCATTAGTGTCAAGCAACAAGGGAAGAGGGCACAAGTTCAATCTCATGCTCAACCTCAAGTTGAAGAGAGGCCACTTCCCAAGAAGACTCAAGTTAATGCTTCTCTTGTTGAGAAATCAATTGAGAAGAAAGTGAAGAGTAGACGTTGCTACTTATGTCGTGAGAAAGGCCACATCGCTTCTTCATGCACTAGTGGTAACTTATCCAACCCAATTATTATTGATGATGTTTATTCTCTTGGGAAGGATAAGGTTGGCAATGTGTTTGCCAAGTTTGTTGGTACTCAAAGTGGTGTCAAGAAAAGAACCATTTGGGTGGCCAAGCCTATTGTGACTAACCTCTTAGGACCCAACTTGGTTGGGGACCAACTAGCTCAAACTTGATCAATATGTGTTGTTGGAGGTCATTGGAGACTTGGCTACATTATGAAGATTTAAGGGTCCTCATCATTCATATTGTGTCAAGCCAAGTCATTCGGATTATCTTTCTATCATATATCCAATGTTCCTCCTTGCGGTAACTCGTGCTTAAATTGCTTACATTAAAAGTTACTTGTCCCTTAGCATGTTGTGGTTTTGTATCTTGCATGTGCTTGTATATGTTGTGCTTCAAAATTGCTTATCTTGAGAAAGTATGTGCATGTTGGTTTGCACATCATGCACATGTGTGTTGTGTGTTGAGCCTTTTTGCATCTTGTTTATTTCTTAGTTGGATCTTGTGAGAGATTAATGGAATATCCCATTATGGGGGAGTGATGTGCTTTGTGCACCTCACAATCCTATAAATGTGTGTACATGGGTAATACCATCTAGTATTGATATTTCAAGATTATCTAGTCTCTAGGTGGTATATCTCTCATGAGAAATTCAAATTCTAAATTTTCCATTAATTATCTCTTGTTGGATCCTTTTAATTGCCTCTTGTCTATCTTTATTTGGTATCACATTATGGGGGAGTAATATGCTATGTGTGTATTACTAGCCTAGAAAATGTGTACATTTGAGATATTGTCACCTAGAATTGATATTGTAAATTATCTTGTTCCTGCAATTTGCTTGTGTTTGTTGTGAAGATGATGTTGGACATCCTTGTTATCTACCACCGGGAATTATTTCCATATACTTTTTGTCTTTTGACAATTGGTAGTCACTTATGTGTGGTAGAATTTATTGATCATCTTTACATTGGCTTTTGTTTTATTTGCCTTTCCTCTTGCCAAGTTTGTGTCAACTCCCTTTGTCTTACCTACCACTTGTGGATCTTGTTTATTTCTTGTTCTTGTCTAGTGTTTTCTAGATATAGTGAAAGTGGTGATCCCACCTTGTGCATTTTGTATTCAAATGCAAATCCTATGTAATGCACAACTCGTCGGGAGCTATCCTATTTTCTCTAAAACGCTCATCTTGTGATCCTTATCAAGTGTGTGTTTGTGGAAGGCAAGCCGCTTTTTTTGGTACTTTGTGCCATCATGAAACTTTGTAGAGGGCTTGGTTTGTTTGGAACCATTCTCTCTTTGGGAGTTTGACATCCTTCATTTCGTGTGTATCAATGGATATCTCATTCCTTGATGTATCTTTAATGATATCTTCCAAGTGATAATTTATCTATTTGGTATCCTTTTTCTTTGCATTTCGCTTTTCATTTGGTTTCGGTTCTTGAAAGTTTTGAGCATGCATGTTTACTTCATGTATTTTATTTGGCATGCTTTCTTTCTTTGACCCAATATATATGGGAAACTCCACCAAGTCTCAAATTGGATGAGAGGTGCATGAAATTCATTTTCATATCTATATGCACCTATTTATGTGGAGTTTGTCCTATGTATATTGGTGTTTCTAACTCTTGGTCCCAATGACTTTGTGTACCGATTATTTTTTCTTGTTCTCCTAGGAACATTTGGAGGTGCATTGGATGCTTTGGACTCACTCACAAGGAAGGTGTTTCCACCATGTGCTTATTGGAGTCAAGCTAGGATCATCAATGAACCACCATCTACCTTCAATTGGTATCTACTAGATCCTTCCAATGGTATCTCGGTAACAAGTATCATCATCTACTTCATGCACACATTTCTTGCATCAACCTTGTGTAGGTTGTATCATGGCATGTAATTCATTATTTCTTGTGATACTTGTTTCCTTCCTCAAAGCATCCCAACAATGATCTCATGTTGCTAGTTGTGATGCCTTTGATAGTTGTGTGGTAGGAGTTCATTTATATACAATAAGACCAAATCTAGCCATGTGCTATGCTTCCAAGCAAATATCTTATTGGTATATGTATGACTTCCTTTTGGATATCTTATTCCTTCGTGTTGTAACTATGTCGGTGTACATCCTTCTTTGTAGACATATATCATCATGATTTCGTCTACCTAGAACCTTATACATCCGAGAGAAATTACATCTCTAGATGATATCCTTTCTTTCACGCCCACCTTGTCTTTCTTATGTTATTTCTTTGGTGGCTCCGTGAAAGCTTTTTGTCTTGAGTCTTGGTCTTATCTCGTTGCATCTTGATGCACTCTTGTGTGGTGAAGATTATTTTCCTCTTGCTTATCTTTACGAGGCTTGCCATCTTAATTGGTATCCCTCGTCTTGATGAGGCTTTCATCTTCTATCTTCACCACGGGTTGTCACAAGCATAGGTTCTTTATATGCTTATTAGTAAGCTTGTGAACCCATTTGCTAGTTGTGTGTGGGAATGATAGGCCTTGCACCGTGTGCCTCATTCTTTCAAGACTTTATTGATGCTTTATGCTCATCCGTACATTAGTCTTCTCAAGTGCATTGCCTTGACTCACACCCATCTTTTTGGTTGAGCCCATTCTCAAGTTGCCTCTTTTACTTGTTGCTCAACCATGTGCTTGTTGCAAGTGCTAGGCTTAGTTTCCTATATGCTCTCTTGCACTTGTTGTTAGTTTATATTGACTTTGGGGGAGCTATGATCCTATTTTGTGCACTTTGTATCCAAATACAAAAATTCTTGATGTGCACAAATCATGGGGAGCTTCTCTAGTTTCTTTAGAACAATCCTCTGCTCATATCATAATATCTTTTTCATGTGGCTCGTAGGATCTTTGGTCTAGTTGGTTCAGTTGATATATTTTGATAGCTTGCTTCAATTGGTATCTTTTGATTGTCTGATTGCTTGTTTCTCTCTTTGTTATGTCTTTGTGGCATATCATTCTTTTGCAATCTTGGTGCCTCAATATAGTTGGTCTTCCTCCAAGTATTACCTTTGGATATGTGTATGGCATTCCACTCTCTTGTTGAGAAATACACAACTTTTGGAGGAACACCTTTTATATTGGTCTTCTTAGCTTTTCGCCCATTTTGGAAATCTATGCCAATGGGGGAGAAGTTTCAGAGAGTTTTGTGGAGAAGTCTTCAGAGTTTTCTCCTTGCTTTGGTTTTGTTCCTCAGCATTTGCATCTCATACGCATGCATTATTGGTTGTTGCATTGCATGGTGATGCATAATTCCGTATATAAACTCTCTTGAAAGTGATTGTCATCAATTACCAAAATGGGGGAGAGTGAAAGGACATGCGGTGCCCCCATGTGTGGTTTTGGTAATTGATGACATTCTCTATGGACTAATGGTTGCATTGAGTTATATTTGAAGGATTTGTCCATAGGCATTTCTTGAAGTCCATGTGTTGGTTTCAAGGAGTTTATGTGTTGACCAAGGTGCTATTAAGGAATTATCCAAAGATTGGTCATGTGAGTGTTGAGCTTATTGCAAGCATGTCTTGAAGAAGAAGATTGTGTGATCATTCATGTTTACCTTCAAGACATCATCCAAACGAAGAGAGTTGGAAAGATTCAAGGTTGATCAAGACTAAGTCAAGAGTGAATCAAGTTGATCAACTCACAAAGCGTAGAAGATGTACCGAGAGGGATCAAGTGATCCCATGGTATGGTAAGCATTATCCATTGCACTTTGTGTACTAACCCATGGTCTATGTGAGGGTCTATGTGGGGTTAGGTACTTGTCCATGGGCTTGCGTCAAGAGGAAGATATCATACAATCCATGGAAAGGATGACATCAAGTGGTGATCGTCATCAAGATTGCCGTGTGCAAGTTCAAGTGGAGCATCACGAAGAGATCAAGTGCTTGAAGCTTGCCATCCATTGTGGTGTCAATGGACTTATGAAGATGTGCCGAAGAGTGGCTCACCCATAGTGGAGTATGGGGGAGCAATCATCTAGTCTCCATCGATCCAACGCAATCAAGAAAGGTGGTCCATCTTGAGGAGGACAAGATCGTCATCATCTAGCTCAAGTGGATCATGTGCAAAGCAAAGGTTTGCCCTTGATAGGTTTTCTATTTTACCGGTCTCATGGTGGTAGCTGGGAGACCGAGTTATAGGATCGATAGCCGTACTATCAAGCGGGGCTCTCAAGTGAGTAGCTTGATCGTATCGTTCGTCGAGAGCTCAAACCATTGCATCCTTGCATCATGTTTCTTGGTTCTTGTTTGGTTCTCTTTGTGAGTCTTAGAGCTTATGGTCATCTTTATGACAAGCTTGAGTTCATCGAAAACGGAGTTTGCATGCGTCTTCTATGATGTTTTCGGTGTTGAAGGTTTTATCGGTCTTTTCCGAGGAAGGGTTCTCACCATTTTCTTTTGGGCCTTTTCTCATTTGCTTATTATTGGTATTTCTCTCAAGATTGTGTTAGCCTTGTCTCTAGCTTTCCAACAAACTTGGTTTCACGAATTCGAGTCCGAATGCGAAGTTATGGTAGTTTTGGTGTTACGAAAAGGCTGCGGTACTACCGCGAATTGGAGCGGATGTAATTTTTTACTACCGCTCCAGAGCGGTACTACCGCGGCTCCTACAGCGGTAGTACCGCTCCGGACCAAAAAACTCATCCCAAGTCCTGCGGAGGTAGGTACGGAAGTATTTTTTTTGTACCGCAAGCAGTAGTACCGCTCTGTGCGGGTTGTGAGCATAACGGTTGGATTTTCCCCCACCTATAAAAGGGGGTCTTCTTCCCCATTGAACCTTATCCTTTGAGCTCGTGTTCTTCCCCCATTGTTGACCTTCTTCGAGCTTGCTAACTCTCAATCCCTCCATGGATTCTTGCTAGTTTTTGAGGGAAAAGAGAGGAGATCTAGATCCACATTTCCACCAATCACTTTCTCCTCTAAGTGAGGTGAACCCCTTGGATCTAGATCTTGGAGTTCTTTGTGTTCTTCTTTCGTTCTTCCTCTCATTTTCCTCCCAAGCATTAGTTGCTTTGGTGGGATTTGGGAGAGAAGGACTTGGGCACTCCGTGTTCCCTTGCCATTGCATTTGGTGCATCGGTTTGAGTTCTCCACGGTGATACGTGGAAGTGAAGTTTGAGAAGCTTATTACTCTTGGGTGTTTGGGCACCCTAGAGCTTGTTCCTCTTGGGTGCCTTGGCGCCCTAGACGGTTGGTGGTGTTCGAGCTCAATCATTGTGGTGTAAAGCTCCGGCAAGCGCCGGGTCTCCAATTAGGTTGTGGAGATCGCCTGAGCAATTTGAATGCACGGTGACCGCCCCAAGGGTTGCCAAAGTGTACGTGTTCGGTGACCGCCCCAAGGGTTTCCATTTGTACGGGTTCGGTGACCGCCTCAAGGGTCCCTTTAGTGGAATCACGGCATCTTGCATTTTGCGAGGGCGTGAGGAGATTACGGTGGCCCTAGTGGCTTCTTGGGGAGCATTGTGCCTCCACACCGCTCAAACGGAGATTAGCATCCGCAAGGGTGTGAACTTCGGGATACATCGTCGTCTCCGCGTGCCTCGGTTATCTCTTACCCGAGCCCTTTACTTATGCACTTTACTTTGTGATAGCCATATTGTTCTTTGTCATATATCTTGCTATCACATAGTTGATTATCTTGCTTAGCATAAGTTGTTGGTGTGCATAGGTGAGCCTAGTTGTTTTAGGTTTTGTGCTTGACAAATTAACCGCTAGGTTTTTTCCGCATTTGTTCAAGCCTAAACCGTAATTATTTTAAAGCGCCTATTCACCCCCCCTCTAGGCGACATCCACGATCTTTCAACTCCGATAAAGATCAAGGCCTCCATGTGAGAAGATCCCTAATGGATTTATGACCCCTTCTAGGGAAGGATCTATCTAGATCATCAAGACATCATCTCCTCTTGGATTTGGGATGAACCTTACAATGTATCCTTGCCCCCTTTGATTGTTCATATACCTTGAGGATCTTATGTGTTTGTTAGTCTAGTAGATGTGTGATTGGGCTTGTTCTTGAGTGTTTCTCTTGTGATTTTTCCCTGTTCTGCCCCGTGTTCTCCATGTTTTTCGAGGTTCCCCCCTTCAATTTGTGAAAGATCACCAACTAGGGTCTCCACCCTACATCACCAATGGTCCAGCCGCCAACAACAACTCTAATGGGACCACCCCTTCAGGTTATGTCCGTCCGGTTTTCAACCCGTAGGCCCTTGATAGTCGACAAGTGATATTTTTGCACTCATCACACTGTTGCAGATAATACCGGAATTTCCGAGAGAATCACTTTGATATTGCTACCAATCAATGACTAATGATTGCAATAAATTCTTAATCTTTTGTTTAATTTATTTCCACGGGAAATGGACCCAAACATGAAAGAATATCATCACACATAATGAAACATGAAGGGTGGAGAACAAGGCAAGTCAACTGGAGGCGCTTAGGAAGCAACCAGAGCGGTATATGCATGGTCCAAGCGCTACCATTGCATTAACAACAGACGCCTATCGTCAACACCATGGCGTCCACGTGAACCTTTCTCATTTTGGGACCCAATTTGAGGCGTCTTTGAAAAACAATAACATAGAAGCAAAGATGAGATCGGAATGTCATAGACTATTGATAAAAATACACGGATAGGAAATGCCTACAACGAAAAGGTAACTATTTAAGAACAACAAATAAAATCCAAAATTATATTGGAAATGTTATTGATGAAATTAGGCACTTGGAATAAACTTATTTACTTAGAACAGAAAGGACTTGTCAGGAAAAATGAAAGCAAAAATGCAAACTTCTACGCAATAAATGAAAGAGAAGGGAAAACTTACATGAAAAATAATTATATAAGATGAAAAAGAAAAGAGAAAATGTCATAGAAAATAAATTATGGATGGCATTATCAATTGTTTTGAGGGGTACATTATTATTTCATTTTATTTTGAGCATGGAGGGGTACATTATCAAATTCGTAGTTTGGCGGAATGGTGACGTAGAACATAATTGGTTTGATGCCAACAATTGGCATTGCCAATATTTGGCAAGCCAACATTTGGCAAAATCAAAATTTGCTAAATATTGGCAACTTTTTATGAGGTTGAGAAGAAAAGTTAGTAGCCAACCAATCATTAGCCAACATTTATCATTTTACCAAATATTGGCATGTCAATTTTTGGCATCAAACTAATCATGCTCGTAATTTTCTATAGCTTGCCTGGACCGGGCCTTGCATGCAGCAGGGAATGGGCTGAAGCCTTCTGAATCAGGCCCATGTTCCATAACAAAGAGGTCTTTACTGCCGCCAACGTTCAATGGACCGCCAACGCGATCCAGACGAGATGCAGCTCGCCCCAAAAATACCCTACAATAAATGCACGCAACACGATCTCACCCGTGCAATGACCATCCAACGGTCCAGACGCCTTCCTTGTCTCCATTTTGACATTACTACTATCTTTATTTTATTTCTTTTTTGGACGGAGGAGTACTAATAACCTTCCAATTAAAGCTTTCGTATCCGACGCGGACGCTCCTGCACGCCTGGCGAGACGACCCTCTGTGACGCTCTCGGAGGGCGGGCCCCACATTGACACCCCCTTAACCCCACCCCTCTATCTCGGAGCCCCCTCGCAGAACCAGTAACCCGCACTGCGCCCACTCCGATCTCCCCAAACCCCTCCAAATCCCACGCCGGAACCCTAGCCCCGCGCCCCCGCCATGCCACCGCGCCGCTTCTAAGGGAGGGGCCGGGGCAAGCCTGACCCCGAAGCCACCGACGCCGAGCCCGTAGACGAGACCGTGGTCGACGCCATGTCCGAAGACGAGGCCGACGACGACAACTCCAAGGAGGAGTCCGCTGAGAGCGGAGCTGAGGATACGGACGGCGAGGACTCCAAGGAGGAAGCCGCCGAGACCAAGGCCGAGCAGATGGATGCGGAGCATCAAGAGGAAGCCGGCGAGACCAAGGCTGCGGAGACGGTCGCCGAACCTGAAGCCAATGGTGCAGATGCGGATACCAAAGTCGAGGCGGCGGATGCCAAAGTCGAAGAGGTAGCCGCCGAGAGCGACTCTGAGCGCGAGGCGGATGCCGGGAAGCCGATCCAGAAGCGGAAGCAGAGGAAACCGACGGCGAGAATGACAAGCAAGCCGCTCGGGCCGACGGCGAGTGGAGAGGAAGCTGCTGGGTCTGGTGGCGAGGATGAAGAAGAAGCCGCCGGCACAGACGGCGACAACGCCGCTGATGTTGGTGGCGAGAAGGTAGATGCGGATTCTCAAGCCGAAGGTGAGGGTACTGATGCCGAGCCTGATGCTCTTGAGGAATCCCCTCCTCCCTCCCCTCCAGCCCGTAGCCGCCGCCGCAAGCGAGTGGTCAAACCTCACCCGCCCACTGAGGATGACGAGGAAGAGGAGACCCCTCTGCCCCCACGGCGGCGCCGACGTCGCAAAGCAGGAGAACGTGGCGACTCTCCACCGCCACTGCCGGACAACCTCCGGTGCCGCAGAAGTGATGGTAAGAAGTGGCGCTGCTCAGCTCGTGCACTCCCCACTGTCAGCTTTTGCGAGTATCACTATGCCAAGGCTAGCAAGGGCAAGAAACCGCCAGCCGATGGGAGGTCCTTGCCGTGGCTCTCCAACGGCAAAAGAAGAACAAGAGAAAGGGAAGAAGGCGCTTAAATCTGGCGCCAGAATCACCAAAGGCCACAAGGGATCTCCCGAATGGATTGATGACAATCTCACCGGGGAGCAGTGGGGCGGTAGGCTCTCCTGTGACAACAAAGGTTGGAGTTGACATTCCCGCACCACTTCGGCGGTGCTACCGTTCCAAGAATGCTGAGCCAGTGCCTGTTGGCCCTGTGAAGGTGACCTAGCTAATCATTCAATATTCTTGACTGATAGTTTGATTTACATTGTGTTATTTTGTGCTGAACCTGTTCTTATTGCTGATTTTCATGTGGATCTAGGTCGTTCCTCATGCAATGAGTAAAGCAAAGGCAGCACAGATGTCATGCCACCGTTGTGGGTTGAAGAAGGTTGCACGCGTTGTCAAGTGCAAGAACTGTGAAAGCAAGTACTTCTGCAACAGCTGCATCAATAAATGGTTAGGTTTTCATCCTTTGTCAGTGTTTTTATTTGCCTGCTTAGTTGCCTTGCTGAATTATTGACTTTATGCATGCTTTCAACTATGATACTTGGTTACCCTGATTTGTAACTACTCCATCTGTCCCATAATATAAGATGTTATTACTTCCAATATACTCACATATTGGTTGTAATAACATCTTATATTATGGGACGGAGGGAGTAGAAGAATGACTGGTCGAGGTTTAGGTTTGCATCATATGTGGTGATTTAGTGGATGCAGAAGAATTGGGATTGAGAGGGACATAAATTTGCTTGAGGTTATGAATTATTTTCTGCTGTAGGCTTTGCATGCTATGCCATTTGATAAATGATAACTGGGGAGTAAGCTCCCATTTTTACTCAAATGCTGAATTGCAGTAATGCAATGTAGTCTATTGTGATATGATCTGCATGATAAAAAACGCTCATATTTGGTTTGTTTTATGAAATATCAGATATTGTTTGGGCTATAGCTGATTAATGTATCATTTGGATATTTGATTAGTAGCGTCAACAGCAATAAAATGAAATATGCTTTTATTTCCCCAAATCCAAGATATTGTTGATATAGCTTGGAGCTTTCGTTTCTTAGCTCTCACATTTGTGATAGTACTGAGGATTTAACTTGGAATTTCTCATTTGCTTTAAAAAAAATTCGGGTAAATAGTTGTAGTTTTAGATACTCCGTTGTACTTTTAGAGGGCGAGTTTGGTACCCCCCTAAAGAGTTTTGCAGTTTGTTCCTACCATTTTGTATTTCTAGGAGTCAAGATGCATCATCATTATTATTACTAGTAGCTTATTTCTCTTATTTTATTCTCAAAGTTGGTTACCTGGGTAAAAGCTATTTACTTTTTGTGGTCAACAAATCCAATGAGCCGAAATCACCGCTGAGTTTTATAGTGCTCCAGTAGGATGGCACACATGCTTATTTTCTTACCTTAGGAGTCAGGACTTCCACTTGGCCCTTACTCGATCTCAGTCTATGGATTGCATATATGCTCAGAACATTTTTTTATGTTTGATCAATTGCATCTCTAGATCAATGCAGCATTTATTTTATGTATCTGTGTAAGAATTGTCTACCATAATTTGTTTTAAGAATTAAGTGTTATTCTGTTTGATGAAGGAATGATAGAGAATTTCTCTTAATAAAGCTGCTTACTTGCTGAAAGTTCTAGAATGACTGAGAACCAGTGTTGTGCTAGGCTGCGTTGAATCTGAATGCATGGTTTGAACTAATTTGATTCTGTTGCTCATGTGCTCATGTGTACACTGTAGGTATTCTGGGATGTCTAGGAATGATATAAAGATCAAATGCCCGGTTTGCCGTGGCTGCTGTGATTGCAAAAAGTGCACCCTTGGTCAGACCAAGGGAGGAATGCAGAAGGTTGGTTTTTTACTATATAACTGCATGGTTGCTAATTTAGTGATATCCACTTGTTATCTGTTTAATTAAGTAGTCATGTTTATGTTTTGAATCTTCAGGAATCACCAGCTGGTCAAGGGAAACTAATTAGGATCAAAATCTGCAATCACCAATTTTACAAGCTTTTACCATTGAAACTTGACCAGGAACAGCTTGATGAATTGGAAATAGAAGCTAAAATACAAGGTTTGTCTGTAGTGCAATTCTTTCTTAGCAAGTATTGTACGTTCATTACTAATGAATTGTCCTACTTTTAATTAGGAACAAAGTTATCCAATATCCGCGTCCAGGTAGCTGAAGATGACCAGAGCGGGTCACTTTACTGGTAAGCTCTTACACATGAGCTAGTAGTTTGAATGCCACTCTGAACAAATTCTGTCCTCAGCTTACAATTATCATTTATATACATTTAATACTTTGCTCTTGAAATATATGAATGGTTACATGTTTCTTTGGTCATCTGTATGTTCTATAGCCTTAAGCCTCCTTTGGTTCATAGGATAGTAGGAATATCATGGGAATAGGAAAATCATAGTAAGTGAGATGACATGCATCTCAATTCCTATAGGGAAAGAGATGACGTTTGATTCATAGGATAGGAACTTTTCCATTAGGTCTAGGCTAAGGCCTCCTTCAATTTGTAGGAATTTATAGGATAGGATTTTTATAGAAAAAATTCCTTTAGAGCCATTTGGTTTGTAGGAATAGAATCCTATTCCTATAAAGGAATTATTCCTGTCCTCCATGTTTCAAAGGAAAATAAACATTAGCCTAGACTCAATGGAAAAAATTCCTATGATGTGAACCAAAGGACATCTCTTTTCCTATAGCTATTCATAGGATTTGAGATGCATGACATCTCATTTCTACAAGTTTCCTATTCCTGTGATATTTCTATCCTATGAACCAAAAGAGGCCTATAATGTTTTCTTCCTTTGAAATGTGAAGGATTGGTTCCTATCCTACATAGGAATAGTAATCCATTCCTACAAACCAAAGGGCCCCAAAGGATTTTTTCCTAGAAAAATCCTATCCTTTAAAATTCATACAAAATTCCTGTAAACCAAAGGAGACAGTACTAACTTGTGTTTTTGTTGTAATTTTTTACCTATTCATGTAAGTTGGTGATGAATGTCAGTTTATGCACACCTCTCCCTTCCTGGCCTCTCTCTACCCAAGTGCAGTGTTTCTTCTCTAAAAAGTTTAGGCCTGGCAGGCATTGTTTATAAGGCGTCCCTCCTTGGATGCTTAGGCGCAAGGCTCCCACTTTAGGCGCTTAGGTGTCCGCCTTAGGCGTCGCTTAGGCGTCAGGGTGGTTGGTGCTAGCCTTAGGCCGCCTTTTACTGTCTTGTAAACAATGACGGTAGGTGGACCAAATAATGTCGTAAGCATGAAAAAATCTTGTAGTGTATGCAATGATAATATCTAATACTCCCTATTACTTGTCGCTCAAACGTATGTATCTAGCACTGAAATACGGCTAGATACATCTGTTTGAGCGACAAGTAATATGGATCGGAGGGTAGATACGTCTGTTTGAGCGACAAGTAATATCGATCGGAGGGAGTAAAATGTAAGGGCTGATATGAATAATAATTGGCCTAAAGGACAATATCTGCTGTCTTAAGCATGAATATTATTGGAAAAAGTAGCAACACATAGCTTAGCTTCTGTATGGCTAATGGATTCCCCCCCCCCCCACCCACCCCCACGCGCATTTTTAGTGTATGCAATGATCATGTAATATTTAACAAAATCTAAGGATTGAGATGAATAATATTACCTAAAGAAATTTTTTTGCTGCAGTCCATTACGTTGTTCTGATGGCTTACCTCCTTTTTGAACTGTTTGATAAGTTATGGTGTGCTCCCCTGCTTTGCCTTTCACATTCAAGGATCTTTAAGAGAAATCTTTGTTGTTTTGTATTTTGTACTTTTGGCTTGTTTCTATGTATTCCAGTATGCCTCTTTTCTATGGAGTACTATGCAGCTTTTTAGTTTGTTTCTTAATATTTGCTGTTATTGTATGCATTTTCTCGTCTGATCCGAGATTTTTTTTGTGTAATAGTAACAACTGTAAGCTGTCCGTACACCAAGTCTTGAGAAGCTGCCCAAGCTGCCCTTTTAAGCTGTGCCTAAGTTGCTGTCAGAAGATGCGCGAAGGGAATATGTCAGGCAGCACCCCTGAAGATAAATTTACACAGCGACTGTTGCAGCAAGAGTCAGCCCATGAGGATGGCAGCATAAGTTGCCCTTCCATTGAGTTGGGTGGCTGTGGCGACTCTCTGCTAAACTTGATATATACAACCCCATCCGACGACCAGTCGGAGGAACTCAGCTCAGGAGACGAGCTAGATGCTCCAGGCAATGACTCTGGAGTTAAAGATGCACAAGCTCATTCCTCGCCTTTAGCTGAGAGTAATGGCAGCCTTGCCAGATTATCCGGTGGTCAGCAGGAATCCATGTCCACATAATCTCTGGTGATTTTGCAGCAGATACCCACCCATGCATCTTTGGGGTGCGAGATGGGATATGGTCTGAGGTGGGTAGAGGTTAGTGTGGCTTGTTTAGTGTGATTATCGGCTGATTTTAGGTCTGTGACCTACCTGGGGATATTCTCGAGTAATTGTTTGGTGTTGTTCATCTTTGATTTAGACATTATGTTTGTTGTCAGTGTAAATAGGGTATGACTATTTATCATCCATGAGTCGGAAGCTTGTATCGGTTCGGTCGTACTGTGGTTAATTTAGAAAACTGTCTGTACTCTATCGGCTATTGCAGTGTTCCAGAAAGTGAGGGATTCTATTGGATTAGTCGTCTGAAATAAAAGTGACTTTTGGGTAGTTACACTGAATTGGATCTGTATATCCTGATTTCCGGCCCTGTTATTGATATGTACTCCCTCCGTCCTGAAATACTTGTCGGAGAAATGGATAAAATTAAATGTATCTATAACTAAAATATATCTAGATTCATCCATTTCTTTGACAAGTATTTCCGGACGGAGTAATATCCCTATGTTCATGTTTCGTGATTCCTTGAGCTGAGCGAACATGAATTGTGCGTGCAGCTGGGGTAATCGCAAGGCCGCTACAGTGCTACCACACCCATCATATAGAGTGGGGTTGCGGAAATAGCTGTTGGAGCTCGGCTTTTGGAATTAACTTCTCAATTTTTAAAAATTCTGAAAAATAAATGCATATACACATTGCACTACACTACATATCAATGTCAGGGCACGCGAATGATCGGCCGTTTCCACAGCTTAACTTGTCAAGTCGCTGTGGACTTGCTAGCGTGAGATCCGGTGGAAACCAACAGAGAAGGGGGTGGATTGATATGAACTCGGATGGAGCGTTTTGCTCATCGATGAGACCGGAGCAAAATACTTCCTCCGTCCGAAAATATTTGTCATCAAAATAGATAGAAAAGAATGTATTTAAAACTAAAATACGTCTAAATACATCCTCTTTTATTTATTTTGATGACAAGTATTTCTGGAGTATGAAGACACCCCTGATTTGCCAATATAGCTGAATTGTTGGCAGAGTAGCCCGTAGTGCTAGAAACTGATTGCTCGGTGATGTACAGTGTGGCGTGCACAAGATGACCGATCCACTGGATCGCTCCTGATTCGGGAGATGAAATCATATCTCACAGACTTTCATGGTTTTGGAGTTTTTTTTAAACATAATAACTTTATTCAATCGAAATAACGGATACATCGTTTAAGAGGAAGGCTACAATTTCATTCAATGGCTCCTCAAATCAATTAACAGTATCAGAAAATCTAGCCAACCTGGCAAGTTCATGAGCTACTTTATTTGCCTCTCTATTATAATGTTTAAACTTGGACATAGAAAAATCACAAGCAATAAAATAACAATCATCAAAAATTGCCGCCACCACTCTCGCCAACCGCCCTCCATTATTCATAGTCTCGATGACCTCCAGGATTTGGAGTTTTGTTCGCTAGAAGTGCAAATGTCCTGGCTCACTTATGTGGCACTTAGCTTATCTGATCGCCTCCTTCATCTTGATGTTAGTTCCCAGTTATTTGATTGATTGACATTTTAATCTGCAAATAAATGCCATGAGGGCGGTTCTCAAAAGAACTTTTACCGCCGATAGACTGAAAGAGCAACCTCCATTCTTCATTGTCTCTATCACCTAGATGTTGTCAGAGTTCACCTCTTTGTAGTTACACCTGATTGTACTTTCTAAATTGAGACTAAACCGTAATGCCAGTGCCTCGGCCATAAGCACATCTCTGCACCAATCGATTTCCCCATTTTCTACCGCGACGAATCTGCCATTCGAGTCTCTGATGACAGCGTCATACGAGCCCTTGAGTAAGTCTGGGCCAAAAGCCCCATCCACGTTTAGCTTCACGCAGTTGCTCCTTGCTTTCCGAGGCATGTCGCTTGATCGTCGCCTTTGCATCATTCACCATAGTATAATTAGCAACCAAAGCTCTCATTGCCATCGCTATGAACTTAGGTTCCTAGACCTATTCATTATGGGCGCGTGCTAGGCGACAACCGCATGTAGGAGGCAAAATAACAACCGCCCCTACAACCGTCTGATGCGCTCGATGGAGACTGCCCAATCCCTTCTCTCTTCTTTGGTACACTGCCTTCCATGCGCACACAACACACAAGCACGAGACGTCCTCTTCCTCACAGGACGTCGCAGCACCGGTCCTAGCATCAGCACTGACACTCCTGGCGACGTCGCCTCTGAGCATCGCCGGCAGCCCTGCAGCAACGCCTTGCAACACATCGCCAGCGGCCGGCTGCCCTGCAGCATCGCCGGCGGCCCTACAACATCGCCTTGCAGCACATCGTCGGCGGCCCTGCAGCCTCGCCGGTGGCCCTACATCTTGGCCTCGCAGCACATCGCCGCAGGCCTCGCAACACCAGCGCTCTCGCCGCAAGCGACGTCGCAGCACCGGATTCTTCCAGCGAATACGGCCGCTCCCGCCGGCGAGTGCCTCGCAACACCTGATGCTTCCGGCGAGTAACCTCGCAGCACCGGCGCTTCCGCCAGTGAGCGGCATTGCAACACCAGATGCTTCCAACGAGCGGCGTCACAACACTAGATGCTTATGGCGAAGACCGGCGCTCCCGCCGGCGAGCGGCCTCGCAAAACCGGATGCTTCCAATGAGCGGCATTGCAGCACCGGATGCTTCCGGTGAACACCGGCGCTCCCGCCGGCGAGCGGCCTCGCAGAACCGGATGCTCAGCATGACAGGTCACAGATTCCCAATGACCGTGGCAGCAACCGGCGATGCTTCGTAGCAGGGGCGCCGCCCGTGGCAGCACCGGTGAGCCCCTCGTCCCTCACACATGACGATTTTAGAGCTAGCAACACCGGCGCTCCACCGACGGGTGGTGAAAGGATAAATATAGTTGACTAGAGGGGGGGGGGGGTGAATAGGCAACTAACAATTTTTAGCTTTTCTTTACCAAATTAAACTTTGCATCAAAGTAGGTTGTCTAGATATGCAACTAGGTGAGCAACCTATATGATGCAACAACAACAAACACACAAGCAAGCAAGGGATAGAACACAAAATAAGCTTGCACAAGTAAAGGTGAGAGATAACCAAAAGTGGAGTCGATGGCGAAGAGGATGTGTTATCAAAGTTCCTTCCCTTTGAGGGGAAGTACGTCTCAGTTGGTGCGATGTGGAGGCACAATGCTCCCCAAGACGCCACTAGGACCACCGTATTCTCCTCACGCCCTCACACAATGCGAGATGTCGTGATTCCACTATTGGTGCCATTGGAGGCGGCGACCGAACCTTTACAAACAGGTTGGGGCAATCTCCACAACTTAATTGGAGGCTCCCAACGACACCACGAAGCTTCACCATAATGGACTATGGCTGCACGGTGACCTCAACCGTTTAGGATGCTCAAACACCCAAGAGTAACAAGATCCGCAAGGGATTAGTGGGGGAAATCAAATTTCGGTGAAAGTGTAGATCGAGGCCTTCTCAACCAATCCCTAGAGAATCAACAAGTTTGATTGGCTAGGGAGAGAGATCGGGCGAAAATGGAGTTTAGAGCAACAATGGAGCTTAGGGATGGAAGAGGTAGTCAACTCGGAGAAGAAGACTCCCCTTAAATAGTGATACGACAAATCCAACCGTTACCCACTTACCTAGCCCGCGACATGCGGTACTACCGCAAGGGCCTGCGGTACTACCGCGGGGCATTACGGTACTACCGCTTGCGTGGCAGGTGTTGGAGATATGCCCTAGAGGCAATCATGTATGATGATATTTCCCATGTGTTTATGAATAAAGATAGTTCTTGGACATTATCAATGATGTGTATCAGCAAGTACGTGACTTGTTTGTGGGACTATGCATTGTATGATGACTGTCCTAAAATGTCCCTAGTCGAAAGGGCTGTGTGGATGCGCAGCCGACTAGACTAGCATATGACACGAACGATGACTTGGTCTCACTAGCCATGGAGCATTGGATGCTAACCGGATAATATGGACTTGGAAAGGTCTGGTCGGATTCGACGTAGTCGGATCCGAGTTGAGATAAGGTCCGAGTCGGACAAACCCAACTATGAGACGCAACGATATGTCATATGTGAGTCTCTAGTACAACATACGTTCTATGTCCTAAGACCTGAGCTGGCACATGTACTCGGGATGGTGACAAACCTGCTTTGGTCCGACCAAACGCTACTCCGTGACTGGGTAGTTACAAAGGTAGGTTTCGAACTTATCTAGACCCATGCTGCGAGACATGGTCGAGCAAGATGGGATTTGCCCCTCCGATCAGGAGAGATATACTCTGGGCCCCTCGTGTGATCCGACCAGGATAAGCATGGCCATGCGACAAGGATTATGAGATAATCCGGATAGTGGTCGATATCCTTTGGAACGAGAAAGAGGCCGGGCTAGCACAAGGATGACAGACTCGCCTTGAGCCCGACAACATATATCGTGTGGCAAAAGGAATGGAAGTATGATGTACAAGTTTGCTAATCAGCTTCATAGTATGCTTGGTGTTCGGCATGCCTTGCTAGAGGCCGCTACCAACCATGCAGTTCGGGGGTGATCTGAACTGCGACCAAGCCGGCTTGAACCTAAGGGGTCGCGCGCTTAAGGGAAGGAACCTACGAGGTTGGATCCGAGGACACTGGTCGGATGTGATCCGAGCTGTATTGGGATTGTGGCCGAGTAGACTTATGGGCTTTAGGGTCCGTGCGAGGCCCAAGTGATGAGCCCGCGACAGACGCCTATATAAAGTGGAGATGCGGCACACTCATGCGGTTGATCGCTTCAGCGTTGTCACTAGGGTTTGCATGTGTTGCGAATAGACACCTCCACTCGCCGCGGTTGTGTGATCGGACCTAGCAGTCCGCCGCACGACGTTCCTCCTGCACGTGCGGATACCGTTAGAGGCGGTGCACTTGCGCCGCTCCGCCGAACTTGTACGTGGGATCCGGCGACTGGTTGTTCGAGGGAGATCGGATGAGGAGGAGACGATCCACGCGGACGCGCTGCCCCAACTCTTCTTCCGCTGCATGACACTGCGCGTATAGTGGTAAGGAACTGTGACCCATCTCCCGTAGCATGTTCTTGGCTGTTCTGCGCGTAGGAAATTTTAATTTGCAGTCGACGCACCCTACGGTAGATCCCAACAGCAGGAGCTAGACCAGCCCCGTTGCGGTGAAGCAAAGAGCGGTAGAACCGCCGGACCGGTACTACCGCTCACCCTTGCGGTACTATTGCAAGGCAGGGTTTGTCTGGGTTGGGAAGGCACAGACAAATAAAAATACATCCATGGCTACTTCCGCTGAGTTTCAATCTTTGCAAAAATTTTACACGGTACTACTGCATACCGGGAGTGGTACTACCGCGTAGGGCGCGGATGTAAAAAATTACATCCGCCCCTACTTCCGCTCGTGCTGCTGTGCCTGGCCCGAGGCCACGGTACTACCGCGCCCGGGGAGCGGTACTACCGCGTCTCCGGCCGGTACTACATGAAGGAAATATGCCCTAGCGGCAATACTAAAGTTATTATTTATTTCCTTATATCATGATAAATGTTTATTATTCATGCTAGAATTGTATTAACCGGAAACATAATACATGTGTGAATACATAGACAAACAGAGTGTCACTGTTATGCCTCTACTTGACTAGCTCGTTGATCAATAATGGTTATGTTTCCTAACCATAAACAAAGAGTTGTCATTTGATTAACAGGATCACATCATTAGAGAATTATGTGATTGACTTGACCCATCCGTTAGCTTAGCACGATGATCGTTTAGTTTGTTGCTACTGCTTTCTTCATGACTTATACATGTTCCTATGACTATGAGATTATGCAACTCCCGTTTACCGGAGGAACACTTTGTGTGCTACCAAATGTCACAAGGTGACTGGGTGATTATAAATTTGCTCTACAGGTGTCTCTGAAGGTACTTGTTGGGTTGGCGTATTTTGAGATTAGGATTTGTCACTCCGATTGTCGGAGAGGTATCTCTGGGCCCACTCGGTAATGCACATCACTATAAGCCTTGCAAGCATTGTAACTAATGAGTTAGTAGCGAGATGATGTATTACACAACGAGTAAAGAGACTTGCCGGTAACGAGATTGAACTAGGTATTGAGATACCGACGATCGAATCTCGGGCAAGTAACATACCGATGACAAAGGGAACAACGTATGTTATTATGCGGTTTGACCGATAAAGATCTTCGTAGAATATGTGGGAGCCAATATGAGCATCCAGGTTCCGCTATTTTTTATTGACCGGAGACGTGTCTCGGTCATGTCTACATAGTTCTCGAACCCGTAGGGTCCACACGCTTAAAGTTTCGATGAAAGTTATATTACGAGTTTATGTGATTTGATGTACCGAAGGTAGTTCGGAGTCCCGAATGAGATCAGGGACATGACTAGGAGTCTCGAAATGGTCGAGACATAAAGATCGATATATTGGACGACTATATTCGGACATCGGAAAGGTTCCGAGTGATTCGAGTATTTTTCGGAGTACCGGAGAGTTACGGGAATTCGCCGGGGAGTATATGGGCCTTATTGGGCTTTAGGGGAAAGAGAGAAGAGAGGTTACGCCTCAAGGTTTTTTCCTAGTCCGAATTGGACTAGGGAGGGCTGCGCCCTCCTTCCTTCTCTTCTCTCTCCCTTTCCTTGACTCCTACTCCTACTACTTGAAGGGGAATCCTACTCCCGGTGGGAGTAGGACTCCTCCTAGGGCACGCTATAGAGACGGCCGGCCCTCCCCCTCCTCCACTCCTTTATATACGGGGAGGGGGGCACCCCTTGGAGATACAACAATTGATCGTTTGATCTTTTAGCCGTGTGCGGTGCCCCCCTCCACCATAGTCCACCTCGATAATACTGTAGTGGTGCTTAGGCGAAGCCCTGCGTTAGTAGAACATCATCATTGTCACCACGTCGTCGTGCTGACGAAACTCTCCCTCAACACTCGGCTGGATCGGAGTTCGAGGGACGTCATCGGGCTGAACGTGTGCTGAACTCGGAGGTGCCGTGCGTCGGTACTTGATCGGTCGGATCGTGAAGGCGACGACTACATCAACAAGCAGTTAACGCCTGCTGGGTCTACGAGTGCGTGGACACACTCTCCTCTCGTTGCTATGAATCACCATGATCTTGGCGTGATGCGTAGGGAATTTTTTGAAATTACTACGTTCCCCAATGATGGCATCGAACCAGGTTTTATGCGTAGATGTCATATGCATGAGTAGAACACAAGTGAGTTGTGGGCGATACAAGTCATACCGCTTACCAAAGCATGTCATACTTTGGTTCGGGCGGTATTGTTGGATGGAGCGCCCGACCGACAAGATGCCAAGACGCTTACGCGAGACTGGTTCTACCGACGTGCTTTGCACATAGGTGGCTGGCGGGTGTCAGTTTCTCCAACTTTAGTTGAACCGAGTGTGGCTACGCCCGGTCCTTGCGAAGGTTAAAACAACACCAACTTGACAAACTATCGTTGTGGTTTTGATGCGTAGGTAAGAACGGTTCTTGCTAAGCCCGTAGCAACCACGTAAAACTTGCAACAACAAAGTAGAGGACGCCTAACTTGTTTTTGCAGGGCATGTTGTGATGTGATATGGTCAAGACATGATGCTAAATTTTATTGTATGAGATGATCATGTTTTGTAACCGAGTTATCGGCAACTGGCAGGAGCCATATGGTTGTCGCTTTATTGTATACAATGCAATCGCCCTGTAATGCTTTACTTTATCACTAAGCGGTAGCGATAGTCGTAGAAGCATAAGATTGGCGAGACGACAACGATGCTACGATGGAGATCAAGGTGTCGCGCCGGTGACGATGGTGATCATGACGGTGCTTCGGAGATGGAGATCACAAGCACGAGATGATGATAGCCATATCATATCACTTATATTGATTGCATGTGATGTTTATCTTTTATGCATCTTATCTTGCTTTGATTGACGGTAGCATTATAAGATGATCTCTCACTAAATTTCAAGATAAAAGTGTTCTCCATGAGTAGCACCGTTGCCAAATTAAATTGCCGTGCCCAGACACCACGTGATGATCGGGTGTGATAAGCTCTACGTCCATCTACAACGGGTGCAAGCCAGTTTTGCGCACGCAGAATACTCAGGTTAAACTTGACGAGCCTAGCATATGAAGATATGGCCTTGGAATACTGAGACCGAAAGGTCGAGCGTGAATCATATAGTAGATATGATCAACATAGTGATGTTCACCATTGAAAACTACTCCATTTGACGTGATGATCGGTTATGGTTTAGTTGATTTGGATCACGTGATCACTTAGATGATTAGAGAGATGTCTATCTAAGTGGGAGTTCTTAAGTAATATGATTAAATGAACTTTAATTTATCATGAACTTAGTCCTGGTAGTATTAGCATATCTGTGTGTAGATCAATAGCTCGCGTTTAGCTCCCCTGTTTTATTTTGATATGTTCCTAGAGAAAAACTATGTTGAAAAATGTTAGTAGCAATATGCGGATTGGATCCGTGATCTGAGGATTATCATCATTGCTGCACAGAAGAATTATGTCCTTGATGCACCGCTAGGTGACAGACCTATGGCAGGGAAGCGGAATGACGTTATGAACGTTTGGCTAGCTCAATATGATGACTACTTGATAGTTTAGTGCACCATGCTTAACAGCTTAGAATTGGGACTTCAAAGACGTTTTGAACGTCATGGACCATATGAGATGTTCTAGGAGTTGAAGTTAATATTTCAAGCAAATACCCGAGTTGAGAGATATGAAGTCTCCAACAAGTTCTATAGCTAAAAAATGGAGAAGAATAGCTCAAGCAAGTGAGCATGTGCTCGATTGTCCGGTACTACAATCGCTTGAATCAAGTGGGAGTTAATCTTCCAGATAAAATAGTGATTGATAGAATTCTCTAGTCACCATCACCAAGTTAGTAGAACTTCGTGATGAACTATGGTATGCAAGGGATGACGAAAACGATTCCCGAGCTTTTCATGATGATGAAATCAATGAAGGTAGAAATCAAGAAAGAGCATCTTGATGATTAACAAGACCACTAGTTTCAAGAAAAAAGGCAAAGGGAAGAAGGGGAACTTCAAGAAGAACGGCAAGCAAGTTGCTGCTCAAGTGAAGAAGCCCAAGTCTGGACCTAAGCTTGAGACTAAGTGCTTCTACTGCAAAGGGACTGGTCACTGGAAGCGGAACTACCCCAAGTAATTGGCAGATAAGAAAGGATGGCAAAGTAAACAAAGGTATATTTGATATACATATTATTGATGTGTACTTTACTAGTGTTTATAGCAACCCCTCGGTATTTGATACTGGTTCAGTTGCTAAGAGTAGTAACTCGAAATGGGAGTTGCAAAATAAACAGAGACTAGTTAAGGGTGAAGTGACGATGTGAGTTGGAAGTGGTTCCAAGATTGATATGATCATCATCGCACACTCCCTATACTTTCGGGATTAGTGTTGAACCTAAATAAGTGTTATTTGGTGTTTGCGTTGAGCATGAATATGATTTGATCATATTTATTGCAATACGGTTATTCATTAAAGTCGGAGAATAATTGTTGTTCTATTTACATGAATAAAACCTTCGATGGTCATACACCCAATGAAATAGTTCGTTGGATCTCGATCGTAGTGATACACATATTCATAATATTGACGCCAAAAGATGCAAAGTTAATAATGATAGTGCAACTTATTTGTGGCACTGCCGTTTAGGTCATATTGATGTAAAGCGCATGAAGAAACTCCATGCTGATGGGCTTTTGGAATCACTTGATTATGAATCACTTGTTGCTTGTGAACCATGCCTTATGGGCAAGATGACTAAGACTCCGTTCTCCGGAACAATGGAGCAAGCAACTGACTTATTGGAAATAATACATACTGATGTATGTGATCCGACGAGTGTTGAGGCTCGCGGCGAGTATCGTTATTTTCTGACCTTTACAGATGATTTGAGCAGATATGGGTATATCTACTTGATGAAACACAAGTCTGAAACATTTGAAAAGTTCAAAGAATTTCAGAGTGAAGTGGAGAATCATCGTAACAAAAATAAAAGTTTCTATGATATGATCGCAGAGGTAAAATATTTGAGTTACAAGTTTGGCCTTCAATTAAAACAATGTGGAATAGTTTCACAAACTCATGCCACCTGGAACACCACAACATAATGGTGTGTCCGAACGTCATAACCGTACTTTATTGGATATAGTGCAATCTATGATGTTTCTTACCGATTTACCACTACAGTTTTGGGGTTATACATTAGAGACAGTTGCATTCACGTAAAAAAAGGGCACCATCTAAATCCGTTGAGACGACACCGTATGAACTGTGGTTTGGCAAGAAACCAAAGTTGTCGTTTCTTAAAGTTTGGGGTTGTGATGCTTATAAAAAAAGTTTCATCCTGATAAGCTCAAACCCAAATCGGAGAAATGTGTCTTCATAGGATACCCAAAGGAGACAGTTGGGTACACCTTCTATCACAGATCCGAAAGCAATATATTTGTTGCTAAGAATGGATCCTTTCTAGAGAAGGAGTTTCTCTCGAAAGAAGTGAGTGGGAGGAAAGTAGAACTTGATGAGGTAATCATACACTGCTCCCTTATTGGAAAGTAGTTCATCATAGAAATTTGTTTCGTGACTACTACACCAATTAGTGAGGAAGCTAATGATGATGATCATGTAACTTCAGATCAAGTTACTACCGAACCTCGTGAGGTAACCGTGAGTGAGATCCGCACAGTGGTGGTATGGTAATCCTGTTCTGGAGGTCATGTTACTTGACCATGACGAACCTATGAACTATGAGGAAGCGATGATGAGCCCAGATTCCGCAAAATGGCTTGAGGCGATGAAATCTGAGATGAGATCCATGTATGAGAACAAAGTATGGACTTGACTTGCCCAATGATCGGCGAGCCACTGAGATTAAATGGATCTTCAAGAGGAAGACAGACGCTGATAGTAGTGTTACTATCTACAAAGCTAGAATTGTCGCAAAAGGTTTTCGACAAGTTCAAGGTGTTGACTACGATGAGAGTTTCTCACTCGTATCTATGCTTAAGTCTGTCCGAATCATGTTAGCAATTGCCTCATTTTATGAAATCTGGCAAATGGATAAACAAAACCACATTCCTTAATGGATTATTAAAGAAGAGTTGTATATGATGCAACCAGAAGGTTTTGTCAATCCTAAAGGTGCTAACAAAATATGCAAACTCCAGCGATCAATCTATGGACTGTTGCAAGAATCTCAGTGTTGGTATATACGCTTTGATAAGTTGATCAAAGCATATAGTTTTATACAGACTTGCGGTGAAGCCTGTATTTACAAGGAAGTGAGTGGGAGCACTACAACATTTCTGATAAGTATATGTGAATTGATCGGAAATAATGTAGAATTATCCTGCAAAGCATAAAGGAGTGTTTTGAAAGGAGGTTTTTCAAAGAAAGACCTCGGTGAAGCTGCTTACATATTGAGCATCAAGATCTATAGAGATAGATCAAGACGCTTGATAAGTTTTTCAATGAGTACATACCTTGACAAGATTTTGAAGTAGTTCAGAATGGAACAGTCAAAGAAAGAGTTCTTGCTGTGTTACAAGGTGTAAAATTGAGTAAGTCTCAAAGCCCGACCACGGCAGAAGATAGAAAGAGAATGAAAGTCATTCCCCATGCCTCAGCCATGGGTTCTATAAAGTATGCCATGCTGTGTACCAGATCTATTGTATACCCTACACTGAGTTTTGCAAGGGAGTACAATAGTGATCTAGGAGTAGATCACTGGACAACAGTCAAAATTATCCTTAGTGGAATAAGGATATGTTTCTCGATTATGGAGGTGACAAAAGGTTCGTCGTAAAGAGTTACATCAATGCAAGCTTTGACACCGATCTGGATGACTCTGATACATATTGAAAGTGGATGCTATTAGCTAGAGTAGCTCCGTGCAGAGTATTGAAGACATAGAATATTTGAAAAATACATACGGATCTGAATGTGGCAGACCCATTGACTAAACTTCTCTCACAAGCAAAACATGATCACACCTTAGTACTCTTTGGGTGTTAATCACATAGCAATGTGAACTAGATTACTGACTCTAGTAAACCCTTTGGGTGTTGGTCACATGTCGATGTGAACGATGCGTGTTAATCACATGGTAATGTGAACTATTGGTGTTAAATCACATGGCGATGTGAACTAGATTATTGACTCTAGTGCAAGTGGGAGACTGGAGGAAATATGCCCTAGAGGCAATAATAAAGTTATTATTTATTTCCTTATATCATGATAAATGTTTATTATTCATGCTAGAATTGTATTAACCGGAAACATAATACACGTGTGAATACATAGACAAACAGAGTGTCACTAGTATGCCTCTACTTGACTAGCTCGTTGATCAAAGCTGGTTATGTTTCCTAACCATAGACAAAGAGTTGTCATTTGATTAACGAGATCACATCATTAGAGAATGATGTGATTGACTTGACCCATCTGTTAGCTTAGCACGATGATCGTTTAGTTTGTTGCTATTGCTTTCTTCATGACTTATACATGTTCCTATGACTATGAGATTATGCAACTCCGTTTACGGAGGAACACTTTGTGTGCTACCAAACGTAACAACGTGATCGGGTGATTATAAATGTGCTCTACAGTGTCTCCGAAGGTACTTGTTGGGTTGGCGTATTTCGAGATTAGGATTTGTCACTCCGATTGTCGGAGAGGTATCTATGGGCCCACTCTGTAATGCACATCACTATAAGCCTTGCAAGCATTGTAACTAATGAGTTAGTTGCAAGATGATGTATTATGCAACGAGTAAAGAGACTTGCCGGTAACGAGATTGAACTAGGTATTGAGATACCGACGATCGAATCTCGGGCAAGTAACATACCGATGACAAAGGGAACAACGATGTTGTTATGCGGTCCGACCGATAAAGATCTTCAGAGAATATGTGGGAGCCAATATGAGCATCCAGGTTCCGCTTATTGGTTATTGACCGGAGACGTGTCTCGGTCATGTCTACATAGTTCTCGAACCCGTAGGATCCGCACGCTTAAAGTTTCGATGCGATGCTTATATTATGAGTTTATGTGATTTGATGTACCGAAGGTAGTTCGGAGTCCCGGATGAGATCGGGGACATGACGAGGAGTCTCGAAATGGTTGAGATGTAAAGATCTATATATTGGACGACTATATTCGGACATCGGAAAGGTTCTGAGTGCTTCAGGTATTTTTCGGAGTACGGGAGAGTTATGAAGGGGCTGCGCCCCCTCCTTCCTTCTCTTCTCTCTCCCCTTTCCTTGACTCCTACTCCTACTACTTGGAAGGGGGGAATCCTACTCCCGGTGGGAGTAGGACTCCTCCTAGGGCGCGCCATAGAGAGGGCCGGCCCTCCCCCTCCTCCACTCCTTTATATACGGGGAGGGGGCACCCCTTGGAGATACAACAATTGATCGTTTGATCTTTTAGCTGTGTGCGGTGCCCCCCTCCACCATAGTCCACCTCGATAATATTGTAGCGGTGCTTAGGCGAAGCCCTGCGTCAGTAGAACATCATCATCGTCACCACGCCGTCGTGCTGACGAAACTCTCCCTCAACACTCAGCTGGATTGGAGTTCGAGGGACGTCATCGGGCTGAACGTGTGCTGAACTCGGAGGTGCCGTCCGTTCGGTACTTGATCGGTCAGACCGTGAAGACGTATGACTACATCAACCGAGTTGTGCTAACGCTTTCGCTTTCGGTCTACGAGGGTACGTGGGCACACTCTCCCCTCTCGTTGCTATGCATCACCATGATCTTGCGTGTGCGTAGGATTTTTTTTGAAATTACTACGTTCCCCAACACTATCAGGCCTTCATGCGGTACTACTGCTCCCATGAGCAGTACTACAAAGATGCCACAACACAACAATCACTAGGAGTCCTTCATTTTGCAAAGACAAGAATAAACGGTGGTTGCTCCAAAGAGGCAAAGGAAAGGTGGTGCAAAAGGAACAGACGTGTACGTGATGATTCCACCCAAACATTTCCAAAGCGGACTCCACTTAATAGTACGGCTTTCCTACGACTCAAATCCACCGAAAAGAAACGTAGAGAAAACTCCGTCTTCACTAGACTCCGAGGGGCAACAAATCATCTTGTGCCTAGACATGAGATATCTGAAAAGCTCAATGCACACGATTAGTCCACAAAAGCATTGTCATCAATCAATAAAACCACATGAGGTGAAAGATGCCCTTACAATCTCCCTATTTTTGGTGGATTGATGACAGTACAAGATTTGCACATAAGAGTACACAAATGAATATAAGCAAACCCACCATCTACAAAATATAGACAGGCTCCCCCTAGATGTGTGCACCCTATATAAATGCTTTGGACTGCACGATACACATACTAGGATCAACACTCCCCCTATATTTTATAGACGAGGCATATCTAGCAACAATATAACTAACACTAAGCAAAGAGGCAAGGCAATGAATATAAGCATAAAGTAAAGGGCACAAGATAACATAGGCTCATGAGCTACTAAGCATGAAAGACAAGAAAATAAGCTAGAGTGTGCATATGTCTTACACCATATGATAGGGTACCAGGTCTCACGAGTACAAACCAATCCAAAGCAAAACAAACGAAGGTCCAACGAAACGAACACAAAGAGACCCGAAAGCAAATCCTACGCTCTCTCCCCCTTTGGCATCGAGACACCAAAAAGGCAGAGAGGACACCTACGACACATGTGGTAGCATCCTCTCAGAGAGAGATCACTCAGCATGCTCCTCATCGGACTCGGCAGCTGGGATGGTCTCCTCCTCTGACTCGGTCCACTGATAGCCATGCTTGGCTAACCATTCAGCCTCCGGAGTGATGTTCACCTCTGACCCGCTCTCTACGATCTCGCCGAATGTCCTCAAGATCCTCTTGTCGCGCTGGCAACTCTCCTTGGAAGCAACATGGGTCATGTATTGCCCCTTGGGTTGCATACAGAACATGGTCTTCATCTTTGCCTTCAACTTCTTAGCCCAAGAGGGCTCAGTAGAAGGAGGAGCATACCCAACATAACTGTCCTCAGCCTCCTCCTCCTCCTCAACCTCGTCCTCATCCACATTCATCCTCGCAGCCTCAGCCTTAGCCCTGGTAGTGGTATTTGCCCACTTGTTCTTCTGACGCAGCTTGATAGCCTTGTGGCGGATCCAGTTTGGAGCAGAAAAGTCTTCCTCCGGAAACATCTTGTCCCAAGTCTTCGAGATCAGAAGGTGCAGGTATGGACCATAGATGGGAACTTTGCGATTGTAGACCGCAAACCTGAGCTCATTCCACATGATATGAGATATGTCCAGAGGCTGGGCAGCATGAATACACGCCTCCTCACATAGGAGCAACAAATCCACGAGATAAGCATGCACCTTATCTTTGTCACCGATGCGTGGAAAAAGAGTGTTGCGGAAGATTCGGTGCATGACATCTAGGAAGGGGTTGAGCACCCAAGACTGAGTGCCATTGGGAAGCTTCTTCTCCACAAGAAACGACATAAGCTTGTCCTTGTTGGCGGACTCGGCGTTGCCGTGAGGGCGGGCGCCAACAGGCACATCGGGCCCCTCATCACAGACATGCAGCATCGTTGATACGTCTCTAACGTATCTATAATTTTTGATTGTTCCATGCTATTATATTATCTGTTTTGGATGTTTATGGGCTTTATTATACACTTTTATATTATTTTTGGGACTAACCTATTAACCTGAGCCTAGTGCCGCCGCTTTTTTGCCTTGTTTCAGTGTTTCGCAGAAAAGGAATATCAAACGGAGTCCAAATGGAATGAAACCTTCGGGAGAAGTATTTTTGGAACAGAAGCAATCCAGAAGACTTGGAGTGTACATAAGGGAAGCAACGAGGAAGGCACAAGGCAGGGGGCGCACCCTCCACCCTTGTGGGCCCCTCGTGGCTCCCCTTACCGACTTCTTTCGCCTATATATCTCCATATACCCTAAAACCATCGGGGGACAGAATAGATCGAGAGTTCCGCCGCAAAGCCTCTCAGTAGCCACCAAAACCAATCGGGACCCTGTTCCGACACTCGCCGAGGGGGGGATCCCTCACCGTGGCCATCTTCATCATCCCAAAGGTTTCCATGACGAGGAGGGAGTAGTTCACCCTCGGGGCTGAGGGTATGTACCAGTAGCTATGTGTTTGATCTCTCTCTTGTGTTCTTGAGGTGATACGATCTTGATGTATCGCGAGATGTGCTATTATGGTTGGATCTTATGGTGTTTCTCCCCCTCTACTCTCTTGTAATGGATTGAGTTTTCCCTTTGAAGTTATCTTATCAGATTGAGTCTTTAAGGATTTGGGAACACTTGATGTATGTCTTGCCGTGCTTATCTGTGGTGACAATGGGATATCACGTGATCCACTTGATGTATGTTTTGGTGATCAACTTGCGGGTTCCGCCCATGAACCTATGCATAGGGGTTGGCACATGTTTTTGTCTTGACTCTCCGGTAGAAACTTTGGGGCACTCTTTGAAGTTCTTTGTGTTGGTTGAATAGATGAATCTGAGATTGTGTGATGCATATCGTGTAATCATACCCACGGATACTTGAGGTGACATTGGAGTATCTAGGTGACATTAGGGTTTTGGTTGATTTGTGTCTTAAGGTGTTATTCTAGCATGAACTATATGATAGATTGAACGGAAAGAATAGCTTCGTGTTATTTTACTACAGACTCTTGAATAGATCGATCAGAAAGAATAACTTTGAGGTGGTTTCATACCCTACCATAATCTCTTCGTTTGTTCTCCACTATTAGTGACTTTGGAGTGACTCTTTATTGCATGATGAGGGATAGTTATATGATCCAATTATGTTATTATTGTTGAGAGAACTTGCACTAGTGAAAGTATGAACCCTAGGCCTTGTTTCCTAGCATTGCAATATCGTTTATGCTCACTTTTTTCATTAGTTACCTTGCTGTTTTTATATTTGCAGATTACAAAAACCTATATCTACCATCCATATTGCACTTATATCACCATCTCTTTGCCAAACTAGTGCACCTATACAATTTACCATTGTATTGGGTATGTTGGGGACACAAGAGACTCTTTGTTATTTGGTTGCAGGGTTGTTTGAGAGAGACCATCTTCAACCTACGCCTCCCACGGATTGATAAACCTTAGGCCATCCACTTGAGGGAAATTTGCTACTATCCTACAAACCTCTGCACTTGGAGGCCCAACAACGTCTACAAGAAGAAGGTTGCGTAGTAGACATCAAGCGTCATGAATTCCTTCCAAGTAGTAGACAACTTCTTCCCATTGGTCATCCAAGACATAGTCCGCTACCCATCTGTGTGAAAGTGGACGGAGGCAAAGAACTGCGCCACTATCTCCGGGTCAAAGTCCATATAGAACGTGATGAAGTCTTCAATGCCAAACTGCTCCACCAAGTCTAGTGCCTCACCAAAGTAGTTCCGGTCCTTCCTCAGATGATTCATGTCAATCCACTGCATTGGAACATAGAGGTTGTGCTTGGACTTGATCACATTGATGTATATTAGATTCTGCTGCTTGGTGCAGAACAACTCACTCCCTCTAACATTCTCACGAGGATTCACATAGGGATTGATCCTCCTTCGAATGATGTAACAACCTCAAAATTGGGTTATCAATTTTTGTGCTGTTATTCTCTCCTCGCACTCATTTTCAAAATTTTCTCCTGAGTTTGCTGGATGACTCTGAGAAATTTTGTCATTTCCAACCTTTCAAGCCCTTGCTCATGTCTTTTTCAGTGGGCAAGACCTCATTTGCATCAGCTCAAATCCTCTCAATCCCTAATTCCAAAATTTTGGAATTTGGATAGGTCCTTTGTGCTAACAAAGGAGCCATCATTTTACTTGATCTGTTGATCCTCCCAATTGTTCCCAGAGATCCTCCTATCTTTCTGAACCTTGGATATGCAAAAATATTGCTAAGTCCAATGCAATATTTTTGAATTATGATTTATTCCTTTTCTTGCCTTTCTGAGGAATAAAATCCAAAGGCATAGCTAGCCATCTCCTAAATTCATGAGAATTGGTGGAGTTGATGCTTATGCCTAATACAAGCTCTGGCAAGTATATTGGCTGAAATTAAATAAGGAAAATTGCCTTTTCCTATTTAATGCCAATATTGCATTTCTGCCATTTTCCAAAGGAACTACTATTTTTATAGCAGTGAAAATTCCCACATAAATTGTGGAGCTTGTCCTTGCTATATAATCACTAGTTCCATCCTCATCTCATGATTCTACAGTTCAAAATTTGGCACATGATCCAATGCAAGTTTCTGCCTTCTCTGAAATTTTGCAAAGGAAGTGCTTTATTCCTAAGTCCAATTGAGCTGCAATTTGGCAGGGTGTTTAACATTGTTAAATAACCCATGGATACAAAAGATGAGCTAAATCCATTCATCCTAGCTCCCTGTGCAATGTTTCAAAGTTTCTGACCAGAACACAAGTTTGTGAAGGAAGTACCTTCATAGTGTTTCCAAATGGGATGAAACTTTTCCATCATCTCAAGTATCCCAAATCATTGGCCTCCACCCAAATTCAGTTCATTTCATTGAAATATGTGAGCACAGGAGCAATTCTTGTTTTCTGTCCAAATTTTTCAGTTTGTGAAGCAAGTGTATTTTATCTTGCTCCATTATGGCTGATAAATTTTCCAGGCCTTATCCTACCTATATGTCCCTCTCCACAAGATTTGGGCTCATTCCATCTGGCCAATTGCCCTGAGGATTTTTCTGAAGTTTTTGGACAGAAATGATAGCTGTGAAGGAAGTGCCATTTTGGTAAGTCCATTTGATATGAACTTTTTACAGCATCATGGTATGTCCAAATCGTCAGGCTTTGCCAAGTTATAGCTCAATCCATCACTCCTAGTGAGTGCTTCATCATGATTCAGGTTTCGGGTCAGATTTGGTGGTTGTACTGACAACTATGGTAAATAGTTGTCCAAATTACCTCAAAACTCCCAGGACCGTGGTCCTTTCTACCCTAAGCCTCCCAGACAACCATTTTACCTTTTACCCTCTCTGGTTTAATCTCTAGAGTGTGGTAAAGTTTGCAACAACAAACTTGTGGAGCTTGTTTTACTCAGCTCAGTTTGTCTCTGCCCATCTACTTAATATGGTAACACTCCATGCTGGAAGGACTACGGGGTAGACATGAACTTGCCTCAAAAGAAACCCCAGAGCACGCCATGCCAGTGGTGACTACGAGGGCAGCCAGCCAAAACGGTGGTCTAGTCACTGTTGTCTTCGACATTGCTGCCGGCCGTCTCTGACCTCGCCATTAATGTCCTACAGTTCCCCCTCGGCGTCCTCTTCCCTCTGGACCTCTAGCCCCCTCTGTTTTCTTCTCCGGCGAGCCGTGCCAACGACCGGAATAGTGCGCTCCTGTGCATCGTCGTCTTCCTCGACGGTGTCCGCTTCCTCCTCTTGTCCTCGAGCCTTGCTCGTCTCCATGACGCTCTGGCGCTTGTCCGCACCCTCCTCGTCGCCTTCACGCCGCTGCCCATGAAGCTTTGGCCACGCCTGCCGACACCATGCCGTCGCAGACGCGCGGACACGTCACCCGCCGCGTGCCACGTTCTCCTCTCCTTCCGGAGCTCTCCCGCGGCTATTTAAGCACACATCGAGCTCTCTCGCAGATCACAAGCCTCCCCAAGCCCCTTCCCCCTCGCCTCGGAGCTCCACATCCCCCTCCATGGCCGAATGGCCGCCGCCCCTCCCCACGGCCCATCTCTCCCGTGGCCCACCCCCGCCCCGGCCGAGAACCCCACTGGACGCGCCTTGCTCCAGCGCTCGTCCCCAGCCCCTTGCCCCCTCCATTGCCCAATCAGAGCACCTTGCTCGATGGTGGCCGAAGCCCTCCCCGCCGTGAGCCTTGCTGCTCCATTCCCCGTCCTCCTCGCTGGCAATGGAGGCCACCTCTGGATGCGCCTCTCCCTCCCGATCACCTGGATAGGTGATAACCCACAAGTATAGGGGATCGCAACAGTTTTCGAGGGTAGAGTATGTTGGAGATATGCCCTAGAGGCAATCATGTATGATGATATTTCCTATGTGTTTATGAATAAAGATAGTCCTTGGACATTATCAATGATGTGTATCAGCAAGTACGTGACTTGTTTGTGGGACTATGCATTGTATGATGACCGTCCTAAAAGGTCCCTAGTCGAAAGGGCTGTGTGGACGCGCAGCCGACTAGACTAGCATATGACACGGTCGATGGCTTGGTCTCACTAGCCATGGAGCATTGGATGCTAACCGGATAATATGGACTTGGAAAGGTCTGGTCGAGATCGACGTAGTCGGATCCGAGTCGAGATAAGGTCCGAGTCGGACAGACCCAACTATGAGATGCAGCGATATGTCATCTGTGAGTCTCTAGTACAACATACGTTCTATGTCCTTAGACCTGAGCTGACGCATGTACTCGGGATGGTGACAGACTTGCTTTGGGCCGACCAAACGCTACTCTGTGGATCGGGTAGTTACAAAGGTAGGTTTCGGTTTGTCGATCCCATGTCGCGAGACATGGTCGAGCAAGATGGGATTTGCCCTCCGATCAGAGAGATATACTCTGGGCCCCTCGTGTGATCCGACCAGGATAAGCATGGCCATGCGACAAGGATTATGAGATAATCCGGATTGTGGTCGGTATCCTTTGGAACGGGAAAGAGGTCGGGCTAGCACAAGGATGACATCTCGCCTTGAGCCCGACAACATATATCATGTGGCAAAGGGAATGAAGTGTGACATGTTGTACAGGTGTTCGCCTAACCAGCTTCATAGTTCCGCTAGTGGTCGGCACGCCTTGCTAGAGGCCGCTACCAACCGCAGGTGTCGTAGGTGATCCGAATCGTGACCAAGCCGACTTGAACCTAAGGGGTCACGCGCAAGGGAAGGAACCTACGAGGTTAGTTCAGAGGACACCGGTCGGATGTGATCCGAATCGACTAGGAACGTGACCGAGTAGACTTTGGGCTTTAGGGTCCGTGGCGAGGCCCAAGTGTTGAGCCCACGCATTTAACGCCTATATAAAGTGGAGGTGCGGCACACTCATGTGGTTGATCGCCGGTGTTGCGACTAGGGTTTGCATGTGTTGCGAATAGCCACCTCCACTCGCCGCCGATCGTGGTGATCGGACCTAGCAGTCCGCCGCACGGTGTTCCTCCTGCACGCGGATACCGTTAGAGGCGGTGCACTTGGCGCCCGCTCCGCGAACTCGTGACGTGGGATCGGACGACTGGCTGTTCGAGGGAGATCGAACGAGGAGGAGATGATCCACGCGGACGCGCTGCCCCAACTCTTCTTCCGCTGCACGGCACTGCACGTCTAGTGGTAAAGAAATGCGATCCATCTCCCGTAGCATGTTCCTGGATGTTCTGCGCGTAGGAAAATTTTAATTTGCAGTCGACGCACCCTACCGTAGTACCCAACAGTGGTATCAGAGCCTCTGCTATAGGATTTGGATTCAGATCGTATGCATATTAGATATGCGGAGGCGGCATATGAGATCTTTGTCCTTAAAGAGATCGGCTATGTGCACGGTTGATGTGATCAACTGCACATGGGGATCGTTGAGGCTATGTTTTCTGTCAATCGGGATCGATGAGGTCGTGACACGATCTACCCCTACCGGTCGGTCATCCGCCATCGGGGTTAACAGTGAAACGTAAATCTGAATCGGATTCGCGATGATCGATGAGATCGGTTAAGATCAGAAAATTTGGCGTGAACGGAGTTCAGATGGGACCGCCGTGTGCGTAGCGCCGTGTATTTCGTACCCGACACACAAACCGGTAGAATGCGATTCTATGCATAACTTTGTTTTGCAGGTTTGATGTGAATAGTATGGCTCATGTGTATGTGATGCATGTGTGTAATTTATACGTGGCTGCGTGTCATGTTTGTCACCGGCAGGAGCCAAAGTGCTGTCATTATATTGTATAACGACCTGCGTGGTCGACTTGTGACTCTATGTAAATTCATTACTAGTTGTAGTAGTTGGATAATAGAGATCAGGTTGGCGGCTTGGCGTCGGCGTGACAAACAAGATGGAGTTCAGTAGATGGTCATCGGAGTCGGAGCCGACCGAAGAACGTCCATGAAGGAGCCATACTATTTCACAATATGTGTTATATTTGTGATTGTTATGCTTCTTTGTTTCTATGCATGTTAGAATGGTAGAATGATCCTCATGAATATCAAGCGAATTGCCATCCCGATGTTGCACCTTCGCACGCCAAGTACGTCTAGTAGTGGGCTCATAAAATTGGGGTGCTGCTAGGTGTCCTTGAATCAAGGGTTCGTGGTTTGACACGGACATGCACTACATCAAAGTTAACTTGACAAGACTATCAAAAGCGGTTTTGGGCCTTGTGGCAAAGAAGGTTGGGGCCGGGGTATGAGATACCTTCCCGACCGGCTGTGAGTCGATAGAGATACGATTAGCAAGGAGTTGCTTACCAGATAGGTATGTTGGCTAGCGGTGATGCTAAAGCTCACTAGTCGCATGCGCTAGTCGGATCTGAATCACCGAGAGTTTGCGGAGGGATGCTTGACTTGATGGGAGTATTTACATTTAGGCTAGAATTACTCTACATAAACACATTGCTTAGTGATTGCATATTTTCTGTTGTAGATCAATGGCACCACCTTCTCAACTCAACTTTGCATTGAAATCAATTCTAGAAAAGGATAAATTGAATGGAACAAACTTTACCACCTGGTATAGAAATCTAAGAATTGTTCTAAAGCACGATAAAAAGGAACATGTTCTAGAGGATCCACTTCCAGAGGAACCTGCCGATAATGCTAGTGCCACAACTAAGAATGCCTACCAGAAAATCATTGATGAATCAACAGAGATCAGCTTTCTGATGCTGGCTTGTATGGAGCCCGATTTGCAACAACATTTCAAAAATGTTGAGGCTTACGATATGATCGAGAGTCTCAAGAGCATGTTTCGCATACGTGCTAGGACCGAAGGTTCAACATCTGGCGATCCTTGATGGATTGCAAGTTGAAGGAAGGTGATCCACTTAGCCCACATGTGATCAAGATGATCGGATATGTGCAAGCTTTGGATCGTTTGGGCTTCCCGCTCTTGGATGAGCTCCATCGATGCTGTTCTCGGGTTCTCTTCCGCCAGCTATGGGACGTTCATCTCGAACTATCATATGCATGGCATGGATAAGAAGCTCACCGAATTGGATGGGATGCTCAAAGTGGCAGATCAGGATATTAAGAAAGGCACGCATCAAGTGTTGATGGTGCGTAAATCGCTAAGTTCAAGAAGAGTTGGTCCAAGAAAAGGCTAAGGCAAAGGGCACGGAGATGGTAACCTCTGCCGCTGAAGTCCGGATCGACTCAAAGACCGTTTGCTATCCCTGCAAGGAAACCGGTCACTGGAAGAGGAACTGTAGCAAGTGGCTTGCAGAGCATGGCAAGAAGGCCGGAAATGCTTCTTCACGCAAAGGTACACTTGTTGCATATGTTATAGACACCTTGCTGACATACCTAGTAGCTCTTGGGTATTTGATACCGGATCGGTTGTTCATATTTGCAACTCGATGCAGGGGCTGGTAAGAACTAGGCGTGTGGCACAAGGGGAGATTGACATCAGGGTCGGCAACAAAGCAAGAGTTGCTGCGTTGGAGGTCGGCACGATGCCGCTCCAGCTTCCTTCCGGATTCATAATGGAATTGAATAATTGTTATTACATTCCTGCACTTAGTTGGAACATTATTTCTGCCTCATGTTTGATGAGTCAAGGTTATGAATTCAATTTAAAGGACAATGGTTGTTCGATATTTTTGAATGGTATGTTCCACGGCTATGCACCCATTGTTGATGGGCTATTTATATTGAATCTAGAACAGAACCGGTCTATAATGTGAATGTCAAGAGGCATAAGCCTAATGAGATAAATCCGACATACTTACGGCATTGCCGGCTTGGACACATTAGTCTCGAAACGCATGAAGAAGCTCCATGATGATGGGCTCCTAACTTCGTCCGACTTCGGTCGCTCGAGACATGTGAATCATGCTTGCTCGGCAAGATGACTAAGTCTCCTTTCGCAAAGAGTTGCGAGAGGGTGTCTGAGCTATTGGAACTTATACATAGTGATGTGTGTGGTCCAATGAGCACAACTGCCAGAGGTGGCTATCAGTACTTCGTGACTTTTACCGACGACTTGAGTAGATATGGATATATCTATTTGATGAGGCACAAGTCGGAGACTTTTGAAAAGTTCAAAGAGTTTCAGAATGAAGTTGAGAATCAGCTCGGCAAGACTATAAAGCTTCTGCGATCTGATCGTGGAGGTGAGTACATGAGCCAGGAGTTTGATGATCATCTGAAAAGCCGAGGTATAGTACCTCAGCTCACACCTCCGGGTACGCCACAGAGAAACGACGTGTCGGAACGAAGGAATAGGACCTTGTTGGACATGGTCCGGTCTATGATGAGCAAATCGGATTTACCCTTGTCATTTTCGGGATACGCTCTAGAAACTGCAGCTTTCACACTTAATAGGGTACAATCAAAACTCAGAGACAAGACACCACATGAGATGTGGACCGAAGAGTCGGTTTGTCTTTTCTAAAGATTTGGGGTTGTGAAGCATTTGTCAAGCGACTTATGTCAGACAAGCTTACACCTAAGTCGGATAAATGCATATTCATGGGATATCCGAGGGAAACCTTGGGATATAGCTTCTACAACCGGGAAGAGAACAAAGTGTTTGTTGCTCGAACGGGTTTTCCTTGAGAAAGAGTTTCTCGATCGGGAGGCGGTGGGAGGACAGTTCGACTCGAAGAAATTCGAGGACCACTCGGGGACAGCTCGACTGGTGATGAGATCATACCGGAGTCAGTCAGGGAACCCGTAGTGGAAGCGGCACCGGAACCACGAATGTCGGAAAGATTGCGCAGAGTGCGCGATGTTTTGTTGCTAGAAGCAATGAGCCGGCCACGTATGCGGAAGCGATGGTGAGCCCAGATTCCGAGGCATGGCTAGAGGCCATGAGATTCGAGTTAAAGTCCATGGATGAGAATCAAGTCTGGGACTTGGTTGATCCGCCACCTGGCTTAACTGCCATTGGTTGCAAATGGGTCTTTAAGAAGAAAACCGATGTGGATGGAAATGTTAGGATCCACAAAGCTCGGCTTGTCGCTAAAGGTTATGGACAAGTTCAAGGAATTGACTACGACGAGACTTACTCGCCAGTAGCGATGCTGAAATCGGTGAGGATCATACTAGCTATAGCTGCATATTTCGATTACAAGATATGGCAGATGGATGCCAAAACGGCTTTCCTTCACGGAAATTTAATCGAGGACGTGTATATGATACAGCTCGAGGGTTTTGTCGATCCGACTAGCACTAGTAAGGTATGCAAGCTCAAGAGATCCATTTATGGGTTAAAGCAACCATATCAGTGTTGGAACATTCGTTTTGATGAGGTCGTCACTGGTCTCGGTTTCATCAAAAGCGAAGAGGACTCTTGTTTATACAAGAAGTTAAGTGGGAGCTCGATAGTGTTTTTGATCTTGTATGTGGACGACATACTACTGATCGGGAACGATGTTTACATGTTAAACTCGGTCAAGGGATCATTGAATGGCAAGTTTTCGATGAAGGACCTTGGTGAGGCAGTCTATATTTTAGGCATTAAGATCTATAGAGATAGATCGAGGAGGCTGCTTGGCCTAAGCCACATCACGTACATAGATAAAAGTGTTGAAGCGGTTCAACATGAGTGAGGCGAAGAAAGGGTTCTTGCCACTCTCACATGGTATAAGGCTAAGGGAGACTCAGAGTCCTTCGACATCTGATGAGCGAGGTGATGAGTAGGATTCCATATGCCTCGGCAATCGGATCCATCATGTATGCCATGATATGTACAAGGCCTGATCTTGCTTTTGCAATAAGACTAACAAGTAGATACTGTGCCAACCTGGTGAGAGTCCTTTGGGCAGCGGTAAAGACTATTTTGAAGTACATGAAAAGGACTAAAGAGATGTTCCTAGTTTATGGAGGTGAGGAAGAGCTCGTTGTAAGGGGTTACGCCGATGCTAGTTTCCAAACCGACGGAGATGATTGTCGATCACAGTCCGGATTCGTGTACGTCCTGAACGGAGGAGCAAAGGTAATCGGATGAGTTCCAAGCAGGATACGGTGGCGATTCTACCACGAAGCCAGATACATTGCGGCTTGTGAAGTCGCAAAGGAAGGTGTTTGGATCCGGAATTTTCTGGATGATCTTGGTATTTTCCCAGCCTCGGTGAAACCGTTGGACCTTTATTGTGATAATTCTGGTGCCATCGCACAAGCCAAGGAGCCGAGGAATCACCACAAGGTCAGACACATAGATCGGAAATATTACCTGATACGAAAGATCTAAAGAATGGTGATGTAGAGTTATGCAAGATTCACACGGATGCGAATGTTGCAGATCCATTGACTAAGCCGCTTCCACAACCCAAGCATGAGGGGCACGTTAGAGCTATGGGCATTCGATGCTATTTGATTGACTCTAGTGCAAGTGGGAGACTGTTGGAGATATGCCCTAGAGGCAATCATGTATGATGATATTTACTATGTGTTTATGAATAAAGATAGTCCTTGGGCATTATCAATGATGTGTATCAGCAAGTATGTGACTTGTTTGTGGGACTATGCATTGTATGATGACTGTCCTAAAAGGTCCCTAGTCGAAAGGGCTGTGTGGACGCCAAGAGTCGACTAGACTAGCATATGATACGGTCGATGGCTTGGTCTCACTAGCCATGGAGCATTGAATGCTAACCGAATAATATGGACTTGGAAAGGTCTGGTCGGATTCGACGTAGTCGGATCCGAGTCGAGATAAGGTCCGAGTCGGACAGACCCAACTATGAGATGCAGCGATATGTCATATGTGAGTCTCTAGTACAACATATGTTCTATGTTCTAAGACCTGAGCTGACGCATGTACTCGGGATGGTGACAGACTTGCTTTGGGCCGACCAAACGCTACTCCGTGTTGGGTAGTTACAAAGGTAGGTTTCGGGTTTGTCGATCCCATGCTTTGTGAGACATGGTCGAGCAAGATGGGATTTGCCCCCCGATCAGAGAGATATACTCTGGGCCCCTCGTGTGATCCGACCGGGATAAGCATGGCCATGCGACAAGGATTATGAGATAATCCGGATTGTGGTCGTATCCTTTGGAACGAGAAAGAGGTCGGGCTAGCACAAGGATGACAGTCTCGCCTTGAGCCCGACAACATATATCGTGTGGCAAAGGGAACAGAAGTGTGACATGTTGTACAGGTTCGCCTAACCAGATTCATAGTCTACTTAGTGGTCGGCACGTCTTGCTAGAGGCCGCTACCAACCGTGCAGGTCGGAGGTGATCCGAACTGTGACCAAGCCGACTTGAACCTAAGGGGTCGCGCGCTTAAGGGAAGGAACCTACGAGGTTGGTTCGTAGGACACCGGTCGGATGTGATCCGAATGGACTAGGAACGTGACCGAGTAGACTTTTGGGATTTAGGGTCCGTGCGAGGCCCAAGTGTTGAGCCCGCGACGGACGCCTATATAAAGTGGAGGTGCGGCACACTCATGTGGTTGATCGCTTTCTGCGACTAGGGTTTGCATGTGTTGCGAATAGCCACCTCCACTCGCCGCCCGTGTGATCGGATCTAGCAGTCCGCCGACGGTGTTCCTCCTGCACGCAGCGGATACCGTTAGAGGCGGTGCACTTGCGCCGCTTCGGCGAACTCGTACGTGGGATCGGACGACTGGTTGTTCGAGGGAGATCGAACGAGGAGGAGACGATCCACGCGGATGCGCTGCCCCAACTCTTCTTCCGCTGCACGGCACTGCGCGTCTAGTGGTAACGAAATGTGATCCATCTCCCGTAGCATGTTCCTGGATGTTCTGCGCGTAGGAAAATTTTAATTTGTAGTCGACGCACCCTACCGTAGTACCCAACAGAGTATTCAACCCAAATTTATTGATTCGACACAAGGGGAGCCAAAGAATATTCTCCAGTATTAGCAGCTGAGTTGTCAATTCAACCACACCTGGAAACTTAGTATCTGCAGCAAAGTGTTTAGTAGCAAAGTAATATGATAGTGGTGGTAACGGTAACAAAAGTAATGTTTTTTGGTATTTTTGTAGTGATTGTAACAGTAGCAACGGAAAACTAAATAAGCGTAAACCAGTATATGGAAAGCTCGTAGGCACTGGATCAGTGATGGATAATCCTACCCTCCCGTGGCAGCGGGGTCCTATTGGAAACTAAGGGATATTAAGGCCTCCTTTTAATAGAGAACCGGAACAAAGCATTAGCACATAGTGAATACATGAACTCCTCAAACTACGGTCATCACCGGGAGTGGTCCCGATTATTGTCACTTGGGGTTCTTGAATCATAACACATAGTAGGTGACTATAGACTTGCAAGATAGGATCAAGAACACACATATATTCATGAAAACATAATAGGTTCAGATCTGAATACATGGCACTCGGGCCCTAGTGACAAGCATTAAGCATAGCAAAGTCATAGCAACATCAATCTCGTAACATAGTGGATACTAGGGATCAAACCCTAACAAAACTAACTCGATTACATGATAAATCTCATCCAACCCATCACCGTCCAGCAAGCCTACGATGGAATTACTCACACACGGGGGTGAGCATCATGAAATTGGTGATGGAGGATGGTTGATGATGACGACGGTGACGAATCCCCTCTCCGGAGCCAGGCGGACTCCAGATCAGCCCTCCCGAGAGAGATTAGGGCTTGGCGGCGGCTCCGTATCGTAAAACGCGATGAAACTTTCTCTCTGATTTTTCTCTCCCCGAAAGCCAATATATGGAGTTGGAGTTGGCGTCGGAGGGTCTCCAGGGGGCCCACGAGGTAGGGGGCGCGCCCAGGAGGGGGGGGGGGGGCGCCCCCACCCACGTGGACAGGGTGTGGGCCCCCGGGTCTTCATCTTTGGCGAGGATTTTTTTTTAATTTTTATAAGACATACCGGGGAGTTTCGTGTCATTCCGAGAACTTACATTTTCTGCACATAAAACAACATCATGGCAGTTCTGCTGAAAACAGCGTCAGTCCGGGTTAGTTCCTTTCAAATCATACAAGTTAGAGTCCAAAACAAGGGCAAAAGTGTTTGGAAAAGTAGATACGTCGGAGACGTATCAACTCCCCCAAGCTTAAACCCCTGCTTGTCCTCGAGCAATTCCGTTGACAAACTGAAAGAGAAAAAGAAAAACTTTTACAAACTCTGTTTGCTCTTGTTGTTGTACCTATGTCAAGCCAGCATTCAGGTTTTCAACAAAGATCATAACTAACCACATTTACAATAATTCTCAAGCCTCATGTTTACTCATATCAATAACATAATCAGCTAGCAAGCCATAATAATAAATCTCGGATGACAACACTTTCTCAAAACAATCATAATATGATATAACAAGATGGTATCTCGCTAGCCCTTTACGAGACCATAAAACATAAATGCAGAGCACCTTCAAAGATCAAGGACTGACTAGACATTGTAATTCATGGTAAAAGAGATCCAATCATAGTCATACCCGATATAAATTAACAGTAATGAATGCAGATGACAGATGTGCTCTCCAGCTAGTGCTTTTAATAAGAGGGTGATGACTCAACATGAAACTAAATAGATAGGCCCTTCGCAGAGGGAAGCAAGGATTTGTAGAGGTGCCAGAGCTTGATTTTGAAATAGAGATAAATTATATTTTGAGCGGCATACTTTCATTGTCAACATAACAACTAAGATATGACGATATCTTCCATGCTAAACAAATTATAGGCGGTTCCCAAACAGAATGGTAAAGTTTATACTCCCCTCCTCCACAAGCATCAATCCATGGCTCGCTCAAACAACGAGTGCCTCCAACATTCAACGGGTCCCGGGGAGTTTTGTTTGCAATTATTTTGATTTAGTTTGCATAAAGCATGGGACTGGGCATCCGGTGACCAGCCATTTTCTCGTGAGGAGCGGAGTCCACTCCTCTTGAGAATAACCCGCCTAACACGGAAGATAAGGGCAGCACTAGTTGATACATGAGCTATTCGAGCATGCAAAACAGAATGATTATTTGAAGGTTTAGAGTTTGGCACATAAAAATTTACTTGGAACGGCAGGTAGATACCGCATATAGGAAGGTATAGTGGACTCATATGGAATAACTTTGGGGTTTAAGGGATTGGATGCACAATCAGTATTCCCGCTTAGTACAAGTGAAGGCTAGCAAAAGACTGGGAAGCGACCAACTAGAGAGCGAGAATAGTCATGAACATGCATTAAAATTAATAAACATTGAATACAAGCATGAGTAGGATATAATCCACCATGAACATAAATATCGTGAAGGCTATGTTGATTTGTTTCAACTACATGCGTGAACATGTGCCAAGTCAAGTCACTTAAATCATTCAAAGGAGGATACCACCCCATCATACCACATCACAACCATTTTAATAGCATGTTGGCACGCAAGGTAAACCATTATAACTCATAAGTAATCAAGCATGGCACGAGCAACTATGATCTTTAATTGTCATTGCAAACATGTTTACTCATAATAAGCTGAATCAAGAACGACGGACTCATCATATTTACAAAAAAAGAGGTCGAGTTCATACCAGCTTTTCCCATCTCAGTCAGTCCATCATATATGTCATCATAATTGCCTTTCACTTGCATGACCGAACGATGTGAATAATAATAAGCGTATGCGTGCATTGGACTAAAATTTGGAATCTGCGAGCATTCAATAAGCGAGGAGAAGACAAGGCAATATGGGCTCTTGGTTAAATCAACAATAATGCATATAAGAGCCACTTTGCAACAATTAAAGCATGGTCTTCTCCTACTGACCCCCAAGGAAAAGAAAGGAAATAAAAACTATTTACACGGGAAAGCTCCCAACAAGCAAAAGAAGAACGGGAAATATTTTTGGGTTTTCTTTTTTTAATTATTACTACTACAGCAGGAAAAATAAACAACTACTAATTTTTTGGTTTTTCTTAAGGTTTATTAAACACACAAGAAGAAAGCAGGAAAAAGGAAATAAACTAGCATGGATATCACAGTGAAAGAGTATGAGCACCGACATCTAGCAATGAGTGTGTGTGAACATGAATGTAATGTCGGTGAGAAATACGTACTCCCCAAGCTTAGGCTTTTGGCCTAAGTTGGTCTATTGCCGAGGATAGCTTTGGCCGATACCCATAGGTGTAGCTGGGTCAGATCTTGCGATGTTGCTATCGCCTCCTGAGCTGCAGCGTGGCGTCAAGACACCTCCGCTCTCCTCTCGTACTCATCGGCCTCCTCTCTGGTAATAATATATCTTCCTCTAAATGCGAAAATCAAAGAAGGCGGGAGCAGGGAAGAGTAACATGGACAACATGCCATTTGTTAAAGATTAGTCGATCTTTGGAGAGGTGGTTCAGTCCTCTCAACAAGCGGTGGGAAACCATAGACTCAAAATCTAAATAAGTAGGGGGTAACTCCATATCACCCTCACGAATGTCTTTCTCAAGAAAATTAGCTAAGCGGCTTGCATAAATTCCTCCAAAGAAATCTCCGTTATGTCTATTATGATGCAACCTACGAGCTACAATGGCTCCCATATGATAAGATTGGTCCCTAACACAGCACTCGCGAGAATGCTGAGATCAGGAGCACACATGTGACATGCTTCATCCTTAGCATTTATACATATGCCTGTGAAGAGAGCAAAATAATGTATAGCAGGAAAGTGAATGCTCCCTATAGTGGCTTGTGTTATATCTCTAGATTCCCCCACAGTTATTCTAGCAAGAAAGTCTCTATATTCAGATTTAGGGGGATCCCTGATACTACCCCAAGATGGAAGTTTGCATGCAAAAGTGAAATCCTCTAAGTCCATGGTATAAGATTTGTCATAAAGGTCAAACATGACTGAAGGAGAATTACATGAACATGAAAACTCAAACCTCCCCACAAATGAAATTGTGAGGTCACGATACTGGGGGCATTTGTCAACTTCAAAGTCCACAAGACCGGCAGTACGCAAATATGCGTTAAATTCTTCTTTAATTCCCGCTTGATCCATAAAATTTTCCGAAGGCCATTCACAGGGCCTCACAAGAGCGTCTCTTGGTGGTTCCTCGTCAGCATCACGCATTGCAAGCATGGGACCTTGCTTCCTTGAAGAACCACCTTGGAACATCTTCCTAAACATATTGTTTTCTCTGAAAAATAATTCTGAAATTTTTAGTAACTTCAAACAAAAGTGAACCAACTTCAATAAAACTAATAGCAACTACTCATACAAGTGCCTAGAGCATATATCAAGCATTAAAACTACTTGGAACCATACAAATTTGACATGCAAGCTCAAGAACATGGTCACCTATGCAGCACAAATTTGCAAAGAACAAAGCACTAGAACAAAAACTATTTGGACCAATGGAGGAGTCACATACCAAGGAACAATCTCCCCAAGCAGTTTTGCGAGAGGTGCTTTGAGCAAGGAGATCCAAAATCACAGCAAAAGTGGCTGGAACACGAGCTTGAGTTGGTTTTTTGGGTTTGTGTGAGACAGAGGAAGAAGATGGGTGCAGGGGTAAGTGGAGGAGGGCCACCGTGGGCCCACGAGGCAGGGGGCGCGCCCTCCACCCTCTTGGCCAGGTGGCAGCTCCCCCCGCGGTAATTTTTGTACTAAAAATCCTCAAATATTCCTGAAAAAATCATATTAATTTGGCATGGCATTCTGAGGACTTTTATTTTCAGGATATTTTTATATTGCACGGATAAACCAGGAAATAGACAGAAAAATACTATTTTTACTTTATTTCTACTAAGGAACGGAAAATATAAAGAGGGTACAGAAGGTTGTGCTTCTAGTTTCATCCGTCTCATGCTCATAAAAAAGAATCCACTAACAAGGTTGATCAAGTCTTGTTAACAAACTCATTCCGATAATCATGGAACTGGAGAAATTTCAAATAACACTATATTACCTCAACGGGTATATGGACATCCCCAATAATAAGTATATCATATTTCTTCTTGACAGTAGGGAGAGGAAATTCAAAACCTCCAAATATAATCGATGGAATTTTTCCAATAGAGTTGATACTATGAACTTGAGGTTGTTTCCTCGAAAAGTGTACCGTATGCTCATTACCATTAACATGAAAAGTGACATTGCCTTTGTTGCAATCAATAACAGCCCCTGCAGTATTAAGGAAAGGTCTTCCAAGAATAATAGACATACTATCGTCCTCGGGAATATCAAGAATAACAAAGTCCGTTAAAATAGTAACGTTTGCAACCACAACAGGCACATCCTCACAAATGCCGACAGGTATAGCGGTTGATTTATCAGCCATTTGCAAAGATAATTCAGTAGGTGTCAAATTATTCAAGTCAAGTCTACGATATAAAGAGAGAGGCATAACACTAACACCAGCTCCAAGATCACATAAAGCAGTTTTAACATAATTTCTTTTAATGGAGCATGGTATAGTAGGTACTCTCGGATCTCCAAGTTTCTTTGGTATTCCACCCTTAAAAGTATAATTAGCAAGCATGGTGGAAATTTCAGCTTCGGTATCTTTCTTTTATTTGTAACAATATCTTTCATATATTTAGTATAAGGATTCATTTTGAGCATATCACCAATCGCATACGCATAAAAGATGGGCCTAATCATTTCAAAGAAAGCGCTCAAAATCCTCATCATCCTTTTTCTTGGATGGTTTGGGAGGAAAAGGCATGGGTTTCTAAACCCATGGTTCTCTTTCTTTACCATGTTTCCTAGCAACAAAGTCTCTCTTATCATAACGTTGATTCTTTGACTATGGGTTATCAAGATCAACAGCAGGTTCAACTTCTACATCATTATCATTACTAGGTTGAGCATCATCATGAACATCATCATTAACATTTTCACTAGGTTCATGTTCATTACCAGATTGTATTTCAGCATCAGAAATAGAGATATCATTTGGATTATCAGGCGGTTCAGCAATAAGTTCACTAGAAGTTTGCATAGTTCTATCATTTTTCTTTTTCTTCCTTTTAGAAGAACTAGGTACATCAATATTATTTCTCTGAGAATCTTGCTCGATTCTCTTAGGGTGGCCTTCAGGATACAAAGGTTCCCGAGTCATTCTACCAGTTCTAGTAGCCACTCTAACGGCATAATCATTCTTCTTACGATTCATTTCATCAAGCACTTCTTTCTGAGCTTTAAGTACTTGCTCTACTTTAGTGGTAACCATAGAAGCATGTTTGCTAACAAGTTTAAGTTCACCTCTAATATTAGCCATGTAATCACTCAAGCGTTTAATCATAAAGGTATTCTGTTTTAATTGTCTACCAAAATAAGCATTAAAGTCCTCTTGCTTAAACATAAAGTTATCAAACTCATCCAAGCACTGACTAACAATTTTAGTAGGAGGGACTTCAGCTTTATCATATCGGTAGAGAGAAATTACCTTTACTACCTGTGTCGGGATATCGGGATCAGGAGGTTCTTCAGTGAATAAAGAATTGAGATCATACACTTCTTCAATAGGCGGTAAATTAAGACCATGTATTTCTTCAATAGGAGGCAAATTCTTAACATCTTCAGCTTTAATACCTTTTTCTTTCATAGATTTCTTTGCCTCTTGCTATCTTCAGGACTGAGAAATAGAACACCTCTCTTCTTCGGAGTTGGTTTAGGAATAGGCTCGGTAATTGGCTCTGGAGCTGGCTCGGGAATTGGCTCATGAGGTGCCTAATTATTTTCATTTGTCAACATATTATTCAATAGAATTTCAGCTTCATCCGGTATTCTTTCCCTGAAAAGAGAACCAGGACAACTATCCAGGTAATCTCGGGAAGCATCGGTTAGTCCATTATAAAAGATATCAAGTATTTCAGGTTTCTTAAGAGGATGATCAGGCAAAGCGTTAAGTAACTTGAGAAGCCTCCCCCAAGCTTTTGCAATATAAATCCTCAAATATTCCCAAAAAAATTATATTAAATTGGCATGGCATTCTGAGGACTTTTATTTTCGGGATATTTTTATATTGCACGGATAAGTCAGGAGACACACAGAAAATACTATTTTACTTTATTTTTACTAAATAACAGAAAATATAAAGAGGGTACAGAAGGTTGTGCTTCTAGTTTCATCCATCTCATGCTCATCAAAAGGAATCCACTAACAAGGTTGATGATGTCTTGTTAACAAACTCATTCCGAATAACATGGAACCGGAGAAATTTCGAATAACACTATGTTACCTCGACGGGGATATGGGCATCCTCAATAATAAGTATATCATATTTCTTCTTGACAGTACGGAGAGGAAATTCAAAACCTCCAAATATAATCGATGGAATTTTTCCAATAGAGTTGATACTATGAACTTGAGGTTGTTTCCTCAGAAAGTGTACCGTATGCTCGTTACCATTAACATGAAAAGTGACATTGCCTTTGTTGCAATCAATAAAAGCCCCTGCAGTATTAAGGAATGGTCTTCCAAGAATAATAGACATACTATCATCCTCGGGAATATCAAGAATAACAAAGACTGTTAAAATAGTAACGTTTGCAACCACAACAGGCACATCCTCACAGCAGTTGATTTATCAGCCATTTGCAAAGATATTTCAGTAGGTGTCAACCTATTCAAGTCAAGTCTACGATATAAAGAGAGAGGCATAACACTAACACCGGATCCAAGATCACATAAAGCAGTTTTAACATAATTTCTCTTAATGGAGCATGGTATACTAGGTACTCCTGGATCTCCAAGTTTCTTTGGTATTCCACCCTTAAAAGTATAATTAGCAAGCATGGTGGAAATTTCAGCTTCCGATATCTTTCTCTTATTGGTAATGATATCCTTCATATACTTAGCCTAAGGATTTGTTTTGAGCACATCAGTTAATCGCATACGCAAAAAGATGGGTCTAATCATTTCAGCAAAGCGCTCAAAATCCTCATCATCCTTTTTCTTGGATGGTTTCGGAGGAAAAGGCATGGGTTTACGAACCCATGGTTCCCTTTCTTTACTATGTTTCCTAGCAACGAAGTCTCTCTTATCATAACGTTGATTCTTTGATTGTGGGTTATCAAGATCAACAGCAGGTTCAACTTCTACATCATTATCATTACTAGGTTGAGCATTATCAGGAACATCATCATTAACATTTTCACTAGGTTCATGTTCATTACCAGATTGTGTTTCACGCATCGGACATAGAGATATCATTTGGATTCTCGTGTGGTTCAGCAATAGGTTCACTAGAAGTTTGCAAAGTCCTATCATTTTCTTTTTCTTCCTTTTAGAAGAACAAGGTACATCAATATTATTTCTCTGAGAATCTTGCTCGATTCTCTTAGGGTGGCCTTCAGGATACAAAGGTTCCTGAGTCATTCTACCAGTTCTAGTAGCCACTCTAACAACATAATCATTTTTCTTACTATTCATTTCATCAAGCACTTCTTTTTGGGCTCTAAGTACTTGTTCTACTTGAGTGGTAACCATAGAAGCATGTCTGCTAACAAGTTTAAGTTCACCTCTAATATTAGCCATATAATCACCCAAGCGTTTAATCATATAAGCATCTTGTTTTAATTGTCTACTAAAATAAGCATTGAAGTCGTCTTGCTTAAACATAAAGTTATCAAACTCATCCAAGCACTGACTAGCAATTTTAGTAGGAGGGATTTCAGCGTTATCATATCTATAGAGAGAATTTACCTTTACTACATGTGTCGGGATATCGGGATCAGGAGGTTCTTCAGTGAATAAAGAATTGAGATCATATACTTCTTCAACAGGCGGTAAATTAAGACCATGTATTTCTTCAATAGGAGGTAAATTCTTAACATCTTCAGCTTTAATACCTTTTTCTTTCATAGATTTCTTTGCCTCTTGCATATCTTGAGGACTAAGAAATAGAACACCTCTCTTCTTCGGAGTTGGTTCAGGAATAGGCTCAAAGAATTGGAGCAGGAGCTGGCTCAGAGGTGACCAATTATTTTCATTTGTCAACATATTATTCAATAGAATTTCAGCTTCATCCGGTGTTCTTTCCACGAAAAGATAACCAGCACAACTATCCGAGTAATCTCTGGAAGCATCGGTTAGTCCATTATAAAAGATATCAAGTATTTCAGGTTTCTTAAGAGGATGATCAGGCAAAGCGTTAAGTAACTTGAGAAGCCTCCCCCAAGCTTGTGGGAGACTCTCTTCTTCAATTTGCACAAAATTATATATATCCCTCAAAGCAGCTTGTTTCTTATGAGCAGGGAAATATTTAGCAGAGAAGTAATAAATCATATCTTGGGGACTACGCACGCAACCAGGATCAAGAGAATTAAACCATATCTTACCATCACCCTTTAATGAGAACGGAAATATTTTGAGTATATAAAAGTAGCGTGATCTCTCGTCATTAGTAAACAGGGAAGCTATATCATTTAACTTAGTAAGATGTGCCACAACAGTTTCTGATTCATAGCCATAAAAAGGATCAGATTCAACCAAAGTAATTATATCAGGATCAACAGAGAATTCATAATCCTTATCAGGAACACAGATAGGTGAAGTAGCAAAAGCAGGGTCAGGTCTCATCCTATCTCTAAGAGATTCTTTACTCCATTTAACTAGCAGCCTCTTAAGTTCGTATCTATCCTGGCAAGCAAAAATAGCTGCAGAAGATTCCGCATCAAAAAGATAACCCTCAGGAATAGCAAGCATATTTTCATCATCACTTTCATCGTTGTATTCAGTTTCAATAATTTCTCTTTCTCTAGACCTAGAAATTTGTTCATCTAGAAATTCACCAAGGGGCATGAGTATCAAGCATAGAACTAGTTTCATCATAAGTATCATGCATAGCGAAGTGGCATCATCAATAACATGCGACATATCGGAACGAATAGCGTAAGCGGGTTTAGGTGTCGCTAGCTTACTCATAACGAAGGTGAATCAAGTGCAGAGCTAGATGGCAGTTCCTTACCTCCCCTCGTAGTTGAGGGATAAATTGTTGTCTTAGCGTCTTTCAAGTTCTTCATAGTGTCCAGTAGATATAAATCCCAAGTGACGCAAAGAATAGAGCTATGCTCCCCGACAACGGCGCCAGAAAAAGGTCTTGATAACCCACAAGTATAGGGGATCGCAACAGTTTTTGAGGGTAGAGTATTCAACCCAAATTTATTGATTAGACACAAGGGGAGCCAAAGAATATTTTCAAGTATTAGCAGCTGAGTTGTCAATTCAACCACACCTGGAAACTTAGTATCTGCAGCAAAGTGTTTAGTAGCAAAGTAATACGATAGTGGTGGTAACGGTAACAAAAGTAAAAACAGCAAAAGTCATGTTTTTGGTATTTTTGTAGTGATTGTAACAGTAGCAACGGAAAAGTAAATAAGCGTAAACCAGTATATGGAAAGCTCGTAGGCACCGGATCAGTGATGGATAATTATGCCGGATGTGGTTTGTCATGTAACAGTCATAACATAGGGTGACACAGAACTAGCTCCAGTTCATCTATGTAATGTAGGCATGTATTCCGTAAATAGTCATACGTGCTTATGGAAAAGAACTTGCATGACATCTTTTGTCCTACCCTCCCGTGGCAGCGGGGTCCTATTGGAAACTAAGGGATATTAAGGCCTCCTTTTACTAGAGAACCGAAACAAAGCATTAGCACATAGTGAATACATGAACTCCTCAAACTACGGTCATCACCGGGAGTGGTCCCGATTATTGTCACTTCGGGGTTGCCGAATCATAACACATAGTAGGTGACTATAGACTTGCAAGATAGGATCAAGAACACACATATATTCATGAAAACATAATAGGTTCAGATCTGAATTCATGGCACTCGGGCCCTAGTGACAAGCATTAAGCATAGCAAAGTCATAGCAACATCAATCTCGTAACATAGTGGATACTAGGGATCAAACCCTAACAAAACTAACTCGATTACATGATAAATCTCATCCAAACCATCACCATCCAGCAAGCCTCACGATGGAATTACTCACACACCGCGGTGAGCATCATAAAATTGGTGATGGAGGATGGTTGATGATGACGACGGCGATTTAATCCCCTCTCCGGAGCCCCGAACGGACTCCAGATCAGCCCTCTCGAGAGAGATTAGGGCTTGGCGGAGGCTCCGTATCGTAAAACGCGATGAAACTTTCTCTCTGATTTTTTTCTCCCCAAAAGCCAATATATGGAGTTGGAGTTGGCGTCGGAGGGTCTCCAGGGGGGCCATGAGGTAGGGGGGCGCGCCCAGGAGGGGGGGGGCGCCCCCACCCTCATGGACAGGGTGTGGCCCCCCTGGTCTTCATCTTTGGCGAGGATTATTTATTATTTTTTATAAGACATCTCGTGGAGTTTCAGGTCATTCCGAGAACTTTTGTTTTCTGCACATAAAACAACATCATGGCAGTTCTGCTGAAAACAGCGTCAGTCCGGGTTAGTTCCATTCAAATCATACAAGTTAGAGTCCAAAACAAGGGCAAAAGTGTTTGGAAAAGTAGAATCTGACGGAGACGTATCAATAGGCCACTGCGCCTCGTATGGTGGGGAGTCGCGGCGCTTGCCGTCGGCGGGCACCTCTATCCGCCAAGCGTCGAGTGGAGGAAGAAGAAGGCCAGCGGGCCCCGCCTGGCGTTGACCCTGCCTCTGGGCCCCACTTTGTCGGCCTCTGCTGTGACCGGGCCGGCTCACCGAGCTGGCATAAGTGGAGACGGCCCGGTAGAGTGTGCTTTCCTCCGGAGAAGGTGTATTCATACGGTCTCGCTAGAAGGCGCTTTCCCCACATAAAGCGTATTCGGAAAGTGTGCTTTTCGATCGCGGAGCGTATTTTCCCCTTCCTCGGCCGGAAATATGTTTTCCTCTCTAGGAAACATATTCTCAGAAAAGACACTTCTGTTTAAACTACCAGGGACCTGTCTGTGGAAGTATTTTTACAGACTAGTCCCTGAGCTTTAAACGTCCGTATCTTTTTACCCGTAATTCCGAATAAGGTGATATCAACGCTCACGTTCTTTGTTTGTCGAGATCTTTCCGTTGGTATCATCTTCATTATGTTTTCACACAATAAAAATGACCATTTTTCCCTTGCCCGTAAACAGCCCCCTCCGAGAAGGAACTGTTTCCGGCAATTCTTTTCGCAATCGTTTCGCACTTTTTCCCGGAGTATTTGTCGACCCCCAGGCAAGCTAACCTCTTATCATGAGCCCCGAACTTGCATGTTGACCTTGCTTGCACCTTGTGTGTGTGTGTGTGTGTAGTTGCAGTTGTTTCATATCGTTTTCATCGGCAGTTATTTCTTTATGCCTATCTTGCATGCTTGTGTTTTCATGATATCTTTGCCATGCTAATTAGAATGCTGTTATTAATAATGCCTGTCACTACTCTACTTTATTTGCATGTCATCGTTATAAAATGATTATGAGGATTGTAATGCACTGTTGATATGCTATTACTCGGTAGTGTCATGTCCTTTATGCTATAGTTGTGCACTTGAGAAGTTCGATATTTTGCCATGCATTTGTATGCTGCATGCTCATTGTTGCATTCATGTTAAATATGCTCATTATGATGGAATGCTGTATTATGGACCTGTCATGCATCAGGTGTTATCCTAGGCTGACGTGCGAAGGCCCCCTGCTCCATGCGGATCGGGGTGCCACAGGGCATGGTATCAGAGCAGCCAGGCTGGCATAGGTTATCCTAGCATTAGATCACCGCTACCATTAACCAGTAATGGCCCTAAGGGATTTGACCCATCCCTGCATCCGGCATGGCCACTGTTAATCAACAGGTGGCGCAGTCGGGGCCGACACGTCCTCACCCTGCTGTCCCCGCCTAGTTATCTGTGGCGCGAATAGCAACCATATCCTTTCTGGTCGGCCGCACCACTCACCCTTCGCCATTAAGGGAAAGGGGCCACACCATGCGGGCATGTCCCAGATAGTTGCCTATAAAAGCCTCCTTTCCGCTCGCCGTATCGCTCACCCCTCAGTCAGCCATATCCCAGCAGAGAAGCCTAGCTAGTAGCACTCCAGCCATGACTGGCACCTTCAGAGCTCCCAAGTTTCACAGCCGCACCGGTGCCGTCAACCACCCCGGCTTTCCACCCCTTCTTGCTGAGATGCTCACCAAAGCCTTTGGCTGTAAGGCTAGCCCCGATTACCTGGTGTTCCAATCGTCACCCGTCCCTCACCTTCATCGCTTTGATGCAAGAGTGTGCATCAGCCTAGCAGCGGATGGCCAGCCGTTGGTTTTTCAGGGTAGAGCTATGCCTACCTCTGATTTAGCCATTCAGGCCGCTGCTGTGGAGGCTATGCTTCACCTCCGAACCAGATACCCGCATATGGCAGCGAGGCGGGATTTCTGCTTTTACGCCATTGTGACAGAAGTAGGAATGCAGCCTTCTCCCACTGCCCAAGGAGATGACCCCGCAATCGCTCGCCTGGTGCAGTATATTACCGCCCAGGCGATGATGATTGCCCAGATACTTGCCGAGTTTAGAACTCTGGACAACGATGCGGTGCGAGTCGTCAAGGAAGCTTACCGTGAGGCTCGTAAATTCGCATCTCAAGTCATTTGCCCAACGCCATCTGAACCAGTGCTATCTTCTCAGCCTGTGTTGTGGCCTAGACCCAAAATCGTCACCCTCGACAAGGCTCTTTTACAGATCCACCAGTAGCATTTGCTTGGATCAATTTCAGCCACACCCCCAGCAGCCGAACCCCAACCCATAGTAGTGTCGGATGATGAATATGGAGATTGGCTCAGTCTTCGTCCTCCAGGAGAGCCCCAGCAAGACAAGTCCTCTACATGACCTCAGTCATGCAGTAAGATGATCAGTCTGTCAGTTCATCCTCGATATGAGGATAGAACTATGTATCCCGGAATGAGTTGTTTCGTTTAGCGCGTAGAGCGTGCGTGCTTTGTTGTATGCTGGCACTGTTGTAACCCGTATGCTATGTCCTATGTATGTTTTTGTGCTTTTGTTTTTGTGTTGTTTTTGCTTGTCTCTCTATCAAGCAGAAATGTTTGACAGGGTTGACACTATGTTGCTAACAAGATTTTAATTAGTAGATCACATACACTAAATAACATTGACTCTTCCCGAGTCTTTAATAAAATGCACGCTGGTGTAGGTATATGTATACCAGGAGTACATATACCCACTAGCATTAAAAGACCTTAGCATGATTTGTCTGCTGTGTTTTTCATTGCATGTTTATTGCCTCTGTCTGTTTGCTAGTTTAGATTTTACTGCATACTGCACGCATACCCGGTTCACCCACGAGTACATTCGGGCAGTACTCAGGGAAATGCAAAGTCACATATCCCTCTCTATCTGTGCATACGCCGTGTGCCGGATTTCCAACCCTAGAAACCCCGTGGAGGCATTTCCGCTTGGAAATTCCTCGTCTCTAATTCGTTTTCCCGATTTCATTTCCGGAGGAACATTGCCAACTTTATTTCCTCGATCCAGTACATCTACCCTGATACAGATTTCAACTCCGATTCTACCTCGACACCTACATTTCGTGGAGCTATCCGCGAAATTTTTCCGTACCCCGCGTGATTCTTGAGCTGGCGCAGCCACCTCACCTACATCTGGACCCCATCACCACCATCGTTTCTGCCTTGTGTGGCACAGGTAGATCGCCACCACCGCCCCATCGCAGCACGCGATTACTCCGCGGAGCAAAGCGACGGAGAATCAAGCGTGGCGGAGGACCACCCAGTGCGCCATCTTCTCCCGCGTCTTGAGCCACCGCACCCAACCACGCGTTGTTCCGAGCTCGCTCATTCCTGATGAGAATCAGCAGGAGGAGTGACGAGCCGATCAGTGTGCCCAGCATCGCTGCGAGGAACAACCACAACGCCACCAAGAACACCTCCTCGCCGAAGGAGCTCGGCTCGATCTTGCCCAAACCGAAGAGGTAGTAGAGCGGCATTGTGTTTGTGCGTTGGAGGAGAGTCGCGCTGCCGTTTTTATAGCCCAACCCCGGTGTACGGTGAGCGAGGTCCAGGAGAACCGCTCATCGCTCGATCACCGTGGTCCAGGAGGCGAATCCGCGAGCAGCCGACAAGGTCTTTGGATCATGACGTGAGTGCTCGCTGCACCAGCGCCGTGCACGCCGCGCACTATGGCTCTAGGGTCCTCATCGCCCTAGGAGCTAGATGCGCGCTGCACCAAGCCGCACGCGGAGCAGCAGCGTAGGAGAAGCAGCAAACCGGAGGTAGAAGAAGGAGGCTGCCAGTGGGCCCTGAACCAACGTGTCAGCAGGTGAAAACACTGTTCATTGGGTGCATCTAGCATTTTTTGAGAGAGTTTGATCTCGAATGCCCCTAGCCGTGGATATATCCAGGTTTGCCATATCCCTCCCCGGGTATACCAATTATCGGTGCCCCTATCTCGTTTGAATTTAGTCAAAGGGTTAAAAATTAACCCCGAGGTTTTTCCCCGGAGTGGTTATTCTTTCATTTGTGCTATAACCCTAGGAATCTAGAGGACGAGATTCTTTTTAAGGGGGAAGAGTTGTAACAGCCCCAAAATTTGGTTATCAATTTTTGTGCTGTTATTCTCTCCTGGCACTCATTTTCAAAATTTTCTCCTGAGTTTGCTAGATGACTCTAAGAAATTTTGTCATTTCCAACCTTTCAAGACCTTGCTCATGTCTTTTTCAGTGGGCAAGACCTCATTTGCATCAGCTCAAATCCTCTCAAACCCTAATTCCAAGTTTTTGGAATTTGGACAGGTCCTTTGTGCTAACAAAGGAGCCATCATTTTCTTTGATCTGTTGATCCTCCCAATTGTTCCCAGAGATCCTCCTATATTTCTGAACCTTGGATATGCAAAAATATTGCTAAGTCCAATGCAATATTTTTGAATTATGATTTATTACTTTTCTTGCCTTTTTGAGGAATAAAATCCAAAGGCATAGCTAGTCATCTCCTAAATTCATGAGAATTGGTGGAGTTGATGCTTATGCCTAATCCAAGCTCTGGCAAGTATATTGGCGAAACTTAAATAAGGAAAATTGCCTTTTCCTATTTAATGCCAATATTGCATTTCTGCCATTTTCCAAAGGAACTACAATTTTTATAGCAGAGAAAATTCCTACATAAATTGTGAAGCTTGTCCTTGCTATATAATCACTAGTTCCATCCTCATCTCATGATTCTACAGCTCAAAATTTGGCACATGATCCAATGCAAGTTTCTGCCTTCTCTGAATTTTTGCAAAGGAAGTGCTTTATTCCTAAGTCCAATTGGTCTGCAATTTGGCAGGGTGTTTAACATTGTTAAATAACCCATGGATACCAAAGATGAGCTAAATCCATTCATCCTAGTTCCCTGTGCAATTTGTCAAAGTTTCTGACGAGAACACAAGTTTGTGAAAGAAGTGCCTTCATAGTATTTCCAAATGGGATGAAACTTTTCCATCCTCTCAATTATCCCAAATAATTGGCCTCCACCCAAATTCAGTTCATTTCATTGAACTATGTGAGCACAGGAGCAATTCTTGTTTTCTGTCCAAATTTTTCAGTTTGTGAAGCAAGTGTATTTTATCTTGCTCCATTATGGATGATAATTTTCCCAGGCCTTATCCTACCTATATGATCCCTCTCCACAGGATTTGGGCTCATTCCATCAGGCCAATTGCCCTGAGGATTTTTCTGAAGTTTTTGGACAGAAATGATAGCTGTGAAGGAAGTGCCATTTTGGTAAGTCCATTAGATATGAACTTTTTACAGCATCATGGTATGTCCAAATCATCAGGCTTTGCCAAGTTATAGCTCAATCCATCACTCCTAGTGAGTGCTTCATCATGATTCAGTTTCGGGTCGATTTGGTGGTTGTACAGCAACTATGGTAAATAGTTGTCCAAATTACCTCAAAACTCCCAGGACCGTAGTCCTTTCTACCCTAAGCCTCCCAGACAACCATTTTACCTTTTACCCTCTCTGGTTTAATCTCTAGAGTGTGGTAAAGTTTGCAACAGCAAACTTGTGGAGCTTGTTTTACTCAGCTCAGTTTGTCTCTGCCCATCTACTTACCATGGTAACACTCCACGCTGGAAGGACTACGCGGTAGACATGAAATTACCTCAGTAGAAATCCCAAAGCGCGCCATGCCAGTGGTGACTACGAGGGCAGCCAGCCATAACGGTGGTCTAGCCATTGTTGTCGTCGGCATCGCTGCTGCGGCCGTCTCTGACCTCGCCATTAATGTCCTACAGTTCCCCCTCGGCGTCCTCTTCGCTCTGGCCCCCTATGTTTTCTTCTCCGGCGAGCCGTGCCAACGACCGGAATAGTGTGCTCCTGTGCATCGTCGTCTTCCTCGATGGTGTCCGCTTCCTCCTCTTGTCCTCGAGCCTTGCTCGTCTCCGTGATGCTCTGGCGCTCGTCCGCACCCTCCTCGTCGCCTTCACGCCGCTGCCCGTGAAGCTTTGGCCGCGCCTTTCGACACCGCGCCATCATCGACGCGCGGAAATGTCGCCCGCTGCGTGCCACGTTCTCCTCTCCTTCCCGAGCTCTCCCGCGGCTATTTAAGCACGCCTCGAGCTCTCTCGCAGCTCACAAGCCTCCCCAAGCCCCTTCCCCCTCGCCTCGGAGCTCCACATCCCCCTCCATGGCCGAATGGCCGCCGCCGATCCCCTCGGCCATTCTCTCCCTTGGCCATCCCCTGCCCCGTCCGAGAACCCCACTGGATGCGCCTTGCTCCAGCGCTTGTCCCCAGCCCCTTGCCCCCTCCACTGCCCCATCGGAGCACCTTGCTCGATGGTGGCCGAAGCCCTCTCCGCCGTGAGCCTTGCTGCTCCGTTCCCCGTCCTCCTCGATGGCAATGGAGGCCACCTCTGGATGCGCCTCTCCTCCCGATCACTGGATAGGCCGCGCCTCGTATGGTGGCGGAGTCGCCCGGCGCTGCCGTCAGGCACACCTCTCTCCGCCAAGCGTCGCCGAGTGGAGGAAGAAGAAGGCCAGGCGGGCCCCGCCCGTGTTGACCCTGCCTCTGGGCCCCGCATGTCGGCCTCTGCGCTGACCGGGCCAGCTCGCTGAGCTGGCATAAGTGGAGACGGCTTCGGTAGAGTGCGCTTTCCTCTGGAGAAGGCGTATTCCGCCGCGGTCTCGCGCTAGAAGGCGCTTTCCCTACGCGAAAGCGTATTCTGGAAAGTGCGCTTTCAGTCGCCGGAAGCGTATTTTTCCCCTTCCTCGGCCGAAAATATGTTTTCCTCTCTGGGAAACGTATTCTCAGAAAATACCCTTCTGTTTAAACTACCAGGGACCTGTTTGTGGAAGTATTTTTACAGACTAGTCCCTGAGCTTTAAACGTCCGTATCTTTTTACCCGTAACTCCGAATAAGGTGATTCCAGCGCTCACGTTCTCTGTTCGTCGAGCTCTTTCCGTTGGTATCATTTTCATTATGTTTTCACATAGTGAAAATGACCATTTTTCCCTTGCCCGTAAACAGCCCCCTCCGAGAAGGAACTGTTTCCGGCAAATCTTTCCGCGATCGTTTCACACTTTTTCCCGGAGTATTTGTCGACCCCCAGGCAAGCCAACCTCTTATCATGAGCCCCGAACTTGCATGTTGACCTTGCTTGCACCTTATGTGTGTGTGTAGTTGCAGTTGTTTCATATCGTTTTCATCAGCAGTTATTTCTTTATGCCTATCTTGCATGCTTGTGTTTTCATGATATCTTTGCCATGCTAATTAGAATGTTGTTATTAATAATGCCCTGTCACTACTCTACTTTATTTGCATGTCATCGTTATAAAATGATTATGAGGATTGTAATGCACCGTTGATATGTTATTACTCGGTAGTGTCATGTCCTTTATGCTATAGTTGTGCACTTGAGAAGTTCGATATTTTGCCATGCATTTGTATGCTGCATGCTCATTGTTGCATTCATGTTAAATATGCTCATGATGATGGAGAAGGAATTAAAATGACTTAATAATAACAAACCTCCTCCGTCATTGATGGGATCGAGTCATAGTGCTTCCAAATCGAACTTTTTCAGTGCAACCACATTTGCCTTATAGGAAGGCCTTAATGCGAGTTATTGTCGTGCCTCTCGCCGGTTCCTCCCACTAGGGAAGGTTATGGGCGTGCTTACCCTGATCAGGTAGGCAGACATAACCTTCTGTGCCTGTTGTTAGAAGTTTTGGTACCGGTCCCCGTGAGGGACGTTTTGACCACGACGGTGGTCGGGGTGTCTTTGGTAGACACGGGGCCTCCCAAGACTAGCCCAGTTGGGAGTGGGTCGGAGTGGCCGGGAGAGCGTCATGGCAGTAGGTCGGTTTCGTCGGAATGCCTTTGGTCCACCCGAATGGGAGTGCGAGGCCATGGGTTCCGTGGTGTGGGTACAGTGTGCTATCTCTGCAGAGTGTATATAAAGTCTATCGATAGCAACAGTTCGTAGTAGGTCCCACTATCAGGTCTTGGTCGAAATGGAGGATAAACCTAAAATAATTAAGTTGGTAAATAAATATGTGATAGCAAAAATATGGTGATTTGGACTATGGGATAGTCGTGAGACATCAGGCGATGTTTTGGATATGATCACGAGACGAGGTCTCGAGTGTTGGAGACCAAGTGTTGGTCATGGTTGTGATCGTCGAAAAAAGCACCGTTCGGTTGCGAGGCAACCTGTTGGTAAGAGAGTCCGAGGAAATCGGTGTACAAGTTTGGTTGCATTGTACAAGTAATATGTTGCATTTAAAAACCATGATAGAACAGAAGCTGGTTGCATATAGTTAACATGTTATGTCTGCATGGGTTATGATCGGTAGTTTATTTTCAGCATAGTTTCATGATGCCATGCCATGCTTTGCTTGACATGTAAATTATGCCATGATTGAGATGATATGCTATGTTTTGCCTTTGCCATGTTAGAAGCATGATCTGATATGCCATTGCCATGCTAGTAGATGTTCTAATTTTGTTCATGCTTAGTTAAATTTTATCATGCCATGTTTAGTAATTGATATGAGATAGGATGTTGCATGCGCTCGGTTCTCGCTTTGTCTTCTGCTTGTTTGGATGCTATGTATTTGGTTGTCTTGCAAGTACATTCAATGTACTGACCTGGCGTGTCATGCCAGTTTTGTAGGTCATACTCGAGTTGTTCGCTTGATCCGTCGTGCTAGGCCGTAATCTTGCCAGTCCTGTGAGTTGTGGAGCCCAGCCAGAGTTGATGAGTCGCCAAACCAAGACTTCCGCTGCCTTTTTATAGACTTCCGCTGTCATTTAATAGCCTTAGGGCTATGTCAGATAATTGTATTCATCAATGATGTACTACGATGCACATGTATTTGATGAATATTATTGTACTGGAATCTTGTATTATGGACTGTCATGCGTCAGGTGTTATCCTGGGCTGACGTGCGAAGGCCCCCTGCTCCATGCAGATCGGGGTGCCACAAATGATGAACTCAGATAGAGGCAACTCATCCATGCCCTGAACTAGCTCCTTGTACCTGTTGGCAGTCTTCTTGACACTGCGTTGTTGGGCATTGGAGCCCTCCGGAGCTTCTTGATTGCGAAGACGCTTGGAGCTCGTGTCGCGGCTTGGGTTCGAGCGACGGACATTGGAGCCACCACCTATGAAACACAATACAAGAACACATGAGAGAAACGAGAAGGATCAATGCAAAGACCACAGCCAAAACAAACAAAACACGTAGAAATAAGATTGGGTAGTCGCCATAAGGTAGTTTCGAAGTCAACGGTAGTACCTCACCACTAAGCGGAAGTAAAAGTTTATTGTTGCTCTAGCCGTAGTAGTACCGCGCCGGGATGGCACGGTAGTACCGCGCCTAGAGCAGAAGTAAAATTTTACTTCCGCGCCCGAGCGGTAGTACGGCTCCAGAGGAGCGGTAGTACCGCGCGAGGCGGATGCTGCCAGAGCGGTAGTACCGCACGGGAGTTACGGTAGTACCGCTCAGAATCAAATTCGGCACGAAACGGATCTAGGCACATCCACAACTTTGGATCGGTACTACGGTTGATCGAAAATACCGTGTGGCAACATACCAAATAGCATCTCTACTGCACTACTACTCTCCTACATCCTTCTCTTGCAAAAATTTGGCCTAAAATCTCAAGAACAACATGCATCTCCCCAAAACCTAGAAGCAAAACTACGAAGAAAAGAGAGAGGGATTTGGGGAGAAACCTTGTTCCATGGCAAGTGGGCGAGGTGGGGATCGATCCCACCGGTCGGAATACAAAGAGAGCGTCCAGAGATGGAGATCCGGCGAGGTCCTCCGGCGCCGTTCTTGGGTAGGAGAGAGAGAGAGAGAGACGAAGTGGGGGAAACTGAGTTGAATGGGTATGGGGGAGTTGGAACTCCCCCTTCCCGCTCTTGACCCCACCCGCTCGCGGCGGCGCGGTAGTATCGCTGGTCATTGCGGTAGTACTGCCCAGGCGGAAGTACCGCACGCAAGGCGGTAGTACCGCTCTTCCAGCGGCGGTAAAAAATTACTGCCGTGCTGGTAGCGGTAGTACCGTACTTATCTCAGGCGGTAGTACTGTGGCTTGCCACGGTAGTACCATAAACCCAAGAAAGTGCATGTTTGACAAAACGGAGAAACACGGGCTTTGCACAACAACCTTCAAGCGACCGGACACGCAAACGCACACACACACGAGGCAACTCAAACACAAACACGGCTCAACAAGAAGGAAAAAGGCAACAAGGAACAAACACTAACCAAAACCTCTCTAGAGGAGAGGGCGGTGGCCGAAGCCACCTATGTTTGAGTCAATTGGTATGGCACCGCGAAGAATTATCCTTGGGTCCATGACCAAAACTCGTCTTTGAAGCACAAGTACCATCAAGAATGGCTAACATGAAAGATTTAATCAATTTATGCATAATGGGGGGAGGGAGAGTTCATTGAGAGGAAAACACTCCCCCTGTGTCCATGCCTACACCTAAACAAGACATCAAGATGAGTATGGTGAGGTGTGCAAGGGTTCAAGCCACATTGCTCAAATCAATGATATTTAGCTCATGCCTTAACTCGCGAAATCTTGCTTCATCCAAGGGCTTCGTGAAGATATCTGCAAGGATATCATGAGTGTTGACATAGTTGAGCTTGATCTCCCCTCGCCTAATATGATCCCGGATGAAGTGATACCGAATCTCAATATGCTTCGTCTTGAAGTGTTGCACCGGGTTGAGATAAATCTTGATGGCACTTTCATTGTCACACCAAAGAGGCACTTTGTCACAAATGACACCGTAATCCTTTAAAGTTTGCCTCATCCATAGAAGTTGTGCACAACAACTACTGGAGGCCACATACTCTGCTTCGGTGGACGAGAGAGACACACAACTTTTCTTTTTAGAAGACCAACTCACCAAAGAGTAACGAAGGAATTGGCACCCTCCGGAAGTTGACTTCCTATCCACTTTGTCTCCCGCCCAATCGGAGTTCGAATAGCCCACAAGTTTGAAGTTTGCTCCTCTTGGGTACCATAAGCCAAGGTTTGGGGTATGAGCCAAATATTGAAAGATTCTCTTGACCGCTAGAAAGTGGCTTTCCTTAGGTGCGGCTTGAAACCGTGCACAAATTCCCACACTCAACATGATACCCGATCTAGATGCACAAAGGTAAAGCAAGGAGCCAATCATGGAGCGATATACCTTTTGATCCATCACTTTACCATTGGGATCGATGTCAAGTTGGCATTTGACTGGCATTGGAGTGGAAGACGGCTTGACATCACTTAGCTTGAATCTCTTGAGCATGTCTTGAGTGTATTTGGCTTGGTTTATGAAGGTTCCTTCTCTTCTTTGCTTGACTTCGAACCCGAGAAAGAACTTCAACTCTCCCATCATGGACATCTTGAACTTATAGGTCATGAGAGCGGCAAATTCCTCATTGAAAGCTTTGTTAGGGGAACTGAAGATAATATCATAAACATATAGTTGGCACACAAACAACTCCCCTTTGACCTTCTTAGTAAAAAGAGTGGGGTCGATTTTCCCAATTTCAAACCCACGATCTTGCAACAACTCGGTAAGGTGGTCATACCACACACGTGGGGCTTGTTTAAGGCCATAGAGTGCCTTATCGAGTTGGTACACATGATCGGGGAAATATGGATCCTCGAACCCGGGGGGTTGTTTGACATATACCAACTCATTAATAGGACCATTAAGAAAAGCACTCTTCACATCCATTTGTTGAAACTTGAAGTTATGATGAGAGGCATAAACAATCAACCAACAAATAGATTCAAGGCGAGCAACGGGAGCAAATGTTTCACCGTAGTCGATACCCTCGACTTGGGAGTAGCCTTGTGCTACCAAATGGGCCTTGTTGTGGACGATAATTCCATGAGCATATTGCTTGTTCTTGAATATCCACTTGGTTCCAATGACATTATGGTTCCCCATTGGCCTTGGCACCAATCTCCACACCTTGTTGTGCTCGAAGTTGTTGAGTTCTTCATGCATGGCATTAAGCCAATCCGGATCCTCGAGCGCCTCATAGACCTTTTGGGGTTCAACACAAGAAACAAACGCATGATGTGCACAATAGTTTGCTAATTGTCTATGAGTTCTTACCCGCTTTCTTAAGCTTCCAAGCACATTCGTCATGAGATGACCCTTGGTAGTGAGCTTGGATGCAATCTTGGCGGCACGACGCTCCAATTCCTCCTCGGGAGTGAGTTGAGGAGCGGTAACTTGATCATCTTGAGCGTCGTCTTGAGCTTGTTCTTGATCTTGAGCTTGCTCTTGATCTTGAACTTGCTCGGAGGTGAGAACTCGACCTTGGGCATCACTTGGTGGTTCAACACCATCTTGAGGTTGATCTTGCCCTTGATCTTGTCCATTTGGTTGAGGGCCTTCACTTTGTTCTTCGGAAGCGTGTGGGTCTTGGGTTGGTGATGGTTCCACTTGAATGGAACATTGTCCTTCTCCTTCGGCCACAAGGGGTTCCTCAATGGGTAGGATAAAACCAACACCCATTGTTCTTATGGCTTGAGGAGTAATTTCATCACCTACATCACAAGTACCACTTTGCTCCATTTGGGAGCCGTTATTCTCATCAAACTCCACGTTACACGTCTCCTCAATAAGTCTCGTGAACTTATTGAGGACATGGTAAGCATGAGAGATTGTAGCATAACCAACAAATATGCCCTCATGATCTCTAGCCTCAAATTTAGACAAACAAACACCTTTGTTGAGAATGAAACACTTACACCCGAACACCCGAAAGTACTTGAGGTTGGGCTTGTTACAAGTTAGTATCTCATATGGAGTTTTGTTCAAGCCTTTGCGGAGATAGAGCCGATTGGATGCATGACACGCGGTGTTGATGACTTCGGCCCAAAAGTTGTATAGAGATTTGAACTCCGCCATCATGGTCCTTGCCGCATCCATCAATGTCCGGTTCCTCCTCTCCGCTACACCATTTTGTTGAGGGGTATAAGGTGCGGAATATTGATGCTTGATACCCTCATCACTAAGAAACTCATCCAAGGTGTAGTTCTTGAACTCGGTGCCATTGTCACTTCTTATCGTCAAGATATTTTCATTATGTTGGTGTTGAGCTTCATTAGCAAAGTCAATGACGGTTTGTTGGGTCTCACTCTTCCTCCAGAAGAAGTACACCCAAGTGTATCTTGAATAATTATCCACAATCACCAAGCAATACTTTCTACCCCCAAGACTATCAAAGGATGGAGGTCCAAAGAGATCCAAGTGAAGGAGCTCTAAGGGCCTCCTCGAGTAGATGATAGTCGTGGGAGGGTGAGCCTTCTCATGTAGCTTTCCTTCAATACAAGCACTGGAAGCACGATCTTTGGCAAAACTAACATTTGTTAGTCCATGGACATGGTCCCCCTTGAGAAGACTTTGCAAAGATCTCATATTGACATGGGCTAAATGGCGATGCCAAAGCCATCCCACGTCAACTTTAGCCATTAGGCATGTCACGGTCTTAGTGGGTCGCTCCGAAAAGTTATATCACATAGAGACCGTTCTCGACATGCCCAACAAAGGCTACTTTAAGAGTCTTGCTCCACAAGAGGGCCACGGTATCAATATCAAAGAAAGTGGCAAAGCCCATGAGTGCAAGTTAACGAACGAAAAGTAAATTGTATGCAAGGGACTCAACAAGCATGACTTTCTTGATCATGAGATCATGAGAAATGACAACCTTGCCAAGTCCCAATACCTTAGAAGAAGAGGCATCATCACACTCGACATTGGTGGGCATAGATGAAATCTTGTGCACGTCCACCACCAAGTCCTTGCTTCTGGTCATATGATTTGTTGCTCCACTATCGAGCAACCATGATCCCCCACCGAAAGCAAACACCTACAAAGATCAATGCTTGGTTTTAGGTACCCATCTTGTAATGCGTCCTTTGATGTTAGTAACAAGGGTCTTGGGAACCCAAATAGACCATTCAATGTACTCATAAGGAGAACCAACAAATTTAGCATAAACATGCCCATCACTAGCACGACATAACACATAGAAAGGGTTAAAGTCGCCGACTTTGTTGGAAGGAGTGGCATTGCCCTTCTTGGCACCACCACCCTTCACATTGTTCTTCTTCTCCTTGGATGAACCCTCTCCCTCCTTCACAAAAGTTTGCTTGAGAGGAGGAGGTCGTTTAGTCTTGTCATTCTTCTTCTTTTTCTTGGACTTGGGTGCGAACCCAATTCCCTCCTTGGCCACAACTTCCTTTTGATTGCTCAAAAGGTCATTGAGGTTCTTCTCACCTTGTATACAAGACACAAGGCCTTTCTCAAGTTGTTCCTTCAACTTTGCATTCTCCTCCACAAGATGCACATGCTCACAACAAGGGTTAGTAGAATTTGCATTATCAATTAACACCATATGAGGAAAAGTGGCTTTCTCCTTAGTTAGCTTCACTTGGAGTTGATCATGCGAATCTTTAAGGCTAGCATGAGTACCCTTCAAGGCCTTGTGAGCCTTGTCAAGTATATCAAACTCCTCCTTGAGTCTAGCAAGATCAACACCAAGTTTAGCCTTCTCGGAATTGAGCACACGAGATACAACAAGAGCATGATCAAGATCTTTCTTAATTTTAGTATGATCATCGTTGTGTGACTCCTTGATAACCCACAAGTATAGGGGATCTCAACAGTTTTTGAGGGTAGAGTATTCAACCCAAATTTATAGATTCGACACAAGGGGAGCCAAAGAATATTTGAAGGTATTAGCAGTTGAGTTGTCAATTCAACCACACCTGGAGATCAATTATCTGCAGCAAAGTGATCAGTAGCAAAGTAGTTTGATAGTTTTGATAGTAGTGACAGCAGCAACGGTAACAGTAACGGTGATAGCAGTAATTGTAGGAAGTGTAATAGTGATGATAGCAGTAGTAACGCAGCAAGATCAATAAGGATAAATTCGTAGGCATTGGATCGGTGACTTGTTGGATGATATTCATCATGAGACAGTTATAACCTAGGGCGATACGGCACTAGCTCCAATTCATCGATATAATGTAGGCATGTATTCCGTAAATAGTCATACATGCTTTATTAAAAGAACTTGCATGACATCTTTTGTCCTACCCTCCTGTGGCAGCGGGGTCCATATTGGAAACTAAGGGATATTAAGGTCTCCTTTTAATAGAGAACCGGAACAAAGCATTAACACATAGTGAATACATAAACTCCTCAAACTACGGTCATCATCGAGAGTGGGCCCAGTTGTTGTCACTCCGGGGTTGTCGGATCATAACCATAATAGGTGACTATAACTTGCAAGATCGGATCTAAAACATGGATATAATGATGAATTCATAAACGGTTCAGATCTGAGTTCATGGCACCCGGGCCCAAAGTGACAAGCATTAAGCATGGCAAAGCCATAGCAACATCAATTTAAGAACATAGTGGATACTAGGGATCAAGCCCTAACAAAACTAACTCAATTACATGATGAATCTCATCCAACTCCTCACCGACCAGTGAGCCTACGAAGGAATTACTCACTCTCGGTGGGGAGCATCATGGAATTGGCGATGGAGAAAGGTTGGTGATGACGAAGAACGAAGGTCCCCCTCTCCGGAGCCCCAAAAGGACCCCAGATCTGCCCTCCCGAGGAAGAACAGGGTTGGCGGCGGCTCCGTCTCGTGGATTGTGATAATTCTTTCTTCCTGATTTTTTCTGGAAATATGTGATTTTATAGTATCAGGGGGGTCATCAGCGGGGCCACCAGGTGGGTACAACCCACCTGGGCGCGCCAGGAGAGGGGGGCGTGCCCTGGTAGGTTGTGCCCACCCAGGGGCCCCTCTCTGGTGGGTCTTGGCTCCAATAATTCTCTTTTATTCCATAAAAAAATCCTTGCAAAGTTTCGTTCCATTCCGAGAACTTTTATTTGTGCACAAAAAACAACACCATGGTAGTTCTGCTGAAAACAGCGTCAGTACGGGGTTAGTTTCATTCAAATCATGCAAATTAGAGTCCAAAACAAGAGGAAAAGCGTGAGAAAAGGTAGATACGTTGGAGACGTATCAACTCCCCCAAGCTTAAACCTTTGCTTGTCCTCAAGCAATTCAGTTGATAAATTGAAAGTGAGAAATAAAAACGTTTGCGAACTCTTTTGCTCTTGTTTGCATAAATAAGCTTAGACAGCACCCAGGTTTTCAGCCAACATTATAACTAACCATGTCAACAATAACTCTTAAAGATTATAATGATTCATATCAATGGCATAGTCAGCTAGTGAGCAATAATTAAATATCTCAAACAACAACACGTTGTCAAAACTATCATGATATAATATGACAATAGTGGTATCATGCTAGCCCTTTCTGAGACCGCAAAACATAAATGCAGAGCACCTCCGAAGTTCAAGCAGCGACTAAACATTGTAATTCATGGTAGAAAAGATCCAGTCATGATGCACCCAACATTAGCTACACACAATGCATAAATCATGACATTTGTGCTCTACTCAGTTTCTGGCGCTTGTGTTTAGAAGGTGGTGGCACAACATAAAAGTAAATGAATAGTCCCTTCGCAGAGGGAAGCAGTGATTTGCTGAGGTGCCAGAGCTCAATTTTTAAATAGAGATAAATGATATTTTGAGACATGCCCCCTTCTCATTCACTTCATGACCATCAGTTATCAACATCTTCCATGCTAAGCACGCTAGTGGCGGTCCCCAAGCGGAAAGTAAAGGTTTTGACTCCATTGGGAGTTTTTGTTTGATTATTCAAGAGATGAACTCGGTTTCATATTTGCAGTTTGGGACCGGGCATCCCTATTACCGCCCATTTCCTCGTGCGATGGCGAGTGAATAAACACTCAACCTGAGGATAACTTGCTTAGCACGGAAGATATCGACCACCTCCTGTCGTTCCATGAACCATCCAGGCATACAAAACGGATAATTTTTTAGAAGTTTTTTAGAGGTGGCACATGCAAATTTACTTAGGATGGCAGGGTAATACCGCATATAGGTAGGTATGGTGGACTCGTCTGGAATAACTTTGGGTTCAAGGTTTTTGATGTACAGGCGAAGGCTAGCAATTAAGATTGGGAAGCGGCTAGCTAGAGAGCAACAACGATCATAACCATGCATTATGCATAAGTAACATTGGGCACTAGCATGAGTAGGATATGAACACCATGAACATAAATATTATAGAGGCTATGTTGGTTTTGATTCAACTACATGCATGAATATGTACCAAGTCAAGCCACTCGAACATTCGGAGGAGGATACCATATCATCATACTACATCACAATCATTTTAACGCAATGTTGATATCCAAGATAAATCATTATCAACTCCGAGCTACTTATGCATGGCATGAGAAACTATAGTCTCTAATTGTCGTTGCAAACATGTTTAATCATAATGGGTTGAAGCCTGGATACTAGGTTAAACATATTTACACAAACAGAACAAGTCGAGTTCATACCAGTTTCTCTTTGCCACGACCAACTCATCGAATGTCGTCATTATTGCCTTTCACTTGCACGACCGAATGATATGAAAATAATAATAGTGCAAGAGTGCCATGGACTAAGCTAGAATCTACAAACATTTTATTCAACACGAGAAGACAAGGTAAAATGGGCTCTTTATTAGTTCAACAATTATTCATATGAGAGACACTCAACACTTTCATCGTGGTCTTCTCCTTGGTACAACTCGAATAAAAAGAAAAGAAATTCAGAGAAACACACTGAAATATTTTTGGAGTTTTGGGTTTTCTTCAACAAGCAAAATAAGAAGCTAAAACGAGAAAAACTTTTTAGATGGGAAAGCTCCCAACAAGCAAAAAAAACAAGGAAATCTTTTTGGATTTTCTTTTTAGTGCTACTACTAAGCATGCATAGAAAGTAAATTACTACAACTAACTTTTTTGGTTATTTTTTCTAAGGTTTTTCAAACACACAAGAAGAAAGCAAGAAAATAAATCTAAGCATGGATGATACAATGGAAAAGTGTGAACACCGACAAGTGGAATGATATGTGAACATGAGTGTAAAGTCAGTGGAAACACGTACTCCCCCAAGCTTAGGCTTTTGGCCTAAGTTGATAATCGATCAGTAGCCTGGAGGATAGTAGGGATCCTGAGGAGCGGGCATCCACTCATCCCACTGCGGAGGTGCATGTGCAGCCTCGGCAGCAGCCTGAACATTCCAGTAGGCGAGGATGTCCGCAAGCATAATCCGGTATTCGCCCCTGGCAACAGAATCAAACAGAGCAGGTGTAGGAAAGGGGATAGCATCATGAGTGTCAACGCTATAGACCAAGTTATAAGGAATGGCAATATCAGGACTATCATGTGCAAGAAAGTGATGGTGATCCATGGCTGCACGGTCTAGGTAAATTGTGGTAAGAGGGACATCATGGGGGCGTATCGCAACCTCGAAGTGAGCCGCCAAACGAGTAGCAAAAATCCCACCATGTATTTTCCCTTGAGATTTATTAAGATGGAGGCGACGAGCCACAATAGCTCCCAAGCTATAAGTGTTGTCGCCCTCTATTGCGCGACGTAAAACAACAAGGTCTGGTGAACTAAGGGCACCCACCTTCTACCTAGCAACACTACAAAAAAAGACACATTCGTGACATTTTGGGCCGAACAAAAATCTTTTATGTCATTCTTATGACACTTCTATGATGATAATTGTGACAAAACCTGGTATCATCATAGATGTGGTGGGGTCCTACTTCTATGATAAAATATCATGACAGAAAATGGGCTTTCCGTCCTGGGCGGGCCGGAGACGCAGCTGCATGACATTCTTTGGGCCGTCCATGATGGAAAAACCGTGGTAGAAGCGAGGGCACGGAAAATATCGGGGAGTCCCCGGTTACGATGGGTGGTCGGGGCCGAGTGATGCGCGTTTCTCTCGTACGCACGCGCGTGTGTGCAGGGCCTTGGGCTCTAACTGAACCCGAGCGAGGCGTTGGGCTCTAACTGAACCCGAGCGATTGCCCGCAGTTACGCGTACATCGAACCCGAGCGATCGATCGATGGTCGTTAATCGAACCCGATTGCGATTCGCCGCCATCTGCTGCTAACTGAAGCTGATCAATGCAGCCTCTGGATGAATAGTGAGCATTGCGAGGGGGGGGTGGATGAACAGTTCCCGGTGGGGGTGGATGAATAGGACCCCGTGGCGTTGCCTCTGGATGAACAGTGAGCGTTGCTGGTGGGTTTGGATGAACAGTTCCCGGTGGGGGTGGATGAACAGGACCCGGATCATTCGAGACGGTTGGGGCTGGATGAACAGGACCCCGTGGAGGGCAGGATGAACAGGACCACCCCGTGGAGGGTAGGATGAACAGTAGACGGTGGAGGGCTGGATGAACAGTAGCCCGTGCAGGGGTGGTTGAACAAGAGCCCGTGGAGAGGGCTAGTTGAACAGTAGCCGGTGGAGTAGCACGCGGTGGAGGCTGGATGAACAGGAGCCCGTGGATGAACAGTCATAGGTGGAGACTGGGGGAGGTTGACGGTGGATGAACAGTAGCCCGTGGAGGCTGGAGGGGGTCGACGGTGGAGATGAACAGTATCCCGTGGAGTCCCGTTTTGCGGTACGCCACACCCCTCCCGATGAACAGGACCCCCGTTTCGACCGTAGCGCTCCAACACAAGTCTGTTTCCTCCATTTTGCGGTACGCCACACCCCTCCCGATCAACAGGACCCCTGTTTCGACCGTAGGAGGTCGGTTTCTCCGCTTTTGGCGGCACGCTGCACCTCCTGATGAACAGGATCCCGTTTCGAACGTGGCCGGTCGAACACAAGGCCTTTTCCTCCGTTCTGCGGTACGCCAGGCCTCGTTTCCATCGGTTGTTCCGTCCAAGCTGGTTGGCTCCGTTTCCTCCCGATGAACACGACGCATTCCGTTGCCTCCCCATGAACACGACGATAACGCTGTTTCTCCATTCCGATCCAGCCATGTACACGAGCCCTGGCCGTACGTACGCGCGAGTAGGCGTTCGAGACCCCGCCCATATGTACGTACGTGGCACTATTTACTTTCTTGCACCCTGGCCGCCGTACGTACGTGTACATGCTACGTGCGTGCCTCTACTACGACATGTGCGCACCTCTACATCGACCAGTATGTACGTACATGTTCGCGACCAGAATGACAACGCTACATACGCTTCGACCAGGTGGGTCCCGACTTGTCGGATTTCGGGTTCTGGCAGACCCTCTAGGTTCGAACTCTGGGGTGCACGCGGAGATCTCACCCCCTACCTACCTGCCCCTCGTCGCCTCGCTAGGATCTAAAACTACCAATAGAACAACACAAGAGACACAAGGTTTATACTGGTTCGGGCCACCATTGTGGTGTAACACCCTACTCCAGTGTGTGGTGTGGTGGATTGCCTCTTGGGCTGATGATGAACAATACAAGGAAGAACGGCCTCGCGAGGGTCTGTTCTTGGCTGGTGCGATGAACTGCTAGGGGGAGTTCAGTCGCTTCTCTCTTTCTCTCTGTGATTGATCTCTCGATCTGATCAAGCTGCCTCTACCCTGTGGGTGGCTAGTCCTATTTATAGGCAGGGACCCTGGGCCTCTTCCCAAATATTGAGCGGGAAGGGCGCCAACAATTGGCCATTTTTAAGGGGAACATCTAGTACACTTATCCTGACTAAAGTTGGTCCTCGTCTATCAAAGGCTCTGGTGGTGACGCCGGCTTGGGCTCCACGATGACTTCCTTCCTGCCGTTGCGACGGTCTTGGTCTTGTTGCAATCAAACGGGTGCCTTTGCTTGATGCTCTCGCTGCGCTTGCCTCCTTTGCACCAAAGAGGAAATGAGGACATCAAGGCTGGCTGGCGCCTGCCTGGCGCCCTTGGTCGTCATGGCTTGCGTCATGGGCACCTCGTGAGGTACGCCACCTTGATCTATCCGCCTCCTCGCGAGCCAGCCTGACGAGGCCGTGCCTGAGGAAGCTTCACGTAAATCCGCCTCACCAATCTTGGCCCCTCGCGAGGGTCTTGAGCTTGTCTTGATGAAGATGGGCCGTCTTTGGGCCACCTTGAGCCACGCCCGCAGCCGCAGGCCAGCTGTGCAAGTCTGGGTACCCCTGCCCGTAACGCCGACAAGAGCCCCGGGCCCAAGGCGCTACCGACTTGGCTGAGCAGAGAAGCGAAGATGCAAGTGCGAAGCGCCACGGGCCCTAACAGCATGCGGCCTTGGGCGCCGCGTGGCGGTTGATTGGACGTGGGCGCCCCTGCTTCCCCACGACGCCTCGGCAACTGCACGAATTGACAAGTCCCTGCATGCAAAGCGGGTCATGATTAGCTGTGATCGTGGAGGTCGCCGGTTGGCCTTCCCCGGCTATAAGTACGGAACGGCGCGTTCCCTTCTGGTCCATCTCTTCTTGCTTCTCCTTCTTCTCCGTCCTTGCTCCACTTTGTGGCAATGGCTCCGATCCGCCGGTTCTCCGCGGAAGAGAAGGGAAAGGCTCCCCGAGAGGGTCCCGACCCGCTTCCGCCGAAGAAACGGCTAGCCCTATGCCGTCGAGATGAGGGCGCCCGACAGGAGGTGTCGAGGCCTTGGTGCGAGCGGCTGCCGCCAGGGTTCCCGCTGCCCTTGTACGCCCGCATTGAGGGCCCTGAAGGAGTTGACGCCGAGCGCCATGGACGACGCCGCCGTCGGCGTCGGCGGGTCACGGCGGCGCGCGTTGTCCCTCCTGGAGTCCATGCCGAGGGCTCCTCCCGAGAGTTTGTGCTCCACGCCGCCATGCCTCCTCAGTCTTGGATCCGCCTTCCTCCCTCCTTCGCCTTCGTGATGCCGCAGGGGGGATATTTGGAGCTCTGGTTGCAGCACGCCGGCTGCAGCACCCTTGCATCCGATGCGGAGGTCGCGGTCGTCTCTCCGGGCAAGGTCTTCATGACTCGAGGCTGGGGCGAGATCGCCCGAGTCTGCAGGACGAGGGGCACCCTCGCGATCCACCTGGAGTACGATGGTGCTTCCATGATGCTCTTCAAGGTCTTCGACGGGGAAGGATGCCGGCTGGAGTGCTGCCCTGAAAGAGGTGGTCGGGGCCCTGCCGCAGCGAGGACCAGGCTTGCTGTTCGCTCCCTCAGCAGCTCCTCAGGCGGCGGAAGTGTCAGAGGGTCCACCGACTCCGCCGAGCTCTTCGCGACTCCGGAGATGAGCGACGACAGCTACGAGCCCCCGAGCCTGCATCGCTCTCGGAGCAGGGCGGGCTCGTCAGGGCGCCGCCGCCTCTGATCTGGATGAGGTTGGCGCCGGTTCCAGACGGCCCACTGTTGACGATGGCGTCTCTCGCGGAGGCGCGTGAAGTTAACGTTCTTTAGGATCTGCTCCCTCTGTTCCCTGCGAGGAATCAAAAAGCGCGCCCCGTGGGGGCTTGTAAGGTGCATGTGGTTCCGTTTGTTAATATAATCCTTGCCATGAAGTAGTGCGAGATGCTCATTCCGTCTTAGCTTAGTTCTTCCTTTCGAACCTCACGAGGGCTTGGTGCTCTGCGCCGACAGGTCCCGGTCCCAAGGCAGGCTTCAGCCGTCGCTGGTATGCCAGGTCGCGATGCCGTGGTCAAGGCCAGGAGGTGAGCGGCCCGGGGTCCAGTAAGAGCCCCTGAGTCGCGATGCTCAGGAGGTCCCCTTTAGCGCTCAAGCAGCCATCGTTCGATGAGAAAGGAACGCGACGTTGCTAACACGGGATTGCATTAGGTGCGAGGTCGGCGCTGCGATAGCGGTGTTTCGGAGGGTGACTTATCTCGGGAGTCAGGAACCGCTTCCTGGTGCGACGTTAGGTCCGCGCATCGGCAGGAGTGGGGTTGCCTGGCGAGGTCCCCGCGTGCCTCTTCCCTCTCGCCTTTGCTCCCCTTTCTGCTCTACGTCCTCGGGTCTCGGCCCTCGAGCGGGTCTCAGACATCGCTGGTATGCCAGGTCGCGATGCCGTGGTCAAGGCCAGAGGGTGAGGGCTGGAGAGCGATGGGAGCCCGTGAGTCGCGATGCTCGTGTACCCCCCTTTAACATGCAAGCGGTTCGCGCGGACGAGAGTGAAGAAGACGCCGTGAGGGCCTAGCTTGGCGCTGCTCCTTGAAGGGATCCTGCAGGCTCACCACAAAAAGAACAAGAGTCCGCTATGACAAGTGACGGTCAGCCGTTGGTTGCTTTGGAGAGGTGACGAGGCACTGAAGGCCTGGCGAGGTGGCGCTGTGCGGGGCTGCCGCGGCCAAAGCTCAGCCATTCAGGTTTGTCGGTGTTGCAGGGACGGACCCATGTGCAAGCGTCGTGCCGTTGGGGAGCAGCTCCGTCAGTTGGTGTCAGACAAGCGGGCAACGAGGTCAAGCACGTTAATCACGAAGAAGCAAGTTCACTTAGATAGGTGCAGTGAAGGCAGATGTCGCAGGGTCTGGCCCGAGCGACTTGGGGATGATGCAGCCCGAGGGGCGCCCCCAACAAAGTAAGCTAGGAACATGAAGTAAAAGGGATACACGCCGCAGGGACGGACCCACGCGGCCTGGGAATGATGCAGCCCTGGGGGGCGCTCCCAGCTGAAAATGAGACTTGAAGGATGTCACCTCATAACGTTGAAGACGAAGGGATGCTGAAGTAGCGGACGTCGTGGGCTGCGGAAGCCGATCTTCATGAGCCCCCAGGCCCAGGAGCCTCGGGAGGCTCCGGAGGCGCTGGTGGCTCCTCGTGGACCATCTCCATTTCCGCCAGGACTGCGGAACACCTGGCCTCTTGAGCCTCCAGGATGCTCCCCATGAGGTGCTGGCGCGTGGCCGCCGCGTTCGGCACACCGTAGGGCATGCGAACGTAGCTGTTGGGTGGACCTTCGCAGCGCCCCGCGCGTGAGGGCCAGAAGCGCTCCTGAGAGGCGGCTCGGTTGAGCCCTAGTATGTCGATGCAGATGCGTAGCCCACCATCCTCGCCTGGATGGGGAGCTACGGCGGGTAAGCGGCGGCTGCCACTCATGACTCTTGACTCCTACAGGTCCTGAATGATCTGGCCGACGAACTCCTGAGGGTTTGGCCCTCCTTGCCTTTCTCCTTCCTGAGGGAAACGTGCTTTGAAACATGCCTCCAAGTGGTGCCCAAGCGCCTCCCTCGTGACCTTAGCAGGGTCGGTGGCCCTCCAGGAGAGAGCCCCCGAGCCTTGCTTGAGGAGGGCGCCGGGCGCGCCTTCCTATGCGACAAAAGGAGGTGCCCCCTGAACAGGCGCGGGCCTTGAGGGGCCTGCCTCCCGAGGGGTCGGGCCTGGGGATGTCTTATTCTTCTTGGGAGCAGTCTCGGGGAGCCTCCTGCTCCTGCGATCTGGGTCTTCAAGTGATGCGGCTTGAAAAGCTCGCTCCAGGGAGCACACTGTGTCTCTCTCTTCGCAAGGCACCGTGATGACTCCGCTGCTTCCTGGCATCTTGAGGACGTTGTAGCCGTGATGAGTCACGGCCATGAACTTGGCCAGAGCTGGGTACCCGAGGATGGCATTGTATGGCAGGCGAATGTGGGCGACGTCAAAGTCGATGAGCTCGGTGCAGTAGTTGTCGCGCGCCCCGAAGGTGACAGGGAAGCGGACCTGCCCAATCGGGAATGTCGAGCCATCGGTGACTCCGGAGAAAGGCTTGGTTGGCTGAAGCTGATTGTAAGGCACTTGGATATTGTTGAATGTCTCTACGGACAGGACATTGAGCCCTACTCCACCATCGATGAGGGTCCTGGTGACTTGCACGTTACTGATGATTGGGGAACAAAGCATCGGGAGGACTCCGACTGTGGCCGCGCACTTGAGCTGATCTGCTGAAATTTGAACATGATGGCGCACGCTGACCACACGAGAGGGTGCGTGGCCTCGAGCTTGGGGAGGACTGCATTCACTTCGCAGCGAACCGCTTGAAGATGCGTTGAGAGGCTGGGGCTTGAGCTCCACCCAGATGCAAGCGATCGCAGCTCCTCGGAAGCCCCAGCCCCCTCGTCCTGATGATGGTCCTCATTTATCCTTGGCTGCGGTGGCAGAGGAGGGAGGCCTGCGTTTCCTTGCGGGCGATCCTCGCGAGGCTGATCCTGCCAGCGATCCTCGCGAGGTCGGTCACGCCACCCTTGGCGAGGGCCACGGTCTTCCCAGCGTCCTGCATTTCTTCCTCCTCCTCGGCCATAGCCTCGATCGTTGCGGTCGGGGCGTCGACCGATTCTCCCTTCTCGCACGGCTTGGAGCTCTTGACATTCGTTGGTGTTGTGGGTGTGGAGGTCATGGTACACACAGTACCGGCTGCCCTTGGAAGACTCGGGCTGATCTCTGCCTCGCTTGCTGTCTGGTTACGCATGAGCACGGCAGCCCCTTGTGCTTCACGTCCTTGGCCTTGGGCTTCTTCTCTTCCGGGTCTCTGGTGGCAGCTCGAGGAGGAAAAGGCGCCCGTCCTCAGCCTGGCGCACTTGGTCGCCAAGTTGAACAGCTCCAAGGATGTGCACAGATCTTCATGCATCGCCCGGCTCCTCCTTCATCTTGACGTCACGCACACCATCGGAGAAGGCTGAGATGATGGCCTCCTCGGTCACCTTGGGAATCTTGAGGCGTGCGTTGTTGAAGCGCTGGATGTACTTCTGCAGGGTCTCCCCTGGCTGCTGCTTGATGCACCGCATGTCGCTCACGAAAGGAGGCCGGTCGCGAGTACCTTGGAAGTTGGCGATGAAGCGGGTGCGCATCTCGTCCCAGGAGGAGATCGTGCCAGGATCCAGGTTCAGGAGCCAGGTTCGGGCCCCGTCCTTGAGTGCCATGGGAAACCAGTTCGCCATGACATTCTCGTCCCCGTTGGCGGCTGTCGGCGTTCTGGGAACTGGGGTCCCCAGACTTGCCTGCCTGCGGCCTGCGGCGTGGCTCAAAGGAGGCCCAGGACGGCCCATCTTCATCAACAAAAGCTCAAGACCCTCGCGAGGCCAAGCCTCATGAGGCGGGCGACCAAGAGCTTCGCCAAGCACGGCCTCGTCGGGCTGGCTCATGAGGAGGCGGAGAGTTCAAGGCGGGGTACCTCGCGAGGTGCCCATGACGTAAGCCATGACGACCAAGGGCGCCCGATCGAGGCGCCAGCAGCGTCCTCCTTTCCTCTTTGGTGCAAAGGGAGCAAGCGCGGCGAGAGCATCAAGCAAAGGCACCCGTTTGGTGCAACAAGACCAAGACCAGCCCCAACGGCTGGAAGGGAGTCATCGTGGAGCCCAAGCAAGCGTCATCACCAGAGCCTTTGGCAGGCGAGGACCAACTTTAGTCAGGATAAGTGTACCCGTTGTTCCCCTTCAAAATGGCCAATTGTTGGCGCCCTTCCCGCTCAATATTTGGGAAGAGGCCCAGGGCCTTCGCATATATAAGTAGAGCTAGCCACCATGGTAGAAAGGGAGGAAGAAAAGGGAGGATCAGATAGGAGGACGACGATCGGATAGAGAGTTGGCATTTGGGATCCAGAGAGAGAGATAGAGACCCGATCCTCAAGCTAGAGCGACGGGACACCACCTAGCAGTTCATCACACCCACCAAGAACAGACCCTCGCGGGGCTGTTCTTCCCTGTACTGTTCCTCATTAGCCCAAGAGGCAATCCACCACAGCACAAACTAGAGTAGGGTATTACACCACAACGGTGGCCCGAACAAGTATAAATCTCGTGTCTCTTGTGCTGTTCTTCTTAGTAGTTTAGGTCCCTGCGATTCGGCGAGGTATGAGATGGTGGAGGGTTGGATCTCCGCGCGCACCCCAGAGTTCGAACCTTAAGGGTCTGTCGGAACCCGAAATCCGACATTTGGCGCGCCAGGTAGTGGTGCGCCGGAATCTGCCTTTTGTCGCCTCATTCTTCCCCGACCACCGCAACCATGTTCGACGCTCGTCGGGCCTGCGCTGAAGCGCCGAGCCGCCTCGCCTCCCACGCCGCCAGACGGCTCCTGTCATGGCGGGCGTCCTCGTCGTTCCCCGTCACCTGCCGTCAAAGCCGCCACCGGCCCGGCGGGGAACGAGCAGCAATCGCCGTCCCAGCACCCGTCCATGAGGCGGGACGGCCGCATCACCACGCCTTCGCTCACCCCCGCTAGTTCTTCGTCACGCGCGCCCCGCGCGGCCATGGAGGCCCGAGCCGCACTCATCGCGGCCAACGAGCTCCTGCGCTACCGCCCGTCGGCCGACGACGTCTCACGAAGAGTGGCTCGACCGAGTCGCCGAAGCTCGTCCGGCGCTGCAGAGGCGACTTGCGCCGTCCGTCTCGCTGCACCGCACCCGCCCTGCTGGCGATGAAACTCCGGGCGCCTCGGCCGCCTCCTCCTCACGACAGCGCCACAGCTCCAAAAGCGCGCGGTCCTGGCGGAACCTGTTCCGCCAGCGCCGCAGCTGCAAGAGCAGGGCTGTCAAGAAGTTCTCGCCCGCAGAAGCTGCCCGAGCACTCCCGCTCCAAAGACGCGTCAAGACCTGCGCTGCCCCCAGCCAAGGCGCAGGGAGGCCCACAAGACCAAGCTCTTCGCCGTCCGAGGCCCTCCAGCGGCCACGGCGGGCTGCCGCGCTTTCACCACCGAGCTGCGCAGGTCGCGTAGCCCGCCAAGTTCAAGCCAGACCTGCCTCCACGCCACTGACGGCACGGCTGACCCTACGGAGTTCCTCCAGCTCTCTGAGCTGGGCATCGAGGCTGCCAACGGGATGAAAAGGTCATGGCGAACTGGTTTCCCATGGCGCTCAAGGACGGAGCCCGCACTGCTCCTGAATGCGCCCCATGCACGATCTCTTCTGGGCTGAGATGCGCACCCGCTTCATCGCCAACTTCCAGGGTACTCGCGACCGGCCACCCGCCGTGAGCGACATGCGCCGAATCAAGCAGCAGCCAGGGGAAACCCTGCAAAAGTACATCCAACGCTTCAACAACGCGCGCCTCAAGATCCCCAGGGTAACGGAGGAGGCCATCATCTCTGCCTTCTCTGACGGCGTGCGCGACGTCAAGATGAAGGAGGAGCAGGCGATGCATGAAGATCTGTGCACCTCCCTGGAGCTGTTCAACTTGGCGACCAAGTGCGCCAGGGCTGAGGAGGGGCGCCTCTCCCTCCTCGATCTGCCTGCCGCGGATCCCAAGAGAAGAAGTCCAAGGCCAAGGACGTGAAGCGCAAGGGGGCTGCCGTGCTTTCATGGTGAACCAGGACACCAAGCGAGGCAGATCAGCCCGAGTCCTCCAAGGGCAGCCGGATGCTGCGTGTACCACGACCTCCACACCCACAACACCAATGAATGTCAAGAGCTCCGGGCGTCTGAGGAAGGGTCGGCAGACGCCCGGCGCAGCGACGGGGCTACGGCCGAGGAGGAGGAAGGAATGCAGGACTGGGAAGACCAGCGGCCAGCGCCAAGGATGGCGCGACCAACCTCGCGAGGACCGGCTGGCAAGACCCACCTCGCGAGGGAGGCTGGAGGATCAGCCTCGCGAGGATCGCCTGCAGGGAATGCATGCCTCCCTCCTGCCGCCCGCCACCAAGGAGAATTGAAGACCGTCATCGGGGCGAGGGGCTGGGGGCTTCCGGAGGCGCGTGCGATCGCTTTGCATCTGGGTGGAGCTCAAGCCAGCCTCTCAGCGCATCTTCAAGCAGTTCGCCCGCGAAGTGAATGCAGTCCTCCCCAAGCTCAAGTCCACGCGCCCTCTCAGGTGGTCGGCGTGCGCCATCACATTCAGCTCAGCGGATCAGCTCAAGTGCGCAGCCACAGCCGGAGTTCTCCCGATGCTTTGCTCCCCAATCATCAGCAACGTGCTGGTCACCAAGACCCTCATCGACGGCGGAGCAGGGCTCAACGTCCTGTCCGTGGAGACATTCAACAATCTTCAGGTGCCCTACAGTCAGCTTCAGCCAACCAAGCCTTTCTCCGGAGTCACCGACGGCTCCACGGTCCCGATCGGGCAGGTCTGCCTTCCTGTCACCTTCAGGGCCCGCGACAACTACCACACCGAGCTCATCGACTTCGACGTCGCCCACATTCGCCTGCCGTAAAACACCATCCTCGGGTACCCAGCGTTGGCCAAATTCATGGCCGTAACCCACCATGGCTACAACGTCCTCAAGATGCCAGGAAGCGGCGGGGTCATCACGGTGCCCTGTCAAGAAAGGGATGCAGTGTGCTCCCTGGAGCGAGCCTTCTAGGCCGCATCGCTGGAAGACCCAGACCACAGCAGCAGGATGCCTCCCGATGCAGCCCCCAAGAAGAAGAAGACATCGACCGACCCGACTCTTCAAGAGACAGGCCCCTCAGGGTCCACATCGGGCCAGGAGGAGCCTCCTTCCATCGCATAGGAAAGCGCGCTCGGCGCCCTCCTCAGGCAGGGCTCGGGGGCTCTCCCCTAGAGGGCCGCCGACCTAGCCAAGGTCTCGAGGGAGGCGCTTGGGCACCATGTGGAGGCGTGTTTCGAAGCACGTTCCCCGCAAGCAGGAGCAAAACCAGAATGGCAGAACCCTCAAGAGTTTGTCAGCAAGGCCATTCAGAGCTCTGAGTCAAGGGTCATGAGGGCAGCCGCCCGCCACTGGCTGTGGCCCCCATCCACGCTTGAGGATGGTGGGCTGCGGCGTCTGCATCGACATACCAGAGGCTCAACCGAGCCGCATCTCAAGAGCACCTCGGCCCCTCGCAAGTGGGGCGTTCTGCAGGGTCCGCCCACGCTACGTGCGCATGCCTTATGGCACAAACGCGGGCCGCTGCACACCAGCGTCTCATGAGGACCATCCTGGAGGCTCAAGAGGTCGCACGCGCCGCAGCCTGGCGGAGATGGAGATGGCCCATGAGGAGCCGCAAACGCCTCCGGAGCCTCCCGAGGCCCCAGGGCCTGGGGGCTCGTGAGGATCGGCTCCCGCAGCCCACCGATTCTGCTACATCAACAACCCTTCATCCCCAACATCACCAGGTGACATCTTTAAGTTTTATTTCCGGCTGGGAGCGCCTTGAGGCCGCATTATTCCCGATCGCGTGGGTCCGATCCCTGCGGCATGTATCCCCTTTTATTTTATGTCTTTAGCTTATCCTGTTGGGGCGCCTCGGGCTGCATCATCCCCAAGCCGCTGGGCCCGTCCGTGCATGTACCCTTCATGCGTTTTCCTTAGGATTATGCTCTCGTTCCACCATGCTTGTTATTTGGTGCCTTTTCACGGGTGGCGGAATCTTGCACGTTAAAGGGGGGTGCACGAGCATCGCGACTCAGGGCTCCTACCGGCTCTCGGCCCTCACCCTCTGGTCTTGTACATGGCATCGCGACACGGCTTGCCGGCGACAGGTGAGACCAGCCCGAGAGCCGGACCCGGGGCGAGAGTTCCGTCATCTAACCCGGCTTAACAGCGTTAAAGGGGTGCCTGAGCATCACGACTCAGGGCTCCTACCGGCTCTCCGGCCCTCACCCTCTGGTCTTGTCCATGGCATCGCGACCTGGCTTGCCAGCGACGGTAGAGACCAGCCCGAGAGCCGGGACCCGAGGACGTAGAGTTGTTGCGTCTGACCCAGCTTGCGCGTTAAAGGGGGGGTGCCTGAGCATCGCGACTCAGGGCTCCTACCGGCTCTCCGGCCCTCACCCTCTGGTCTTGTCCATGGCATCGCGACCTGGCTTGCCGATGTGGTGAGACCAGCCCGAGAGCCGGGACCGAGGACGAGAGTTGCGTCATCTAATCCAGCTTGCAGCGTTAAAGGGGGTGCTGAGCATCATGACTCGGGGCTCCTACCGGCTCTCCGCCTCACCCTCTGGTCTTGTCCATGGCATCGCGACACGGCTTGCCGGCCGACGGTGAGACCAGCCGAGAGCCGGGACCCGAAGGCGTGAAACACCGGCATCTCGGCCAAATTTGCAGGAACACACTCGAAGACAAGGCCCGAGCCAGGCGCAACCCGCCTTGAGGTAGGGCCTCGTGAGTCCAGCAGGCTCACGGGTGCCCCGACACACCTCGCGAGGCCTCTCGCGCCACTCCAAAGCAACTAACGACAGGACTAATGATCGCCCCGGCGAGCTCTTGTTCCTTTTGTGGTGAACCTGCAGGGTCTCTCCAAGGAGCACGAAACGACCTCGCTATGCAATCTCTCGTCGGCCAAGGCACGGACCTGGCACCGCACCAGGAAGCATCGTCCTAACCCTCGAGATAAGTCACCCTCTGGGCACACTAGTTACCACAACACCACCCCCACACTCAATGCAACTCCGTGTTAGCAACGTCGCTCCCCTTTCTCACCGAATGATGGCTGCTTGGGCACCAAGGGGGACCCCCTGAGCATCGCGACTCAGAGGCTCTTACCGGACCTCGGGCCGCTCACCTCCTGGCCTTGACCACGGCATCGCGACCTGGCATACCAGCGACGGATGAAGCCGCCTTGGGACTGGGACACAGCCGGGCGTGAGCATCAAGCCCTCACGAGGTCCGAAAGGAAGAAACTGCGCTAAAATGGAATGAGCATCCCGCATTGCCTCACAATAAGGGTTATATTGACAAACGAAGCTACAAATATCTTACAAGCCCCCGCGGGGTACATTCCTGGCTCCTCGCAGGAACAAAAGACGCGAATCCTAAGGAGTCCTATCTACCGAGACCACCGCGGCAGACGCCATCATCAACAGCGGGCCACCCGGTCCGGAGCCAACCCCATCCAGATCAGGGGCGGCGACGGCCTGACGAGCCCGCCCTGCTCCGGGAGCGGCGCAGGCTCGGGGGCTCGTAGCTGTCGTCGCTCGTCTCCGGCGTCGCGAAGAGCTCGGCGGAGTCGTTGGATCCTCCGGCACCTTCGTCGCCTGAGAAGCTGCCAAGGGAGTGGTCGGTCGGCCTCCGTCTCACCACAGCAGGGCCCCGACCGCCTCTCCCGGGGCAGCACTCCAGCCAACGACCCTCCGCGTCGAAGAGCTTGAAGGACATCACCGAAGCACCGTCGTACTCTAGGTGGATCGTGAGGGCGCCCCTCGTCCTGCAGACCCGGGCGACCTCGCTCCAGCCTCGAGTCATGAAGACCTCGCCCGTGGCAACTACTGCGACCTCTGCCCCGGTCGCGAGGGTGCCACAGCCGGCGTGCTACAGCCATAGTCCCAGGGGCTCCCCCTGTCGGACGACGGAGGAGAAGCAGAAGGATAGACTGGAAGGGCACACGCCGTTCCGTACATATAGCCGGCGAAGGCCAACCGTCGGCCTCCACGATCACCGATAATCATGACCGACCATGCATGCAAGGACTTGCCGAGTCCGGGCAGTTACCGAGGCATCGTGGGGATGCATTGCGCACGCGTCCAATCAACCGCCACGCGGCGCCCAAGGCCGCAGGCTGTTAGGGCCCGCGACGCTTCGCACTTGCCCTTTCGCCTCTCTGCTTGGCCAAGTTCGGGCACGCCATGGGCACGGGGAGCTCTGTCGGCGTTGCAGGAGCAGGGGTCCCCAGACTTGCACTGCGGCTGCGGCGTGGCTCAAAGGAGGCCGAGATGGCCCATCTTCATCAACACAAGCTCAAGACTCTCGCGAGGGCCAAGCCTCTCATGGCGGACGACCAAGAGCTTCCTCGAGCAGCCTCGTCAGGCTGGCTCATGAGGAGGCGGAGAGTTCAAGGCATGGTACCTCGCGAGGTGCCCATGACGTAAGCCATGACGACCAAGGGTGCCAGTCGGGCGCCATCTCGCACAGCGTCCTCCTTTCCTCTTTGGTGCAAAGGGAGCAAGCGCAGGCGAGAGCATCAAGCAAAGGCACCCGTTTCGGTGCAACAAGACCAAGACCAGCCCCAACGGTGGAAGGAGTCATCGTGGAGCCCAAGCGGGCGTCATCACCAGAGCCTTTGGCGGCGAGGACCAACTTTAGTCGGGATAAGTGTACCCGTTGTTCCCCTTCAAAATGGCCAATTGTTGGCGCCCTTCCCGCTCAATATTTGGGAAGAGGCCCAGGGCCTTCGCATATATAAGTAGAGCTAGCCACCATGGTAGAAAGGGAGGAAGAAAAGGGAGGAACAGATAGGAGGACGACGATCGGATAGAGAGCTGGCATTTGGGATCCAGAGAGAGTGATAGAGACCCGATCCTCAAGCTAGAGCGACGGGACACCACCTAGCAGTTCATCACACCGACCAAGAACAGACCCTCGCGGGGCTGTTCTTCCTATCTTATTCCTCATCAGCCCAAGAGGCAATCCACCACACCACAAACTAGAGTAGGGTATTACACCACAACGGTGGCCCGAACTAGTATAAATCTCGTGTATCTTGTGATGTTCTTATTAGTAGTTTAGGTCCCTGCGATTCGGCGAGGTACTAGACGGTGGAGGGTTGGATCTCCGCGCGCACCCTAGATTTCTAACCTTAAGGGTCTGCCGGAACCCGAAATCTGACAGCGGCTTCGATGCCCAGCTCGTAGAGCTGGAGGAACTCAGCAAGGTCAGCCGTGTCGTCGTAGCGAGGAGGCAGGTCTGGCTTGAACTTGCAGAGCCCACTTGTGACGCTGCGCCTTTCGGTGGTAAGTAGCGCTGACTTCTTGTAGCCACCACGAGGCCTTTGGTGACGAAGAGCCTGGTCTTGCGGGTCCCCATGCGCTGCCCGGCTGGGAGCAGCGAGGTCTTGGCGTGCTGGAGCAGGAGCCTTGATCGCGGCGAGCAGTGCAGGAGCACTCGGGCAGCTTCTTGGGGCGAGGGACCTCTTGACAGCTCTGCTCTTCTTGCTTGTTGGCCGGACGGAGTGGGTTCCGCCCGAGGCCCGCAGCGCCTTGAGAATAGCGCCTTCTTGAGGGGGAGGCGGCTGAGGCGCCCCTGGAGCTTCATCGCCCGCGCAGGGCGGGGCGCGGTGCAACGAGAAGGACGGTGCGGGGGAGCCCCCTGCGGCGCGGACGAGCTCGGCGACGCGGTCGAGCCACTCTTCGTAGACGTCGTCGACAGGGCGGTAGCGCAGGAGCTCGTTTGTCGCGATGAGCGCAGCTCGAGCCTCCATGGGCGCGCGGTTCGCGTGAGACGAAGAACCATCTTGGGCGAGTGAAGGAGTAGCAGTACGGCCATCTCGCCTCACGGACGGATGCTGGGACGATGCTTGCTGCTCGTTCCGCCGGGCGGTGGCGGCGTTAACAGCGGCGATGGGGAACGGCGAAGCGGCCGCCGACGGGGCCGTCTGGCGCATGGTAGCGAGAGCGGCTCGGTGCTCGGCACGGGCCCGACGAGCGTCTGACATGGATGCGATGGGTGGCGAAGAACAGGGCAGCGGAAAACGGATTCCGGTGCACCCCTACCTGGCGCGCCAAATGTCAGATTTTGGGTTCCGGCAGACCCTCTAGGTTCGAACTCTGGGGTGCACGTGGAGATCTCACCCCCTACCTGGCGCGCCAAATGTCGGATTTCGGGTTCCGGCAGACCCTCTAGGTTCGAACTCTGGGGTGCAAGCGGAGATCTCACCCCCTACCTGGCGCGCCAAATGTCGGATTTCGGGTTCCGGCAGACCCTCTAGGTTCGAACTCTGGGGTGCACGCGAAGATCTCACCCCCTACCTACCTGCCCCTGGTCGCCTCGCTAGGATCTAAAACTACCAACAGACCAACACAAGAGACACAGGGTTTATACTGGTTCGGGCCACCATTGTGGTGTAACACCCTACTCCAGTGTGTGGTGTGGTGGATTGCCTCTTGGGTTGATGATGAACAATACAAGGAAGAATGGCCTCACGAGGGTCTGTAATTGGCTGGTGCGATGAACTGCTAGGGAGAGTTCAGTCGCTTCTCTCTTTCTCTTTGTGATTGATCTCTCGGTCCGATCAAGCTGCCTCTACCCTGTGGGTGGCTAGTCCTATTTATAGGCAGGTTCCCTGGGCCTCTTCCCAAATATTGAGCGGGAAGGGCACCAACAATTGGCCATTTTGAAGGGGAACATCTAGTACACTTATCCTGACTAAAGTTGGTCCTCGCCTGTCAAAGGCTCTGGTGGTGACGCCGGCTTGGGCTCCATGATGACTTCCTTCCTGCCGTTGCGACGGTCTTGGTCTTGTTGCACCAAAACGGGTGCCTTTGCTTGATGCTCTCGCCTGCGCTTGCCCCCTTTGCACCAAAGAGGAAATGAGGGACCTTTGGCGGGTTGGCGCCCGCTGGCGCTTTGGTCGTCATGGCTTGCGTCATGGGCACCTCGAGGTACGCCGCTTGATCTCTCCGCTCCTCGCGAGCCAGCTGACGAGGCCGTGCACGAGGAAGCTTCTGTCCGCCCATGAGGCTTGGCCCCTCACGAGGGTCTTGAGCTTAGCCGATGAATGGGCCGTCTGGCCACCCTTGAGCCACGCCAGCAGGCCGGCGAGCAAGTGCAGGTACCCTGCTCCTGCACGCCGACACCTCGTCGAGCACTTCCTTACTGCGAAGATGTAGCCGGTGGGTCCCGAAGTTAGGGGGCGAATCGTTTTTTGTTTTTGCCGGACGCACTTCCTTGCGTCACGAAGATGTAGCCGGTGGGTCCCATCGATTGGGGAACTTTTTTTCACAAAATACGGTGGCCCGTCCGGTGGGTCCCTATTTGTCGGTGGAGGAATAATTATTTTCTTGGCGTGAAGGAGGCACTTCCTTGCTGCGGTCGTGGACCCAAATTTGTCGGCCCTCTCCACAACAAAGATACTTCTTCCAATGGAATTCGTTCCTTGACCACGTTGACCATGCCGTGCCGAGAGCACCAGGGCGATGGACGACGGTGAGGCCTAGTAAGGGGACGACGCGGAGCCGGGAAAGACGCGGCAGTGGAAGCCCGCGCGGAGAGGAGTACGAGGGTTCACTGGTTCGGCTGCGGTGTGAGGCTGCCGTCGCAGGCCCGGCCAGCGGTGGGAATAGTAGGGGCGGTGAGGCCTCTGCGGCAAAGACCCGGCCCACGGGAGGCAGGAGGAGCATGCTTGACACGGCCGGGCGCTGCTTTGGGCGGCTGGAGCAACAAGACAAGAGGTTGAAGAAGCACTACGGCCATTGGATGGACATCATACGGTCACTGGAGCTAGAATCGTTTATATTGACTAAGTTGACAAAGCACTCCGTCCCCGTCAACTTAGTAGGCCCAAAAGTCAGCCTCCCACCAAGGTGGGTCCCAACCAGTAGGGGGAGTATTCATTTTTTTACGTAATAAGGAGGCGCCACGGTGGGTCCGAGTGACAGCTGGGGAACGTTTTTTCACGCCATACTGATGGCCCGTCCGATTGGGTCCCAGCGGTCGGGGCAAACATTTATTCGTGAAATACGGTGGCCCGTCCGGTGGGTCCCTATTTGTCGGTGGAGGAATCATTATTTTCCGCGTAATAAGGAGGCACTTCCTTGCTGCCGTCGTGGACCCAGCTGTCAGCATCTCCACGTACAGTCCATGTCCGATGGAAGTCGTTCCTTGACCACATTGACAACGGCGCGCCTGTCAGCGTTCTAGGAATGGGGTCCCCAGACTTGCCTACATGCGGCCCATAGCGTGGCTAAGCCAGCAGGCCGTATGGCCCATCTTCGTCAACAAGGCATCCAAGACCCTCACGGTGGTCCAAGCTTCGCGAGGCAGACGACACAAGACCTCCTCTGGAGTAGCCTAACCAGGTAGGCTCGCGAGGAGCAGAGATATCAAGGCAGGGCAAAACCTCACGAGGCCCTCGTGACGTGAGCCATGACGAGCAGCTTCCTTATTTCCTCTTTGGTGCTAAGGAAGCCAGCAGGCGAAGAGTACCGAGGCATCAGGCAAAGGTTGCTATATTGGCGCAATGAGACCAAGACAGGAGGACGGCAAGATGGAGGTCATCGTGGAGCCCAAGACGGATTCACCATCAGAGCTTTTCGCAGGCGAAGACCGCTTTTGTCAGGATAGCTTGTACTAGTTGTCCCCCTTCAAATTTGCCCGTCGATTGTTGGCTCCCTTCCCGCTCGATATTTGGGAAGAGGACCAGGGCCTCTATAAATAGGTCTAGCCACCATAGTAGAGGAGATATCCGATCTTAGCTTGATCCAACCCGACCGAGAGCCTAGCCACAAGAACACCTCAACCTCAGGAGGTTGTTCTTCCCTTGTATTGTTCATCATCAGCCCAAGAGGAAATCCACCACCACCACACTGGAGTAGGGTATTACACCACAATGGTGGCCCGAACCAGTATAAACCTCGTGTCTCTACGTATGTTGCGAGTTCGTCGAGTTCGTCCGCGAGATCTTTGCGAGCTAGGGCGTAGATCGGTAGGAGGGAAAGACTTCGCGTGCACCCCAGTGTTCAAACCTCAAGGGTTTGCCGGAACCCCACATCCGACATTTGGCGCGCCAGGTAGGGGTGCACCGGAGCTCCTCTCCACCAACCTGCGCCTCGTGCAGCCGCACTTCGCTCCCATGGCGGGTGCCCCGCCATCCACCTCCGCGACCCACGTCGGCAGCGGGGAGTCCGGGTACCGAGCCCTGGCCCCCGCCCTGCGGTGAGTGCAGTGGACAACCAAGTTCAAGCCGGAGATGCCGCCGCGTTACGATGGCGCGGTAGACCCGGCGCCGTTCCTGCTGGCGTATGAGGAGGTCGTCCTCGAGGCCGGAGGCAACGACAAGATCATGACCAACTAGTTCCCCATGGCCGTCGCCGGCGAGCAGGGCGCCTGGCTGCTCAACCTCCCGGGGTCCATGGTGGCATCATGGGGGGAACTCCGCAATCTCTTCACCACGCGCTACGCGGTGCCGGCGCACCACGCAGTCGCGGCACTGCTTGGTGGCTCTCAAGCACCGCCTTCAGATCGCCACGTCAAACCTTTCTTCCGTCAGATTGGGGCAGCGCCCGGTTGGGCTGCGCCGGAGGCCGACCTCACCTTTGGCTCGGAAGACCACCCCGACTCCACCATCGGCTCCGGAATGCTCCCGATGCTCTGCACGCCCACCATCTGCAACGTGGCCGTTACCGAGACCCTCATCGACGGCGGCGCTGGCCTCAACTTGCTCTCTGTAGAAGCCTTCAGCCTTCTTCACGTGCCGCCTGAGCGGCTCGGCCTCGGTAAGCCCTTCTCGGGAGTGGGCGGTGGAGCCGCTCACTCTCTGGGGCAGATCCGCCTCCCTGTCACCTTTGGCGCACGCGACAACTACCGCACCGAGCTGGTGGACTTCGACACCGCCCGCATCGGTCTCCCGTACAACGCTATCCTCGGGTACCCGGCTCTTGCTCAGTTCATGGCAGCGACTCACCGGCCTACAACCTCATGAAGATGCCAGGGAGCAAGGGTGTCCTTACCGTCACGGGAGACACTAAGGAGGCCGTGGCGGCGCTCAGGCTTGCCTTCAAGACCGAGGCAGCAGCACGGCCAGCCGGCGCCAGTACGCCCGAGGCCAATGAGACCGTGCCCACCAAGAAGAGGCAGTTGTTTACCCAAGACAAGGCAAAGACCAAGCAAGTGCCGGTCAACAAGGATGGACCTTCAGGAGCCACCTTCACCATAGGAACCGGCCTCGACCCGGGACAAGAAGAAGCTTTTGTGAGGTTTCTGCGCGCGAACAAGGAGATATTCGCGTGGGAGCCCAATTAGCTGGTAGGGGTCCCGAGAGAGGTGATCTAGCATCATCTAAGGGTATGCCTCAACGTATGCCCCGTGAAGCAGCGAGCAAGATGACAGTCCACTGCGAAGCAGGCCTTCATCATCCAAGAGACACGCAAGCTGGAGGCGGCAGGTACCATCCGAGAAGTTCGATACCCCGAATGGCTGGCGAACCCCGTCGTGGTACCGAAGAAAGGCGGGAAGGAACGGATGTGCGTCGACTTCACCAACCTTAACAAGGCTTGCCCCCAAGATCCATTCCCACTTACACGCATTGATCAAATCGTCGACTCCACCGCCGAATGCGACTTGCTATGTTTCCTGGATGCATTCTCAGGATACCACCAAATCAAGATGGCGGTGGAGGATGTGGAGAAGACAGCCTTCCTGACACCATGCGGGGTGTATTTCTACACCTGCATGCCCTTCGGGCTGCGTAACGCGGGTGCAACCTTTCAGCGGTTGATGCACATCGCTTTGGGGCGGCAGCTCGGCAGAAACACAGAGGCTTACGTTGACGACATAGTGGTCAAATCTCGCGAGGCGAGGACGCTGATTCAAGACTTGGAGGAGACCTTCGAGAGCATGCGCCGAGTGAACTTGAGGCTTAACCCGGAGAAGTGTGTGTTTGGCGTCCCCTCCGGCAAGCTGCTAGAGTTCCTCGTATCCCACAGAGGGATCGAGGCGAACCCGGAGAAGATCAAGGCCATCGAAGACATGAGCCCACCGCAGACCCTCAAGGAGATGCAGAAGCTAGAGGGGGGGTGAGCAGCGTTAGGGCGTTTCATCTCCAAGCTAGGCGAGCGCGCCTTACCCTTCTTTAAGCTCATGAAGAAGAAGGGCCCATTCGAGTGGACCCCGGAGGCCGACCGCGCCTTCCAAGACCTCAAGAAATACCTCACCAGCCCTCCGGTGATGGTGGCACCGCGGCCTCTCGAGCCTCTGGTGCTCTACCTTGCCGCCACACCGTACTCCGCCAGTGCGGCGCTGGTGGCGGTTCGGGAGGAGCGCCAATACAAAGGTGTGCCGCGCCAAGCCAGAGCTGATGCAGCACGGGGTCAGGAAGCCGCAGCAAGGCCATCGGCGGCAGAAGACCAAGCTCAGCAGGGCAACATCGCAGAAGCTCCTGAGGATGGTTAGGACTCAGGAAACCCACCACCTCAGGATATGCCACAATCTCCACAGGACCCGAGCCTCGACAGTGTGCCAGCCCTCGTCGAGCATCCGGTGTACTTCGTCAGCACAGTACTGCGAGACGCGAGGGTGCGCTACCCCATGCTGCAAAAGCTCCTGCTCGCACTCTTGGTGGCCTCGCGCAAGCTTCAGCACTACTTCCAGGGCCACCCCATCAAGGTTGTCTCAACCTACCCATTGGAGAGGGTACTCAGGAGCTCTAACTCAGCCGAAAGGGTTGCTGAGTGGAACATCGAGTTGCAAGCATTCCAGCTGGAGTTCAGTACTACCAGGGTCATCAAGGGAGCCGCGCTCGCCGATTTTGTGGCAGAATGGATGGACGCCACGGCTCTTGAGGAAGGAGAAGACCAGTCCACCTCCCCAGGAAGTGAGGCACCAGACAGCGGGGTCATGTATTTCGATGGCGCCTTCGCGCGCCAGGGCGCGGGGGTGGAGCAGTGCTCATCTAGCCCACTCAGGACAAGCTCTACTACGTCGTGCAACTCTGTTTTCAGGACGGCGAGAAGGTCTCCAACAATATCACAGAATACGAAGGCCTCATAGCTGGCCTGAAGGTTGCGGCGGCTCTAGGGGTGAAGCGCTTAACCATCAAAGGCGACTCACAACTCCTCGTCAACTTCTCCAACAAGGTGTACAAGCCGAAGGACGAGCATATGGAGGCCTACCACACGGAGGTGCGCAAGATGGAAAAGCAGTTCTTGGGCCTTGAGCTACAGCATGTGCCCCGGGGCACGAACAAGGAAGCCGACGACATTGCCAAGAGAGCATCCAAGCGGCAACCGCAAGAGCCCGGTGTCTTCGAGGAGCGGCTCTTCAAGCCATCAGCTACGCCACCTCTTTCGAGCACGACCCAGCCTCGGGAGGAGCTCCCACAGCCTCCTGCCACAGGAGCCCCGGCCTGTGGCCCGACCTCAGGAGCTCGGCTGCTCTTGGCGCTCGAGCCCCAGGAGGAATGCTGGACCAAGGAGTTCAAGGAGTACCTGACGCAGAGGACGCTGCCAGAGAAGGAAGAGGACGCGGAGCACGTGGCATGGCAAGCCACGGCATACTGTATCCAAGACGGTGAGTTATGCAGGAAATGGCCAAACGATGTCACACTGCGCTGCATATCCAGTGATCAAGGAAGGGAGTTGCTGATTGACATACATGGCGGGGACTGTGGACACCACTCATCGTCACGGACCCTCGTCGGCAAGGTGTTCCGCAGCGGATTCTACTGGCCTACAACACTCAACAATGTAGCCGAGCTGGTGAAGTCCCGCGAAGCTTGCCAATTCCACGCCAAGCAAATCCATCAGCCTGCTCAGGGCCTCCAAACCATTCCGCTCACATCGCCGTTCGTGGTCTGGGGGCTGGACATCCCAGGCCCGTTCCCCCGAGCGCCAGGAGGCTACCGCTATCTCTACGTCGCCATCGACAAGTTCACCAAGTGGGCGGAAGTGGAGGCCGTCCGTACCATTCCAGCCGGCTCTGCTGTCAAGTTCATCAAGGGCCTCGTGAGCCGCTTCGAGGTCCCCAACCGCATCATCACAGATAACGGCTCGCAGTTTACTAGTAACCTCTTCAAAACCTACTGTGCTAACCTTGGAACGCAGATATGCTACGCCGGTGGCCCACCCGGGGAGCAATGGTCAGCCGAAATTTGGCAGCAACGCTGAGGTCCTGAGGGGCCTCAAGACCAGAACCTTCAAGAAGAAGCTGGAGGCCTGCGGCAGGGGCTGGCACGATGAGCTCCAGTCCGTGATGTGGTCCATCCGCACCACAGCTACCAAGCCAACAGGCGAGACCCCGTTCTTCCTTGTCTACGGAGTCGAAGCAGTCCTTCCTCACGAAGTCAGGCATCGCTCCGCGCGGGTCCTGGCGTTCGATGAAACGCAGCAGGACACCATGCGGGGGATGGATCTCGTGCTGGGGGAGGAACGTCGTTGTGAAGCTGCATTAAGGGCGGCAAGGTATCAGCAAGCGCTGTGGCGTTACCACTGCCGCAACATTCGCTCCAGGACGCTCGAGACGGGTGACCTGGTCTGGCCAGGTCCTCTCCGGGGAAGGGCTGCACAAGCTTTCGCCCATGTGGGAGGGCCCGTTCAGGGTCGTCCACATCTCCGAACTGGCGCCGTGCGCTGGACGCATAAGAAGGGACACCTATCCAAAATGCCTGGAACATCCAGCACCTCAGGAAGTTCTACCCATGAAGCAAGGCCCACAGCCTGTGAAGAAAGGCCCAGAGCCTGTGAAGAAGGCCAGGTGCCTGTGAAGAATCGTCGCCCGTGACACTCTCACGTAATAATGAGTTGGGGCTGTACACGCCCCGGAGTCTCAGGAGCGCCGGCCTCAGGCCCTGGGGCTCCCTCCCACGCCTAGTGGACAGCACTTAGCTCCGCGCTGGTGAGAAGACTTGAAGACTAGATTAGGTGCCGGACACGACTTTTCATTTGCTTTTTGTAGTTGGCTCGCTTTTCCTTAATCGAAGTTGCTCTTGGTGTTCGTTTCTAATTTGATTCCCTAACCTTTTACCGCATTTTTCGGCTCTGGTTTGCTCATGTTCTCTCTCTCGCATGCCTCGCGAGGGGGCTAGGCAGGTGCCCTCGCGAGCATTTTTCTTTTCTCTGCCTTCTCGCCCGAGCATTTTTCTTCTCTCTACCTTCTCGCGCGAGCATTTTTCTTCTCTCTGCCTTCTCGCGCGAGCATTTTTCTTCTCTCTGCCTTCTCGCGAGCCACCCTCGTTCGAGCCTGAAAGCTGGCACATCTCTCCTAATCCGTGCCCCTCGGGTACCGCGATACAAAGCGCCAAATCAAGGCTTGGGTGGACGGCAGGTCCTTTAGTGCACCCCCTAACGAATTTTTTGCAGTTTCTGAGCAACGCAGACACCTCGTGAGGGAAAGGGCGTCCCAAACGCGCCAGGTTAAGTTATCTTTGCGTAAAATAACAACACGGCATGGGAATAACATGCACAATGCATTAACCAAAGAACCACAGTTTGATACACGCCCCTCTGGGCCCATACTGGTTTCGTTTTCTGATGCAGGGAAAAAGAAAAAAGCTAAACAAAGCGGCGTTGCAGCAATCCACGGAGGCAGGCCCTCAGCGATGCCCCGAGCCTAGCCAGACCCCTCCTCGCGCTTCACGGAGGGGCGACAACGAGATGACCGCTGCCTCCTTCAAAGCGGGCGCGGCGGTGCGACAGTTGGTCGTAGCCACCGCTGCTGGAGCTGTCACCGAAGGAAGAGCCGTCGTAGCTGGAGGAGACGCGGTCGCCGCCGAGGGCAGGCTCGCCCTCATCCTCGTCGCGACCATCACTAAGGCCGAGCACCTCCTCACCGTAGTTCGTCTCGGGGCAGCACCCAGCGCGGCGACCATCTTCCCCAAACACCCTAACATAGAGGGTCGATTCACCGTCATACTTGAAGTAGAGCGTGCACCGCCGGCCCAGGCCGCGCGCGCGGGCGAACTTCTGCCAACCGCGGTCCAGGGCTATGTTGCCCGCGGCGGAAGTCTCGATCGCAACCCAAGAGGCCTTGCTGCAGCAGCCATCCGCCTGCAGCCAGAGTCCACCTGGACCAAAGGCCGGCAGTTCACCAGCGAAGAAGCGCGGAAGTTGGAGCCAGTTGTCGGACGGGTTCTCCGACCAGACAACAAACTCCGGCGACACCTCCGCTGTGTGGAAGCACGGACGAGGAGGCCGCGCCACCATAGCGCGCCTCCCCTCATCAACTGGACCGCCATGGTTGGGACGATCCCCTCAGCGTCTTGGCGCGCGCCTCGGCAGGTGGGCCACGGCGGGGTCGCGGCGTGCTTGCAGCGGACGCCGCGACAGCGGCAGGCGCTGGGAACCGGGGCCCTCGCGAGGGGCCTTCCCCTTCTCGGCGGCAGAGAACTTCCTTCGTGGCGCCATTGGAGGCACTGCGAGACTTGAAGCAAAGGAGAAGCAAGCAAGCGAGGAAGAGATGAGCAGCGGGGGCCCCACCCCACTCCCCATTTATAGCAAGAGAAGGCCAACCGGCGTCTCCCACGATCGCAGGTAATGATGGTTTTCCTTACATGTCGTAGGGACTTGTCAAGTCGTGCAATCGCCGAGGCAGCATGGGGAAGCGGAGACGCCCACGTCCAATCAACCGCCACGCGTCAACCGAGGCCGCGGGCTTTTGGGGCCCGCGGTGCGCAGAACTTGACCCTTGGCTTCGCCGCGAAGCCAAGCCCGAGCGCACCTGGGGCCCGGGGGCTACTGTCGGCATTCTGGGAACGGGGGTCCCCAGACTTGCCTGCCTGCGGCCCATAGCGTGGCTAAGCCAGCAGGCCGTACGGCCCATCTTCGTCAACAAGGCATCCAAGACCCTCGCGAGGGTCCAAGCTTCGCGAGGCGGACGAAGCAAGACCTCCTCTAGAGTAGCCTAACCAAGCAGGCTCGCGAGGAGCAGAGATATCAAGGCAGGGCAAAACCTCACGAGGCCCTCGTGACGTGAGCCATGACGAACGGCACCAAAGGGAGGCGCCACAAGACAGTCATTCTTATTTCCTCTTTGGTGCTAAGGAACCAGCGCAGGCGAAGAGTACCGAGGCATTAGGCAAAGGTTACTATATTGGCGCAACGAGACCAAGACCAGGAGGATGGCAAGACGGAGGTCATCGTGGAGCCCAAGACAGCGTCACCACCAGAGCTTTTCGCAGGCGAAGACCGCTTTTGTCAAGATAGCTTGTACTAGCTGTCCCCCTTCAAATTTGCCCGCCGATTGTTGGCTCCCTTCCCGCTCGATATTTGGGAAGAGGACCAGGGCCTATATAAATGGGTCTAGCCACCATAGTAGAGTAGAGATCCGATCTTAGCTTGATCCAACCCGACCGAGAGCATAGCCACAAGAACACCTCAACCTCAGGAGGCTGTTCTTCCCTTGTACTGTTCATCATCAGCCCAAGCGGCAATCCACCACCACCACACTGGAGTAGGGTATTACACCACAACGGTGGCCCGAACCAGTATAAACCTCGTGTCTCTCGTGGTTATGCGAAGTTCATCGAAGTTCGTCTGCGAGATCTTTGCGAGCTAGGGCGAGATCGGTAGGAGGGAAAGACTTCACAAGACCCCAGTGTTCGAACCTCAAGGGTTTACGGAACCCCACATCCGACAAATACCAGAGCACCAGTATGGTGGATTACGGCGAGGCCTAGGAAGGGGACGACGCGGAGCCGGGTAAGACACGACAGTGGAAGCCCGCGCGGAGAGGAGTACGAGGGTTCACTGGTTCGACTGCGGTGTGAGGCTGCCGTCGCCGCGGAATAATAGAGGGTGTGGGTGAGTAGAGGGATGGTCTGGCCAACGGTGGGAGTAGTAGGGGCGGTGAGGCCTCCGCGGCATCACAGCCGGCCACGGGAGGCAAGAGCACGACCGCGGCGCTCCTCTGGTAGGCTGGAGCAAGAAGACCAGAGGTTGAAGAAGCACTACGGCCGTTGGATGGACATCGTGCGATCTTGCAGCTAGAATCGTTCATATTGACTAAGTTGACAAAGCCCTTGGTACGCTGGCGTCAACTTAGTAGGCCCACGTGTCAGCTTCCAAAACGGTGCGCCCGGATGTCGGGGAGGAATCATTTTTGGGCGGGTGAAGCTAGAATATCCGAGATTGAAGAAGAAGCACGGCATCCTTTGGATGGACATCCAACGCCATCGCTGCTAGAAGCGTGTCTTGACTATAATAAGTTGACAAAGCCTTGCATACTGGCGTCAACTTCTTTTTTTAGGGACACGTCAACTTAGTAGGCCCACAATTGTGTGGGAGAGAACTTATAGCCCATTTGCGATTTGTAAGAATGTACAGCCCATTTTTGAATTCTAATGGAATTTACTACAGCCCATTTACAGTTTGTTAAAAGTACAGCCCATTTCAACCAACTGTTCAAAACAGAATTCAATAAAATTTCCCACATTTTGATGGGATTCGAAATATTTTTATCCCGAAATTTCTAGTCAGATTAAATACAATTTCAATATAAATTTATATTACGTAAAAATCCAACGAAACATTGCGCACGCAACAATTAATGAAATTAAAATGTTCAATACCCCAAAATAATATTTTATAAAGTAATTACGTGTTTGGTGCATTTTTTATAGTTATTGCCCAGTTTTTACAATTACATCCAATTTATTATTTCTTAAAGCCCATTTTCTTGTTAAGCCTAATGCATCCCTCCTAGGAAAGATTTGCAGCCCAGCGGGGCGGAGAATAACAACTTGACCTTGCCTGGGTATTCCTAAAAAAAGTATAGTTGGGCTAGGCATTTTCAGCTTGAAAAAAAATTAATATCTAGGCTGGATATCTGGCCTGGGCTAGACGGGCCACAACCCGCCCAGTTAATAGCTGCAGCGGTGTTTTTGTTGTTGTTCAGAGGAGAAAAATTAATATTTGGGCTAAACATCGCTCAAGAAGAACTCTGCAGTGCTCACACCTCAAAAACACAAATACTGCTCGAGCTGCTTGGTCTGAGCTGCCGGCCGCTTCTTGTGCAATTCTCTCGTTTATTGACTACATAGATTCACAATGGTGTGGGACCGTGATGTCAGGAAACCAGGAGGAAGCAAAAAAATTATAGTTGTATAGGCACTTGCTGCCATCCTCTCCAAGTAAAGTCATCTCCTCATCCTCATGTCCGTTGACCATGTTTACAACGCGAGACGGCGGCACCACGGCGAGCGCAACAACTCGAAGGACGACGGAGAGGGCCTCGCGAGCCCTACGGATGGTCCGATACAAAGACCACGCTGCTCATTCGGGAAGCCAGGATCATAGGGACACATGTCCGCGACGACATTGTCGTTCGCTTGTTTACCGGTGCTCGTTGAGGAGATGGAGGTTGCAGCACAGGTCCTCCTGCACTGGTAGCTCTTCTGCCATTAGGGCGTCGAAGTGCGGCCGCACCTGCTCTATGGTGAACATGGCATGAACCGGCTTGGATAGTGGCGTCGGCTCCTCGTCGGAAGATACGTCCATCGTCTGATTGTCGTCGCTCAGCTCGGTGATACGTCTCCAACGTATCTATAATTTTTGATTGCTCCATGCTATATTATCTACTGTTTTGGACTATATTGGGCTTTATTTTCCACTATTATATTACTTTTGGGACTAACCTATTAACCGGAGGCCCAGCCCAAAATTGCTGTTTTTTGCCTATTTCAGTGTTTCGAAGAAACGGAATATCAAACGGAGTCCAAACGGAATGAAACCTTCGGGAACTTGATTTTCTCATCAGATATGATCCAGGAGACTTGGACCCTCGGTCAAGAAAGGAGGGAGGCGATCACGAGGGTGGAGGGTGTCCCCCCTAGGGCGCGCCCCCTGCCTCGTGGGCCCCCGGAAGCTCCACCGACGTACTCCTTCCTCCTATATATACCTACGTAGCCCGAAATGATCAGATACGAAGCCAAAAAACTAATTCCACTACCGCAACCTTCTGTACCCATGAGATCCCATCTTGAGGCCTGTTCCGGAGCTCCGCCGGAAGGGGAATCCACCATGGAGGGCTTCTACATTATCACCATAGCCCCTCCGATGAAGTGTGAGTAGTTTACCACAGACCTTTGGGTCCATAGTTAGTAGCTAGATGGCTTCTTCTCTCTTTTCGGATCTCAATACAATGTTCTCCCCCTCTCTTGTGGAGATCTATTCGATGTAATCTTCTTTTGTGGTGTGTTTGTTGACAACGATGAATTGTGGGTTTATGATCAAGTTTATCTATGAACAATATTTGAATCTTCTCTGAATTCTTTTATGTATGATTGGTTATTGAGGGAGTCCTGGATTAGGGGGTGTCCGGATAGCCGAACTATCACCGTTGGCCGGACTCCTGGACTATGAAGATACAAGATTGAAGACTTCGTCCCGTGTCCGGATGGGACTTTCCTTGGCGTGGAAGGCAAGGTTGGCGATATGGATATGTAGATCTCCTACCATTGTAACCGACTCTGTGTAACCCTAACCCTATCCGGTGTCTATATAAACCGAAGGGTTTTAGTCCGTAGGACGAACAACAATCATACCATAGGCTAGCTTCTAGGTTTAGCCTCTACGATCTCGTGGTAGATCCACTCTTGTACTACCCATATCATCAATATTAATCAAGCAGGAGTAGGGTTTTACCTCCATCGAGAGGGCCGAACCTGGGTAAAAACATCGTGTCCCTTGTCTCCTGTTACCATCCGCCTAGACGCACAGTTCGGGACCCCCTACCCGAGATCCGCCGGTTTTGACACCGACATTGGTGCTTTCATTAAGAGTTCCTCTATGTCGTCATCTTTAGGCCTGATGGCTCCTTCGATCATCAACAACGATGTGGTCCAGGGTGAGACTTTTCTCCCGGACAGATCTTCAGATTCGGGCGGCTTTGCATCGCGGGCAATTAACTTGGCCATCCGGAGTAGATCGAAAGCTACGCCCTGGCCATCGGTCAGATTTGGGAGTTTGAACTACACGGCCGACATCCGCGGAGACTTGATCTTCGACGGATTTGAGCCACAGCCAAAGCGCGCGCCTTTGTCTCGATGGGCACAATCTAGCTCTGTCGCCGAACAGTGCCCTGGAGGCCGCACCAGCGTCCGCTCCGACCCTTAGCTCGGAGCCGACTCCGCCGATCGAGGACGAGTGGCTGGACACCGCCTCGGGGGCTACGATCTCTACGGCGATTGAGCCGAACACCATCCCTGTCCTTTGCGAATCCCGTGACTCCAAGGTGCCGGACTCCTCTCCGGACTCCGAACCTCCATACCCGGCCAATCGAATCCGATTGGCGCGGTCACTGAGTTCACTGCCGTGGACATCTTTTCAAGACTCGCCCTTTGGCGACATCCTGAATTCACTAAAGTCTCTCTCTTTATCGAGAGCCCTGGCGGACTACGGTCGGGAAGGTTGGGATGCGGACGACGAAGAAATTCAACGCCCACCCACCACCCACTTTGTAGCCACTGCCGATGATTTAACCGACATGCTCGACTTCGACCAAGACATCAACAGTATGGACGGCGATTTATGCTGGAGACGACCAAGAACCAGCGCCTACAGGGCACTGGAAGGCCACCTCGTCATACGACATATACATGGTGGACATCCCAAAAGATGGGAACGGCGATGGAACAGCGGAGGATGACCCATCTAAGAAACAGCCCAAGCGCCGGCGTCAGCGGCGCCGCTCTAAATCCCGCCACAGCAAAAACAGCGATTCCGGCATGGGAGATAATAACACCCAGCATAAAGGTGAAGACAACCCCTCCAGCAGGATTCAAAGACAGAGGAGGGAGAAGCCAGCCCTCATGATAGAGCGGCGCATGGGAGGTGTAGGGCGATAATTATGTGCCTCCCTCCGAAGATGAGGCAAGCCTCGACGACGATTTAATTTGTCGTGCACGAGGATCCCACGGACAGGAGCGCTTTCAAACGCAGGGCTTATGGCCACGACAAGTAGCCTCAAGAAAAGCAGCAGCAGCTTAGAGCTGACCAAGACTTGCTAATGACGGATGGATCAAGTCCTTGCGTACCAAGAGTACGAACTCAACGCCCTCCAAGAGATACCCAAAACGCAGGCTGCTACCCCAATTAGAGGAGGAAGCACCCAAACCTACATCACTAAAGGCATGATGCGGCGACAAAGCCACCCTGCAGGTGCGACAGAGAGGCCTCTAGGCCCTCCATTCAAGCCGCACCCCGGCATCGCTCGAAAATTACCAAGGCACGGGGAAATGTGCCAGACCTGCGAGACATATTGGAGGACAAGGCAAGGCAAACAAGATCGATCTACAGATCACGTGGGCGCCCCACGACACGTGATGATAACTTTCACACCGGATACAACAATTCTGGCCGGGCCGAACACAGTAGACAAAGCTCATTTGAGCTGCATCGTGATAAAGCTCAATACTGTAGGCGCCAAGACACCCACTATGCTTCACAGACGAAGTGATGGATCATCAAATCCCTGAGGGTTTCAAACCCATGAACATCGAATCATACGATGGCACAACAGATCCTGCGGTTTGGATCGAGGACTACCTCCTCCATATCCACATGGCCCGCGGTGATGATCTACACGCCATCAAATACCTCCCACTCAAGCTTAAAGGACCAGCTCGGCATTGGCTTAACAGCTGCCGCCAGAATCAATTGGTTGTTGGGAGGACACGGAAGCCGCATTCCTTGATAACTTCCAGGGCACATATGTGCGACCACCAGACGCCGATGACCTCAGCCACATAATTCAGCAGCCAGAAGAATCGGCCAGACAATTTTGGACATGGTTCCTAACCAAGAAAAATCAAATTGTTAATTGTCCGGATGCAGAGGCCCTTGCAGCCTTCAAACATAACATCCGCGACGAGTGGCTTGCCCGGCACCTAGGACAGGAAAAGCCGAAATCCATGGCAGCCCTCACAACGCTCATGACCCGCTTTTGCGTTGGAGAGGACAGCTAGCTAGCTCGTAGTAACAACTTGACCAAAAACCCTGGTAGTTCGGATACCAAGGACAGCAATGGCAGGTCGCATCGCAACAAGCACAAGCGCCGCGTTAACGACGATAATGCTAAAGATATGGCAGTCAATGCCGGATTCAGAGGCTCTAAACCTGGTCAGCGGAAAAATCCGTTCAAAAGAAATACTCAGGGCCCGTCCAATCTGGACCGAATACTCGATCGCTCGTGCCAAATACATGGCACCCCCGAAAAACCAGCCAACCATACCAACAGGGATTGTTGAGTCTTCAAACAGGCAGGCAAGTTAAATGTCGAACTCAATGACAAGGGGCTGCATAGCGATGACGAGGAGGAGCCCCGCCACGAACAATAGAGGACAGAAGGGCTTCCCCCCACAAGGGCGGACGGTGAACATGATATACGCAACCCACACACCCAAAAGGGAGCGGAAGCTTGCACTAAGGGACGTATATGCGATGGAGCCAGTCGCCCCAAAGTTTAACCCATGGTCCTCCTGCCCGATCACCTTTGATCGAAGGGACCACCCCACTAGCATCCGCCATGGAGGATTTGCCGCATTGGTTCTTGACCCAATCATCGACGGATTTCACCTCACTAGAGTCCTGATGGACGGCGGTAGCAGCCTGAACCTGCTCTATCAGGATACAATGCGCAAAACGGGCATAGACCAATCAAGGATTAAACCCACAAAGACGACCTTTAAAGGCGTCATACCGGGTGTAGAGGCCAATTGTACAGTGCTCGCCATAATCGAAGTGGTCTTCGGATCCCGGATAACTACCGGCGAAGAGTTAATCTTCGACATAGTCCCGCTCGCAGCGGCTATCACGCGATCGCTTGGACGAACCGCATTTGCAAAGTTCAATGCGGTGCCGCACTACGCATACCTCAAGCTCAAGATGCCAGGCCCTCGAGGAGTAATCACGATCAATGGAAACACCGAACGCTCTCTCCGAACGGAGGAGCATACGGCGGCCCTCGCGGCGGAGGTGCAAAGCAGCCTCTCACAGCAATTCTCGAGTCCGGCTACTAAACGTCCGGGCACCGTCAAGCGTGCCCGGAGTAATCTACAACAAGACCGCCTGGCACGATCCGAGCACGCGTAGCAATCCGGCCCCAACCCCAGCCCTCGCGAAATTGCGAAGCCAGTACTACGCGTACATAACTATGCCCGGAGATACCATGGGCATAAGGGAGGGCACGACCACCAAGACGCCTGCACGCGGCTCAACCGCACCAGGGGCTCTCGATTGTGTCATTCTTTTTCTTTCTTCTTTTCTCTTACTTTCAGGACTCCGTTTTCCAGAAGCCCTATCCGGCTCTAGAAGCAGAAAGCTACGTCGAGTGTCCAGGTGGTCTCTACTACGAGCATTATACCTGTTTTACATACCATCCCGCAGCTTGCCCCTGGAGGGGGACATGTCAAATAATCCCATCCCTTGCTTATCGCACTATTTGTATCGTCCTGCTTTCATTGCAGTACCTTTTTGAATAAACAATACATAGCTTTTGCCTATTATTGCACTCCTTTCTTTATCTATATATATGTTCATTCATGACACGTTGCACCCTAACACTTTGGTACGGACAATACACCAGGGGCTTAAGTACCCCAAATATATGGTGTGATAAGTCCGAACACTTTCACAAGTGCGGCACCCCGAACTTATAGCATTATATGCATCGGCTCCGAATCATGTCTTGGGTCAATAGTTGGGTTTTCCGGCTCCCATGTTTTGGTACCTTACGCCCGTTATATCGGCTAAGGTAGCGCTGGGAGAACCACTGCGATTGTGCCCCGGTTGAGCTGGGTTGAGCACCTTAGTGGAGAAAGCTAAAACTGACCGTCATGATAGGGCGAGAGCCGGTCGCTGTTCGAGAGGTTTTTTCGGGTCCCTAAAGACTTATCCGCTTAGAGCGAGGAGTCGGCATTGTCCGGCCAAGGCGTGGATAGCGCCCCGAAATCGGTCTTCCGAATACTAGGGGCTTCACCGAAATTTAAAATTATAGAATTCTATGGCTAAGTGAGAGTGTTCAAGCACTATAGTCCGGTTGCCTTGTTCTATGCGTTGAGCGCCTCCCTCGAAGGACCCAAGAATGGGAACAAGAGCGCTCAAGTTTATCCCGAACACCCCAAAGACTCGTGGCATGGGGGCTGAAGCCAATGACTTGCCATCTCTCAAATTTGATAAACGGCCGCACAGAAGGTAATATTTTAAATTCACAAGCGTTGCTTAGCGCATATGAACAAGTTTCCAGCGTACAGGACAACAAATGGAGTCTATTAAAAAATTACATCTTTGGAGCATTCACCCGCTATAAGGCGGGCACCCTTCAGGACGCCCTCATAGTACATTTCGGGCTTCGATGCTCCTTGCCCTTCGGTGGCCCGTCCGTCACAAGCTTCAAAGATCCAGCTTGCCCGGTGCACTTTAGCACGGGCAAGGCCCGACGGGCACCTTCATTGCAGACGGAGCGCTTTGATGACTTCAATCCATGGACAAAGGCCCACCAGCCGCCGTGACTAGCCCGAAGTAGCTCCTGTGCATGGCTTCCAATGGCCACAACCGAATTATGAGGCCCTTCATGGCCTGTTCGGCGACCTTAGGAGCTCGACCAGCTGCTTTGGTCGCTCGGGCACTGATGTCCGGCCTCAAAGATATCGAGACAGTAACACCTTTTCCGTCGAACTCCCTCCTTGGCGCGGTAGAACGCGGCAGCATCGTATTACACCACGGGCAGATCTTTGAATGCTCCTGGAGAGCTCCGGACTCGGGTAAGTAATAGATAATCCACTTTCACATGCTTGCTTTGCATAAAGAATGCCTTACCCGCCGCTATCTTCTTTAATGATTCAATTTCCTGGAGGGCTTTTTGGGCTTCGGCCTTAGCGGCTTTGGCACTCTCAAGAGCCGAGGCGAGCTCAGACTCTCGAGTCTTCGAGTCACGCTCCAAACTCTCGTGTTTTTCCATGAGAGGCCGGAGCTCTTGTTGCACCTCCGCCACCCGCGCCTCCTGCTTCTCTCGCTCGGTGCGCTCCACGGCCGCTTTGCTTTCGGTCGTGGACACCGCTTCCTTTAGGGTGGCCACCTCGTTCGTGGCCCCTACAATACCCATGTTAGTCCTGTTATTTTTGCAACCAAATCCTTTCTATAAGGTATTACTTTAAGAAGTTATTACTTACCTTCTTTGTCCTCGAGCTGCTTCTTGGCAAGGCCGAGCTCGTTCTCGGACCGCTCGAGGCTCTGCTTCAATGCATTGACCTCCATGATCGGTGGCAAAGGTCAAGAGCGCAGCCTGAATTCCCATATTGACATACTTATGTTAGACTCCTGCGTGTATCTTTTAGATCCTCAGTCCGGTTTTTCTTTCGAACACCGAACTAAGCATCCGGGAGACTCTTGTCTATGCGGTAATATTTTTACATATTCTAAACTTACCTCAAAGCCCGATAGAAGGCTGATGCAGCCACCAGCCCGCTCTTGGCGGATCGAACTTTCGGATCACCACACTCATAACAATGCGGTGCTCCTCGTTGATGGAGGCGCCGTTAAGCGCCTCAAGCAAGCTATCCGTGCCTCCGGATGGACGGAGGTCACCGGCGTCGCAGATCTTGCCCTTCTTACAAAGGGGCCGCTGTCGGACTTCGTAACCATCAAGGTTCCGGAACGGAGTCCGCTGAGGCTGGACTTAGAGCCCTCTGGGGTCTCGCCCCCTTTGCGCCCAGAGTCCGAGAAGTCGCCTTGCGGCGCCTCCAGGACCACCTCCTCCTGGCTGGGCCCCTTTTGGGACTCCACCGTGGTGTCGTCTGTGTCACGAGGAGAGCAGGCGGTCGGAAGTGAAGTGTTATTCACATCCGACGAATCCAGGGAGCCGCTCATCAAGCGGGCGAGCCTGCGTCTGGGCGGGCTACATGGTTATATTCGGCGCTAGAAGACACTATGCGACAAATAAAAAGTCATGAGCTATTCCGAGTCCGGACACTTACGATCTCGCCAGGGGCTTGGCCCTTGGTGGCCACTCCTCCTCGTCGTTGTCGGCGTTGGTGGAGAAGTCCAGAGGAAGGGTCCTTCCTTTCTTGGACCCTCCGGCCTCCCCAGTCGGGGTGGCCTTCCTTTTCTTCTCTCCCCCCGCTGGGGGAGAGGCTTCTTTTTCCTCCTCCCCGTCTTCAGGGGAGGATTCCGCCTCAGAGTCGTCGGACGATGAGTCCGACAACACCTGGCGTCGGGCGCTCCTTCGAGTCCCCGTGGCCTTCTTCTTTGCCTTCTTCTCCGGCACCACGTGAGGTGCCAGAGCCAGCAGCCCCGTCAAGCGGGCGTCCGCTGGGTCTTCTGGCAAGGGAGCCGGACAGTTAACCTGCCCGGACGTGTTACGCTAGTCCTGTCAAAGGTAAGGGAGTTTAGATCCCACATAGAGTCAAACTATGAAAAACAAGAGTCCCAAGGGCAAAATAGCTTACCTCGGTAGCTTGGCGCTGCGAGCTGAATCCATGATCTTGATGGCGGATGTGGGAGCCTCAGCCGCTTTGAACAACACCTTCTGCATCTTCGCACGTAGTGTCGAAGAGCCTTTTAAGAGTTTGGTGTTGTGCCGGATCGAACTCCCACATTTTGAAGGCCCGTTGTTGGCATGGGAGGATCCGGCGGATGAGCATAACTTGGACTACATTGACAAGCCTGAGATTCTTGTCCACCAGGGTTCGGACGCAGGTTTGGAGTCCGGACAGCTCTTCCGAATCACCCCACGTCAGGCCCGTCTCTTTCCATGATGTGAGCCGTGTGGGGAAGCCGGATCGGAATTCGGGGGCCGCCGCCCATTGAGAGTCGCGCGGCTCGGTGATGTAGAACCACCCCGATTGCCACCCCTTTATGGTCTCCACAAAGGAGCCCTCGAGCCATAGGACTTTGGCCATCTTGCCAACCATGGCACCTCCAAGACTCCGCTTGGCGGCCGCCCACTACCTTCGGCTTGACATTGAAGGTCTTCAGCCATAAGCTGAAGTGGGGCTGGATGCAGAGGAAGGCCTCGCACACAACGATGAACGCCGAGATGTTGAGGATGAAATTCGGGGCCAGATCATGGAAGTCCAGGCCGTAGTAGAACATGATCCCCCGGACAAATGGGTGAAGTGGAAAGCCTAGTCCGCGGAGGAAGTGGGTGAGGAACACCACCCTCTCATGGGGCCTGGGGGTGGGAATGAGCTGCCCCTCATCGGGGAGCCGGTGCGTGATGTCGCTGGACAAGTATCCGGCCTTCCGCAGCTTTTTGACTTGTCCCTCCGTGACGGAGGAGACCATCCACTTGCCTCCCGCTCCGGACATGGCTGGAGAAGGTTGAGGAGGGATGTGCGGACTTGGGCACTGGAGCTCGAGTGCGCGGAAATGGATGAGCAAAGGAGGAAGAAGGCGTAGGTGAAAAGGTGGATCCTTATCCCCTTATATGGACGGACGAAGCTATGCGTCCCCCGCCAGTCTGGTAAAACTCGCTTATCTCCCAAGCGCCGTAATCAATGGGCGGTTGGGTTACCCGCGTCCGTATTGATGGGAATCCCGAAATAAGGGGGCACGATCTCCGCTCTGATAAGACGTGCCAAGGAAACCGCCTCGCTAAACGCGCTGAGGTCGAACAGTAAAAACGATTCGTATAAAGGCCTGGGCGTGGTGTGATGTCACACCGCGGGATACGTCAGCAGATCTGTGCAAAGGTTATTCTCTCTACGGTGGTATGTGGAACTTGTTTTGCAGAGCCGGACACAATCCTTGTGTTCAAAATCTTCTATGAAGTATTCGGAGGAGGAACCCGCCTTGCAATGCCGAAGACAAAATGCGCGCCGGACTCGTCGTCATTGAAGCCTGGTTCAGGGGCTACTGAGGGAGTCCTGGATTAGGGGGTGTCCGGATAGCCGAACTATCACCGTTGGCCGGACTTCTGGACTATGAAGATACAAGATTGAAGAATTTGTCCCATGTCCGGATGGGACTTTCCTTGGCGTGGAAGGCAAGGTTGGCGATAAGGATATGTAGATCTCCTACCATTGTAACCGACTCTGTGTAACCCTAACCCTATCCGGTGTATATATAAACCAGAGGGTTTAGTCCGTAGGACGAACAACAATCATACCATAGGCTAGCTTCTAGGGTTTAGCCTCTGATCTCGTGGTAGATCCACTCTTGTACTACCCATATCATCAATATTAATCAAGCAGGAGTAGGGTTTTACCTCCATCGAGAGGGCCCGAACCTGGGTAAAAACATCTTGTCCCTTGTCTCCTGTTACCATCCGCCTAGACGCATAGTTCGGGACCCCCTACCCGAGATCCGCCGGTTTTGACACCGACAGTTATATTTGCAAGTCTCTTCGAATTACGGGTTTAGTTTGGCCGGCTAGATTGGTTTTTCTTGCAATGGGAGAAGTGCTTAGCTTTGGGTTCAATCTTGCGGTGTCCTTTCCCAAGGATGTATAAGGGCAGCAAGGCACGATTGTATTGTTGCCATCGAGGATAACAAGATGGGGTTTTTATCATATTGCATGAATTTATCCCTCTACATCATGTCATCTTGTTTAAGGCGTTACTGCTTTTCATTAACTTAATACTCTAGATGCATGCTTTGGATAGCGGTCGATGAGTGGAGTAATAGTAGTAGATGCAGTGAGTCGGTCTACTTGTCTCGGACGTGATGCCTATATACATGATCATACCTATATATTCTCATAACTATGCTCAATTCTGACAATTGCTCAACAGTAATTTGTTCACCCACCGTAGAAATACTTATGCTCCTGAGAGAAGCCACTAGTGAAATCTATGGCCCCCGGGTTTATTCTCATCATATCAATCTTCCATCACTTTATCATTGCTTTGTTTTTACTTTGCCTTTTATGTTACTTTGCATCCTTATACCAAAAATATTATCTATCATATCTATCAGATCTCACTCTCGTAAGTGACCGTGAAGGGATTGACAACCCCTAATCGCGTTGGTTGCGAGGAGTTATTTGCTTTGTGTAGGTACGAGGGACTTGCGTGTAGCCTCCTACTGGATTGATACCTTGGTTCTCAAAAACTGAGGGAAATACTTACGCTACTTTGCTGCATCATCCTCCTCTTCGGGGAAATCCAACGCAGTGCTCAAGAGGTAGCAAGAAGAATTTCTGGCATCGTTGCCGGGGAGTCTACGCAAAAGTCATCATACCAAGTACCCATCACAATCCCTTATCTCCCGCATTACATTATTTGCCATCTGCCTCTCGTTTTCCTCTCCCCCACTTCACCCTTGCCGTTTTATTCGCCCTCTTTTTCCCGTTCGCCTTTATGTCTTCCGTGGCTCGTTTTCTCGCTTGGTTGAAATAGTTGAGTATTTATTCCTAAACAAAGAAGCTAATATCTATGGATCCTCATCTGCTTGCCAATCTTTTTAAGAGATCCAATTATGATGAACCAATTCCTAGTGATTTGGATGCACTAGATTATCTTTATAAGCTTTTGCCTGAGATCCGTAAATCTGAAAATTGTGATGAAGTGCTTCACAATAGATCTTTGAATAAAAAGCATGATCTCAATGATTTTATTATAAATTCTATTGATGTAAATTATGCTAATAATATGCAAAACCCTAAGCTTGGGGATGCTAGTTTTGCTATGTCCAATAGTCATGATTGGGGAGATTCTTCTTATGATCTTGAAAATTTATTTAAGCCCCATGATGATTATAAGATTGATAATAGTGTTTGCAATAATATTGAAAGTGGGTTTGGAAGAGTGTCAACTTTAGATCCCACATATTTGGATAACATTCAATCTTATGAAATTTTTGATAAAAGTGGGCTTGGAGAAATCATGACTTTAGTTAATGATAATCCCACTATTTTGGAAGAGTGTCAACTTCGCATGCATGTGGATCGTGTTGAGAATATGTTATGTGATAGCTATATTGTTGAATTTTCTTATGATCCTACATGTAATTATTATGAGAGAGGAAAATATGGTTATAGAAATTTTCATGTTTCTAAATTACCTCTCGTTATGTTGAGATTGCTATTGTCTCTTTCCGCTTCCTTGCATATGCTAGTTTTTGCTTGCTATGATAATTTGTTTTTCTTTAATATTCCTATGCATAGGAAGTATGTTAGACTTAGATGTGTTTATCACGTGTTTTATGATGCTCTCTTTGTGCTTCAATTCTTGTCTTTCATGTGAACATCATTAAAATTATCAATGCCTAGCTAAAAGGCTTTAAAGAAAAGCACTTGTTGGGAGACAACCCAATATTTTTCATTGCTGTTATTCAATAAATAATCCATCTACCTTCTGTTTGGATGTGGTTTTATATTTAAATTAGTGTTTGTGCCAAGTTAAACCTATAGGATCTTCTTGGATGATAGTTATTTGATCTTGCTGTAATTTCCAGAAACTTTGTGCTTAGTGCCCGAATTGTTAAAAATCACCAGAACGTGATAAAATAGTGATTCCAATTTCTGCTGATCAATAAACAAATTTCCTAGGTCTTCATATTTTGGCTGAATTGTTTCAGTTCCAGAAGTTTTCGTTAGCTACAGATTACTACAGATTGTTCTGTTTTTGACAGATTCTATTTTCGTGTGTTGTTTGCTTATTTTGATGAACCTATGGCTAGTAAAATAGTTTATAATACATAGAGAAGTTGAAATGCATTAGTTTTAACACCAATATAAATAAATAATGAGTTAATTACAGTACCTTGAAGTGGTCTTTTGTTTTCTTTCGCTAACAGAGCTTACGAGATTTCTGTTGAGTTTTGTGTTGTGAAGTTTTCAAGTTTTGGGTGAAATCTTTTGATGGATTATGGAACAAGGAGTGGCGAGAGCCTAAGCTTGGGGATGCCACATGGCACACCCAAGATAATCCAAGGACACCAAAAAGTCAAAGCTTGGGGATGCCCCGGAAGGCATCCCCTCTTACGTCTACTTCCATCGGTAACTTTACTTGGAGCTATATTTTTATTCACCACATGATATGTGTATTGCTTGGAGCGTCTTGTATTATTTGAGTCTTTGCTTTTTAGTTTACCACAATCATCCTTTCTGTACACACCTTTTGAGAGAGCCATACATGAATTAGAATTTGTTAAAATACTCTATGTGCTTCACTTATATCTTTTGAGTTTTATAGTTTTGCTCTATGTGCTTCACTTAGAATTTTTAGAGCACGGTGGTGGATTTGTTTTATAGAAATTATTGATCTCTCATTCTTCACTTAGATTATTTTGAGAGACTTATATAGCATGGTAATTTGCTTAATAATAATAATATGCTAGGTATTCAAGATTTGTAAAACTTTCTTTTGAGTGCGTTGAATACTAAGAAAAGTTTGATGCTTGATAATTGTTTTGAGATATGAAGATGGTGATATTAGAGTCATGCTAGTTGAGTAGTTGTTAATTTAAAAAATACTTGTGTTAAAGTTTGTGATTCCCGTAGCATGCACGTATGGTGAACCGTTATGTGATGAAGTCGGAGCATGATTTATTTATTGATTGTCTTCCTTATGAGTGGCGGTCGGGGACGAGCAATGGTCTTTTCCTACCAATCTATCCCCCTAGGAGCATGCGCGTAATACTTTGCTTTGATAAATTCTATATTTTTACAATAAGTATATGAGTTCTTTATGACTAATGTTGAGTCCATGGATTATATGCACTTTTCCTCCCTTCCACCATTGCTAGCCTCTCTAATACCGCGCACCTTTCACCGGTATCATACACCTACCATATACCTTCCTCAAAACAGACACCATACCTACCTATCATGGCATCCATAGCCATTCCGAGATATATTGCCATGCAACTTTCCACCGTTCCGTTTATTATGATTCGCTCCACCATTGTCATATTGCTTAGCATGACCATGTAGTTGACATCGTATTTGTGGCAAAGCCACCGTTCATAATTCTTTCATACATGTCACTGTTGATTCATTGCATTTCCCGGTACATCGCCGGAGGCATTCAAATAGAGTCATATTTTGTTCTAGTATCGAGTTGTAATTGTTGAGTTTTAAGAAAAATAAAAGTGTGATGATCATCATTTTTAGAGCATTGTCCCAAGTGAGGAAAGGATGATGGAGACTATGATCCCCCCACAAGTCGGGATGAGACTCCGGACAAAAAAAAGAGGCCATAAAAAAAGGCCCAAACAAAAAAAATGAGAGAAAAAGAGAGAAGGGACAATGTTACTATCCTTTTACCACACTTGTGCTTCAAAGTAGCACCATGATCTACATGATAGAGAGTCTCTCATTTTGTCACTTTCATATACTAGTGGGATTTTTTTTATTATAGAACTTGGCTTGTATATTCCAATGATGGGCTTCCTCAAAATGCCCTAGGTCTTCGTGAGCAAGCAAGTTGGATGCACACCCACTTAGTTTCTTTTGTTGAGCTTTCATATACTTATAGCTCTAGTGCATCCGTTGCATGGAAATCCCTACTCACTCACATTGATATCTATTGATGGGCATCTCCATAGCCTATTGATACACCTAGTTGATGTGAGACTATCTTCCCCTCTATTTGTCTTCTCCACAACCACCATCCTATTCCACATATAGTGATATATCCATGGCTCACGCTCATGTATTGCATGAAGATTGAAAAGGTTTTGAAAATGTCAAAAGTATGAAACAATTGCTTGGCTTGTCATCGGGGTTGTGCATGATTTAAATACTTTGTGTGGTGAAGATAGAGCATAGCCAGACTATATGATTTTGTAGGGATAACTTTCTTTGGCCATGTTATTTTGAGAAGACATAATTGCTTTGTTAGTATGCTTGAAGTATTATTTTTTTTATGTCAATATGAACTTTTTTGTTGAATCTTTCGGATCTGAATATTCATACCACAATTAAGAAGATTTACATTGAAATTATGCCTAGTAGCACTCCACATCAAAAATTCTTTTTTATCATTTACCTACTCGAGGACGAGCAGGAATTAAGCTTGGGGATGCCTGATACGTCTCCAACGTATCTATAATTTTTGATTGCTCCATGCTATATTATCTACTGTTTTGGACTATATTGGACTTTATTTTCCACTTTTATATTACTTTTGGGAATAACCTATTAACCGGAGGCCCAGCCCATAATTGATGTTTTTTGCCTATTTCAGTGTTTCGAAGAAACAGAATATCAAACAGAGTCCAAACGGAATGAAACCTTTGGGAACGTGATTTTCTCATCAGATATGATCCAGGAGACTTGGACCCTCGGTCAAGAAAGGAGGGAGGCGGTCACGAGGGTGGAGGGCCCCCCTAGGGCGCGCCCCCTGCCTCGTGGGCCCCCCGAAGCTCCACCAACGCATTCTTCCTCCAATATATACCTACGCACTCAAACAATCAGATATGGAGCCAAAACCTAATTCCACCGCGCAACCTTCTGTACTCCATGAGATCCCATCTTGGGGCCTGTTAGGAGCTCCATGGAAGGGGAATCCACCACGGAGGGCTTCTACATCATCACCATAGCCCCTCCGATGAAGTGTGAGTAGTTTACCACAGACCTTCGGGTCCATAGTTAGTAGCTAGATGGCTTCTTCTCTCTTTTCGGATCTCAATACAATGTTCTCCCCCTCTCTTGTGGAGATCTATTCGATGTAATCTTCTTTCTACGGTGTGTTTGTTGAGATCGATGAATTGTGGGTTTATGATCAAGTTTATCTATGAACAATATTTGAATGTTCTCTGAATTCTTTTATGTATGATTGGTTATCTTTGCAAGTCTCTTCGAATTATCAGTTTAGTTTGGCCTACTAGATTGGTTTTCCTTGCAATGGGAGAAGTGATTAGCTTTGGGTTCAATCTTGCGGTGTCCTTTCCCAGTGACAGAAGGGGCAGCAAGGCATGTATTGTATTGTTGCCATCGAGGATAACAAGATGGGGTTTTTATCATATTGCATGAATTTACCCCTCTACATCATGTCATCTTGCTTAAGGCGTTACTCGCTTTCATTAACTTAATACTCTAGATGCATGCCGGATAGCAATCGATGAGTGGAGTAATGATAGTAGATGCAGTGAGTCGGTCTACTTGTCTCGGACGTGATGCCTATATACATGATCATACCTAGATATTCTCATAACTATGCTCAATTCTGTCAGTTGCTCAACAGTAATTTGTTCACCCACCGTAGAAATAGTTATGCTCTTGAGAGAAGCCACTAGTGAAATCTATGGCCCCCGGGTTTATTCTCATCATATCAATCTTCCATCACTTTATCATTGCTTTGTTTTTACTTTGCCTTTTATTTTACTTTGCATCCTTATACCAAAAATATTATCTATCATATCTATCAGATCTCACTCTCGTAAGTGACCGTGAAGGGATTGACAACCCCTAATTGTGTTGGTTGCAAGGAGTTATTTGCTTTGTGTAGGTACGAGGGACTTGCGTGTAGCCTCCTACTGGATTGATACCTTGGTTCTCAAAAACTGAGGGAAATACTTATGCTACTTTGCTGCATCATCCTCTCCTCTTCGGGGAAATCCAACACAGTGCTCAAGAGGTAGCAGTGTGTATGTTGTAGGCAGACATCGCTGGAGAGGTTTATCAATCGGTGTGTGTCGGAAAGGAGTTGTGGAGACTATGGGAGAACGACCTAAAGAAGAAAAAAATGAATGTGCGCGATGGATAGAATGCTTTGGGGAGGGGAGGCGAGGAGGCGTGTGCATGCACGAGAGAAAGTTAGTGGTAGCTACAAAGGTTAGAGGATTGTGTGGGTGTAAGAGACTAAAAAAGATCATAATTTGATATGAAAGTGGATTCATATATTTGAATAGGAGATCATAGTGTTTTAAACATATGCATGCATGAATATAGCGGTGATACACGTGTTGTGGTTTTGCACATGTTATACCATAATGTGGTAATGCATAGCGTTTGCAAGTCACAGCTAAATGTCAAACAATCTAAACCATACTATACATCGAACAATCTCACATTTTATTTGAATTTGTGATAATGTGTGGCGTTTGCAGCTTACAACTAAATATCGAACAATCTAAACAATACTATATATCGAACATTCTCACATTTTATTTGGATTTGTGGTAATGTGTGGTGTTTGCAACTCACATCTGAATACTTGTAGGCGTAGGGGGCGGGGCACCATACATAATGTGATAAACACATTATACATATGAGACATGGTTTAGTTTGTGAAGATCTAGCTGGAGCTTGAAATGTACTATGATTTGAAATCAACATAAAGTGGATTCAAAAAATCGAGTTCGAGTTCATATAGTACACATAGTTCATATGTAACTCGAGACTAATCATGTGGTGTGCTGTGAAGATAATACACAAACGATGGTTTAACTTGACGATAATGACGATTGTAGATCTTATTAAAACAGAGAAATGAATTCAAACACTTTGACTTCACAACAATCATTATTGTAGATCTTATTCAAATAGAGAAACGAATTCAAATTTAGTTCATATTGACGCGGTAGTATATACGTTTGGAATGCACTAAAACGTTCATTTGAGTACTAGGTTGCATGCATTATACACGTAGCGAAATATTTTAATTGAACATAACATGAATTCAAAGTTTTGAATGACATTTGTAGTGAATTGATTTGGTACAAGACACGTTAGGCTTGTTCGGGAATTTCAACTGCGCCTTTGTTAGCGAAATATTTAAGATATATCTTTGTCTCGTTGTGCTCCGACAACTCCCTCCATCTCAACCCGCGCCTTGCTATTCCAAAATTACAACGCCAAAAACTCCCACCTCTGTGAAATCCCGACACGCGAAATGCCCGTGATACCCCTGAACCAAAAGAACCGCCTCAAATCGGTGGGGGTACTTTTGTAACTTACCCCACATTTCGGACAAGCGCGTCCCTAAGCCATGGTTCCCCACTCCCATCCCATCCGCCCACCCATTCGTACACCGAGGCCGGGAAAACTCGCGAAGCTCCACACCCTCCTCCGTCCGCCACCCAGCCGGAGCCTCTTCCCCGACGATGTCGTCCACAACAACACCTCGACGTCCCTCGTCCACCGTACCGGATGAGGATCCATCATCGATCTGGTCGTCCCGCCGGTTCAGCCACCCCGTCCTCCACCTCCAAGGAGCTGCCCCGATGTTCCCCTCGTCTTTGGCGCCACCTCCATTCCCACACCGCCGTCTTCACCTACACCACCGGAAGAGCATCAGCATCACCGTTTCCTCGGATGAAGCTGCGGCCTAATCGGCGCCGCCAAAGAGGTTGTACACTAATCGCCGCATTTTCTTCTTGATTCGATCTCACGGTGCTGTCGGCGCTCGGTCCCGAGCCGACACGGCGCGGATCCATCCACCGCGGCGTCGCCGGCCACTTCCTCCACGGTGTCGCTCCCTCGGCGGCGACGTCCACATCAGTAGGAGCTGCTGCTGCTTTAGCTCTCGCTCGTGTTGCTGCTCTGCTCTTGCTCTCGGTCCCCTGCCTTGTCTGCTCTTACTCTTTCTCTTGCTCGCGCTGCTGCTCTCGCTCTTGCTCTTGCTTACGATGCTGCTCCGATTTAGCTACACTTCAGTCGACAGAATCAAATTTTGGGTCAGTCGATTTTCAGGGGGTGGGGGGGCTCACCGGAGTTAAGGAAGAACCCGCCGCAGCGAACAGGGGGCTCGCTGGAGAAGTACCCCACTATCTATCTTAGGGTTCAGGGTGGGGGCGGCCGAAGAAAAAGCTTGGCACGGGGGGGCCTAGAGGGATGGCCGGGGCGGCGGAGGACCAGCGGTGGGGAGTGTTTTCGGGCGGGCGGGGCGGCTGTTTGGCCGGTGGTGGCTGGCGGCTCAGGGGGTGGAGGTTGAAGATGAACTGCAGGCCCTTGATTTCGTATCCAACGGCTGCAAAATCGACTGGCCAGAGATGAAAAAGTCAGTCGACTGACGTGTAGCCTCACCTCTAGTGCGTTCAGTTTTGGCAGTAAAATTCAGTTTCGACAGCAAAATTCAGTTTTGATAGTTAAGTTCAGTTTCGACAGTTAAATTCAGTTTCAACAGTTAAGTTCAGAGATGAGCGGTTGGTGTATACATCTAGCACTTTGTGGTTATGCATTTTACGTCATCTATTGGATATGCTATTAGAATTCCACTCAGGTTAACATTGTCTCTCTTGTCCTGCTTCAACCTCGGCGTCGTACAACTCACCGGAGCTGCTCCAACGATTTAAACCCTCCATCACAATGAGCAGTACCTCGGGCTCCATCTCTAGACGCCTAAGATCTTCTTCCCTCCTTCGACAGCCAAGTCACCGGAGCATCCTCACCAGCCAACCCAATCACGCTGAGATCGACATGGCTTCGCCAAAGAGGTTGTACACTTCTTGTGGTTTGACTTAATCTCACCATACTTCTTTGCATCATGTGATCTTCCAATTCTTGTGAACCAAACACCCAGATTGGCAGAAATCCTATGTTTTTAAATTCTCTGTTTTGCACGTGCATTCCTATCCTATTCCTATCTATTTCCTATCCCTGCATTGTTAGAATCCTCAAATTCAAACAAGCCCTTACACAATTACTTCTGCTACAGATATGTGTCAAAGAAAACCTTGTGTGGTTTGTCCTGCTCCTGCGGTGTTGTGTTCCACCCTACCTCAGCTGCTCCAACAACGGAAGGATTCACCACAGCAGGGATCCGCTCTCCAGACTGTCTTTCGCCGCCTCAGATCTTCTTCCTCGTCCGGGCAGCTACATAACCGCATTACCATCATCAACTAAGCGAGATGACCTTGAGGACTACACGGTCCGCAAGAGAGGTCGCACTCTTTCGTGTCCGCCACGTTATGCATCGCTTAATATGATGACATGCTACTTTATCGTCGTGTTCACCTATTAGACTCCAAGGCAGGTCCAAACTAATGCTGAAACTTGAGTTTTTAAATGGTTGTGGGGTACATATTGGGGCAGCAATCAGTACTATATGTCTACTATCTAGTTAATCTCGGGTGTCTACTATGAGTTTCATGTTGGGTGCAAACATACATTAAAGGAGCCATTATCTGTATTTTTTAACTAAAGCTATTATCACCGCTATCATTGGTTTTGGGTCTATCCACAGTTTGCTACCATCACTCCGGATTTGTGCATGCACTCCTTACATAATCTCACTATGTTTTATTCCTATGCATGTCAGTTATTGTACACAATGGAACTAAACATGTAGAGCAAAAGAGACGAGCCTTGCGTGGCAATAAAATTTCATGCAGACGTCGCTCCATGGTGGGCGCAAAGGCAGACCCCCTCCACCCATTTCGGATCGTAATCAAGAGGAAGATAACTGTTCTGAGGGGGATTCAGAAGCAGAAGACCACTCCTATTTACCCCATGAGGTCTTCGCTCTAACTTGGCATGCTGATGTTGGTTATATCATGCATATGGTGCCTTGCATTACTTACTTTATACATCAAATATGTCAACTGCTTAGTTTAGACATGCTTTGTGTGAATGCCATCTGTTTAGTTTATTCATCGTTTATGTGATTATGCAATGCCATCTTGTTTAGCTAGGCATCATATATGTGAATTTTGCGATGCCATCCCGCTTAGCCAGTCATCTTATATGTGAATTATATCAGGCCATCCTTTTTTTCGTTACGTATTACATTTGTCAACAATGTTAGTACATTCAACTACTCTTCGTGTGCATCGGCCATTTGACACGGTGTTGGAAAATTCGAGTGAAAACAAGGTCTTGAGCGGACTATGCTATCTCGACGAAGCGCATATCTCGCTGGTTACGGATAGCTCCTCGGAGGAGGATCTCAGACAGATGACCAGTCCTATCCCCCAGTGCATGCTCTAACTTGGCAGGGTTATGTTGCTCATATCGTGCGTATGGTATCTTGCATTGCTATGTCATTCGCTTAGTTTAGACATGATTTGTGTGAATGCCACCTGTTTAGTGTCTAATTACCATATATGTGAATTATGCAATGCCATCTTTTTGCAAGACATTATATATGTGAGTTATGGAATGCTATCTTGTTGCAAGGCATTATATATGTGAATTATGCAATGCCATGCTGTTTAGCCAAGCGTCATATATGTGAATTATACCATGTCGTCCTTTTTTTGTATTTCTCATTGCTTTTGTCGACAATGTTTGTATATTCAACTGCTCTTCCTGTGCATCAGCCATTTGAATTGGTGATGGAGAAATCTGGAGTGAAAACAAGGTATTCAGAGCAGACAATGCTACCTGGTGAAGTAGATATGTTGCTGCTTACAGATAGCTCTTCAGAGGAGGACTCAGAGGCAGATGACCAGTCCTATTATCCCCCTGAGGTGTATGCTCAAACTTGGTGGTTATATTACTCATATCATGCATATGTTGTATTGCAATGCTTAGTTTTTACATCATATACACGATGTTGAATGCCATCTCCTTAGTTGACACATCATATATGCGATTGCCCTCTGCTCACTTCCTTAGTATATAAATCATATATTTGAATTATATCATGCCATGATGTTTACATAGACAGCATGTATCTGAATTATGGCATGCCAAGCCATTTTCTAAAGACATAATATAGTTATATCATCTCATCCTATTCACATAGTCATCATATTTTGAATTATGTCATTCTATCCGTGAATTATATCATGCCATCATGTTTCCATCGACGACATGTTTGTGATTTATGGCATGCCAACCACTTTAATATATCATGTCATCATGTTTACATAGTCATCATATTTTGAAGTATGTCATTCTATCCTATTTATTTAGCCATCATACATGTGAAATTGTGTCATGCTATCCTGTTTAATTAGCCATCATATATTTGAAATTATGTCCTGCTATTCTGTTTGGTTAGACAACATAAATGTGAATTATTTCATGCCCTTTTTTCTTCCCTACTATCCATTGCACTGTCTCATCTTACAATGTACGTACATTCAATTACTTTTCTTGTTTATCAGCCATTTCAATTGGAGGGGTGATGGCAGATTCTGTGGGAGTAAAAACACGGTCTTGAGAAAGATCGTGCTACACTGTCGATGGAGATAGAACCACGGTTGTACTTGCCCAAGAACCAGCCCCATCACACATAACCCAGACTCACGCAGATTGTACCCCTACCCAGTTGGACAGAGAACCAACTACACCCCTTCTAACCCCAACCCCAGCAGATAGTAACCCAGTTCTCGTTGACACAACACCGTCTCCACCACAGAGCACCCAAACACGAGCAGTTAGTAAGGCAACTGCAGTGCCCAAAGCACGAGGACCACCACTCCGAACCCCAAGTCAACGCTTAAAGCAGAAGAAGAATTGTTCTCAGTCGGGTTCCGTAGCTATGGTTCATACTACTTTGCTCTTGCATCACCGTATTTACTCATACCAACTAATTTCAAATTTGAAGGATGCAATTGAAACTCCAATGGCGCAATGGTATGTTTTAAACCTGTTTCTTTAACGTGTTTGCTGTTGTAACTTGCTCTATGTTGATTTCATTTTCAATTGAATAAATAGTTATGTTCTCATGCCATGCACATTACAAGTGTTGTTATTGTTGTGTAGTTTCCCACACTTATATTCTGTCTTTGCTGCTTTGTCTTAAATAGATATGATTCGAACTGTATCTATCTTGATTTGGCAACATAAACTCGAATGATATAGACCATACAGTGACCATACTACATAGATATATGTTTGTTTCATGTTGTTATCCTGTCCACCTTACTACTGAACTGGTTTACAAAAATGAGTTTCATATACTACATTGTAAACCTGTGATGTGTTTGTTTGTTTCTCCTTTGGAACGCGGATAAAATATTGGAGAAGAGTACCCCGTTATGCAATGGTAAAGGAAGTAATGCATATCAGGTTCAAGATAGTGAGACATCCCTGTTGTTCTCCAAGAAAGCTCATAAAAACTATATTGAAGACACTGAGAACAACCCCAAAGTCTTGTCTTGATGTAGTGTTCGAGTTACTGGCTACTACTACCGGCACCGACTCTTCGTACTCATTTCTGAATCAGTTTGGCTTCTTGAGTCTCAACTTCAAGTTGAAAGACATCGATCGAGATGTTATGCGACAGAAGTCAAGGACCGAGGAAGTCCCCGCAGAGTTCAGATGCATACTTTTGGTGCAACAAAGTCTTTGGAGGATTTAAGCGCCAAACAAGAGAAAGTTAATAAGCTTGCTAAGCATCTTGCCAGCATTATGGGTACCTGTGATATTGTTTCTTGAGCTCTTCCGAGTGGTTTGATTCTGGACTTGTTTTTTGCGGAGTTTATATGCTGCTTTGTTCCCTATATTTGCACTGGTGGCGAACTTTGATGCCCAGTGGATGTAATATGTGTAATAGCCGTGATAGCCTAGCGTAAGTTACTTGCTTATTTATTTCCGTTGTCTTGTTTATTTGTTTTCTTGTAGTCAGTGCAGTTCTTTTTCCGCGGTTTGCTAGTGGCTGGAATAACCTATTTTTTAAACTAGGCCACACTAACAATGGGCTACATATTTACTGTAGGCCTCCTACGGGCTGTAGAAACAATGGGCCTTCTAAGGGTCGTAGACACAATGGGCCTTCTACGGGGCTAGACACAATGGGCCTTCTACGGGGCATAGACACAATGGGCCTTCTACGGGCCGTATCATCAATGGGCCTTCTACGTCAGTATGATCGGTTGGCAAACATGGGCCAATAACAGACCACATTATGGCCGTAAATGGGCTAGAGTTGAAATCGTCCGCTCATGGGCCGACCATATAACGGGTCGTCGTTAATAGGCCGTGTTGATGACGCTATGAAAACGCTCAACGTATTAACGGTCCACAAATGGGCCGACTGTAACCACGGGTTGTATTTGGCCCACAAGCTGAAAATGACAGTAACGGGCCGAAAGTAAATGAATGCTGGAAATGAGCCCAAGAATAAATGGGCCCTAAGAAGGCCGAAAGATAACATGGGCTAGAAATGGCCCAACGGAATAATGGGCCGTTAATGGGTATAAAGTGATACACTGTTCATTACGGGCCAGTTTTACCACGGGCCGTTAATGGGCCGAGGTTTACTAAAGGCCTCATATGGGCCAAAAGACGTCATGGGCCATACATGGGCCGGAAGTTAAAACGGGCTGGAATTATATTGGACGGCCCAGATGATGCTACTGAGCCTAATTCGGATAGGCTGTAAACGGGCCCTGGGATAGCGGGCTGTAAATGGGCTATATGCGAACAAGCCGTTAACAGGCTTGCCTTGGGCCGGCCCACTACCTTTTGACCAAGTCAAACGGGCCGGCCTTTTCACACGAATGGGCCTCTGTTGGGCCGTGCCACGTGTCAGCGTATCATAGGCGCTTTGGGTCCAATGAGTGGATGGCGTCTGTCCCAACAGTGAGCCGACACGTGTTTCCTCCAGCCAATGATGATTTTACACGTGGAAAATCCCCATTGGTTGGGGCTGTTAACGGGTTATCGGATCCAAAACCGGACCCGGTAGCTTAACGGCGTTCCGTACGGTGGATGCCACGTGTCGGTCACCCTTGACTAAAGCACTTCTGTGACACGCGATTTATCGTCATGGAAGTGGACACTTCCTTGATGATAATTTTGGTAATGTCATGGAACACTTCTACGATATCACATGTATGACTATCTTGATTCTGTCATAAATTTGTCATGGATGTACATGCATGACAGAAAATGTGACCTACTGTGACAAAACGTATCATCACGGATGTGTATTTTTTTTTGTAGTGAGCAAGCATTTGGTAATAAAAAAGTGCAAAGTAACGAACAACAGGAAAATGTAAGCCACCGGCAGTGATGGCTGACACTCTCCTCTCATCACCCACTGTCAAAGTGCGACATAAATCCTCAAACTCAGCCGGCCTAGGCTCAGCCAAGCTCCCATCAGATGGGATCATGCATATGTCACAAAATTCAGTAAGTGGTATCTGATGGTTTTCAGCATATAAATCAAAGCTCACTTAAGGAGGATTATTTCTAGGCAAGAAAGTAAAGCTTTGGACAAAGATGTTCGTGAGGATTTGGTGTTGGTCACACTCATCTGCGATGAAGTCGGTGAGACCAGCATTGGCAATGAATTGCATGAACTCCTCATGAATTCCAGCTTCTTGCAGGAACGGGATGTGCGGCCATTCGCACCGTCGTACTTCCGCCAACCTTCGAGGGTGGAGATCATTGTCAGAAGACTCCCCAATAACCCCCTTGGAGTTCTTCTTTGAGCCAAACTTCCTGAAGATATTCATGTCCGCATACAATTTTTCCTATGAACAAAAATCTGAATTTTTAGTTCACAATTTTTTGCCCACAAAACTTCACAATTAGCAACTACTCATAGGGATCATAGAGGCCATAGCAAGCATTCAAACTACTTAGAACACTAAGAATTCAACATGCAAGCACATCTACAGCAGCACCAAGAGTACCTAATTATTCAAAGTATAAACCACTAAAACAAAAACTAATTGGACAAATGATGGAGTCACATACCAAGCAACAATCCCCCGAAATAGTTTCGGAAATGGAGCTTTGAGCAAAGAGATCGAAATCCGCAGGTTTGAGCTCAAGAACATGGGAGATAGAGCAATGGGGATTTTTTTCTGGAGGTGAGTGATGATGTGGGCTAAAGAGATAAGTGAGGGGGGCCACGTGGAGACCACAACCCACTAGGGCGCGCCCGGGGGTCCTGGCGCGCCCAGATAGGTTGTGCCCACCTGGTGCACCTCCCTCTGGTAATTTTTGCACCAAAAATTCTTAAATATTCAGGAAAAAATCATATAAAATTTTCAGGGCATTATGAGAACTTTTATCTTTGGGTCATTTTTTTATTGCACCGGAAATCCAGAAAACAAACAAAACATGGCATTTTATTTTATTTAATTAATAAAAACAGAGAATAAAAAGTTGGGACAGAAGGTAGTGCTTACTAAATTCATCAACTTCATACCGTTCAAAAATGATCCATTAATAAGGTTGATCAAGTCTTATTAACAACCACTTTCAGTTACTATGAAACCGAAGAACTTTCGTAAATCACTAAGTTACCTCAATGGGATATGAATTTCCCCAACAACAAGCATTTCATATTTCTTTTTGACAGTAGGTAGAGGTATTTGAAAACTTCCAATAGTGATTGTCGGAGATTTTTCAATAACATTAATACCATTCACTTGGAATTGTTTCTTCGGAAAGTGCACCGTATTCTCATTACCATTGATTTGAAAAGTGATCTTGCTTTTATTACAATCAATAACAACCCCTGCGGTATTCAAGAAGGGTATACCAAGGATAATCGACATGTTGTCGTCCTCGGGCATCTCAAGTATAACAAAGTCAGTCAAATAGTAACATTAGCAACAACAACGGGCACATCCTCACAGATACCGATAGGTATGGCAGTTGATTTGTCAGCCATTTGCAAAGATAGTTCAAGAGGGTGTGAGTTTATTCAAGTCAAGTCTTTTATATAAAGAGAAAGGCATAACACTAACACCAGCTCCTAAATAACACAAAGCAGTTTTCACATTTTTTTTTGATAGAGCAAGGTATAGTTGGTATTCTCGGATCTCCAAGTTTTTAGGTATTCCATCTTTGAAAGTATAATTAGCAAGCATAGTGGAGATTTCAGCTTCTGGTATTTTTCTCTTATTTGTGATGATGTCTTTCATATACTTTGCATAAGGAGGCATTTTAAGGATATCGATCAATGATGCATAAAAAGATCTGGCCTCAACATTTCAAAGAAAGCGTTCAAATTCTTCATCATCTTTATTTTTAGTTGACTTGGGTGGAAAAGGCGTAGGTTTTTGAACCCACGGTTCTCTTTCTTTACCGTGTTTCCTAGCCACAAAGTCTCTTTTATCATATCTTTTATTTTTATGTTGTGGGTTATCAAGATCAACAGGTGGTTCTATCTCAACTTCATTATCTGGTTCTTTATCATTGGTTGGTTGAGAGTCTTCATGAACCTCATCATTATCTTTTTCATCATCACTAGGTGAGTGTTCATTACCAGATTGAGTTTCAGCATCAGAGATAGAAGTTTCGTTTTCATTATCAGGAGGCTTTTCTATTTCAGTTTCACTAGAAGTATGCAAAGTCCTATCATTTTCTTCTTCTTTTTCTTTTTAGAAGGACTAGGTGCACTAGTGTTATTTCTTTGTGAGTCTTGTTCACTAGAAGTATGCAAAGTCCTATCATTTTTCTTCTTCTTTTTCTTTTTAGAAGGACTAGGTGCACTAGTGTTATTTCTTTGTGAGTCTTGTTCAATTCTTTTTGGGTGTCCCTCAGGATAAAGTGGTTCCTGAGTCATTTTACCTCCTCTAGTTGCAACTCTAACAGCAAAGTCATGCATATTATGATTCATTTCATCAAGTAATTCTCTTTGTGATTTAGCAACTTGTTCTAACTGAGTTTGAACCATAGAGGCATGTTTTCCAACACCTCTAACATCATTTGATATTCTAAACAACAAGTCACTCAAGCTAGCAATCATATCAGAATTATATTTCAATTGTTTCATAACATTTGCATTGAAGTGATCTTGTTTTTGAAGGAAATATGCCCTAGAGGAAATAATAAAGTTATTATTTATTTCCTTATATCATGATAAACGTTTATTATTCATGCTAGAATTGTATTAACCGGAAACATGATACATGTGTGAGTACATAGACAAACAGAGTGTCACTAGTATGCCTCTACTTGACTAGCTCGTTGATCAAAGATGGTTATGTTTCCTAGCCATAGACATGAGTTGTCATTTGATTAACGAGATCACATCATTAGGAGAATGATGTGATTGACTTGACCCATTCTGTTAGCTTAGCACTTGATCATTTAGTATGTTGCTATTGCTTTCTTTATTACTTATACGTGTTCCTATGACTATGAGATTATGCAACTCCCATTTACCGGAGGAACACTTTGTGTGCTACCAAACTTCACAATGTAACTGGGTGATTATAAAGGTGCTCTACAGGTGTCTCTGAAGGTACTTGTTGAGTTGGCGTATTTCGAGATTAGGATATGTCACTCCGATTGTCGAAGAGGTATCTCTGGGCCCACTCGGTAATACACATCACTATAAGCCTTGCAAGCATTGTAACTAATGAGTTAGTTGCGGGATGATGTATTACGGAACGAGTAAAGAGACTTGCCGGTAACGAGATTGAACTAGATCATGAGATACTGACGATCGAACCTCGGGCAAGTAACATACCGATGACAAAGGGAACAACGTATGATGTTATGCGGTTCGACCGATAAAGATCTTCGTACAATATGTAGGAGCCAATATGGGCATCCAGGTTCCGCTATTGGTTATTGACCACAGAAATGTCTCGGTCATGTCTACATAGTTCTCAAACCGGTAGGGTCCACACGCTTAACATTCGTTGACGATATAGTATTTATGAGTCATGTATGTTGGTAACCGAATGTTGTTTGGAGCTCCGGATAAGATCACAGACATGACGAGGAACTCTGGAATGGTCCGGAGATAAAGATTGATATATGGGATAATAGTGTTTGGTCTCCGGAAGGGTTCAGGAATTCATCGGAAGGGGTTCCGGATGTTTCCCGAAATGTTTGGGACGAGAACACTTTAATTGGGCCAAAAGGGAAAGCCCACGAGGCTTTTGGAAAGTGCAACATGAAGTTTTGCGGAGACCAGAGGCTAGACGCGAGGAACCCTGGCGTCTAGGGGGTAGAGGCCGGGAACCCTGGCGTCTAGCCTTGGAGTCCGTGTAGGACTCTTGCCTTTCGGGCAAAACCGACTTTGAGGAGGCTTTTACTCCAAGTTTCGACCCCGGGGCTCAACATATAAATAGAGGGGAAGGGCTATGTAACATCCCAAAATTCTAAATTTTGGAATGTTATAAACAAATAGATAGATTTGATTGATTGTTTGATTGACTGACTGAAAGTGAGTGAATTTGAAATTTTTTGAAAGTTAAATGAGAGGGAATAAAAGGACTTTCCCAAACTTTCATTTTTGCTTTTATGATCTTCGGGAATTCAAATTCTCTTCATCACAAAACCCTGGAGAGAAGATGACATGACTTCTTCCATTTATTTAAATGACAAGGTGTTGAAAATATTTGAATTTCATTTGGGAAATATTTCCAATTCGAACTTTATGCAACTCAATGATTTTCACGAGCGAAGATAAAATGACTTCTTCAAATTATACGAAATATGAGTTGGGAGTTTTCAAAGAATTAAATTCAAGGTTCCTTTGAATTATTTTTCAATTTGGAGTTATTTGATTTTTATTCAAATTATTTTTCTCCAAAATGAAATATATGGAAATAGGGTAACATGATTCCCTACATCAGAAAATTGGAGAGAAAATTATTTGAATTCATTTTGGTATTTTCAAAATGGTTTTTATTGGATTTTATTAGAGCTGAAACACTCTTTGTTTTATTTGGATTTGTGTGTATTTTATTTGAAGCTAAAATAATGTTCATCTTGTAGGAAATATTTTTCTGCAAATTTTGATATATTATATGCCTATATAAAAGTTTTATTATTTTTATTTTATTTTGTTATGTGAATTTTTTTTTAAAAAAGAAAACCCATAGCGCTTGGGCCAAAGGCCCAAGCCGCTAGTCACGTCGGCCAAGGCCACAAGGCCAACGACGACGCAAGACGCACCTAGGGGAGCCAGAGCCCCAAGTTTCCTATACTTTTACAATTCTTAGTAGAATTTGACCCCGTTTTGTTATTCCGTTTTTTATTCCTAGGATTCCTAATCCTAATCTATTTCTTGTCCCCTACCCCAAGCAAAAACCCGTCCCTTCCCCAATATAAATACCCAAGCACCCCCCTCCAACACATCAAATCAACTCTCCTCTCCTCCTCCTTCAGAGCAGAAGAAGACCAAAGGCCGCCGCCGCCTTGCCACCGCCGCCGCCACTTGCCGCCGCCGCCACTTGCCGCCGCCGCCCTACGCCGCCACCGCCGAGCCCCTCGCCTCTTGAGGTACTAGCCTCAAGGCGTCATGTTTTCTAGATCGGTTTTCTAGATCGATTTCCGTTCGCTTTCTAGATCGGTTTTCTAGATCGATTTGGTTCGTTTTCTAGATCGATTTTTCGTTTCGGTTTTCTTTCCGAAACCTAGAGCGGTTTTCTCGCCTGTTTTTCTTTCCGGTTTTGTTTAGCGAGCGTTCGCTCGATAGATTGTTCTTTTTATTTTAATTTTCGTCATGGACCTATCCGTCGTCCCTAATCTTCAAACGCTCATAACTTTTTACTCGTAAGTCGGAATCCAACGAAACCAACGCCCACTTCTTCGTTATGATCTCCTCTATCCAAAGTAATACAACTCAAACATGTTTTTGAAAGTTTTAAAATTTGATTTCAAACAGATTCGTATTTGAACTTCGCTTGATCATAACTTGAGTTTCAGAATCTCGATTTAGTTGATCCTTTTTGCAAATCAAGCTCTTGACCTAAACTTTCCGATAAGGCCAAATACACATAGTTTTGGTAATGTTAGAAATTGTTTTATGCTGCAAGAGTTATTAGATTTGGTTTTGACGTTTTTCGAATTGTTTCTTCGATCCTTCCGATCTTTTGAGTGATTGCTTATGTGTGGTTACTATTGCTTGATTACGATAGATTGACCGGAGTGTGACGAGTAGATCTATCAAGAGTTTTTAGTGCTAATCATCTTCATCAACTTTGCGGGCAAGTAACACTTTGATCATACTCTTCTCATACCCAGTTTTTATGCATTAGATCTATTCCTCAAACACTTGCATGATTAGGATCTAATTAAATTGTGGGATGGGAAGTAGTTTGAGGTAGTACCTATTACCTGCTTTATTATCAAACCCTTGGGAGTTACTTCTATGTTTGCTTATTACGCCATGCTATGCTCAGAGACGTGGATTGGGTTTGAGTGAATATCCATGACAGATGTGAGATTGTTAATTAATGGTTTATCTAAGGTGGCAACTTAAACACACATCCGGGTGGATTGAGGCACTGGTTTCTATCAAGACTTGCCTGTATTTCTTCGGACCGCCACCCAGGCTCAAAGGGATCATGAGATTATTCAAACTAGAAACTTCCGTGTGCAGCCACAAGCCATTATGGGCTCGGCATAGTTGACTAAGTTGTGCGAACTCTTACGGGTAGGCTAGCTGATGTAGGGGATGTAGGTTGGTACGGTCTACCCACATGTAAGGTGCTAGCGCACGAAAGACTATGTCTCGGTCATCCGTTTCTCAAACACCAAGTAGTGCGAGAAACCAAACGGAGGCGATCGAGTCTTGTGGGGAAAAGTGCGCAAGCCTCTGCAGAGTGTATAAACTAATCATGATTAGCCGTGTCCCCGGTTATGGACAATTTTGAGTATCTAGTACCTGGATATCATGTGAATCTCATCATGTTACTTCTAATTAATATTGTTGGGTTTTAATGAGTACTTTTAATTGGGATTGAGGATGCTGTCAACCATTCTCAATGTTTAACAACCACCATGATAGTTAAATAAATTTATTCCTTTGCAATAGGGAAAAATTGGCTTTTCGCAAAAACTGTAACCATAGAGCTTTCCACCAGCCATATATGCATGTAGTATAGCCTATTCTTTCATTGCTCTCTATGTGTTACATTGCCAGCATATTCCATGTGCTGACCCGTTTTCGGGCTGCAACTTTTCATGTTGCAGACTTTTTCGCATTTACGAGTAAGTGATACGTTAGGGTTACGATTTCCTATACTCAACTTTGCCGTTGGTGTTGATGGGAATCCACAACCTTGTTGCTTCCGCTATATTTTGGATTGAGGTAATAGTATTTACGCTGTTTATACATGTGATTTACCTCTATTATAAATCCTTCGAGTAATTGTGTGTCAAAGATACCGATCCGTGGATGACACGAAAGCACAGAGACTTGATCCATTCGGTCGGTCGCTACAAGATGGTATCGAGCACATGTTGATTGTAGGACGTGACCCTAGAAATTGACAAGCCCATAGGAAAGATTTTTCTCTGACTTCATTTTCAAAAAGATCTTTTACCTCTCTTCTGAGATTATTCAAATATTCCTTTTTAGTGAGACCATACCCCTTTTCCCTTTTGACCACTCGAAGTTTTGACCGATGAGACCACTCCAAGGAGATAAGATCTCGGACAACTAAGACCATTTGGCATGAAGAGGATATTACCGTGTAAATGGAAACTACAACTGCTGAAGACTCTGAAGACTTGGAGAATTTGAAGGCTTTGAAGAATTCCCAGATTTTATGACCTAGGAAGGTTACGCTTATGGAATTGAGAGATTATGGAAGTAATCAATACCCGAGATTAAGGTATATTGGAGTAAGACCAGGATCTGGAGTATTACATCAAGGAGTTAAGATTGACCTACAAGAAGCAGTATTTGATAAGGAAGCAGTTCGTGAAGAACTCAGGACCCGGAAGCTGAAAGTAGACAAGCTGAAGGAGCAAAACATCGAGATACCGGAGGTTTGTCAAGAATTGAAGGACAATAGGATCATGGTTCATGCCAAGGAAGTTGAAACCAGAAGTTTGGAATGCAACTCCATGACTATTAAAGGACGTCACGAGAGACTCTGCGTCAATGGAGCTGATATGGCAAAAGAACTTGAGAAGGACAAACATGATTGGAAGAAGCCGTTGGAGACATGAACAAGACTTGAAGAGTTTGATGACTTGAGATTCATTGACCTTTAGAAGACCAAACCCTTGTTATACCCTTACGTTAGATGCGACGATTGTGAGCTGTCATTTTGTTTGATGTTTTTCCGACAGCCACAATAAAATCTGTCTTTTCAAAGCTTTGTTTGTATTGTGTGCATCCCTCTCTATCTCTCTTATCCCACCCCAAATCCATGGACCCAATAGAGGATGAATGGAGATGAGCTCGTATTATCTGGACCGATGAGTCAATTAAAGACGGACCGATGGATTCAGAACATGGAGAATCACATGAAGAACAACCCTATAGTCGAAAGGATATGGCCCAAAGATGCTCTTCAGTGCTTTGAAAGAGGTGCTGCTATTTGGTGGAGGATGTACCAAACCATCAATGGACTGCAAAGAGTAACCACTTGGGAAGAATTTAAGTTGACCTTGCTAAAGTCTCGGTTTGTGTCCCAGAAGTTGAAGCCTTATGGAAATGATATGGAGAAAGTGCATGCAAGCTTTGTGGAGAAAAGGACACAACCATAAAGAAAATAAGGACGAATACCCTCATAATCGGAGGATTATCAAAGGAGTTAGCCGAGGATTTTCGTGGAACTTTGGTTGGAGATTGTTCCCAAAGGTTTTGTTGCAGCAATGGAAGTTCGGTCTACATTGTTGAGAAAGATCCGTGAAGCTCGGAAGGATGACAAAGATATTGTTGAGGTAAAACAGAGGATGAGCAAAGGAAAGGCCAAAGGTTTTCGTAAGGATGAGCACGACACCTTATGGTTTGAGGACGGTACATATACCCAATAATGCAAAGATCGTGAAGTTAATACTTCAGAGGCTCATGACTCACCATACTTGATTCGCCTCGAAACACCAAGATGTATTTGGATTTGAAGGAGTGTTTACGGTAGACCGGTATGAAGAAGGATATTATGGAGTATGTAGTCGTAAGTGATGCATGCGGAGAAAGTAAAAGCAGAGCATCGAAGCCGGCAGGATTACTATAGCCTATGCCGATACCGAATGGAAGTGGGATAAGCTTGGCATGATTTCATTTCGGATTTCCCGTAACCCGATTGGGATATGATTCTATCTGGTAGTAGTTTATTCGCTTGATCAAAGTAGCTCGCTTTATCCCAAGAAAACCACCTATACAAGTGCGAAGTTGGCCAAGATATATATTTGAGAAAGGATCGTATGTCTGCATGGAGTTTCGAGGACCATCGTAGAGGAACACAGTTTACCTCAAAGTTTTGGAAACAGCTCCACCAGACTTTGGATACTAGGCTAGAGTTCAGTACAACCTTTCATCTGCAGATAGATGGATAAATCAAGAGAGTCAATCAGATACCGGAGGACATGTTGAGAGCGTGTGCGCTAAATTTTGGATCTAGTAGTGATGATAATCTACCTTACGCTGAGTTCTCATACAACAAAGGTTACCAAGTCAGTTTGTAGATGGCCCTTTTGAAGCTTTGTATGGGAGAAGGAGCCAGACACCGTTGATGTGGTATGAAGTTGGAGACCGTCAGTTGTTTGGACCAAATGTGATCAAGGAGTGAGAAGAGAATGTTAAGTTGCTTGAGATAGACCAAGGTAGCTCAGTCGAGGCGTAAGAGTTATGCAGACTCAAAACCGCAAGGAGATAGTCTATAAAATCGGAGACAGAGCATATCTTTGTGTGCCAGCTCTGCGAGGAGTTAAACGATTTGGAGTTAAGGGAAAGTTAGCCCCGAGATTTGTAGGACCATACCGAGTTTGGAACGTATGGGAGAATAGGCTAACAAGTTGAAGTCACCCGAAGGACTGTCAGGAGTTCATGATGTGTTTCACGTTTTCCAGTTGAAGAAGTGCCATGCAGAGATGGCCAATATTTCCTTGTAAGGACGCTTAACCCTGGAAAGGATAATGAGGTTCCACGAAGTGGAGTATGGATTTCATAAGTATAAGTTTTATCTTGGTATGTGGGACATCCCACGAGGATGAAGAGATGAATTACTATTCGATATAAAGGAGGTATGATGTTGGAAGTATGGATCAATGGAAATTCCATAAAGAGTCTGAGTAATCATGTCCCCGTTTGGTGCAAATATAAGGAAAAGAGACAAGACATTTGGATGGATTTAAGTATGCCGGGGAGTTGGATGTTGGGATAACGATCGGTTGCCCGAGGATGTGTTCAAGGATTGCAAGTGATGAGATGGGCTATAACCCACGGGCCCCAGGATCTGCCAAGAAGCAAGCACACTCTTGCCGAAAGAAAACCCCGGAAGAAGTTACGATTTTACCGAATCGCGATTCTATAGGAGTTTACGCAAAAACACGAGAGTTGTTAAGGAACGATAGATGTTTTGTTTGGCTTGCAGAATCAATGGATTTTACTTAACTTGGTTCGTCGACAAGAGAAATTTTGCAATGCTTGTGAGGATGACCGAGTGTTAGAATGCGAGATTCGCTAAACCATGTACAAGGTAATGATTTGGGTGCGGGATGGATTGATCACCATACCGACTTACTCTTATTATTCGCCATATATGGGATGGTAAATCCGAGTGACTTACCTATAGTCGAGGGACGACAATCAAAACCATGTTTGAACCTTAGAATGGTATAAGTATTTTCCCTTGTACAAGGCGCTTGTTGCCAACCGTAGGTCATACGGTGAGGTTCAACCTGCACCCATTTTCTGCAGGACAAACCATAAATTGTTGACCACCATGAGAATATCGATAGTTGTTAGAATTGGCGCCAGACCCGTCAGCTATGAAGACCCAGTCTCGGAATAACCTTACCCAGAGAAAAGGGCAAAAAGATTTGAGGAAAAGGTTATGCCACTACCGGAAGAGCCCAGAGAAGGGATTATCCTTAATATCTGAGAAGACCGACATCGCCAAGAATAAGGATGGAGTATATGAGTTTTGATGGAACCTTAACAAAGCTTTTAAGGGTGGTAGCACCCGAGACCCGGAGACAATCGATGGATTTTGAGAAGACCCCAAACCCTAACCTATTTCTTGTTAGTTTCTCCGAATCTCGAGGACGAGATTCATTTTAAAGTGGTAGTTTGTAACATCCCAAAATTCTAAATTTTGGAATGTTATAAACAAATAGATAGATTTGATTGATTGTTTGATTGATCGACCGAAAGTGAGTGAATTTGAAATTTTTGGAAGTTAAATGAGAGGGAATAAAAGGACTTTCCCAAACTTTCATTTTTGCTTTTATGATCTTCGGGAATTCAAATTCTCTTCATCACAAAACCCTGGAGAGAAGATGACATGACTTCTTCCATTTATTTAAATGACAAGGGGTGTTGAAAATATTTGAATTTCATTTGGGAAATATTTCCAATTCTGAAACTTTATGCAACTCAATGATTTTCACGGCGAAGATAAAATGACTTCTTCAAATTATCTGAAATATGAGTTGGGAGTTTTCAAAGAATTAAATTCAAGGTTCCTTTGAATTATTTTTCAATTTGGAGTTATTTGAGTTTTATTCAAATTATTTTTCTCCAAAATAAAATATAGGGAAATAGGGTAACATGATTCCCTACATCAGAAAATTGGAGAGAAAATTATTTGAATTCATTTTGGTATTTTCAAAATGGTTTTTATTGGATTTTATTAGAGCTGAAACACTCTTTGTTTTATTTGGATTTGTGTGTATTTTATTTGAAGCTAAAATAATGTTCATCTTGTAGGAAATATTTTTCTGCAAATTTTGATATATTATATGCCTATATAAAAGTTTTATTATTTTTATTTTTATTTTGTTATGTGAATTTTTTTTAAAAAAAAAAAGAAAACCTACAGCGCCTTGGGCCAAAGGCCCAAGCCGCTAGCCGCCGGCCGGCCAAGGCCACAAGGCCAACGCACGCACGCACGCACCTAGGGGAGCCAGGAGCCCCAAGTTTCCTATACTTTTACAATTCTTAGTAGAATTTGACCCCGTTTTGTTATTCCGTTTTTTATTCCTAGGATTCCTAATCCTAATCTATTTCTTGTCCCCTACCCCAAGCAAAACCCGTCCCTTCCCCAATATAAATACCCAAGCACCCCCCTCCAACACATCAAATCAACTCTCCTCTCCTCCTCCTCCAGAGCAAAGAAGACTTGCCGCCTTGCCACTTGCCACTTGCCGCCGCCGCCGCCACTTGCCGCCGCCCTACGCCGCCACCGCCGAGCCTCGCCTCTTGAGGTACTAGCCTCAGCGCGTCATGTTTTCTAGATCGGTTTTCTAGATCGATTTCCGTTCCGTTTTCTAGATCGGTTTTCTAGATCGATTTCGGTTTCGTTTTCTAGATCGATTTTTCGTTTCGGTTTTCTTTCCGAAACCTAGATCGGTTTTCTCGCCGGTTTTTCTTTCCGGTTTTGTTTAGCGAGCGTTCGCTCGATAGATTTTTCTTTTTATTTTAATTTTCGTCATGGACCTATCCGTAGTCCCTAATCTTCAAACGTTCATAACTTTTTACTCGTAAGTCGGAATCCAACGAAACCAACGCCCACTTCTTCGTTATGATCTCCTCTATCCAGAAATACAACTCAAACATGTTTTAGAAAGTTTTAAAATTTGATTTCAAACAGATTTGTATTTGAACTTCGTTTGATCATAACTTGAGTTTCGTAACTCCGATTTAGTTGATCCTTTTGCAAATCAAGCTCTTGACCTAAACTTTCCGATAAGGCCAAATACACATAGTTTTGGTAATGTTAGAAATTGTTTTATGCTGCAAGAGTTATTAGATTTGGTTTTGACGCTTTTAAATTGTTTCTTCGATCCTTCCGATCTTTTGAGTGATTGCTTATGTGTGGTTACTATTGCTTGATTACGATAGATTGACCGGAGTGTGACGAGTAGATCTATCAAGAGTTTTGAGTGCGAATCATCTTCATCAACTTTGCGGGCAAGTAACACTTTGATCATACTCTTCTCATACCCAGTTTTATGCATTAGATCTATTCCTCAAACACTTGCATGATTAGGATCTAATTAAATTGTGGGATGGGAAGTAGTTTGAGGTAGTACCTATTACCTGTTTTATTATCAAACCCTTGGGAGTTACTTCTCGTTTGCTTATTACGCCATGCTATGCTCAGAGACGTGGATTGGGTTTGAGTGAATATCCATGACATATGTGAGATTGTTAATTAATGGTTTATCTAAGGTGGCAACTTAAACACACATCCGGGTGGATTGAGGCACTGGTTTCTATCAGGACTTGCCTGTATTTCTTGGGACCGCCACCCAGGCCCAAAGGGATCATGAGATTATTCAAACTAGAAACTTCCGTGTGCAGCCACAAGCCATTATGGGCTCTGGCATAGTTGACTAAGTTGTGCGAACTCTTACGGGTAGGCTAGCTGATGTAGGGGATGTAGGTTGGTACGGTCTACCCACATGTAAGGTGCTAGCGCTTCTGAAAGACTATGTCTCGGTCATCCGTTTCTCAAACACCAAGTAGTGCGAGAAACCAAACGGAGGCGATCGAGTCTTGTGGGGAAAAGTGCGCAAACCTCTGCAGAGTGTATAAACTAATCATGATTAGCCGTGTCCCCGGTTATGGACAATTTTGAGTATCTAGTACCTGGATATCATGTGAATCTCATCATGTTACTTCTAATTAATATTGTTGGGTTTTAATGAGTACTTTTAATTGGGATTGAGGATCTTTGTCAACCATTCTCAATGTTTAACAACCACCATGATAGTTAAATAAATTTATTCCTTTGCAATAGGGAAAAATTGGCTTTTCATAAAATCGTAACCATAGAGCTTTCCACCAGCCATATATGCATGTAGTATAGCCTATTCTTTCATTGCTCTCTATGTGTTACATTGCCAGCATATTCCATGTGCTGACCCGTTTTCGGGCTGCAACTTTTCATGTTGCAGACTTTTTCAGACGAAGAGTAAGTGATACGTTAGGGTTACGATTTCCTATACTCAACTTTGCCGTTGGTGTTGATGGGAATCCACAACCTTGTTGCTTCCGCTATATTTTGGATTGAGGTAATAGTATTTACGCTGTTTATACATGTGATTTACCTCTGTTATAAATCCTTCGAGTACTGTGTGTGTCAGCATACCGATCCAGGGATGACACGAAAGCACAGAGACTTGATCCATTCGGGTCGGGTCGCTACAGGCTAGCACCAAAGACACATCAAGAAACACCAAGGCGTGTGCCGGCAACCCCGTCCCCTCTAGTTTATCCTCCGTCATAGTTTTCGTAGTGCTTAGGCGAAGCCCTGCGGAGATTGTTCTTCACCAACACAGTCACCACGCCCATCGTCTGCCGGAACTCATCTACTACTTCACCCCTCTTGCTTTGGATCAAGAAGGCGAGGGCGTCATCGAAATTTGAGCGTGTCTTTGAACAGCGGAGGTGACGTACGTTCGGTACTTGATCAGGACGGATCGTGAAGGTGTACGACTATATCAACCGCGTTGATAAACGCTTCTGCTTACAGTCTACGAGGGTACGTAGACAACACTCTCCCCTCTCGTTGCTATTTATCACCATGATCTTGCGTGTGCGTAGGAAATTTTTTGAAATTACTACGTTCCCCAACAGTGGCATCCGATCCAGGTTTATTGATACGTCTTCGTCGTATCTATAATTTTTTATTGTTCCATGCCAATATTATTCACTGTCATATACTTTTTGGCAACTTTTATATTATTTTGGGACTAACATATTGATCCGATGGTCGATTGCGGTTCACATGCATTGCATGTTTTATGTTTCGCAGAATATCCGCATCAAACGGAGTCCAAACGGGATAAAAACGGACGGAGCTTATTTTTGGAAAATATGGAAAATTCCGGAAGAAAAATCCATGCGAGACGGTGCCCGAGGTGGTCACGAGGTAGGGGGCGCGCCTAACCCCCCTGGGCGCGCCCCCTACCCTCGTGAGCCCACCGTAAGGCGGTTGATGCTCTTCTTTTGCCGCAAGAAAGCTAATATTCGGGAAAAATCACGGCGAAGCTTTCAGGCCAATCGGAGTTACGGATCTCCATATATACACGAAACAGTGAAACAGAGCCAGACAAAACGCAGGAACAGAGAGATAGATGCAATCTTGGAGGGGCTCTCGCCCCTCCCAAGCCATGGGAGCCAAGGAACAGAGGGGAAACCCTTCTCCCATCTAGGGAGGAGGTCAAGGAAGAAGAAGAAGAAGAAGGGGGCCTCTCTCCCCCTTGCTTCCGGTGGCGCCGGAGCGCTGCCGGGGCCATCATCATCACCACGATCTTCACCAACACCGCCGTCATCTTCACCAACATCTCCATCACCTTCCCTTCTATCTACAGCGGTCCACTGTCCAAGCAACCCATTGTACCCTCTACTTGAACATGGTGCTTTATGCTTCATATTATTATCCAATGATGTGTTGCCATCCTGTGATGTCTGAGTAGATTTTCATTGTCCTATTGGTGGTTGATGAATTGCTATGATTGATTTAATTTGCTTGTGGTTATGTTGCTGTTCTTTGGTGCCCATCATATGAGCGCGCGCGTGGATCACACCATAGGGTTAGTTGTATGTTGATAAGACTATGTATTGGAGGGCAAGAGTGATGAAGCTTCAACCTAGCATAGAAATTGATGCATACTGGGATTGAAGGGGGACCAATATATCTTAATGCTATGGTTGGGTTTCACCTTAATGAAAGTTAGTAGTTGCGGATGCTTGCTAATAGTTCCAATCATAAGTGCATAGAATTCCAAGTAAGGGATAACATGCTAGCAGTGGCCTCTCCCACATAATACTTGCTATCGGTCTAGTATAGTAGTCAATTGCTTAAGGGACAATTTAGCCACACCTACCATCACTTTTCCACACTCGCTATATTTACTTTAGTTGTGTCTTTACTTAAACAGCCACTAGTTTTCTTTTCGTGCTCTTTACTTTCTTGCAAGCCTACCCAAAAACACCTACAAAGTACTTCTAGTTTTATACTTGTTCTAGGTAAAGCGAACGTCAAGCGTGCGTAGAGTTGTATCGGTGGTCGATAGAACTTGAGGGAATATTTGTTCTACCTTTAGCTCCTCGTTGGGTTCGACACTCTTACTTATCGAAAATTGTTGCGATCCCCTATACTTGTGGGTTATCAAGACCTTTTTCCGGCGCCGCTGTCTTGGGAGTCATAGCGTGGGGTAAATATTCTCGTGTGTGCTTGTTTGCTTTATCACTAAGTAATTTTTATTTGCTGTTCTTAGTTGTTCTTTATCTTTAATTATGGATATGGAACACGAAATACCAAAAAAATTAGGTGTACTTGCTACTCATGGAGATGAGGAACCTCCTAAAACCCTCGATGCTCAATATGTGAAAAATATTATATACCACTTTGATAATCCTGAGAAAACCTCATTCAATTTGGTAATGGGAGTAACGTTGGATCAACGTGAATACTTTAGGGATTATCGCTTGACACAAAAAGGGAAACTATTATGGGATCAAATTTATATATTGAAGTGTTATGCTAGACAACTATGCTCGGAATATGATTATACTTGTTGCTCTAGGATGAATGCTCCACACCTCCCCTTTTCATGCAGATTTAATGATAATGAAACCTTGGCTTCTTATGCTAGAGGTATATATGATTACTATGATGTGGAACAAATAGAAGAATTTGTTGCTTTTACGGGTGCTTATGAAATTGAATCTATGTTTAAAGAGTTTGATGAATTTGATGATGCTGTTTATAGATCTGAAAATTTAGCTATCCTCAAATATTGCTATGAGAATTATGAATACAATGCCTATATTAATGCTTTTATGAAGAAAGTCAATGCTGTCCAAGAAGAGACTAATATTTTGCAGGAAGCTATGGAAGAAGAAACTGATGAAACTGTGAGCTCATTGGATGAAAAAGATGAGGAGGAGAGTGAAGAACAAAAGGAGGAAGAGCGGATTGATCACCCGTGCCCACCTTCTAATGAGAGTAACTCTTCAACTCATACATTGTTTAATTCCCTTCGTGCTTACGAAGGATGATTGCTATGATGACTATTATGATCCCATTGATTCTCTTGAAATATCCCTTTTGATGATGCTTGCTATGCTTGTGGCCAAGATGCCAATATGAATTATGCTTATGGAGATGAACTTGCTATAGTTCCTTATGTTAAACATGAAATTGTTGCTATTGCACCCATGCATGATAGTCCTATTATCTTTTTAAATTCTCCCGATTATACTATATCAGAGAAGTTTGCACTTATTAAGGATTATATTGATGGGTTGCCTTTTACCGTTGCACATGATGATTTTGATAGATATAATATGCATGTGCTTGCTGCTCCTACTTGCAATTATTATGAGAGAGGAACTATATCTCCACCTCTCTATGTTTCCCATACGATAAATTGCAAAAAACTGTTTATACTATGCATTGGCCTTTACTAGGTGTGCATGAATTGTTCTTTTATGACATGCCGATGCATAGGAAGAGAGTTAGACTTCGTCATTGTATGATATATATTACTTTGTGCTCACTACTAAATTACAAATCATTGTTAATTAAAATTGGCTTTGATATACCTTGGGATCCGGGTGGATTCACTACTTGAGCACTATATGCCTAGCTTAATGGCTTTAAAGAAAGCGCTGCCAGGGAGACAACCTGGAAGTTTTAGAGAGTCATTTATTTCTGTTGAGTGCTTTCATATAGTTTAAAAACAACAAAAATAAAGAGGGGAACCCAAAACTTTTCAAAAGAAAAGTGAAAGTGAGATAGAGCGAGCATTGTGAAAGTGGGGACGCCCTTAAACTTGTTCAGGCCCATGGGAACTTTGTGAATCTTAATTACAGAAACTTTTCAATAAAATAATTATCCCTTGTACAATTCCATTGTATTATAAAAATAATGTGCCAAGGTTTGCCTTTAGGATGTTTACAATGCTTGTTGGTTTGTGCGGTGTAGGACAGAAACTATGGCTGTAGTGCGTGAATTTATTTTTTTACTGGAACGTCAAATGGTTCTGATTCTTTTTGCACTGTCTTGCTGTAGAACTTGTTTATTTTTCCTAATTTTGGCAGAATTTTTCAAGTATCAGAAGTATGGTGAATGTTCAGATTGTTACAGATTGTTCTGTTTTAGACAGATTCTGTTTTTGATGCATAGTTTGCTTGTTTTGATGAAACTATCAATTTATATCAGTGGATTAAGCCATGAAAAAGTTATATTACAGTAGACACAATGCAAAAACAAAATATGAATTGGTTCGCAACAGTACTTAGAGTGGTGATTTGCTTTATTATACTAACGGATCTTACCGAGTTTTCTGTTGAAGTTTTGTGTGGATGTAGTGTCTAATCGAGGATGTTTCGATGTGAGAAGAAGGAAGAGAGGCAAGAGCTCAAGCTTGGGGATGCCCGAGGCACCCAAAGTAAATATTCAAGGAGACTCAAGCGTCTAAGCTTGGGGATGCTGGGGAGGCATCCCCTCTTTCTTCAACAAATATCGATATGTTTTCGGATTCATTTCGTTCATGCGATATGTGCAAGTCTTGGAGCGTCTTTTGCAATTAGGTTTTTATTTTTATTTTATGCACCATGCTGGTATGAGATAGTCCTTGGTTGATTTATAGAATGCTCATTGCACTTCACTTATATCTTTTGAGTATGGCTTTATAGAATGCTTCATGTGCTTCACTTATATTATTTGAAGTTTGGATTGCCTGTTTCTCTTTACATAGACAACCGCCAATTTTAGAATGCTCTTTTGCTTCACTTATATTTGTTAGAGCGTGGGCATATCTTTTGTATAAAGAATTAAACTCTCTTGCTTCACTTATATCTATTTAGAGAGATGACAGGAACTGGTCATTCACATGGTTAGTCATAAAATCCTACATAAAACTTGTAGATCGCTGAATATGATATGTTTGATTCCTTGCAATAGTTTTGCGATATAAAGATGGTGATATTAGAGTCGTGCTAGTTGAGTAATTGTGAAATTGAGAAATACTTGTGTCGAGGTTTGCAAGTCCCGTAGCATGCACGTATGGTGAACCGTTATGTAACGAAGTCGGAGCATGAGGTGTTTATTGATTGCCTTCCTTATGAGTGGCGGTCGGGGACGGCGATGGTCTTTTCCTACCAATCTATCCCCTAGGAGCATGCGTGTAGTACTTTGTTCCGATGAATAATAGATTTTTGCAATAAGTATGTGAGTTATTTATGACTAATGTTGAGTCCATGGATTATCGCACTCTCACCCTTCCATCATTGCTAGCCTCTTGATTGCCGTGCATTGCCCTTTCTCACCTCGAGAGTTGGTGCAAACTTTGCGGTGCATCCAAACCCCGTGATACGATACGCTCATCACACATAAGCCTCATTATATCTTCCTCAAAACAGCCACCATACCTACCTATATGGCATTTCCATAGCCATTCCGAGATATATTGCCATGCAACTTCCATCATCATCATATACATGACTTGAGCATTCATCGTCATATTGCTTTGCATGATCGTAAGATAGCTAGCATGATGTTTTCATGTTTTGATGTCATTGCTACGCTAGATCATTGCACATCCCGGTACACCGCCGGAGGCATCCATATAGAGTCATATCTTTGTTCTAGTATTGAGTTGTAATATTGAGTTGTAAGTAAATAAAAGTGTGATGATCATCATTATTAGAGCATTGCCCCAGTGAGGAAAGGATGATGGAGACTATGATTCCCCCACAAGTCGGGATGAGACTCCGGACGAAAAAATAAAAAAATATAAAAAAAAAGAGAAAGGCCAAAAAAAGAGAAGGCCCAAAAAAAGGAAAAAAAACAAAAAAATGAGAGAAAAAGAGAGAAGGGGCAATGTTACTATCCTTTTACCACACTTGTGCTTCAAAGTAGCACCATGTTCTTCATATAGAGAGTCTCTTGAGTTACCACTTTCATATACTAGTGGGAATTTTCATTATAGAACTTGGCTTGTATATTCCAACGATGGGCTTCCTCAAATGCCCTAGGTCTTCATGAGCAAGCAAGTTGGATGCACACCCACTTAGTTTCAGTTTGAGCTTTCATATACTTATAGCTCTAGTGCATCCGTTGCATGGCAATTCCTACTCCTCACATTGACATCAATTGATGGGCATCTCCATAGCCCGTTGATTAGTCGCGTCGATGTGAGACTTTCTCCTTTTTTTGTCTTCTCCCCATAACCTCCATCATCATATTCTATTCCACCTATAGTGCTATGTCCATGGCTCACGCTCATGTATTGCGTGAAAGTTGAAAAGATTTGAGAACATCAAAAGTATGAAACAATTGCTTGGCTTGTCATCGGGGTTGTGCATGATGTGAATGCTTTGTGTGGTGAAGATGGAGCATAGCCAGACTACATGATTTTGTAGGGATGAGTTTTCTTTGGCTATGTTATTTCAATAAGACATAATTGCTTGGTTGGTATGCTTGAAGTATTATTGTTTTTATGTCAAATGATAGACTATTGCTTTGAATCACTCGTGTATTAATATTCATGCCATGATTAGACATATGATCAAGATTATGCTATGTAGCATTCCACATCAAAAATTATCTTTTTTATCATTTACCTACTCGAGGACGAGCAGGAATTAAGCTTGGGGATCTTGATACGCCTTTGTCGTATCTATAATTTTGATTGTTCCATGCCAATATTATTCACTTTCATATACTTTTGGCAACTTTTATATTATTTTTGGGACTAACATATTGATCCGATGTCGATTGCGGTTCACCTACATTTGCATGTTTTATGTTTCGCAGAATATCCGCATCAAACGGAGTCCAAACGGGATAAAGCAGACGGAGCTTATTTTTGGAAAATATGGAAAATTCGGAAGAAAAATCCATGCGAGGCGGTGCTCGAGGTGGTCACGAGGTAGGGGGCGCGCTTAACCCCTCGGGCGCGCCCCTACCCTCGTGAGCCCACCGTAAGGCGGTTGATGCTCTTCTTTTGCATAAGAAAGCTAATATTCGGAAAAAATCACGGCAAAGGTTTCAGGCCAATCGGAGTTACGGATCTCCATATATACGAAACGGTGAAACAGAGCAGACGTAACGCAGAAGCAGAGATAGATCCAATCTCGGAGGGGCTCTCGCCTCCCAAGCCATGGGAGCCAAGGAACAGAGGGGAAACCCTTCTCCCATCTAGGGAGGAGGTCAAGGAAGAAGAAGAAGAAGAAGGGGGCCTCTCTCCCCCTTGCTTCCGGTGGCGCCGGAGCGCTGCCGGGTGCCATCATCATCACCGCGATCTTCACCAACACCGTCGTCATCTTCACCAACATCTCCATCACCTTCCCCCTTCTATCGACAGCGGTCCACTCTCCCGCAACCCACTGTACCCTCTACTTGAACATGGTGCTTTATGCTTCATATTATTATCCAATGATGTGTTGCCATCCTATGATGTCTGAGTAGATTTTCGTTGTCCTATTGGTGGTTGATGAATTGCTATGATTGATTTAATTTGCTTGTGGTTATGTTGCTGTCCTTTGGTGCCCATCATATGAGTGCGCACATGGATCACACCATAGGGCTAGTTGTATGTTGATAAGACTATGTATTGGAGGGCAAGAGTGACAGAAGCTTCAACCTAGCATAGAAATTGATGCATACGGGATTGAAGGGGGAACAATGTATCTTAATGCTATGGTTGGATTTCACCTTAATGAACGTTAGTAGTTGCGGATGCTTGCTAATAGTTCCAATCATAAGTGCATAGAATTCCAAGTAAGGGATAACATGCTAGCAGTGGCCTCTCCCACATAATACTTGCTATCGGTCTAGTATAGTAGTCAATTGCTTAAGGGACAATTTCGCCACACCTACCATCACTTTTCCACACTCGCTATATTTACTTTAGTTGTGTCTTTACTTAAACAGCCCCTAGTTTTATTTTCGTGCTCTTTACTTTCTTGCAAGCCTACCCAAAAACACCTACAAAGTACTTATAGTTTTATACTTGTTCTAGGTAAAGCGAACGTCAAGCGTGCGTAGAGTTGTATCGGTGGTCGATAGAACTTGAGGGAATATTTTTTCTACCTTTAGCTCCTCGTTGGGTTCGAGAATCTTACTTATCGAAAACTGTTGCGATCCCCTATACTTGTGGGTTATCATTTATGCGTAGATGTTATATGCACGAGTAGAACACAAGTGAGTTGTTGACGATACAAGTCATACTGCTTACCAGCATGTCATACTTTGGTTCGGCGGTATTGTTGGATGAAGCGGCCCGGACCGACATTATGCGTACGCTTACGCAAGACTGGTTCTACTGACGTGCTTTGCACATAGGTGGCTGGCGGGTGTCAGTTTCTCCAACTTTAGTTGAACCGGGTGTGGCTACGCCCGGTCCTTGTGAAGGTTAAAACATCACTAACTTGACGAAATATCGTTGTGGTTTTGATGCATAGGTAAGAACGGTTCTTGCTCAGCCCGTAGCAGCCACGTAAAACTTGCAACAACAATGTAGAGGACGTCTAACTTGTTTTTGCAGGGCATGTTGTGATGTGATATGGTCAAGACATGATGCTATATTTAATTGTATGAGATGATCATGTTTTGTAACCGAGTTATCGGCAACTAGCAGGAGCCATATGGTTGTCGCTTTATTGTATGCAATGCAATCGCCCTGTAATTGCTTTACTTTATCACTAAGCGGTAGCAATAGACGTAGAATCAATAGTTGGCGAGACGACAATGATGCTATGATGGAGATCAACGTGTCGCGCCGGTGACGATGGTGATCATGACGGTGCTTCTGAGATGGAGATCACAAGCACAAGATGATGATGGCCATATCATATCACTTATATTGATTGCATGTCATGTTTATCTTTTATGCATCTTATTTTGCTTAGATCGATGGTAGCATTATAAGATGATCCCTCACTAAATTTCAAGGTATAAGTGTTCTCCCTGAGTATGCACCATTGCGAAATTTCTTCGTGCTGAGACACCACGTGATGATCGGGTGTGATAAGCTCTACGTTCAAATACAACGGGTGCAAGACAGTTTTGCACACGCGGAATACTTAGGTTAAACTTGACGAGCCTAGCATATGCAGATATGGCCTCGGAACACTGAGACCGAAAGGTCGAGCGTGAATCATATAGTAGATATGATCAACATAGTGATGTTCACCATTGAAAACTACTCCATCTCACGTGATGATCGGACATGGTTTAGTTGATTTGGATCACTTGATCACTTAGATGATTAGAGGGATGTCTATCTAAGTGGGAGTTCTTAAGTAATATGATTAATTGAACTTTAACTTATCATGAACTTAGTCCTGGTAGTATTAGCATATCTATGTTGTAGATCAATAGCTCGCGTTTAGCTCCCATGTTTTATTTTCTATATGTTCCTAGAGAAAATTAAGTTGAAAGATGTTAGTAGCAATGATGTGGATAGGATCCGTGATCTGAGGATTATCCTCATTGCTGCACAGAAGAATTATGTTCTTGATGCACCGCTAGGTGACAAACCGATTGCAGGAGCAGATGCAGACGTTATGAACGTTTGGCAAACTCGATATGATGACGACTTGATAGTTTAGTGCACCATGATTTATGGCTTAGAATCGGGGCTTCAAAGACGCTTTTGAAATGCCACGGAGCATATGAGATGTTCCAAGAGTTGAAATTAGTATTTCAGACTCATGCCCATGTCGAAAGGTACGAGACCTTTGACAAGTACTTAGCCAATAAGGGGAACTTCAAAAGAACGGCAAGCAAGCTGCTACTCCCGTGAAGAAGCCCAAAGCTAGACCCAAGCCTGAAACTGAGTGCTTCTACTGCAAAGGAAATGGTCACTGGAAGTGGAACTACCCCAAGTTTTTGGCGGATAAGAAGGATGGCAAAGTAAACAAAGGTATATTTGATATACATGTTATTGATGTGTACTTTACTAGTGTTTATAGCAACCCCTCAGTATTTGATACTAGTTCAGTTGCTAAGAGTAGTAACTCGAAACGGGAGTTGCAGAATGAACAGAAACTAGTTAAGGGCGAGGTGACGATGTGTGTTGGAAGTAGTTCCAAGATTGATATGATCATCATCGCACACTCCCTATACTTTCGGGATTAGTGTTGAACCTAAATAAGTGTTATTTGGTGTTTGCCTTGAGCATGAATGTGATTTGATCATGTTTATTGCAATACGGTTATTCATGTAAGTTAGAGAATAATTGTTGTTACATTTTACATGAATAAAACCGTCTCTGGTCATACACCCAATGAAAATGGTTTGTTGGATCTCGATAGTAGTGATACACATATTTATAATATTGAAGCCAAAAGATGCAGAGTTGATAATGATAGTGCAACATATTTGTGGCATTGCCGTTTAGGTCATATTGGTGTAAAGCGCATGACGAAATTCCATGCTGATGGGATTTTGGAACCACTTGATTATGAATCACTTGATGCTTGCGAACCATGCCTTATGGGCAAGATGACTAAGACTCCGTTCTCCGGAACAATGCAGCGAGCAAATGACTTATTGGAAATAATACATACTGATGTATGCGACCCGATGAGTGTTGAGGCTCGCAGCGGGTATCGTTATTTTCTGACCTTCGCAGATGATTTGAGCAGATATGTGTATATCTACTTGATGAAACATAAGTCTGAAACGTTTGAAAAGTTCAAAGAATTTCATAGTGAAGTGGAAAATCATCGTAACAAGAAAATAAAGTTTCTACAATCTGATCGGAGAGACGAATATTTGAGTTATGAGTTTGGTCTTCAATTAAAACAATGTGAAATAGTTTCACAAACTCATGCCACCTGGAACACCACAGCATAATGGTGTGTCCAAACGTCATAACCGTACTTTATTAGATATGGTGCAATCTATGATGTCTCTTACCGATTTACCACTATCGTTTTGGGGTTATACATTAGAGACAGATGCATTCACGTTAAGTAGAGCACCATCTAAATCCATTGAGATGACACCGTATGAACTATGGTTTAGCAATAAACCTAAGCTGTCGTTTCTTAAAGTTTGGAGTTGCGATGCTTATGTGAAAAAGTTTCAACCTGATAAGCTCGAACCCAAATCGGAGAAATGCATCTTCATAGGATACCCAAAGGAGACTGTTGGGTACACCTTCTAATCACAGATCCAAAGGCAAAATATTCGTTGCTAAGAATGGATCCTTTCTAGAGAAGGAGTTTCTCTCGAAAGAAGTGAGTGGGAGGAAAGTAGAACTTGATGAGGTAATTGTACCTTCTCCCTTATTGGAAAGTAGTTCATCACAGAAATCTGTTCCTGTGACTCCTACACCAATTAGTGAGGAAGCTAATGATGATGATCATGTAACTTCAGATCAAGTTACTACAGAACCTCGTAGGTCAACAAGAGTACGGTCCGCACCAGAGTGGTACGGTAATCTTGTTCTGGAGGTCATGTTACTTGACCATGACGAACCTACGAACTATGAGGAAGCGATGATGAGCCCAGATTCCGTGAAATGGCTTGAGGCCATGAAATCTGAGATGGGATCCATGTATGAGAACAATGTGTGGACTTTGGTTGACTTGCTCGATGATCGGCAAGCCATAGAAAATAAATGGGTCTTCAAGAGGAAGACGGACGCTGATAGTAGTGTTACTATCTACAAAGCTAGACTTGTCAATTTTTTTTTGACAAAGTTCAAGGAGTTGACTACGATGAGACCTTCTCACTCGTAGCGATGCTTAAGTCTGTCTGAATCATGTTAGCAAATTGCCACATTTTATGAAATCTAGAAAATGTATGTAAAGACTGCATTCCTGAATGGATTTTTTGAAGAAGAGTTGTATGTGATGCAACCTGAAGGTTTTATCGATCCAAAGGATGCTAACAAAGTGTGCAAGCTCCAGCGATCCATCTATGGACTAGTGCAAGCATCTCGGAGTTGGAATATACGCTTTGATGAGTTGATCAAAGCATATAGTTTTATACAAACTTGCGGTGAAGCCTGTATTTACAAGAAAGTGAGTGGGAGCACTACAACATTTCTGATAAATATATGTGAATGACATATTGTTGAACGGAAATAATGTAGAATTTTCTGGAAAGCATAAAGGAGTATTCGAAAGGAGTTTTTCAAATAAAGACCTCGGTGAAGCTGCTTACATATTGAGCATCAAGATCTATAGAGATGGATCAAGACGCTTGATAAGTTTTTTCAATGAGTACATACCTTGACAAGATTTTGAAGTAGTTCAAAATGGAACAGTCAAAGAAAGAGTTCTTGCCTGTGTTACAAGGTGTGAAATTGAGTAAGACTCAAAGCCTGACCACGGCAGAAGATAGAAAGAGAATGAAAGTCATTCCCTATGCCTCAGTCGGTTCTATAAAGTATGCCATGTTGTGTACCAGATCTATTGTATGCCCTACACTGAGTTTAGCAAGGGAGTACTATAGTGATCTAGGAGTAGATCACTGGACAATGGTCAAAATTATCCTTAGTGGAATAAGGATATGTTTCTTGATTATGGCAAAAGGTTCGTCGTAAAGGGTTACGTCGATGCAAGTTTTGACACTGATCCAGATGATTCTAAGTCTCAATCTGGATACATATTGAAAGTGGGAGCAATTAGCTAGAGTAGCTCCGTGCAGAGCATTGTTGACATAGAAATTTGCAAAATACATACGGATCTGAATGTGGCAGACCCGTTGACTAAACTTCTCTCACAAGCAAAACATGATCACACCTTAGTACTCTTTGGGTGTTAATCACATAGCGATGTGAACTAGATTATTGAATCTAGTAAACCCTTTGGGTGTTGGTCACATGAAGATGTGAATTATGGGTGTTAATCATATGGCGATGTGAACTATTGGTGTTAAATCACATGGCGATGTGAACTAGATTATTGACTCTAGTGCAAGTGGGAGACTGAAGGAAATATGCCCTAGAGGCAATAATAAAGTTATTGTTTATTTCCTTATATCATGATAAATGTTTATTATTCATTCTAGAATTGTATTAACCGGAAACATGATACATGTGTGAGTACATACACAAACAGAGAGTCACTAGTATGCCTCTACTTGACTAGCTCGTTGATCAAAGATGGTTATGTTTCCTAGCCATAGACATGAGTTGTCATTTGATTAACGGGATCACATCATTAGGAGAATGATGTGATTGACTTGACCCATTTCGTTAGCTTAGCACTTGATCATTTAGTATGTTGCTATTGCTTTCTTCATGACTTATACATGTTCCTATGACTATGAGATTATGCAACTCCCGTTTACCGGAGGAACACTTTGTGTGCTACCAAATGTCACAACATAACTGGGTGATTATAAAGGTGCTCTACAGGTGTCTATGAAGGTACTTGTTGAGTTGGCGTATTTCGAGATTAGGATTTGTCACTCCAATTGTCGGAGAGGTATCTCTGGGCCCACTCGGTAATACACATCACTATAAGCCTTGCAAGCATTGTAACTAATGAGTTAGTTGCGGGATGATGTATTACGGAACGAGTAAAGAGACTTGTCGGTAATGAGATTGAACTAGGTATTGAGATACCGACGATCGAACCTCGGGCAAGTAACATACCGATGACAAAGGGAACAACGTATGTTGTTATGCGGTTCGACCGATGTCGGTGTGGAACGACACCTATGGGATCACGAGAATCCCTACTACGGTTACCGGGGCGCGGGGTTGCGAGAAGAGCAGGGCTAGTAGACAGCACAAGGATCGTTTACCCAGGTTCGGGCCGCGAGGATGCGTAAAACCCTAGTCCTGCTTTGGTGGGTGTATTTCAGAGAGTTCTTGAGCTCTCGAACTAGTTGTGGTCGATGCATGGTTTGAAAGAGCCGAATCCTTCTCCAGTATGCCATGGGCCTCCTTTTATAGTCAGAAGGGGATGCCATAGTGGCACACAGGAGGTGGAAAGGCGTACAGTGCCCTGAGCTTATCGCTCGTATTACAGGACAAGACGCATTTAATGCGTAGCTTAGGTGTCCCCTTGCTTTATTGGGGACGGGGTGAAGCCGTCCGTCCATCGCCGCTCCTCCTCGCTTTGACACGCATACGGCGATGGTAGCGTGGTGCCATGTAGGCGGCAGGTGAGGTGGCGCGATGGCGGAGCCTTCACGAAGATCGCATGCCGCCACGCAGCGCTCGATGAGTTGGCTTGGGAGTTGCATGTTGCCACGCAAGTGCCCGCCACTGGTTGGGTGGCATTGCATGTGAACAGCGGTGGAAGCTTGGTTGGCGTGGGCTGGCGGTGGCCTATTGGCGTCCTTGGTGAGGGCCTTGCGGGTGGCCCGGCAAGGGCCTTGTGGCCCGGCAAGGGTCTTCTTGAAGTGTGTTGTAAATCCCCGGCAAGGGCCTTGCCGGGGGTCTGGTGGCCTTCCTTGGCAAGGATCTTGCCGAGCATCGTCGTCTTCTAATCCTCATCTGATCTTGAACATGTCTTCACAAAGATCTGTATGCCACCACGGAGGTGCCTCCCGAGCACTGGCCCAACGTGATGTTGGAGAGCGTGGGCTCAAGGGTGGCCTGCTCTATTGGTGCGGGGAGAGTTGTCCCGGCAAGGACCTTGCCGGGGCTGCTGAGGCTGCCCCGGCAAGGGTCTTGCCGGGGGAACCTGCTTTGTCGCTCCGCTCTTTGTGGTCTTGTCCTTGGCGTTGCTCTTATTATCTTGGGCTTTGGTCTTACCTTGGCTCACCTCCCCTGTTCTGCCTGGCGTGAACCGTAGGCGCGGCTCCGACTGCCCGTGCACAGGTATAGGGGTACAAAAATGCACCCCTCTTTTTGTACACCGACAGGAGCCCCCGGGCCTGGGCCACACATAAGCGCGACACATTGTTGGGCCAGGCCCAAAACGGTGCGCGGGCAGGCGGGGCGGTTTTTACCGCGGTAAAACTTTTTGCCCGTTGCGCATCCCACAACCCGCGTGCGCGGCGCGGCGTGGAGGGGTGTGCATGACGTGGGCGGCATGCGTGGGGCAGTCTCCACACGCATGCGTCACATCGCAGCAAAGAGGCGGCTTGCGCCTTCCCCGTAAAAAGAGGGAGGCGTGGAGGCGCGGCTCATTTACTGAATGGGGCCGGGGCGCGGTCTTCAAGACGTCCAGTCCCCACGATCACGGTGTGGGGAGAGGTCGCTTCGCCCGTCCCCTTGGTTCTGCACGTCCGCCACGCGTCCTCCATGCACCTGGGGTGGCAAGCGGTGGAGGCGGGAAACCGGGTTGTCGCTGGTTGGGTGAGTGGGTCGGTCCTGATTCCCCGTTCCTTTGGTGGCTGGATTGGCCGAGCGGGGCGGCCGAGCCTCGTCCCCGCCTCCTTATAAAGAGGGGGAAAGGGGGGATGGCGTCCCGCACTCTTCCGTCATCTATCTCCTCTTGCTTCTGCTTCTTCCTTTCACTTGCCATGGAGAAGGGGAATCCTGGTCCCTCGACGGTGGCGGCGAGGGTCGCCGCCCGGGCAAGATCCCTCCTCCTCCTGAGCCCGCGGTGGTGGAACCGGCCGCGAGGGGAAGGGGGAGGGGGCGAGGTCGTGGGCGAGGCCGAGGCAGAGGTCGTAGTGCTCGGGGAAGAGGAGGACGGGGTGGTGCACCGGCTTTGCCCCCGCCAATGATGCCTTTTCCAATGGAAGGCAATGTTGGAGACCAGCCCTGTGAGTTTTTCATCAGGCTGCGCCGGCCTCCGCATCACCGTCTTCGTCTTACCGCCCCGTTCGCTTGGGAGATGGAGCGTGACCCACACTAGTCCCTCAGATTGCACATGAGGGGTTGTGGGAATGGGGGCACGCGGGTCGACGTCGACTTCCCGGCTTCTCGGGTCATGTACCTCCGTCGTGGGTGGAAGGCGTTCGCTCGCATCCACAGCCTGACGGCGGGGCTCGTCCTCTACTTCAAATTAATGGAGGACGGCCTGCTCTCCGTCAAGGTCTTCGGCGACTTCGGGACTCGCCTGAAGTGCTGCATGGAGAGCTCCTTAAATGGAGATTCCGACGATAGAAGCTCTACCTCGATCGAAAGTGATGAGGAGGACAGCAGGGCAGACGGCGAGGACGAGTCCGACTAGGTGTCGCACACCCCGCGCCGGGCGGGTGTGACAGCAGCAACATCTGCACCTGGCTGCTCCTCCGGCAGAGTTTTGCCGGGGGTGGGGCCAGCTCCTTGAACTTCTCGGGGCCGTCTCCTTGGGCGGCTGGCGTCGGGAGGCTGCGGAAGAGGAAGAGGGCGGGCTGTAAGGCCGTCAAATCGGATTACGCGGGCACCTACGCCTTTGTCGCGTACTGCCGGTCCTGCCGCCTCGTCTTCCAGCTCCTTTCCCGGCACCGTCATCACTGGCCCGCCCCTGTGCGGTCACCGAGGTGTTCTCTTGGTGCTTTCTGCCGCTCGTAGCTCGCCTAGGCGCCCCTTTTGCCCTCTCGCCTCCTTGACCTGCCTCCTGAGGAGAGGGACAAGAAAGGGATTACGGGCATCTTATCCTTCTTCTTTAGTTTGTAAGCCTGCGGGCCTTTGTTAAATTTAGAACCCTTGCTCATGTTTTTCATTCCGTACGAACTGTACCTATATGGGATGTTTTTAATGAAAAAGGGATGCTTGACGGGTTTTTCGTACGTGGGTAAATCCCGCGACAACGAGCGAATCCTTGTTATTGTTTAAGATAAACGTTTTTCGCCCGGCAACAGGCCTTGCCGTCCCCCCACTCCACTCTACCGTTCTCGCGCTCTTGGCGGAGGCAGGGATGAAGTGGGCTTTAGGCTCCTCGTTCTACCTCCTTGCTGTCGCGGCTACAACCAAATCCAGACCCAGGAAATAATCCTTAGGTATAGGAAAAAGGGGAGCACGACAGCCTAGAGATAAAAACGAGGTTTCACATGCCCCGGTCCTATTCCAAAATGCATGACAGAGGATAAAAGACTTATCTGGATCTGCAGCCCCCGACAATCTCATCTTGCCGCGGTTGGATCCTTGTGCTTGGAGCCCCCGGCAACTCTGGTTTGCCGGGGTCGGGACGCCGGTCCGTTTTCTTTCTTCCAAGTAGCTCGGCAAAAGTGCTCATGTGCCCTGCGAACCAAAAGAGGACAGAAGAGAAACAGATAGACGCCTTTTCGAACTCTAAGCTAGGGGTAAGTCATTGCTGAGCACTATCAACCCTAACCAAGGAAGAGACTCGACCTAGCATGCATGCTATGACTTAGGGCGCCAGGCGCTTCATTTATTTATGCTCAGTGCACTTTTTGGCTTTGTACGAAGGGTTACATGCCTTGCCGGCAAAGCTTGTACAAAAGGTGGCTTGCCGGGAGGCCCGGCAAGCCGCGCCTTATGGGTAAAACTTGCAAAGATGCTCGATGTTCCATGAGTTGCTCACTGGGATAGCATCTTCGGTCTCCAGGCGGACTGCGCCGGGCCTGGTGATTCGTATTACCCGATAAGGGCCTTCCCACTCCGGCGTCAACTTGTTGGCATTCTTTGCCGACTGAACGCGCCGAAGAACAAGCTCGCCTTCCTCAAAGTTTCGGGCATGAACCTTGCGGCTATGGTAGCGGCGCAAGGCTTGCTGGTAGTGCGCTGCTCTCACAGCCGCCCGAAGACGATCTTTCTCAAGGAGCGTCGCGTCATCTTGGCGCAACTGCTCTTGCTCAAGCTCATCATAAGCGAGCACTCGAGGTGACCCGTATATGAGTTCCGTGGGGAGAACTGCTTCTGCCCCGTAGACCAGGGCAAAAGGTGTCTGGCTGGTGGCTCGATTTGGCATCGTCCTGATCGACCAAAGAACCGCCGGCAATTCATCAATCCAGCGGCTTCCGCTCTTACGCAGCTTATCAAAAGTCTTTGTCCTTAGGCCTCGCAACACTTCAGCATTCGCCCTCTCCGCTTGGCCGTTGCTCCGTGGGTGTGCCACGGAAGCAAAACATACCTTGCTGCAGAGGTCTTGAATGTATTGCATGAAGGTGTGGCTCGTGAACTGTGTGCCGTTGTCGGTGATGACTCTATTTGGCACACCAAAAGCGATGAGACCAGTCCTTTGAAAACTTGACAGCGATCGGCGGTCACCTTTCTCACTGCTTCCACCTCCGGCCACTTTGTGAACTTGTCGATTGCAACGTACAAGTACTCAAAGCCCCCGACAGCGCGGGGGAAGGGCCTAGTATGTCGAGCCCCCAGACTGAGAATGGCCAGGAGAGAGGGATTGTTTGAAGGGCTTGGGCTGGTTGATGAAGCTTCTTTGAATGGAACTGACACGCTTCACACTTGGTTACTAGTGTAAATGCATCACGGAGGCGGTGAGCCAGAAAAAACCTTATCGGAACGCCTTCCCGGCAAGGGCCCTTGACCCTATGTGGGAGCCACATATGCCTCCATGTATCTCCGCCAACAGCTCCAGTCCTTCCTCCTGGGGGATGCACTTCAATTTCACACCGTTCGGCCTTCTCCTGTACAGGACGTCATTGACGAACTGGTACAGGGCGGACCGACGGGCTACTTTCTCTGCTTCTTCCTGCTCCTCAGGAAGCTCCCATGTTTGGAGGAATCGAACGGTATGTTGCGCCCATGTTGGAGCCCGGGGCTTGACGGCAAGGACCAAAGGCATTTCTTCCGCCGTGGGAGCGGCTGTCTCTACGGCTAGGGCTTGACGCCCTGCCGGAGGTAGCTGCTCTTGGGCAGGCTCAGCGTCCGCGGCGGTACCCTTGTCGGCAGCCCCAGAGGGCTCGGTAGGAAAGTACTTGCCGGGACCCGACTTCCTTCGCTTGTTATGCCCCATTGATGGTTTGACGGATGGTTGAGTTAGCCGGAGCAAAAAGGTACCCGGTTCCACAGGTAGCTTGAATGCGGCATGCTTTGACAGGTAACCGGAGGTGTCGTTCTCCATTCAGGGGACGTGCTCTGCTTGGATACCGTCAAAGCGCTCCTCCAGCTTCCTTACTTCATCTACGTAGGCTTCCATCAATGGGCTTTGGTAATCCTTGTTGACCTGCCTGACAACAAGCTGCGAGTCACCCGACGATGAGCTTCTTAACCACGAGGTCTCGCTGCACTCGAGACCGGCAAGCAATCCCTCGTACTCAGCAGTGTTGTTGGTGGACATCTCTCGGGGAAAGTGCATCTGGATCATGTACTTGAGGTGCTCCCCGGTAGGTGCGACGAGTAGCACACCGGCACCGGGGCCTTGCAGCGAGAAAGCCCCATCAAAGTACACGATCCAGTCGCGATCTTCCTCCTTGCCGGGGAGAGTGGTCTCCTGGATTTCTTCGTCAGGCGTTGAGGTCCATTCTGCAATGAACTCCGCCAAGACTCTGCTCTGAATTGTCGAGGTACTTTCAAATTTTAAACGGAAACTTGACAACTCCAAGGCCCGCTGCACAATCCTCCCGGTTGCATCCGGATTATGCAGTATCCGTTGCAAAGGGAGGCGGGTGACGACAGTGATCTCGTGGGCATGGAAGTAATGACGCAGCTTCCTCGAGGCCATAAGGAGGCTGAAGAGCAATTTCTGCACACCGGAGTACCTCGATCTAGCTCCCTGCAAGAGGGAGCTGACAAAGTAAACCGGGTGCTGCATCATCTTCTTCTTCTGCACCACCTCACTTGACTGCACGGGCACTGCCTTGGTGGCATCAGATTCTGCCGGGGGCCTCACCTTGCTGGCACTAGGCCCTGCCGGGGGAATCTTGGGCTTGCCATCCGCTGGTTCTGCCGCCGTCACTATCTCCTTGTTGACCTCCCTCTGTGCCACTAGCGCGGCGCTGACCACTTGATTCGTCACTGCCAGATACAACAGCAACGACTCTTATGGTTTAGGCGCAACCAGTATTGGCGTGGAGGAAAGGTATTTCTTCAGATCCTGCAATGCTGCCTCAGCTTCTGGGGTCCATTCCATTGGGCCTACCTTCTTCAAGATTTTGAAGAAAGGAAGGGCGCGCTCGGCGGACTTGGAGATGAATCGGCTCATGGCGGCAACGCAGCCGGTGAGCCGATGCACATCCTGGATCCACTTGGGCACCTCAATCTGCTCAATAGCCTTGATTTTGTCTGAGTTTGCCTCAATTCCGCGCTGCGACACAAAGAACCCGAGAAGCTTGCCGGATGGAACACCGAAGACACACTTCTTAGGGTTCAGCTTGAGGTTGATTTTGCGAAGATTGGCAAATGTCTCTTCCAGATCTTGCACAAGAGTTGGCCCGTCCTTGGTTTTGACCACTATGTCATCCATGTATGCCTCCATATTTCTATGGAGCTGAGGTTCAAACCCAATTTGGACTGCTCTTGCAAATGTTGAGCCAGCGCTCTTCAACCCGAAAGGCATCCGTAAAAAGCAATACGTACCACATGGGGTGATGAACGTTGTCTTTTCTTCATCCTCTCTTGTCATGAAGATCTGGTGGTAGCCCGAGTAGGCGTCAAGGAATGACAACAGATCACACCCGGCCGTGGAGTCAACAATCTGGTCGATGCGCGGCAACGGGAAGTGGTCCTTAGGACAAGCCTTATTGATATCTGTGTAATCAATACACAACCTCCACTTCCCATTTGCCTTGCACACCACTACCAGATTGGCAAACCACGTCGGGTGGAGCACTCCCCTCACCAAACCTGCCGCTTCCAACTTCTTGATCTCCTCCGTGATGAACTCCTGCCTCTCCAGAGCCTGCTTTCTGACCTTCTGCTGGACGGGCCGCGCATGGGGGCAGACTGCTAGGTGGTGCTCAATCACCTCCACAGGAACACCGGGATGTCGGATGCTTGCCAAGCAAACACGCCGACATTCGCCTGCAGGAAGGTGACGAGCGCCTTCCTATTTGCTGCTGAGGGTGGAGCCTATGGTGAAGGCCCCTCCCGTGCCATCCTCCCTGGCGGACACCTTCTTGGTTTGCGGTGGCTCGGCTCTGGATCTCTTGCTCTTGACGGTAGAGCTCACTAGCACGTCCTCGACGGCGGCACAACACTCTGAAGAGGTGCGCTTGCCGGAGTGGGTGCGAGAGGTCTTGCCGGGCTTCTTACTCCCTCTCGGGGCTTCAGCGGCAGGAGCAGGTGCCTTGGCGGCAGCTGCTGCAACTGCCTCCCGGTAGAGTTGGTCGGCGCAAATCAGCGCGTCCTTCTTGTCGGAGGGGACGGATGTAGGATCGAATGTATGTCTAGAGGGGGGGGGTGATTAGACTACTTAACTAATTAAAAACTTATCCTTTTCCCAATTTTAGTCTTTGGCAGATTTTAGCTATCTTAGCACAAGTCAAGCAATCTTAACACAATTCAAGCAAGCATGCAAAGATTATATGGGCAGCGGAAAGTAAAGCATGCAACTTGCAAGAATGTAAAGGGAAGGGTTTGGAGAATTCAAACGCAATTGGAGACACGGATGTTTTTGTCGTGGTTTCGATAGGTGGTGCTATCGTACATCCACGTTGATGGAGACTTCAACCCACGAAGGGTAGCAGTTCTTGTGAGTCCACGGAGGGCTCCACCCACGAAGGGTCCACGAAGAAGCAACCTTGTCTATCCTACCATGGCCGTCGCCCACGAAGGACTTGCCTCACTAGCGGTAGATCTTCACGAAGTAGGCGATCTCCTTGCCCTTACAAACTCCTTGGTTCAACTCCACAATCTTGTCGGAGGCTCCCAAGTAACACCTAGCCAATCTAGGAGACACCACTCTCCAAGAAGTAACAAATGGTGTGTTGATGATTAACTCCTTGCTCTTGTGCTTCAAATGATAGTCTCCCCAACACTCAACTCTCTCTCACAGGATTTGGATTTGGTGGAAAGAATATTTTAGTGGAAAGCAACTTGGGGAAGGCTAGAGATCAAGATTCATATGGTAGGAATGGAATATCTTGGCCTCAACACATGAGTAGGTGGTTCCTTCTCAGAAACAACAAGTTGGAAGTGTAGGTTTGTTCTGATGGCTCTCTCCACGGATGAAGAGGAGGTGGAGGGGTATATATAGCCTCCACACAAAATCCAACCGTTACACACAACTTGCCAAACTCGGTGGGACCAAATTGATAAACTCGGTCAGACCGATTCAGCAAATCTAGTGACCGTTAGGATTTTTGGTGGGACCGACATGCAACTCGGTAGGACCGATATGGTTAGGGTTAGGGCATAACGTAATCTCGGTGAGACCGATTACACAAACTCGGTGAGACCGATTTTGGTAATAAGCTAACCAGAGAGTTGTTCAGGTAAACTCGGTGGGACTGATTCGCTCTTTTCGGTGAGACCGAAATGTTACGAAAGGGAAACAGAAAGTTTACATTGCAATCTCGGTGGGACCGATCGCTCATCTCGGTAGGACCGAAAAGTTACGAAGGGAAACAGGGAGATTACAATCCCATCTCGGTGAGACCGAGATCCCTATCAGTGAAACCAATTTGCCTAGGGTTTGTGGCAGTGGCTATGACATCTGAACTCGGTGGCGCCGGGTAGAAAGATTCGGTAGGGCCGAGTTTGAATTTGGGTTTAGGCCATATGTGGATATGAGAAAGTAGCTGAGGGTTTTGGAGCATATCACTAAGCACTGTGGAGCAAGAAACTTATTAAGCAACACCTCATCCCTCCTTGATAGTATTGGCTTTTCCTATAGACTCAATGTGATCTTGGATCACTAAAATATAAAATGTAGAGTCTTGAGCTTTTGAGCTTGAGCCAATCCTTTTATCCTTAGCAATTTGAGGGATCCACTTTTCTCATCCATGCCATGCCATCCATTGAGCTTTTCCTGAAATATTCATCTTGGAATGATGTTAGCTCAATGAGCTATATGTTGTTAGGAATTACCAAAACCACCTAGGGATAGTTGCACTTTCAACGGAGATGATGGTCAACGGCCCGAGCATCTTTAGCATGTTGTAGGCGTAGTGTGACGCCACCATGAACTTGGCTAATGCCGGGCGACCGAGGATCCCGTTGTAGGGCAAGGGGATCTCGGCCACGTCGAAGACGATCCTCTCTGTCCTGTAGTTCAACTCTCCTCCAAATGTCACGGGCAGTGTGACCTTTCCCTTGGTGGCTCCTCCCGGATTGACCCCTTGAAGCGTGCCCATTTCCTCGAGGTCTCCATCGAGGATTTGCAACCTTTTGATCATGACAGCGAGATCAGGTTCAGCCGGCCTCGCCGTCAACCAACATCTTGTTCACCACGAGGTTGCGTATCGTTGGTGAGACCAACAATGGCAAACACCACCGCGGCAAGGCGGTCGGGGTGGTCCTCGACATCAAAGATGAGGGTGTCTTTGGAACACTTCAACGGCTTCGACGGCCGAACGATGGCTCTGCTTTGTAATCTCACGCGCACCGCTTGAGCGGCGGTGAGAGGTATGCGCGATGGCGCCGCCATCGACGCACATGGCCTCCGTAGCCTTCTGGAACCCTTGCTCACCAGACTCGTCATCCTCGTCGTGATCATCGTCTTCTTGTTTCTTGTCGCGGCCCCGGGAGGGCCTTTCTTGCTGGTTGTCCTTGTGGGGGCGGCCTCCTTGGCCGCCACGCTTCTTGCCGGATCCCTCAGCACCATCCTGGTCCTTCTCCTTGTCTCGCCTCTCGTACTCAGCCTTTTGCTTCTCAGCAAGCAGCTCGACTTGTTGGCAGTTCTGGAGGTCGTGGCCCTTGGTGCGGTGGATCTTGCAGTATTGCTTGCCGGAGCTCCCTGGCTTGTCGGTAGCCGCCAAGGCCCAGCAGGCGGCGCACCCGGCAATATCCTTGTCGGGAGCGCCTGCCTTGACCTTCTTGCCGGCAACGGTGTCGTCAGATCCCTCAACGGCAAGCACGGCCTTGCCCTTGCGTTTCCTGTTGCGACGCCGGCCCTTCTTCGTCAGGGTAGCGGCGTACTCATCGGTAGAGTCGGTTTCTGCGCCGGCGTCTTCGCCGGGGTACTTCCTTCCCTCTTCAGCCCGGGTGCATCTATCGGCCAGAACGTAGAGCTCGGCCACACCCTTAACCTTGGTCATCGCCAACTCCTCGCGCATCTTGCGATTGCGCATGTTCTGGTGGAATGCGCTAATCACAGCGGCGGGATGAACGTCGGGGATGTTGTACTGCACCCGGCTGAATCTCTGGATGTACTTGCGCAGGGTCTCCCCTTCCTTCTCGGGAATGATATGCAGATCACTGGCCTGGCCATGAGCTTGGTGGCCTCCTGTGAAGGCGCCAACGAACTCATGGCACATATCCGACGAAGAAGAAATGGAATCCACCGGCAAGTGCATCAACCAAGACATCACATTGGGCTTGAGCGCCAGCGGTAAATAGTTGGCAAGCACCTTGTCGTCACGAGCCCCAGCAGCCTGCATCGCGATGGTGTAGATGCTGAGGAACTCGGACGGATGGGTCTTGCCAGTGTACTTCTCGCCGACGTCGGGCTTGAACATGCGGTGGGACGACCACTGGAACTGCCGCAACTCACGTGTAAAGGTCGGGCAGCCCACCTCGTAAGGTAGGCCGCCGGAGCCCCCCCGGTGTCGGCTGGTCCATAACGAGTCCCGCTCGCTTGTCTGACTGGCGGCGCATTTCGCGCCGGCGCTCGATGGTGGTTCGAGCGTCTTCGTGAGCTCGTTCCCGAAGGACCTAGCGCTGGTCACGGAGGGTCCGCGAGTCGGACGACGCTATGGAGATGTTATCACAAGCGTCTTCACGACGGGCCGACGCCCGCGGCAGCTGGCGAGGAGGAGGAGAGTGCACCGTGGCCGCAACTCCCCCGGTCCTCCCAGCGCCAGCATGCGATGGCTCGGTGGAGCGCCGAACCGAGGGTCCCGCCGGTCACGAATCGTCTTTGTTGGCAATGGGGCGAGGCTCCGGATGGTGGCCCTCCACTCGTCAAGCTTCTCCGCAGGAGGAGGGAAGTCGAGGAGCAGCTGCGCGCGCACTAAAGCTTCTGCCGGTGTGGGCGGCGGCGACAGTTGCGTGGACCGCGGCGCGCTTCGACTTCTAACTACGCTAGAAGGAGCTCCGTTATGACCCAGCGTCTGCGTGCCATTTTCGCCAGCGCTTCGGCGGGCATGCTGAACCCCTTCATCCTGCGGACGACGCACGGGGCTCTTCCCACGGCGGTGCCCAGGGTCACCAACGCGGTGACGCTGCTCGCCGGCACACCATGGGAAGAGCGCGCAGTGGTCGCCGGTGTGGGCGTCCTGGAGGTCGCTGCGCCGCCCAGAGGTGGCCCAACGACACCCCTGGAGGGCCCCGCGCCGCCTGTGGGGGGCCCAGCTCCGTCTTTGGATCCGGCAACGTGTAGCTGGTTGTCTGGTGCGCGAACAACACCACTTGCCAGGCTCGACTACGGCGAGCGTCTTTGGTGCTTTCGCGACCGCGGCGGGTCCTGTCTGCGACCGGTCCACTACCCGCCCGCACCGGCACGGGCCGTTCGGCTCTAACAAGCCGACCGCCGTGGCCGTCTTCTTCTTAGGAGCCATGGCGACGAAGAACTGCTAGGCTAACTACTAGACCAGATTCTCACAATTGCGCCCCCTACCTGGCACGCCAAACATGTCGGTGTGGAACGACACCTATGGGATCACAAGAATCCCCACTACGGTTGTCGGGGCACGGGGTTGCGAGAAGAGCAGGGCTAGTAGACAGCACAAGGATCGTTTACCCAGGTTCGGGCCGCGAGGATGCGTAAAACCCTAGTCCTGCTTTGGTGGGTGTATTTCAGAGAGTTCTTGAGCTCTCGAACTAGTTGTGGTCGGTCGTGGTTGAAGAGCGAATCCTTCTCCAAGATGCCATGGGCCTCCTTTTATAGTCGGAAGGGGCTGCCACGGTGGCACACGGGAGGTGGAAAGGCGTCTGATGCCTGAGCTTATCGCTCGTATTACAGGACAAGACGCATTTAATGTGTAACTTAGGTGTCCCCTTGCTTTATTGGGGACGGGGGCGAAGCCCGTCCCGTCCGTCGCCGCTCCTCCTCGCTTTGACACGCTCTTGATAACCCACAAGTATAGGGGATCGCAACAGTTTTCGATAAGTAAGATTGTCGAACCCAACGAGGAGCTAAAGGTAGAACAAATATTCCCTCAAGTTCTATCGACCACCGATACAACTCTACGCACGCTTGACATTCGCTTTACCTAGAACAAGTATAAAACTAGAAGTACTTTGTAGGTGTTTTTGGGTAGGCTTGCAAAAAAGTAAAGAGCACGGAAATAAAACTAGGGGCTGCTAAGGTAAAGACACAACTAAAGTAAATATGGCGAGTGTGGAAAAGTGGTGGTAGGAGTTGTGGAATTGTCCCTAGGCAACTGACTATATTACTAGACCGGTAATCACTATTGCAATTCTATTTGAGGGAGAGGCATAAGCTAACATACTTTCTCTACTTGGATCATATGCACTTATGATTGGAACTCTAGCAATCATCCGCAACTACTAAAGATTCATTAAGGTAAAACCCAACCATAGCATTAAAGCATCAAGTCCCCTTTATCCCATACGTAAACAACCTACTTACTCGGGTTTGTGTTTGATCACTCACGCAACCCACTATAAGCGAATCATGAACGCATTGCAACACCCTACAGCTGAATCCCTCACGCTATGCCGACACGGAGGGCACCATAGGACAGCACTTATAATAAAACATGCAACTCAAATCAATCATAGCAATTCATCAATCACCGATAGGACAACGAAAATCTACTCAGACATCATAGGATGGCAACACATCATTGGATAATAATATGAAGCATAAAGCACCATGTTCAAGTAGAGGGTACAACGGATTGCGGGAGAGTGGACCGCTGTAGATAGAGGGGGGAAGGTGATGGAGATGTTGGTGAAGATGACGGCGGTGTTGGTGTATATCGCGGTGATGATCATGTCAACCAACATCACTCAGGAGCAACCGGAAGCAAGGGGGAGAGAGCCCCCCTTCTTCTTCTTCTTCCTTGACCTCCTCCCTAGATGGGAGGAGGGTTTCCCCTATGTTCCTTGGCTCCCATGGCTTGGGAGGGGCGAGAGCCCCTCCGAGATTGGATCTATCCCTCTGTTTTTGCGTTCTGTTCTAGCTCTGTTTCACTGTTTCACGTATATATGGAGATCCGTAACTCCGATTGGCCTGAAACCTTCGCCCAGATTTTTTTTCCGAATATTATCTTTCTTGCAGCAAAAGAAGAGCATCAACCGCCTTACGGTGGGATCACAAGGGTAGGCGGCGCGCCCAGGGGGGAGGGGCGCGCCCCCCTGCCTCGTGACCACCTCGGGCACCGTCTCGCGTGGATTTTTCTTCTGGAATTTTCCATATTTTCCAAAAATAAGCTCCGTCTGTTTTTATCCCGTTTGGACTCCGTTTGATATGGATATTCTGCAAAACCTAAAACATGCAATGCATGTGAACTGGCACTAGGCACTGGATCAATATGTTAGTCCCAAAAATAATATAAAAAGTTGCCAAAAAGTATATGAAAGTGAATAATATTGGCATGGACACAATCAAAAATTATAGATACGACGGAGATGTATCACACGCGCCCTGACCAGTGAGGCGCGTGGTGCCATGTAGGCAGGCAGGCAGCTGAGGTGGCGCAGTGGCGGAGCCTTCACGAAGATCTGCATGCCACCACGCAGGCGCTCGATGAGTTGGCCTGGGAGCTGCATGTTGCCACACAGGTGCCCGCCCAGCTGGTTGGGGTGGCAGCTGCATGTGAATGGCGGTGGAAGCTTGGTTGGCGTGGGCCTGGCGGTGGCCCTACTAGCATCCTTGGTGAGGGCCTTGCCGGGTGGCCCGACAAGGGTCTTCTTGAGTGCTGTTGTCGTCCCGGCAAGGGCCTTGCCGGGTGCAGTGGCTTTCTCGGCAAGGATCTTGCTGAGGATCGTCGTCTTCTAATCCTCATCTGATCTTGAATATGTCTTCACAAAGATCTGCATGCCACCACGGAGGTGCCTCCCGAGCCTTGGCCCAACGTGATGTTGGAGACCGTGGGCTCAAGGGTGGCCCGCTCTGTTGGTGCGGGGCGAGCTGTCCCGGCAAGGACCTTGTCGGGGCTGCTGAGGCTGCCCCGGCAAGGGTCTTGCCAGGGGAACCTGCTTCGTCCCTCTACTCTTTCTGGTCTTGGCCTAGGCGTTGATCTCTTATTATCTTGGGCTTTGGTCTTACCTTGGCTCACCTCCTGATACGCCTAAGCGTGACTGTGAGGCGCGGCCCGATCGCCCATGCACAGTATAGGGGTACAAAATGCACCCCTCTTTTGTACACCTACAACCGATAAAGATCTTCGTAGAATATGTAGGAGCCAATATGGGCATCCAGGTTCCTCTATTGGTTATTGACCAGAGAGATGTCTCGGTCATGTCTACATAGTTCTCGAACCCGTAGGGTCCGCACGCTTAACGTTCGTTGATGATATAGTATTTGTCAGTTATGTATGTTGGTAACCGAATGTTGTTCGGAGTTCCGGATAAGATCACGGACATGACGAGGAACTCTGGAATGGTCTCGAGATAAAGATTGATATATGGGATAATAGTGTTTGGTCTCCGGAAGTGTTCAGGAATTCATCGGAAGGGGTTAGGATGTTTCAAATGTTTGGAGTGCGAGAACACTTTATTTGGGCTAAAAGGAAAGCCCACGAGGCTTTTGGAAAGTGCAAAGGAAGTTTTATGGAGACTAGAGGCTAGACGCCATGGACCTGGCGTCTAGGGGTAAACGCCGGGTACCACTGGCGTCTAGCCACGAGTCCGTGTAGGACTCTTGCCTTTCGGGCAAAACCGACTTTGAGGAGGCTTTTACTCCAAGTTTCGACCCCAGGGCTCAACATATAAATAAAGGGGTAGGGCTAGCACCAAAGACACATCAAGAAACACCAAGCCGTGTGCCGGCAACCCCGTCCCCTCTAGTTTATCCTCTGTCATAATTTTCGTAGTGCTTAGGTGAAGCCCTGCGGACATTGTTCTTCACCAACACCGTCACCACGCCGTCGTGCTGCTGGAACTCATCTACTACTTCGCCCCTCTTGATGGATCAAGAAGGTGAGGACGTCATCGAGCTGAACGTGTGCTGAACGCGGAGGTGTCGTACGTTCGGTACTTGATCGGGACGGATCGTGAAGGTGTACGACTACATCAACCGCGTTGATAAACGCTTCCGCTTATGGTCTACGAGGGTCCGTAGACAACACTCTCCCCTCTCTTTGCTATGCATCACCATGATCTTGAGTGTGCGTAGGATTTTTTTTGAAATTACTACGTTCCCCAACAGTTTTCTAATGTAGTTTTCAAACTCATAAAAGCATTGACTAGGGTGCATATTATGAGGATTGTCATTTTCATTGAAATTCATAAGAGAATTTACCTCTACCACCTTAGGCAGTGGTGGTGTATTAAGCCCATGTATTTCTTCAATGGGACATAAATTTTTAACATCCTTAGCTTTAATACCTTTTTTCTTCATAGATTTCTTTGCCTCTTGCATATCTTCGGGACTAAGATATAATATACCCCTCTTCTTCAGAGTGGGTTTAGCCGGTGGTTCAGGAATAGTCCAATCATCATAATTTTTCAATATGTTATTCAATTGTTCTTTAGCTTGTCCAACAGTTCGTTCCCTGAAAACACAACCAGCACAACTATCTAGGAAGTCCCTGATACGTCTCCAACGTATGTATAATTTTTTATTGTTCCGTGCTATATTATATTTTGTTTTGGACATTATTGGGCTTTATTATACACTTTTATATTATTTTTTTGGGACTAACCTATTAACCGGAGGCCCAGCCCAGAATTGTTATTTTTTGCCTATTTCAGAGTTTCGCAGAAAAAGAATATCAAACAGAGTCCAAACGGAATGTAACCTTGGGAACGTGATTTTCGGGACGAACGTGATCCAGAGGACTTGGACCCTACGTCAAGACATCAACCAGGAGGGCACGAGGTAGGGGGCGCGCCTACCCCCCCTGTGGCGCACCCTCCACCCTCATGGGCCCCTGTTGCTCCACCGACGTACTCCTTCCTCCTATATATACCTACGCACTTCCCCCAAACTACCAGTGACACGGAGCCAATAACCTAATTCCACCGCCGCAACCTTCTCAGACACGTGAGATCCCATCTTGGGGCCTGTTAGGAGTTCACGGAGGGGGCATCGATCACGGAGGGCTTCTACATCAACACCATAGCCTCTCCGATGATGTGTGAGTAGCTTACCTCAGACCTTCGGGTCCATAGTTATTAGCTAGATGGCTTCTTCTCTCTTTTTGGATCTCAATGCAATGTTCTCCCCCTCTCTCATGGAGATCTATTCGATGTAATCTTCTTTTGCGGTGTGTTTGTTGAGAACGATGAATTGTGGGTTTATGATCAAGTTTATCTATGAACAATATTTGAATCGTCTCTGAATTCTTTTATGTATGATTGGTTATCTTTGCAAGTCTCTTCGAATTACCAGTTTGGTTTGGCCTACTAGATTGATCTTTCTTGCAATGGGAGAAGTGCTTAGCTTTGGGTTCAATCTTGCGGTGTCCTTTCCAAGTGATGAGGGGCAGCAAGGCACATATTGTATTGTTGCCATCGAGGATAACAAGATGGGGTTTATATCATATTGCATGAGTTTATCCCTCTACATCATGTCATCTTGCTTAAAGTGTTACTTTGTTCTTATGAACTTAATACTCTAGATGCATGCTGGATAACGGTCGATGTGTGGAGTAATAGTAGTAGATGCGGCGGTGAGTCGGTCTACTTGTCTCGGACGTGATGCCTATATACATGATCATACCTAGATATTCTCATAACTATGCTCAATTCTGTCAATTGCTCAATTGTAATTTGTTCACCCACTGTAATACTTATGCTCTTGAGAGAAGCCACTAGTGAAACCTATGGCCCCCGGGTCTATTTTCCATCATATTAATCTCCCATCAACAAGCTATTTCCGTTGCCTTTTATTTTGCTTCTATTTTACTTTGCATCTTTATCATAAAATACCAAAAATATTATCTTATCATATCTATCGATCTCACTCTCGTAAGTGACCGTAGGGATTGACAACCCCTTATCGCGTTGGTTGCGAGGATTTATTTGTTTGTGTAGGTGCAAGGGACTCGTGTGTTGCCTCCTACTAGATTGATACCTTGGTTCTAAAAAACTGAGGGAAATACTTACGCTACTTTGCTGCATCACCCTTTCCTCTTCAAGGGAAAACCAACGCAGTGCTCAAGGGGTAGCAAGAAGGATTACTGGCGCCGTTGCCGGGGAGTCTATGCAAAAGTCAACATACCAAGTACCCATCACAAACCCTTATCTCCCGCAATTTGCCTCTCGTTTTCCTCTCCCCCACTTCATCCTTGCCGTTTTATTCGCCCTCTTTTTTCCGTTCGCCTCTTTTTTGCTTGCTTGTCGTTATGGCTAGTCCCCTATCTTCTCCGTTGTCTCCCGAGAATGAAGTTCTTAATTTTAAGCAAAGGGAGGGAGAAAATCTAAAAGACGCTTGGTATAGGATTTACAATGCTCAAAATAGATCTACCAGGAAGAAATCTACTTCCGTTCTTCTCCGCAATTTTTATGTAGGCGCTACTCCTTGGTACAAATATATCCTTGATACCATTAACGGAGGAAATTTCTTGGGTATCCATACTTTTGATTCTTATAATGCTATGATAGATTTGTTTGGCTCACCACCTCTTATGGTTAATGGAACTTTATTAACTTTGGAGCATGTAATGCAAAGACTGAAAATTATTGAAAATAAAGTTGCTACCATAGAGTTAATTGAAAATTTGGATAAAAAGACCCACAATCAAATTACCCAATATGGATCTAAAGTAGGAGTCACTTTGAAAAATATTAAGAAGAAGGAACCCATAGTTAATGAAAGAATATATCAGGATTCCACTAGAATCGATAAACTTGAGGGTATCATTACCAACTTGGGAACCGCTTTTTATTCCGTAAAGAATACTCCAAGTCCTCCAACTAAAATTGCCAAGCTTATGTATGTTCCTAAAAATAAGGGTGAATCCTCTAGTAAGGAAACTGCGAATCTCAAATCTCTAAGTATTCATCCCAATCTTTTTGCTATCATTAAGGAACCATTTGCTACAAATGAATTTTTCAGTTATGTGCCTAGAAGTTTGATAATTAATAAAAAGAAAGAAACTCCTAAATATGATAGACGTCTCATTGAAGAATTGCCTACCAAAGGTGGCAATACCTAGATCTATCCTCGCTTTTATGCCTAGCTAGGGGCGTTAAACGATAGCGCTTGTTGGGAGGCAACCCAATTTTATTTTTATTTTTTGCTTTTTGCTTACATTTAGGAATAAATCTTTGATCTAGCCTCTGGTTAGATGTCTTTTTATGTTTTAATTAGTGTTTGTGCCAAGTTAAACCTATATGATCTTCTTGGATGATAGTTATTTGATCTTGCTGTAAATTCCAGAAACTTTCTGTTCACAAAAATAATTGTTAAAATCGCCAGAACGTGATAAAATATTGATTCCAATTTCTGCTGATCAATAAACAAATTGTATAGGTCGTCCAATTTTTGCTGAATTTTGGAGTTCCAGAAATTTGCGTTAGTTACAGATTACTACAGACAGTTCTGTTTTTGACAGATTCTGTTTTTCGTGTGTTGTTTGCTTATTTGGATGAATCTATGGCTAGTAAAATAGTTTATAAACCATAGAGAAGTTGGAATACAGTAGGTTTAACACCAATATAAATAAAGAATGAGTTCATTACAGTACCTTGAAGTGGTCTTTTGTTTTCTTTTCGCTAACGGAGCTCACGAGATTTTCTCGTTAAGTTTTGTGTTGTGAAGTTTTCAAGTTTTGGGTAAAAGATTTGATGGATTATGGAACAAGGAGTGGCAAGAGCCTAAGCTTGGGGATGCCCATGGCGCCCCAAGATAATCTAAGGACACCTAAAAGCCAAAGCTTGGGGATGCCCCAGAAGGCATCCCCTCTTTCGTCTACTTCCATCGGTAACTTTACTTGGAGCTATATTTTTATTCACCACATGATATGTGTTTTTCTTGGAGCGTCTTGTATTATTTGAGTCTTTATTTGTTAGTTTACCACAATCATCCTTGCTGTACACACCTTTTGAGAGAGTCACACTTGATCTGGAATTTATTAGAATACTCTATGTGCTTCACTTATATTTTTGGAGCTATATAGTTTTTGCTCTAGTGCTTCACTTATATCTTTTAGAAACGGTGGTGGATTTGTTTTATAGAAACTATTGATCTCTCATGCTTCACTTATATTATTTTGAGAGTCTTAAAATAGCATGGCAATTTGCTTTAATTAATATCATGAGAAATTTGATGCTTGATAATTGTTTTGAGATATAAAGGTAGTAATATCATAGCTGTGCTAGTTGAGTAATTGTGGAATTGAAAAATACATGTGTTGGAGTTTGTGATTCCCGTAGCATGCACGTATGGTGAACCGTTATGTAACGAAGTCGGAGCATGAAGTATTTGTTGATTGTCTTCCTTTGTGTGGCGGTCGGGATCGCGATGGTTAACTCCTACCAACCCTTCCCCTAGGAGCATGCATAGTAGTACTTTGCTTCGAGGGCTAATAAACTTTTGCAATAAGTATATGAGTTCTTTATGACTAATGTGAGTCCATGGATTATACACACACTTACCTTTCCGTAATTTTCTAGCCTCTTGTACTGCTGCGCATTGCCCTTTCTCACCTTGAGAGTTGGTGCAAACTTCGCCGGTGCATCCCAACCCCGTGATATGATATGCTCTATCACACATAAACCTCCTTATATCTTCCTCAAAATAGCCACCATACCTATCTATCATGGCATTTCCATAGCCATTCCGAGATACATTGCCATACAACTTTCCACCGTTTCATTTATCATGACATACTTCATTATTGTCATATTGCTTTGCATGATAATGTAGTTGACATTGTATTTATGGCAAAGCCACCATTCATCCCGGTACACCGCCGGAGGCATTCATATAGAGTCCTATTTTGTTCTAAGTATCAAGTTGTAATTCATGAGTTGTAAGTAAATAAAAGTGTGATGATCATCATTATTAGAGCATTGTCCCAAGTGAGGAAAGGATGATGGAGATTATGATTCCCCCACAAGTTGGGATGAGACTCCGGACTAAAAAAAAGAGGCCAAAAAAAGGAGAAAAGGCCCAAATAAAAAAAATGATGAGAGAAAAAGAGAGAAGGGACAATGTTACTATCCTTTTACCACACTTGTGCTTCAAAGTAGCACCGTGATCTTCATAATAGAGAGTCTCTCATTTTGTCACTTTCATATACTAGTGGGAAATTTCATTATCGAACTTGGCTTGTATATTCCAATGATGGGCTTCCTCAAATGCCCGAGGTCTTCGTGAGCAAGAAAGTTGGATGCACACCCACTTAGTTTCTTTTTGAGCGTTGATACACTTACAGCTCTAGTGCATCCGTTGCATGGCAATCCCTACTCCTCGCATTAACATCAATTGATGAGCATCTCCATAGCCCGTTGATTAGCCTCGTTGATGTGAGACTTTCTCCTTTTTTGTCTTCCCACATAACCCTACCATTATACCTTATTCCACCATAGTGTTATATCCATGGCTTGCGCTCATGTATTGCATAAGAGTTGAAAAGGCTGAAGCACGTTAAAAGTATGAACCAATTGCTTGGCCAAAACCGGGGTCGTACATGATATGAATATTTTTTATGGGGAAGACGGAGCATAGCCATACTATATGATTTTGTAGGGATAACTTGCTTTGGCTATGTTATTTTGATAAGACATAATTGCTTAGTTAGTATGCTTGAAGTATTACTGTTTTTATGTCAACATTGAACTTTTATCTTGAATCATATCAAATCTGAACATTCATGCCACAATAAGAAGAATTATATTGAAATTATGCCAAGTAGCATTCCACATAAAAAATTCTGTTTTTATCATTTACCTACTCGAGGACGAGCAGGAATTAAGCTTGGGGATGCTTGATACGTCTCTAATGTATCTATAATTTTTTATTGTTCCATGTTATATTATATTCTGTTTTGGACATTATTTGGCTTTATTATACACTTTTATATTATTTTTGGGACTAACCTATTAACCGGAGGCCCAGCCCAGAATTGCTGTGTTTTTGCCTATTTCAGAGTTTCGCATAAAAAGAATATCAAACGGAGTCCTATCATTGTAGCATTCAGAGATTTTTCTTTATACTTTTGTACTAATTTCTTTAGATCATCTCTATCATTGCAACCAAGAATATCTCTAGTTGCTTCTTCACTCATAACATAACCTTCCGGTACCTTAGGCAATTCATATCTAGGAAGGCTAATTCTAGCAGGTGTTTCAGGAGTTTCAGTTTCAAGCTCATCATCAGATTCAACAACATCATGTTGTATTACTCTAGCAATTTGTTTATCAAGAAAATCACCAAGTGGCACATCATCATTAGCAAGCAAGGTACTAGCATCATCATAAGCATCATTCATAGTAGAAGTAGCATCATCAATAACTTGCGACATATCAAAATTGATAGCATGTTGTGGTGTTGCAAGTTTACTCATAACAGAAGGTGAATCTAAAGCAGAACTGGATGACAGTTTCTTACCTCCCCTCATACTTGAGGGAAATATCTTAGTCTTTGGATCCTTCAGATTCTTCATAGTGATAATATGATAATAATCCCAAGTGACTCAACAAATATAGCTATGCTCCCCTGCAACGGGCGCCAAAGAAAAGGTCTTGATAACCCACAAGTATAGGGGATCGCAACAGTTTTCGAGGGTAGAGTATTCAACCCAAATTTATAGATTCGACACAAGGGGAGCCAAAGAATATTTGAAGGTATTAGCAGCTGAGTTGTCAATTCAAGCACACCTGGAGATTAATTATCTGCAGCAAAGTGATCAGTAGCAAAGTAGTTTGATGGTTTTAATAGTAGTGACAGCAGCAATGGTAACAATAACAGTGATAACAACAATTTGTAGCAAGTGTAACAGTGATGATAGCAGTAGTAACGCAGCAAGATCAATAAGGATAAATTTGTAGGCATTGGATCGGTGACTTGTTGGATGATATTCATCATGAGACAGTTATAACCTAGGGCGATACGGCACTAGCTCCAGTTCATCGATATAATGTAGGCATGTATCTCGTAAATAGTCATACGTGCTTTATTAAAAGAACTTGCATGACATCTTTTGTCCTACCCTCCCGTGTAACGGGTCCATATTGGAAACTAAGGGATATTAAAGCCTCCTTTTAATAGAGAACCGGAACAAAGCATTAACACATAGTGAATACATGAACTCCTCAAACTACAGTCATCACCAAGAGTGGGCCCGGTTGTTGTCACTCCGGGGTTGTCGGATCATAACCGTAATAGGTGACTATAACTTGCAAGATTGGATCTAAAATATGGATATAATGATGAATTCATAAACGGTTCAGATCTGAGTTCATGGCACCCGGGTCCAAAGTGACAAGCATTAAGCATGGCAAAGTTATAGCAACATCAATCTAAGAACATAGTGGATACTAGGGATCAAGCCCTAACAAAACTAACTCGATTTCATGATGAATCTCATCCAACTCCTCACCGACCAGCGAGCCTACGAAGGAATTGTTGGGGAACGCAGTAATTTCAAAATTTCCTACGCACACACAGGACCATGGTGATGGCATAGCAACGAGAGGGGAGAGTGTTGTCTCACGCATACCCTCGTGAGACCGTGGCGGAAGCGATCTGGCGTAGAGGAAGTAGTCGTACTTTCTCCTCGCGATCTGCCGATCCCAGCGTTACTCCGGCACCTCCGAGTCGATGATGACATAGAGGAAGTAGTCGACGTTCTCCTCACGATCCAGCCGATCACAGCGCCGTTACTCGGCGCCTCGAGTTCTTGGCACACGTTCAGCTCGATGGCGCTCCACGGGCTCCGATCCAGCAAAGCTCCGGGGAGGGGAGTTCCGTCAGCACGACGGCGTGGTGACGATCTTGATGTTTCACCGTCGCAGGGCTTCGCCTAAGCACCGCTACGATATGACCGAGGTGGAATATGGTGGAGGGGGGCACCGCACACGCCTAAGGAACGATCTCAAGGATCAACTTGTGTGTTATGGGGTGCCCCTGCCCCTGTGATATAAAGGAGCAAGGAGGAGGTGGCGGCCAAGGGAGGAGGCGCACTAAGATGTGGAGTCCTACTAGGATTCCAAGTCCTAGTAGGAGTCCACCAAGAGGGAGGAAGGGAGAAGGAAGTGGAGGAGTAGGAAGGTGGCGGCCCCTTTCCCTAGTCCAATTCGGACTAGAGGGAGGGGGCAGCAGCCTTTTCCTCTTCCCACTAAAGCCCATCAAGGCCCATTACTTCTCCGTAACTACGGTACTCGAAAAATACCGAATCACTCGGAACCTTTCCGAACTCCGAATATAGTCGTCCAATATATCGATCTTTACGTCTCGACCATTTCGAGACTCCTCGTCATGTCCCCGATCTCATCCGGGACTCCGAACTCCTTCGGTACATCAAAACTCATAATAACCGCCATCGTAACCTTAAGCGTGCGGACCCTACGGTTCGAGAACAATGCGAACATGACCGAGATCGTCTCCGGTCAATAACCAATAGCGGGACCTGGATGCCCATATTGGCTCCTACATATTCTACGAAGATCTTTATCGGTCGGACCGCATAACAACATACGTTGTTCCCTTTGTCATCGGTATGTTACTTGCGAGATTCGATCGTCGGTATCCAATACCTAGTTCAATCTGTTACGGCAAGTCTCTTTACTCGTTCCGTAATACATCATCTCACAACTAACTCATTAGTTGCAATGCTTGCAAGGCTTATGTGATGTGTATTACCGAGAAGGCCCAGAGATACCTCTCCAGCAATCGGAGTGACAAAACCTAATCTCGAAATACGCCAACCCAACAAGTACCTTTGGAGACACCTGTAGTACTCCTTTATAATCACCCGATTACGTTGTGACGTTTGGTAGTACCCAAAGTGTTCCTCCGTAAACGGAGTTGCATAATCTCATAGTTATAGGAACATGTATAAGTCATGAAGAAAGCAATAGCAACATACTAAACGATCAAGTGCTAGGCTAACGGAATGGGTCATGTCAATCAGATCATTCTTCTAATGATGTGATCCCGTTAATCAAATGACAACTCATGTCTATGGTTAGGAAACATAACCATCTTCGATTAACGAGCTAGTCAAGTAGAGGCATACTAGTGACACTCTGTTTGTCTATGTATTCACACATGTATTATGTTTAGGTTAATACAATTCTAGCATGAATAATAAACATTTATCATGATATAAGGAAATAAATAATAACTTTATTATTGCCTCTAGGGCATATTTCCTTCGGGCCTCCCACTTGCACTAGAGTCAATAATCTAGTTCACATCGCCATGTGATTTAACATCAATAGTTCACATCTATATGTGGTTAACACCCATAGTTCACATCGACATGTGACCAACACCCAAAGGGTTTACTAGAGTCGGTAATCTAGTTCACATCGTTATGTGATTAACACCCAAAGAGTACTAAGGTGTGATCATGTTTTGCTTGTGAGATAATTTTAGTCAACGGTCTCATTACATTCGAGCCGTAAGTATTTTGCAAATCTCTATGTCTACAATGCTCTTGCGGAGCTACTCTAGCTAATTGCTCCCACTTTCAATATGTATCTAGATCGTGACTTAGAGTCATCCAGATCGGTGTCAAAACTTGCATCGACGTAATCCTTTACGACGAACCTTTTGTCACTTCCATAATCGAGAAACATATCCTTATTCTACTAAGGATAATTTTGACCGCTGTCCATTGATCTACTCCTAGATCACTATTGCACTCCCTTGCCAAGCATAGTGGTAGGGTATGCAATAGATCTTGGTACACTGACATGACATACTTTATAGAACCTATGGCTGATGCATAGGGAATGACTTTCATTCTCTTTCTATCTTCTGCCGTGGTCGGGTTTTGAGTCTTACTCAATCTCACACCTTGTAACACGTGCAAGAACTCTTTCTTTGGCTGTTCCATTTGAACTACTTCAAAATCTTGACAAGGTATGTACTTCTTGAAAAAACTTATCAAGCGTCTTGATCTATCTCTATAGATCTTGATGCTCAATATGTAAGCAGCTTCACCGAGGTCTTTCTTTGAAAAACTCCTTTCAAATACTCCTTTATGCTTTGCAGAATAATTCTACATTATTTCTGATCAACAATATGTCATTCACATATACTTATCAGAAATGATGTAGTGCTCCCACTCGCTTTCTTGTAAATACGGGCTTCTCCAAAAGTCTGTATAAAACCATATGCTTTGATCACACTATCAAAGCGTTTATTCCAACTCCGAGATGCTTGCACCAGTCCATAGATGGATCATTTGGAGCTTGCACATTTTGTTAGCTCCTTTAGGATTGATAAAACCTTACGGTTGCATCATATACAACTCTTCTTTAATAAATCCATTAAAGAATGTAGTCTTGACATCCATTTGCCGATTTCATAAAATGTGGCAATTGCTAACATGATTCGGACAGACTTTTAAGCATCGCTACTGATTGAGAAAATCTCATTGTAGTCAACACTTTGAAATTTGTCGAAAACCCTTTTGCGACAAGTCGAGCTTTGTAGATAGTAACACTACTATCAAAGATCTGTCTTCCTCTTGAAGATCCATTTATTTAACTTGACTTGTCGATCATCGAGCAAGTTAACCAAAGTCCACACTTTGTTCTCATATATGGATCCTATCTCAGATTTTATGGCCTCAAGCCATTTCGCGGAATCTGGGCTCATTATCGCTTCCTCATAGTTCGTAGGTTCATCATGGTCTAGTAACATGACTTCCAGAACATGATTACCGCATTCACACCGGTGCGGATCTTACTCTGGAAGACCTACGAGGTTTGGTAGCAACTTGATCACGAAGTTTCATGATCATCATCATTAACTTCCTCACTAATTGGTGTAGGAATCACTAGAACTGATTTACGTGATGAACTACTTTCCAATAATGGAGAAGGTACAATTACCTCATCAAGCTTCTACTTTCCTCCCACTCACTTCTTTCGAGAGAAACTTCTTCTCTAGAAAGGATCCATCTTAGCAACGAAAAACTTGCCTTCGGATCTGTGATAGAAGGTGTACCCAATAGTTACCTTTGGGTATTCTATGAAGACGCACTTCTCCGATTTGGGTTTGAGCTTATCGGTGAAAACTTTTTCACATAAGCATCGAACTCCAAACTTTTAAGAAACGGCGACTTAGGTTTCTTGTTAAACCATAGTTCATACGGTGTCGTCTCAACGGATTTAGATGGTGCCCTATTAAACGTGAATGCAACTGTCTCTAATGCATAACCCCAAAACTATATTGGTAAATCGGTAAGAGACATCGTTGATCGCACCATATCAAAATAAAGTACTGATTCTGACGTTCGGACACACCATAACGTTGTGGTGTTCCAGGTGGCGTGAGCTGTGAAACTATTCCACATTGTTTTAATTGAAGACCAAACTTCGTAACTCAATTATTCGTCTTCGCGATCGGATCGCAGAAACTTTATTTTCTTGTTACGATAATTTTCTACTTCACTCTGAAATTCTTTGAATTTTTCAACTATTTCGGACTTATGTTTCATCAAGAAGATATACCCATATCTGCTCAAATCATCTTGTGAAGGTCGGAAAATAACGATACTTGCCACGAGCATCAACACTTATTGGATCGCATACATCGGTATGTATTATTTCCAATAAGTCGGTATCTCGTTCCATTGTTCGAACAACGGAGTTTCGGTCATCTTGCCCAAAAGGCATGGTTACTTAAGCATCAAATGATTCATAACCAAGTGATTCTAAAATCCCATCAGCATGGAGTTTCTTCATGCGCTTTACACCAATATGACCTAAACGGCGATTGCCACAAATAAGTTGCACTATCATTATTAACTTTGCATCTTTTGGTTTCAATATTATGAATATGTGTATCACTACTATCGAGATCCAACAAATCAGTTTTGTTGGTGTGTAACCATATAAGGTTTTATTCATGTAATCAGAACAACAATTTATTCTCTTACTTAAATGAATAACCGTATTGCAATAAACATGATCAAATCATATTTATGCTCAACACCAAATAACACTTATTTAGGTTCCACACTAATCCCGAAAGTATAGGGAGTGTGTGATGATGATCATATCAATCTTGGAACTACTTCCAACACTCATCGTCATTTCCCTTCAACTAGTTTACATTCATTACGCAACTCCCGTTTCAAGTTACTACACTTAGCAATTGAACCGGTATCAAATACCGAGGGGTTGCTACGAACACTAGTAAAATACACATCAATAATCGTATATCAAATATACCTTTGTTCACTTTGCCATCCTTCTTATCCGCCAAATACTTGGGGTAGTTCCGCTTCTAGTGACCAGTTCCATTGCAGCAAAAGCACTTAGTCTCGTGCTTAGGTCCAGACTTGGGCTTCTTCACTCGAGCAGCAACTTGCTTGCCGTTCTTCTTGAAGTTCCCCTTTCTTCCCTTTGCCCTTTTTCTTGAGACTAGTGGTCTTGTCAATCAACACTTGATGCTCTTTCTTGATTTCTACCTTCGTCGATTTCAACATCACGAAGAGCTCGAAGCTGTTTTCGTCATCCCTTGCATACTATAGTTCATCACGAAGTTCTAGTAACTTAGTGATGGTGACTAGAGAATTACATCAATCAACTGTCTTATCTGGAAGATTAACTCCCACTTGATTCAAGCGATTGAAGTACCGGACAATGCGAGAACATGCTCACTAATTGAGCGATTCTCTTACATCTTTTAGCTATAGAACTTGTTGGAGACTTCATATCTCTCAACTCGGGTATTTGCTTGAAATATTAACTTCAATTCCTGGAACATCTCGTATGGTCCATGACGTTCAAAACGTCTTTGAAGTCCCGATTCTAAGCCGTTAAGTATGGTGCACTAAACTATCAAGTAGTCATCATATTGAGCTAGCCAAACGTTCATAACGTATGCATACGCTCCTGCAATAGGTGCATCACCTAGCGGTGCATTAAGGACATAATTCTTCAGGCAGCAATGAGGATAAACCTCGGATCACGGATCCAATCCGCATCATTGCTACTAACATTTTTCAATACAATTTTCTCTAGGAACACATATAAAAACATAGGGAAGCAACAACGCGAGCTATTGATCTACAACATAATTTGCAAAATACTACCAGGACTAAGTTCATGATAAATTTAAGTTCAATTAATCATATTACTTAAGAACTCCCACTTAGAAAAATATCCCTCCAATTCTCTAAGTGATTGCGTGATCCATATCAACTACACCATGACCGATCATCACGTGTGATGGAGTAGTTTCAATGGTGAACATCAATATGTTGATCATATCTACTATATGATTCACGCTCGACCTTCGGTCTCCGTGTTCCGAGGTCATATCTTATATGCATAGCTCGTCAAGTATAACTCGAGTATTCAGCGTGTGCAACTGTTTTGCACCCGTTGTATTTGAACGTAGAGCCTATCACACCCGATCATCACGTGGTGTCTCAAAGACGAAGAACTTTCATAGCGGTGCATACTCGGGGAGAACACTTCTTGATAATTTAGTAAGGGATCATCTTATAATGCTACCGTCAATCAAGCAAAATAAGATGCATAAAGGATAAACATCACATGCAATCAATATAAGTGATATGATATGGCCATCATCATCTTGGCGCTTGTGATCTCCATCTCAAGCAATCATGATCACCATCGTCACCGGGCGACACCTTGATCTCCATCGTAGCATCGTTGTCGTTTACGCCATCTATTGCTTCTACGACTATCGCTACCGCTTAGTGATAAAGTAAAGCAATTACGAGGCGTTTGCATTTCATACAATAAGCGACAACCATATGGCTCCTGCCGATTGCCGATAACTCGGTTACAAAACATGATCATCTCATATAATAAAATATAGCATCACTTCTTGACCATATCACATCACAACATGCCCTGCAAAAACAATTTAGACGTCCTCTACTTTGTTGTTGCAAGTTTTACGTGGCTGCTACGGTGTGAGCAAGAACCGTTCTTACCTACGCATCAAAACCTCTCCGATAGTTTGTCAAATAGACTCCGTTTAACCTTCTCAAGGACCGGGCGTAGCCTTTTCAGTTCAACTAAAGTTGGAGAGACAGGTCTTCCAAGCCATCTATGTGCAAAGCACGTCGAGGGAACCGGTCTCGCGTGGAAATGCAGCGTAAGGTTGGTCCGGATCGTCTCGTCCAACAATACCGCTGAACCAAAGTATGACATCTTTGGTAGGCGGTATGACTTGTATCGTCCACAACTCACTTGTGTTCTACTCGTGCATATGACATCAACGCATAAAACCTAGGCTCGGATGCCACTTTGTTGGGGAACGGTAATTTCAAAATTTCCTACGCACACACGGGACCATGGTGATGGCATAGCAACGAGAGGGGAGAGTGTTGTCTCACGTACCCTCGTAGACCGTGGCGGAAGCGATCACAACGTAGAGGAAGTAGTCGTACTTTCTCCTCGCGATCCTGCCGATCGGTAGCCGTTACTCGGCACCTCCGAGTCGATGATGACATAGAGGAAGTAGTCGACGTTCTCCTCACGATCCAGCCGATCACAGCGCCCGTTACTCCGGCGCCTCGAGTTCTTGGCACACGTTCAGCTCGATGGCGCTCCACGGGCTCCGATCCGGCAAAGCTCGGGGAGGGAGTTCCACAAGACGACGGCGTGGTGACGATCTTGATGTTTCACCGTCGCAGGCTTCGCCTAAGCACCGCTTCTGATATGACCGAGGTGGAATATGGTGGAGGGGCACCGCACGGCTAAGGAACGATCTCAAGGATCAACTTGTGTGTTATGGGGTGCCCCACCCCGTGATATAAAGGAGCAAGGAGGAGGTGGCCGGCCAAGGGAGGCGCGCAAGATGTGGAGTCCTACTAGGATTCCAAGTCCTAGTAGGAGTCCACCAAGAGGAGGAAGGGAGAAGGAAGTGGAGGAGTAGGAAGGTGGCGGCCCTTTTCCCTAGTCCAATTCGGACTAGAGGGGAGGCGCAGCAGCCTTTTCCTCTTCCCACTAAAGCCCATCAAGGCCCATTACTTCTCGTAACTACCGGTACTCCGAAAATACCCGAATCACTCGGAACCTTTCCGAACTCCGAATATAGTCGTCCAATATATCGATCTTTACGTCTCGACCATTTCGAGACTCCTCGTCATGTCCCCGATCTCATCCGGGACTCCGAACTCCTTCGGTACATCAAAACTCATAATAATCGCCATCGTAACCTTAAGCGTGCGGACCCTACGGTTCGAGAACAATGCAGACATGACCGAGATCGTCTCGGTCAATAACCAATAGCGGGACCTGGATGCCCATATTGGCTCCTACATATTCTACGAAGATCTTTATCGGTCGGACCGCATAACAACATACGTTGTTCCCTTTGTCATCGGTATGTTACTTGAGAGATTCGATCGTCGGTATCCAATACCTAGTTCAATCTAGATTCCGGCAAGTCTCTTTACTCGTTCCGTAATACATCATCTCACAACTAACTCATTAGTTGCAATGCTTGCAAGGCTTATGTGATGTGTATTACCGAGAAGGCCCAGATACCTCTCCAGCAATCGGAGTGACAAAACCTAATCTCGAAATACGCCAACCCAACAAGTACCTTTGGAGACACCTGTAGTACTCCTTTATAATCACCCGATTCGTTGTGACGTTTGGTAGTACCAAAGTGTTCCTCCGGTAGCAGGAGTTGCATAATCTCATAGTTATAGGAACATGTATAAGTCATGAAGAAAGCAATAGCAACATACTAAGCGATCAAGTGCTAGGCTAACGGAATGGGTCATGTCAATCAGATCATTCTTCTAATGATGTGATCCCGTTAATCAAATGACAACTCATGTCTATGGTTAGGAAACATAACCATCTTGATTAACGAGCTAGTCAAGTAGAGGCATACTAGTGACACTCTGTTTGTCTATGTATTCACACATGTATTATGTTTCCGGTTAATACAATTCTAGCATGAATAATAAACATTTATCATGATATAAGGAAATAAATAATAACTTTATTATTGCCTCTAGGGCATATTTCCTTCAGGAATTACTCACTCCCGGTGGGGAGAATCATGGAATTGGCGACGGAGAAAGGTTGGTGACGACGAAGAACGAAGATCCCCCTCTCCAGAGCCCCAAACGTACTCCAGATCTGCCCTCACGAGGAAGAACAGGGCTTGGCGGCGGCTCCATCTCGTGGATCACGATAATTCTTTCAACCTGATTTTTTTCTAGAAATATGTGATTTTATAGTATCAGGGGGTCATCAGCAGGGCCACCAGGTGGGTACAACCCACCTGGGCACGCCAGGAGACGGGGGCGCTTCCTGGTGGGTTGTGCCCACCCACGGGGCCCTCTCTGGTGGGTCTTGGCTCCAATAATTCTCTTTTATTCCATAAAAAATCCTCGCAAAGTTTCGTTCCATTCCGAGAACTTATATTTCTGCACAAAAAACAACACCATGGTAGTTCTGCTGAAAAGATCGTCAGTCCGGGGTTAGTTTCATTTAAATCATGCAAATTAGAGTCCAAACCAAGAGGAAAAGCATGAGAAAAAGTAGATACGTTGGAGACGTATCACTCCTCAAGAGCCAAACGACGACCACACTCCTCCTCAAGCGCATTAGGTAGATCCGATATCTCATCGGCATAGTCACGACTATGCCCCTCCATCTTAGAGATGGTTTCCTCGTGAGCCTCGGTCATGTCATTGGCTTCACCAAGTTGTTCCAAGAGAGCAACAAAATGCTTCTTGGACTTACCCTTGAGCTTACTCATAAAAGACTCAAATTCATTTCCTCCTCATTAGATCCCACACTTCCATCAATGCAATCCGTCAATGATGGATTAGTAATGATGGTAGTTTTAATGTTGGAGGTTACCTTGTTGGTAGCTTTAGCCATGAGGCACTTGGCGGTGATGTTCTCATTGGGTGAGTCGAAGAGGGACACCCGTGGAGTCGTCGCAATGGCAACGGAGGCCATGGAAACCGACTCACCATCTTCATCATCATCATCATCATCCTCATTGTACTCTTCTAGTGCCACCAACCCCTTGGGAGGAGTCTTCTTGGTGAAGTTGTTCTTGTTGGGGAAGGACTTGGCCTTGTCTTTTCGGATGAGCTTGCCACCATTGTCTTCCCTCTTCTCATATGGGCACTCCGCAACAAAGTGGCTCACATTGCCACAATTATAGCATGTCCTCACGCGTTGCTTGCCCTTGGCGCCACTTGAGTTGTTCTTGTTGAAGTTGGGCCTTGAGTTCTTCTTACTCCAAAATTGCCTTGAAGCGAGAGCCATGCGCTCATGATAAGCATATTTTGTATCTTCGGGGTTACCCTCCTCCTCTTCCTCTTCATCCTCTTCTTACACACTAGCCTTGGTCTTCAAGGCAAGGTTGGGCTTCTTTGCGCGTTGAGAACGCAACACCGCATTGTCGGCGGTCTTGTCCAAGATTCTCATTGCCACAAACTCATCCAACACTTCACTTGAGGACAAGGTGTGGAAGTCCGGCCTTTGATGGATGACGGAGGACATGGCCTTGTGGTAAGGCATCATGGCCTTGAGAAATTTGCGCTTGATCCAATTGTCATTCGTATCCTTGCTCCCATGATCTCGGAGTGAGACCGCGAGAGTGGTTAATCTCCGGTAAAGCTCACAAGGTTCTTCACCTTCATTAATTGCAAACTCATCGGCTTCATCTTGAACCACTTCATAATTGGAGCGTTGAATGCTTGCGCTTCCCTTGTAAATGGAAACAACATGTTGCCATGCTTCCTTGGCCACGGTGAAAGGTCGGAGATGCTAATATCTTGGAGGGATGGCCTCTTGGAGAATGCAAAGAGCGGACTCGTTGATTGATGATCCGCGGCTTCTCTAGGAGTGAAGTTGCTTGGGTCATGCGGATAGAAACCTTGCTCAATAATTCTCCAAAGGTTAGTAGAACTATGATTTAAATGATGTTTGAAGCGATAGACCCAAGAGGCAAAATCTTCATTTTTCACAAACTTGGGAGGAGGACCAACATGATTCAAATGAGTGGAGGGAACCGGTCCTCCATAAGTAAGTGGAGGTTCAACATGGGCAAAGATGCCATTTCCACTTCTACCACTAGATAACGGAACTTTGTCACCATAGCTTTCCCCTTGTCGGAGTTAGCACCCGTCACCTTGTTAGCGGGATCACCCACTTTCATTGGTGCGGTGGATAATTTAAGGCCTTCTAAAAACTTATTGAACATGCTTTCAACCTCGGTCATCATGGAAGTTTTCAATGTGTCCAAATCCGCATTGAACTCCTCACGAGAGACCGAGGAACCCCCATCGGCCGTAGACGAGGACGAAATCACACCGGGGTGCTCCTCCCCATCGTCTACGGTGTCAACCATACTCTTCGGACGACAAAGTCCTTAATAAAGAGACGAGGCTCTGATACCAATTGAAAGGATCGATATAGTTGACTAGAGGGGGGGGGGCGAATAGGCAACTAACAATTTTAGCTTTTCTTTATACCAAACTAAACTTTGCATCAAAGTAGGTTGTCTAGATATGCAACTGGGTGAGTAAATTATATGATGCAACAACAACAAGCACACAAGCAAGCAAGGGATAGAACACAAAATAAGCTTGCACAAGTAAAGGTGAGAGATAACCAAAGGTGGAGTCGATGGAGACGAGGATGTGTTACCGAAGTTCCTTCCCTTTGAGGGTAAGTACGTCTTTGTTGGAGCGGTGTGGAGGCACAATGCTCCCCAAGAAGCCACTAGGGCCACCGTATTCTCCTCACACCCTCACACAATGCGAGATGCCGTGATTTCACTATTGGTGCCCTTGGAGGCGTGATCGAACCTTTACAAACAAGGTTGGGGCAATCTCCACAACTTAATTGGAGGCTTCCAACGACACCACACAGCTTCACCAAAAATGGACTATGGCTCCGCGGTTACCTCAACCGTCTAGGTTGCTCAAACACCCAAGAGCAACAAGATCCGCAAGGGATTAGTGGGGGGAATCAAATATCTCTTGGTGGAAGTGTAGATCGAGGCCTTCTCAACCAATCCCTAGAGAATCAACAAGTTTGATTGGCTAGGGAGAGAGATCAGGCGAAAATGGAGCTTAGAGCAACAATGGAGCTTAGGGATGGAAGAGGTAGTCAACTCGAAGAAGAATACTCCCCTTAAATAGTGATAGGACAAATCCAACTGTTACCCACTTACCCAGCCCGCGACATATGGTACTACCGCACCAAACATGCGGTACTACTACAAGGGCCTGCAGTACTACCCGGGGCATTACGGTACTACCGCTTGCGCGGCAGGAGCTAGACTAGCCCTGTTGCGGTGAAGCAAAGAGCGGTAGAACCGCCGGAGCGGTACTACCGCTCACCCTTGTGGTACTACTGCAAGGCAGGGTTTGTCTGGGCTGGGAAGGCACGGACGAATAAAAATACATCCGTGGCTACTTCCGCTGAGTTTCGATCTGTGCACAATTACATACCGGGAGCGGTACTACCGCGTAGGGCGCAGATGTAAAAAATTACATCCACCCCTACTTCCGCTCGTGCTGCTGTGCCCGGCCCGAGGCCACGGTACTACCGCGCCCAGGGAGCGGTACTATCGCTGCTCCCACGGTGATTATCAGGTCTCTGCGGTACTACTGCTCCCATGAGCAGTACTACCGCATGCCACAACATAACAATCACTAGGAGTCCTTCATTTTGCAGAGACATGGATAAACGGTGGTTGCTCCAAATAGGCAAAGGAAAGGTGGTGCAAAAGGAACAGACGTGTACGTGATGATTCCACCCAAACCTTTCCAAAGCGGACCCCCTTTTAATAGTACGGCTTTCCTACGACTCAAATCCACCGAAAAGAAACGTAGAGAAAATTCCGTCTTCACTAGACTCCGAGGGGCAACGAATCGTCTTGTGCCTAAACATGAGATATCTGAAAAGCTCAATGCACACGATTAGTCCGCAAAAGCATTGTCATCAATCACCAAAACCACATGGGGTGAAAGATGTCATTACAGGTGGTCGTAGCACGCCGTCGCAGCAGAGACGCCATCGTAGCCTCCGTTGCAGCACACAACTCATGCCGCAACAACGAAGGTGTCCTGCTGCAGCTGTGGGGCTGCCCCCAGCCGGTAGGAGCGCCATTTTTTTCCTGAGATTTCATTTGAGGGAGCTCATAGAGGCCATCCATGGCGGACCAAATCCCATGGATAGAGCAAGAGAGAGACGTGTGGATGGAAAGGAGCCTGTGGCTGGATAAGGAGATCGAGCGGTGGGTGGGCCCACCACAGACGGCCAGATGCATGGTAAAGAGGCAGTGTCCACCATGTGATGGAGCGTGATCGAACGGCGCACGAGGCGGTCGCTCGCGTAGCTGCGTGCATCCGGATGAAGCGAAGGAGTTTCCTTCATTATGCACTAACTTTCTCCTTCCCACCATAAATACCAAGAACCAATAGTAATTGCTTCTGTTGAATTTCCCAGACCGGGGACCACACATTCTTCAGCTGGTTGTAGCAATAAATATTCTAGCACAACTTCTCGCGCAAGATCCACAACACATACTTTGTCGATAGCAAAGTCCAAACCCAGTCACCGCCATACCTCTTTAACTTTTGCACAAGTGAATAACAGGTGCTTGGTATCCTCTGTTCCTGTACCACATGCAGGACATTACCCACTGACTTTTATATGTCTGTTAGCCAAAGTCAACCGAGATGGTAGGGATCCTAACAAAATTCGTCGGAGCAAAATTTTAACCTTGGTAGGACAGCTTAAGTTCCATATCGTCCTCCATATTGATAAATTCCGTGTGGGTTCAACTATATTTTCTCCTGATATTTTATGTGCTTCTATTAAACTTTGTTAGTTATGGTGGTAAGAATTTTTAATACTCCTGAAGTTCTATTTAATATCCTCCCTTCGCCCCAAAGGTGGCCAAATGGGCCGGTCTTGGCATGCTGGCCCAATAGCCCGTGTGCCTGGCCCGTTTATAATCGGGCCATGCCAGCACATAGCTCGAATATGTGCACGAGTGCCGGCAGACACGACCCGTTTACTTTTTTCTTTAGATTCTTTTATATATTAGCCCCCAAAACAGCCTAAATAGGCCCAAAATCAGGGAGACTGGTGGGCTAAATGTGTCAATGGGCCGGCCCGTTTCCTTGTTCCCAGAGAGCACGACACGAGTGCCGGCCCGGCCACCCGTCTATTAGCGCGTGCTTGGCCCGTTTAGTCCGGGCCGGGCCGGCCCATCTGGCCTGGTCTGCTTCGCCCTATCCTTTCCATCCACACGCACACCCTTCGCGACCTTCTCTTCCTGCCCGTGCGTCTTCCTCTGCCTCCTCCTCTCCCAATCCAATCCTTGTAGAATCTTCCACCGGCGTCCGGGTAAGATGAACGGCCTCCTCGTGTCCCCGTGCACAAGGCCGCCCCTGCTCCGCCCCTTCCCGAGCCCGGCCACCCGTCTCCTACCCGCCAGAACCCTAGTTCTTCGCCCGCTCCGCCTCCCACGTGGCGTCTGCGCGTCCCCTCCGCCCCCGCGCGCCGCCGCCGCCGCCGCCTCTGCCGTGGGCGGCCTTCTGGCGCCGCTCGAGGTTGGCCTGCGCAGCATCAACCTCGCGCCGCTGCGCCCGCCGGTTGCGGCGGCCATGTCGGCGGCCGTGCGCTGGCTGGGGGTCTACCGGGAGGTTCTGCTTGTCGGGGTGCTCTTCTCCTGGTTTCCCAACATCCCCTGGGACCGCCAGCCCTTCTCCGCCCTGCGAGACCTCTGCGACCCTTTTCTCGCCCTCTGCCGGGAGGTCGTGCCGCCCGTCTTCGGCCGCAAGCTCGATCTCAGCCCGCTCGTCGCCTTCATGGCCATAGACATCCTCATCATGATCCTTCGCCCACAGCCACGCATGTGATGTGATGGTAAGTATGTCTTCTTATTTCCCGCTCGCTATGATCACAATTGTGTTGTAGAGGTATAATTTGAGTGAAGGTCCAGGTTTAGATAGCGGGTTGGATTAAGTATGCTGTGATATGGCTTATTTTGCATGTCGATTCTTGGTGATGTGTGCTACCATGTAATAAGAATAGAGCTTCATCTTGTAAAGGTGCACAATTAATGTCAAATTCAGGGAACAATCGTCCATAGTAATTGAAACTATCAATCGGAATGTGTTGAGGAGTCACACACTTGCAATCTTGTCACAAGTCACAGCAACTGCAACTTACATCTTGTAGTTGGAAAGTGTTACATGGTGAATTTTAATCCATTAGTTCACATCAAGCATGTATTCTCGGTTATATATTGGTTTTATGTTTTGGTGAAAATGGAAGAGTGGATGATAATATGAATTTGAGACCCATTGGCTCAACAAGTGAAAGTTGACAACTAAAATTGCACATATGATCATGTATAATAATTCCTGAGGTTTCTGCCTATTTTACCATCAGTGTTGTTTAGTTGTTAGTCACTTAGTGTTGAGATCTGTCAATGCGTCAACATGAGTAAGTAGTATATGAAATGCTGGAGTTTGGAATTAGCAATAATATTATTGGACTGACTGGCGGTCCACTAGAATTGAATCAATGGATGGTGAATTCATTATCCACTAACTTCTTAGGTTCTACCCTGCTCTACTTGTTATATTTGTTTATATAATACTGCTTTGCATTACGTGGCTAAATACACCCTTTTTGCCTAATTGTCATTCACCATTCATTACTTTGATTTGTAAAACAGCAATGTATGTGTTGATTACAACCCTTTAAATATGATTTAGCATCATTCTAGTATGATCCGAACTTCCAAAGTACTCCCCACTTTTGCCAAGAGGTCCTGGATTCGACGTGGCCTCTCTGCGTTGCACTGTACAGTGGTAAGCCTTGCCTCGTATAATCCTTCCCCAGACCCCACCTGGTGTGGGAGCTTCTAGCACTGGGTCTGTCATAGTAGATCCAAACTTCCGAAGTATAGTTAATACTAGAAGCATACGTGTGCCTTGCCGCGCCGTTTTCTCTAACCATTAGACAGTGCTGACACTACCATTCGGACAAAAATTCTTTGAACTGGACAGAAATAAAAGGCTGCATGAAGCCAATTCCAAATTCCAAATTCCAAATGACAGTGAACTGAAAAGAAAAGTCCGATCTGTTTATCTAAACTATCCTAATTGATTTCAATCCTTGAAACACCATCCTGATCTGTTGCCTTATTCGTATTAGTGGATTAAAGTGGAGTTCTTCTCCATGTTCTAATTGCAAATTTGTGTCTTCCAGGAGTCTTGCTAAACCATGAACTCTAGTTTGCCATGAACTCGAATACTTTGAAATGTACAATTAAGTGTTGTTGAAAGTGAAGAAGGAAATGCAGAGTTCAGAGTAATACAATATATATTTATTCAGCTAACTACATGCAAATCCCATAGATCACAAATAGGAGCATTTTGTCCTACAACTAAAGTTCATCATCATAAATACTGAAGGCTGAAACCTGCACAAAACACATTTAGTAATAATACCACAAGTTACTGACTGAAGCTGCAAGTTGGGCTGCAATATTCACTATAAATAGCTTATTTGCACAAAGACTCTGGGACTTCTTTACCAATTCTCAGTAGCAAGCAATGCTACAATCTAGTCAAAACTTAGGTAGTTGAACTGTAACAGGGGACAAAATAAAATTTCATCTCCTCAACCTTGAGCTAATATTTCTGTAACACATTATTTTCTAGAATTCAGTACAGTAGTTACAATGACTAAAACAAGCATCGTTTCAATTTCAGTTTTTCTCCAAACTGATACCAAGAAAAGTAAAGCAAATATCTACTCTCTGGGAATATATATTAGAATATATAACATGAAGAAAAATTGATCTTATGCCTTTGTGTATTATTTCATAGTGACATCTCATCAAGATATGCTAATATGTTTGGACCTTCATTAATAAATCTCCAAGAAATTAAAGCTGGATGCGAAGTTGCAAACCTCTTTCCAGGTCAAGTGGACGGAATGGCGGGCAGAGGAAGCATTATTGACTTGTTGTAATATGCTGTTGCCAATTCCTGCAAGCAATACCAATCCTAAGTAGATAGATTGTTCTTATTCAACTATATAAACGGCAAAATTTACAGATACTTACACAGTTTCAATCGACCCAGACCAATGCCTTGGTAAAGTGTAAAATAGTCGGTTCTCACTAAATGATCAGTCACCTTGACAGTTGATGTCCTAAATAAAAGTTACTTCTGAAAGCACCGTCACTTATAGCAACATAACATGTGTTCTAGAATGTCAACCCGTCCTTTATATAATCTTGAGAGGAGTTATTTTATTAGAACACCTTTATTTCAAAATACTCCCTCCGTCCATAATATAAGAGCGTTTTTGACACTACACTAGTGTCAAAACCGCTCTTATATTATGGGACGGAGGGAGTAGTTGTTAACATCCCTCAAAAGAAGTACTCCCTCTGTCCCTAATAAAAACTGTTGTTGATGTCCCGTAAGTACCTGTTCAATTTGACCAGCAAAAACGTCTTATATTTATGGATAGAGGTAGGAGTTGTTAAAAGTTTCTTCTACAACAAGTAAATTCTCAGCAGAAGGCTTTTTTCTCTATTCCAAACAGAGGAATATACTGGAACATGTGTAACACATCTTTTTTCGATAGAAGACTCTTTTACTGAGTGTAGCCCAGCTCAAGGCAAAAAATCTGATCATCTACTTAATGATGTCACTCATGCTTATGACCTTCCTGCATGAAATTAATTACTCCGATTACCTGATTCCGAAATCTGCAGTAGCTGAAGAAATCTACTACTTCCGGACACGAAAATTACATGAAGATTAACTCCTTCGGCAGCATCTAGAAATTCCATGAGCTCATCACAAATCCATAGCTTGTCCGACCAAATAAGTACAGGCCTCCAAATAGCCCATGATTTTGTTCGGAATTAAGATAATACTTTTCTGAAATTAGCGTGGGAGAAAACAATAGAACCAGCCAGAGATTGGGAAAAGAGAGAGCCGGTAGGTGGGGTGAGGGGAGGGGATGCGGACCATGGTGGGCTTGAGGAAGGTAGCCGAGCTTGCAAGTGGCGGACATCCTTGTCTAGTGCCACCACAGCACGTCCTGTCTGCGGCACAATGGACGGTGACGGCGTGAGCCGGGGAGGAGATGCGCGGTGGCGGTCGGAGCTTGGTGGGCGGCGAGCAGTAGGCGGACGGAACCCTAGCGGCGGGAGAAGAGATATATTGGGAGGGTGGCTCGCAAGCTCAACGGCGTGCAAAGTTAACATAGCTGATCTGAACAAACCGACTATTGGGTGGCCAGACGTCGGTTGCGACTTGCGAGCATGATCTTTCCACGACAAACATGGTGCACTTTCAAAAAGAAACGTTCGCTCCCAGGGCACCAATTCCTGGGAGCTTAGAAACTGTACTGATGTTGCATTGCAGACTAACATAGCTGAATATCTAAGGTGAATTAAGAATTAAAGATTGTTGAAGCTAAACGTCAATTGAATTGAGAATAATATATAACTTGATGTTTTTTAAACTTTTTTTTATCAGAAAAGCTTAGTATGACATGTGCATGATGCTTTTGCCCATTTATTGTGGATTGAAGGGGGGTTGTGTCTTGCCATGTCTCTTTTTTATTCTAATACCATCGGTTCATCTGAAATTGGGTATTCCTCGGGCAGGTCATGCAAAAGTCCAGGGTAGAAATATCAAGCTCAAATTCAAGCCCGAGCTTGGCCTGACAGAAAAGCACGAGGCCCGAGGCCCGAGGCCTGGCCTGTAAGCCCGATAACAAACAGATTTATCACATTTTAGCTATAGATATTCTCCATTTTGCAATTTAAAATAACATACACCTGCATATCTACTGTTTGAGACAAAAATACGATTCAATGCTCAACACATCAAGGATGCACTTACATTACACATCAAGCGCACACACAAATCACTCAGCAAGCACACGCAACAACCACACGCACACATCACGGATCAGTTATGGATCGACCTCACGCACATCTAATGGCAAGCGCTGATCAAGCACGCAACTTCGATCAGTGTTTATGGCCGCAGCTCGTGCTTTTGTCCATGTCTCCGTTGCTGAAGAGGTGGGGAGTCGCTGGATGGCGGGGGGCATGCCTCTAGACACAAAAAGAGGGAGATGTCCTGGGAGCCGCCGCGCTGGAGATGGGCCACGACACGGGCGTTGCCTTCCGGTACCGAGACGGCGAATGCACGGATGACGCCACCGCCAGAGATGGGCTACGACTCCCTGTATGCCACGCTCCGCCATGTTGTAGATGACGACGGCCTGGACGCCGCTAGCAGCGCCGGAGTCGGGCGACTCCTTGGACACCGCCTCGCCTCGTCGGAGATGGGCGGCCTTGGCGCTGCAACACTCTGTGCGGTTGCCTGATTGGTAGGCTAGGGTTACAGGAATGGGGAAAGAGATGCGATAGCCTATTTATTATCTAGGGTATTTCAGGCCTGGTTGGGTTATTTTCGGGTTCAAACTCAAAGCCTGATCCCTGCCTGTTTTTTTCAGGCTGGGCCGCCCTGCCCAGATTTAGGTTCATCCATTATTTGCCCCTAAAAAAATCCATTATTTGGTACCTGTAATAAATGCAATTGTTAGTTATGTCGGATCCCATCCTGGCTTGTCAATGCTGGATTCGTAATCAACAAACTTGTATGTGTGCAAGCTTGTTATAAGAACTAGATGATGCAATGTGCGTTGCCGCAGGAACCATGTTAAAACAAATACATAAACATGTGCTTAAAAACAATTAAAACTAATGGAAAAACAATTTTATGATTGTTCTAGGTTTACATTCTCAAAAATAAAAACCACGAAGTATGTAGCAATGTGGTAGAAACTAGGGTTCTACCCGGTCTAGGGCGTAGCCTGTAAGGGAAGGAGGGAGGAGATCGGAGGAGATTGCGCGGCGGCCGGCGGCTGGTGCGGCGGCGGCGTATGCAAGAGGTGGCTAGGGTTAGGTCTCCCGCCTCCCTGAGGGAAGCCGAGCAAATACTTATTGCTTCTTGCTTGATTAGATTGATACATCTCCTCTCCTTATATAGAGAGGTTTACTTGACTCCTAAGCAAACGATCCTAATACGATAAGATAATTGGGCTAAGCCCTAATTAGATACTTGGGCCATAACCCATCGGGCTAAGCCCCTATGCCGGTCATAACACTTCTCCCTTTGCACAAACAGCTCGTCCTCGAGCTATAAGGTGAGGAAGCGCCAGTGAACTCCTCGAGGTGATCAACCAGTCAAGCACCTTCGCGACAATTTGGGCGGCAAGGTCGGCGACGGCGTCCTCCGGAATGTAGTCTGCAACCTCCAGGTAGAAGAGTCGTGGGCAGGCATGGCCGGGCGTGTAGGGCTCGTAGCAGTTGAAGCATAACCCTTGGCGGCGACGCTCGAGTAGCTCGGCCGAGGTGAGCCGGCGTGAGCAGGCGCGCCTTGTGATCGCGCCGAGGTGCCGTGGAAGCTGAAACAGGCCGACTGGGCGGGATCTGGCGAGTGGCGACTCGGTGGCGGGGCGGTGACTCTGCTAGGCGGCCACCAGCGGCGCTTTCGAGCAGCAGGCGTAGTACATGGCCGTCTGGATATCTTGGGGTCCCTGAAGCTCCACGTCCACACGGATGTGATCCGGAAGTCCACCGACAAAGAGGTTGGCCCGCTGCCGCGCCGTCACGACCGACGCGTGGCATGCCAGGGCCTGGAAACGGTCGGCGAAGTCCTGAACCGTGGAGGTGAAGGGAAGGCGGCCTAGCTCCGCCAGCGGCTCCGCGGATCGGGGCCCAAAGCGGCGAGGCAGAGCTTCGCGAAGCGCTCCCAAGGGCATGCTGCCCTCGTCCCGCCGAGGGCGTAGTACTGTGTCCGGGCTGCACCATGGAGGTGGTAGGATGCCCGACCAAGTGCGCGCCCGGCGCGAAGCGCATCCACGGAAAAATTGCTCACACTGGTTGAGCCAGTTAAGCGGGTCCTCCGTGCCGTCATAAGTGGTGAAGTCGATCTTGGCGAACCGTGGCGACGTCTGGGTCGGAGCGCCATGGCCGACCGGCTCGGCGGTGCGGAGCAGTGACGATGACGGCGCCCGGCCAGTGGGGAGACCGTCATAGGCCTCGCGAGCCGGACGAGGCCAGATCAGAAGCGTGGTACCGGTGGGTCCCGACGCCTTCGTAAATTGGCGGTGGCGACGTCCCGATTAGCCGGAGCCGGGACGGCGACGGCGAAACCGGACTCGCTGGATCGGGAGGCCTCGGTGTGGATCGGCTTAGTCCGGGCTGGGCGGCGGCGGTGGAAGCCGACTGGGCGTTGGCGCGGGCCGACAAGCCAAGGCGCTATCCAGGCTGGAAGCGCGATGGCGCTGGCGAGAACCGGCCGGCCATTGCAGCGGAACTGGGCGGGGCGGCGGCGGAGAACGGCTGCCGGTCCGTGGGCTGCTGGCGCAAGATGGCCAGAAGCGCTGTGGCCGGCGCCGATGGTGGCGCCAAGGGTTGCCGCGGCGGCCGAAGAATGAGGCCGCCCGGTGGGCTGCTTTGAACGGCAAGATCGGCGCCAGACGTAGCGCCAAGGGGCCACGGCGTGTGTCCGAAAGCGGCAACGCGCCGTCGTCGAGGCATGTAGGGCCGGCCGCAGCGTCGCTGCTGCCGCAGTGGAGGCTACGACGGCGGTGACGAGGTCCCGCAGGGTGGCCGTGACCTGCTCCGGTGTGAAGACGGCGGACGGTGGTGGCGCAGAGGGAACCAGAGAAGGCGGCGCAGGCGGGGCCACAGTGGAGACGTGGCCCGCCAGCGCGGTTGTCCCGGCGGCGGATGTCATCGGCGCGGTGAGGGGCGGCGCCGTCGTCATCGGCTCGGTGGAGCCGCTGGAAAGCGCCGGCGGTGGTGGTGGCAGCGACATGATCGGAACTTGGTCTCTGATTACCAAATTGGTAGAAACTAGGGTTCTACCCGGTCTAGGGCGTAGCCTGTAAGGGAAGGAGGAAGGAGATCGGAGGAGATTGCGCGGCGGCCGGCGGCTGGTGCGGCGGCGGCGTATGCAAGAGGTGGCTAGGGTTAGGTCTCCCGGCTCCCTGAGGGAAGCCGAGCAAATACTTATTGCTTCTTGCTTGATTAGATTGATACATCTATCTCCTCTTCTTATATAGAGAGGTTTACTTGACTCCTAAGCAAACGATCCTAATACGATAAAATAATTGGGCTAAGCCCCTAATTAAGATACTTGGGCCATAACCCACTGGGCTTAAGCCCCTATGCCGGTCATAACACAATGACATATAAAAAGAGAAGAATCTTTTAAATTGAACATAACTCGGTGGCATCTTTTAACAAAAGTGTGAAGCATGAGCTATATCTTTTTCCTCCAAATGTCAAAAACACTGTCCTTGACCACACAATAATTAATGACTTTCTAATTTGTGACAGACATGCATGACTTGATTTGCTCCGAAAAAGACATGCATGACTTGATGAGGTGGCATTGTTTGCATGGATAGATTAAATGTAAAAAAGGACCTTATGAGTACATGCATGACATGTGACACAATTTTCATTAGACGGGTGTCAATAATTGAGTTGACATGGAAGCACGGATGCGCAGAGAAATCTAGTAGTGGGGGCTAGCTGATATAGAAGACAACATTAGGTTTGAAATATAGTGGAATATTCTCAAGAGCAGCATCATTTGTGATTTCATTCATTGAATTACTAATTTCAGTTTTTTTTTAAAGTACATTGCCGTTGGTATTTGTTTTTTCCTTGAGGAACCATATTTGATTTTTTTGGCCTCTTTGCATAGCTGGTTTAGGCGAATGGAGGGCACATTTCATGTTTGACCAGGAGTCTGAACATTCCATCAGTTCTTATATGGATTGTGTTTTAGAATCTTTGTAGTGCATGTTGTTTAACGTTTTACTTGTTTATTACTCAACAATGTATGTAAAAATATCTTCACCAGCCACATGAAATTCTTAGGTTTGTTGTTAATATCACTTCCATATCATACAAATTCTCTTATTAATACTAATATCACACCTAGTTACAGTCTATTCTCATGGGAATGAACAGTTTTAGTTTTGCCTTGAAGGCTGTAGAAAGTCAATAACATTCCAATTACCATGTTGTTTAGTTTATACTAGTAAATGTGCCTGTGCGTTGCAACGGGAGAAAAATATCCCAGTTTTATAATTAAGTTTAGTGGCTCAACATCCAAGCTCTAGATCAATACTTAGCATTAATTTCTCTAATCCATATACCTAGACAATCGGCAACATGGAGTTAAATATATGCCCGTGCGTTGCAACAGTGATATAAATATTCTAAAAGGCGCTATCAAAGACGACATTAGCACAGAAGAATTTTGATTTGAAATGTTGCCATGACTACTGTGTTGCAAATCTTCCTTGCCTTATACCTTAGGTCACCCTAAATCATTATACATAAATATATGGATGTGCCAAAAAATAGGTTAAGCTAACTAGTAACTACAATACTTACAATACAATAGTTATGAAATTCTTACACAAGGAGGAAGCATGCAAACAATGGCTATCGTACATAGCAAGTATTTCTTCTAGAATATCCATCATTTTCCAGACTGAGCTCCTGTTGATTTCAGACAAGCGAGATAGCCCTTCTTCTCCTGTTTGAAAAGGCAGCTCTCATAAATATAACAAAACGAATACAACTAACCAGGAAGTACTTGTTTGCTTGTGCAAGTGACTGAGAGGAAATACACCTTTTTAAGGAGCTATAGGTCTCCCTATTTCCAACAAATGCCCCACCTATCAGAACTAACAAGGTTATTCGAAGGTTGCAAGTTAGTCACGGGGTAGAAAACTGACAACACAGGAATGGAAACCAATATTCTTTTGTCGGTTGTCTGAAGCTAACAAATAAGAATTGTCCACACCTGCACTCCCAAGAACGTCAGGATTCAGACTGCCATACCGCCGCTTGCAATGCCCGAATGCTGCAGGTTTCACAGGGCACATCCAATTGCTGCAACCTGAGTGTGAGATGGCCAACAATATGTTCCGGCCATCCAAGACAAGCAGTGTGGTATCCTCGCTCAAGCACGCCATCAAACCTCCAAAACTGCTCCCTGGTGGCATAATCACATATTGCAGGCTTTCAGTCACATATGGATTGCAAATTTCTTCTAGCTGGTATAACATGCAATCTTACTATATGTATTATCACAGCCAACCACTAATGCACACCTTCAACCAAATAACTACAGAGATGTAGAGTCATATAGTACCTGTGACCGCGACATCGATTTTTTTGCTGGAACTATTCTTTTTTTTGCTGGAACCGGCCAAACTTTTTGCTGCGACCCAGCTACGGCGAAGTCATTATTTTTGCTGGAACCTACGAGTTTTATTGCTGGAAACATACATTTGTTTTGTTAGAAGAAAATATAAATAGAGCATTAACTAACAGCAAGGCTATTGGATCTTGACACCAAAATAGTCAAGATCTTAGTTCATTAAAAAATACTAAGATCTTTAGTACGTGATACCACTGAACATGCGCAAGATTCTTACAAAGTTTAACCAAGAAAGAATAATATAATAAAAGCACTTGATCAAGACAGTTGCAACTCCTGTACCAAATTTCTGTGAAGCTCTTCTAGCTGGTATAATATGAAAACTTACTATTTATATTAACACAGCCAACCACTAATGTACACATAGACATGTAAAGTGGAACCATATAGCGTTGGTCTCAAGCACTAATGCACACCTTCAGCAAATTAAGTACAGAGACGTAGAGTGGAACTATATAGCACTGATCTCAAGCACTAATGCACACCTTCAGCCAATTAAGTACAGAGATATAGAGTGGAACTATATAGCACTGGTCTCAAGCACTAATGCACTAATGCGCACCTTCAACTAATTAAGTACAAAGATGTAGGGAACCATATGGCACTGTTCTTACCAAGATTAACAAAAAAGGGTCTTGTTCTGTTCATCAAATTTAATAGGTTTTTAAAACTGAAAAAGGCTTTTCCATTAAGCAAAAACCATAGGTAAATAATTGTTCATGCACCTTGCCAATTAGCACAAATAGAGATGTAAATTATCTCAGAGAGTTAGAACACCCAAAATTATTTAACCCATGCCTGTGCATACAATACCATGAAATGCATTACCTCTCTGCCTTCACCATGATATTAGTTTACCTTTTCTTATATTTTTTCTGTTGTACAGTAGCTATTCTTCCTTGATAAAAATTAAGTACATCCAACCACTAATGTACACCTTGAGACAACTCCCAGTGTGCCCTTTTCTTATATTTTTCAATACAAGATAAATATATTTTTATTAAGTTTAGTGTAGAGGCCTTCATGACAGGGGTCACAGTCGGCAATCAGACGATTCCAGTGCCATCCCATCAGTCATGAAAATTGCTTACTAAATTATTGCCAAACCTTGCGTATTTTCTGAAACAATTTTTAAAGTTGCAAATTGGACACTTCAGATCCAAGATTTGATGTACTTGTTCCAAATGGTGCTAGCTAACCACCTTCATACTCGGGAAAAGTTGTCCATTTTTTGCATGTTTCAGGAAACGCGGTATGCACACCGACACATTAGTACAATTAGCAAGCTGCAACTTAAAATTATGCACTGGTTCCCACTAACTCCACTCCAATCTATACACCATACAGACTGGCACATACCAATTACAATGTCAATGGAAAGGAACCGTACAATTACAGTTTTGAAAGTTTTTTGCAATCCTGGTTACTAAACACGAATTTCTTGGGCGCATTATTAAATTTGCAGGAGAGAACTTCAAGACAACACAGAACTATATGATGTACAGAGTATGTATACTTATGAAGGAAAAAACAGAGCATGTGGATTAAAATCTGATGTTCTGTTTCACATGTACCCCAAAGACCAAATGCTCTGCAGTTAATTACTGAATGTCTATTCTGCAATGAACTAACCTGTGCTCAATATTCTGCAGTTAACTTCTAACCTGTGACCTGTAATCCAATATTACTACTCCAGATCCGTAGTAAACTCATGTTCAGTATCAACCTCCAGATCCATAGCAACCATCTATAGGCCGCATCCTCTTTCCCATGTTGTTCATCGTCTCTGTTACAAAGAATCATCATCTCGATGTAAAATCATAGTGCTTGAAACTAATTCCTATCTCTAGGAGTACATTACATCAGGTGTATTAACTGAAAAATTCAGTGCACAGAATCACCCAGCTGAACTAATTCCTATCTCTAACAGTACATTAACATCCGATGTACTAACTGAAAAATTCAGTGCACGGAATCACCCAGCTGAACTGCACGCAAGATATAAACCAGAACTTCACTACAACAGAATAATAATTCTTTGAACAAAAAAGAACACTACTGAATTGCAAGTGAGCAAACAGAGAACCACGACCACGTTGTTTGGTGCTCTGGCAACCTGCCTTCTCTCCCCCGAGGCGTCTTCGCGTCCCGTCGTCCTCCCTCCATGTCGACCGTTGCCGCCAGTGATGATTGGCTGGAGAGCCTATGTGCCGTCGCTGGTGAGTCGCGGCAAAGGGTCATGAGGCAGATGTGGCAGGAGGCGGCGACGCGCTGGAGGTGGAGATAGGATTTGTAGGCAGGGCGGCGCGGGTGTTTTTTTTTCTCTCAACCGTACCGGTTCGGCTGACTTATTGCAAGGACTGCGGGTTGAATGTAAAAAACAACAGGGACTGTTTTGAAAAATTGCCGTGACGGTGAACCCGACAGATTCAACCCGTGCTTTATTATTAGGGAAAGATATGCTTCTGTTGCACGTTGGTCAAATTGCATTGGTAAGAATATTTTCCTGTGTTTTTGCACAGATTTATTCCCCTGAGAATAATAACTTGCTCAAACACTAATTTGAATTTGCACATTCATATCCCAAGGACGACATAGGTGGTCAAACTGTAAACAAAATGAGTTGGAATGAAGGTGGGGTGTCCACATTGACAGGTTGATGTAATTGTGGCTGTGCACAAACGATAAATAAGTTTTTTTTTGTTGGTTTAGTATCTGCCTAATAATGTATGTACTAAACAAAATATAGAGAAGATATATTTCGTTTGCCCCATGTATTGTTACCGGGTTGCAAAAGTATCATGTTTCTTTGTCAGCTATTATTGCCATCCCACTTTGGTTGAACATGTATTTTATTTTGTTAAAATAAATTCTTGTTATCATCTGTACTTATAATGCATATGATGTTGCAGGAATTGAAGGATAGTTGTTGGTATGTTCAGTTCTACTATGGTTTTGTCGTTGCTGGATATTACCAAGATAAGAAGTGGTGGTTGAATGATCTTTAGCAAGGGTAGCAGAATTTGAGTTATTTTGAGACGTTTTGTAGACAAGTGTAGCTTCCTTGATAAAACTTCTGCCACGTAGATATGTGCTAGCTACAGTCTTTGTGATTCAGCTCTGTTCCCAGACGGATTCGTCTATGATATGGCAACACGGATCTGCATGTAGCGAGCGATTCAGAGAACTGAATCGAAAGCTGAGTCATTCCTGAAAGGTTTGCGAGAGAATCCCAAACTAGCTTAGGCAGGCTCATTAATGTGCATGGTCTCTAACTTTTGTGTTTTCTTTTCCTTCCACCATGAGGATCTTATCTCCTTTTCTGACTTGGCTAATGTGTTTACCTCCACAGCCACTTGTTCTGGTTGAGTGTTGAGATACTCATTATCATTTGGTACACCTCTTCCATCATCAGGGAACGGCCGCATTGATATTCTGTGCATATTATATCAGCCATTGCTGTTCTGGGGCTCTCCAATACTGGATCTTTTCATTGACAATAAATTCTGGATTGTTAGACTCGGCAGTTTGGAAATTACTCACTTTGTTCGTGAATATAAGATATTTTGGATATTTCAATATGATCTACATACATACATATTGAAATGAAGAAACAAACACACTAAAATGACTAAAACGTCTGTATACATCTGGAGACACCTGATTCAGTAAAAGGTTTAAACATCTTATATTTCCCCCATATGTTCGAACATAAAAATGCATGTCCAACCGGCCCTACAAAAGCTGGGCCAAATATTTGGACTCCTTCAAAGCCAGATCATATGTGGAGGACGTTGGGCCTGTTTGGTTCATGACTAACTTTGCCACAACTAAGTTTAGGCAAAATATGGTTGTCACAAAAAGTGTGGCTAACAAAATGGCCACTACAAGGGGTTGTTTGGTTTCCAGCCACATATTGGCACATTTTGTCACACCTCATCTTAGACAAGTTTGACCAAGTTAGGTGGGTGTTTGGTTCTAGCCACATCTAAGGCAAGAATTTTTTTACGAGCAGTAAACCCCACATGTCATAGACACAAAAAGTATGGCAAGATTCCTTTAGGCGAGCCAAAGTGTGGCTAACAATTTAAGCAACTTAAGTTAGGCAAGTGTGACAAAAATAATGTGGCAACATAAGACAAACATAGTCACAATCCAAACAGCTCCCAAGCGTGGCATGATTTGACAAAAAATTAAGCATGTAACATGTAGACCATGTTGCTAGAAAAGCGTGGTAAGCCACAAGTATGGCAACAAATCAAACACATGCCTAAGATGTTGTGGCACAACTAAGATTAGGCGTGGCAACTTTAGGCTATAAACCAAACAGGCCCGTTGTTCTGACATGTTCGTCACAATGGCTTGACATCTCCGTCACAGTGGCTTGACATCTCGGACACAGACTCAACAAAATCCGACTTTGGACACTCATTTCGCCCTATTGGAGTTGCTCTAAAGTGAACTAGATGAAATCCTGCATGTTGTTGTGGGAATATTTTGCAATATATTTTAACAAGATTTGGTTGTACGGAGAATATTTTGCAATGTATTTTAATAAAATTTGGTTGTACGGAACATGAGAATATTTTGCAATATATTTTAATAAGATTTTGGTTGTATCGAACAAGAATATTTGGAATAATATGAGAACCAAAATTGGAAATACAGAAGATTTGTTGTGTAAAATTGCTATATAGTTGTGTAGTCCGCATTGAAATTTCTAAAAAGACTAATACTCACTCCGTCCGAAAAAACTTATCTTTCAAAATAGATGTATCTAGCACCAAGTTAATGCTAGATACATCTATTTAAAAAATAAGTTTAGGATAAACTTTTTGGGGTGGAGGGAGTATTTAGGAAGGAGCAGAAGATATTGCTATCTGGGGGCGCCGACCATACTCATGTGCCCAGCCGCAGAAGGCGCACACGCACAAAACAACTCCAAAATACGATCACATTCCCATGCCGCTAGAGACAAGTATTTGGGGACCCCTGACAAAGACCAAACGGAGCAAACCAAAGCTAAGTGACAAACAGACACACATGCCTGATGCCTTCTTCTTTCCCTGATGCAGCTAAGAGCTATGCTTGGATTCTGATAGGATAATAGTGCCCTATCAATCATTTTCTTTGTAGTACTGTAGTATAATGTTGTAGTGCACAAAGATCAAAGAGATGGGGGTATATATATATTCCTTGGTCACAAGCATACCCAGCAAAAAGAGCCAAACTCACCTCTCAAAAAGGGCAATCCCACAAGGATTTGTGCTGCTTATCATGCTCTTGTTATCGGTACACTCTTTTTCTTGTTATTGGTACACTCTCGTTCTCTCTCTGGATGGAAGTACGTAGCTGGGTTCAAATGTTATCGACGCAAATACTCCCTCCATTTCATAATATAAAAAACATTTTTGATATTAGTATAATGTTAAAAACGTTTTTATATTTTGAAACAGAGGGAATAGTACATAGCTTTTTTTATTTCCAAGGAAGGACGAGAAAAATGTGTGGGCTTTGGATGGCAACTGGCGTACGTGGCCCTTGGCTGTGTGTGGTGCAGGCGAAAGAAATGATAGAGGACACGATAAGGGAAAGGCATGGAAATGATGGGATGTAAAGCTTGACTGACTCAGCTGATCTCTCTCTCAATATGGTTGCACAAAGCATCAACTAGTGGGGTTATTTTTCACATATAACACCTTCGTATTTTTCAGTTTTGTTGCACAAAACATCACCTATTGGTATAACCTGTTTTAGTAAGCCTCAGTCCATCATTTGACTACTCCCTCCGTCCGAAAATACTTGTCATTAAAATGGATAAAAAAAGATGTATTTAAAACTAAAATATGTCTAGATACATCCTTTTTTGTTCATTTTGATGACAAGTATTTTCGGACAGAGGGAATACATGTTAACATAATTCTTGATGTGTGAACTCCGCTTGTTCAGCCGGCCAAGAAAAGCTACCAATATTTGCAATTTTAGTTGCTTGTCACATTTTTTCATTTAAAACTTAATATTAAAAATATTAAATTGTAGCACATATTTACTCCATCCGTTCCTAAACATAAGTTTTCCTAGCGATTTCAATAGGGATTACATACGAAGCAAAATAAGTGAATCTACACTCTAAAATATGTCTATATACATTCATATGTAGTCCCTATTAGAATATCTAGAAAGTCTTATATTTAGGAAGAGCATACCTACCGATTTGAACCTTTTGGCTGATTTGGACATGTTTTCGAAATTAATTTGTTGGTTCAATCATTTTTTTAAAATTCGACACTCAAGAAAAAAATGAATCCAACAAATAATATAGTATGAACCAAGTGTTGATTTAGAGAAACTTCAAACTCATTTTGATAATAGTTTTGGGAGATATTATAACTAACGTGGCGTTCTTTTTTTGCAAAAAAAGAGAACACGACGTGTTTTTTTGACACACGTACACTTACTAACAGGACCCGCTAGTGAGAGATGATGCAAACAGAATCAAATGACGGATTAGATCTAAGCTGGAACATACGTATTACAGCAATATACGGTGTTTTTCACAACAAACCCGAAGAGTAATTTGACCCAGTATGCCATTTCCTCACTTCCTTTGATGAAGCACCCCATGGCTCTTGCTCACCAGGCCGCAAGAAAACCCTACCCTACGGTTCACTTGGTGTACAAGCAACAAACACGCACGGGCCGCGACCAAGGCGAGACCGCGGTCCTCCGGTGCACATTTATCTAATGCCGGTGTTCTTTCTTGGATCTATTTTCCTAATCAATCAAGCACGCACGCACATAAGCTAGCGCTGCACCGTTTGAACGGGGCGCGTGTTATTATTCTATTGACACGATGAGGAACCGAACCGATTAGTGCATGATTGACCGGCCGACCGGGGGGCTGGCTGATTCCCTTGTTTGACAGCGAGACTGCTGGATCACGTGAAAAGGTTGGTGAGCCGCGGCCGGAGACCCCGGGCCGGGAAAAGGCCCTTTATCTGGACTGTGTGCCTGTGACCTGCTCTGCTCAGGCTCAGCCGTTGCCCTAGCTGGTAGCGACAGCTTTTTCTTGGACCTTGTTTCACTACCACTGTTTGGGACTCTGGGGGATTGGGGAAGGGAAGGGAGGAGCTGCTCTGGTTGATTAGCTTATCTTTGGTATAGCATAAAGTTGGCAAATAAACTGTGAAATGAAAAGATATGTGCGGTGCCCTCAGCATACATATACTCCCTTCATTTCAAAATATAGTACGTCCACGCTTTTCAAGGTCCAACTTTGATCATAAATTTAATTAACGAGACCAACGGTGACGGGAGAAAAAATTATATAATTGAAAACTTCTTTTGAATACGAATTCACTGGTATAATTTTTACTCCCATCCCAGTCGGTCTTGTTGATTAATGGTTAAAGTTGAAGCACGGGAATAAAAGAAGCACTACATTTTGAAACGAAGGGAGTATGTTCTTTGGCGAGGGAGACAAGCAGAAACACGAATCATCTTCATAGCCTCCTTGGCTGCTGCAGGGACACGAGAACATCAGCTCGACACCTGCTGCACGGCTGCATCTGTCCTTTTTCCTTCCAATTATATCTGGCATTCTAATGGCATCTTTAAGACGGACTCTCGAATCATCCGCAACTATCCGGACCGCATCATCAGGACACGGTTTGCCTTTGAACACGGGCTTGTATCAGCGGTCTGGACACATTGCAGTAAACTTAAGATAAATGTGGGGGCTTTGATGGAGTCTGGACAACAGACAAGTAGGACTCCGACACCCTCAACCCACCAAAAACCTTTCTTGGACCCCGTGCCTTCATCCTCCTCATTTATATCATTCCTTCTTTCTCGCTTACCTTCGCCGTCGCTCCACCACCCCGTCCGCCACGCCACACCTCCACCGGAACTCTACGTGTCCATCACCTCCAGTGTTCCAGCCGGGTTCCACCCCGCTTCTCCTCCGTCGTCGTTCAACCCCTCTCCTCCAATCGCCCCGTCAGGTACCATCTGCTCATGCTATACTCGCCATACCCGGCAACTGTTCGATGAATTGTCGGAGCTAAAAAAGTTTTTGCTTCTTCTTTCTAGCAATGAATTCTGATTTGGAATACATATACGAGCACTATGTTGAGTTGTCCGACGAGGAGGACTACACAGATGAGGCGATGATGATGCATGCGGTCCTTGAAGACGCGGAGCATGCGCAGGAGCATGTTCTCAATTTCAAGGGATCGATCAAGGGTCATCGAGGGCTCAACCCTTATAGCCTCGTATTTCTTCTCTGATATTTGGGTTTTGTTTGGCTAACTTGATCTATTTATCTTGCAATGGGAAGAGGTGCTTTGTAGTGGGTTCGATCTTACGGTGCTTGATCCCAAAGTGATGTGAACCGACACGTATGTATCGTTGCTACTAAGGATAAAACGATGGGGTCTATCTCTATGTAGATAGATCTTGTCTACATCATGTCATCGTTCTTATTGCATTACTCCATTTTTCCATGAACTTGATACACTAGATGCATGCTGGATAGCGGTCGATGCGTGAAGTAATAGTAGTAGATGCAGGCAGGAGTCGGTCTACTAATCTTGGATGTGATGCCTATATAATGATCATTGTCTGGGTATCATCATGATTATTTGAAGTTCTGTCAATTTCCCAACAGTAATTTGTTCACCCACCGTTTGCTATTTTTCTCAAGAGAAGCCACTAGTGAAACCTACGCCCCCGGGTCTTCTTTTTCATATATTTGCCTTTGCGATCTACTTTTTCCTTGCATTTATTTTCAGATCTGTTAAACCAAAAATACAAAAATACCTTGCTGCGTTTTGTTTCTATTTATTGTATTTAGCGCTCGATCTATCAATCTACTACAATTTACATCACGTCCGTTTGCCTATCTTGAGGCGCCGTACCCCGGAAGGGATTAACAACCCCTTTAACATGTCGGGTTTCGAGGATTTTTTATCTGTGTGCAGGGGTTGTTTACGTTGTGTTGCTTGGTTATCCTACTGCTTCGATAAGCTTGGTTTCATATCTGAGGGAAATACCTACTGCCGCTGTGCTGCATCATCCCTTCCTCTTTGGGGAAATACCAACGTAGCTTCAAGCGACATCAAACACCAAAACATAATGGTGTTTCCAAACGTCATAACTGTACTTTATTAGATGTGGTGCGATCCATGACGTCTCTTACCGATTTACCACTATCGTTTTGGGGTTATGCATTAGAGACAGTTGCATTCATGTTAAATAGGGCATCATTTAAATCCGTTGAGACGACACCGTATGAACTATGGTTTGGCAAGAAACCTAAGCTGTCGTTTCTTAAATTTTGGGGTTGTGATGCTTATGTGTAAAAGCTTCAGCCTGATAAGCTCGAACCCAAATCGGAGAAGTGCGTCTTCATAGGATACCCAAAAGAAACTATTGGGTACACCTTCTACAACAGATCCGAAGGCAAGATATTTATTGCTAAGAATGGATCCTTTCTAGAGAAGCCGTTTCTCTCGAAAGAAGCGAGTGGGAGGAAAGTAGAACTTGATGAGGTGATTGTACCTTCTCTCGAATTGGAAAGTAGCTCATCACATAAAATCGTTCCCGTGATGCCTACACCAACTAGAGAGGAAGCTAATGATAATGATCATGAGACTTCAGATCAAGTTACTACCAAACCTCGTAGGTCAACCAGAGCATGTTCCGCACCAGAGTGGTATGGTAATCCTATTCTACAGGTCATGTTACTAGACCATGACGAACCTACGAACTATGAAGAAGCTATGATGAGCCCAAATTCTCATAAATGGCTTGAGGACATGAAATCTGAGATAGGATCCATATATGAGAACAAAGTGTGGACTTTGGTTGACTTTCCTGATGATCGGCGAGCCATAGAGAATAAATGGATCTTCAAGAGGAAGGCAGACACTGATGGTAGTGTTACTATCTACAAATCTCGACCTGTCACAAAAGGTTTTCGACAAGTTCAAGGTGTTG